>OZ024928.1:110400704-111650704 GCA_964017235.1 Sabellastarte sp. h YS-2021
AAGTGTATCTCCGTAGCTAAGTGAGTAATAGCTACTTTTTCAGTTTTTAATGATAACCATAATGAGTAAATGGCTTATATCTTCAAAAGTATTGCAGCTACACAATTTTGTTCCAATATGTTGTTCAGCTACTTTCTCCACTGCTACAACATGGCCAGTGGTTTGGAAGTGTATCTCTATAGCTAAGTGAGTAATAGCTACTTTTTCAATTTTTAATGATAACCATAATGAGTAAATTGCTTATATCTTCAAAAGTATTGCAGCTACACAATTTCTCTCAAATATGTTGTTCATGTACTTTTTTGTGAACTGTAACATATTTAAGTTTCACAACTGTTGCTCAATGTACAAGTGAGTAATGGCTACTTTATTGCTACTTTTAGTGAAAATGTGAAAAATCAGAAATATCTCTCAAACTGTAAGATATAGAGCAATTTCGAGCAAATTTTTGACCCACAGGGTAGTACTAGAGTATCCTATTGCTAAGGGGGAAAAAGTTTGGTGAACTTTGGCCTACTTTTGAGTGAGTAATAGCGCTTTTACCTAATATAATTATATGACTTATAACTGTCAATGAGTAAATGGCTTATATCTTCAAAAGTATTGCAGCTACACAATTTTGTTCCAATATGATGTTCAGCTACTTTCTCCACAGCTACAACATGGTCAGTAATTTGGAAGTGTATCTCTATAGCTAAGTGAGTAATAGCTACTTTTTCAATTTTTAATGATAACCATAATGAGTAAATGGCTTATATCTTCAAAAGTATTGCAGCTACACGATTTCTCTCAAATATGTTGTTCATGTACTTTTTTGTGAACTGTAACATATTTAAGTTTCACAACTGTTGCTCGATGTACAAGTGAGTAATGGCTACTTTATTGCTACTTTTAGTGAAAATGTGAAAAATCAGAAATATCTCTCAAACCGTAAGATATAGAGCAATTTCGAGCAAATTTTTGACCCACAGGGTAGTACTAGAGTATCCTATTGCTAAGGGGGGAAAGGTTTGGTGAACTTTGGCCTACTTTTGAGTGAGTAATAGCGCTTTTACCTAATATAATTATATGACTTTTAACTGTCAATGAGTAAATGGCTTATATCTTCAAAAGTATTGCAGCTACACAATTTTGTTCCAATATGATGTTCAGCTACTTTCTCCACAGCTACAACATGGTCAGTAATTTGGAAGTGTATCTCCATAGCTAAGTGAGTAATAGCTACTTTTTTAAATTTTTAATGATAACCATAATGAGTAAATGGCTTATATCTTCAAAAGTATTGCAGCTACACAATTTCTCTCAAATATGTTGTTCATGTACTTTTTTGTGAACTGTAACGTATTTAAGTTTCACAACTGTTGCTCAATGTACAAGTGAGTAATGGCTACTTTATTGCTACTTTTAGTGAAAATGTGAAAAATCAGAAATATCTCTCAAACTGTAAGAGATAGAGAAATTTCGAGCAAACTTTTTGAACCACAGGGTAGTACTAGAGTATCCTATGCTAAGGGGAAAATGGTTTGGTGAACTTTGGCCTACTTACTCACCTCCTCAAAATGAGTAAATGCGAATTATCTCTAAAAGTATTGCAGGTAGCCAATTTTTCTCAAATAACTCATTCACCTACTTTTGGGAGAGCTTTCATTTGGTTAAGTTTCAGACGCGTAGCTAGTTACTCACCAACTCAAAATGAGTAAATGCTAATCATGTCTAAAAGTATTGCAGATAGCCAATTTTTCTCAAATAACTCATTCATATACTTTTGGAAGACCTTTCACTTAGTGAGGTTTCAGACCCCTAGCTAATTTCTCACCTACTCAAAATGAGTAAATGCGAATTATCTCTAAAAGTATAGAAGATAGCCAATTTTTCTCAGATAACTCATTCATCTACTTTTGGGAGAGCTTTCACTTGGTGAAGTGTCAGACCTGTAGCTAATTTCTCACCTACTCAAAATGAGTAAATGCTAAATATCTCGAAAAGTATTGCAGATAGCCAATTTTTCTCAAATAACTCATTCATTTACTTTTGGAAGAGCTTTCACATGGTGAAGTTTCAGACCCATAGCTAATTACTCGCCTACTCAAAATGAGTAAATGCGAATTATCTCTAAAAGTATTGCAGATAGCCAATTTTTCTCAAATAACTCATTCATCTACTTTTGGAAGAGCTTTCACATGGTGAAGTTTCAGACCCATAGCTAATTACTCACCTACTCAAAATGAGTAAATGCGAATTCTCTCTAAAAGTATTGCAGATAGCCAATTTTTCTCAAATAACTCATTCATCTACTTTTGGGAGAGCTTTCACTTGGTGAAGTTTCAGACCCGTAGCTAATTACTCACCTACTCAAAATGAGTAAATGCTAATTATCTCTAAAAGTATTGCAGATAGCCAATTTTTCTCAAATAACTCATTCATCTACTTTTGGAAGAGCTGTCACATGGTGAAGTTTCAGACCCATAGCTAATTACTCACCTACTCAAAATGAGTAAATGCTAATTATCTCTAAAAGTATTGCAGATAGCCAATTTTTCTCAAATAACTCATTCACCTACTTTTGGAAGAGCTTTCACTTGGTGAAGTTTCAGACCCGTAGCTAATTACTCACCTACTCAAAATGAGTAAATGCTAATTATCTGTAAAAGTATTGCAGATAGCCAATTTTTCTCAAATAACTCATTCATCTACTTTTGGGAGAGCTTTCACTTGGTGAAGTGTCAGACCTGTAGCTAATTTCTCACCTACTCAAAATGAGTAAATGCTAAATATCTCTAAAAGTATTGCAGATAGCCAATTTTTCTCAAATAACTCATTCATTTACTTTTGCAAGAGCTTTCACATGGTGAAGTTTCAGACCCATAGCTAATTACTCGCCTACTCAAAATGAGTAAATGCGAATTATCTGTAAAAGTATTGCAGATAGCCAATTTTTCTCAAATAACTCATTCATCTACTTTTGGAAGAGCTTTCACATGGTGAAGTTTCAGACCCATAGCTAATTACTCACCTACTCAAAATGAGTAAATGCGAATTCTCTCTAAAAGTATTGCAGATAGCCAATTTTTCTCAAATAACTCATTCATCTACTTTTGGGAGAGCTTTCACTTGGTGAAGTTTCAGACCCGTAGGTAATTACTCACCTACTCAAAATGAGTAAATGCGAATTATCTCTAAAAGAATTGCAGATACACAATTTTTCTCAAATAAGTCATTCATCTACTTTTGGGAGAGCTTTCACTTGGTGAAGTTTCACGCCCGTAGCTAATTACTCACCTACTCAAAATGAGTAAATGCAAATTATCTCTAAAAGTATTGCAGATAGCCAATTTTTCTCAAATAACTCATTCATCTACTTTTGGAAGAGCTTTCACGTGGTGAAGTTTCAGACCCATAGCTAATTTCTCACCTACTCAAAATGAGTAAATGCGAATTATCTCTAAAAGTATAGGAGATAGCCAATTTTTCTCAAATAACTCATTCATCTACTTTTGGGAAAGCTTTCACTTGGTGAAGTTTCAGACCTGTAGCTAATTTCTCACCTGCTCAAAATGAGTAAATACTAATTATCTCTAAAAATATTGCAGATAGCCAATTTTTCTCAAATAACTCATTCATCTTCTTTTGGAAGAGCTTTCACATTGTGAAGTTTCAGACCCGTAGCTACTTACTCGCCTACTCAAACTGAGTAAATGCGAATTCTCTCTAAAAGTATTGCAGATAGCCAATTTTTCTCAAATAACTCATTCATCTACTTTTGGAAGAGCTTTCACATGGCAAAGTTTCAGACCCATAGGTAATAACTCACCTACTCAAAATGAGTAAATGCGAATTATCTCTAAGAGTATTGCATATAGCCTATTTCTCTCAAATAACTCATTCACCTACTTTTGGGAGAGCTTTCACATGGTGAAGTTTCAGACCTGTAGCTAATTACTCACCTACTCGAAATGAGTAACTGTGAATTATCTCTAAAAGTATTGCAGCTAGCCAATTTTTCTCAAATAACTCATTCATGTACTTTTAGGAGAGCTTTCACTTGGTGAAGTTTCAGACCTGTAGCTAATTACTCACCTACTCAAAATGAGTAAATGCGAATTATCTCTGAAAGTATTGCAGATAGTCAATTTTTCTCAAAAAACTCATTCATCTACTTTTGGAAGAGCTGTCACATGGTGAAGTTTCAGACCCATAGCTAATTACTCACCTACTCAAAATGAGTAAATGAGAATTATCTCTAAAAGTATTGCAGATAGCCAATTTTTCTCAAATAACTCGTTCATCTACTTTTGAAAGAGCTTTCACATGGTGAAGTTTCAGACCCGTAGGTAATTACTCACCTACTCAAAATGAGTAAATGCTAATTATCTCTAAAAGTATTGTGGGTACCCAATTTTTATCAAATAACTCATTCATCTACTTTTGGAAGAGCTTTCACATGGTGAAGTTCCAAACCTGTAGGTAATTACTCACCTACTCGAATGAGTAAATGCGAATTATCTCGAAAAGTATTGCAGATAGCCAGTATTTTTCAAATAACTCACTTCACCTATATTTTGGGAGAACTTTCAATTAGTGAATTTTCAGATCCATATCTAATTACTCACCTACTCAAAATGAGTAATTGCCTATTATCACTAAAAGTATTGCAGATAGCCAGTATTTCTCAAATAACTCATTCACCTACATTTTGGAGATATTTCACATGCTAAAGTTTTTTTATGAATTATTAAAATAATTTTTAATGCATTAAAATTAATGAAATCATGCAGTAAATCGATTATAACTTGAAAAGTATTGTATTTAGAGCATTTTGTTAAATATGTTATTCACCTACTTTTTCCCACAGCAACAACATGGTGAGTAACTTGGGTGTCTATCTCAATAGATAAGTGAGTAATAGCTACTTTTGGATTTTTCACTAACTACCATCATGAGTGAAATCACTTGTAACTTGAAAACTATTGCATTTAGACCTTCAGGGTAGTACAAAAGTGTCCTATGCAAAGGGGAAAGATTTCAATTTTCGCCACTTTTGGCGGCCATCTTGGATTTTAGCGGAAAAAAATGAAAAAGTGTGAATATCTCGAAAACCATAAGAGATAGAGCGATTTCGAGCGAATTTTTGACCTGCAAGGTAGTACAAGAATGTCCTGTGCAAAGGGGTAAAATTTCAATTTTCACCACTTTTGGCAGCCATCTTGGATTTTTGCGGAAAATGGAAAAGTGTGAATATCTCTAAAACCGTAAGAGATAGAGCGATTTCAAGCGAATTTTTGTCCAGAAGGGTAGCACAAGAGTGTCCTGTGCAAAGGGGAAAAATATCGATTTTCGCCACTTTTGGCGGCCATTTTGGATTTTTGCGGAAAATAGAAAAGTGTCAATATCTCGAAAACCGTAAGAGATAGAGCGATTTCGAGCAAATTTTTGACCTGCAGGGTGGTACAAGAGTCTCCTGTGCAAAGGGGGAAAATTTCAATTTTCGCCACTTTTGGCGGCCATCTTAGATTTTTGCGGAAAATGAAAAAGTGTCAATATCTCAAAAACCGTAAGAGATCGAGCGATTTCGAGCGAATTTTTGACCCGCAGGGTGATACAAGAGTGTTCTGTCCAAAGGGGAAAAATTTCATTTTTCGCCACTTTCGGCGGCCATCTTGGATTTTTGCTGAAAATGAAAAAGTGTCAATATCTCAAAAACCGTAAGAGATCGAGCGATTTCGAGCGAATTTTTGACCTGCAGGGTGATACAAGAGTGTCCTGTCCAAAGGGGAAAAATTTCATTTTTCGCCACTTTCGGCGGCCATCTTGGATTTTTGCTGAAAATGGAAAAGTGTCAATATCTCAAAAAGCGTAACAGATAGAGCGATTTCAAGCGAATTTTCGACCTGCAGGATGGTACAACAGTGTCCTATGCAAAGGGGAAAAATTTCAATGTAGTATTTCTTCCCCTGCGGTACTCGGCGGGAGATACATACCGCGGCAGTGGTCTTGTTTATCAATAATTTCATTCAATCATTTGAGTGACTATGTTCATCAGTCTAACAACTTTAATTACCGGGGTATTTTGTTATAATAAATGACTAAAAATAATATAATGGTGTTGTATGTGGCACATGAGGGTTAGGGTTTCCAGGATTGCTATACATATACAAAGTTAATAATTTTTCAGGTTGTTTGATTTTTGCTGTTTAGTCCTTGAAGAATAAATGGAAAAATTATCTTCAATATTTTCAAATATTTTATTTTGAAAGCTGAAAACGAATCTCCATTTATTCACACTTGACATTTATTGACTCTATTTGCACAGCAAAAATGCATTTTAATGGATTAATTGCACCTGTGATTTATCAGCACAAATAAAATGATAGCTGGGCCATACTACATGTCCTAGACATACAAAAATGGGTCTGGCTGTATACCTCACACTTACTCAGTAGATAACATGGCTGAAACTGTATAAAGTCCACTAACCCGTAAATAATTTCCTCAAACTTTCCCGGACTCTTTTATACAAAAGTCATACTTACCCAGGTCATCTGGACAGGTAATTCACAGTGGTAGCTCCATATAAAAACATTAGTTAAATCATTTTAAGGATGATTATGTTATACCATGGATATATTATAGGTATATATAGGTTCAGGGGGTACCTGTGCATGTATTTGCTGTGGCTAATTTCACGACACATTTTTATGAGTATTTTAATATTCAGAAGGGTCTGTACTGGTATTTGTTGTGTCTTATTGCACGAACTTGTACAAATTTTTGAAAATAATTTTCAGAAAATATACAACAGTTTGAGTATTGCCAATATTTTATCAATTAGCTCAATAATTTGACAATAAAATATGTTTGTGACATCTTGATCTGTTTGTTTGTCTGCTTACTACAGTGCATAAAAGTGAAGTAATCCTCACTTTTTGGGGTTTTTTTCCCCAACACTTTCTATAAGCATTTTTCTGAACTTGTTTGTATGGATAGCTAACTCTGGTGGTATTTGGTTCCATGAAAAGTACAGCTGCTTTGAATCTTATAATTGTTTTTTTCCAAATCCCTTGAAATGTTTTGTCTGATGTCTTGTGTAAGGATAATACACTGGTACTACTTCATTACATGTGACATGTAATCCTGAACCATTCTGTAATGTTTTTTGAATGTTTTAAATAATTTTTGTAGTACATTTATCAAAGTATTGTTAAAAGACACTTTTTGGCCATTATCTCTCTTTACCTATTGAAAGCATTTGTTGGATAACTAGGATATGTGTAACAAGGTGCGCAGACTTTTGGCTGGTGGATGTTTTTTGGCTTGTGGACATTTGGTCGGTGGACGTTTGGTCGGTGGACGTTTGGTCGGTTACTTTTTTTTTTTTTTGTTATTTATTATTTATGTTATTATCTTGTTTTATTATTTGGCCCAAATGAAAAAAAAACCAAAATCTTTTGTTTATATTGCAAAAGGAGTTTAAAATGTCATTTTTATGTTGTTTCAAATAAAATGCTTTTAAGTTTAGTACCTGATAACTGCTCAGGATAAAATATAATGTTCATAAAGATCTAAAAGGCCTTTGATTCCTAATCAGAATTGCTGATTGTTTTTAAACTTAGTATGCCTTTGTGCATACACTACTCTTACAATCCGCTCGTGGACAGCCACTCATGAAAAGGCAATGAAAACATGCCGGCAATCTACAGAAGAAACTGCACAATATGTGCACACACATCCCAGAAGATCAAATTTCTGTCAGTGAATTTCTACATGGTATTGGACACTGTATTTGGCTGACCAAATGAATGTTTTATGTTTCAGTATTAAGACCAGTTAATGACAGTGCTAATTATGTTATAATGCTGAGATGTTTTGTCAAAACAGGTTTTGTTGGAGACAATATAAGGCGAGTTATTGAAAGTGCTGATGATGTTATAATATAATGTTTAGGTGTATTGCTGTATTATGTCTTGTGTCAATAAAAACAAGATGCACTCAGAGCAAAACGCTCTACTCAATGTGACTAGTCTCGGAAGTGTTAGAAAGTATTGTAAGGAAAACAATAAAATAAAACCAAACATGAAATTAATTTTCAGTAGATTTCTCTCCACATGCATAGCTGAACACACACACATCCAGACACTGAATAAATATTTTGTGGGTATTTTGTGATTTCACAATACTGTGGCTCAGTCTCTAGCTGACAATATTATAAATTGATGTCAATTGATAAAATGGGCACAAAGTGTACCAAAAACCACTGAGCACATGTCCACCATGGTGGCATTTCCACAAATTTTGGAGCTTTATTGGTATCCAGAACATAACCTGTATCTTTCCTAAAATGTAATCACTTCTTCCCATGGCTATATAGCCCCTTCCTACTAAAAATTTAACATCAAAATACGTTCATTGCTTTTGAAGAAATATCAAGTAGAAAGCCAAAGTCATTTAATAAATAAATAAAAATGATGAAAACTACGGAGCCCTGGAAGGGACATAGAACTGCTTTCCTGTCATTTTTTATCTCGTTACCACAAGATAGTAAGTCATTACCACAAGATAGAATTTGTTATCACAAGATAGCAAGTCGTTCCCACAAGTTAGAATGTCGTTCCCACAAGTTAGAAAGTCGTTCCCACAAGATACAAACTCGTTCCTACAAGATACAAACTCGTTCCCACAAGTTAGCAAGTCATTACCACAAGATGGTAAGTCATTCCCACAACTTAGTAAGTCGTGGTAATGAGACACTAAGTTGTGGGAATGAGATACTAACTTGTGGTAGCAAGATACTAAGTGGTTACCACAAGATAGAAAATCCTTGTTTTCATTCAAACCCACCATTGAGTA
Source organism: Sabellastarte sp. h YS-2021 (assembly GCA_964017235.1). Lineage (NCBI taxonomy): Eukaryota > Metazoa > Annelida > Polychaeta > Sabellida > Sabellidae > Sabellastarte > Sabellastarte sp. h YS-2021. The sequence goes on from OZ024928.1 coordinate 110,409,549, forward strand.
ACTCATTTCCAGGGACCAATAATATTCAAACAGGGGTTAAAAATAGTTATTATACTTAACAGTTATAACAGACATAACTAGACAACATCTAGTTATTTAGTTATAACTAGATAACAGACAGATAGAAAAACTTATTTGCAACATATATGAGCACATAATGGTGTGGTGCCACATGCAGACATAAGTGGTTACCACAAGAAATGTTTCCTGTTACTTTACATGTCAAAATTTATACTATTTTACCATCATTTTATCAATTTTAATGGTTATTCTTCTTAGTTACCTAATTAGTGACCTTCAGAGGTCATCTACTTATTGTTACAGGTTACAGAATGATAAGACAATGCAATTTACTGTATAAAAAAGGTCTATGCAATTTGCAGCACAGCAAACATGCAGTTTTGCTGCATCCAGGTATATAGCTTGTATGAGAATCCAATGGAGATCCTGCAAGGTATGCTGTGCCAAAAAGCACCCAGTCCAATGTAACATACTAAAATATCTTAGAAGGACCAAGGAAAGTGTCATAAATCAAACACCTCTAAAAGACAGCAATGCAATATACATGTTTCTATGTGTCTGTGTATCTGTAATAATAAGTAGGTGACCTCTAAAGGTCACTAGGTAGGATACTAAGAAGAATAACCATTAAGATTGCTAAGGTCACTAAAAGCCTACAGGCATATGTAAACTTGAATGGTATGCTAGAAGATGGGTGACCCCTATATAAGTTAGGTATCATAGACAAAGAAATTGCCTGTACATTGGGAACGATTTTCTAAGTTGTGGTAATGACTTACTATCTTGTGGTAACGAGATAAAAAATGACAGGAAAACAGTTTTATGTCCCTTCCTGGGACCAAGACGTCCCTATCACAAGCTTGGTTTGTGACCTCACAATGACAATTGCATTGTGACATCATTAAGTAATGACATCATCAGAAAGCAAAATATTGATTTTTTACTTAGGGATGAAGAGAATCAGATTTCTCTGTATATGCCCAATTGAAAACCATTATCTGTCAAGTTGGACATCTCGACCACCTTGGTTAAAGCTTTTTGGACAGCAAAATTTTAAATGCTGTGTTTTATTAAAAGAAAATTCTAGAATTGAGTGGTATTGAACCCTGGCCATATGGATGACAAGCTCTACACATTACACTCATAGCCACAAAGGAATTCTGATTAGACAAGAATTCATGAGGAAGAAATCCAGTCATGATATTGATTTTTTATTGCGTTAATACATCCTATCCAATGGACAATTGCTAATCCGGTCGGCACAGACCAGCCTGCCAAACGTCAGAAGTCAGGCCGGTCCAGTAGAGTGCACTCCCCAGATGGCGCATCGTACTTCCTTCCTATCTAGACAGCGTGACGTCATAGCGTCTTTTTCGTTTGGCACGTGGTGTGTGCACACAAATTTGGAGAGCTTCATATTTTTTGAAGATTATTGCCAGGATTTTGTGTTTTTAAGTATTTTATATACGTAAATGGATATCACAGTGTGTATAGATGAACATGTCTTCTCCTGGACAAAAGAGAGGAAATTGCGGCCATGCTATGGCCATTTTTGATGGACATTCCTTCTGTGCCCATTGCAGGGAAAAAGGAAAGTGATGTCTCTGCCGGTAGTGACGTCTCTGACCGACCACTGGTAGATCTGTATGTTGAAGTGGGTGAACTGTCGGATGATCATGATATGACTGCCATCGCACCAGATCAGGCTCTTTCTGCATAACATACTTACTGGGGAACGATGAGAGGCATAAGATCATATATGGGTTGGTCAGAAATCCTAGACATGGGCAGTTCTAACACTGCATCAGATGACAACCCTTTCTCTGGTCTGAAAGTTCCTGTGCTCGGATAAGAGTCTGTAAGAGTCTGAGGACTGGCTATGTAAGAAGCTGAGTAAATTGAACTTAACTTTGGTTGAAGGTTATCCTTCCTGCAGTTCGAAGGCCGGTGACCTGATGAAAGACCAGTTCTTGAGACCAGCAAAGTCACAGTCCAAGTGGTACAGGCTGTTTTCCAACCACAAAGTTGACCCTTCAGCAGTCTCGACCTGGAGTATCGATGCCAGTAAGCTAAACAGTTGTTACAGCAGAATCGCCAGACAGTCGGGCCTTACTTCTACCCCACTTGCATCGCGTCTGATCTTACAAGAGACTCTGCAAAGATGGGAGAAGTCGGCTAGGGAGGCCACGGTGATCTGCAACCAAGCAGCTAGCTTCAATAGGTGCCTCTTTAAGGTACAGCAGAACATGCAAGAGCAGCTTAAAACTGTCTGTTCTGAAAGTAAGGGCAAGGGTTTATCCAAGGCGTCCTCTGCTACTGAAGAATTGCAGTTTCTCATGGACTTCAATACAAGTATAACTCAAGCTGCAGCCAAGACGATGACACTGGCTCGCAGGGATGCATATTTAAACCATCTAAAGAGTGGAATCAAGTTGGATACAGTGGCAGCCCTCAGGACAGCTCCATTGCATATTTCCACCTTGTTTCCGGAGAGTATTATTAAATGGGCAGAAGAAGAGATGGCTCTCTATGGATAAAAAAGACAGGCTAGCTCACGTAGCAAAGGTCGGTACCACCCATATGAAAGAACAGAGAAAAGGTCGGATAAAAGGTCGGACAACAGCAAAGGTGACAGACCAGCATGGAAGAACTTTGGTAAAGGTCACTACAAGAAACCCAAGGGAAAGTCTTCCAGTTACTCTTCGTGACCAGCCAAGGGCCAGCAGTCCTATAAATGACAATTACTGTATAGATAAGTTACAGAGAGGACTGCTGGCCAGGAGCCAGATTCCAACAAGACAGACAATAGACACTTGTGTAAACTTTCATGTTATAAAAGTTGCTCATACTGCGCCCGGGCATTCACAAAAGAAAGAAATAAGTCCCGGGGCAGCAGTTTGTTATTATCCACAAAGAGAGTGCAAATTAAAATGTTTGAAAGGTGTTTCTTGTGTCACTCAATTGTCCTGTGTAAAACCTGTAACAAATGTCAAAAATGCTGTACAAAATCTGCATGTAGGGGCCAGACTTCAAAACTATTGGCAAACTTGGCTGGATCTGGGTGCCGGTCCGAAGGTAGTTCAAATCCTGAAAGAGGGTTACACCATCCTCTTTCGGATCCAGCCAAATCTCACAAGGTCTCCTACAATCATAAGCTGTTATGTCAATCCCCACAGGAACCTCTACCTGCTGGAGGCATTACATCAGCTTATAGACAAAAACGCAGTAGAGCTGGTACAAAATCAAAAACCTCTGGGATTTTTCAACCGACTACTTTTAGTCCCAAAACCCAACAAGAAGTGGAGGCCTATACTAGATCTGAGCAAACTAAATCTTTTCCTTAAGGCGGAAAAATTCAAAATGGAGACACCAGAGACTATCAGGACATCCCTCCAACAAGGGGAGTGGATCACCATTTCAAGGACACCTACATCCATATACCAATACAGGAACAGTCCAGGAAATATCTGAGATTTCATGTCCAGAGTCAGACATACCAGTTCAAAGCACTGCCTTTTGGTCTATTCACAGCACCCTTGTAGTTCACTATAGTAGCAAAGGAGATGAAACTGATGGTCATACACAAGGGTATAAGAATCCACCAGTACCTAGACGACTGGTTGGTGAGAGCCACATCCAACCAGGTTTGTCTCCAGCACACTCAAGATCTAGTAAAAATATGCCAAGAACTAGGTTGGGTGGTGAGTTTAGAAAAATCAAAACTGGAACCAAAGCAAATCTTTGATTTTGTAGGCTACCAATTCGACCTCAGGGTCGGTCGAGTCCGACTGACACCGGACCGTTGGCAGAACCTTCAGGACAAGATACTAGAAATGTCATTACCGGCTTGTCCGGTCTGGCAGTTCATGTCTCTGATAGGTTTATTAACAGCCACAGAAAAGCAAGTTCACCTAGGCTGACTGAATATGAGACCCATACAGTGGCATCTCAAAAACAACTGGAGGGTACTGGAATCACTAGAGAAGGTGATCCATATTCCCAGGTCCCTGCACCCCCATTTACAATGGTGGCTAGAAGAAGACAATGTTCTCACAGGCCAACCATTACATCCAATAAAACATGCTCTGCAAATCTTTACAGACACATCACAAGAGGAGGGGGGGCACTCACTTAAATGAGCACACTGCAAGAGGAACCTGGTCCCTTCCGGAAAGCAAGCTGCATATAAATTATCTAGAACTCAAAGCAGTTTTTCTAGCCTTAAAAGAGTTCCAAGACCTCTTTTTAGACAAGATAGTACTTATGGCAACAGACAACACCACAGTGGTGTCATATATAAACAAGAAAGGAGGCATGAAGTCGGGCCCACTGTCTGCCCTTCTATGGAGAATCTTGACCTGGTGTACCAGAAATCAAGTAACTCTCAAAGCCTGACACATTCCAGGCCGGCTGAACAAGGTAGCAGACAAGCTATCCAGGCTAGGCCAGACCATCCAAACAGAGTGGTCTCTCCTTCCAGTGGATGCACTCAGGCTGCCATGGGAGGATCTGGACGCATATGCCTTCCCACCAGCAGCCATCTTGGGCAAAGTGGTGGAGTATTTGCAGGACTCCCCTTACAAGAGAATTATTCAGATTGCTCCGGGGTGGCCCAACATGCCTTGGTTTTGGGATCTAGTGGCCATGTCCAGCCAAATGCCACCGAGCATGCCCTTTCTGCCCAACCTGTTAACACAGCCCTTCAATTAGATCCTTCACAGAAATCTGACAAACCTAAATCTCCATGCATGGCTCCTAGATCCTCAGCAATCAAGGAGCAGGGCTTTTCTGAGGCAGTGGCAGCAAGAATTGAGGCTCCTCAAAGAGGATCCACCATATCAGTCTATGAGGCAAAGTGGGCCATTTTTACAAAATGGTGCGTCACTAATCAGGTGGACTTCAGGGCATCCCCTGTAAAGTCAGTTGCTGACTTCCTTATGTACCTATTTCAGGACAGGAAGTTACAGCCCAGGACCATTGATGGTTACAGGTCAGCCATTGCTGATAAACTGGGACACTTGTCCATCAATATCAGCAAGGATGAAAATCTCACTTGTCTGCTGGATAGTTTCCATAGAGACAGACACAAAAGCCGGAGTCGAATCCCTCCTGGAACCTCTTCCTGGTCTTGCACCAGCTGACAAAGGTTCCATTTGAACCTCAAAGAGGCCTCCTTGAAGCATTTGACCTTCAAGACAGATTTCCTGTCAGCCCATGGGTTGGCCAAACGTAGAAGTGAGATACATGGTTGGCAAAACAGAAATAGTAGACACCAGTCTGACTGGTCAAGGTATCCCTGTACCCATCACCCAGCTTTCTTTCCAAGAATCAGCTGGCAAAAGAGCATCCAGACAGTGTAGCCCCAGTGGTTACACCAGCCCTGGCCCCAACTCTGGATAGAGATTTCTAACTACTGAACACCGGATCGACTCCCTGGGTATGACTTGGAACATGTTTGATGACTCAATGATTTATGCCTTACGAACTGGATGGTGTGCATTAGAATCCGTAGATACGGAGATTAAGCACTTGGACAACTGATTGATTGATTGATAGATCCCTCAATTCTGACAGGTCCCTCTGTCTGGTCAGAGCATTGCGCTATTATTTGGACAGGACCTCAGACTTCAGGCAGAATAAGGAGTTGGTCTTTGTCTCCTTTAAGAAAGGCTTTGACAAAGACATCTCACCTGCCACTATCTCCTCATGGATCAAACAGACTGTGATCCTATGTTATGAGCTCTCTGACCAAGAGGCCCACTCTTTACATCAGGTTAAAGCCCATGATGTCTAAGGCCTTTCAGTCGGGAGTCTCCTTAGAACAGATCCTATCAGCCTGCCACTGGTAATCACATAATACCTTCACACAATTTTATCTGAAGCATGTGGCGTGGGCTGATTCAGAGCTCTACCACCTGGGTCCTGTAGTGGCTGCTCAGCAGATCCACCAATAGCCCAGGATATAGAGGAGATTTGTACATATGTAAATAGTTGTACATTTATATATATATAAAAAAAAATACCTCTGATGTGCTTCCTTCGGGAGGTTTATTTTTTCTTCTTATGGGACTGAACTCATCCCTCTCTTCCCTTACCTCAGAGCAGGTCTGCAAAAAGGGGGGGCAACGTCGGTATAGCCGGGTAACGGCTACTGACAACCGACCATGGCCTCAAAGGGATTCCTGATTATCAGATCATACCCTGGCCCAGAGAAAATTTTTGTTATTTTGTCTATGAGTTCACTTAAGTCCCTAGTAACTTACCTGCCGACCAAGCGGTAGTTATTCAGCAATTGTCCATTGGATAGGATGTATTAACGCAATAATATTGCAAATTTAATAAGTAAATTAAATTTTTATAAGTTAATACCCTATCCAATGGACACACAAGACCCTCCCACTGACCCCGCTATCAGCTTGCTAGGTGTCTAATAGGTTTATACAGCGAAAAAAATGCTATGACGTCACGCTATCTAGACAGGAAGGAAGTACAATGCGCCACCTGGCTAGTGCACACTACTGAACCGGCCTGGCCGGTGGGACACAGGATGTCTTTTTCTGATGCTTGGCGGGCCGGTCTGCGCTGACCAGATTAGCAATTGTCCATTGGATAGGGTGTTGACTTGTAAAAATTTAATTTACTTATTAAATTTGCAATTGTTTACATATGTGACCAAGAGAAGCAGATTTGGCTGTATATGCCCAATTAAAAATAAAAAAACTCTCTCCTGACTTTAGTTTCAAACAAATTACACCAAATTTGGAAGAATCCGTCTGTACCACATGGAATACTTGCCCACCAAATTTGAGCTCGATTGATGTTATAGTTGTTGAGTTATAAGGGCAAAACAGTGCAAAGATAGAAAGACAGACATAAACTGATCACAATTAACCCTCTCCTGTTGTCGAGCGTTAATTACGTAAAATGTCTTTTTTTTGTTGGAGACAATATAAAAATAACATATTAAACCTTGCTTGCAGTGTTCACAAAGTTATTTCATTTAGGACCATATAAAATAACACCTAATAATATCACCAGCCAATTGTCCTACCCCCAAAAAAATTCACCGGCCAAATGTCCACTGGCCAAATGTCCGTGGGCCAAAAATCCGGGATTCGTGTAACAATGTTAACGATTGTTTTCTTCTTCATTTTATACAGGGATGTTGGCTGGCTGCCCATTAGGTTGGGCCACTAATGCTAACAGATGTTACTTTATCAGTACTTACATGTATGACTTTGAGCTGGCCAGAACAGTGTGTAAGAACCACAATGGTGACCTGATGACCATCAATAGTGTTGAAGAAAGGGTATGTATAATGTTTTTATTTAAGCACAGGCTCCTTATTCTACAAAACACAAGTTAACCTTAATATTAAGCTGCCTGATTCCATATAGTTTTTTTTAACAAGTGTTTGTTTTAATAATTGCAATACAGCACAGGTGCTGAAAAAGCAGTAGATTTAAAGCACAGGGCTTTTAAAATACATCCCCCTGAAAAACAATACACAATCTAGCTAAACTCTAGGACTTTCTTAAGTTAAAGCATTATATCCCCAAACAGGATTGAAAAAAATCCAATCTATTTAGCAAAGTAACCTGATGTATGTAATGTTATGTAACTCCATTTTTGGAAAAAAAGTGTTTTGTACATTATTATTATTATAGTCTTAATTTTAGGGATATTTGTCTTGAGATTTTCTATGCCCCATCTGGGGATTTTCTATTGGTCTGTAGGTATCTGGAGATTTTTTAATTTTCAACTTATACTGCATAGACACACTGACAACATTGTTCTTTGCAACTCATAAACTAATAGATATATATGGACCTGTGTTCATTACCTTTCTGAAAAAGTAATGATATATGGAAAATTTGCAAAAATTCCAAAAGTCACATGTAAATTATTAAAAATTGTGATCGATATGTCCACCAGGTAAGGTATTATTAACTTATAAAAATTTAATTTTCTTATTAAATTTTCCAATTTATGTTTGACCTTGGGAATGCCCTTGTCTGAAAAAGTATTTATTTCCTTTGGTTTGTCAAGGTATTAATCTCAGAATGGAACCATTCACCTTTACTATGATACAGCGATACTTATACAGTAGAAAATGTATTTTTAATATCCTTTTCAACCTCGACATTAAGTTAAAATATCAGATCATGCTGACTAATCAAAGTCTCTTAAATTTGTAGTCATTTGTGGAACAGCTGATCCGAGGTCGAGGCCATGATGTGTGGTTTGGATTATGGGAAGATCCTAATGCTCCTGGCTCCAATGTGTACAAATGGGTGGACAACTCCAATCCAGGACCTGATGATCCAGATATAAAGTATGATTTATGCCTAAGCCAATAAATGAGCAAACGTAGCTTTTTATAATTGGTAGGATTTCCAAATGCATGTCAAAGCAAAGGGATAATTTCACAAACAGATCTGGGATTAAGAAAGCATTATAGATGAGTGCAATCCCATACCCAAATCTATTTAAGTAGAAGACTATTTAGTAGAACTGTATTTTAATTAAAAATAAAGATTTCCATTGAAATTGTTTTGTGAAATTTCTGCATAAGTAGAGTTATTTTTCGTGTTCTCTTAGATCTGACATAACATGGTTCCTCCATACAGACAGGTACATTGTTAAAACATGATGAATGAAAAATACCATAATTGTTCTAGAGCTTCAGTATAGCTTGAGAAACATGCTATCAATGTTTCCCAAATGTTATTATGTATTTGAGCCACAGAGGTGAGAACAGAGCTATCATTTGCCAAATCTGATAATCACAAGGTCACCGAGGACCTTGTGATAACTTTTGAGAAAAGCACTTTTAGTGTAATATTAAAAGAGTTCAAAACTTTCCAACAATTGTGAGCTGGCCTTATATGGGTTCAACATATTGTTGTATTCGGGCTACCATCTGTTGCTTGGGGGTTTACTCTTAGTTAGTATCAGGCTGCTCCAGGTAGGGGTGAAAAGTCATTGATTTACACCGATATGTTTGTTTATTTCCTTTTTATGTTCCGTTTGTGTTGTTAAGTTCTCACCAGGCTCTTCACATTGACATAATACAAATTACACTAACATTGTTATTATTTTTTAAACATTATAATACAAAATAGTTCCTTATCCAGTACATAATGTAAAAAAAACATGGTTAACAGTTATCAATTATCTATTCAAAAGTTAAGTGAAAAGTCAAGCCAGTCCAGTCAGAACGGGGATCTTAAATCATGCTGAGAATGCAAGTTCTTGGTCTCTCTGTGCAAAGCAATCAGCAGAGTCATTTTCACTTTTAAGTTAATTACCAACTGACTGAACAAGGTAGAGGGATTCACTATTTACAAAAAATAAACTAGTACTAAAATAACTTTGGATTCAAATAGCTGGCTACCGCATTTGTGATCTACACAGAAACTGAAATTAGGCACATTAAATTTATGGCATGCATTGACAACAGAGATGAACAGGAACACCTGTAAACCTTATGGTTAACTAAACCTCTAAGATTAGAAAAACCTATCAACCTACATGCAAATATAAATGTTATTAAGATATCCTGAAGCCAATTGTAAACTGCAACAACCACTTGTAGATCTATAGTAAATGTCAAAACTGTCAGTTGTTAATCTGCAACTGAAAAATTATTAATTTAGAAATAAAATTGTATATATCCTAAAATAATATCAAATAAAAGTGATACAATACAAAATAATAAAATTAATTGTCTACATGTAATATGATAATTAATCACAGTTTTCTTATTAGATTGATTCACAACAATATTATTAATTCTCATAAAAATACAAATTAATTTTTTCTATTCTCAGTACTATACATCAAATAACTAAAAAAAACATGGCATATTCAAATAAAAATATGAAACTAATGCACAATTGTTGGTAATTTTGTGTTTTTATATGAAGAAATTCAGGGTACCTGATAAGTATATACTACAAATGGCATCTGAATATGAAATACATTTTGCATCAATTATACAGAGGTGGCCTTATGTTATGGTTCCATTTTAGACATGCTTAACCATCAAGATGAAAAACTACATTTACATTAATTATTTAGTATTTTAGTTTCTGTCCATGGAACTATTATAATATTGTTATATTGGAAACAACTTCAACTGAACCCAAGACATCAGAAGTGAAAGAGCCACAAACAATCATTTGCCACATACATGACAACCACCATTTGACTTAAGCATTTTAGCTTCCAAGCAATGTTAGAATATTCTAGTTTACTGCATTAGGCAAATGGTCATTTGGTGCTTACATCAATGATAATTTAAGGTTTGGTTAACATTGGTTAACATGGAAATCAGTGTAATATCTTATACGACTGCCTCAGCATAAACATAGATGTTAAAAGGATACAGAAACATACTTTCAATGTGTAGAGCTGAAAGATAAAACAAACTTGATACATTTATGAACAATATGGAAGAAAGATTAACATTCACATTGTACAACATAGAATACCAGACATTTGTGGTACAATAAATGAAGTCAGACTTGCTGTACTACAGTATAGATTAAACGGACTTCTTGTGGTGTGGAATACAAAACAGGCCATTTTGCGGTAAAATACAAAAAACACTACTAATTCTGATACAATGCAGGAAAATTAATTTGTGGTAGCCTACACTTGTATTGTAATACATACTATCTAAACTACTGGTGAAAGACAACAAAAACAGTACAGGTTATGCTATTGCACCATAAAATATGCTTCTTTAAAGATAATAACTATGCTGTGATAAAATAACTAAAATAAAACAGAGAAAAAAGGTATAAGTAGTGCTACACAGATTTACATTGATTATGTTATCTTTCACTTCAGATGGAAAAACGTCATTTCTATTGTTTACATTTAATAAAAATATAAAAATAATATTTAAAGCTGTAAGTTTATAACATAAAAATACTAAGAGCAGGCAATAAACCTTTGTTGGTAAAATGTTACTTTTCTTTGGTAAAAGTATGGCTGTAAGTTTCCCAGATTTTGTATTTCTTTTAAACTGAAAAAGAATATTGTTGCTCTATTACATTATGAATAAAGTAAATATGCTACTTTTAACCCCCTTTCAGTAGAACTCTGACAAGCATGATTTAAGATAAGTGTAAATAAACATCAGATCCTTAGATCATCAGGCCACATCCTACTCAAACGTACCTGATGCTGTGTAGTTGGGACATCATAGTGAAGTAGAAATATTTGTTGTGGTCTTTTGAGACATGTCTTTAAGGGTTCAGCTAGACCTCCCAGAACACTTGCTTCAACCACATGCAGTAAAAACTCTATTATTCAATCATACTTGCACAGTAAGATTGTGTGTGAAAAAGAGAACTGTGAGAAAATATATGAACAAAAATTCAGTGAACAAATATACCGTACAAATTTGGGAAAGTGAAAAAAAGTTCAAATGATTGAATATTCAGCAGGTTTGACAATTGAGGTTTTACTATGTTCTTAAACCTGTTTTAAAAATAAATATTCTGATTTCAAATGCCCCTTTTTAAGTATTTTTTGTTATACCACGCAGGAATTGGGCTTGTGAGGCGAGACCTGCAGCAGGTTGTGATGAGACTGAGATCGTGGGTCCTTGTGGTTACTATGAATATGATACAATGACCTGGAAAAACCATCCTTGCCAAGAAAGGAAGATCTTTGTATGCAGGAGAAATAATGGTAATATTGTGAAGTTTTGATATAAAGTATGTAGTTGATTTGAGTACAGTCTGGTTGATTTGAGTGTAATGTTGATTCCAACACATAGTATGCAGGATTCTCTATAACTGGAACCAGCATTAAGTTGAATACAGAAGTACTGTAAAGTTTTCAGATCCTCATATCAGAAGATGTTGTAGGTTATAATAAGGACAGTTACCTATCAGTAAAACCAAATGCTGTCCCAGTAAACTTTTTGGGGTTTTGCAAACGTTAAATAATGATGCGTACAAAAACCATTTATAATAGAATTTTTTTTTAAATGTTGTTTGTATACCGTTTATTAAATGTTTAATGATAAATGTTAGAAAAATGTTACAAATGAACATATTAATGTCTGAATAATAATGGGGTCAGAGGTCAAATTCAATATCTTTTTTTAAGGTTACTCACTAATGAAAATATTATTTTTATGTCTAAAATTGTAATATAGTGCCTTAAAAGTTGTGCCCTCATTCATTTCTTACTTTTAAGGATTGCATGTGGGGCAATTTTTGACAAAGTCCTCTAAAAGCCCCTGTTATTGCTCACTGCTATCTTTGGACATATTTGAAGGTGAAGGTTTCATCAGCATTCTGAAAATATAGGTTTAAAAACGTTTTTGATATTTTTCAAACATTTAATCAACAATGTTTTTTAACCATTTTATGTGTACTGTTTATAAACCATTTTATGACGAATGTTTGAAAAACATTTCCAGCATAACCTTCATTTCTTTAGCTATTTTAAAATGCTTAAAATTGTTTCCAATCAAACCTAGTTTCTTGAGTTATTTTATAACTGTTTAATAAACGTTTTCAGTAAAAATGTCAGCAGTGCCTATTTTTGCATCAGAAGGTTGTGTTGTAACCTGCGGGGTATTGCAAAGCACCTGCCAACTTTCCCACTGAAGGTCTTGGCTGAAAATAGAACCCTGTATGTTTGGGCTAAGCTGGGGGCAAGTGGTTTATCACTAAACTGTCCAGACTCTTTGAATTTACCTAAAAATAAAATAGGTGTTCAAAATATTTAAGATTTAAAGCAAACTATATGTCACAAATATCTGGAGACATTAACAATGGAATAGACAGTGAAATTGGGATGCATCCACAATGGCAATTCCTAGATCACATGAAAAGTCAGTGTTTTTCTCTGCTCTAAAATTCATTATAATTTTTTTTTCAAATTTTTGCCTTAACTTTGCCCAATTGTGTCTGTTATACAGCAGGATTAGTTAAAGAATACTATTGTCATTATTTATAATGGTACATTATCTAAAGGCGTCCATTATTTTTTAATCAAACTTATGTGGTACTTCTTTTCTTAATGTTGAATATTAAAACCCAGCCTCAGAAATAAATCAGTGGCTCATATAAGGTTTGTCGTGACAGGGTTAAAGTATTCAATGATAAAGGAAGATACTGTGCATGCTGTCTGAATATCTTTTGATATTTTAAACCATCCAAAATACTAACCAGTCACTTGGCAAATTTCGTAAAGAAATTCTTCCAGCTTCAGGGTCAATAAAGGGAACTGGTATGAAAGAACATAGTGCATGATTTTTTTGTTCAGAATTGTAACTACATGAAGTGCAGTAGCACAAATTAAACATGAAGGCAATTCCATGTTTTCAGTACATATTGTATTTGGTATCTCTAGTGGAACAAAGGTTTAAAAAGCTGACTATATATCTCTCCTCTCGAACATAATTAGAACACTGTTAGAAATCCTTTTGGAGTAACAGTAAGTGTTCAGAATCCCATTACTGAAATTTACCCTGTCATACAAAAATACTGATCAAGTAGAAGTATTTTTCTGTTTCTTTTGAGATTTGACTTAACATTGTCTAACTATAAATTACCTATTCAGTGGCATTAATTATGTTGCTTTACTTCAGATGTTGTGGACAACTGTGACATAGAGGGTGGATGGGTTCAGTACATGAGTAGATGTTACAAGATGATGCCAGACAAGAGGAACTGGAACGATGCAAATAATCAATGCAAGAACAATGGAGGTCAACTTGTGATACTGAAAGAAGAGTCCAGAATAAATGCAACAAGGGACATCCATACTTGTGTGGATTATAGTTCTGGAATATGGATTGGCCTCTCTGATACAGTATGTTATTTATGTGTTCGTTATTGCAGTATAAAGTCAAAGATATGGTATTTTGTTGGTAAATTAAGCACAACTTTATGTGAGAATAACAGACAGGCCCTGATCCACTTGCCAGATGGTTGTTCTTTATTAGCCAACTCAGTACAAGCTTGAGGGCTTTAGTATAAACACTGGTTTAGCTTATATTTTAAACTAAAGAGTCAGATATTTGTCAACTTACTTGGAACTATTTCATCTTTATTACTTCCTTTGGACTATTTTGGCTCATTGTACTTTCCTCACAATCTCTGGATCAGAGAACTTAGTACATTTTCACTTTCTTCAGTAGGTTGTATACATCAGGATTTAGAGAAAGTGAATGTCTGGAGAAAATTTTAGAATACAAATGTATAATATGTATGTAATAAATACATTGTTTGTCTGTGGCCCTAAAAAGATGAAGTCATATTTCTATAAAGACATCATTCTAAATGTAAAGATTAATTTTAAAAGTATGATATATGCTAGATAACAATTAGAAGTAAAATTCAATGAAAATGCATAAAACTGTTCATAAAATCATAAATTTGATAAAAAAGTAAAGAATCAAAATTTCCTCATACTTAATAATTTTTCACTCACTGTTGTGGCTTGTATTACTTACCTAATACAAACAAGAGTACTACGGTGACTGGTAATTTAATCAAGATGTATTTCTTATTTCAGACCGCGGCCACACCAAACACACTGAACTGGGTTGATGGCTCGTCGTCCACATCTGGTCAGACGTACTGGGCAGTGGGACAGCCACATTACTCGTATGTTATGAATAACGAATATATAAAAACACAGTTAAACCTCTTCAAGTGGAACCCTGTTTATAGTCCAGTCAAATTAGGCCAAAAGATGGCCCAACCTCAAACAAACTGCAACAGAAATGAAACTTCTCTCATAAGTATCAGAGATCACTCCAGTATTCTGTATTAGAATTTTACAACATTTCAGTTGGTAGAACATGCCAGAATTGATCAAAATTCAAGATAGCCAGCATAGGAACTAAAGGTTATAATTTTAGCAAAAGTATGTATATTTCAACAATCTTTCAGCTTCAAAATCCTGCTAAAATGACAAAAAATAATTTATGCTACATTTAAATTGTACAAATAAGTTAAATAATTCACAAACTATAATAACTAGCTAATATTTAAAAATGGAAAATTTGCAACTACAACTTGAAACTTCTGTGATTAAATTGGTTGTGTTTCAAATATTTTCTTAATATTTAACAACTACCAGATTTCTATATTTTCCACAAGTTTGTGCCCTCATTTAATACTTTGTCTGAACAACAGAATAAGTAAACCAAGTAAATATGGTAGGATGATATTTGGCAACTTGCAGATGGCATCTTTCAATATTCTCATTTCAAGTACATCTCATGATCATGTATGTGTCATGTCATGCCTTTATGTCATCATGTATAAATATTATTGATTTGACCCAACTGATCTGAGAAGCTACCTCAACAAATGCCACAATTATTCACAGTCTAAATGCTATGATAGATGTTTTACTGGCAGTGTCACAGAGTGACTTCTTTAGTAGTAAGAGGTGTGATAGAAGTTTTATATGTTTATTAGATGTTAATGTTTTCCACAATATAACAATAAAACTATAACAATTCAATAACAAATGTCTCAATCAACAGTATACCGAAATGTCTCTTAATATTTATCTTCTATGTTAGATCTCACAATTTCTCATTTACCAAAGTTCTTTAATAATTTATTAATAATAATCTTATATCACTTCACTATGATGTCTAGTTTATCTCTACAATCACTCTCTCTAAATTTTTACTCTCAATCTATCTGTAGTCTGTACCTATATTTATACTCAAGCTCAACAATGTGGTTTCACAGGAATTCAATAGAATAAAGAATATACTTATACAAATAGGTGTGAGAACAATTTTCTAACCACATGGTTTTATACAACATAGGCAATAGGTATAAGAACAATACTCTAACCAGATGGTGAAACAATACACATTCCCTTCTAGTAAGTGACAGATGACATGGGGGTTGACCTTATAATTATATAATTACAATTTTAGATATAACTCTATTGATACAAGCAATTACATACTTCAAACATAAATAAATTAAGTTACATTTTCTCTTTGTACCATTTACCTTATGTAAGCAACAATTGTAATCTTGGACATAAATGAATTTGCTCATAACTCTTTAGAGGTGCTATCGGACTATATAATTTTAAAGGAAAAAGGAAACAATAAGTTTTGTGTTAATTTAGGTAAAAGCTACAAACATGCTATATTTATCAAAACAATACAAATAACACAATTTTCCAATCTATGACAGGAGTGTCAATTGCCTGGCATTTACCCCACAGATCTGCCCCCTACACACACAATTTTTAACACGAGTCTGAAGTCTGATCTACCACCCACTGATCTACCTGTATTTCTATTTTTTTTGGACATGCCTGCAAGTAAATTTGTTATCAGTTGTCAATCCCCCTGTTCACACTACAATCCGAGTTGACAAGAATTGAGGGTTGAAGCAGATTGAAGCAGATCCGGGTTGAGAGTCCACACTACAGAGTTTAATCTAGATTGAAAAGTCTCAAAAACTGGATACAGTAAAGCCTCTTAATTTAGCCTCATGTAATACATGTATATTGTTTAAATGGCAATTATTTTTTCCATGTTGTTAAAAATCCTAATGTTATGTTATCTATCATAAAGTTAAAAACTTTATTAAGTTTAGAAAATTATTTAAACTGAATGTTAAATTTTAAAGATTGTACCACTTTGTCACCAACAGTCCAATTATAATTATTTGAAATTATTCTGCTTATTATATTATCCTATTATATTATTATATTATCCAAATACTGAAAGCTTCAGAAAATTAAATGTTGAAGAAAGAACTTGTTTAATTTGTAACACAGGTGACATTGAAAATGAGATCCATTTTTTATGTAAATGCAGTGCATATGAGATCCCAAGACATAATTGGTATAACATAATTGAGAAACATTTTCCAAATTTTCGAAAAATGTCTGATGAAGATAAACTTAGTATTATTCTGAAGTCAAATGATAAGGAACTTGTAAGTTTTATTTGTGATTCATGGAAGATTAGACAAAATGTTACTGCCAAGTGATTAAATTTTAGGTTATATTAATATTGATTTATGCACTCTTTTGTTGAGAAAAACATGCTTAGTTATATATTGTGTTTTCCTTTACTAGTAGGTATATTGTTAAACTCTTGCAAATAATTAGATATTATTATCTGTATTTTGTTCTATATTGTCCATTTATAATTCTTATAGCAACCACTATTATGAAGTATTACTTACAAAAGTGACATATAAGTCCGTTGGGGCTGGGCAAATTGTTTACTGTCTTATTTGATTATTGTTAAATGTATTTGCATGTCACTATAATAAATAAATTCTATTCTATTCTATATTACAAAAATTATATTACAAACATTTTAAGTCAAATTGCAATTATACAGAAATCACACAACAATCCATCCTGGTAGCCTTTGTGTTAATTAGGGCTCCTCCCTAACAAAGGATTAAGATATATAATTGCTGCAAGGCAATAAGTCAATTGTTTACAGTACCAGTGCACTCAGCCCTTGTCAACCCGGATTGAGAGGGTTCACACTACAAAGGGGATTGAACCAATCTGCTTCAATCTGCTTCAATCCAACTCTTGAGTGGGGTTGAGATTTACCCTTGTCAACCCGGATTGTGAGCATTCAGACTAGTCTCCAATCTGGTTCAATCTGTGTCAACCCGGGTTTAATCACTAGTCTGAACACCCAGTATTTTTGTCCACTAAACTCTTCATACTGCCTTGTAATTTGTGTATCTGAACCTCCTGTGTATCTGAACTAGGCTTATGTATAACCAGTGGGTCAGATAAACAGGGTGTTCTAATGTAATATGATCCATTTAGAAGGAGAATACCCACTGCTGTACTGGACCACAAATATTGTTAGAAAACCCTTTTTTACTTGTAATTTGTTGAATTTTTTATAAAAAAATTACTTTAAATTCCCTTGTGTAAAACATTCAAATAACATTCTGTTGTATATTCTAAGGGTATAATATTTATCAAAAAGCTAGTTCTTTAAGCATTCAATTGCTGGTCACTGGAACTCAACATCAAAATCCATGCCTGCTCGAGAGATATAACCGATTCGGTCACAGTGATTGCCTGTTCAAAATTATTTTGGCATAATTGTGTAACTTATCTATTATTTATTATATTTCTGTAGTGATCATGGTATACTACAATTGCAACTGATGAAGACCCTCTTTCATTTTCATTCCTGAGCATAAATTAAGCGATCTGCTTACAGAGTGGTCATATTTGCAATTTCATCTGTTTGTGTCCTCTCTGTTTATTTCTTTGTATCAAAAGAATCTTTAAATTTAAGTTGCAACTATTAACTTATGCAAAATTTTTCCTACCCCATCAATTTAGTTGATGGTAACTCTTCCTGATGGCAAATTTCTTTACATCTAGGATTTGAACTGGGGACTTAAGAGGTGGGGTGTGTGTGTGGAACCACCATGCAACTGAGCCCATTTGATAACTGTTTTGTATATTTATTGTAAATTTTTATCACTTTCGTTTTATTTCACTGTTCAGACTTTTGTTCACTGTCATTAATCTGTATGGCGATCATATTGGAATTATGCAAATCAGACCGAGTTCCACCAAATAAAAATTTGTAAACTTTTTTTCCCTAGAAAGTGGAACTATTTGGGAGGCAATGTTGGTAAAATTGTTCTGTTGCAATTTGTTTGAGGTCAAACCCTATTTTGACTGGACTATTAATAGAATTCCATTTAAGGAGAAGTAAATATCGGGTCCCATAGTTCTATTTTGATAAAAATTTAACTTGTTAACTAGAATGTCTGGTTGAGTATTTTCCACGTTGATTGACAATAAAGCGTACATTTTTCTGCAAATGTCACAGGCAAAATTATAAACCAAGTAGATTTGATGATACTGCCTAGGTATATTTTAAATCTGCTTAAGTTAAAATTTTGATGGATGGATTTCAAAATATGTTGTACAGAGATAATTATGATGTATAAGGATGTAAAAGAAATATGAAAAAGTAAAATGAAAATAATTTGTGATATTAGTAGCGGGTACAGTGTCTCATTTATATCTATGTTGTCACACTGGTTAATTTCTTTTTATTTTTGTTGTATTTTTATCTTAAATCAATTGAACAACCAAATGTTTGAATTATCTAGGATGATTTTCTTTTTGTTTAAGTTTTGTATTATGAAAATTTTAATTAATTTTCTAATGAAAGTTAACTCTGAATAAATATATTACTAATGGGTTCCTCAAAAACAATCCTTGTGTCAATAGATTATTCTCAGAAGGTAGAAGCTTAACCTTTGAACAGAATGTTTCTTTAATACCATTATCATTTTGTTATTTTTTATCACAGAAGCAATCATGGCTCCAACTGTGTTGCTGCTTATACTGTAGATGAAAGCAAGTGGAGGATCAATGCATGTGGGGCTTCCAACAGATACTTGTGTGAAAGACCTTATGGTAGTATTTCATTTATTTAGGTTAAATGCTTTATGATGGTCACTTGTAAGCAAAAACAAAACTACCTGGCATCATCAGTGACAGCCCAGTTTTTCATTTAAAATTAAGGCCAAGATTCAGACCCACGACCGTACGGGTTTGGGGTTGGGTGTGTTACAACTATATAACTCCCTGTATAATAAGAAAATTAAACTCTGCACTATAGAAGTGTAACAAATGGAATTTCACTGTTAATTGATGAAGGACCAATGAATTACAACACACATAGATTTGTACTCAGACCTGCTTTTACCAAAGAGAACTGAAATCAATATGCCATTTCAAGACCATGTTTTAAACAAATAATGCAGGTAACATGAGATTTGTTTCTTTCACAGGTACATGTACAGACCCCTGGGTAAAACATGACAACACAGGCTATTGTTATCTGGTTGTGACTGCACAAGAACAAAGACTCACCTGGATAGATGCTAAAGCAGCATGTGCAGCCTATGGCAGTACAGCTATGATGATGAAAGTCACCATGTAATTAACAAAATAAAGGAGAACTCTATTAAACAGATTCCCTTTTAAGTAGAAATGAATATAAAATCCACAGCAGAGCTTTTTCATTGCAATTTGTTATCTGTAATTCCTGGTTAAATGGACATATTATGCAGGTCCTTCGACAGTCATCTTAACAGGGTTCTTCTGTATTTTAAACATATTTTTCCTTCAGTTTACTAGTTTCTGAAAGGTTGATCAACTTTTACCATTTAATTATTCCAATTAATTGTATAATAATATGCTTGAAGTGAAATATTGAAGAATTTCTTAACTGTAGTTGTAATGCAAAAGTTTCTGTTGGTTTTTGACTGGAGTCTTAAGTAGGCATTTGGAAAGATAAATTACCTGATTAGATTATAATTATCCTTAATATCCTTACTTTGTTTAAAATGTAATCTTTAAATACAACATAAATTCATATTAAAAGTTATGTGAGACTTAGTCATTTATATTTACTTGAATCAACTGAGCTTTTGCCAGCATACTGAACAAGACATTGACTGTTAAAAAATTGACTGAAAAGTTGGTACAAGAGTAAATATTGCTGAGATGTATGGTGCTCTGCATGTTCCATGTGTTTGATAAAGGCAAAGGGAACAGAATGCATTGAAGTCCATCTGGCGGAATTTAGATGAAGCAGGTGGTGTAGGCAAATTACGGCTTGGCTTGTCAGGTAAAATGCATTGTTTTTTCCCTTTATAAAACCTGTAGTTACAATTCATCAATTAAAACAATTGGATTAATTTTAACTGAGATTAGTTTTCAAGTTAGAATTTAATTCCATGCTTGTGTGCCAAGTATCTTTTGATACCATTCATTTCACATACTGATACATTAGCTTGTGAGATGTTGGAAGATTAAAAACATTTTGACAATGAGAAATCCTCAACAACATATACTCATGAATGGACAAAGAAATCGGACAGACAGGAAAAATGTATTTTCCTCATTTCAGATCAACAAACAGACAACACCTTCAAATGGGTCGATAATACTCTGCTGGGTTATTCACAGTGGAATGACACATTTAAAAAGATGGTTGATGAGAGGATGGATTGTGGCTATGTACCAATGAGTAAGAGTGAATTACAAAAGTTATTTTGTTTGATTTAAGTTTTTTATCACCCATTTACATTAAATAGATCATATGATAGGTAGTTGAGGGTATTGAGGAAGTTAGTGTATATTAGTTGGTGAAGATTCTGCACTGAAAACCATAAGACACTGGCAAGTAACTATGAATTTTCCCAGTTCAGGTCAGAATCAGGAATTGACCCCAGGTCAAGAGAAGTAGGAGAGTCACCCGCTGTGCCATTTCACCCCCACACTTGTTTCGAAGTTTACAAATTCATCATTATATTTTTTGGTAATCAGTTGCAACAACTAAGTATTGACATTCCAAGAACTAGCATATTAATTACTGGTACAGTGAATTAAGGAAATATTGAAGTGAATTACACATAAAACGTTCATTAACTAATTACTATTTGCCGTGAACAGAGGACAACCCAAATGCACGCTGGGGATCAGACTACTGCTTTGATAAGATGTCCTACGTCTGTCAGATTGACATCCACCAGAGTCCAAACATGAATGCAGCTCAACAACAACTGACACCCGATCATCATGGTAAACGAACAGAATCTGTTAGTAAAAAGTACAACCATTGAGGCAAAAGTAGTTAGAGGAATAAATGTGACATTTTCAACAGTAAAACCAGAAACAAGATTGAGCCCTTCTTCCCAGTCACTTACCCAATTAATAGAATATAGGAAATGTGTCACTATCATGTCAGGGACTTTTACAGAATTATATACATTTTTATCAAGGATACTGCAATAACAGTAGCAAATATTTTATAAGGGGTTTTTTTTACAGGGAATTAATTTTTGCTATATTCATAGGTGGGTATTAAGCTCAAAATTAAACTCTCGCTAATATTTATTTATGTACTTTCTGTACTTGTCCTTGCAATTGTTTCTCTTTTAAAACTGCAAAGTGCCGGTAGAAAGATATAGATCTACTCTTGTCAGTAACCAAGTAGCATGATTTTGTATGGACTCACTGTGAGGCCAGCATAGCTCAACTTTAGTGAGTTCAGAACTGCCTCTTTCGAATTATTTTTGTTTCTGCCAGTTTAAAATTCATATTCTCGCATTTCTCTGTTCTTGAAAAAACTCCTATGGCTACATATTCTACACTTTCATTTTCAAGTCCAATCTTTCAGTATATAAGGTTATAAATTTCAGTTAAACTCCCTATTTGTCTGCATTGGTAAATTGCAGCATTAGCAGTCATGGTAGTTTTGCAGTTGCTGAATGCTGAAGTGGAAGAGCTACCATTCATGGTCAGACCACAAACTACTATGACTTCCCATCATAAACAAACTAAAAACTCATCTTTTCAGGCTTGCTTTCCCAGCGCCATTACTATCTCTCCTTGGCTAGATGCTGTTTTTGTATTTGACCTCCTTTCTGGCTATTGCATATCACATCTTGAAAATCAGCAAGTAGAGGATGTGTACTTCATTTTGGAACTATATAAACTATTTAAATAAGTCAAAAATACAAGAAATTTACTACTGGGGGAGAGGGGACAGTGTTTAAAAAGTAAGATAAAACAATCAAAATCTGTACCAGTTTTGCATCAGGTTAGATCTGAGACCTTATTTAATAACAGAAATTGGAAATGAGTAAAGCACAGCATATCACAGAAGTCAAGGAGAGAGAAGGGGGTTTCTTCACTAGCAGATTTCACATACTGTTGCAAATTTCACATGTTTAATTTGATTTCTTTTCTTAAACTGTGTGATTAATGTAGCTTCTGAAGTTGAAAGGAAAATATTTTGCTTTAATTGCTTGGCTAGATATTATTCAGTAACTGCTGGGATGTATACAATAAATTCCCACTTTACCCAAGTACAAACACTGATGTAGTACTTATGTTTATGTAACCTGGAAGCTGATAAGTATGTTCTTAGAGGCAAATCAATTCTGCATGTTTATTTTCAAGACATACTTGTGCAATGCCTACTATTGTCATCTGATCAAAGGGTATTTATTATTGACATAATTTATATGTATCAATAATGATTTTGTGTTCCTGCTATGCAAAATTACTGTGAAAGCACTAAATACTGCAAGCATTAGTTATGCATTATCAGACACAGGACCACAAGGGGGCCTTAAACATGTCTTTTTTAAGTTTTTGGTGTAAAACCTTTACTTTTCTAAGTTTTAAACATAAAAACTTGTTTATTGTTAAACACCCAGAATAGCCTTTCCTCGACATTGACATAGCAGATGGCTGATTGCATATCCTGATCCTAGTTGACCTCCATGTTGCAAAAAATATTTCTTACATCAGGAGTCATTCAGTAATGAATATATATATTTTTACTATATATAAGCATTAGAGACTGGCAATGGAGCATTGATGGTGTTGAACAAACACAGCTTTAGGTTTCATGAGATTGCCCTTTAGATCTACTTTTTGAAGTACCAGATTTATGGTTAGTAATCAGATGTTTTTATTGCATAAAATAGCCTTACCTTATCCTCACAAGTGGAAGAGATTTCCTTTCTTTGTGGTAAATTTAGATGAAGATCCAACATATAGACAAGACTTTAGTGGCAGTACGCGAACTTCTTG
The DNA here is from genome assembly GCA_964017235.1 of Sabellastarte sp. h YS-2021. Classification (NCBI taxonomy): domain Eukaryota; kingdom Metazoa; phylum Annelida; class Polychaeta; order Sabellida; family Sabellidae; genus Sabellastarte; species Sabellastarte sp. h YS-2021. The sequence continues at coordinate 110,433,216 of OZ024928.1, forward strand.
ACCTTTCACCCCTGCTGAAGAATTGCATAAAGTTCCATCATATAGACAGACATTAGCGGCAGTATATACACTGCTTGACTTTTCACTACCTGATTAGTTCTCAGAACAGTCTTCAAAGATTTTGATTCAAAACTATTACACAATAAATCTTTACTTCCTATGGCCATGCCTCCAATGGGAGGAGTGATGGTGGGATTTATATCACTAAATTCTTATGTTTATCTGTTTACTCAACCAAGATAAAAAAATGTTAAAGAACTGGAGGTCCTGTTATTCAACCTACAATGCAGTTGCCTGGTTTGATTGGAAAGTCTTTGGAGGGTGTCACAAACAATTTTTTCACCTCAGCTTGTATTCTGGAGCTGGCTAGATGAGACACTGTGTTGAAGTCCTTGCCTCCAACCCTCACGTGTGTGTTTTGAATGGTTTACACGGGACTGGTGTTATGTCCAGTAGATTTTTGTCCTGCTACCCTCTGAAATTTAGAAGTAAAACATCAAAGAGACCCAGGACTGACAGTAATGCTGCAGATCTTCATGTAAACAACTAAGCTTTTAGCCAGAAGATTTTTTGTGACCAAAGTGTTTCCAACTTTGTCATACCACTCTTCCTAGAATACCAGGAGAGGTGGATACAGAAGAACATGGCTACATAAATATAAATCACCATGGAGGCTCTTTTTGCAGTGTTACTGGCAGGTATGGGAGACTTTCATTGCCATCCCAGAGTTGTGCGAATATTGAGATGGGATTGTCGAATTATTCCACAATCGAATTCACCAATGCCTGTTCTACCCACAATTTAAAGTAATTACATCAGACAGGAAAACATGGCCAACTTCTGGCAAATGCTTCAAAAGAGAGTGATCATCCACTCAAGAATTGCACAACTCCAGGTTTCTATAGCAGTTTATTTCTAGTATCGAAACTCAGCTAATGACACCCTGTGATAGATTTCAGTGTCCTGAATTGATACTATCTACAAATCCAACAGTCAATGACCACGAGTGAACTTCATTGCCCATGCTAACTACAATACCTGCTAGTCCCATCCCTAAAATGTAGACAGCAGAAATTATCAGAAATTCGGTTACAAAAGATACGTTCGTCTATTTACCGATGCACAAGATTCTCAACATCTACTGTGGTTTAATTTACATGGTCAAACCTATCAGTTCAAAACACTGCTATTCGGGTTAATGACCGCTCCCCTTGACTTTACACAGATTGTAAGAGAGGAAAAGCTCATTCTTTAATCTCACGTAATTTGAGTTCACCAATGTCTGGATGACTGGTTGTTAAGACTACATAAAGACACCAGTATCTGGTCCAAACCAAAGAACTTGCCCTACTGTTCAAGAACTCGGCTTTGTGATAAATTTTGGGAAAGATCCAAGCTTGAGAGTCCACACAAAGATCGACTTCCTAGTTTATCAGTTTGTTTAGGTACAAGGAAAGTTCTTTCTAACACAAAGAAATTAAAATACCAGAGAAATTTATTCAGGACATGGAGTTCTCATCACAAACTACCCCCAAATTGCTTATGTCCCTGATAGGTGTACTACCATATTTGGAAAAGACTATACCAATGGGTTGGTTACATTTGCGTCCCTTTCTGTGGTATCTAAGACAAACTGGCAATATCCCCAGTCACTACACTGAGGATTCCTGTTTCAAACCTTCTGAAAAAGCATCTTCAGTGGTGTAAATTTTGAAAATGGGAAATCGATTGCCCTTTCTATACAGAGGAGCACAATAGCCTTACTTCACAGATTTATTAAACAATGGTTGGTGATCCCATCTTAAAAGCATGACAGTCAGTGGCATTTGGACAGTTTAAGAGCATATATTACATTTCAATGTCCAACAACTAAAGGCATTGTGTCTAGCCCTAAAAAGCTTTCAAAGAGAAAATTCTAAACAGAAAGAATTTTGATAGCATCACACAGTGCCACTGTATTTGGTTAACTGGACAAACAAGGGCATGTACCTCCTAGTTTTGCGCATCTTGTCCTACTGCAATTTTATTTAAATATACTCAAAAGAAACAGACATATTCTAGATTACTTAAATGCCATTGCCAACAGCCTCTGCAGAAGGGACAAAAGTGATCCAGACAGAATGGTCCTTACTCCCTAAGGCTCAAGCCAATTTGCAAATTTGGCACTAATCAATCATAGGCATCATATGCAGGTTTGCCACATCTTGGCCTACTTAAATCCTTGAAATAAGAGCTGATAAGAGCCAGACATATTCAGGGTTGCCTAAATGTCATAGCTGACAGCCTCTCCAAGAAGGACAAACTAATCCAGACTGAGTGGTCCTTATACCCTCAAATATTCAGTTAGATTTGCATAGTTTGGCACAAACCAATGGTGGACATGTTTGCCAAAAAATGAATCACAAAGTTCCACTTTATGTCTTACCAGTCCAACATGTAACATGGATGCATTGAACATCTTGTGGGAGGGACTGGACGGCTATGCCTTTGTCCTGTAGCACTCTTTCCAAAAGTCATTCAACAAAAATAATAATCTACAGGTGCAAAATGGTTGTAGTGGCCCCAGGGAGGCCCATGATGCATTGGTTTTGGGATCTAGTGAATCTGTCAACCAAACCTCCATTACAGCTACCTCACTGGCCTCATCTGTTGAAACAGCTGTTCAGTCTGAAGTACCATCAAAATCTGTTGTATCTGAACCTTCAAGTTTGGCACCTAGATACCACTCAGAATCACTTGAATCATTCTCTGAACAGCTGGCAGAGAGAATTAAGGCACCTCAAAGATCCTCATCTAGAAAACTGTACAAGTCAAGGGTGCCATTTTGGAACTCTGGTGCCAAGAGAATCAGGTGGTCAGCTCAGAGCCCTCTATCTCAAACATAGCAGATTTTTTAATCACATATTTACTGTTGAAATCAGAAACCTGCCACTACTGCTGGTTACAGAATGGCCACAGCTGATCATTTAGGACATTTTGGCCAGGAGTTGAGCAAAAGACTGGATTGGAATAGGTTTAGTGCAAGTTTTTAATGGAGATAAGCCTACTGCTAACATTGGTAACAGTCCTGTAAGGATTTGCCTTTGATTCTGTTGGCTTTGACAAAGGCTCCTTTTGAACCTTTACAGGATGCCAGTCTCAAAATTTCAGAATGCAAGACTGTGTTTTTAATGGCATTGGCATTTGGCAAACATCAGGTAAAGTGCATTCTTGGATTTTTAGCTCCTTCAGACACAAGCCTCATTGGAAGGAGGTCACAGTTTCTCTTTCTCTTGCCTGTTTAGCAAAAATCGATTGGTGTCAGATGGTCCACATTTGCTCAGACCAGTTGTCATTCCAGCTCAAAAACCATTTTTGAGCTCATTTTGACTGAAGACAAGATTCTTGACCTCATAGAGCACTTAGATACCACTGGAACAGGACTAGTGCTTTGAGAAAGGGAAATCTCCTATTCATTTTATTTAAGGAAGGCTTTGATAAAGATATCATGGCATCTACCATCTCTTCCTGGATCAAACGTACTGTATTGTCAGATTATCAGCCCTTTCATTCTGATTCTCAGGATCTACACATTGACGCACTTATTAGATCCATGTCTGCCTCATTTTAGTTTTCAAGGGTGGGGTCTCATCAGACCAGATATTAGGCTCATGTTTCTGGAAGACCCACAATTCTTTACTACATTCTACTTGAAGATGTAGCTTGGCATTCCCATGACTAATCCATGGACAAATTGAGTCTTGTGGGTTCAGCTCAGCATGTAGTCAATATTTGTGTATGTCTCTGATATGGCTTACACATGTTTGTCCTCTCCACACATACAAGTGTTACTAACATATGTCTTTCTCATCTTATAGATGGCCACATATCTACATTTATGCAGTTCAGTATGCCTCAATGTCAGATAACGACATCTTGCCAGGGGAGACATGTAGACATCTCCGATCAATCCAGGGTGATGGTTAATACTGCTACATGTTTTGTTATGAAATTGCCCACAACAGCAACAGCAGCAACAACTATGATCACGTTATGGATCTCTTGTTGAGGTTAGCAAGTTACTTCATCATTAATGAAAAAAGTAATGTACAACCTAAGATGTGGCGTATGGTATCCTATCCTTTGATGTTATTTGGTGACCCCTTGTCTTACAATCATCTAACAGTGTGGCCAAAACAAATACCCTCTACCTGTTATGGCTGTATTCAAGCACTTGTAAGGATAAGGTAAGGCTATTTTGCTCCACAAAATCAAACCAAGCACTTGTGAGGATAAGGTAAGTATTTAACTTATAAAAAGTTAAATTACAACAAAATTTGTTACAATTGCATCAAATCAGAGTCACACTTGTTTAATATATAGGTTATTTACACTCTGTTTTGTCAGATGACTTGTCGTGTCCCAATGACTGGGAATGGTACAACTCTAACTGCTACCTGTTCTCTGACCAGAAGAAAATTTATGCTGAAGCTAAAGCATTTTGTGAAGAACAATTTGCCACAATCATCACTGTGCAGAATGCTGAGGAACAGAGCTTTCTTAGTTGTGAGTTATCTTGAATATCACCTGTTTCTATTCCATAACACAAACTTATTATATAGATAATGGCCAAGTGGCGCTCCATTATGTAAACTTAATGGCCTGAGGTCCAAAGGGCCGAAGGATCATTAAGTTTACATAATGGAAGCTCCACGAGGCAATTATCTATTATAAAACCCTATAAATTGAAACCAATTTATTAATTCAATAATTTAACACCTTGTACCAAATGATCAACCTAGACAATCTTTGCAATGTTTCCTTTGGTGTGCATGCCATATGGGGCTTTCACTAAATTAGTTCTATGGTTGTTTTTTTTTAGTTCAACACACAATCAACATTGTTTCACCATGTGTACCACTGGTTTTCCTTCATGGGAAAATATAATTTTGGATGAAGCTTCAAAAATATTAATATAATCTGACTGCCACAAAGTTTAACCATGGATAATGATAATGATTTATCGATAAAATATGGATCTGTGACTTACAGAAAGCACTTTCCAGAAAAATTAGATTGGTCATTTAACAACGCTGTAGATAATTTGTTGTGGTGAGTGTTTCATATTAGTTTATTGATCTGTGCTATATATTTTAAGACAGTAAGCTATTAGGTTTGTGTTTCAGGCATTGGAAGTACTAGAAACTGGAGAATTACTTACTTGTTTTATTTTGTGTTGAAGTTTTTGGGTTTCTCAAGATTTTTATTTTGTGTGATTCTTTGTCTCTTAATTTCGAATCAAGGAAAAATGCCTCCTGGAATGATTGTCTCCTGGAAAAAAAGCCTCATAGAAAGAATGCCTACTCCACATGTTGTATTTCAGAAATACCTATGACAAGTAATCCACAACATTAAGAACAAAATTCGTATCAACCACAAACAGTGGTATCATTTTAGAAGTATATAACAAACTGTAATAAGGTAAATTAAAATCTTTGTTTTGAACTCAAAAACATTGAAAATTTATATCAAATTTAAACCCAGCAGTGATGCATTTCAGTACTGCATTTTTGCACTATGTTTTTTTCTCATTTTACTTGACTAAATTTTGAGCCACTAAAACAGTCCTTTTAATATAGTATGCTGGGTTAAATTTTCACAGTGAGTTTGTTGAAAATTAGCTGCTCCTTTGATTAAGTTCACGGAAGATTATTGTAAAGTTTGATTGTAAAGAAAATGCAAAGAATTAAAAAATATCCAACTTTATAAATTAAATTGCTTGTTTTGTATTGCTTGTAGCATTTTTTCCATGAGGTAATTTTCTATGAATTTTGAATGTCATTCAGAATTAAAAAGACTTTGTAAATGTACCCACTGAACTAATACATATGAAGGAAGTTGTGAAAACATTTCAATATTGAATGCATTGTGCTGAGGATGACAGGCAAATACCTTTTTGTTCTTGGCAGACTGGCCACTGAACTAAACCACATTCAACTGTTAGAAAATAATGTAGTGTTAACTCTCCATTATGCAAAATAATGGAGAGTTGAGACAATGTAAGGATCACCCGTCTGGGTTTCACTGAGGAATAAACAACAGTCATGTTCACCTCATGTTAGAACTCTCTGCCATAATGGTTTTAGCTGGGTTAGAAAGAAAGAAGGAAAAAGCATGACTTTGAAAAATTGTCATTTTTAGCAGGCAAAGTTCTTTTCTGTCTTTAGGAGATTTTGTATGCATAGAATCTAACTGATTTACATCTTTTTCTTGTTTATATTTTCATGCATTATAATTTTCCTATTTGTATTTTAATGGATATCTTTGTTCTCATTGCTAGATCGAGTAAAAGGTGGGTCTTGGCTTGGGCTGATATACAGCAGCGATAGATGGGTCTGGGATGGGACAACAAACCAGGTTTGTTTTCCATCACAACATTGAAAGTACACTAAAGATATTGTGTACATATTCTAATACAAAAAAGCTACTTAAACAATAACAAGTGATAAATAATATAACATAATTATAACCTTTAAATATAGCCTAGGAAGTTTTCACATGAAGCAGCCCTTCTCAAATGGACAATTCTCTTTTCTTTTCCAGATGTGATTTGAAAGTGGCATTGTAGCCTTCTTATATGGAAAAGTATTATGGGCAGATAGGAAAGATTTTGGCATTGTGGACTTTTAAACTCAATAAATTGACTTTTAAATTGAAATAATCGACTGTTAAAGTTGATTATATTTAATGAGATTTTTGTCTTGGGATAAAAAATGACCCCTCTGAATCCTTTCCTGGATTGTTATGCTGCAAAGAAGTGTTTCTTCTTTGTAAGAAACATATTCTTCTTGCACAGTTTTTTGATATATAAACAAGTGAATGTCTAAATTATTATATAATTAATTGCAGCCAGGCTTTAAGAACTGGGCACCTGACGGTCGAGACAGAGAGGATGATTGGCCATGTAGTCGTTTGATGCAGGATCCCCCAGGACAGTGGACGTGTAACCCCTGTGATGACACACCAAGATACATCATCTGCAGGCAGAAAGCGAGTTCAGATCCTCCAACATCTACAATTGCCCCAGAAGATACAGGTATGCAGTTGAAATCTGTATAGTTGAATTACAAGGAACCAGACAAATACTTAACCTTGTATTAAAATTTTCAATCTTTAAAATGTGGGTGGATTTCCTCAGTTAAATAAATTTCTTGTTTTTATTACCTTTCAACCTGTGTAAAATTTTTGATCTAGTACCTAGATAAAAGAATTGACATGTAAAAGACAGACACAAAGAGTTAGACCAGTCCAAAAATAGTGTGTTAACACTTAGGCTCCTGTTCCACCATTATGATTGTCCTCCCTGATTACTTTAGAATTCTGAAAAAAATCCATGTGGGAGGATTCAAGAAGTGATTGTTATGTTTGTAAACCTGAATCTTAATGTTCAGAATGTTTATTTTGGATTAGGTAGCATTTGAAAGCTAATCATGTATGTTCCTGATAATGTTAGACTGTTTTACGAAGACCTTTGTAAATCTTATCAGATTATGCATTTTGGAACTTAATCATAAAAATATCTTAAAGCAATTGCACCTTTAATTATTAATTATACTTTTATTATCCAATTGCAAACCTCTAAGATCCTTATCAGATTAGAATATGATTCACTACCTCAATGCAGACACAAATCTCTGATCGAAAAGATCCAAAGCAGTTTCCTAGGTCAGAGAATAGCTAAACCAAAATAACCAGTTTGACCTGCAAGGTCAAGCCAAGGTCAATACAAGCAAAGAATGATGGTTTGGACAATTTTATTTAAATGTTAGCTGATAAAATGAAAGGTTTTTAAAATTTAAAAGGCAGGTTGCCAAAATTTTAAAAAACACCAACAAGCCATACAACTGGCATCAATAAAGTAGCACATTAACAGTAACTCGTACACGGCCATAAATAGCCAAATAACATGTAGACATACTGATGGACTTTTGCAATGACAACTATGACCTCCAGTAGGTCAGCAGTGACCTTTGAACAACTAAGGTCAACTCATAACCATATATTCACCGCACTACAAAATCCCGAACTTTAAAGTTCCTATAAACTATAGCATTTAAGCTAGTAAGCACTTATACGACCTCAAGGTCCAGCCAAAGGCTGACTACAGGGTACAATGCTGAAGAGACAAAAAGAGAGGGGAGGGGTAATCACGCCTCGCCTAGTCAAGCAACCAAGAGCCCACATCAATCCATTCGAGACCTCCCCGGGGGGACCAGCCCCGAGGGTCCAGGCTCCTGTGATCATATTTCATGTATCAGAGGTAGGGAGGTGGGTTCAAACAGTTTTTCACGTCCTTTCATATCAAACTCTTGGAACACAATGTGCAGGGGTCCCCAAATGAAAAACCAGTGAGGTGTGACCCCAATTATTGATATAGGTCAGGCCTTTGATTGTGTAACCATCAAAATACCACAAGGTTTAAGGATTAGGGAAAATGCTTCTAGAATGGCTTCAGATAGGTTTACATTTGAAAAGATCACATCTAAATGGTGAACCTTGATTTTTCCTCAACTGAATTTCCCTCCACTGATTGTCCCCCTTTTTTCCACCAATATATGGTTTTTCCCCTATGAAACTGTGATTTTCCCCCTTCCATATTTAACAGAATTATGGTTGAGTAATATATAAGGTAAAAACTAAAAAGTTTTTTCATGATTTTTTTAACAAATAGAAATTTTATTACATGATTTATTTCAAATTTATTACATTTTATGGTTTAAAACTTATTAAGAAATAAAGACTCAATCTGTAAGTAATGGTTTTTACTATTAATATACTAGAAATATTAATAACTTTCAAGATTTCTTCTATTTATTATAATACTTTATTAGTCGAATCTTGGATTTGAGTTATGTACTGGGTTCTGATTGTTATTTATAAAACTCCATTTTATCCTCTAAAAGCTAAAGATATATGCAATATCTTTACCCATATATTAAATATAAGAGGTACTTTATATACTCTGTTATTTTGTTTTTTGTTTAATATTTTCTTTAATGTGCAGTTTATGAAATGAATACACTGTCTAGCCTTTGTCTAGCTTCTTGCAAAGTACCAGGATGTAGAAAATCTTTTGTCTTTTTCTTTGTCTTCTGGTACTCAGTGGAGTAATTTTCCCCAATTTAAATGTCTGGTTCTTCAACACATGACTTCCAGGCATGTCTTCCAGACATGCTAATTGGTTCAATAGACATTATTCAATAAACAGTGTTTTATGCTTGTGTTGGTGGTTATTCAAAACACTGGTGGAAACACCATTTACACATTTGGAAGTGGCAATTTTAATTATGTGGGTGCAAGTTTTTGCGTAAATAAAAGTTCAGAAAAGTGGCCTTTGTCATTAATACAAAGTCAGAAAATTAATTGAAAATGGTTTACATGCTAATGGTGTCAATGTGTATGTGTGACACATGTACTCTTAATTGGTATTTCATCAGTTTTACAAGTCACATATAGTACATACCATGAACTTTTTCATACCTCTTGTGTGTTTAAAATTTGCATTTTAGGGAATGTCTTTTGTCCTTGACAGCCTGTATCTGTCTCCTGGTAAAAATATTCCAAAGGGAAAAACCAAAGTCTGTACTTAATGTTGTGTGCAATATTCAGGGTCATATGTAGCCATATCAGAGATGTGAAAAACCATGTAAGCCTCTTTAAAAATAATGTAGAGTACCAATATTGAGGATCTCTGGTGCTTGCACTTGAAAGTCATGGGGTGTGTTATGTATATAATTATACATATATACAGAATTAGTTTAAATTGTTTCTAGTTGTTATAGATCACACCTTGTCCTTTAAACTTGTAATTGATGAAATACCATAATTCATTCAATTGACACCCAGGGAAATTCACTTAATTATGGGGAGGCCCCAGATAACATTCTACCATCTACAAAACATTAGAGAATAGTCACAAAACATTAGCATGATGTTTTGACTTTGGGTGAATACTAACGTAACCGTGACTTCAGTAGGCAACATATTTTCTATGATTAGATTTTGTTTAATATCAAGTAAAGTTTCGATCATATTTGTCAACCATGGTAATATTAAGCAGAACCTTTACAATGTCATTTGTCGGAGTTGAACCAGTAGAACCAAAATAGTGACACTAGTATTGGCCCTAGCTCTAGTACAAATGTAACTTTTACAACAGACCAGGCAATAAATCAGTCTTTTTTAGGCGGGTTGCGTGTAACCAACCCGCCTATTAGATTGATGTGTCCGACGTCCGTCTGTCTGTCTGTCCGTCTGTCCGTCCACATTTTTCGTTTCCGGACTCTAACTTTAAAACGGTTTGACCAATCAGATTCAAACTTCACAGGGAGATAGATCACCATCATAGCTAGGTTCCTTTCGAAATTGGTGAAATTCCGTGTGTTCGTTTGTCCGTTTTTCGTCCGTTTGTCTGTTCATTCATCTGTTTGTCCACATTTTCGTTTCCGGACTCTAACTTTAAAACGGTTTGACCAATCAAATTCAAACTTCACAGGGAGATAGATCACCATCATAGCTAGGTTCCTTTCGAAATTGGTGAAATTCTGTGTGTTCGTTTGTCCGTTTTTCGTCCGTTTGTCTGTCCATCCATCTGTTTGTCCACATTTTCGTTTCCGGACTCTAACTTTAAAACGGTTTGCCCAATCAAATTCAAACTTCACAGGGAGATAGATCACCATCATAGCTAGGTTCCTTTCGAAATTGGTTAAATTCCGTCTGTTTGTTTGTCCGTTTTTCCGTCCGTTTCTTCGTTTTTGTCCGTTTTTCTGTCCATCCATCTGTCCGTCCACATTTTTGTTTCCGGACTCTACCTCGAAAACGGTTACTCCAATCTAATTCAAACTTCACAGGGACATACATCACCATCATAGCTAGGTTCCTTTCGGAATTGGTGTAAATCCGTCCGTTCATTTGTCTTGTTTTTCTGTCCATTTGTTCGTTTTTAGGCGGGTTGCGTGTAACCAACCCGCCTATTAGATTGATGTGTCCGACGTCCGCCGCTCCGTCCACATTTTCCATTTCCGGACTCTAACTTGAAAACGGTTTGACCAATCAAATTCAAACTTGACAGGGACATAGATCAACATGATAGCTAGGTTGCTTTCGATATTGGTGAAATTCTGTCCGTTCGTTTGTCCGTTTTTCGTCCGTTTGTCTGTCCATCCGTCTGTTTGTCCACATTTTCGTTTCCGGACTCTAACTTGAAAACGGTTTGACCAATCGAATTCAAACTCGATAGGGAGATAGATCTCCATCATAGGTAGGTTCCTTTCGATGTTGGTGAAATTCCGTCTGTTCATTTGTCTGTTTTTCGTCCGTTTGTCCATCCATCTGTTTGTCTGCGTTTTCATTTCCGGACTCTAACTCGAAAATGGTTTGACCAATCGGATTCAAACTTGATAGGGAGGTAGATCTCCATCATAGCTAGGTTCCTTTCGAAATTGGTGAAATTGCGTCTGTTCGTTTGTCTGTTTTTCGTCCATTTGTCTGTCCTTCTGTCTGTCCGTCCACATTTATCCTGTACATATGGTAAGTTTCATGCTATGGATACTGTTGCTCCGAATGCACGACAATCAGATGAAGATGCACATTCGAATAATACAGACAATGCTACCAGTGCTTTCAGTAGTTTACAGCCATCTCTACCACAGCATTCTCACTTTGACTTTGGACAAGAAATTGATTGCCCTTCCCTTTCTGTGACTGAATCTTTGATCCCCAACAAAATGGCAGATGATGATTTTTACCACTTACTCCAGGGTTTTAATATTCAACAACGGGAATTTCTATACCATGTCTTACATTGTGTCAAAACTCAAAAAACACCTTTCCATCTATTCCTTTCTGGAGGTGCAGGACTTGGAAAAACTCATCTTGTAAAAGGAATTTTTCAAGCTCTCCTTTGATATTATAATAGCTTACCAGGGCAAGATCCAGATGACATTAAGCTAGTTCTTGCAGCACCTACTGGAAAAGCTGCCTACAATATCCGTGGAGCTACTCTACATTCTTTTCTTGCCATACCTGCCAGCCAAAGCCTTAAGAAATATATACATTTGGATGATAGCAGAAGAAATACACTGAGGTCCAATTTTAGTAAACTGAAAATCATCGTAATAGATGAAATATCTATGGTAGGTGCAGATATGTTCCAATTCATTAATGCCCGATTACAAGAAATCTTTCAGTGTAACCTACCATTTGGTGGTGTAAGTGTACTTTGTGTAGGTGACATGTTCCAATTACGTCCTGTGATGGACAAATGGGTTTTCCAAAATACATCATCACCTTATCAGTCTTTAACAGCAAATTTGTGGCCAGATTTGTTTGAACTATATGAACTTACAATAGTGATGAGACAAAAAGATGATGCTACATTTGCCAGCACATTGAACAGAATTAGAGAGGCTAACCATACGTCAGATGATGTGAGCCTGCTGAGTTCTCGAGTTATACAGTCCTCAGTGACTACAACCTATCCAAATGATGCTATTCATCTTTTCACTTCAAATTCACTTGTAGAAAAACACAATGAACAAATTATGCAAACACTTACAACTCGAGGATGCTTGTGTGTTGCAAAAGACTTCATTATTGGTGATGTCACTCCATCGCTCAAAGAAACGATCTTACAGTTGGCTCAACAAATGAAACCACAAAAAACTCAAAACCTAGAAACAACGCTGCATATAAAAATTTCTGCCAAATTTATGCTCATTCAAAATGTTGATACCTCTGATGGCTTGACCAATGGTGCCACCTATACCATTATGGATTTTAGTCATGAGACTGTTCCACCTACAATTTTATGGGTACTATTTGATGATATTGATATTGGAGAGAAATGTCGAAATACAAACAAGAACTTGTACAATTCACAAACAGGTGGACTCCTATACAACACATTGAAAGAAGATTTCAATTTGGAAAATACAAGAATATCTTAGTGGTAAGGCGACAGTTTCCTCTCAAACATTGCTCAGCAACAACTATTCATAAGTCACAAGGGTCATCGTTAGAAACAGCAGTTGCATCATTCCAAGGTTATGTAACTCCACATATGATGTATGTGGCACTTAGCCGGCTTACACACCTCCAAGGTCTTTACCTGCTAGACTTTAATTCGCAAAAGATCAAAGTTGACAGTGCTGTCAAAGTAGACATGCTATGCCTACGAAATTCAAGAGCACTTCAGATTAAGCCCATGCCACTATACCATCAGACTTTGCACCAGCACTTTAAAATAGTGTTCATTAATACACGCTCGCTTCACAAGCATATAGCAGATGTTAGAAGTGATCAAAACATCAAACATACAAATTTGTTGATAATAGCAGAGACGTGGGCCATCAATTCAGATCTTTCATCTGCCTATGACATACCAGGATTTATATTGGCCAAACAGTACAATGCATCCTCACCAAATCCAACCACAAGGCCACATGGGGGTATGATGATCTATATCGAGCCTGAACTGATCCTTGATTCATATTTTCATAGGGAAAAAGATAATATTTCCTGTGGGGTTTTGGAAACATACTGGAGTGATCATGAAGGAGTATGGGTTGCCATTTGATTCAAGAGATCTACTACTCACTTTCTAAAAATATACTCTTAAACATGAGCCTATAATGTTTCTAATTATAATCATAAAACCATCGCAGATATAATAGGAGCAGTGAACGAAAAACCAAAAAAGAAGCAAATGTCAAAAAGCAAAATTCATCTAAGACTGTGATGGAACATAATCCTGGAGGACAGTAAACACATCCAAGAATCAATGTACAGTGTAAAAAAACATAACTGTGACAACAAGATTTTTAAAGGAACAACATCAGCGCATCAAAAGAGTGACATGATCTGTATATGCCAGGGTGAAAAGACGCCTTCTTGTGAGAGACTGCAACAAAAAGATTAGTACACAAAAGAATAGAAGCCACCAGTTGGACCTGGTGAGTTTCGTTCTTAGTTCTTACAAACAGAAACCTTACAACTAGATCATCTGTGGATATTTCAATTTCTGGTGAAAATAAGTGGTAAATTAATGGTCTTCATTTACTTAGTTTTAGTTCTATATTTATTATAGTATAGATACAATAATGTAACTTAGATTAGAAGTATTACATTTCTTAGCACGTCGAACACATTTACCTTAAGTGGGTAACCTAACATTTCTTTCCTTGTTCCTAAATTTAATGAGAGCAGTTGCTAACCTTGTTTCCTGCGTGCGCAACCCGCCTTTTGGGGCACCTCTGACCCTCTTGTTAATTTATTTATTTATTTGGGGTTTTACGTCGCTTTCAACACTACTGTACAGGTCAAATCACGACAGGTAGTTGCAAGGGCAGAGGAAACCAGTACATATAGTTCGTTAGGTTCTGTATTGTAAACTGCCAACGAACGGCAAGCAACTACCAGCTTTCCCACTTGAGGCCGTGACGGGGATCAAACCCCGGCCTCAGAGGTGGGAGGTGAGAGTGTTACCACTCTGCCACCATGGCCCCTCAATCTTTTTTAAGTCACAACATGTAAATTTTTGCAGTGGCAGGTGAATGTGAAGATATAAATTGTATTCTGTTTTGTACAAAGTTAAGGCATTTTCCAAGTTACGGTTTGAAGCATTAGACAGCCCCAAAATCTGTCTTTCATCAGCCATGTTAAGACAACTTATGTACAATTTAAGTACTAATTTAAATGGTGTTGGTCTAAAATTCACTTGCACCATTGTATAGTTAATCTTTGAATGTGGAAAGGGAAGTACAACATATGCCCATGAATGCCAAGGCAAGCAAGTACCATGACAATATATGATGAAATGGGGAAAACTAACATTTGACTTCTGATGTAATCTTGGAACAAAGCCTTCACATTGGCTTACTAATCATACAATATTTATAAATGCTGTTTTATTGAATAATTTAAAGTCAATTATATTATTCGTGTAAGTTAACCATATAGAAATAAAAGACAAATTTAACTTTAACTCTTGTATCAGAAATGTACTTATATTTTTGATATTGAGAACTATGATTTATAGCTCACCCACCATGTCTCCTATAATCTTATTTTACAAATTTAAAGCTTATTTCACAACCGTCAGCTTTTCACCTGCAATGTCTCATCCTTAATAATTGTTGATCTCTGATCTTTCTGGAAGACAGACAAAAAGAAACCAGACAAAAAGAAACCAGACAAAAAGAAACCAGACAAAAAGAAACCGGACAAAAAGTTTTACTGGTAGGACAAAAAGTTTTTATTTTAAAAAAGTTTCTTTTAACAACATAAAAACACTATACAACATTTAAACATGAATATTCACAACAATAGCACAAAAATTAGCTCAGAAATAGTACAAAGCTCCATTTGGTAATTACTTAAGCAAGTCTGTAAACATACAATTGAAACATGTCACACTTTAATGAGTCTTATGGAATGTCCTACACCTTTCAGGAACTCCTCTAGTGATTTGTTGCCACTTTTTATCTCGGAACACAAGTAGCTGAGGCGCTGTTGGAGATCTTTAGTTGCTTTTTTCACCCGTTTTCTTGGTGGCTGCCCTCTTGAGTCTTGGCGGATCTGTAGTCTTGAGAGGGACTCATCTTCTTTAATATGCGTGAGAAGTCTCCAAACTGATGGATGTTTGTGCCCAACAAGCTGTGAAAAACTATTGTTCCAGGTTTCACATAGGTTATTTGTACGGGCATCACCTTTCAGGGTAGCATTGTGCACATTCCACATCTGTGGAGGAAAAAGTGGAGGCATTTTCCTCAATCTGATGGTTGGTTGGTCTTCCCCAGGTAGAGCTGGCCGCTGGATCCGCCTAAAGGATCCTGACACATAGGTGTGATCAAAGTAATCCAACAGGTCATCTGTATATTCTTCATCTAGATTCCGGAGATACTGCATTCCCTCAGTGACATCAGATAAAGGCAGAAAGGCTAGCCCATCCAACATTCCACAAAAATGTCTAAAGCTGCCATTTTCCTTGTAATATTGACTGAGCCCTAATTCTTGTACTTTCCTCCAGGTTGCCTGGGTAAGGTGATAGAAGCAGCCAAGGGTCAACACATGGGGGCCAAAAGTAGCTTTGACTGCATTTATTGCTGCTTGCTCAAAATCCAGATGAACTGTTGTAGGATCAGGAGTGAAACCAAGCTCTTCGCATCTTTTGAGAACTGCTTGCATGATCTCTTCATAGTGTGATTGGGATTTTCCAGTCAGTAGGGCATAAACACAAGTGACTGCAGAAGTCCCTAGTTTGGCCCGGATGATGTAGAGTTGCTGGAATATCTTTGGGGAAAGGCTGAACGTTCCATCAATGAACCACTCATCTTGCCTGGCCAGGTGTTTGAGAGCTTCATCACTGGCAAAAACCACTACGCGGGACTGGCTCTCTGATCCACTATCATGAATGAGAAATCTTTGGGATCCTGTTGTCTTGGTCCACTCATCTTCCAGTTTGAACTCTGTGATGGTCTTGGGTTCCTTGGGTAGTGTACCCCTCTGACATCTGCGAATGGACCTCTTTATGCTTTCCACTCTACCACATTCAGCTCGGACTTCATCATTGACTGCAGACAGCGTGGTTGCTAAGATCTGGGCTGGTCTGTCTCTGGATGAAGTACCTTTCTCTTTCAAGCTAGCCTTTAACTTAGCCACCTCAACTGTTGTTGAACTGCTTTCATGGCTGTGTTCTTTGACAAGTTCTGGATTGTTATTCTGAAAATAGAAAATGCAAAAAAGTAAGCTACAGTATAGTTTTAAAAAGGTCATCAAAATAATCTTATTGTTTATGGATGACTTTAGTCTCTGAACCTGGAACAAAGATATTTCTGTATTCTCTGATGAGCAGTGGATTATCATTATCAATCAATTTATATCAAAATAGAAAACTTACATCAAGTTCTGAGAACTGCTTTACATGATAAAGCAACCTTTTGTGAACACTTCCAGAAAATAGAAGAAGACTTCACAGAAAGCTTTGTGTACATGTATCCATCCATGCATATCTTCAAACCACCTTTATTGCTTTTTATTATCTCCATAGTTTAAATGGTAAGATGTCAATGATATCAGGAAGAAAATTTAAGCCTTTTATATACAACTTAAATTGTCCTGAGTAGGTAGCTATTCCTTTCATTTCTACTCAGTAAACCTACTTCAAGGGAAGATTAAAGTCACAACTCAACTCAGGTACATAAAAGATCATAGGATGATTAAAATAATGCAATGTAAGACATTTACTTTAATCAATCAATCAATGGATTAATTTGAATAGAATAAAGGCTGCTTACCTGAATTGAGATTGTATGAATTGGAAGCCAGTTATCAATTGACAGTTATGTGTGATTGGAAGTGGTTTTCCTTTTATCCCTTTTTGTCCAAAGAATACAGGGTGAGGGGGTCTATTGGTAAATATAGTTACACAAAATGCTCATTTAACAATAAATAAAGATTATTAATTGACAAACAGAAGAAGCTATTGATTGGCACACATCCCTTTTTCACTTTATGTTTGACTAAGAGACAGCAAATAGAGAAGTCTTTTCTTTACAAGAATAATTGCTATTATGCAAGTTTGACACAAGGTGTTTATAGGAGCCTTAAAGTAATTAGCATTTTTTGAAAATTTAATTGAAATTTAAAGTTAATTTTATAGTGAAACTTTTTGTCCTAGTAGTAAAACTTTTTGTCCGGTTTCTTTTTATCTGGTTTCTTTCTGTCTGGTTTCTTTTTGTCTGGTTTCTTTTTGTCCTACATTCGATTTTTCTAGTTTGATGTTCCTCGGAATCTGTTTAATGTGTCTTGGAATCTGGGTCCAGTCCATCCATACTTCAACCCAGTAACTGTCTTTAGATAGAGATTAAATGCTATCTGTAGAAATACTGTTAGAGTTTGAATTACCTTGTGTTGATTACTCTGCAAATAGACACAACAGAAACTGAGCCAACTATATGTCTTGAAAGTGTCATGTATGTTACGACTCAGATGTGAAATTGTCCATTTCGCGAAATGGACAAGCAAATTGTCCATTTCATGAAATGGTCAACCCAACTGTCCATTTCGTGAAATGGATAAATCCATATATGTTTTGCTATCCATTTTATGAAATGGACAAAGTCATGTATGAAAGATAAATTTTCGTTCATGGCCAATCGTTTGATTTATTAATAAAGTTGTCCACTTTATTCCCCTATAATAATGATATGTATATGTAATATCTTACACTAAGTTAGTTAATAGTTAAATAGTTATAAATATTTGAAATAAATTGGAAATAAAAGTGTGAATTATGTAAAGCATACTTTTAATGGGAATAACAATTTAAATAATTATCACACTTATACTTTAAAAAATGTGTTGGTAGCTGGTATATTATTTTTTAACTTTTGCTTGAAAGAAATATGACAGAACTTTGCCTCTTTTATGCACTAATCCTGTTTAAAAGGCTTTCCTTTGATGGTTAGATCTGAGAAATTGTGGCCTACCCTTTGAAGATAAGTTCTAAGAGTTATCAAAAGTAAGTGTCAATTTAAAAAGGTTGAAGCCATCCCAAAGGTTACAAAAAGAAATGGGCTAATTACAATTAAATCCATCTTACTAGTGGTGAGGCTTTCTTTTGATGAGATCTGAGGATTATAGCTAACCTTTTGAGGATTAGCTCTAAGGGTTAATTCACATAACTGTCAATTTAAAAGGTTGAAGCCATACCTTTGATTATATGTTCTGAGGATTATTGTAAATAACTGTCCATTCAACACTTGAAAGCCATATTTAGTCTTTTAGATGTTAAGCTTTTTACAAAAATTCCAATTAACAAAGTGCACTTATGTCCAGTCATTTCACTATAAATATACCTGGACAAGTAAATAACACTTGCAATAAGTAATGTAAATAAACTACCAATGTGGCTTACTGTTAAAAGCTCTTAAAGTTATAAAAACTTATAGTTTAGTCCCACCTAGATGCTATCTCCAATACTTAATAAATTCTTATCAAATGTAAATACATGTACAAATATTAACAAATACTTAACTAATATTGTTAAAGAAAATGTTAAAGGAGCCATACATCACCAGTATACTTTAGGTAAAAGTACAACCTTTGATCCATTGATGTATTCCAATACTATGTTTCAATAAAAATGCAAAAAAAAATGTTTTTTCACTGTGAACGAGAGTAAAAATTTCGTACATTTAGTGGTCCATTTCATGAAATGGACAGTGGAGTTGTCCATTTCATGAAATGGGCAATTTCACACCTGGGCCGGGATTCACAAAAGGTCTTAAGCAAAAAAATGTCATAACTTTAGGAGAAAAGTCTTAACTCTGCAAGAATTTTGTCATAAAGTTAAGACTTTTTTTTGCTTAGACAAAATGGGATTCACAAAAGGTCTTAGACGAAAATTTGTCTTACATTTTGTCATAACTTTAAGACCACTGCAGGGCAGACTTAAGACAATTTTAAAATATTCCATTGCATGTATTTACATTTTACCCTTTGTTATGCCCACAAAATATATACTATGGGGATCTATACTTCCTATAAAAGTAATTTCTGTGGATTGTAATAAAAATTTACATCATTTAATTACCTCTAAATTTCCATATTTTACCTTCTTGTAGTAAAAATATTGTCATAAAAATGGCTGACTCACAACAAAATACAAATACTACTATTTTTACATAATTTTACAAAGAAAAAGTAACAAATCTGTTTTATAATTTTAAAGAGCATGTTTGGTGTATTTATTGATGAAAAATATTTTTGTTTTACTAAGATTAGTTCATTTGAATTCAAAATAGTTAAGACTTTTTGCACAAATTTTGTCTCAGCTAAGATTTTGCTAAGCACTTTTTGTGAATCTCAATTTAAGAGAAATCTTAGCTAAGACAAAAGTCATAACTTTAAGATTTGTCTAAGCAAAAAAATTGCCTAAACTTAAGACCTTTCGTGAATCCCAGCCCTGGGTCGTAACATATACATAGAAATCTTAACTAACTGTATGTAACATGTGTCAACGAAATCCCATACATTCAACATCAATTTCTACAGTAATTGAGGCAGAAACTAAAACACATGATTCAAATATTTTTGGCTCATAGTGAATCAAAAGTTAGCATGGAACAGTGTCGTCTGGTGTATTAATTACAGACAGTCTCATTACAAATTTGGTATTAAAGTAAAGGGGCATTAATTAGAAAATATATGGTATATGTAATGATCAGTATTTATCTTCATTTATAGGTCACTGTTCAAAATGTATAATGAAAAAGCCATGCATGGGGCTTATATGTTTTTATGATGATATACAGTTTATTTTGGATCACAAAAAGTATTCATCTGGTGGCTCTACACATGAAAGCATGTGGACAGTAACTGTTTCATAGATGGCAGACACCACATGACTAATTTATTAAAGTTATTTGGGTTCTGCAAATCTATTTAGAATTTCTCCCTCAGAAAAGGTTATTGCCTTCTCTGTTAAGATTTTCATTTCTAAATCTATCATAAAAACACATTTTAACAGTCTTGGTAAATGACATTATTCTATTCAAAAACACTATTAAACATCTTGAAAGTTATTGGGTACTAATGAGCTCTCTCCTTGTTACCCTTGTGGTATATGTATATTGTTATCTAAACACAATAATTTGATATCTGTTATTCTGGGTTTAACTCAACTTTAATCTAAAGATTCGACTTTGTGGTTGTCTGTGTGTGTGTGTGTGTGAAGGAAGGAACACATTTTTGCTGGATTCATTTTATTTTGAAAATGAGTGAAAAACTTGTTTGTTTACTAAGAGGATTTTTACACAAAATAAATTGTAAAGGAACATAGACTCCATAGAACTGAAGATATTTGTGAAATGCAAACTAATAAGCGTAATAGATCACTTTTAAAATCTGGAACTCCCTCACCAGTGGAAAATAAAAAACCCAATATGGCAACATCAAATAATAGTGAACTTATTGACACCATTGATCTTCAACTTGGTGCACTTGGGGAACAAGGTGTTTTGTATAATGCTTTAATGAAGGTGTGTGACGGAATTAATTCCATTGATAAGAACACAAAGGCCATAAAGAGAAGTGTGGAAAAGTTGTACAACAAAGTGGATGATATCAACAAACGATTAGAAGTTTTGGAAGGGACAAAAGCTGAAACTGACAGGCAAATTCAAGAGATTAAAACCAAACAAGAGACATTTGAAGGGGAAATAATCACAGTTAAGACAATGGTGGAAAGTCTGGCAGAACAAGATAGCCCAATGAAAGAGCCTTTTGACCCGGAATTCACTGTCATTGCAAACAACATCCCTGCTACAGAGCATGAAGACATAGACACTACAGCTGAAAGACTCATTATTGATGGGACCAGGACACCAGACGTACAAGTGGTTAGGACCAAGAGATTAGTCAGCAGGAATCAGTTCCCAGGACTAGTCAAAATTGAATTAGCATCAGTGAAAGATAAAATTTCTGTTCTCAGAAACAAAAAGAATTTGGCAGAAAATCAAGAATTCAGACGAGTCTACTTAAGATCATCTAAACCACACAGTGACAGGATAGCTGAATTTAATTTCAAGAAGCTCTTGCGACAGTTACCCAATGGAAGTGACTTTAGAATTGGTGGAAACGGCCGCATCATACACAAGAATGATCAACCTGACTCACAAACCTTGCACAGGGGGCTACATGGTGAACTCCAAGGAGCACAGGGACAGAGTCCAAACATAGCAAGATTACCTACTCCTCTCTCTATGATGTCAGACGACTTTCAGGAAGAGGCATCAACATACACCACACAGAGACGCTTCAGCCCGGGTACAACAGAGTAGGACACCCAGCCAGAGAAGGACTTACTTAGCATTGGGACTTTAAATGTGAATGGATGGACAAGTAGTAATTGTGCTTTAAGACAAAAAATAATCAAAGCTTTAAACAGGGATATTTTATGTATTTGTGAAACACATTTATCAAGGAATGCAATCATAGAAGTAAGTGAGTACAAATGGTTTGGTTTTAACCGTGAAAGCAAACATGTAAAGTCTCCAGTTACATTTGGGGGTGTTGGGATACTTGTAAAAAATACCTTACTCTTAAAATATTCTGTTAATATCATAGATAAGAATGTTGATGGTATATTGGGTCTTAAATTTGAATGCAAAGAGTCACATTATAGTTTTGTTGTTTACTCTTGTTACTTACCTCCAGATAGATCTCCTTGGGCAAATCCTGATAATTTCTTTGATCACCTTATGGCTCAGTTGTATAGTTATAACACAGAAAATGCAATATTTATCTGTGGTGATTTTAATTCACGAATTGGAAATGGATCTGACTGTATAAATTTTGATAAAATACCCCAGAGAATGCCCAAAGATGTTTCTAAAAATAGCTACTGTGAGATTTTCTTAGAGTTTTTAAAGAGTACCCAATGCTGTGTTCTAAATGGTCGTTTTAAGGATGATAAAGATAATTTTACTTCCACAAATAGAGGAAATGCAGTAGTTGACTATATTGTGGTACCACACGACTGTTTCAAAAACTGTGTAAATTTTGAGGTACTTTTAATGACTGATATCATATGTAAATATAACTTACAAACATTTATAAACTCAAATAGTAAACCACCAGATCATTCAGCAGTGTGTGTTGATATATATACAGGTTACAGACAACCCATGTCGATATCTGGTAAAAGTTCTGAGGATCTACTAAAAGGAAAAAAATATGATTTTACCCAGATTCGAGACTGTTTTATGGCAAACAACGTTTGGAGAGAAAATATTGAAAAAGTTGTTGACAAACTTGAACATATTCAAGGTGCACAACAAGAAGTGAATCAGGTGTATCATGAATTTTGTAAATGCATCTTAAACGAAATGGATAAAAATCTAAATTATAAATTTCAAAGCACTGTGTCACGTAAAAAATTTAAAAGCCATAAACCCTTCTGGAATCAGGAGTTAACCAATTTATGGAAAATCATGTGTAAAAAAGAAAGACAATTTAGAAGTTTTGTGGGGACAAGACAAGCAAAATATGAAAAAAGAGCTCAATTTCTAATATCCAGAAAACAATTTGATAAGAAATTAAGGTACTATGAGCGCCAATTTGACAACCGATTCATTGAAAAGTTAGAAAGAATAAATACATCAAACCCAAAGGAATTTTGGAAAACAATAAAAAATCTGGGACCACGGAAATCAAAAATCCCAATGACAGTCTATGATGATGAGGGGAAAGAATGTAATGATACCAATTATGTACTAAATAAATGGGAAAAGGAATTTGAAAAGTTATATAATAGAGGAAATAAAAATGATGAAAATATTGCATATGCTGAAATGCTTGACCACAAATACACTTTGGAAACAGATATACATACAAATGATTACTTAAATACTGAGATAACCTTTGATGAGGTAGAATCGGTTGTCAATATGGCTAAAAAAAATAAGGCATGTGGAGTTGATGAGATTTATAATGATATTCTGTACAGCATAGACTGTAAGGTAGCCTTAATGAAACTATTTAATGTATGCTTTTCAAATAGTGTTGTTCCAGAGTGCTGGCTTAAAGCCATCATCTCACCAATTCCTAAGAGTTCTTTAAAGGACCCATTTATTCCATTGTCATATAGAGGAGTTTCATTACTTTCCCATGTATGAAAGTTATATTCACAACTATTAAATAAACGTATAATAAGATACTGTGATCAAGTAGATATGCTATGTGAAGAACAAAATGGATTTAGACAATCAAGATCCTGTATGGACCATATATTTACCTTAACATCAATAATTAGAAATCGTTTACATACAAATAATAGTACAGTTGTTGCATTTATAGATATGCAGAAGGCTTTTGATTGGGTAGACAGGGATCTCTTATGGTATAAATTATTAATTCATAATATCAAAGGTAAAATTTATTGGGCCATACGTGCCCTTTATAAATCAACTGTATCCTGTATTCGTTTAAATAATTTATACACAAATTGGTTCAAGGTAGATGCAGGGGTTCGTCAAGGTGATAACCTCTCACCAACGCTTTTTGCAATTTTCATCAATGACTTGGCGATTGAAATTCAGAATTTAGGGTTAGGTATAACAGTGGGGGACAGGAAGGTATCAATTTTGCTCTATGCTGATGATATTGCAATATTAGCCGAAAATGAGGAAAATTTACAAATTATGCTAAACAAACTAAATGAATGGTGTGAAAAATGGCATTTGACTATAAACAATGAAAAAAGTCAAGTAGTTCATTTCAGAAAAAAGAGGAAAGCAAGAACAAGCTATCCATTTAAAATAGGACCAATGGCTATTGAAACAGTGGGAAAGTATAGATACTTAGGGGTAACCTTGGATGAAAACCTGGACTTTAAAGTCTCTGCACAAGAATTAGCAGAGGCTGGAGGTCGGGCACTTGGAGGTCTTATCTCAAAATTCAAAACACACAAAAATATCGGCTATCATACTTTTACAAAATTGTTTAACCAAGGTATAACTCCAATAACAGATTATTGTAATGGCATCTGGGGATTCAAACAATCATCATTTGCAGAAAAAGTACAACTCAGAGCAGCACGTTACTTTATGGGTGTGAATGCTAAAACTCCAATTCATGCACTTACTGGAGATATGGGATGGATAACCGCTAAGCAAAGAATGTTTGAAAACATTCTCAAATACTACAATCGACTTATTAACATGGACCACAGTCGATTAACCTATAAAGTTTTTGAAAATGACTTGCAAAACATCTCAAATGAAAACTGGTCCGGTGACGTGGAAAATGTTTTAAACCAAATTGGTATGTCTGAAAATATCTTTACAGGTGCTGAAATTGACATAAACCTGGCAAAAGAAAAACTCAACACCTTAATAGATTTTGAATGGCAAGACTCTGTGGCTTTTAAACCTAAATTACGAACATATACATCATATAAAAGTCATATCAGTAAGGAAGAATACTTAGAAATAAACCTTACCAAAATGCAAAGATCCCTCTTGGCAAAGTTACGATCCTGTACTTTACCATTGGCTATAGAAAAGGGAAGGTATAAAAATGAAAAATTTTCAAAACGAATTTGCACTTTATGCAATGAAATGGAAATTGAAGACGAAATTCATTTTGTTATTCAGTGTCCAAGATATCAGAATCAAAGAGAAACGTTCTTTTCATATATTTGTGATAATGTTACAGTTGAGTTTAACAATATAGATGTATTTGATAAATTTATGGTTCTAATGAATCTAAAAGGTGTACATATTCGTCGCTTGGCGAAATTCCTTGTGTCAATTTGGGAATGTAGAAAGTCCATATTATATACAACTAATTAATGTTAGTTGATAAAATCCTTTGTCAATTTATAAATGCTGAGAATTCATTAGAAGAGAAATAAGTAATAATTTTCTTTTTTTGTGTATTGGAATCTTAAATTGTAACGTAATTCTTCCTGTCACACGTGCACTTTCTACTAAAGATTTTTGAATTAAACTGACTTGTAAGCCTTTATGGCTGGGTGTTAAGAAATGTATTTAATGTCTGATGTTACTTTATTGTATAACACAACGTCAGTAAAATAAAAAACTATCTATCTCTATCTCTATCTATCTATCTATACAGTTTATTTTGGATCACAAAAAGTATTCATCTGGTGGCTCTACACATGAAAGCATGTGGACAGTAACTGTTTCATAGATGGCAGACACCACATGACTAATTTATTAAAGTTATTTGGGTTCTGCAAATCTATTTAGAATTTCTCCCTCAGAAAAGGTTATTGCCTTCTCTGTTAAGATTTTCATTTCTAAATCTATCATAAAAACACATTTTAACAGTCTTGGTAAATGACATTATTCTATTCAAAAACACTATTAAACATCTTGAAAGTTATTGGGTACTAATGAGCTCTCTCCTTGTTACCCTTGTGGTATATGTATATTGTTATCTAAACACAATAATTTGATATCTGTTATTCTGGGTTTAACTCAACTTTAATCTAAAGATTCGACTTTGTGGTTGTCTGAAAGACAGCCACTGTTCCCTTGTTTATTTATGAAATATAAACTCCTCTAAATTCCTTATGCTCACTTCAAAGAATCTTTTAGGTTTTTTTTGATGTACACATGTCCTTGATAGCATAGCTTTTGTCCACCTCTGTTTGTTTATAACAGAATAATGAAATAGAATCAATGATCTGTTAATGTTTCAACTAATACACGAGCTTTATATATGTCATGTACAAGTTGGGATTTTGTACAAGTTATAACTTGTACAAAATCTTGTACAAGTTATAACTTGTACGGCTGAGTTGTACAAGTTATAACTTGTACAAAATCTTTTCCAAATTTGTGCAAGTTATAACTTATACAGATTTTGTGCTTCTAAAAAGCTTAACTTGTACAAATGAGTTGTACAAGTTAGGCCAATACACTTTTTAACGGTTTTGAAGCTGCACAAATAAGTTTTAACAGTTTTGGGCTCCTATAAAGCCTGCCTTAATTAACTGATTGTATTTAATGGTATAGTTTAGGTGAAGAAGTTAGGCCAATGGTTTTTGATAGTTTTCAAGCTCTAAAACTTCAAGTTCTATAAATAAGTTTGAACTTCCTTTTTCCAAATCTAAACAAGTAACAAGGATAATGTAAAATTTGAAATTTATTTAAAGTACATTGATAACAGTTGAATTAAGTAGTAGTGCAAGGTAACACAGGTTATAAGTGATAAGGAAATTAGAAAGTTAGTTACATAAGGAACTGAGTTACATTACAGATTTTATGTTAATATTCTGCTTATGGTGCACTTTGGTAAACAACTTGAACAAATCATCAGTATCACTTTATCTTTCAAAAATTTATTCCATTGATGACTTTGGAAAATTCTAACTTAAAAAGTTTTTAAAGTTTTTGTTAGGTTAAATGGATTACCAATATTAAAGCTAATTTAATTTGAAATGTTCAAAGCAAAAGTATATTAAAAACATACAGTGAAGACAATAAAAAAATTATCTATCTATTTGAATCTTTCTGCATAAACTGATATAAAATTTGTCACATTACTACAGTTTCCTTGAATGGAATACCAATATTAAAGCCTACTGTAATTTGAAAAGTTAAAAGCAAAAACATATTACCAAACTTCACTGAAGAATAGTGCTGTACAAGTTATAACTTGGCATAATTTTTGTACAAGTTATATCTTGTACAAAATTTGAAAAAGATTTTGTACAAGTTGTAACTTGTACAACTCAGCCGTGATGGAAGTCTTTGAACCAAGTACCAGAGCATGTATCAAACATTAATTGTTCTTTGGTAAGTTAGTTATAGACAATAACCTAAGTACATTTCAATCAGATGGAAGTCTTTGAACTAAATTCTAGAGCATGTATCAAACATAAAATGTTCTTTTATAAGTTAGTTATGGATAATAACCTGAGTATTTTTCTATCAGATTGAAATTTTTGATCCACGTTCAACAGCATATCAGATGGTAGTCTTGGAACTAAATTCAATATATATTTTTGGAATAAATGACTAAAATATAAAGGGTAAACTCAAAATATAATATTTATAGCATCAAAAGACTAAAATATGAAGGGGAGAAAATTACTGTATCATAGGGGGAACCATCCCTAAGTGAAAACATGGGGGGCAATCAGTGGGGTGAAATTCTATGGGGAGGGGAAATCATATGCAATCCATCTAAATTGGCTGATTCATTTTAGACTCCCTAGATCACGAAGTTCACTTCTTTTCAATTCACTGAGAGAACATCTAAAGTTGGCTGGATGCATCTTATATAACTTAATGATGCAGGAAAGACTGCATTTTTATTGAATCTTTAATAGCTTTTTTATTTTCTTGCAACAATGCCTCAAAGAGACAAAAGAAGAAGGCTAATTCTAGTGGGTAGGATTTACAGGGCAGGGCAGAGAGCCCAGAAAGTGACATCAGTGTGCCTGAGATTGAGGAGGATCAACAGGCAACAGGCAAGTGAGAGAGATGAGGCATTAGAGCTGAACTGGATACATGGGCAGAATTTACCAAGTGCTTGGCAGGTTCACAGATTGGTAGGACAATTTGATATGTCAAAGCCTCTGAGCCACCAGTGGCAAAGAGGGGGGGGAAAGGATAGTTGTGACATTCACTGAAGAACAGGAGTTAATGTTCGTTGAGTTTTTGCATGAAAACAAATTTTTCTATGTCAAGCACCTGATGGATTAGCCCCATGAATAAGAAGACCCTGTGGAATGAATTTTGTGAAAGGCAAGGGCTTGACATGGATGCTTGCAAGTGTTGTTTCCAGCCCCAGAAGACTATTTATGAAAAGTTACCACAGATAAAATCAGACTAGGCGACTCTCCTATTTCATTAGCTGCCAGATATTGGTCTGGGATAAATGCAGCTTTCTGAACACCTACATTGTGAGGCATCTTTCAGCCAAGTCAGTATTTACATCTCCACTCAAAGGCCAATATTTTGAGGCCATAAAGTGGACCAACTGTGCAAGTTGTAGAGCCATTTACATAAAAGACATTCCCAGCAGGCATTTTTACTACCAGGGGATCCACAGAAGATTCACAGCCCCTCTAACTCTCTGTTCTTTCCCCCACCTCTTCTAAAGCTCCCTTTACAAGTCATCAGCCATCTGCCAACCCATACATTAGTGAGGCTTACTGTAAGATGGAAGTCCAAGAAAGAAAATAAAAGTTTAACAACATTTGGTCACTGTGTGGAAGGAATTGGCCACAAACAACACAGCCAGAGAGGTTCCAGGCTTGCACACTGCCATTGGCTCAGTACAGAGTTAAGGCAACTGTATATCAGATTTGAAATTTTAACAATGGCTAAACAAGATGACAAGATGAGGCAACTAATTTAGCCTTTTGAAAAAAAGGAGTGCAGTCAACAGACTACAGCATATTGTAAAACAGGTGATCATCACCACCCTAAGGCCAACAGCCCGCTCCTCACAGTCTCTTATTTCACAGAAATCTGTCCAAAATCAACAGCAATTTCACCAGCCTGTGCATCAGCCATGTCATGAGCCTATCCAAGAGCAACAGCCATTCACCAGCCTGTGCATCAAAGAACACTATACCAAATACAGCCAATGACACATCAACTGTTACAGCTGTAGCATGCCCAGTAGACATAACAGACATACCACACCCCTGTCACAACACCTTTCTCCCAGGGGAGTAGTACCAATCCAGTGTCTCATCCTTTTTTGGGACCAAGGCTCAGTAGTCTTTGTCAAGGATTTCACCACATTCATGTAAGATCTAAAATCTCCCTAATACCTCCAAAGATTCCTAAACCTGTGCCAGAGATCACCAAAGAAATGACCCCCTCTCAGTGTGAGAAATTCGTTGCAAAGTAGTGGTGGCCCGATAGGGCCACAAGGTTCTGAAGTTCAGTGGCCCCTATTAAAACTTGATGGCCCAAACTTTTTAAAAACTAATTAACATTTTTTTTTCTAACAAACTGTCTTTTTAATTTATTAAAAGTGACAAGTCAAAAGATACAAAAGTGATTTTTGTAAATTTCTTTATTTAACTTCAAGCTTGAATACAAATTATACAAGATGCACTCAGAGAGAGCAAAACGCTTGACTCCATGTGACCAGTCTCTCAAGTGATATAAAGTATTGTAAAGAAAACAATAAAAGAAAACCAAACATGTAAATTAATTTTTGAAGAAATATCAAGTAGAAAGCTAAAGTAATTAAAAATGCATTTAAATGGGACCCCTGAAAACTCATGATTATTTTTGAAATGCCTTCCTTTCGTGACACAAAAAATATATAAAATAAAAACCAACACCACTTTTGTGCACACTACTCCAAAGAAAAATGTCTCACTAAAATTTTGTATGATTTAGATTTTTATTAACTTTAGATAATTTTTTGTAGAACTAAAAAAATAAACTAGCAATATATTTTATGTTTTTACTTTTTTTAACTGTCAAACATTGCACTAATTGAAAATTTAAAGAAACTGTTACTTGAAAAAGTAAATCATACAAATTAATCTGCTTGTTTTTCGGATTGATGTGTATTCCATTATGTCCTCATGCATAACAGTTAAGTATTGTTTTTTTTGTCATGATAGATGGGCATCTTTACTTTTTTTTCATTCAACTTTGACAACTTTTCACCCGTAACTAAGGGCCTAGGAATATGAAACAAGAACTTAATATATTGGCATGTATTATGTTTGAGTAAATGAATAGTTTTTCTGCACAAGTTGTGTTGCTTGTGTGTTGTGTTAAGGATTATATTCTCATATGAAGTGACTCCCTTATAACAAAGCTCAGTATCATCTGAAATATGAAGAAAAATTTTGTGCCAGTCCCAGAGCCAACAATGCCAAATCAACATTGATCAGGGGCCGGTTTCATAAAAAGTCTCAGTTTGAGACCAGTTTTGGGCTGAGTCTGGGTCTCAAATCTGAGACTTTTGTCTCGGCTGAGTTTTTAGCTCAAATGGATTTCACAAAAGGTGGATCAGCTGAGACTGGTCTCAAGTCATAGTCTCAACTTTTAAATTTCATTTAAGACACTTCCTTGGTTTGTTTTTTATGCAAGTGCATTTATTTCATGGTCAATATCGATTTAAATTGTATTAACGCTGATAACACATGAAAAAAAATTGATATAATATTATTGGTAACAAGCCAATTGTTTGAGACTCAACTGAGACCGAGTCAAGCTTTGAGTCCCCTCTTGTAACTATTCACTTGACAACGATCAAAAAAGCATGTCAATTCAATTGACTTTTCTTATTATGAATATTGAATATGTAGATGTAATTAGTAAGCAAAATAAAAATATAATATTTCAAGATTCAACAAATTCATTTTCATGCAAATTATATTGCTTTATACACAAGTATTTGGATGACAAACTTTGGACTCAAAATTTGAGACACCTCCTTGGTGGGCTCAAAATTGAGCCCATGACTGAGCCAAATCTCAAGTTGAGCCTGTTTGTGAAATGCTTTGAGTCTGAGTCCACAGACTCAGCAAAATATTTACAACATTTGAGCCCAAAGTCTCAGATTTGAGCCTGAGACCAGACTTAAGTCCTTTCATGAAACCGGCCCCTGTGGTTTTATTTCCCTCCTCAAGTACAAGTGTATACATATTACATACATACATAGGATTTTGTTTCTCACACAAAGTGGAGTTGTGGGGGGAGTGAGAGAGAGACTGAATGTTGGGGAAAAAATCAATAGTTCACACAGGGTGGATTAGATTGGGTCGTTTTCTATCCCAAAACACAAAGGATTTCTTTAATAGAATAAGAAAATAGAAATAAAATTGTTTTGATGCAAATGATAAGAAATATCTCTGTTTCCAGAAATAGTAGGAGTGCCAATGTAATAAAAAGTAACATTTATTAAATGGCAAGGACTACATAATGCACATGTAAAAGTTCAGGAGTCAGTGGTATTTGTTTAGTCTTAAATAACACCTATAGAGATAACAAAAGTGAAATTTATGTTTTGGAATGAACATTTCCCTCTTACACAGCAGTTGCATCATTACTAGAAAAAAACTGACAGCATTTAGTGTAAATAACAAATTTAACTACAGGATAACCAGCTTCCAAAAATAACCAGTTCCCCAATCTAACCTCCCTGCTGTCTTCTCTGAAATTTCATACACCAGTCACTGCTTAGCTTTAACATGTTAGGGGGGAGGTATGTTGGCCTGTGTGTGAAAGACACAACAGAGAAACAGTGTCAGCTAATTAAGGGTGAACTCAATCTGGAATATGCAAAACAATACATAATTAAAGACTTAGCCATGGGGAAAGAAAACCAATTTAAAAAAAAATGACAGCACACTGGATTGTATTACCACATGAGGCATGTTGTAGTCAATGTGGTGGCCCATTGGGGCCCATGAAAGTCAAGTTGTGGTGGCCCTAACTTAAAAAGGGGGGGCCCCTGGCCACGGGGCCATGGTGAATTTCGCACGCTGCCCCCTCTACCATTGAGCAGCAGTAGCAGTGGTAGCCACTAGTCAGCTAGCCACATTCAGCTTTGCTGAAGATTTTTAAAGGTCATGTCAAGGGCTGCTAAATATTCAAAAACAATTAATTGAGCTACATATTAAAGACCACAGATTGATTCAGCCTCACATTTACCCTAAAACTTTCATTGGCAAATACAAATGATCAAATGATGTATTCAGATGTGTAAACTTGTCCCTACTGACTTACAGCAATCTCCCAACCACCACTCCTCTTCAAGGCGAAGGAAAAAATAAAATAAAAAAAAACAGGAACAGAAAACTAACCAAAAATGACAAACATAAAGTAGAGCAGACTTCAAACCATGCTTTTCTAAAACATATGTATGTGTGTCAGAGAGGGTTTCAACCCATCACTCATCCCATTCAAGAAATTTGGTCTATTCTCTTGAATGGTGATGGTGCTGGCTTATCCCTCCCCTTCCTCACCCTCTCCTGCTTTCTGCTTTGTGAAGGATTGACTTTAGGGGTGTAGTCAAAGAAGTGACAGTGCATTTTCATTACATCTCTTTATTCTCAATCAGGAATAAGCACAGTGGTAACACACTTGCCTCCCACCTCCGAGGTCTGCGGTATGTTGATAGTTGTTTACTGATGGTTGGGCCCCGTATTCACCAAAGAGATCAAGCTCATATTGAGCCAAAAATCAGATAAAATTTACAGCTGTTTATATGCAACTTGAGCCAATTTTTGGCTCATCTTGAGCTTCATCCCTTTTGTGAATACGGCCCCTGAAGTTTACAGTACAGAACCTTCACCAGCTGTATGCACTAGTTTCCTCTGCCCATAAAACTACCTGTTGTGATATGACCTATATATTGTAGAAAGCGATGTTAAACCCCAAATAAATAAATCTTTCAGGAATAAATTTGGCTTGTTAATGTGAGTGATATTACAATATCTTATGTTCATATTGACCCTCTTATGATAGTGAATTGGTTAAAATTGTAGTAGCATATAGCATTGTTCGTTACACTTTTGATATGCATAATCAAACAGGCTATTGTCTAGATAAGAAAACAAAATACAATGATGAACTTGTTAAAAAATGTCAAGGACTATACAAGTCTTGTTTCAAGCTCTGGTTAAAAAATGTTTGCTCAGCAGTACGCGAAGATTATAACCTGAATAATTTAAAATACTCATTTGAAGATTGTTACTGTTAAGTTACTAATACCCCTTTCACTGCAGGTGGTATACCTGTGGTAGTAGGCATTGGTCAAAATGCCCCTGTCCGTCATCTATCGCCTGAAGTCCGTTTGCAAACTTGTGATACAGTAGCCTGCCATCCCATTCCTTTAGCATTCTGTGGAAATCTTAAAATGTTTAACATTTCTGCCTCTGTCCATTGCAACATCATTCACCGCCACTCACCGCCCCTTGTCAGCCCTACTATCGTCCCTTTATATGTGTGTCTCTATCCCCGTCTGTCACCTTCCACAGTTAAGTTTTTCATACAGTAACTGAAGGTGTGGTCTGCCTTTTATATAAGGTAGTTATTCGTTCTATTTCGCTAGCATGTGTTTGTCAGATGGCTACAGAAGGTGACTTGAGGTTAATGGAGGTTGTCTCTCGGTGACCAACATTTGTTGTACTTTCATCCCTTCATCCCTTTCAAACCTTATGAATACCACAAATCTTGGAAGATATGAGGGCATCCAGGTTAATTGTTCTGCTTCCAAGTAAAACTTTTAACTACAATTTTATACCGCCTCCAATCCACCTGTTGCTGAACAACTCATTTTTGAACTTTGCTTCATGATCAGCAGAACCCAGTAAACATTACAAATGTTAAAACTTTATAAACGTTTAGTAAACCTATAAACGTTTTTTAAACCAAATATAAACCTAAATATTGACAATTATTCAATATTAAGGGTTTATAAATGTTTCAGCAAAATTAGTTTGGTTTATCAACGTTTATAAACGTTTTTAAACCTTTACAAAGGGTTAAAAATACCTTAACCTCACTTTCAGTTGGGATGATGACATCAGCACAGCCATTTTGAGAGAAACTGGAGAAATATTTCTGTTACTATATCTTGCTGTATCACTGTTGTTTGAAGCCATCATTACATCCTGAGTAGATATATAGAAGTATATAATTTAATTATATTATATACTTTTATATCTCTACTTAGAATATAATGATGGCTTCAAACAACAGTGATACAACAAGATATACTTACAGAAATATTTCTCCAGATTTTAAACACGTGTATAAACGTTTATAAATGTTTATGTATAAACGTTTATAAACGTTTATGCTTAAACGTTTATAAATGTTTATAGGCAAACGTTTAGGGACCCATCATTTTAAACCTTATCTAAACCATTGATAGTTAGGTTTATAAATGTTTATAAACGTTTGTAATGTTTACTGGGAAAGCATGCATCTATACGAAAAGGGTGTTTTGTGTGTTATATTTGAATGTGTTATATTTGACTGATGTTTTCAGGTATAATATAATTATATTGGTTATTTTGGATATACAAACTTAAACTTTAATCTTGTGGATAATTTAACATCTTTGAGTGAACTTCTGTGTTCATATATTGTTAGTATATATGCTTGAAATGGATTTCTTCTGCCTGCATGAATTTTGCAAATGATCGATCACTCATTATGGAAAGACAAATTAATACAGAAATCTCCCAAATGAAAAACTGAAATCTGCAGTCCAGCAACTTTGAGTGAGTGATTTGGATAAGAAAAGATATTACAAAAAACACAATTTTTGATGGCCTTATGTACCACATCATGTACATTTTTAAATAAAACATGTAGAGTTCAATGTCTGTTTACAGAAAACTGTTTGCGGAGTATTCGCGGCAAAGTGTTTGCAGAGTGTTCACGGTAAAGTGTTTGTGGAGTATTCGCAGCAAACTGCGAAATCGCAGGAATTGTTTGCGAAGTGTTCGCGGAATGTTTGCGGCAAGTGTTCGCAGGAAGGGGATTTTGTCTGTAAGGGTTTGTATGAGCTGAAAAGAGATCTTGATAGTGCAAATTTTAAAATGCGCTGCCTGGTATAGCTATTTGGCTCACCACCCTTCAACTCCCCCTGCTTGTATATTTTAATACTGTAACAGTTCATGAGACAATATAGCAATTTTTTCAAACATTTCAAAAAATCTGCTACATGGAAACTCGGTCTGTGTTGTGGCAAACACTTCCTACCAAAATATGAATCCTGACTTATTCTGTACACTTTTGAATCGTAACGGATACATCGAACCACAAGCAATCCCAGACAAGTTAAATATTTTCGGCCAGTGTGTAGCCAGCATGAAGCCATGAGACCAGCATGGAACTATGTGAAGTACATTAGTTTAGAATTAAATTTATATTTGGTTCAATTAGGTCAAATTATGACTGTTTGACTAGCACACACACACACACACAAATTTATACAAGTTTGACAGTGAACAATTCTTAGGTTTTCTACATGAGGCTAAAACCCAGATTTGATCCCATAAATTCAGAGGTATAATCTGATCGTATTTCAGCTGCACACCCATGCCCCCCCCCCCCCCCCCCCCCATCTTACTGAGAGGCTATTCACCATGTTAGCTATCACTTTTAAATGCCTGTTATTATTTATTTTGAGGAAATGTCAAGCACAAGTCAATGTATACCTCCTCTCTCTGATAAGCATATCAATACAAGTATGTTTATTTATTTATCCAGTGATCTGGACTTTGTGGTGCAAGAACACACCTATAAAATAAAAATCTCGTCAAGTTAGCATTTTTGTCACCTATATTATTATCTCCTTTGTCAAGCAAAGCAATATTGACGAGTTCACAATGAAGGTTTTGTCTAAATTTATCTCTAATAATATTAATATTAATTGACAATATTTGAAGAAAGAAATTATTATGAACACATCTTAGTGTTACAGCACATATATCTGCTTGTCCTGCATTGTAATCTTAACAAATGCATAATTAATATTTTGTCCACATTTTTCCATATTTCTGGTTTGTCAATTTTAAATAAAACACTATAAGTATACAGTTAGAGTATTTTTTGCCAAATCATTATGAAGTACAGTTATAATAGATTTCATTTTTTTATATATATTATTTCTTTTACCCCTTTCACACTACAGGCGGTATAACCCGTATTTACCGTATTTATAAACATTAAGCAAAATGTCCCTGTCCTTCAACTACTGTCTGACATCCGTATGTGAACTTGTAACACAGAGGCCAACTGTACATTTCCTTGAGCATCTCACAGAGGTTTTGAAAATGTCCAAAATCTCTGCCTCTGAATTTCTCACTGTCATTAACCATCAGTCACTGTCTCTTTTGCACCCTATCACCATCCCGTTATATGTGTGTTTCTATCCCCGCCTATCCATTTCAGTGACCTGTAGATCATTTTTGTTTATGGTAACTGAAGGTTAAATAAGGAATAACTAACCCACTGATGGGTTATGGATTGTAACTGTCAGTAGCATGAGGGTAGTGTAAACATCTGTCACCTTGACACAGCCTCCATTTACCTCCACTCACTCAGAGGAACACCTGCTACCGAAACAGGACCAAGTCTCAACCTTCTGTAAACCACAGACACCACCATGATACCACAGTACCAACCCCACAGGTACATTAAATCTTGGAAAATATGAGGCATCCTGAGGGGTGATTCCACCGCTTAGTAAAACCGCGGGTTATACTACCTGTAGTGTGAAAGGGGCTTAAGTATTATAAAGCGTGTTTGTCAGTGATACAATACCCAAAAGTTGAACAAGCCATTGTTCTTAAATTGCAATTTAATCACATATACTAGATTATCACTGATAAACAGTGTCGTTTATCAATATTATCTTATTATGAAAGGGTATTAGGGCCAAGTGAAAAAAATATCCAATAGAAAATATATAAACACACTTTTTGGGGTTTGACTATTAACACCTGACGATAGGAGAGGGTTATTGTAATCAGTTTTGTTTCATCTTTCTGTCTTTCTCTCTTTCTTTGCTTCTATCTGTACACTCACCTTCTTGCCCTTGTAACTCTGAAACTACAATTATATCAATCGAGTTCAAATTTCGTGGTCAGATATGCCAGATACTTCATTGGGCTCACACACATTCCTCCAAATTTAATAAATTTTGAGTGAAAATTAAAGTCTGGAAACCGTTTTTCTTATTTTCATATGGCGCATGTAGAGTTAGGGTTAATAGCAGTGTTCAGTGGTCTTACTGGCCATATAATGTATAATATTTGAGCATGTACCCTTGAGAAATGTAACAAATGTCCTTGCATTTTGAACCTTTGACCCCTGGCAAGTCTGCTAGAAGTTGTCAATGTGGATCCCCTTGTGGATATCCAACCTTCAAAAATTTGAATTTTGTTTTAATCAACTAATTTCCCATCACATAAATTTGTAAATTTCATATTGTTTTACACTTTTCTTTTTTATTTTTTTTTAAATTTTAATTAAGCTATCTTAATTTGTACAAATGTTTGTACACTTACAGGAACAGAGAATAAAACTATTAATATAATAAAATCAAACACAGTGAAACATACCCAGTTTACAGCAAAAAAAGTGAGAACAGTGAACTTTTACAATCTTGATGTATATATTCTCAACACCTGTTCACCCTATGTATGGCTCTGTATGGGTAGAAGACATTTAGGTTTGTATTGAGGTGAGAACAGAGACTAGACTTTTACAGAAGTTTTGTTGGTTTTTATAACGGGTATACATGCTGCAATAAACTATTTTTGGATCTATAAGTAAGCTGTAAGCAACCATTTTACAATTGATGGATGTCTTGTCATTTCAATTCTTGTTCTTCCTTGAAATCGCCATTGTCGTACCTTTTGTCTGACTTTGTGTGAAGTAACTTGGTATGTATGCTTTTTAGCACCTCCCCACCCTGAATGTGGCTCTGGCTGGGTATATGACATGAACAGCCAGGCATGTATTGGGTTGAGAACAGATGCTGGGGTGACATGGGAGGAGGCACAGAGACGCTGTGTGGAGGATGAAGGAGCAGACCTGGTATCCATAACACACCCCACTCATCAGACATTCATAAATGGTGACTGTTTTATTGTAATAAGCACGGTTTATACATAGGTCAGTTCTCTATCCAGAACCTTTATATAACTGAACCCCTTTTATGAAGTACTGATAAATACAATTGCCTTTATAAGAAGCAAATATATCCATTTATTTCAAAGTCTTGGTTTAGTTCAGTTGTCATGATAACTGTCCCATTCTATTAAGTATGCTTGTCACTAGAACTAGAGCACCCTTTTATGTAAACCTTCAGAATTGTAATATTCTTAATGCGTCGAAACACTTGTTCAGTCCTGTTAGTAGACTTATATGTGAGTAGAATAATACTATATATGCGTACCCTGCTTGATAGACTCTTATTTGTTATTTTATGCTAATCTATTCTATAAGTCTGGTTAGCATTAGATATTTTGATTCTCACAAAGTTGAACCCCTTTATAAAGAATTGTAAAAGGATTCCCTTTGTAAGAACAAATATTCCTGCTTCGGTTGAATACAATTATCACACAATCGTCCTTTGTAAGTAAATTTTCATAATCTTAATTGTTCTATTGAATAGAAAATATTCAACCTTCTCATCAGTTCTTTTTTATTTGGAGAGAATGATATTATATGTGCACCCTGGTACACATACTTTCATTGGTTGTGTTTTTTTATGCTTTTCCTTTCTTTGCCCTGTTAACACTAGATCTGTTCATAAATTTCAATGATCTCTCATATTTCAGCTATCCTTGCTGCCCAGGTGGGTGGAGCTTCACGCTACTGGACAGGCTTGAATGACAGGGATACAGAGAAAGGCTGGCAGTGGACTGATGGTTCCCCTGTTCCTTACTTCAACTGGGCAGCTGGTAAGATTGTGTAATCATTTTTTAAGAAATGACTTTACTTATCGGATAAGCTATATTTTGATCTAAAAAGAGGTTTCTAATAAAATAAATTTTTACAGGGATTTTTTTCATTAAAATACACCCAGTCATCTTTAAATCTTGGTTAAGTGGTATATTCTTGACATTGATCCTGACTGCTAGTGATTTTGAAGTCGGGACCATTTTTTGAGTTTGAATAGGTTGGGGAGCAAAATCAGAAAGTCTGGCAAGGTTTGAAAGGATTTAAACATGTTAGTGACCTTTGACCTGGCTGCAGTGGCCTTGACCTATAAAATCTTGTCCAGGCTTTATCTCAGAAAACATAAGGTACAGAAATCAATACTTGGTAGTGACATTGGTTAACAGGTGTAGGTGTGCTACGTCATGATGTGACCTTGATTTGCACTTTGATCTGGACATAGTGACCTTGATCTTTTTTTCATAAACAATATTTTATTAAAGCAATTAGGCAAAATCCCAAAACAGATTATATTAAGCCTTCTCGCAGGAAGAGATATTTACAAAAGAAAAAGAGAGAAAATAAAAATATACAAACATTCAATACAAAGTAAATAAATAAATAGTTAAATAAGTGAATAAGAAATATACAAAAAAGAAATAATAGAATGAATAAGAAAAGAGAATGAATGAAAATGATGATAGGTGTGTGGACCCTTCAACTGTCAGAGGCTACATAAATCGCTTAGTTTCTTTGAAAAATGTCAGGACTGCATTAAATATGGTTTCGTTTTGTTCAAAATTAAGATCAATATCCCCAAACAATAACGTTTAAGTTGACAAAGGAGGAAGATCTGAAAGTTTATTCATCATAAATTGTCTAGGTTCATCATGGAGAACACAGTGAAAAAGAAAATGAATACTATTTTCGATATCCATGCCACATTCACAATTACAGTCATTAGATACATGCAAATACTTTGAAAGGTGTTCATTTAGTGGGCTACACTTCATTCGCATCCGAGCATGGATTGTATTCCAAAATCGATCGCCAGTGTTAAAAAGTTCTTTTCGGAATTTGTATACTTTTTGATCTTTAAAATATTGTCCAGGCTATATATCTTAGACCCACGCAAGTTGATGTATGTTGATACTTGGTATAGACATTGGTAAGAGGGTGTAGGAAACCGTAAAGTGTGGGATGTTGATCCTTGGTAGGGATATTGGTGAGGAGGTGCAGATGTTAAACATTATGGTGTGACTTTAGTGTAAGGTTTGATTTTGGCTTTGATGAAGTATTTACTGCTGCCATATTTAAGACATATTTCTATCACAAAGAAATATGTTTTTCTGTAATTGATTATTATATGTACTTTACTGTCTTTTACTATCTCCTTTTACAGCTATACTTTGATTAAGAAATTTTACGGCTTCATAACTTTTAGTTTACTAATTAATGCTGTCATCTTGCTTTTGACACTTTGTCTTAACATACATATATGCTCTCTTACATGCTTTTTTCTCCTGTTGTCCTGCACCTTCTCACCTTTATTCTGTTTTACCTCTTGTATGTCTCATAGTGTTCAATACTCTTTCCCCAGACTATGGGGTACAGTCATCTATGATGCTGTTTAAAGTTTCATTGCAATTTTAAAGTACATTGGTTCAAGCCCACTTGTGGACATAATAATGTTTGTGGGTTTGAGACTAGTTTTGGAAAAAAAGCATTTGTTTCCAGGTCCCATTCCTCACATTTTTACAAGATCTGTGTTTGAAGTATTTCTTGGAATATTTGCTGATCATAAAAAGGACATTTTTTATAAGTCAAATATTGGTTCAGGTCTTGGTAGATTTGGGGATCTGTCTTGCAGCTTTGCCTTCAGTTTACATTGATTAAAAAAGTATCTATCTGAGCATGACCCACTGCAGTCAGTAGCATTCCAAATGAATTTTAAGTCACCCTTCACCTGGGTCAGAATACAATGAAGGGAGAACCTTTTCAGTTAAATTAACATGTGCTCTCTTCCCAGTAATCAGTTTTGAGGTTTACAAACATTTGGAGGGGAAACATTTGGTAAAAGTTAAAAATTGACGGGTACAATGTCTCAAAAATGTTACCTTGGAATTGCTTAGCAATATTAACGTTAATTGTGATCAGAGGTCAAATTCAGCATGTTTTTAGGATGCGCACTGATGGTAACTGAGAATATGTTATCATGATTTTTTTCCAGGAAACTGGCATGAATGGTTTGATTTATCTCTAATTTTGTACTGTCATTGATGTTCTTACTTCTGAAAATACATCCTTGTTCAAGTTGTTACAATGATAATAAAATTGTGTTACTGTCAAGACTGTCAAGAAAACAATAGCTCTTTTTGTAAGTGATGGCTACTAATTATTCAAACAGCTTCGCCTTGAGATCATGCTTTCTTCCTCATTGTTACAGAGACATTTCTATATCGGTCAGCAAGTGAATGACATGAATCCCCATTTTTTCAGCTGAATCAAAGGGCTAAGGTTACAATGTCACACCCCTTTGAGTAGAAAAAGTCATATCAGGAAACACCATCTGTGCCTCATGTCACCACAAGCCTGTTTGGCTTCATGACCAGAGAGGTGAGAGGCAAGTAACTGAATGCCACACCTGTACACCATTTGTCAAACTAAGGACTTCAGGTTTATGCTGGAATTTTTTTCTAAATTGATTAAGATTAATTGGGGGACCATCGGTATTATGTTATGTTTCAGTTGCAATTTAACCTGTTCTGTAGGAGAACCAAATAATGCTGGTGGACAGGAGTGGTGTGTTGAACTTCTCACTTCGAAAGACAACAAGTGGAATGATCACAGCTGTACCCAATTGAATGATGGTTATATCTGCAAGAAAAGAGGTACTGGATGAATGGGTTCCTGTTTAATACCTGGAAGTTATCTTTAATAAGACTGGGGGTGGTTATCTCCTGCCAGGTATAAAGCAGACGTTACGTAGTGTGACCATGAAACCGAGTTCAAAGCCAAAAGTCCAGTAGTAAGGGAGATAAAAGGCCTTTTCATTATGATGACCCAACTTGACCTTGAAGCGGGGGTCAAAGGTGAAATTGAAATTGGAAAAGAATTGCTGACTGTAATTTCTTATAAGTTGTTTTCACATTTTGAAGCGTTTTTAATATGATGGCCACATTTTGCCTTAAAGGTGTAATACGTAGGCCATTATGTTTTCAAAACTAAACCAAAATTACTCTCAAACAAGTGTTCCTAACCATTACATTTTTTTTTGCAAATCACATCAAGCTAGCTGCAATATTTCAAGTTTTCAAAGAATCATATATGGTGGTAATGTTCTTCTTTAAAATCAAGCCAAAATTTTTAACAGATGTGTTTTGATAGCCATAAATATTCTCTGCAAATTTGGTAAAGGTATCTTCATAAAAGAGTGAGATATAAAGGTTTATGTAAAAATAGTGCAAAAATTAGTGCAAAGTGGACCAAAAACGTTCAACTTCTATGATTTGTTAAAAAATGCTGTTAGTGTCCCAGATTGTGACAATGAAAGATGTGAAAATCTCAAGCTATTTTTGAAAAGTTTATTCACTCCTTGATGAAAAAAATGGACAAATTGTGAAACCTCTCTGATCCAAGTTTTTATAATCTGAATATTTAGTTATATAAAATCATTTTCAGTCTCCCACATTTATATAGTTTTCTAAGTTGTTTTTAACCCAAATTCATCATTAATTTTATGAATTTTCTATATTTTTTCAAGATAGCTGAACTCTCCCATTATGTTGGATAAAATTAGTTAGTTACACTGCAATCTGGGTATTCTTTTATGCTCTTTTGCAAATATTGTACATTTGAACCTGTCTAAGGGTTTTAAGAAATATATCTTCAATTGTCAGGGGGAAGTTTGATTTTCATGTAACTTAGCCAAATCCATAAATGACCATACTCCTCTTTTATGTGCTGCTGTTGATTTAAATGGTTTTTATCACCAGAATAATTTTGTATCTTATTATTACAAGGTATTGCTGTCTTGTAATGACAAGTTAGATTGTATTATAATTACAATATAAAGCTACAAGTCATTTTAATTATAAGAAATGCTAACTTGTAGTTACAAGGCAAGACTGTCACTGTATTTTAATTACATGACAAGTTAGGTTACATTGTAATCTTATTGTAATTACAAGATAAAGCTAGACTGTAATTATAAGAAAGTGCTATCTAATACAATTACAAGGTAAATGTTGCAATTGCAAAGTATATCCTGTAATTATAAAAGGATTCATCTTGTAATTACAAGTTCTGTGTTCCATCGGTTTTGTTGAAGTGAGCACTTACACACCTAAAATTGAATAAATTTCCACTGTATCATTGAAAGTGTATTTTGTTCCTGTAAAAAGCAAAAAGTGGAACAACCACCACAACAACGGGACCAGAAGCCACTGAGCCACCCACACCTGCTCCAACCTGTGATTCTCCAGAAGCCAT
Source organism: Sabellastarte sp. h YS-2021 (assembly GCA_964017235.1). Classification (NCBI taxonomy): domain Eukaryota; kingdom Metazoa; phylum Annelida; class Polychaeta; order Sabellida; family Sabellidae; genus Sabellastarte; species Sabellastarte sp. h YS-2021. The sequence goes on from OZ024928.1 coordinate 110,476,670, forward strand.
GGTATCTGGAAAGATGTATGTGCAAGACCAGTACATCAGAGCCAGCAGTCAGAAAGATGGCCGCCAGGCCTGGAAAGCAAGAAGTATGTAAAGTTTCTCATGTAGACAGAAATACTAATACATGTATATAAAGAATAAATAAATAATAAGTAACATAAAGTTGAGCTCTTTTAAATCAAATTTTACAGGTCCAGAAAACTACTTATTCGTCTTCCATTCTTCCAGATTTCAGGGTGAATTTCAAAGGAAATGATTTCACATTGAATGCCATTGCTATCAATTAGCTTACGCCAAAAGACATGTTTTTATTCAGTTAAATTATCTACAGGTATTTTGTCTGAATGGGTAACACTGAAGTAAAGTTTTTCAATTGTTGTAAAGTTTTACAACTTATACATAAGATGTTGACCTTTAGGTGGAAATTTAAATAGGACATGTATTTGTACGTGCATGATTGCTTTGTAACTCATGCTTCAGTACACTAGGAGATACGTTTACGTGTTCCAGTAAACAGTGGTAGCAGCTGGGAACCTTCGACCAACAATATGGTCCAGTATATTGAAGTCTTCTTTCCATTTCCCCGCATGGTAAAGCAGATTAAAATGGCTGGAGCTCCAGATAAAAACTCATTCATCACTAGATTCAAAGTTTTGTACCAGTTAGAGGATGGACAAAGATGGCACTATATAATAGACTCAAATTCACAGACAGTGGTAAGTGTATTGTGTGATATTTAATGCTACTGTTTCACATACAAAATCAAACATAAGACAAAGCTGATTTTCAAACAAGCAATCCTGGCAAAATAGGGTGAGAAAAATGTGATCTTTCACTTATATAAGTGTTGCATTATGACCAAGAAGATAAGTCCTACCACTGAGAAGATGGCTCGTGTGACTGAAATTAGGTCTTGCAACCATGATGTTGACTGCCACGATTCAAGAAGATAACTCCTAATACACCAGTTCACTATCAGTATTTTAGGCAGAAAGGACTATTTTGAAGACTCATTAGGACTTATTTTCACATGGGACAAGATCACTCAGGTCCAGTCTTATATGAAAAACAGCCAGGTCATAAAGAAGTGGACAAAGCAAGTTATACTACTGGGCCTGTATTCACAAAAGGGATTGCGATCAAGTTGAGCCAAAAATCAGCTCATATTTAGTATAAACAATTGTAAACTTGAGCTGATTTTTGGCTCAAATTGAGCTTGATCCCTTTTCTGAATACAGGCCTGAAAAGACAAGTCGTTCATCCAAAAACATATGAATGTCTTTTCAGAATTTCCCTAAGAGTGTATTTCCAGTAGAGTTTTAAACAAACAATGCCATCCTTCTAATGAACAACTAAAATACTAATGTACCCATTTTTTAATATTTATTGTCAACAATTGGTTATTGCTATTTTTAGAATCCTCACATTCTCCAGAATTTTGACATACTTATTCTTGAAAAGTACTTGGAAAATTTTAATATTGTAATACCATTAGTTCTGGGAATAATAATGTCATAAATGTGAGATTAGGTCTTGAATATTTCATTGGGACATAAAATAATCCTTTTTTGTTATTCACCTCAAGCCGTATTTGTCCTAAATAAGGGGAATATACAAGGCAGGAATAATGTTTTATGGTATTAACCAATGCCACTTCCTATGCATAAATACATGTGCTGATTTTTCATTAATACTTTAACAACTATGTAACCTACAAATATGTAATATACATTATTTAAAAGGTAGTTTTAAAGCTTCTGCTTATTTTTGTTTCGTCAGGCATCCATGCAGAAATGGTGGAGGGATTATATTCTCTGCTGCCCCTATGTATATGACTTTTTTACTATTCTTTCTTCAAATATGGAGGTATTTTACTTATTATTCAGACAAAATGGAAGGTAGCTTGGTGGTGTGGTGGGTAACACACTCTGCTCCTACCTCTGAATTCAGCAGTTTGAACCCTGGACTAGACCCTATGTGGGAGAGTTGATAGTTTCTTACCAATGCCCGGCAGTTTAGATTGCAGAATCTTGTCCTGCTTTTGTTAACCACCATTTCATTTTCCATGGTTTGAGTTGATGTTTTGGGTTTAGTGTCGCTTTTGTGGGTCATTGTGGGTCATATCAACACAGGCAGTTTTAATGACTAAAGAAACTAGTTATTATTGTGTGTTTCATGTCAAGACTTTTGAAGGCAATACCAAAGACAACAAAAACAATGGTGTGGTGAGGGATTTCCCAGAGATGGTTTACGCCAAGGGAATAAGGATATTACCACAGAACTGGACCACTGACATCTCTGTCAGATTTGACGTACATGGCTGTTTCTGGGGTATGTAGCTGTATAATGAATTCTTCCTTTCTATTCATCCATTAAGTGTTTTGTATGTTTCAAGCAGTGTTATGTAACGGGCAATTTAAAACTGTTAAATGAGGGAATCATGTTGGTGTCAAAGTTCAAGTTTCTTTTTGATTGTATTATCAGCATTCTCAATTTCTCTTTTTAACCAGTATGCAAAGGGAATGATGTATTGGGAGGCTTTCAGTATAATGTTGTTTTTATTCAGTATAATATTAAAATGCAAACTTTTCTAGTCACCAAGATTTGCCTCAATGAATAATAAAATGAACAAGAATTTTATTTTAACTCCGCATCTACACTTAAATAGAAAACATGTTCTTTTTTCATCACTCAAAATTTTATGGTACATATTAAAGAATTTTGTTTTAAAATTGAGTGTTATTGAAATTTCACTTGGGTGTCATTTCCAAATGACCTTGATGTTGAAATGCCACCCTCTGCATTATTATGCTTTCATACTGTCATATGAGACTTGTTTCACTGTACACAGATGGTGCTGTTTGCCCTGCCTGGGACTCAGTCAGTTCTGAGACACGGGTCATTGATGATAGAATCACAGCATCTGGAACTAAAGAGGGAGGTGCTAGTACAGACGTCAGATACTGTGAGTGGTTGTGTATGAACATCCAATAATGTTTGTATTTTTTACTTTGTCATATTCACACTCAGATATTTGAGTACATCAACCTTTCACCATGACACTTAATAGTCAATTTGGATTTTTTACAACTTGGCTCCTCAAATCTGACAAACTCCATAGCTGTATAAAAAGCCATAAAAATCAAATCAGTATAAATAGATATCCACCACACACCATATGCAGCCAATACAGAGAGATATACAGAGCGGGATATATTTTTTGTATACAACAGCGCCTCCTTATCTTGGATAATTTGTGTCAACAAAAGGCGTTTTTATTTAATATTACAGAAACTATGTTATGTACAAATATGTATTAGATATCATTAGAAACGTCCTTTTACATTGCTTCTACTCATTTTTGTTGCATAAAAATCCATACAGAAATAGCTGAGAAATCACAAGTTAAAGATTGAGGTTTCTATATTTACTGGTGCCCCTGTATGTATGTCAATCTTTTTTACATTCTCTATTTAAATATGGATTTATTTAACTCCAAATCATACAACATGATGGATAATAAAAGTAAAACACCCATCCCTCATGAGACATGTACAGAGATATACATCACTCATGAAGGTTAACTATTATAATACTCATGCTAAGTACTTAATTTATATAACATTGTCATCATCATTCATGATATATTTTTCTGTATATGTCCTTCGGGAAGTTATATTAATTTTGTAGATTGTAATTATTGTTGTTAAAAGAAATATTTTTGTTAATAATTTAACCAAGAGTTTTATTAAAATACATAAAAGACCATGCCATTTCAAGTCTCGATGTTTGTGGTGTCTCTCCTTATTCTCTGTAGTCATATAGCAAGTTAGGAAATATGCTTACAATGAATTCAAATGATCAAATGTAATTCTTTAAAAAAGTTAATTAAACCTAACCTATGTTTGTGGTTTCAGCTAACAAAGGTTGGGAAGCAAGTGAGCCTTTTGATTCAAATCAATGGGTGCAGTTTGAGTTTGACTGTCACATGCGCATCATAGAGATTGGCATCAAAGGCCACAAGGTAAGAAGTCCTGGATAAATACCTAGTGGTCTGTCATGATATGGAATGTAAAAATGAAATGCAAGTTAAGTTAAAAGGAAGGATTAAGAAAGATGAGTCAAAAATCAATTTAAGTTGTGTAAAAAAATTTGGATTATAATCAGAGTTTGTATCCAAAATGAAGTTGAGCTGAATTTTTTTTACTGAACTTCAATCTTCCCATTTATGTGGCTAAAAGTTGAATAAAATGTGATTGAATTTTCTGTAGTTGTATCAAATATGAGGTTGACTTTGTTGATACTGATTTAATCCAAATGTTAGTTGAACTGTTTTCTGTGAACTTTAGCCATCTGACTTTTGCTTCATCTTGATCCTCCTTTGTGAACAAAAACCCCTGATATAGTAAAGCTAACATTATTTAATGTCGCACAATTTATACAATCATTTTCATACTCACTCTGCTTTACTTCTTGTATTCAAATGTGTATTTAAAATGTATTTTTTTTTAAATTTTGATGGCATACACATAATTGATTATGTGCTCATATTTTATAAATTAAAGAATGAAAACAGATTTGTCAAGACCTTTGCAGTCAAAATCTACAACCCAAACTCGCCACAAGATGACAAGTGGGAAGATTACCAAGAACCTTATGGAACAACAAAGGTATAAATAAAACCCTTCTTTTGAAATGTAACGTGGAAAACTTAAAACACCATCAGATTTGAGGTTCTATAATTCCGGAATTTCCCTATACATTATTTACATATCATTGAGTAGCACTTTTAAAAAAACATTTCTCTATCAGTAAATGATCATCTTATTCCAAAATTACAGGGACTATAAGTAACTCTATAGCACCATTATGTTCATTACAAAATTTTCTGTCTCAGTATGTCACTCACTGGCTTTTGATTGAAGCCCTGTGTCAGAATACATAACATTCATGATAAATTACTAGATTGTGTGCATCTAGAACATAGAATATTATGAATTCTGTCATGTCATATCTCTCTAAAAACACAATGTAAAATACTGAAAAAGAGACAAATTGTTTCCTTAAATTTTAGATCTTTGAGCTTTACTTCTTTTATTTACTTTTTTGTCCCTCTAGCTTAATTTTTCAGGGTCACACTCGAAAAATTCCACATTTTCAAAGCAAATACATCAGTTAGAACATAACAATCTACTCTTTGTGTATTTTAAGATATTTACTGGGAATCAAAACAATGTGGATGAAGTGAGAGTCACGTTGAAGTCTGAGGTCTTTGCTTCAATTGTACGAATCATTCCACAAGAGCACACTGGTGGTAAAGCCATGCGTATTGAGATGAAAGCTTGTCCTCCTGGATGTCACAATATCTGGCTGGTCAGTGGATCAGGGCATTCTATTGATGACACAGCACTCACTGCTAAGTCTTCATATGACAGTTTCCATGGACCAGCAAGAGCAAGACTTTTTACTGAAGCTAAGGATGGGTACACAGGAGCATGGTCTGCTGGGGAGAATAACAAAGAACAGTGGATACAGGTATGGTGACTAGAAACAGCATAGAGGTTTAGTGTAAGATATGTCACAAGATATGACATTCACCACTTCACACAATCCCTCAAAAATAAGAAAAAATAAATAAGTAATTCCAAGAAAACTAAGCTGATTTGACATCGATATATTACAAGGCTTTAAAAATAGAATAGACACTGTATAATCAATTTAGATAGTTACAGTTCAGATTCGGGCTGCAAACTGTATTTAGACATGTATAAGTAGATAAAAGCAGTAATTAGAAGCTGAAATACATATTTTTGAAGATCTAGCTATGCAGATTTTGCTGTATAATTTTATTTTAAAAGGCTGATGTAGGGTATGAAGTGAGTATGAAAGGTGTGGTCATGCAAGGCAGACAGGATCAAGACCAGTGGGTGAAGAGGTACCATGTCCGCTACAGCAGGGATGGGAACACTTGGCATGATGTCACATGGGATGGACAGAATATAACTGTGGGTTGACATAATTTTATAATTCCTGCTATTAAACTCATCAGCAATCTAAAAAAAACAGCTTGAACTCTGGTTAACACAAATTTTGTTCAGATTCAGTATTGTTTTTAATATTTTATTTCTCATTTATTTAAGTTATTTTACTTTAAATTAATTTGTCAGCTTATTTACCTTGTTTGCTGTTATTTTTTCATATTGAGTATAACATACACTCTAATAACAGGCAAATAATTATGTTTACTTATTTATTTTTAAAGATTAAGAGAACAGGTTTAGTGATTTGATAATAACTAACTGACAGACCATAGGCTGTTACATTAAAGTGTTAGTGTTTCATTTTATTTTTTGTTTCTGACATGATTAAATTTAGACCAAGGTCATTTGACTTTTTAAATAATGACTCTGTACTTTCAGACTTTTACTGCATATTTCAACAGAAATCAGTTGAGAACCAATTGGTTCCCATATACCCACACGGCAAGATATCTACGTATTTATCCAACAGAGTGGCAAAAGCACATCTCCATGAGGTTTGACATTCAGGGATGCCCAGGTACTTCTATGTGTTTGAATGGTCAGTTATTATAGAAATATATTAAAATCTCTGTTAACCAAACATCCATTATCTGAACACTAGATTTTAGTAATAGAGACTTACTGCCTGAAATATATCATATCCTTTAGATTTATACAAAGGTACATTTTTTAGTTTGATAACATTCTGTTATTGGACAACATCTCACTCTTCTGGATCTGTAAGCGAAACTTTCAGGGGTTGTGTGTTCTAAGATGGGAGATGGGAGAGTGCACCATTAGGATCAGCAGTGCAGTGCTTGGTCACAAAAGAAATTTGAAACCTGATTTTCCTCAGCATTTTTTTATTTTACACAAGCTTTTTCTTGATGTTTATATGTATATGAACTCACCACTAATGTGAAGGTAAGTGAAAACCCCATGAGAGTAAATATCAGGTTTACCACATATTCAGTATGGGTTCTGACTAAAATTTGAGGCTCAAAAGCAAATACCAGAAAATTGATTTTCATTCACCAGCAGTACTTTTGAAATATCATTTGCCTACAACAAATCTTTGGTAATTTTTAATTCATTTGGCTTTAATTAAAACTCTACTAATGGAGATTTCTTTTTCATTTTTTTCTATTAATATGAAAGTTATGTATTTATAAATGTTTCTTGAGAGTCAAATTTCCTTATTTTTATTTTTAAGACAAAAATATCAATTGCAGGTAATAGTGAAGGTGAGGTTTCATTCATGTAGATGGTTTTTTCACTAAAATCTAAATCTAAATTCACAGTTCAACTCCTATTGCATATGGATGGTGTGGAAATTTAATTCAACACAATATTTTCCTTGTCTCAATGACCCATGGTGTCACCCAATGACTATCTTACCCTGACTAAATGCGGGTGTTCCACTGGAGTCTAATCTAACTGACTGTAACCAAGTCTAGGGTTGGGAAGGCAAGTCATGAATCGGGGCTATTAAAGTGTAGGGAAATGAGGGGTTGGTCGAACCCCCAGGACAGGATGTAGTATGTCCTGGCTTGCCTGGATCCAGATGCAGACATATCTTGGAGTTGGGCAGTTTCCTGTAAAAACTTGAAAGCCCTAGGACCACAACAAAACAGTTGTAGCTAATCATGATAAGTCAAATGGAGAAGTATGCAGACTCACCACAACCAGTCGGTAGCAGTCGGTATTGTCAGTCCAGTTTTGATGCAGCAATTTCTGGAAAAAAGAGGGATTAAGTGTCTACCAATCAAAAATCAATATAATTAAGTAAAGGACAGTCAACATAATATTTGGATACCATCACTTGACCAAAACTACAGCATTGGCTTTTTTCAGTTATAGTTTTCAGGTTCGGACTTTAAAAATTATATAAAACATACATTAACCTATTTCTGATTTTGATTGTATGACAAAAAAGCCATGTAAAATAGAAAAATTTTAATTACAGTATTGCATCCTATTCAACCATGCAGAGGGAGACATGCTTCTTTGAATATCTCATGTGACAATGAAAACCTTTTTGCTTGTTCCTGGCTTTTATATTCCATATTCAGACTTCTGGGAGAATCACCTTCATAATTTTTTGCCCTGTGAGCAATTTTCTGTACATTTATACCAAATAAACCGTACCCTCTGGGAAAAATCCAATTCTAGATTGCCCTGTTGTTTTATTTTTTTGATTGGTCGACACTTGATCCCTTTTTTCCCAGAAATAGCCTTGTTAAATTAGGCTGAGAATTTAATTAATATGTTACAAAACCCCCCACTTTTTCAGGTTTCTTAATATTTACAGCATATATATGTGGACCTTGCCTAACTGTTAACTTCACGATTCTGATTATGTACACTGTGTTTTCTCATTCTTAACCTAATGTTTTGACATATTTTTACCTCACATCATACTGGAACTGGACTGAGCATGGTAAGACTGAAGTGACAATGCCAAACTGGTTTCATAGTAGAATTCCAGTAAACATTTTTGAGTTTTGCGAACATTTGCAAGGAAATATTTGTCGAAGGTTGAAAACCCCATTTATAATAGAAGGTTTTTAAAATGTTTAAATATACCGTTTACTAAACATTAAATGACAAATGTAAATAAAATGTTATAACCAACATAATAATGTCTCGTAAATATATCTAAATTTGTAAGATAGTGGCTTAAAAATTGTAGACCCATTCAATTCTTACTTTTAAACATTGCATGTAGGACAATTTTTGACAAAGTCCTCTAAACTACCCTATTACATTTAACAAGCATTCTAAAAATATGGGTACCAAATGTTTGTGACAGATGTTTTCAAAATATTTGATAGAAAACATTTCAAAAATATTTTAAAGTGATTTGTATGAAAACCAGTTTCTATTAAATGTTTGTAAAACATTTTCAGAGCAAACATTTGCAAAACATTGTCAACAAATGTAACAGTTGTTTAAATGTTTTATGTATACTGTTTCTCAAACATTTCATGATGAAAGTTTGAAAAACCTTTCTAGCATAACTTTCATTTCTTCAGCTATTTTATGAATGTTTAAAAACATTACCAGTAAAACCTCAGTTTCTTGAGTTATTTTGTAAATGTTTAATAAATGTTTTCAGCAAAAACGTTTGTATAGAGAATGTTTATAAAACTTTTTTTAAGCATTACGTACAGTGGTAGTGTTTACTTGGAAACATTTAGTAATCCAAAGTGACTAGGATCAGACAGAAAGTGACTAGGGTAAGACTTATGACAAGACGGTTTCCTTGTGTGCAGGACCACTGTTGAGATAAAGAATTGTGTAGGGTCACTGAAATATCAAACATGTTTGATATTTTACCAACCCACCAAGTGAAGCTGGGAGCCCCTAACCCACACTGTAAACAATGCAAACTGACCCTAGAGTTGGCAATGATCAGCTCCAGTGGAACACCCTTGTAATGCAGCTATTGTTGTTTTATTTTGAAAATTAGGACCTTACAGCTATATGGACGTTGGTTGTTACGCTGATGACAGATATGACAGAGATTTACCATATGCTCAGCTGACTAACATCGCAGGTGGAATGACACATGAAATATGTGTTACCCACTGTCATAATCTGGTACTTATTAGTTTAAATTATTTCAGTCCAATACTAATGCAATAAATATTTTTGTCACAATGCAATACTTGTATTATGATGTGAATCTTTTCTGTGTCATAGAAGGTGTTATCACATACTCTGTTTCTTGTGTTCTAATTATTGGTCGAATGTTACTTTAAATATGTTTTACAGTTAGAAAATTTATTATGGAATAATAAAAATGTGTTCAATGCTTCTACAATGTAAATTTTCAACCTTTAGTTAGTCAACTGCTTATTTTCCATATCATAATTTCCATGGAATAGTGGTTTTCTCAAGATCAAATGATCACTTGGATCTCATCTAGGTCATGATCTGCCCTTATGGGATGCTCGCCTTTAAGCAGGATATACAATGTAAATACTTATTCTCCCAAATATCTATGTCCTGGCCAGCTTTCAAACACTGATTATAGACGTATGCTTCTCTGTAATGTGTCACCACTGTAACTGGATTGAGACAACAGTCTTTTTTGTTTTTATGTATGTTACATGTAAGCAAGTACAGCCTTAAGTATTGTATTTGTTTTAGCTGTTATGTATATTAATTATAATGTAATTTATACAGTAGCTTTTTTGGTCGCCAGAACATCTCTATGTAGGTTCCCATTTTTTGTGGAATATACCTCTGGCATTGTAAATTTATTGTGTTTGTTACCTGTGTTACCAATATGTAGGGATCTTCATGGTGTGGTTCTGTGCTAATCCATATGGTAGTAACTTATGTTTGTTCATTACTAGGGTTACCTGTATGCAGGGACTCAGTATAGTGTGGAGTGTTTCTGTGGTAATTCATACGGTAAACATGGCCAGAGCAGTGTCTGTGATAGAACCTGTGAAGGAGATCCCACAGAGATATGTGGAGGCTATTTTGCCAACTGGGTCCAAACTACTGGCTTATGTAAGTCTTAAAACCTTAAATACCTGGCAGAGTGACAGACACAAAACAATAGTTTCTTTTCTACAAAAACAAATAAAAGATTACTGAACTTTAAACATATGAATTAACTAATTTTATAAAGTACTTATTAGTCTGAAAAATGACAGCTATAAGTCTGTATATTGTAATGGGAGGTAATATTTAGACAAGTCATCAGTATTGCTAATGTGTTGTTTTAACTGGATTGGAGCTCATGATCACACAGATAAGAAACAAGTGACCATATGTTAAACTGGATGATCACTATGCAACTGAAGCCTTCCTTGCTTATTTATTGTATCCCCAGACAAAAGTCAGGGATACTTAGGAATCAGTACGGTCACGCCGCTGCCGCCACTGCAGAGATTTCCTTTTGGACGTGATAACTTAAAAAAATATTTTAGTTAGACCTTTTAAATTTGTTATGTGGGTATATATGGGCAATGCCACGAACGCTATTGTTTTGTGACCTTGACCTTCAATTTCAAGGTCACTGGTGGCCTCTTATAGGTCAGATTTTGGCCATTTTTTCACATTTTAGGCCAGTTCTCATATACAGAAGGTTAGAACATCCTGTGGTTGGTATATATAATACATATTTTTATCCTCTGTAAGCATGCAGAAATTTGACCTTGAAGCTGTTATCCACAAACCGCCAAAGTACCTCACCGAGGCCATTTTTGGCCTTTTTGGAGATATTTTCACTAATATGAAAACTACTTGTAAGAAATCATGGCCTGTGAATCTTTTGTAGAACATCTTGTGGGTTCTCTATACTTCTTACAACAGAATTTGCTCCTAAGATTTTCCCAAACCTCAATGTTGTTGGCCATTTAGCTGAACCTGCGGGCTGGTGTTCTTGCCTGCCGAGGCTGGCTATTTTTAACCATGACCAAAATGAGTAAATGATATTTTTCTTCATAACTGTTAGAGTTACAATACTTTTGTCAAACATGTTGTTTAGCTAATTTTTGATGTACAGTGTCATGGTAAATTTCCAAAGCTGTAGGTCATAGCTGACTGAGTAATAGCTACCTTGACAGTTCACCATTGAGTAAATCACTTATATCTGCAAACCTATTAAATTTAGAGGTTTTTTTGTCAAATATGTTGTTCATGTACTTTTAAATGTACTCTGTCATGGCAAATTTTCAGAGCTGTAGGTCCATAGGTAATTAAGCGTCCCTTATTTGTTTTCGCCTCAGTTTCCTCGCCGCCGCCGCATTATGGTCTTCCTTGAATATCTCCCTTATTATTAGAAGGTTTCAAACCATATTTGGCAGTTATATACCTTAGGCGTGGGAAAATTTTTCTGCATGCTTAAATTTGACCTTTCACCTTTATGAAGGTCACATGATCAAAAACTATTTTTTGAAGTACACCCCCCCCCCCCCCCCCCCCCGTCATCACAGTTCAGGAAAAACTACTTGCTACAGAGCCTTATAATTTGACACACCTGTTCATACTATCAAAAACGCGAGCTGATTAGATTTTGGGAGCAATCCCTTGAAAAATGTCTCATTTATGAGTGATTTTCTGACACCTTCCAATCTGAAAGCCTTAAATTTAGGCCAATCCCCCTATTATCTTCTTAAGTATTGCATTTAGAGCTATAAAATGTACTGGGAGGTAATAGGAAACCATATGTGGAGAGTCTAAATAGCCGGTCAGTTTTACCCCACGGCCCCCCCTTATGGGTCAAACTGGGGTCATAAAATAGCTGATTTTGAGTTTTTGCCTTATATCTCCTTTATTGTTGCTTTTATAGCTTCAGAATGTATTAAGAGTTATTGGGAAAGCATATATGGAGAGTCTAAATAGCCGGTCAGTTTTACCCCCTGACCCCCCCTTATGGGTCAAACTGGGGTCATAAAATAGCCGATTTTGAGTTTTTGCCTTTATCTCGGAGTCCTTTATTGTTGCTTTTATAGCTTCAGAATATATTAAGAGGTATTGGGAAAGCATATGTGGAGAGTCTAAATAGCCGGTCAGTTTTACCCCCTGGCCCTCCCTTATGGGTCAAACTGGGGTCATAAAATAGCCGATTTTGAGTTTTTGCCTTTATCTCGGAGTCCTTTATTGTTGCTTTTATAGCTTCAGAATATATTAAGAGGTATTGGGAAAGCATATGTGGAGAGTCTAAATAGCCGGTCAGTTTTACCCCCTGGCCCTCCCTTATGGGTCAAACTGGGGTCATAAAATAGCTGATTTTGAGTTTTTGCCTTATATCTCCTTTATTGTTGCTTTTATAGCTTCAGAATGTATTAAGAGGTATTGGGAAAGCATATATGGAGAGTCTAAATAGCCGGTCAGTTTTACCCCTCGACCCCCCTTATGGGTCAAACTGGGGTCATAAAATAGCCAATTTTGAGTTTTTGCCTTTATCTCCTTAATTGTTGCTTTTATACCTTCAGAATATATTAAGAGGTATTGGGAAAGCATATGTGGAGAGTCTAAATAGCCAGTCAGTTTTACCCCCCAACCCCCCCTTATGGGCCAAACTGGGGTCATAAATAGCTGCTTTGGAGTTTTGCCTTATATCTCCTTTATTGTTGCTTTTATACCTTCAAAATGTATTAAGAGCTATTGGGAAAGCATATGTGGAGAGTCTAAATAGCCGGTCAGTTTTACCCCCCCCCCCCCTTATGGGTCAAACTGGGGTCATAAAATAGCTGATTTTGAGTTTTTGCCTTATATCTCCTTTATTGTTGCTTTTATAGCTTCAGAATGTATTAAGAGGTATTGAGAAAGACTATGTGGAGAGTCTAAATAGCCGGTCAGTTTTACCCCCCGACCCCCCCCTTATGGGCCAAACTGGGGTCATAAATAGCTGCTTTGGAGTTTTTGCCTTATATCTCCTTTATCGTTGCTTTTATAGCTTCAGAATGTATTAAGAGGTATTGGGAAAGCATATGTGGAGAATCTAAATAGCTGGTCAGTTTTATCCCCGACCCCCCTTTATGGGTCAAACTGGGGTCATAAAATAGTTGCTTTGGAGTTTTGCCTTATATCTCCTTTATTGTTGCTTTTAGACCTTCAGAATGTATTAAGAGGTATTGGGAAAGCATATGTGGAGAGTCTAAATAGCTGGTCAGTTTTACCCCCAACCCTCCCTTATGGGCCAGACTGGGGTCATAAATAGCTACTTTGGAGTTTTTGCCTTATATCCGCTTTATTGTTGCTTTTATAGCTTCAGAATGTATTAAGAGGTATTGGGAAAGCATACGGTGCAGCTTTGTGCATTCTTAGCTTTACAGCATGCTTATTAAAACCACAAAGCATTTTAAACTTTAAGGGACGCTTCACTTTTGTTAGCAAAAGCATTCCTCTAGTTGAGTAATAGCTACTTTGACAGTTTACCATTGAGTAAATCACTTATAGCTGGAAATTTGCTGCACCTATCCTTACCAAGGTTTCAACATATCTTCCCTGCTATGAAATCTTGCCTGGCTAACATTTGGTCCAGTTTGTTCAATTTGGTTCGTTGCAATGGCAACGAATTTGAAAATTTGAGGTGACCAAACTTAAACGAGCCTATATCTCCCTTATTATTGGTTGTAGAGGTTTTGTATGTGAAGACAACTTCTAGAAAATCGTGTGTCTCGAATCTTTTGTTGTTTCAGATTTGACCTTGGACCCCTCCTTTAAGGTCAAATGTGGTTCTTCATACCTAAAATAGCCTATATCTCCCTTGTTATTGGTCGTAGAGGTTTTGGATGTGAAGACAACTTCTAGAAAATCATGTGCCCCGAATCTTTTGCTGGTTTCAGATTTGACCTTGGACCCCTCCTTCAAGGTCAAATGTGGTTCTTCATACCTATAGTGGTCTATATCTCCCTTGTTATTGGTCGCAGAGGTTTTGGATGTGAAGACAACCTATGTGCCCCAAATCTTTTGGTGGGCTCAGATTTGACCTTAGATCCCTCCTTCAAGGTGGAATGTGGTCCTTGATACTTCTAATGATCTATATTTCCCTTATTATTGGTTGTAGAGGTTTTGGATGTGAAGACAAATCTTTTGGTGGGGTCACATTTGACATAATATTCTGTTCACGCTTCAACCATGTCCCGTCCAGGGATGCACTGCCTCGAGACGCAATCTCTAGTTATTAATAAGTTATTAGGCATACAAACTGCAAATCTTCAAAGAATATACTGCTAACTAACAGGGAATTTCATAATTCCCCAAGTAGTTAAATAGGTAGTAGTAACCCTTAGACTTTGTTTATTGATTGCAAAAATAGTGGCACTATGGAAAAGACTCCGGGTCCAGTCACATTTCTTGCACATGACTCTCACTGATCATATATTTTTGGTATAAAGTGTAACTTGCTGCTTATGTTAGTTGCTTTTTTAATAAGTGGGAGTAACATATAATAATATATTCATGAATCAATGTTGACTCACATATCAGGCAGATCAATCAAGAATCACTTGACAAATACAACAAACTGCAATATTATAATGTTACATTTCATAAATAAAATTGCAATAAATCCTTATTTGTGAGATGGTTAAAAAGTTATTATTAGAAATAATTTACAATGTCATTTGTCGTGATAAGTATGAACTAATGTGGTTTCAGCTCCCAGAAGCAAGCGTTGTGCAGATGGATGGAAAGAATACAATGACCGCTGTTACTGGATTGATCCAAGTAACACATATGCCTGGGGCGAGGCAGAGTATCAGTGTAAAGAGAGAGGAGCCAGTTTAGTGGCCATACATAGCATGGCAGAAAACAACTTCATACAGAGCTCTCTTGCAGAAAGTCAGTCTAACATAATGTGATAACTTAAAAGTCGATATGTACTTTGAATTTATCTTATTAGTTTTAAGTAATTTATCAGCACAAGATGTCTACTTTTGAAAATTGGCAAACCAAAGTTGAAGGTTTGAAAATCACTCATCCATCTGTAATATATGTTGTTAAAGAACCACAGAATTAATTTATACATCAAATCAGTAATATTATGGGAATATAAAGCTTTCTAAGGGATTTTATTTTTATACAGGTGATATGCAATATCTTTCCAGTCATTTGCGTTTTCTTGATTCCTGTAGTTTAAACACCTCTAAATACACAAAATTGAAATTTAATAGGATTTTCATCAGAGCAAAACATCTTCCAATTAAAAAATATTGGTTTGCAAGTCCTGCTAATTTTGGTTTTGCTACCTGAAAATATTTGGTTAAAGTACATTAAATATTTACTTTAGTTGGCAAGAATGCCTGGATTGGCTTACATGCACAGACAAGTAACTTTGTGTTTGAGTGGAGCAATTATGACCAAGTGATCTTCACAAACTGGAACAGAAGGGAACCAAATAGAGCTCAAAGTACAGAGGATTGTGTGGAGATGATACAGGGGGTAAGTCAATGCAAGTGAACCACCACATGCTGTATTTGACCCTTATAGAGGGATATACAGAGTGGGATATATTTTTTAGGTCAGCTGACTCGGCAGTCAGCTGACCTTATGTAATCACTCTGCGGAGTGGGCGGGGGTGTACGCGTCTGTGTGAACTACTTCTCCTCCAAAACTACAAGGCCCAGAGACATGCAGTTTTTTTAAAGATACCTTATCTATCAAGGATGAAAAATTGTTCATGGCATGCAGATCTGTTTGTTCATCTGTTTGCTAGAGCCATTACAAGTGAGGTACCCCCACTCAAAGTGTGAAAATTCAACACTTTATCACAATTTTCTCATTGACTATTGCAGGGCTTTCTCTCTTATCTTGCATATATGCATTAGGCCACAAATAGATTCCTTTGTGTGAGTATCAGGCCTGGATCTGTCTTAATTATATTTTTTTTTTAATTTTTAAAATAAACTTTTTGTACATTAAAATTCATGAAATCATGCATAAATTACTTATAACTTGAAAAGTATTGCATTTAGAGCATTTTGTGAAAGTATGTTATTCAGCTACGTTTTCTTTTCTATAGCTAAAACATGGTGAGTAATTGGTAAGTCTATCCCAATAGCTAAGTGAGTAATAGCTAGTTTCTGACTTTTCAGTACCTTCCTTAAGGTGTAAAATCACTTCTAACTTGTAAACTATTGCAGTTAGAGAATTTTGTATAGATATGTTATTCAGCTGCTTTTGGGTCAGCTATAACATTATAGTAAAATTTCAGACCTGTATCTCATTACATAGCTGAGCAATAGCTACTTTGAGGTTATCACTGTTGAGTAAATCAATTGTAACTTGAAAACTATTGCATTTACAGTATTTTGTTTAGATATGTTATTCACATATTTTTCAGTCAGCTATAACATAGTAAAATTACAGACATGTAACTCACTGCATAGACAAGCAATTGCTACTTTAAAGTTCTCACTGTTGAGTAAATCAGTTGTAACTTGAAAACTATTGCATTAACAGTATTTTGTTTTAGTATGTGATTCACCTACTTTTCACTCAGCTATAACACAGTAAAATTGCAGACCTTTACCTTAGTGCAAAGCAGAGCTAAAGCTAATTTGAGATTGTCACTGTTGAGTGAATCAGTTGTAACTTGAAAACTATTTTGTTTAAATATGTTTTTCACCTACTTTTTATACCTTAACAGCTAACTTTGTACTTTACTTCTGAATGCCATTTGCAGGGCACAACTTTTGTGTCCTTTTCTTCATTTACTTCTACTCCAAAACTCAAAACACACAGACAGCTGACACAGAGCCTGTTCAGGGGCACTGATTGCTTGTTTTAGAATTACAAGATTTTTTTTTACCTCATAGCCTTTAAAGACTGTGCAAGCATTCTTTTCACCAATGGTGTCTTGCTGGGCAGGCAGGCAAATGAGCAGGCAGCAGGGAAAAAAATCTTGTCCAAGCTATAGTTCAGAAACCATAAGGGATAGGAAGTGGATATTGTTAGGGACATTGGTTGGAGGTTAAAGGTGTGCAAAGTCATAATGCGACCTTGATATGACCTTTCACCTTGCTGTAGTAACCTTGAGTTTGTAAATCTTGTCTGGGCTCTCCAGGCTGTCAGAAACCATAAGGTGTAGGAAGTTCATGCTTGGTAGGACATTGATTGGGGAGTTAAGTGTGCTATGTCATGGTGTCACCTAAATTTGACTTTGACCATGGTGTAGTGACCTTGACCTTTAAAATATTGTTCAGGCTATATCTCAGATCTGTGAGGTGCAGAAAGTTAACACTTGGTAGGATCATTGATTGTAAGGGTAGGTCTGCAGTCTCTTAATCTGACCTTTATTTGACCTTTGACCTTGCCATAGTGACCCAAACCTATAAAGTCATGTCCTGGCTACATCTTGGAAACGTTTTGTAAGTGTAGGAAGTTGACCGTTGGTTGGGCCATTGTTTGGAGAGTATAGGTGTGCAAAGACATGGAATGACTTTGGGGTTACATTTGACCTTGGCTCTGCCAGAATATTTTGTACTGCAATATTTGAGACATATTTCTCCTATTATAAAGATATATGGATTGCTACAGCTGATTTAATCTTTATAGTGTAACCTACATTGGGGGTTATACTTCAATTAAAAATTTACCTGCTACCTTTAGTTGACTTTTTTCTGTCATCTAGTAACTAACAAATTGTCCTGTTTTAATACTTTGTCTTGACATACATTTTCTTTCTCTTAAGCATTATTTCTCCTGTGTCTATACATAAGTTACACTATTACGAAAGTCTGCTGATCTTTGTACTGTTTCATTGCTTCTATATCTCATGGTATCCCAACACTATTTCTTCAGGCTGTAGGATACAGACATCTCTGATACTATGTTTATTTCATCTCTCTGCTTTTTCATAGAATGGTCGATGGAATGATGATCCTTGTCAAAGGGCTGACAATAGTTATGTATGTGAAAAGGCCAAAGAAGAACTAGAACCTGCACCCACACCTACGGCTACTCCAGGCTGTGGGGAGGTATTGTGTAATGATTTATGAACTACTGAGTCAACACTCTGATAATAATCTGCAAATAACACTAAATACCTTAAATTAAACATACTGTGTAATACTTTGTTGTTCTATGTAAAAAAATAATTTTCAAATAAATGAACTGAAAAAAATAGTAACTTTGTTGAGCTTCATTGCGTTATAAACTGTCAGAGCAAATAGTTTGACATGGTAAAAACTAATGATGAATAAAATTAAGTGGGATTTGTGTGTCCTTATTTAGTGGCTATCTATCTTTATATTGGATAGAACTAAACCTCATAGAACTGAATTCTGACTGGCTCAGATCTTAGTTTTGGGGTCTCAGCTGAGTTTTGAGCTAAAATCTGATTTACAAAACTTACTGAACTGAGACTGGTCTGAGTTATAAATCTCAATAATTAATTATTAAGACCTGTTTCAATTATAAATTATTAAGTCCCATCAGTATGTTGTTAGCATAAATATTTCATTTGGAATATACATATGTAGTTGATTTACAAATATTGTTACATTTATAGTTGAATGTATTGGCAAATAATTGTATAGTGGTTCCCAACTAAATTTTATTTGTGTCATAAATGCAAAGTAGTAAACACAGAATGTTACAAAAATAGATTTCTGAGGTTAACACAAGATACACAACACTGGTTAACACTAAGTATGGAAAATAATGTCGCTACCACAGAAATGTTATAACAGAAATAATTCACCAAGATCAAAATGTAGAATACACCTTACTGTTCACTAGTCACTGTACTCGAATGCAGTTTAGTATAAGTTCCTCAATATGAAACAAACACCATGGAAACTGCAGCAGATGAAGATGCGCAGACACACTGGTAAGTCAGTACACAAGATTGATGGTGGCGAAATTAAATCACTTATGGTGACAGTAAGCACATCACTGGCATACATTCAGGTAGGCAATTCTTATATCACTGATGTAATCCAAATGTAAACCAATAACTCCACAGGTGAATAGGAGGACTCCTAGGTAAGTGCTCACACAATCACTCTAAATGGAACTGGACATCTATCATGAGATTGAAACCTGACAGATAACTGTCAACTAAGTTTAATTGTAATGACACTGGACTACTGGCTTACTCTTTGGTTACAAATAAAAAGTACAAGCTTAGAAAAAATATAAAAGGTAATACTCTTATTGCTTCATATGTTATAAACAAGACTTGAGACTTTAGGGTGTAAAACGTGAGCTACCTCCTTGAAAGGCTTAAATTTGAGCACATGACTCCCAACTAAATCTCAAGTTAAGTCCTTTTGAAATTCCTTGAGTCTGGAGTTAGCAAAACAGTGCTGAAAGAATTGAGATGAAATCAACCCCAGTTGTGACATGTATGGTACTTGCACTGTTCTGCATCATAAACAAAATGCTTGTGACTTACTTCAGGGTTGGGTTGCATTCCGTTGGAAGTGTTACCACTTTCTGACCAATGAAAATGACTGGGGCAGACATAAAGCCAACTGTGAGGGTTGGGGAGGAGGCAGCTCCCTTGCAAGAATAAGGGATAAGTGAGCCTTATTATTATTTATTTGTGTTATCTGTGGTGTTGTGGGTAACACACTCATGCTGTGGTTTTCAGTGGTTTCAGTGCAATACTACTACACTGTACTACTGATCTACCCTGTATTCGATATTCATAATGTATTGACAGTGATGTAAGGGCTAAATTAGTCAAAGTAACAACTATCCTGATGTTATATCTTTCATTCAATGATATCAAACCCAAGTATATAAAATATTATAAATTCATCCGCATATATGTGGCTAAAATGTTCATTTAAGCAATATTAAAAGTTATAATTATGATCTTTATTCATGCAAACTGTCATAACTTTTGCTAATACTAAGTTTAACTTATGTTTTACCCCATATAAAAACATAAAAAATGAATATTAATGAAATATTACAGTAATATAGATTGGCAATTTTATGATTTTATTTGAAACTTTTGTTGTCTATACATTTACACTAATAACTTTTATATGCTCTCTTCAGTCAAGAGCAGGCTTTCCTTGCAGCTCAGATCAATGGCAAAGGTGGCTTGTTCTGGACAGACTTAAATGATCAAAATAATCCAGGCACCTATGTCTTTTCTAATGGTGTTAGTCCATCCTACACACACTGGGGTATAGGACAACCTAGTAAGTTTCTGTTTTTTGTGCATCATTAGGGTATTCATAAGGTGGAACTGTAAAATACCCATTAAACTTACAGAAACATTTTGTGGTATACAAAGGAATTATCAATGTAAGATCAACTTGTCATCAAATTCAAAAAAATATTATCTCTATTTTATCGCATTGAGTAAGTTTGGTTCAGATTGCATAAGTGCATCTTTTAAAATTAATATGGATTTTAAACAATGTAACATACTACCACATGACTACCTGTAAAGATGTGGACACTGGACTGAGAAAATATTGTGTAGACTTGCATAGGATTGTTAAGTACCTATTTACGGACATACAATATTTCACTGTATAAACACCCCAGGGGCGATGAATTTTTCAATGATGGGGGGGGGGGGGGGGGGGGGGGGGGATGGGGGGGGGGATGGGGGGGGGGGGGGTTACTAATATAATAATACAGATAAAACATTTAATCTGAAGAAAGTACACACTTTTAATTCTCTTTTTTGTAGATTTTAAGCCATTCTTGATCAAAACTGCCATGTTTTGTTTGATTTTCTTCATTTCCTACTATCAGTTATATAACTGGGGATATACTAAAATACATCTTTTTATTGTGTTAATACATCCTATTCAATGGACAATTGCTTTACCGGTCGGCGCGACCAGTCCCGCCAAATGCCAGAAAAAGACGTCCTGTATACCGGCAGGACCGGTCAGTAGTGTGCATTCGTTAGGTGGCGCATCATACTTGATTCCTGTCTAGACAGAGTGACGTCAGTTCATCTTTTTCGTTTGGCGCGTGTAGTGTGTAGACGTGTTTTTGAAGTGATCTCAAGTTTGAAGAAAAGATGGATTATTCTACAAATTTTAACCTCATTTTTATTTAAAAATATATATCTTGTGTTACTTACATGTCGTGACCTCTCCAGGATAAAAACGATGCATTATCCAGCTTTTTATGGCCAGTTTTGAAGAATTTCCTTGTGCTCGTTGTCAAGATGAGGTTGTGGGTGAATTGCCGTGTCTACCTTGCAGCGTTCTGTCATCTCATCAGAAGCAATTTTATAATCCACAACTCACGGCTAGTCCCTCCCTAGTCGAGCAACACTCTGTGTATGTCCTAGGGCTGGTCAACGGAAAGAAATTGGAAGAAATAAGAAGAATGCATCATCTGACATTATCACTTCCAGCTTAAGCTGGTCACGTGATGTGACACACAATGGAGGAACCGTGGTTATATGCTGTTTTAAACCTATTAACTAGAAGACGTGATTGCCCATTATTTTCACCCTTGTAAACTAGCCAAAGAAATGAAGGGAATTCATCTGTTGGTCTGAAGAAATTAGACGACAAATTGGTCACAGAAATCTGCGAGTTTTTGAAGTGCCGGTCATGTGACTTCACGCAGATCTCTATACACGACCGGCAAGGCCAACAGAGGAGATCCAGTAACTTGCCTACTGACTTGAAGAATTTGTGGCTACACAGATCCCCAAGTGTGACCAGTTCAGCGAGCAAGAAGGAGCTGACCAGGTCTAGACCCCTTGTGCTGAATTTTACCAGTACCAGCTCTGCTCAGACTAACAGTGGGGTCTCCAGCTAGCCCTCTTCCCCCCCTTTGACCCTACCTTGGTACGGGTACTGGGGCAGGTCGAGAGTAAGAAGATCTACCGAACCGGTTACAGAGGATGGACCTACCGGGAACTGGTTATAGCAGTTACTCCAGCTAGCTGTTCAGGCCACTGAGTTCATGCTGCCTACCATGCCGGTGACAGAGCCTACCCACTGGGTGCTGGCTACACAGTCTTCATTGACCAGTGTGCTTCCCCTTAGCTGGTTAAGAGCCCACCAGACCTTTTTACAGGCAGAAAATACAGGTAGATTAGACAGACTGAATCTGGTTACAGAGAAATCTGCTGCTCCCACTATTCGAGTGTTGACAACAGTCTCACTGGTTACAGAGTTTACCGGTTACAGAGTAAGTCCAGTGAGGACAGCAGGGTTACCAGTTACAGAGAATTGCTGGTGACAGATAGACAGGAAGTTCTACAGTAAATTGCCTCAACCAACCAGTTACTGAGCCTACCGACCGGGTTCCGGCTTACACAACCTCCATGGACCAGTAGCTTCATACCAAACTGGTTACAGAGTCTACTGGTCTGGCTTATAGTCAGAGAAATACCGGTGAAGTAAGCTGATTCAAACTGGAACACTTGGCTACCGGACTGGCAGATCTACCAAGTGATCAAATGATACAGACCTGTGGCTGTCTAAATTCTTGGTTACAGAGAAGCACCAGCTTACCGGTTTTTACCAGTTAAGTGGCTTACCAGTTACTAGAATCATTGGTTACACAGAAAACCTGATTCCACCGTTATGGACAGGAAAAAGGCAGTTTTTCATATAAGCCTACCCCTGCTGAGTTGTAGTCGCCCAGTTCTGCCAGCTCCAATGAGTTTTCACAGAACTGTGGCACCACCAGGAACCAGTTACAGAGCATTGCTTAACCTATAACCGGTTAGGCCCTGGTACTGGGCAGGTCCACAGGACTGGCTAACAGACCAGCAAAAGCCTTTTCAGGGTCCAAATGGCCATCTTAGACCAACCAGTCTTGTCCAACTACCTGTCAGCCTTATCTTATCAGACTCACACCAGCCAGTTACTCTTGCCGGTGAGATGCTGAACTCAACCGGACTGGTTAGGCTACTACCAACAAGAAGTCTGCTGTATCAGTTATTCTGGAGGTTCATCAGTTTTTGTTACTAGTTCCAGTGAGATACCATTGATCCAGCCTCCGAAACTGGCCACCCAGCTTGCCTTTTACCCAGCTCATGACCAGTGTCAGCTGACACCAGGGGCCTCAGTTTGCTAACTCAAGCTTTCCCTCAGGATTACAACCCATTTGCCAGTTTTTTCACAACTCAAGCAATGGGCAATTTATCTGTTAATCAGACCAGGGGTCATTGCTCATAAATGGCTATTAGTGATTTCCACATTGGGGTTGTGTGGACCTTAGGTCGCAGATCCCCTTTGGATGGTTTCCTACTGTGTGGATCAGTGAACCTTTCACCAGTGTTGACACTGGTATTCTTGCCCCAACCTGTCTGTTCAAACTTGGGCTGCCCTAGGGGCCAGCCCCAAGTTTTATATGAACCTCCCAGGAAGGCTACACCCTCCCCTTTCAGAAACGACCAGTTTGACCAGGTCTCCAGGCAGGATTTTGGCTCAGTACCCTTTGTGACTCAGATGGAATATCAGGAACCACATAAACTTCTCTTCAGCCAGAGGAGTGGCTAACCTCAAGGTTGCATACTCCCTCACCCCATTCAACCAACAAGGAAGTGCCAGAGTTTGCTCATCCAGGGCCTTCCCTGCCAATTCAAGCACTCCTGTCTGGTCTGTTTTCACAGTACACGGGGGGTGTCCTCTCGGTGGTGGCGAAGTAGGTCTAACTATGACATTACTAAGTACCACAATCCGCCAGCACAACTGGTTGGTCAATGCCAGTTCCCACCAAACCGGTCTCCAACATACACAATCTCTAGTAGCTCTGTGTCAGGAGTAAGTTTGAATGGTATCATGAAAAAATTAGAACTGGACCTCGAGCAAGCCTTCGACTTGGTAGGCTACCAGTTCAGCCTGAAAGAGGGCAAGGTGAGACCCACCCTAGAGCATTGGCAGACGTTATCTGCAATCCAGGAACTTCTCTCCGGACCGACATGCCTGGTCCGGCGGCTGATGCCCCTGATAGCATTACTGACAGCCATAACAAAGCCCGTCCACATAGGTGGCCTTCCTCATCAAGCCGATACAGTGGCACTTTATAAACAGCTGGAGAGTACCTTAATCACAAAAAAGGTGATCCCAGCTCACTCCACCCCCAGCTAAAATGGTGGCTGCAGGAAGACCATGTCCTTCAAGGTCAACCATTACACCTACTGAATATGCTCTGCAAATTCTTACAGATGCATTAAGAAGGGTGTGGCATTCACTTAAGGGAACACACTGCAATAGGAACCTGGCCCCTTCCGAAGCAAGTTACACTTTAATATCTGAAATTAAAGGTGGTATTTTGGCCCTAAAAGAGTTCCAGAACCTCTGCTTGAACAATATTGCTGTTGTAGCTACAGACAACCCCATGGTTTTCGGTATAAAGGGAGGATGAAATCGGACCCTCTTTGGGCCCTCTTGTGGAGAATTCTGACCTGGTGTACCAGAAACAGGTAACTCAGAACCCGACACATCCACAGCCGACCGAATGTGATAGCAGACAAGCTATCCAGGCTAGGACAGACCATTCAAACAAAATGGTCCCTCCATCCAGAGGTATTCAAGCAATATGCTCCCGGTGAGGGCAGCCTCAAGTGGACCTGTTTGCCACCAGGTTCAACAACAACTACATCTCTGTCTCACCAGTTCCAGATCCACAAGCCTGGGTAGTAGATGCCCTCAGTCTACCTTGGGAGGATCTGGACCCATATGCCTTCCCATCAGTAGCCATCTTGGGTAAAGTGGTGGGGAAGTTGCAGGACCACCCGTGCAACAAACTCATACTGATTGCACCAGGGTGGTCCAACATGCCTTGGTTCTGGGACCTGGTGACCATGTCCAGTCAGATCCCACTGTGTCTGCACTTTCTGCCTGACCTTTGACTCATCTATTCAACCAGACCCTTCACAGGAACCTGGTAAATCTGAATCTACATGCCTGGCCCCTAAAGCCCCAGCTACCAAGGAAGCAGGGCTTCCCTGAGGTAGTGGCAGTTCGAATTGAGGCTCCTCAAGAGGATCAACCAGATCAGTCTATGAGGCAAAGTGGACCATATGTTTTACAAGT
Source organism: Sabellastarte sp. h YS-2021 (assembly GCA_964017235.1). Lineage (NCBI taxonomy): Eukaryota > Metazoa > Annelida > Polychaeta > Sabellida > Sabellidae > Sabellastarte > Sabellastarte sp. h YS-2021. The sequence continues at coordinate 110,502,141 of OZ024928.1, forward strand.
GGTACCTCAGTAATCAGGTAGACTTCAGGGCACCACCTTTAAAAGCCATAGCTGACTTCCCTCTGTACCTTTTCAAGACAGGAAGTTACAGCCGGGCACCTTGATGGCTATAGACCAGCCATTGCTAACAATTGGGAAATTTGCCCATTAATGTCAGCAAAGATGAAAATCTCACTCATCTCCTGGATAGTTTCCACAGAGACAGATCCGAGGGCAGAGGGGCATCCCCTCTTGGAACCTTTCCCTGGTTCTACACAAGCTGACAAAGGCTCCCTTTGAACCCCTTAAGGAGGCCACCCCGAAGCACTTGACTGTCAAGACTGTCTTCCTGTTGGCCTTGGGTTCAGGCAAGCAAAGGGTGAGATCCATGCTTGGCTGCATAGCAACTTCAGACACCAATCAGACTGGTCCATGGTGTCTTTCTACTCCTCAGCCAGTCTTCCTTCCAAGAATCAGCTGGCCAAAGAGAGTCCAGACAGTGTGGTCCCCGTGGTTAATGCAGCCCTGGCCCCCACTCTGGATAAGTCACAGGTCCTCATGTCCAGTCAGAGCCCTGTGTTACCATCTGGGTAGGACCTCAGGTAGGCATAACAAGGAACTGGTCTTTGTCTCCTTCCAAGAAAGGTTTCAACAAGGACATCTCTCCTGCCACCATCTCCTCATGGATCAAGCTACTGTGATCCTATGCTATGAGCTCTCTGACCAGCAAGCCCTCACCTTACATCAGGTCAAAGCCCATGATGTTAGGGCCTTTGCCACTTCTAAGGCATTCCAGTCGGAGTCTCCTTAGAACAGTCCTCTCAGCCTGCCACTGTAAGCCACATATCACCTTCACACAGTTCTGAAGGATGTGGCTAGGGCTGATTTAGAGCCTCCTTACTTGGGCCTAGTAGTGGCTGCTCAGCAGATCCACAAATAGCCCCTATATTGAGGAGATTTGTATACATGTACATAGTGTAAATAATTCATGAGTCTAATAAACATCCTTCCTTCGGGAGATTTATTTGCCTTCTGTGACTGAACTCATCCCTCTCTTCCCCTACCTCAGAGCAGGTCTGTAAGAAAGGGAGGGGCAATGCAGGTATAGCCCCGGCAACCGGGCCCTGGTAGCCACCATGGACCTATAGGTCTTCTGACTAAGTCAGCCTAGACCGTAGGGTAAATTTTTGTTACCATTTATGAGTTCATTCCAAGTCCCTAGTAACTTACCCGCCGACCAAGCGGTAGGTATTCAGCAATTGTCCATTGGATAGGATGTATTAACGCAATAAAATTGCAAATTTAATAAGCAAATTAAATTTTTATAAGTTAATATCCTATCCAATGGACAGGCAAGGCCCTCCCAACCGACCCTGCTACCAGCTTACTAGGGGTCTAAATCTGTTTAGACAACGAAAAAGATGAACTGACATCACTCTGTCTTGACAGGAAGCAAGTATGATGCGCCACCTAGGGAATGCACACTACTGACCGGTCCTGCCGGTATTCTATACAGGATGTCTTTTTCTGGCGTTTGGTGGGACCGGTCGCACCGACTGGTAAAGCAATTGTCCCTTGGATAGGGTCTTAACTTATAAAAATTTAATTTACTTATTAAATTTGAAATTTTTTTGGAATCCAGGAACCGCAAAGTGGAGAGAGGAGAGGGCTGTTTAATAGGGAGGTTGCATTTATATGGTGAAATATTTCTGTATTTCTATTTATAATGTGCTGTTAAGAAAACTTAAATCATATTTGTCTATATTAGTGTCTTTATTATCACTAACGTTTAATTGTACTTGCTAATAAATAGTGGTCAGGATTTTTCAATGTTTTGTCCACAGTATTGGAGAAGACTGGGCTGATATGATTGTACTTTTATAGCCTACACTATAGAGAATGTTTATGTGTACCTGTAGATATTCTAGCACATGATGTTAGACTGCAAGCAGGAATCTTACCCTCTATATTGTCATGTGTTTTTAAGATGAACCTAGCTCCCCAAGCTGTGTAGCCATGTCAGATGGTGACAATGGATTGTGGTATGATCAAGCCTGTAATACACAGTCACATGCAATCTGTGAGAAACTCTCCACCACAGAGACTCAGCCCCCTACAGAGGTAACCCCCCCGCCAAGTGGAGCCTGTGCACCAGATTGGGTGGAGTATGAAAACTACTGCTATCTGGTGAGCAGAGTGTTAAACTTTAACTCACTACATATAATATATAACTCAGAGTCTGACACTAAACCAGGCCATGATGTATTAATACTAATGTAAAACTCAGACAAGAAGGTCCCTCCCAGTATATCCTGTACAGCAGCCTGGATTGGTATCATCAGTACTGCTATATAGTAAGTTCATTAATGCAACAAATTATATTTTGGTTACTTTATCAAACTCTTTACCACAGAAAAGACTGTCCCTCTCAGTGGTTCCTGTGTGACAAACTAGATGGTGTATGAAGACTGTTTTTGAACAATATAAAACTCTTTTACCACATAGACTTTATTCATTGTCACTCTTTCTGTTGCAGTAAATATGTGAAGTCAGATAATATGTGCATTCCCTAAAATTTACAGGGAATTCACTGAGTTTGATCATCAGGGATACATGAATTCTTTGAATTAATTTCAATGAAATCTCAAAACTTAAATGTCAATTGCTATGTATTTTTGCCATAAACATAACATACAAATATTTAATTTTACACAGTAATTCAATGGTAGATACCTTTTAAACCAGGCAAAGTTGTATGTATTCTTATTTATGTGTTTTTGTCTTGTTATTAATTTAATAGATCAATTAATGGGATAGTAGAGACAATTGAGTGACATCTACTTTTACAATTGATTATAGTTCTAAAACATTTACACCTGTTTAATTTACACTGGCCATATGCCACCTTCTAGTTACTTATGTTCCCTGATTGCCCATAATTTTTAGTCTAACATATAAATTTGAATACTTTTAGCACTTCCCCTTCAGCTCTTGAGTGAGTGATAGTAGTGGAAAAAATCTGTCCAGTAATTAGAATGTTGATTGTGTGCAACCCTTCAGTTTTCTCTTCTTATTTACATTACCAGCTATTCAAAATTCTAAGAAAGATTGAATAAGTTAAACTTTTAACATAATCTTTTAACACTTCAGGTATGTAGTAAATCTCTAACCTGATCTGCTTTGCAGGCACATTATCTTCCCCACAATGGGGAACTCAGTGTCTGTCTAGCAATTAGAGAGGACTTGGTGGTATAAATGGTAACACACTTGCCTCTCAACTCTGAAATAGGCAGTTCCAACCCTGGACCTGACCCTGTGTGGGAAAGTGGGCAGTTATTTGCTGGTGGCCAACAGTTTAGAGTGCAGAATCTTGACCAACTACTGTGTACTAGGTTTCCTCTACCCTTGAAACTACCAATCGTAATATAACCTATACAATATTATTGAAAGCAACAGTAATTCCAAATAAATTAAAGTCTAGCAATTAGATATTTGGTCACTTGTATTCTTCAGTTGTCTCTGGAGATTTACATTTATCATTTATTATATATTCTCTGATAGATTGACTAACTGTTAAAGCTCAAACTTTTCATCACCATGAACAGGTAAAAACAGAGAAGAGTAACCATCAGCTGTCATGGGATGATGCCCGGGCTTATTGTCAGAATGCTGGGGCAGACCTGGCCAGCTTTCACAGTCGGGAAGAGAATGATTACTTCTGGAAACTCTACCTCAGGTTGAGTCAAAATTTGTTTCATGATATCTTCCTACAATGTGGGGCAATACTGGGACAGCCAAGCAATATTTTCCTTATATTATCGTACACTGTTGAAGTTTATCATATACGTAATATTTAAGAATATATCAACACATTTTTGTGCTGTTTGACACAACATAATAACTTTTAGTGTTTCTAGTTCAAACCTTATAATCATACATGCACATGTTATGCTTTTATTGTTAATTGTTACAAACAAACTTTTAAATATTAGATCAGTGACATAGAGCAAATAGTATTAAATTTTACTCATGTAATTATATAAAACTTCAAATTAGTTTATAATTTATGTTCCAAAACTCTCTTAAAGCTAATTTTGACAAAGGCTGAAGGGCGATTTTGGAATAGTTAGTGTCCATCCTTCCTTCTCATATGGCAACCTCTCTGAAATCATTGTCCTCTTGCATCCACTATACTTGGCCGATCCTTACCAAATTTTCTCGGAACATGTATCCCATTGACAAATTTTACCACAAATATTTTCGCCAGGATTCAACTATGTTGCCATAGTAACTTTTTCTTTGGCAATTTTAGCTGTTTTCAGGACTTTAAATCTTATCCATGCTTCTGACATCGAACATGAAGCTTCATTTCTATAAAACTTTCAGAATATATTCACCATGACAGAAGGTCAGTCTTTTGCAGTTTTTATGAAATTCTGGCAAAAGTTGCTGCCATGGTAGCCATTTTACTTTGAGATTTAGTAGTTTCTATTCATTTCCAATTTTTTACTTTCACTAACCAAACTACTTCAAACATTCTTATGAAACATTTAGAGAATGTTCTCTACCTGGAACTTTTTGCCCAAGATTTGGTGGCAATCATCTGTCTTTGGCAAATTTAGCTGTTTTCATGGCCTCAAAGCTTTTGCATGCCCCTGACATCAAACCTGAAACTTCATTTGTAATCAAACTTTCAGAATATGTCAGCCACGACAGTAAGTGGTATGCATAATCTTAAGTCAGAGGTTATTTTATAAAGAAATAAATTTTAGTTGATTTAATTATTGTTATTTATTTATACATTTTTCATTCTTTATTATAAACATACCACCAGTGTTTCCCTTGCCAGCTCTTTACAACTTCCCAATATCCATAGATTATTACTTCTGTTTTTTGTGCACATCACACATGTTGACAGGAGGAGATATGTAGACTTTCTAAGCCACCTTGTTTAAATTTATCAATTACAGTCAATGTTTTGTCACCACTTTTTTATATGTATAATTTTGTTATTTTTTATGATTAAAATACACAGGACTACATATTTACATATGGTGGCCTATTTTTAGTAATAAATCATTAAAATAATAGTTATAATTATAAAAAATTTAATAATCAAAAGTCGAGAAACCTCTTATTAAACATGATAAATTCATTTAACCTCATTGATGCTTTTCGACACTTTCATGCTACAGTAAAGTGATCTACCCAGAGACATAAAATCAAATCAAACAGGCCAGACTTGACTTTTTCTTAATTTTTGAGGAAATGACAGGCTTAATTGCCTCTTGCTGAATTAACCTGAGTTACTGAAGCAACCATTCTTTTTTATTGAATTAATAACTTTGTTAGAGAAAAAAGAGATTGTGGAAATTTAAAAGAAGAGCAGTATCTTCAACTCTTAAATTCTGTGATTAAAAATAAGAAGTTAAGACAAGGTTGAAATTTCTTCCAGTCTACACGTGCGAGCTTGTTGCTTTAAGACGAGACAAACTCGCACTTCTAATGAGCAAAGCTGTTATACCTAGTTCACACTGTTTCATGCAGGCCTCATGAGCTACATATGAGCCAAAAATATTAAACTCATCTGGGCTCTTTTAGATGTTTGCAGTAAATTGTTTTGTTTTTTTAATGTTTAAAATAGTTGTTGCATCCTCTCACAAGCTGTTTTCAAATATACATATTATATACAGGAGTAGTGAAGGTGGGTGGTGGACAGGATCGCTTTACTGGACAGCTTGTTTTTAAATGTCTACAACCCACATATTGGGTCCATTTACAGGGCAGTATAGACAAGGTCATTAAATAAAGGTCAAATATATGTTGATACAACTGCGTGAAAAAATGTGAACAAACCTTAAGACTTATGAACTGAACATAAATAAGAAAGGTGAACATGAGAAACTTGATCTTGGCTTCTTAAGGGTTTTTTTCTTATTTACTTTTCTGATAAAATACAGCAAAGAATTGCAGAAGTCTAAAATGAATGAACCCCCATTGCATTTGCCACCAAAACTACATTACTCAGACTCACAAAAAATGAAAGGTAGTAACAGGCCTGGTAGACACTGCCAGATTGCTGAATTACAGACAGTACCAAGATTCTTTGTTAAGTTCATATTATATTTTCATCTCTAACTCACATTTGTAGCATAAAAACCCTATTTCACTGATTCATCCTAATCTAATACAGTACAGATGCTGTTATTCAAACATGCTAAGTAGAATTCTGGTAAGATAGGAGTTCATAAAATTGAATATTCTGTTAAGAAAATTTTCTTTGATGCAGTGATGACACAAAGAATTACTGGATGGGCCTGTCTAGAGCTTCAAAGAATGAGAGTTTTAAGTGGAGTGATGGAGACGAAGTTGGCTTTGTGAACTGGGCAGATGGCAAGCCAGGGACAGGAACAACATCAAACTGTGTTTCTATGCAATATGCTGATGGCTTGTGGTCAAACGGAGCTTGTACTGGCACTAAAAGCTGGTTTTGTAAGATTGGAAGAGGTCAGTCTATGGAATGACTATTTTTCCTTGTGTGATATCAGAATTTGGCTGATTATGTATTAGGATCTAATCTAATCTAAATTAGATGAATCATCATTATCATCATATCATATTATCATATAGAATACAGAATATCCCTTTGTGAAGGGGAAAAAGCAGAAAAAGTATTTTTAAGGGATGTTATGGAATAGAAACAATGAACTTTACATAATGTAATAAAGTCTTACTCTGTATCTTGTCAAATATATCACTACTTGAAATTTTGCTTTGTTGACCAGTCCTATATGGTTTCTATTCACTTTTCCACATCATATTTCCTTAGAGATTTAGAGTTTCCTGTGTTTGGAATTCTCCGTGCCAGTATTCAAATTACACCCATACTAACATCCATTGTTCAGTCTTCCCAGTCGTTTGCTGTAGCTTGAGTTTGGGGTGTCAGATGTAGTTCCTTATGTATTTCTTTAACAATAATAACTTGAACAATAATATTCAGATAAACAGTATAAATTCCTCTCTACTAAATATCTCTTTAACCTATTTAACCTATAGTCAAGTATTCTTGATTTGAGGGTCTTGTTGATTCAAGTATTGCCAATTTTTTGGATATAAGAGCATCTTTTTTCACTTTTTATAACATAAGATGGTGCGTTGGTATTACGGTTTTATAAAACACATCCAAATTGCTGCAAAATAAAATATTTAGATGTGAAAAAAGCTTGTAACTAAAATGTGAAATCTCACATATTATCAAGATGTAAGGCTACGATCAATTTTTGGACATCAGCGCCTTAGAGGAATTGGTAACATCAGTTTCAGCACTTTATAAATAAATACTTCTTACTATTGTCAAAGTTCTCACTTTATTTTACTTCTCAGAATATGTGGCACTTTATAAATAAATACTTTTTCTTACTAATCTCAAAGTTCTCCCTTTATTTTAGTTCTCAGAATGTGTGACGGGAAAAATTTTGTCTGGGCTGTATCTCAGAAACTGTAAGGTGTAGAAAGTTGATACTCGGTAGGGACATTGGTTGGGGGCTGTAGGTGTGCCATGTCATGGCGTGGCCTTGATTATATCTTTCACCCTGCAGTAGTGACCTTGACTTTTAAAATCTTGTTTGGCCTATACTAGTATCTCGGAAACTGTAAGGTGTAGGAAGTTGATACTTGGTACAGACATTGCATAGGGGTAGTAGGTGTGCAATGTGATAATATGGCCTGGGCTTGACCTTGTCATAGTGAGTTTGATCTTTAAAATCTTGTCTGGGACTATTGCAGAAACTGTAAAGTGTAGGAAGTTAATACTTGGTAGGGACAGTGGTGGTGTAGGTGTGTAACCTTGGCTCTCTCAAAGCGTGTTCACCTGCCATATTTCTCTTATGACAAAGATTTCGGCAACTGATTATTATAAATCCTTTTACTTAATTGTGCTATTTCCACTAACAGCTATACATCAATTTATAAATTTTACAGCTTTGTAATTTTTACCCCACTGCCCTTGAGGACTGTCAGGGTATTGTTTTCACCCATGGTGTCTGGATGAGAGGGGGTCCTGGCGGCTGGGTGGTTGGAAAAAATTTGTCTGGGCTGTATCTCAGAAATCGTAAGATGTAGGAAGTTTATATACCTTTATATAACTGACACTGCTCTGAAAGTTTCCCGATGTTTGTACTCTTTCACTACCTCTATATCTCATGGTGTTGAAAACTCTTTCCCCAGGCTGTGGGGTATGGGCATCTCTGATGCTATTTTTAGTTTACTGATTAATGCTGTCATCTTGCTATTGAATTACTTTGCTTTAATACCTTTTCTTTACATACATTTTCTCTCTGTTTGACGTTATTTCTCTACTGGACCTTCATATAACTGACAGTGCTGTGAAAGTCCCCAGGTGTTTGAATGTACTGTTTCGCTACTTCTATGTGTCATGCTGTTGAAAAATATTTCTCCAGGCTGTGGGGTATCGGCATCTCCAATGCTATTTTGTAAACAATATGTTTGTATGTTTTTCTTAGGCATTGCTGTTTCCACCGCATCAACTGTACCATTCCCCACTCCAGACCCTGATAGAAGTTGTCAGGATGGGCAGAACTGGATGTTTTACAATGAGAGATGCTATTACTTTGCGTAAAAAAATTGAATCCTAAATACCCTAGTTCTTTATGCATTTATTACTTTGCCAAATTTTTGCAAAGCATGTTACTCATCCTGTTCGCTTGTCTGTATGTTTATTTATAGCATAACTAAAAAAAAACACACACCCAGTAAACATTAAGAATGTTTTAAAATGGTTTAAATGTTTACAAAACGTTTTTAAAAACTTTTTAAACCCTAGCTTTTGGGTTCCCAAGTAAACATTTACACTGTAATGTTTAAAAAAATGTTCTCTAAGCATTCTCTATCTGAAAACATTTATTAAACATTTATAAAATAACTCATGAAACTAGGTAAGACTGGAAAAGTTTTTTAAACATTTATAAAATAGTCGATGAAATCAAGAGGACAATGTTGTCTGTGGCTGTTGGAAGAATTCTTTTCTTCTTTTACCATATAACGACATTGAATTATTGATTTTTTTATTTTTTTTTGTAGTCTACACAATTGGCCTACCTAGTACTGAACTCTTTCGTGCTATACTGGAGTGATATATTTATATTTGGTGGGATATGACCCTTTTCCTGGAAATGTATTGTATATTCTTTCTAGAACCTTCAAGTCACTGTATTGTATAAATTTTTCCAGAACCTTCTATAATCTCCAGTATATAAAGGGTTGAAAACCTGGCCACAGTGTTTCAAGTTAGTATGCTATATAGACTGCTATTCTGTGAACCACTACATTTGTGTGTCAAGTCGATATAAACTGCTTGTTGTAATCATTTTGTGGTGAACTGGATATGGTATGTGCATGGATCTACCAGACAGTGGACTTGCTGTATATTGGATATTGTTTATAACTGGATATAATTTGTCGATCTACCTGAGTGTGGATTTGGTGTATATTAGATATTGTTTGCATCCTGGAGTGGACAGCTTAGTTGTACAGACTCTCTGAATATCTGAATATTGACATGTTGTGTTAGTGGATGCCAAAGGGATCACAAGATACAGACATTGTGTTACGGTCACGGGGCAAGCACGGTAGCAATTACCAGTTGCTTTTAAGTTGCAACAGGAAAAGACAAAAAGTTAAACTTAACAAATTTACTTAACTATTAAAATAATGATTACAGTCCACTGGTATGCTCTTAAAAGTACATACAATGATACAATACAACCTATCTGACTTGACCACTGTGACTGATAGTTAAATTTATCCACTCTATCCTGCAATCTGTTCTGTGATCTGTCTAATGTCCACTAACACACAGATATCTGTATCCTGTGATCTGTTCAATGTTCCATAACACGAGATGTCCTTATCCTGTGATCCTTTTGATATCCAATCACACAAAATGTCTGTATAGAGATATCCAGAGAGTTTGCACAACTGTACTGTCTGCACTAAGATATGGACAATGTCCAAAATGCAGTAAATCCACTCTCTGGTAGAATCATAAACTGTATATAATAAGTATTATTCAAACTACAGCAAATCTATCCAGACACTGTAGAAAAAGTTCACTCCAGCAAAAGTTCACAACAACACAAGCAGTTTAAGTCTAAGACACAATAGCCTTCCTTATAGCCAGCGAATACTAAGTTTTTTTGTGGTCAGATGTCCAGTCCTTATATATGGTTATGGAAGCATCTACAATGTTACAGAACCGACTTGAATTTTACATCAGTAACCAGATCAAGTGAGGAAGTTCTAGAACCTACAGGTAGCTTTCAAGGTTTCCCCAAATCTATTAATAGCATCACTGGGGTTAGCCTAGAGGGATTCCCTCCAGTCTATACAATATATAAATAGATGAATAAACATCATATCACATAACACAAAAATCAATAACTCCCTTACTTTAAGGTTAATACACATAAAGCTTAGATCAAATAATGCACAAAGTGCCCATATATGTAACAATTGTCTGTAAATGGATGCCTAATGGATCACAGGACAGATTGCTCCAATCATGCACAAAAACTTAGCAAAGTCTGTACTAGGCTCCCCTCCGAGTGCTCTTGCTTGTGATTTACCTGAAATTAGGGCTGCAAGGAGAACTTGAGTACTCGTTGAAGATTGAATAAGTAATTATTTGGAATAAATACTGGGAAATGAGTAATTTTCCTTTTTTGATATCAATAAATTTGCACTTATTCTCATAAAATATTTGATACGAGTCATTTTCTGCAACATTTTTATAATGCAAAATGTGGTAATTTCATGTCAAAAGAGTTCACTTGAAAGAGTAGAATTATGGGAAAAGATTAGCAGAGTACAAAACCTTCCACATGGGTTGTCATGAAGTGGGTAGATTTTTCTAGCAGAGTACAAAACCTTCCACATAGGTTGTCATGAAGTGGGTAGATTTTTCATGTTTTTTTCAGTTCTGTGTACAAAATAAATTTTATTAGCATGAAAACTTAATATTTGGTAGACATATAAGATAAAGTAATAGTAGTAATATTCTGTAAGAAATTTATACATAACTCTTTTCTTTCAACTGCAATTTCAATCTTTTGGAAAAGACCTTCATAAAACATTTATTAAGTGGACCAATTTGTTTGTTAAAAATTCTTCTCCAATATATACACTCTTACAATATATATCTATTTCTTCATTTGTTAATTAATAAGTGCAAGAAAAAAATTTACAATAATAAAAATATCAATAAGTTTATGGGAAATAAATTTGTTTTGTGAATATACCATGATGTCATCACAGCTAGACTATCCCTCTTCATATGTAGGGCAAAATTTTCAAATTAAATATTTAAATTTGAAATTAATAGGCATTAAAACCACCAACACTGAAAGCTTTTTATTATGAATCATTTCCAAAAGTTTTATGATACAATCATGCAGTATTATGCTATTATTGTGGGAGTTTCTGAAAAATTGACCCACTTCTTAAATAAACCCACTTCACGCTAACCCAAGTATTCATTCTAGCCCTACCTAAACTATACCTTTTAATGCATCATTCGTTTACTGTTGTAGTACTAGTAAAAAGACTTGGTATGATGCAGACAGCTACTGTAAAAGCAATGGTGGTCATCTGGTGTCAATACATGATGACGATACAAACTACTTTATCATGGGACAGGTAAGGCTTCCTGTCAGCAGACAAGATTACTCACCTAATTGTCTGGTTTTGGTTTTGCAGCATTGGCAGACAGGTAATCGACTTCTCCACAGAAACTACAGAACATATGGATATGCATATCATTTAGGTTGATGGCATAATTGGGCTGGCTTTAATAATGTTTGTGGCATCCAGGCGCCAGTTTTACAAACTTAAAGCTCTTAGACTTAGCCCAGACGTAGGTTAAGTCAGAGACTTAAATCTGAGCCTTTTGTCTTAGCTAAGCCTTGGACTTTAATAAATTTCTCAAAGGGTGACTTAGCTCAGTCCAAGCTTATCAAAAAACAACAGTGGTTTTTGAGACATGTGACCCCATATTTCAAGTCTCATTTCCCTTGAGCAGATGAGGAGAAGGAAAATCAAACTGGGTTACATAATTTATTTACAATAAGAATACTATTAACAACTAGGCTTGCTAAAACTTATTAATTTGACTGCCTTCTTGCCATTTAAAGTTAATTCCTGTGTAAATATAATTTTACCTCCATAAATATTTAGAAACTGATTATTATGATGAAATGACACTCCATCTTTATTTCCTTTTGTTATGTACATTATTTATAATTAATATATGAGTTACTAAACTTTCACTTGTAATTTTTAGCATATAAGTGAAATAATGATATTACACCCAGTACTTTATTACACAGTACTTTTTTATGTTTTGAAGAATGCATACATAATGTATTAAATATATGTATAAATCAAAAATTCAACATTTCAGGTTCGTGATCATTATGGTTGGATCACATGGATGGGTGTCAACAGTATTGAAGGAACTGAAGGGTAAGTAAAAAGAGTTGGCAATTTTTTTTAATCCTTTTTAGACTATCTAATCTATTGTGATCATCACAATGTTACATCTTAGTAAAATATATATGCTCTGTAAAAGCAGAGCCATGATAATCGAAAGTTAAATATATGTATAAGTGGATCCAGTTTCGATATCACAACACCAGAAAAGACTGTATTGTTGTAAGTATATAAGTGAAAGTGAGCCATAAATAGAACCAAATCATGTGGATATTTAAGGCTTTGGTGAAATTCAGCCATAGCTAGAACTTAATCATTTGTATATTGGAGGGTCTAGTTAATACCATCTACTGTTAACATGTTAAAATCACAGTCACAGCAGTAACAAATGTTTGCCAGTAGTAATTTGTAAATTCACTGTATTGTGATTTTATCAGGATTAAATCCAGTTGACTGAGTAAGTTCTAAATATTTTCTGGTGTTTTTCTTGGATTTAACTGATGTTGTATATCTGTTGTGATGGTAGCCCAACAGATAAAATTGATCAAATGGTTTTAATTGCAAAATTATTCCTAGATTAAAATAATGTCGGATTTAAACCCACAGGTGGTCTGATGGCACCCCTCTTGACTACACCAACTGGGGTGCTGGTCAGCCTGATGATGAAGGAGGCACTAAGATGTGTGGGGCCTATGGCAGCAATAGTGGTTTGTTACTACATAATTCTTAAATTTTTGCCCTCAGACCGGACAAAAAACTCAGTAGTGAAAATGTCAAACAGATTTGAAAGAACTAATATGATAAATTGCTGGTGATTGAACCAACTGTAGTTGAGAAAAATAAGTGTTTTATTTATAGTTTTTTCACTATTTGTATAATATTTCCTGACAGAATCATAACATTGAAAAATAGATAGCAAACATGACTTTACATATAGTAACACTAAAGCCTAATTCTAGGTCTACCAATTATAGTTTTGAAGTTCTTTCCAGCAATTGATCTATCACAAAAATAAGTGATGTACAAAAAGTGTGTACTACTTAATCGTGATAGAGAGTACAAAGTGAAGTTTCAACTGATTTCATTTTTAGTTGAACATATTATGTTTGCAATTTATTGGTCTATTAATTACCTTGAACTGAAATGTTTAAAAATATAGATCAGTTGTAACATGATTAAGCAATTTGAAAACTTCACCCCGCTCAGCAAGTTCCAAACAGGGACAAGAGTTAATTCATCTTTCAAGTGATGTTGTTGATTGACATTCACAACGAACAATTTTCCAGTAAATACTGCTATTCTTTATATATTCAACAGGGCTGATGTGTGTTTTAGTGAATAATGATAATTGAAATTACATTTTAAAATCACTTGTGGGTTGTGTGATCTTAATTTTAACTGCCATTATTCATGAACTGCAGCAATAATCTTGCAGTATTGTAGTCTATTGAAATGATTCACCACCTTAACATCAGGACACTCAAAACAATAAAGAGAACAACTTTTGTGTTGCAAATTGATTACTACAAACCTGTCTCAAGAATATGGCTCTAATATAAGGGCCAGATGGGAATTTTTTTTTCTTCAATCATCAACTTTCAAACTTGATTAATCAACTTACAAACTTGAATGTTAATAATCAATAAGACAACTTTTAAGTTTGTTGCATTGACTTTTTTCTGTGTGTTTTAATAAAAATAGCAACAAAAGCTAAAATCTCATTTTCCAATCAACATTTTGGGAACTCCTTTGTTTTCTGTTGACAGTGTCAAAAACCTTGGGGTTTAGTTTGATATAGGGTTCTTATTTCTTATTATCCACCACAAGCCGTATTTGGTGTGTCAGGAAGGCCAGAATATATTTTTGTGTACACCAACACCACTTACTATGCATAATTAGCATTACAATGATTCAAGTGCCAATTTTTGATTAATTTCTCAGAAACTAAGCAATCTACAGATATGTTATTCAACCCTCCATAGTTTTCCCGTCTTCCTGGCATCTCTGGGGCCAATTTCACAAAGGGACTTAAGTCCAGATTTAGACTTAAATATAAGCCTTTGGTCTTAAATTTTGTCCACAGAATGTTAAGTCTGTGGTCTTAAACTTAGCTGATTTCACAAAGCAGCTAAGTCCATGAAATTGCTAAGTCAGTGGACTTAGCTTTAAGTCTGGGAGGTAGTGGGCTTAAATTTTGTCAAGAGGACTTAAATATGGCCGCCATAAACTTTTCTCCACTTCAAAATTTGAAATGGCTGTAAATAAATTATAATTATACAGAACACCTTACTGAAGTACCCTTTCGGAAGTTTAAATGATGTAACAAGGTTAGCTAAGTCTCCTTTGTGAAATCCATTTTAAGTCCCAGACCTAGCTAAGACCAAAGTCTTAGATTTAAGTCCAAGACTTAGCCAATAAAGGGACTTAGTTTAAGTCCTTTAGAGAAATTGGTCCCTGGTGTCTGTCCGCTGTATTTTGTATTTATGGCTCCAGCACCTAGTCTGTCATGTGATAGAGATTGCTGTAAAAGTACTCATTGCATAACATCTTCAACTCAATAAATTGTCCTCTAAATTTAATCAATTCAAACGTCGATTTAATTGACTTCAAGAGTCAGGTTATTGAGTTTTAAACTAGATTTATTGGGTTTCAATGCTACTAGTTGGTTTTTCAACATTAAAAGTCTATTTATTCGCATAAAATTAATTTCCCTGAATATACCTGTTATAGTGTAGGTACTCTTTTTAAATCTCATGCACAGAATGTGGTCTTTTTTGGAGTTCAGCACCTATTGATAATATTTTGCCTTTGTTATTTGATAATAGGTGATTTATAGCCTGATTTTCTTAAACAGCCACTACACATATGCAGCAAACTCTTTATAATTCACAGTCTGTATCATGTACAATATATAAATCAAATGAAGTGTCTAGTCTATATTATTGCTGAATAATAGATATTTCATTTAGGATTTGATGTATAATGTATGACATTGTAAATAGAATCTTTGAAAGTTGTTAAAGCCATGAAGGATTTTGCAAAAACAATAGGTTCATGTATGACTAGACCATAGAGTCACGACTTTGCCTCTGTGGGAACAAAAAATGCAGATATAGGTGCTGTAAACCAAACATTGGTATTGTACATGTCTCAGTGCATGTTAGAACTTTGGACAATGTCTAAAATGGCACTGTTATGAACCAGCACAAAATTTGTTTTTTTTTTTTTGCAAAGATCAACAATGTTGTAGATCTAATTGAATTTTCTGTGTATAAATTTCTTTCAAAGCATTATAGAAATAGCTGCATGCCACTTGAGTAAACCAGCACAATTTGATTGTGCAAAGGTCAACAAAGATGTAAACCTCAATTGCATTCTCCATGGTTTCAATATCTTCCAGATTATTATGGCAAATAGCAAAAACTGTCACTGCAGTGAACTAGCTCAATATGTTTGCACAAAATAACAATGTGATAAATCCAATAGTTATTGCAATGTCCATGTTTAAATTCTTTTCAGAACATCACTGCAATGAAGCAGGTAAATTTATGTGTGTTATTGGTGGCAGTTATGTAAGCTATTGTACTGACCATGAATAAATTCCTTTCAGAACACTATGGAAAATGGCTTCACCGTCACTGTACTGAAGCTGCTCAATTTATGTGTGGAAAAGTCGAAGGTGCCCCACCAATCACCACCACACTTCCCCCGCCCATGCCTGGTGGATGTCCTGAAGGTTACATTGCTTACAGAGACAAATGCTTCAAGTTTGTAGATGAAGCTGTTAATTGGCATGTTGCCAGGAACAGGTGTTATGAGGAAAATAAGCCGTATAGTCTGGCATCTATATCAAACAGATATGAACAAGGTAATATACAGTGCACAATAATTTGTTTTCTGGAAAATATTTAAGGTACATTAGTTACCAGAATATGAATAACTTTAGCATGTCACTAAGAACAAGGACCATATTACGATTTGAGCAAATCATGTAGTCTGGTCTCCGTGTGAAATAGATTAATGAATAAGGTAGTGTACACAACATAATGTCTTGCTTTATGGTATATCTTGTATTACTATGATGGTACTTTCAATTTGTTTTGTTTATTGTTTGAGTCCATGTATTAGGCAATATGTGTTTCCTCTAATTTACTGAGAGCTACAGCAAATGAATTGAAGACACACAATGTTATCATTTCCAACATAAGAAAGTTAAATGAAAAACCACATACTGATACAACTCCTGTCCTTAGGACTTGAAATTTTGTATAAATGCGTACTAAACATGACTAATTACCATTCATATAATCAATGTCAGAGCTGATCTCATAAACTCTTTACTAAATTTTAGTAAGTTGCCCAATTCTGCTGGGAAATTGCTAAATCACATAGATAACTTAGAATGTACTCACAATATGTTGATCTTGTAGGCAGCTGTATTGTCAGTGCAGTTCTATGGCATCATAGTTTTTCATTTCATTGTGTTTTCTGTCATGTAAAATGGAATTTATTTTATCATTTTATTATCGCTTGTTACCTAGTTGTGAATAAAGTATGCTTAAACCAGTTACCATTGCAAAAGGAGCTCAATCCAGTTTAGGGTATTGACATTGTTCTATGTCCCCACAGTGGGTTACTAAGTTCCCCTACCCTAGAATATACTGATATTGATAGATTGTGGGCCAACATAGTATATCAAGGATATAGGAATAACAGGAAGGATATAAAGTTGGCATATTTTTGCTCAGGGTCATGTTGTAAACAAAAGTGTGCCCCTTTATGGCACAAATGGTTTGCTTAATTGGATAATACTCAAAATTTATTATCCTTGTTAAGATGAAGTATATATATGTTACAGTAAAGTTGTATAACCAGTAATTTCGCGAAATTCCTGAATGTTTTAGGGATTTTGCAAAATTACAGGAAATTGGTCAGGAAATTCATGAAATTCCAAAAATTTTCAGTAATTTCATGAAATTCTTGTAATCTCTGAACATATTTAACACTGTTCTAGTGATTGAATTCCAGTAAAATTGTGAAATGATAGGGATTGATTTTCTTTTCAATTAATTTGAAGAATAATAAAAAAATTAGCTATAGTATGAATCTGGGTTATGTTTTAAAAGGTAAGCCATTGTTATTTATCAAAAAATATATAAATTAATGTACTTTTTGTTTCCCGTATAGATTTTATATATTTAAGTCATCATGTAAAACTACAACAGCTTTATTTGTATGCATTTGCATAACTGTTTGGAACTAATCCAACCAGTTATATATTAATTGTGTTTTGTGTTATAAATTTTGGCTTCAAAAATAAATACAATGTATAAATTATTATAAACATTGGAACTTACCAAAATTGATCTTTGGGTAAAAACTTGATCTTGATTCCAATCAGTAGCTAACAGATATAGTGAAAGTTGTTATTTCATTTATGTGTGGAAGTAGATGCTTTATACGAATATCTTCAAATATATTATTTTGTAGTCTGTTTGATCTTGGGCATGAAACCTGTAACCTGAGCTGAGGCTGCACTTCCTC
This sequence comes from Sabellastarte sp. h YS-2021, assembly GCA_964017235.1. NCBI lineage: Eukaryota > Metazoa > Annelida > Polychaeta > Sabellida > Sabellidae > Sabellastarte > Sabellastarte sp. h YS-2021. The sequence continues at coordinate 110,520,168 of OZ024928.1, forward strand.
CTTTGAAATCCAGACAGTATCAGTACTGTAATTCAATCAAAAATTCTGGATTTTGGCTTCTTACAGGCCCAGTTCCCGGAACCAGGGCACTGTAAGCGGGACTTAGACCGGCATTTTAAAAATATTCATTCTAATCTAATTAATTCAAAATCCAAGAAAAATTGACAAATACCTCCAGTCTCAGCTGTAATCCCTCTGCCTAGCGGTTTGATTCAGCATTCAGTTTCACATGGTAAGCTATTGTAGTGCAAAAACATTGAAAATTTTAATTATTTAAATGTAGCTTTTATAAGCTACAAGCTTACCATGTGGAATTGAAGAGAATCCCAGCCTGCCTCCACGCTGTGTTACAGCTGAGGGGGTACAGGCAAATTTACCATTTGAAGAAGGAGGGGTTCATGGTATTTCACTACAGGGTTCACTTCCTGATGAGGCACCGGCCAGTACTGAACGTCTATTTTGCTTGGACGTTGGCCGGATGCCTGCGGCCTCCCGAGATAGCATTCAGTTCCACATGGAAAGTTTGTAGCTTATAAAAGCTACTTTTAAGTAATTAAAATTTTCAAATTTATATTGGTGATATTGACAATTATTTGTCAGATATAATGACTCCTGAAACTCAGTAATTTTAATAGTGTTCAAAAAGGAAAGCTAAGTCTGATTCTATAGAAGACAGATTTTTAGGAGATTTATATTTGAGGTAAGAAGACAGCAAATACCTGATTTAAAGGATGTGTAGTGTACTGTGCCTGAAGATCTTAAAATTGCAAGCTAGAATAGGAACACCAAATGCACACCACATTACTATTTGTTGTCAATTTAAGCTAATGCAAGCCATATCCACAATCATATACATTACTCAAAAAGTAATTGAAATTTGTGAATATTCATTCTATCAACCTCACTTAAATAATTTAATATCCAATAAATTAGCTTTGTCAGTGTAACAAGTGAAGCATAACATATTATTCATATATGAATATTATGAAATGTTAACTATTTTTATCTGTTTGTGTCATGACAGCTAAAATTGTGAAATAATAACCAAACTTTTGTGAAATAGACTCTTTAAAGTAGAGGGAGTTCAGGTAATGTTTAATTAATTTCCCCACATAAGAGATCAAATAAATCATTATTTATATTTTAGTAATTTCACAAAATTCTTGCTTGAATATTTCAGGAATTTCATGAAATTACTGAAACTTTTAGGAATTTCGTGAATTTACTGACCAAATCAGTAATTTCTCAAAACCCCTAAAACATTCAGGAATTTTGTGAAATTACTAGTTACACAACTTTACTGCAACATATATATGTTATTAATTCTTGGTATCAACACTTACTAGAGATGAAATGTTTGCATGATCCTGAATTAATCATTTAGTTATACCTTCACATTTTTATAATTTTTTGCCATAATGACTTAAATTTTTTTTCCAAGAGTACAGCAAGTGTTCCCAGGAAAGTTACTCCATATATTAATGATGTTAAAAATAAAATAGTATTTTTATTTCATTTCATTCTGGTAGATAAAAAGAAAATTGCAAAGCATATTAATTTTTCAGAACTGGTTTTTAAAAATAGCAAGATTTTAGGCTTTTTAATGGCTAATATTTTATCAATGCATTAAAAAAACTTTCAATTATATATATCTTACATTTCTTCATTATATGGGGTTATAATAGAGTTTATTAACTTTAAAATATCTCATGAAGGCAATTCCTTTAAATGATAAATTATGTTTACCTTCCACATACGGGTTAAACAGCATCTAATGAACATAATAACTACTACACTGTCAGATGACGCCTGTATTTGTAGAGAGCTAGTCTAGGCTAAATTAATGTTAATATTGTGTGTTTTTTTGGTAAATTTCTAGCTTTCCTGACTTCTCAGCTGATTGATCATTCACACACGCATTGGATTGGACTGAATTACAACCTGGATAGCAAGGAGTTCTCCTGGACAGACAACACTCCAATGCAGTATACCAACTGGTCACCTAATGAACCCAATGGCAATAAAGATGTGAGTTAAAAACAGCATGCATTGGATTGTTTTCTCCAAAGTAATCAACTGATACAGAGATTAAGTCTTATATAAGTATACATGGTTGTGGTTTCAAACAGAAATTGTTTCATTCTCCACAAAAGGAACACTCTAGAAGGTTAAAATCAGTTAATGATTTTTATATGAACTCTATTACAAAATTGCTTTTGTACTATTAATGCATATTTTTAATCCAACGAAACTGACACAAAATTGAGCAAAACCAGCAGAAATAGAGACTTTGTATTTATGTTGTACTGAATTATCAAGTCAAGCAGATTGAAAATGCACACATAGTATATGATATCGTCTGTTAGAATATCTGTCTACATTAATATAACTTATACAGTGATAAGTTTATAATTTTTTTTGAAAATTGATAAAAAAATAGGAAGAGTGAATAACAAAAAGATTTCAAATTTGCTTTTTTTTTCTATATTCAGGAACCATGTGTAGAAATGTTATATGGCGAGCATAAAGCTGGCCATTGGAATGACCTGATCTGTGAAGCAACCATGGGCTACATTTGTATGACCTTTAAAGGTTAGGGTCAAAACAAAACATTCTTTTTCATTGCGTTAATACATCTTACCTACCAGACGATAGCTATAGCCCGGCGCCAGCCGGTCCCGCCAAACGAAAGAAAAAGACGTCCCGGGTTTCACCCCCGGCAGGACCGGCACACTACAATCCACTCGCCAGGTGGCCTAGTTCCTGCCTCACTCGCCAGAGGGACGTGACGTCATAGCATCTTTTTCGTTTGGCGCGATATTTAAAGTTGTGGATTTTTATCTGTGAACTCTTTAGTTTTTATATATTGTTATATCTGTTTAATTTGTGTCGGAAGTGTTGCCATTAGTTAACTGTTCTATCATGGCATCTCCAGGACAGAAAAAGGGTGCGTGTGGCCATATTATGGCTTCATTTGACAAACATAGTAGGTGTGCGCGTTGTCGCGAGAAAGGACAGGGTGATGACCCTTGTGTTCAGAATCTGCAGTGTGACTTTTGCAGTGTCCTTACCCCGGAGCAAGTGCTCAAGTTAAGTACTCCTACCTATAAACTCAGAAAGGAAAAGGCTAAAGCAAAGGAAGTGTTAGTCGATCCGTCTTCTGTGGTAGTACTTGATGCCCAGCCAGAACAAGAACCTGCTGTATCTGTTTCTTCTGCTCCGGATTTGTCCCTTCCTGTGCCTCAGTTTAAGAAAGATCTTCAGGAACTGGACGAAAAGTGGGCCACTCGTATGGCCAGGCTTGAGGCGCTTATCACTTTAGGACATCGCTCCTCACCTTCTGTACAAAATCCAACATTTTCTCCGGTCAAAGTACCGGTCTCTCATGCTGCTCCAGCAGGTGCTCTTTCCCAGACACCCTTTTTTTGTCTCTACTTCGGCTTCTTCCGGCCCAGCCGGTCCGGCTGTTGGCCCGGATGAGCCTAGAGATCAGGATTTTTCAATTGCTGACAGACAATCTCCACTTCAAAACCTCTACCCGGAAGCAGAACCTATGTTTAAACACCCTGCTCCGGTGGCTACTGTGTCGTCAGCTGCTATGTCTGCTTCCTCTCAAGCTGCATTTCAACAACCTTCTTCCGGCTCCGGGCCGGTCACCTTCCGCGATGTCAATCCTCAGGAAACATTTGAAGAGGGTGAGTTATCTGACGCAGAGGAATCCCCAGACTTAGAAACCTCAGACCCGGACCGGGTCCTCAGTGAAGATCAAAATTACCGCGAGACTGTGAGAGGCGTCCGCGCGTTCATGGGATGGACACACATTCCTGACCTGGAGTTTTCTCCTCAATCCCGCACTGATAATCCTTGGGCAGGTCACCGTTCTCAACCTGTGGGCAAGATTTCTGTGGATCTTCCTCCGGAAGATTGGTTGTGCCGTAAACTAGAGACTCTAAACCTTGTACTGATAGAAGGTTATCCTTCAAAATCTAGTGATCCAGGTGGCCTGCATGTGGACCAATTCCTCAGACCCCCCAAATCCCAGAGCAGATGGTATGGGATACACCCGGCGGAGCCTACAGATCCAACTAGACCGGGTAAATCAGTGAATTCTTGGCCAAATGATGCGGCGAAGATAAATAGTTCATTCCCCAGGATTTCAACCATATCTTCTGCATCTCCTCAGCCTCCATCCCGCCCACTATCACAAGACACTATGCGTAAGTGGGAGAAAGCAGCAAAAGAGTCTTCATATATTTGCAACCAGTCAGCGGGGTTTAATCGCTGTATTACCAAAATACAGGATGCCTTCCAAGAACAATTGCATATTTTACAAAGTGAACTTAAGAAAGGCAAGTCTTCTGTCAAAGCTCAAGGTGCATTGGATGAACTTTTGTATTTATCTTCATTTAACCAGAATGTCAGTTTCGCCATGGGTAAATCTCTACAACATTTGGCAGACTTTACATTTGTGCAGATGGCAAATTTGACCCTACTCCGTAGGGATTCATACTTGGAAGCTGTGAAACCGGGGATTAAACCAGATACTTTCAATTCCTTGAGAAATTGCCCCCTGAATGGATATGGGCTATTTCCAGATGCTGCTATTAGAAAAGCTGAGGATGAAATAAACCAATTAGAAGCTTCCCGACGTACTTCCCAGCCCGGCCCGGGCCGCGGGGGGTTCGCCGGTAGAGGCAGAAAACAGAGATACCAACCCTACAGTACTGGTTGGAAACCTCAAGACACTGCTAAAACAACTTCTCAAGCCGGAAAGGAACTACCAGCTTGGAAAGCGTTTGGTTCCCGCAATAGAGGTCGGGGTGGTCAACCCGGACGTGGTACCAAGATGGCTCATGAGAAGACACAGTATAAATGACAATTACTGCAAGTCAAGTCCGGTGCCGGTGGCCCGGCCAGTCAGTTCTGTACAAAGTGTCATAACAAGAAACTCATTTGTATCTGTTCCAACAAATGTTTCTTATCATGTTGTATGTCGTGTACCTACTGTAACAAGGTGGCAGTCGCAAAAGAAAGACGTAAGACCAAAATTAAAGATCAAAAGTCAAATAAAGTGTGTGAAAAGTGCTTCTTTTGTCGGTCACTTTGTTTCTGCTCCAAATGTTCCAAATGTCCCCAATGTTGCAAGTGTCCAACCAGTGGGGGGACGTCTTCAGAGTTTTTGGGAAATATGGGCTCACAAGGGTGCAAACCCAAAAGTAGTGTCCATATTAAAGGAGGGTTATGTTCTTCCCTTCAAAGTAAGACCTCCCTTAGTAAGGGATCCCCTGATAGTAAGTGGCTATGCAAACCCCATCAGAGACTCCCACTTGCAAGCAGCTGTACAAGCTCTGATCGAGAAAAAGGCAGTAGAGAGGGTCAGGGTTCAAACCTCACTAGCCTTTTTCAACAGACTGTTCATTGTCCCAAAGCCGAACCACAAGTGGCGGCCAATCTTGGATCTCAGTACTCTAAATCAGTTTTTATGCGTAAAAACATTCAAAATGGAGACTCCAGAGACAATCCGGACCTCTCTACAACAAGAGGAGTGGGTGACATCGCTAGACTTCAGCGACGCCTACTTCCACATCCCAATTCACTACACATCCCGAAAATTCCTCAGGTTCCACTTTCAGAACCAGTCGTACCAGTTTCGGGCACTTCCCTTTGGCCTGTCAACAGCTCCCATGGAGTTCACTGGTGTGGTCAAAGAGGTCAAGTTAATGGCTCAGTCACAGGGTATAAGAATCCACCAGTACCTAGACGACTGGTTGATTCGAGCCCCTACCAAAGAATCTTGCCACCAGGGAACCCAATCCCTCCTAGCCCTCTGCCAGGAGTTGGGCTGGATGGTAAACATGCAAAAATCAGAACTGGAACCCCAACAAGTCTTCGACTTCGTAGGCTACCAGTACGACCTACTCAACGGAGTAGTCAGGCCTACTCAAAATCGTTGGGAAACCCTTCAACAGAAAATAACAGTGCTTTTACAGAACAGATCTTGCCGAGTGATAACTTTCATGTCTCTTATAGGTCTTCTCACTGCGACAGAAAAACAGGTGACCCTAGGCAGACTGCACATGAGACCTATTCAGTGGCACCTCAAGAAACACTGGAGAGTCCCAGAATCTCTGGAAAAGGAGATCCCAATTCCGAGGTCTCTCCATCAGTACCTGCAGTGGTGGACCCAAGAGGAAAATGTCCTAAGGGGTCAGCCCTTACACCCCCTGCGACACGCAGTTCAAATCTTTACAGACGCCTCAAAAGAAGGCTGGGGTGCTCACTTAGGCGACTTCACAGCAAGCGGTACTTGGTCAGTGCCCGAAAGCAAGTTGCACATAAACTTCTTAGAACTAAAAGCCGTGTTGTTAGCACTAAAAAGATTCCAACATTTAGTGCAAGGAAAGGTCGTCCTGATTGCCACAGACAACACCACGGTTGTGGCATACATCAACAAGGAAGGAGGTATGAGGTCAGGCTCACTCTGTGCCCTTCTTTGGCGGCTCCTATGTTGGTGCAGCCTCAATCAAATAGTACTGAAGGTCAGACACATTCCAGGCCGTCTGAATGTAATTGCAGACAAATTGTCTCGCCAAAGGCAGGTCATTCAGACGGAGTGGTCCCTCCATCAAGAGACCTTCGACCTCCTTTGTCAAACCTGGCATTATCCCCGAGTGGACATGTTTGCAACAAGGTACAACTGCAAGCTAGTTCAATTTGTGTCCCCAATTCCAGACCCAAAGGCCTGGTCAGTGGATGCTCTGACATTGTCCTGGGAGGACCTGGACATGTACCTCTTCCCCCCAGTGTCTCTGATGGGGAAGGTGGTCAGCAAGCTGTCAGATCACTGGTATCGCAGAGCAATCCTGATTGCCCCGGGATGGCCCAACATGCCTTGGTTTTGGGACCTAGTGGAACTATCTGCGAGGGTTCCTCTTTGTCTTCCACACCACCCAGATCTAGTGACCCAACCTTTCAACAAGGCACGTCACAGGGATCTGAGAAACCTAAATCTCCATGCCTGGCTCCTAGAGCCCAGACAATCAAGGAGCAGGGGTTCTCTAGCCCAGTGGCGTCAAGAATTGAGGCGCCTCAAAGACGTTCAACCAGAACAGTCTACGAAGCGAAGTGGGCCGTTTTTGTCAGATGGTGTGAAACAAGTCAGGTGGACTTCAGGAACCCATCTATAAAACAAATAGCAGATTTCCTCCTGCACCTTTTCCAGGAGAAGAATCTCCAGCCCAGCACTATTGATGGTTACAGGTCAGCCATTGCAGACAAACTGGGAAATACCTCGGTTAATGTCGGCAAGGATGAAAATTTGACTAGACTGTTAGACAGTTTTCACAGAGATAGACCCAAAGGGCGCCGGGGGGTTCCTGCTTGGAACCTCTCCCTGGTTTTACACCAGCTTACAAAAGCGCCTTTTGAACCACTCAGAAAGGCTTCTCTGAAGCACCTTACTTTCAAAACTGTTTTTCTCCTAGCCCTGGCTTCAGGAAAACGCAGGAGTGAGATTCACGCTTGGTTAAACAAAAATATCAGACACCAAGCTGACTGGGCCAAAGTTTCCCTCTACCCTTCACCAAGCTTCTTGGCGAAAAATCACTTGGCAAAAGAGGGACCAGAGTGCGTGGCCCCTGTGGTCATTCCAGCCTTAGCCCCCACTCTGGATAAGTCTTTAAAGGAAGACAGATCCCTTTGCCCCGTTCGGGCTCTTCGCTACTACCTGGACAAAACGCAGGACTTAAGAACGGGAAAGGAGTTAGTTTTTGTTTCATTCAAACAGGGTTTTAACAAGGACATCTCTCCTGCCACTATCTCGTCCTGGATCAAACAAACAGTAGTGTTGTGTTATGATCTCTCTGACCAAGATTCCTTGACCTTACATCAGGTTAAGGCCCATGATGTTAGGGCCTTTGCGGCCTCCAAAGCCTTTCAAGGTGGCATATCTCTGGACCACAACACCTTTACACAGTTTTACCTTAAGGATGTTACCTGGGCAGATAAGGAGCTTTTTCACTTGGGTCCTGTGGTGGCTGCCCAACAAATCCACCACTAGTCCCCTAAGCTTCTTTGTATATAATTATATATAGTGTACATACTAGTTAGTTTTAGGTGTAGGCTCACTTTTAGCCTAGGCCTTGGCTTCTCAAAGTCTTTTACTTCAGAGTAATCCTCTGGGTATAGGACTTTCCCTACTCTTCCAGGTTAACCGTGGGAATCATTGACTTGAACTCTTACTCTCTTCCTCCCCTCAGAGCAGTCAAAAAGGGGGGGGGGGCAGGTGGGTCTAGTTACCCTTGAGACTAACATGTCTCCTCAAAGGACTAGAACCTCACACCTAGGTATAATATAAGAGTTTCCCCAATCCTCAGAAGGCTGCCCTCCTTCCACTGGGTAGTTATTCTAGCTATCGTCTGGTAGGTAAGATGTATACCTACCAGACGGGAAATTCCCACCCGGCCTTCCCCGCTTCCAGCCTTCATCATTCAATCTTAGGGACGAAAAAGATGCTATGACGTCACGTCCCTCTGGCGAGTGAGGCAGGAACTAGGCCACCTGGCGAGTGGATTGTAGTGTGCCGGTCCTGCCGGGGGTGAAACCCGGGACGTCTTTTTCTTATGTTTGGCGGGACCGGCTGGCGCCGGGCTATAGCTATCGTCTGGTAGGTAAGGTATTAACTAATAAAAATTTAATTTACTAATTAAAATTTGCAATTTTGTACACATGTATGTTGACATTAAATATAAGAATCAAAACAAAATATTTTGTATTTTATATTAAGTGTGTGGACATTGTACCAATACTAAAATATTATAGGAGGAAACTGATGAAATTATAGAGGAACCACCATAATATGTAGGCCATGTAAATTAAAATTCATTCACAAAGTAACAATAAAGGGCTCTTAACCTGCTGCCCATATATATATAACTTCTTTTGATTTTATGGCTCAGTATATGACTAATTTGTGTTTGTCTTCTCTTGTTATGTTTATAGCATTGGTTTTTATCAGTTCAATGCTCAGTAACATTTGCATCAGAAAAGGACAAAAATTATACTTTTGTAATTGTTTGGAGTATTTAGCACTCTTGAATGCTTCACACAATAAGAAATTGTAACTCCAAAATGATAAAGACATCATTATTTTCAATTGATGGACTGTTCAGTGTGAATGTGAAAGGGTCAAAACTCCTTACTATTAAGAAATAAGAAGTAAAAAATTCATGGAATTCTGTAAATGATCAAATAAATGAGCCAATATTGATAAGAATAAAGTGAAAAAAAACTTAAATGAAGTTTCCCTTGTAACAAATTTCACATTTTGTGGCAAGTTTCTTAAACTTTTTGCCACACTTATCTGTTCAGGCCCCCTGAGATTCCCTGTCTGAAAATGTGGTAAGAATGTATAATTTTCTTTACAAAATATAGCATAATATCATAGATTAAGCTTCATTGTGGAAGGTGCCACAGACATTTTGAACTTAGAAAAAACTATCCTTGTGCAAACGTATACATGGCAATTTTTTCCAGCAAGTCTCACATTTGATTATTTTTCTGGTATGTTAGGGTTGTGTGACTACAAGGGTGTCCCTTCTCTAACAGTAAGTATGTGCTCTATCATGTAAGAACTGCGTTATAGAACTACATAAAACTACAAACAACATAATAGGAAACTTCATGTTCTGTGGTACATTTATGTGCCCTGTAAAACGGGATATATTGCAGTAATGTCCCTGTGTAAAGCTACTCTACTCCATATATTGTTTTTATTACCTCAGACCCTGGTCTGCCAGATCCTCCCAAACCTGACTTCTGTCCAGAGTATGGTGAGTATACAGAGGACTACCTGATGTACAATGAGGACTGCTATAAGGCTGCTACTGGTAGTATGAGAACCTGGCAAGAGGGAGAAGACCACTGCAGGTACAATAACATGCAAAATCTCATCCTTGTGGATACCGAGGGCCAATAATATTTTTGGATATTTCCTTTATAATGCTTGTCACTTTTGCTTATTTTTGTGTGTGCAAAGAACCTAAGATTCTAAACCAAGTAAGTCTAGTATGCACACCAGTATAGCCCAGGTTGGAATCCCAGCTGAGGCAAGTAGTGCCCAGTATTTATATTCATTAAGGTAAAACAAGAAAACCTATTATAATGAAAATATTGTAGTCTGTTGATAATTTTTCAAACTGCATGTGACCTGAATTACAGCATATTTTGAATTGTAAGGAGGCTTATTCTTTGAAGCATAAACTGTGTTATATTTTACTAGTATACATATTTTACGAAAAAATACTATTTCCTGGATAGTTATGTTATACATTGTTATATGTATCCATTGTGTTATTTTCTCATTACATTCACTCAGTGTATGTTTTGTAGGGTTGATGAAGAAACATATGGTCACCTTACAAGTATCACCAATGTGTATGAACAAGCTTTCCTGGAATCCATCTTCTTTGACACAAAAACTGATATAAACACAGGTCACATGGCATGGACTGGCCTCACAGATAAAGATGTAATTATTGCCATGTGAAGTGCAGTCAATCCTCTTTAAGTAAAATCCTTATGAATAGAACTTCCTTTTAAGTAGCAGTAAACGTTAAGTCCTCAGAATGATTGAGATAATACCCTGTTGTGGAGAAACCCTGATTTATAAATGAAAATATATCTTCTGGTTCCTGAGGCTCAAATTAGCGGCCTTTAACTGTATATGAAATCCCAGTATATGCAGTCTTTGAATAAGTACTATTTATATTCTCAAGTAAACAGACTATAATCAATATAAGTGTAAGAGTGACCTTTTTGAAAACAAGGACAAATAGTGACAAAAATCATGGCTAATTTTGTAGGAGGTTTCCTTTCTGGTGAAGTCCATGTTTCTTACTGTGCACCTTTATGGCCATCTCATTTAAGAGACTTCAGTTATTACTAGTAAATTAGGAGTGATAATGTAGTAGGACTTTAGTTTGAATCATGTTCACAGTAACAGTATATAATACCATTAAACTAACTCTGTATATGGTACAATCACTGTAAATCTCATTTAGGTAAAAGTGAAGCAAGTTTTGTAATGTTAACATCAGAACATGTTGTATTTATTCACCCTTAAGTGGAACTTGGCCATAAGAAGAATGAAATCCTATAGATATTGAAGGTTCAAGTTTTACAGAATACACTTTATAATCTTGAGTATTCAAGGAAATCTAAACCCTGACTTTGGGATCTGTTTGATGACTTCTAGCTGGAAGGGCGTTTCCAGTGGAGTGACACACGGACAGTAACATACACAAACTGGGGAGAGAATGAACCTGACCAGCCTGGTGGTGGGTGTGTGTTCTTCAGGTTTTCTGATGGAAAATGGGTGGATGGTCCATGTGAAGACACTTATTTCAGTCTCTGCAAGATATCTAAAAGTAAGGCTGCACCTATATACCTGTGAAGATTGTATCAGACACTATGATGCCTCCATATTCAAATTTTAAAAATTTTCATGTCAGTGTCAGAATAGTTTACTATATTAAATATATAAATATATATAAGATTAAAGTATACAAGGGTCCCAAATCCAAAATTCTGAAGTGTTTTAATTTTGAATGTCTTGAATTTTTTGCAATTAAAAAAGTTTCAAAGATTTAGTGCTTCATATCCAGATTGAATTTTCTAAACATGTTTGTCTTCATCTTGGATGTTATTTTATCTTAAGATATTACCTATCTCCCATTATCACCTTACAGGATGATATATTTTAACCATTGTCTTCATTCTCATCAACTTCTAGCTGGAAACTCAAGCTTCATGTAATAATCATTCCATACACATACCTCTTTTTTCTAAGAAAACTACTGTGATAATCTTTGCATAACTAATTAGTTTTTCAGAGGACATTATTTTACACCTGAGCACTGCAGCATCTGATTGGGTGAAAAGTGATCATCTTTGTTTCTTTACATCTCTCCTTTTCTCAAAGGATATAACTTGCACTCTGCATCATATGAGAAGCAATTATGGGAATGAGAGAAATTGTTTGGAGATTGAATATTTGAATGTATGCGATGATCAATGTACAACAATAATTTTTCAGAGGACAAAATTTACTCCTGACCACCTGTTAGTCATTGTTACTGAAAGGAGACATAATGATTTCTGTGATGATCTTTACATGACAATGTTTCTTGTAATGCCACCATTTATACCATAATAATTGTAACTCTCTATGTAAACATTTTTCTTCAGAGGACATAATCTACACCCGGCCCCCAGCAGGCAGCTGTCCTGGTAGTGAGAGGGATCGTGACTGGCTGGAATTTGGCAGCAGTTGCTATATGTTCATCAGTGATGGCGCCACCTTTGCAGAAGCTAGACACGACTGTAATTTGATGGGTTCTGAACTGGTGTCCATACACAGCATGGATGAGAATAAGTTCATACAAGCACATGCACAGTTACCTCACCAACCACAGTACTGGTGGCTAGGAATGACCCGCACACCTTCTAGTCAGTAGAGTAATGGCACATGATAATGTTACATTCCTAAAAGGCAATCCTCCAATGCATTTTTATCCATTTCTGATACAAAAGGAAGACTATTGATGTAGCTAAATACATTTTGTGCATGCCAAGAGCACAAGAATAGGTCTTGTTTTATATTGTTTTATTTTAATCAATATTTGTGAACATTTATTTAAAATAAAACTTAAAACAATATTCAAAATTAAATGCAGGATCTGATTATTGCAGAAATTGTCCTCCTGGGTAGATAGGTATTGTTACTTGCAGTCACTGATTTTTGGGCATGATTGTAAATGTGTTTTCTGATGTGGCCTTTTGAAACTTGACTTACATAATATCCATGTGTATATGGCTCAAATTATACCTGGAACCTTCTTTGATTCCTTGAGCCAAATGAATATAGGTATCTGACTTTTCTTTGTATAAAAATCATAAGAGACAGGGACCAAAACCTGGCTAATGCATAGGCGTTTATCTGCTATAAACAAGGTTCAACTGTATTTGTGTATCTTTGCTGCACAGGTGGTTTTCGGTGGTTGGATGGTTCCCCTGTGGACTTTCTGAAGTGGTCAACAGGTGAGCCCTCAGACAAAAATGGGACAATGGGTGAAGACTGCATAGACTATAACTCCATCACTGCTTCTTGGAATGATATCACTTGTCAGCCTGTCAATGCGTACATCTGTAAACTACCCAGAGGTAAGCTAGAGTCAATGGAAAGATCTGTACGTTATTATCTACCCCAGGATGCATTTAGCCTAAATACCAGGAAATAAGATCCATAATCATTTATGAATGTGTATTTCTAAATCTTTGTAGATGTCTCAATTTGTAAACAAGTGGCAATTTGTGCAAATATTTCTGAAAATATGTAAGATATATGTCATTTATTATATATCATTGCAGATATTGCAGGTAAATGCAAGTTAAACATTAGATTATTTTTTATTCCCCATAGTATGAATACATTTCACAGTTGATTTTTTGCCTTCATGTAAGTATGGAAACATTGTACTTATTATTCAAACAATATGGTGGATAATAAATGTAAAGTATATTTTTAAATTTTATATCTTGAAAATAGAAAATAAAAACCTTGTCCATCTTAATTCATGATAAAATTTAAAACTTGGTCACTTGGGCAATGTTCCTGTTGTGGACTCCAACTAAATAGAGCCTTAAATTGTACGTTGAACTTACATATATTCATGGTAGCAAGTTTTGAGAGAACAACATAGAAAATTTTTTGGAGGTTGAAGTGGAAATTAGCCAGAAGTAGAGCTGAATCCTGTGAATATTTCTTCTCCACACTTGGTGCACTAAATTAACAAAAGAATTAACAACAGTGATAGTCATGGAATGTTCTGTGTCATAAATCCAGGGTTGTGGGTGTGATCTAGGTGAAGATGTTAACTGGGGAAGCTAATAAGTTGAAAAGTTAGTTTTCTAAAGGATGTTACTGAGGGGCTGGTTCTTATATAAAAAGGAAGTGAGCTAGGAGTGCTTTTAATTGTGGGAGGATGTGGGAAGACCCGGGGGATCAAGTAACTACCCTTTACCCCACCGAGTGAGTTTTGAAGTTTCCTGGACTCAAAACCTGTGAGTGAGGCAAGAAAGGAAATACAGTGGTCCAATCAGTTGCTAGCTTACTGGAGCATTTACTAGATCTGATGTATTTATGTCTAGGAGGTGGCGTATCCTGCATTATAATCTCTTATAGACTCGAGTGTACTATAAACCTCCTAGAGATAAATGCTGCTGAGTGAAATTTTAACATTAGCTTGAATACAGCTGATAATGTAATAAACTATAGAGAATAGCAAAAAGATTAATCAAAGATAATAAGTTTTGCACATTTTCACATTAATTGCATATATCACTTTGGGAAATGAAATAGCAGAATAACAGATCATATCATATTTCAAAAAGTTTTTTAAGTATATACAGTTTCTGTCAATATTTAATATTAATTTGATATTGATAATTAAAATCACTTCCACACAGTACATTATATACTTCAGATATAGCCACCCCAAGCACCACTCCAGAGCCAGATTTCCCGTCGGAACCAACCTTGCCTTCCTCCACATTTGTGACCCCTCTGACAACCAAGGCCCCCACCCAGCCCCCCACACAGCCCCCTACTGAAGTGACCCCAACAACGTCACCTCCCAGAATTGAAGGGCCAGAAGGTGAGTTAATACTCCTTGATTACTCAATAGATCAACCGACATTATTCATCTGAATGAAAGTGGGTGCCTTTGATATGCAAGTGTGTTGCTTTTGCCAGTCTGTTCCACTTTTGTTCTTTAAAAAAATAGAATCAATTTAAAAAAACTGAAAAAGGCTGGTCATCTTTCATCCATTTGGATACAAATTGCCCTTTGATTTAAATTTAGGGTAAATGCCCTATGTTGCTTCAATGGTTGTAGAGGTGACAGCTAATTAAGTGATTTATTGCAAAGCTGGTTAGAAAATTGTGTTTAATCAAAATCAATCGATCTTCCTCTCTGGGGCTGTTGTAGTAGTTTGTCTTGTACTTGTATAGTTGATTTTTAAATGTTTATCTGATACATACAGTACATCACAAGAGTCAAATAAAATAACATACAGCACAGATCTATACTGCACCTGAACAATTACACTATAAAGGTGCTATGGTGGCTCTTTTACATCTTCGACCTAAGTATGGATTGTGTTTTTTCTTCTTGTTTATTCTTGGAACACTTATGGTTCATCATCCCTGGGGTCTGGTAGGTCCTCAGTGACCTAGTGGTTAGCAAGTTTGGCATCTAATCATAGGCTGTCACCTCTGTGGGTTCGAGTCCCACAAGTGGCAATTCTGAGGACCTGTCCCAATATGACCCTGGCTATTGAACGGGACGTAAAACCCCAACCCCTGGGGTCTGGTGAAGTAGTAGGTATAGTTTGTTAGCTTTTTACTTTGCAAATTCTTATTATACAGATCTTGTTTCTTCACTCTGGGACCTGGCAGAGAAGCAGGTATTGTATAGTCAAGTGGTCATACTGCTGAGATACTGTGTAGGTTTTTTGTTGCATTGTTTATTATTTTTACACAGATGAGTTATCAATTGTGGCACCTGGTTAAGGGGCCTGCGCTCTGTTTGTATCTTCAATGTCATTCTTATTGTATTATTTTATTTAACAACTGGTCACTTCTTTGATCTGATGTCTGGAATTCGTCTTATTATTGTACTTTATGGGACCTTGTTTTCTGTTGCATTGAATTGTATTCTTTGTTTGCCCTGGACACTCAGTTCATCTTCTGTTGGATTTGATGCAAGTTATTTGTCTGGTATTTTACTCATTATTATATCTGTACAGATACCTCATCATTTTAGGGGGGAGGGGCTGGTTTGTGTGATTTGCCTTGTGCTGTACCATTTGTTATTCCTGTAACAATTTGTTCATCATCTCTTGGATTTGCTACCACTTATTTGTATTATTGTATTTTACTGGTTATGATATCTGCTATAATATTCATTATTCCTGTATAAATGGCTCATCATCTCTGGTTTCTGCTGCCTGTTTGTTTTGTTCTATTCATTATTCCTCTATAGATGGCTCATTATTTCGAGTATCTGCTGCCTGATTGTCTTTTAATGTTTATTAATCCTGTACAGATGGCTCATCATCTCTGGTTAGTGATGCCTGTTTGTCTTGTATTGTACTTTTCATTATTTCTGTACAGATGGCTTATTATTTCCGGTTTCTGATGCCTGTTTGTCTAGTATTACACTAATCAATTTTTCCTGTACAGATGGCTCATCTTCTCTGGGACCCGGTGGAGTGGCAGGTATAGTGTTTGCTGTTGTGGCTCTTGTACTTCTGGCTGCTGTTGTTGCTCTGGTGATCTATCGTAGAGAGCAGTGGAAAAAATATGCTGGTGCTGAAGGTAAGAACTGACATGTCAGACTGTGTGTCTTGTTTATGTAACATGCATTGCCAAAGTTTTAAAAAAGCAACTTTAAACTAGTTGCCAAAATTGAGTCCAGGCGTTACAAAATTTTACACCTGGGGCCGTATTCATAAAGAGATCTTAAGTCTGAGACAAAAAATAATCTCAGCTTTGAGATTTGGTCTCAGCTGAGACCAAGTCTCAACTTTGTATTCACAAACAGGTTCTCAGCTGAGACCAAGCTGAGACCAGTCTCCAGTCCTTCCAGTGTAAACAAACCATAAACTTGCAAATATAACCAACATTTTTTTAAAGATCAATAGTTTTTGTGTTTTAATTCTTAATAAAAATTGTACTGTCTATTAAAATAAAAAATAAATAGAAAATTGTGTCAACTGTTTTTTATTTTTCATGTCACATGATCTACTTCTTTGTTGCTATGCAGTCAGAAAACACTGTTGAAAAGTGTCTCAAAGTAAGGCACTTTTGAAACCAAAGTTAGGGCTATCCGTTGTTACAAAAGTTTAGGCCAAGTATTATATATGTTGTAAATTATTTCTACTTTACATTAAGCCATAAAAAGTTAATACATGAATCTCAGTTAAGGTGAAATAATGCTTGAGACTTTTTCCAAAATATTTGAGACAACTATATACCAGTCTTAAGTTTGAGACGAAATCTGAGACTAAATTTGGTCTTAACTATTTTGTGAATAGCAACAAGTCTGAGACCAAAACCAGTCTCAGATTTGAGACCAAAACTTGAGACTTGAGACAAAATTTGGTCTCAGCAAGTTTTATGAATACTGGCCCTGGTGAAGGGGCAAATTTTACCCTCTCAAATCTAGATTTCTCATGTCATTACACAATGTAAACTAGAGGATCGCTAGCGAAGCAAAGCGATTGTTTTTGCATGGCAAAAACAAAGTGTCCCAAAAGAAAGATGGTGTTGGCTGCTTATAATAGAAAGAAGATCTTGCCTAGATACCCTGTCAATCTAAAATTATATCGAAACAAAAATTGGAAAATTTAAAATGGTTTAGGAGATACAAGCAATTTTAAGTTTTTTGGCAAACATTTGAAAATTTCAAATGGCTGACATTTTTGAAAAGAGGAAAAATTTTTGAAAATTGGGCAGAGTATCTTGCTTAGATACCCTGTGGATCGAAACTTTTGCCAAAATCATTTTATACCGCATGATTTAGGAGATACAAGCAATTTGAAGTTTCCATTTTTGTCAAAAATTCAAGTATTTTGCATATATACCCTGCGGGCCAAAAATTTCGCCGAAATCGCTCTATCTCGCACGGTTTAGGAGATACAAGCAATTTTAAGTTTTACCATTTTTTGTCAAAAATTCGAAAATGGCCGCCATTTTCGGAAGGAGGAAAAATTTTTGAGAATTGAGCAGAGTATCTTGCATATATACCCTGTGGGCCAAAATTTTCGCTGAAATCGTTCTATCTCGCACGGTTTAGGAGATACAAGCAATTTTAGTGTTTTACCATTTTTGTCAAAAATTCAAAATGGCCACCATTTCTGGAAGGAGAAAATTTTTTTTAAGAATTGAGCAGAGTATCTTGCATATACACCCTGTGGGTCAAAAATTTCGCCGAAATCGCTTGGCACAGCCTCATTATGGTACCCTTACATGCCTACTTGTGGCTGCTTTCATTTTTGGTACTTATATTCCTAATATGTGAGAATATTTTTCCATTTGCTTTGAGTTGACCTTCATCAAAGTCACATGATCAAAATTTTTTTGGGTGTCCTCACTCATCATCACCACTTAGAAAAATCTGTTTACTGCAGTAGGGTATGATTTTACATGTCACATGTTAACACCATCAAACCTGAAGCTAATAAAAATTTTGGGAGTGATTGAAACAAAATTTAGCAACTTATAAGCACTTTTGTACCAGATAGTAACAAGAAAGCTTAAATTCATCTAAAACCTCTTATCTCCTTGTCCATTGCATTCAGAGCCTCAAAATGTATTGGGATAATTGAAAACCATATGCAGGAGTGTAGGAAGAGAATCTAAAGAGCCAGTTAGTTTTGGGTATATTATTTTACAATGGATAGTCAACTATTTAAATACTTTATATTGTTTTCTCAACAGTGTCCCTGCAAGTATACGGAATTTTATCGTTGCAATTTTGCTTCCTTACTTTTCTACTTTTGGGGATGCTTCATTTTTGTTAGCAAAAGCATTGTTTTAGTTTATACTACAATACTGCTCCACGATGTAACTTGGAACAACTTGGACACAAAAACCTTAGTTTTGCTTGTTTTTGTGGATTTCTTTTTCTTAAAATAGTCATCAACACTAGTGCAAGTTATGAACATATTTTACCAAATTGAATATAAAATCAAAACAATAAACCTTTGAGAAACATTTTTATTGGGCAATAATGTAATTTCTGCTAGAAATCTGTGCCCCAACTTGACACAATATGCATACAAAAATTCCCAAAGATATTGAAAATATTTCTGTTGTCTTCTTTATTTGGTAGAAGCGTTAATCAGTTTATGGGTCTAATTTTGGTGAATTTTTGACTTTGAACCTGAATAACACAAAGAGTATTTCATATATTTTCAATGTTAATACCTCAAAAATTAGGTGTGTTATCCCTTTATTACTGTGCCAAATATTCATCCCCTAATATTTATGCAAATATTAAAAATACACTTTTTCTGTCTCTAATTGACCAAAACCCTTGAATCAGTTTTTGGGTCTATTTTGAAAAAAAGGTAAACACTGACTGAATACTTCAACTATATGAAGTGTACCATATATGGCATTATTATATGTGGTCAGTAATTAAATAATGAGGCTGTTGTAACAATTTCAAATGTGAAGTAGTGTCTCTGCATGTTTATATTTCTAGAATATGAAGTGTTTTTTTGGTGGAAGTAATGATCAGTTCATGGGTCTAATTTTGGTATCTTTTTTAGTTCAAAACTTAATAACACATCCAGTATTTCATTTGTTTTCATGGTGATAGTTCAGATGTTATCCCTTTATCATTGTACCAGATATCATTTTCTAAATATTTGTAGAAATATTAAACACATTGTCTTTTTGTTTCTTTTTGCTGAAAACCCTGTGATCAGTGTATGGGTCTATTTTGGAAGAAAATGTTATGCTTGACTTATCGCTTCAGAGATTTACATATGTACTGTTATCTGTGGTCACTTAGGACTGACCAAATCATGATTTCAAATTATCCAAATGCAGGTATTGTTTTTCCCATGGCAACTAGCTGTGTTGACATGTGAATGGATGGGTGGGCAGGTGGGCAGAGGCAAATATCTTGTCTGGCCTGTATCTCAGAATCTGTTAGATGTTACCAAGGATGGTGACACTTGATAGGGGTATAGGTTAGGGGTTAGTGACCTTAGTCTGACCTTTGACCTTGACTCTGTCAAAATGTTTTCTACAGAAATATTTCAAACATATTTCTCTCATGACAATGATATATAGATTGCTGCAACTGATTATTACCTCCACCAAAGAGGTATCATTTTTATAACGGGGGCCATGGAGGCACAGTGGTAACACACTTGCGTCCCACCTCTGAGATCAGAGTTCGAATCCTGGCCGGATTTCAAGCATGTAAGTGGCTTGCCCTTGGCCAGCAGTTTACAGTACAGAAGCTTGACCAATTATATGTACTTGTTTCCTCTTCCCTTCCAACTACCCGTCGTGATATGACCAATGTTACAGTGTTGAAAGCGATGTAAAAACCCAAATAAATATTTTTATAACTGTCTGCTTGTCTCTTTGTTTGGTTGTCATTAGCAGGATATTGTAAATACTACTAGTTGGATCTTCCTAAAAAGAAATCAGAAGTTGTGTCCACCTTAGATCCTGTTAAACTTTTAGAGTGATCTGGATTATCATCCGGATACAAAAAAAATAACTTAGATTTATCTATTTACTTATTATTACATGCATTGGCAGAGGTATGCACTCTCCCAAGTACTCTGGTTATAGGTAATTCTACCTAACTGTTATTTCCATTGACAACAATACTTCAATTAATAAATTGGGGCCACGGTGGCAGAGTGGTAACACTCTCGCCTCCCACCTCTGAGGCCAGGGTTCGATCCCCAGCATGGCCTCATGTGGGAAAGCTGGTAGTTGCTTGCCATTGGTCGGCAGTTTACAGTACAGAACCCTAACGAACTGTATGTACTGGTTTCCTCTGCCCTTTCAACTACCTGTCGTGATATGACCTGTACAGTGTTGAAAGCGATGTAAAACCCCAAATAAATAAATAAATTAATAAATTTTAAAGCTTCACAACTTTTAGTTACCAATTAATGATTTGATATTGCCTTGTTTTGATACTTTGCATACATTTTATCCCTCTTACTTATTTGTCTTGCACCTTAGTATAGCTTACAATGCAAGTTCTCTGTGTAATGTTGTCCAATGCTATTTCCCCAGACTGTTAAACTTTATTAAAAGTGATAAACAGAAAAATAAAAATGTTCTAATAAAACACCCAAACATAAATATATGTTTATATTTGTAATTATACAGCCAACACACATTTTTTTATAATTGAAGTACTTGAAGACACACCACTACACAAAATACTTGCCAAAATAGGCTCAAAATTTGGTCAGTGTTACAGTCTACATATAGTGAACTTGAAACAGCTGGGGGTTCAGTCAAGTGTGACATTTTTTTTCCAAATAGACCCAAAAACTGATTCAAGGTATTTGGTCAATTAGAGACAGAAAAAGTAATATTTTTAATATTTGCATAAATATTGGGGAATTAATATTTGGCACAGTAATAAACGGATAACACACCTATTATTTGAGGTATTAACATTGAAAATATATGAAATATTCTTTGTGTTATTCAGGTTCAAAGTCAAAAATTCACCAAAATTAGACCCATAAACTGATTCACGCTTCTATGTGAAAATGCACAAGTTTGGGCAGTAACAAACAACTATTATTAAATATTTTATGTTCCGGTTTGTTCCAAGATGAGCTTTGCACCATAATATGACACCAAGCAGCACCTCTTCAATTTCGGTGTTATTTTAACAAAACTATTCACTGCCAATAACTATTATATAAAAACTGGACTCAAACGTTATGGTGAAGAATAAGAGTCTGAACATCTTGCAAGATTATGTCACAATTAATTTGGAAGCAGAATTTTTTCTAAATTTTCTACCAATGTTTTTCTTTTATGAAACAGGTGGTTTGCATAACCCAGTGTATGGCAGTTCTGCAGGAATTAATGACCAACGTGTTCTGAATGCTGAGGACTCTACAGCTTAAATAACTTTAAAACTTCTAAAAGACAAACTTCATGGATAATACTAAAAATGCTCTTGTGATATATATACCTTTGTGTAATGGTACTTGAAGGTATTTGTTGTACAGTCAACTCTATCAAGTTAAACTCTAAAAAGTAGAATTTTCTTGTAACCAGAAGTAAATATCAGGTTGTAAAGGACTTGTCAACTGATATTTAGTTATCTGTTAATACTTGTTACATGCCAATGTATTTCTGGTCTCTTAATTCTACTTGATTCAATTATACAGTCTACAATAGCCACGAGTATGTATTTAACTATGTATACATATAAGACATTATAGACATATTGTTTATCAACCATTAACTGTTGGAACTGAATGAAAGGAAAATGTTTGCTGTTTCCCAATACAACATCTGTATACAGATTTATGTTACATGTATTTATATTGCAACTGTCAGAATGACTGTAAAATAGGGCATGATTTTTGAGGATAAACAGAGGACTTATGGAACAAGTTAAACATGATTATTTCCAGACAATTCTCTTCAAAAATCCAAAATATTTAAAATGTCAGTATTTAATACCAAAAGTGATTCATGTTAACATATTGTGATTATAAAATCAGACAACCGTGACCGTGACGTGGAATTTCATTGAGTATCTGCCAACAATGACTTGCCTGTATGACTTTCTTTCAATAAAACTTTCATGGGAAAACATGAAAAAAATTAATTCAGATAAGAACAACAATTGTCAAGTAAATGCATCAACTTTTATTCTAACATTACATGGCTGTGTCCTTGGTTCTTATTGGCTAATCAAGAAAATATTTCAACAGTTATAATCCATGTAACCTCACTGGGTTCAATTATCACCCATTCCCATACGACTGTGTCTGTAGTTTATCTCGTTGGCTAAACCAAGAAATATTTCGTCATTATGGCTGTCTCAACTATAATCCCCTGTAAAGTGAAATGAATAAAACAGCCTGTTTTTTTCTGATTAAAATCTGAATAATAATAGTATTTAATATGTAAATATAGAATAGAAATAACCAATTCTGATATTGGGGTTATAAGAAGTTTCATAACTCATTAGAATCAATGTGTTGCTATTCATTGTATCCCCGGACGAAAGTCGGGGATACTTAGGATTCAGTACGGTCACGCCGCCGCCGCAGAGATTTCCTTTTGGACGCGATAACTTAAAAAATATTTTAGTTAGAACTTTCAAATTTGGTATGTGGGTATATATGGGCAATGCCACGAACGCTATTGTTTTGTGACCTTGACCTTCAATCTCAAGGTCACTGGTGGCCACTTAAAGGTCAGATTTTGGCCATTTTTGCACATTTTGGCCCAGTTCTCCAAGACAGAAAGTTAGATCATCCTATGGCTGGTATATATAATACATATATATGTCCTCTATAAGCATGCAGAAATTTGACCTTGAAGCTCTTCATTGAAGGTCAACCACTGACCACCAAAGTACTTGACCGAGGGGCATTTTTGGCCTTTTTGGAGATATTTTCACACTTAACGCTGACTATATTGCATGGAAACTATTGAAAATGGCTTTGGAGGTTGAGTACATGATGGACTTCTGCCATCCAGGTTTACTGGTTACAGATCTTCATTTAAGGTCATCCACTGACCGCCAAAGTACCTGACCAAGGGTCATTTTTGGCATATTTGGAGATATTTTCACACTTAATGCTGACTACATTGCGTGGAAACTATTGAAAATGGTTTTTGAGGTTGAGTACATGACGGAGTACCAGCATCCAGGCTGACCGGTTACAGATCTTCGTTGAAGGTCATCCACTGACCGCCAAAGTACCTGACCGAGGGTCATTTTGGGCCCTCTATTTGTTTGTTTGTTTGTGAACAAGATAACTCAAAAACTGACAGACGGATTTTGATAAAATTTTCAGGATATGTCCAAATTGGTAAAAGATGTGATTAAATTTTGGGAGTGATCCGGATCACTGTCTGGATCTTCAGGAGCCATGAAATTTAATTTTTAAACACAGATAGCTCAAAAAGTTATGGGTGCATTTTGATGAAATTTTCAGGAGATGTCCTTATTGGGACGAGGAACAAGTGATTAGATTTTGGGAGTGATCCGGATCACTGTCTGGATCACCTGGATCCAGACTGCCAGATGTGTTTGTGTACAATATAGCTCAAAAACTTATGAACGGATTTTGATGAAATTTTCAGGATATGTCTGAAAAAGTAAAAAGATGAAATGGTTGAATTTTAGAAGTGATCCGGATCACTATATGGATCTTCTGGATCCATGAAATGTAATTTTTAAAGACAGATACCTCAAAAAGTTATGGATGGATTGTGATGACATTTTCAGCAAATGGCCTAAATGGTGCGAGGAACAAGTGATTAGATTTGGGGAGTGATCTGGATCACTGTCTGGATTATCTGGATCCAGGTTGCAGATATGTTTGTGTACATTGTAGCTAAAAAACTTATGGACGGATTTTGATGAAATTTTCAGGATATGTCTGAAAAGGTAAAAGGATGAAATGGCTGAATTTTGGAAGTGATCCGGATCACTATATGGATCTTCTGGATCCATGAAATGTAATAAGACAGATACCTCAAAAAGTTATGGATGGATTGTGATGACATTTTCAGCAAATGACCTAAATGGTGCGAGGAACAAGTCATTAGATTTGGGGAGTGATCTGGATCACTGTCTGGATCATCTGGATCCAGGTTGCCAGATGTGTTTGTGTACATTGTAGCAAAAAAACTTATGGATGGATTTTGATGAAATTTTCAGGATATGTCTGAAAAGGTAAAAGGATGAAATGGCTGAATTTTGGAAGTGATCCGGATCACTATATGGATCTTCTGGATCCATGAAATGTAATAAGACAGATACCTCAAAAAGTTATGGATGGATTGTGATGACATTTTCAGCAAATGACCCAAATGGTGCGAGGAACAAGTGATTAGATTTGGGGAGTGATCTGGATCATCTGGATCCAGGTTGCCAGATGTGTTTGTGTAAATTGTAGCAAAAAAACTTATGGACGGATTTTGATGAAATTTTCAGGATATGTCTGAAAAGGTAAAAGGATGAAATGGCTGAATTTTGGAAGTGATCCGGATCACTATATGGATCTTCTGGATCCATGAAATGTAATAAGACAGATACCTCAAAAAGTTATGGATGGATTGTGATGACATTTTCAGCAAATGACCTAAATGGTGCGAGGAACAAGTCATTAGATTTGGGGAGTGATCTGGATCACTGTCTGGATCATCTGGATCCAGGTTGCCAGATGTGTTTGTGTAAATTGTAGCAAAAAAACTTATGGACGGATTTTGATGAAATTTTCAGGATATGTCTGAAAAGGTAAAAGGATGAAATGGCTGAATTTTGGAAGTGATCCGGATCACTATATGGATCTTCTGGATCCATGAAATGTAATAAGACAGATACCTCAAAAAGTTATGGATGGATTGTGATGACATTTTCAGCAAATGACCTAAATGGTGCGAGGAACAAGTGATTAGATTTGGGGAGTGATCTGGATCACTGTCTGGATCATCTGGATCCAGGTTGCCAGATGTGTTTGTGTAAATTGTAGCAAAAAAACTTATGGACGGATTTTGATGAAATTTTCAGGATATGTCTGAAAAGGTAAAAGAATGAAATAACTGAATTTTGGAAGTGATCCGGATCACTGTATGGATCTTCTGGATCCGTGAAATGTAATAAGACATACCTCAAAAAGTTATGGATGGATTGTGATGACATTTTCAGCAAATGACCTAAATGGTACAAGGAACAAGTGATTATACTTTTGGAATGATCTGGATCACCGTCTGGATCATCTGGATCGAGACTGCAACATGATTTTACGATGAATTTTGATGATATTTTTAGGCTATGTTACAAATAGTAAAAGGAAGAAGTGATAAAAGGATGAAATGATTGAATTTTGGAAGTGATCCGGATCGCTATATGGATATTCTGGATCCATGAAATGTAATTTTTTAAGACAGATACCTCAAAAAGTTATGGATGGATTGTTTCAGCAAATGGCCTAAATGGTACAAGGAACAAGTGATTACATTTTTGGAGTGATCTGCATCATCTGGATCCAGGCTTGCACATAATCTTGGAATGGATTTTACTATTTTCAGGATATGTTACAAATGGTAAAAGGAAGAAGTGGTAAAAGGAAGAAATGGTTCAATTTTGCGAGTGATCTGGACCACTATCTGGATCTTCTGGATCCGTGAATGTAATTTTTAAAGACAAATAGCTCAGAAAGTCATGAATGGATTTTTATGAAATTTTCAGGAAATGTCTTAAATGGGACAAAGAACAAGTGATTAGATTTTGGGAGTAATCTGGATCACTGTCTGGATCATGTGGATCCAGGCTGCCAGATGTGTCTGTGTACAAGATAACTCAAAAACTGATGGATGGATTTCGATGACATTTTTAGAATATGTCTGAAAAGGTAAAAGGATGAAATGATTGAGTTTTGGAAGTGATCCGGATCACTATATGGATCTTCTGGATCCATGAAATGTAATTTTTAAAGACAGATATAAGTGAAACAACTAGTGATTAGCTTTTGGAAGTAATCTGGTACTATGGAGAATCCTGACCTGGTGCTCCAGGAAACAGACTCAAGCCCGACACATTCACGCCTTAACTATGTCCCATCCGGGGATACACTGCGTCGAGACGCAATCTCTAGTTGTAAAATGTCTTATAACCCCTCGCTTGTCATTGTTTTTTTCTACAATATTTTGTTTTTGTATTACACGGAGAATTACGCAAAATTTCCATAGAATCTTTCATTGTTTGTCCATAAGCTAATCATTTCTTCATGTGACATGATTTCCTGCATGGCAAATGAAAAGAAAATTTTGGGTATTTGTTATTTGGAGGTAGCTGACAAACTTCACAGGTCTGTAGCTGCCAGATCTATAAAATATCAAAGAAAAATTGGCCAGAATGTAACCTTGGTGAGGAACTGAATTGCATTTGAAACTTTGTAGCTGTATGACATATATATTTTGAACAATGAACATGTTTCGGGGCTCCATGGTTTTACAAGATGTAGGGAAAAACTGGCAAGTTTTTACACAAAAGGCCCCCAGTAGTGTAGTAGGTTAACAGGTTTTGGCATCCAATCACAGGCTGCCACCTCTGTGTGTGTTTGACTCCCACAAGTCACATTGCTGAGGGCCTGTCTCAGTATGACCTTAGCTGTTGAACTCGTAAAAAACCCCAACTATGACCTTTGTTTACAGAACATCCCCCTCAAATATATCTATATATATGGATAGAAAGGGTTCTGATCTACATAAATGATATAATAACTATGTCTGTATGACATAGTTGTAAGTATTCTATATATGTAAGCATGTAAGTTATTCTTTCTATTGTGTGGTGTAGTATGAGTTGTAACTGTGGTAATATAATTTTTATTATTATATATCATGGTTCACAAAATTATCAGACATCACACAGGCACATTGACTCTATAATTAGAACTGTACAAATGATTATTTGCCAAGACATAAAAATTATATCACAATTACAAATAGAAGTTACTGAGGAAAATATTCAAAATGAACTATAGGTACACTTGTATTTACATTAAACATATTTACAGGTCATGACAGCATGCACAACAGATACATGACATATTGCTTGGCATCATGACTTGGCACAAAGACACAGAATATTTGTCTTTTGTAACACTTGTATGTTTCTGTATAGGTACGTATATAAACATGGCTGTAACACAGAATACTTGTCACAGTACACCGATACATTTCTGTATGCAATATAAACTAGCCAAAGTGACTATGGAAAAAAATTATTTATTCTCTGTGCCAATTTCAACTTTTCTGCTGAATCAGGGCACTGATTTCAAGTAGATAATCTCTCTGAAAGGTTTGGTATTTTGATTTTGTGTTATTAAAATGCATTGATAACTTAATATGCTTGTGTCAAAAGATATCCATAAAGCCGTAATTAAACAAGCTAAAAAGAGATTTTTGTATCAAAATTGTTTCAAGTTATGGTAGGGAACAGTACAGTCCATACATGTAAAACTATGCAAACATACACTAATTGCTCAAAATGAAATAAATTCAATCACCCAAAGTAAAAACATCCAAGAACAGGATTGCTTTACTTATTTTTTATCCCTGGATACTGAAATTGGTTCACTGTTTTTGGTTCCGTTACACCTTAGAGTCCTCTTTGTAAAGGGAAGATTAAGTGCTTTTCAAAACCTTTCAAATTCACCAAGTAATGTGACCTTAAGCATCAAGGTTACCCCGTTAAATTTTTGAACAAGAAAAAAAATCATTAAAACTCTGCACCAGCTTAGATTAATTTCCCAATATTATGAAAAAAATCAGAAATTTGAGAAAGATCATTGCATTCAGAAAAAGGTAAAGGGGTTTTCCTTAGAAATATTACATTGTGATAAATTGATATTACTTAGTCTAGTAATGTGGATAAACACTGGAGGTGACACTCAAGTAATCCTTGATTTGAAATCCCTAAATGTTGAGACATGAGAGGTGTGTAAACAGTAGTGATGGGTCAATAACCACATAAATACTACAGGATTGGTAATAGTTAATTAATTATTCAATTAAAATACCACAAATAAGAAAGTACAAAATAATCTCAGTGACACTGATACGGTGTAGATCAGTAATTACTAATTTTTGTGGAGGTGAGTATGTAATGGGTGTATTTACTCCATAAAAACATGTACTGAAGCTTACTGCTCTTTGGTGGATCCCTAATGTGAATACTGCCAAGTCATATTAATAAGGTGGTGCCAATTGTGTTTCTGAGTTGTCATGAAACATACTTGTAAACTGAAACCCCCCTCCATTTTCCTCAACAGACGTAAATCCATTACTATCCATCACTTCTGTGGCTGCTGAATGTTTCACTGTATTCATCTGAACTACATGTGAGTCACCACTGTAACCTCCTGAATGATTACCAGTCATTTTTCTGGCTTTACTCAGGTTTATAATGGCCTCAGTTAATAGCACAATACCGGAAATACTCAGTAGGATACCCATAGCATAGTAAGCCCCTTGTACATCAGTCAGTGACACAGCTTTGGCATTAGTTTGAGTCCCAGTACTGCAGAAACTTTGCCGGGGCCAGATCTCAACCTTCCACTTGTGAATTAAACCTGTTTCCTTGATCTTGATGATTCTATGCAGAAAACAAAGGTGAAGCTAGTTGCATAATACTTAAAGAATGACAACAACTGAGAGTGACTTTATTTTGTGCTTTACAATTAACATTATAGCTAACACAATGTTCCTATCACAGGTCTGGTAAATGCTGTCTACATATGCAAATTACAATAATAGAAAATTTAGATAGTTATCTTTCCTGTGAAAAATATCCCTGTGTTGTGAATGGGAGTTAAAAAATGGTACTTATTGAAAAAAAAACCAAGCAAGACAAATACATGTAATGTGAAAGTCAAGAGAAATAATTTAGTCACTGTTCTTGCAATAAAAATGTGCTGGACTAAGTGTAGTTTTAACACAGCTGTTTTCTAATTCCTAGGATTTGGGTTCAATTTTTGATCCACAACAACAATTGGAAATTTGGTTCAATGCCTGGTAGTTTATGATGTTAAATCTTTAACACCAAGTCTTTACCAAAATGTTTTAAAAAATTACAAATTTAAGCAGTTGTTATGATAAACATAGCTAACTTAAAACAATCAATGATTGCCCTTGAACGGGCTTTGTGTCAGCTGACTGTGTGTTTTGAGTTTCAGAGTAGAAGTGAAAGCAGTAGAGGACACAAAAGTTGTGCCCTGCAAATGGTATTCAGAAGTACAAAGTTAACTGTTACGGCATAAAAAGTAGATGAAAAACAAATTTAAACAAAATACTGTAAATGCAATAGTTTTGACATAACTGCTTTCCTCAAAGATGAGAATCTCAAAGTAACTTTTGCTCAGCTATGCAATGAGCTACAGGTCTACAATTTCACTATGTCATAGCTGACCCAAAAGTAGGTGAAAACATACTTAAAGAAATAGTTATTAAATATAAATTTAATATTTTTCAAGTTACAACAGATTTACACAACAGTGAGAACCTGAAAGTAGCTATTGTTAAGCTATGCAATGAGCTACAGGTCTACAATTTTACTATGTTATAGCTGACCCAACAGTAGCTGAATAACATATTATACAAAATTATGTAAATGCAATAGTTTTCAAGTCACAAGCGATTTTACTCATTATGGAAGGTACTGAAATATCAGAAAGTAGCTATTACTCACTTAGCTATTAGGAAAAGTTACTCCCCATGTAGCTATGGGAAAATAGTAACTGAATAACATACTTTAAAAATGCTCTAATGCAATAATTTTCAAGTTATAAGTGATTTAGTTCATGATTTCATGAATTTTAATGCATAAAAATTATTTCAAAAATTCATAAAAAAATAGTTAAGAAAGATCCAGGCCTGATACTAACACAAGGGAATCTAGTCCTGACTTAGTACATATATGCAAATAAGAGAGAAATCCCTGCAATAGTCAATGATAAAATAGTGAAAAAGTGTTGAAATTTCACACTTTTGGTGGGGGTACCTCTCTTGTAAATTGCTTTGGGGAACAGGCGAACAAACAGACCTGCATGCCTTCAACAATTTTTCATTGTTGATAAATAAGGTATCTTTTAAAAGAAGCAGCATGTCTCTGGGTCTTGTATTTTTGGAGGATAAGTTACACGCCACAAAGTTATGACATAATGCCAACTGACTGACAAGCCTGTAAATTATTGTCTTCTTTATGATTGGCATAATTCGTTAACCTGTACAATATGTTAAAATATACTCACTCTAATGATACAGTCTTCTCATAGTAAGAGTTGTTCTGTAGTCCTATGGCATATTCCAAAGGCTGAAAAGTTTCAGGTATGATTCCAATATCACATCTTTTGCTTGTCTCCAATTCAAATGCTGCAATAAAATGCACAACATATCATTTGTTTCCAAAAAAAAACATAAATTTAAAAAAGAAAACCATAGTTGGTGAAACTAAACAAGTTGGTCTGACATGGCAGGTAAAGAAACTGACACTTCATGGTTCACTATTACGGGAACAAGTGAGAGCAACTGGCCTTTTGTTAGTAAAAAAACAGTAATCTTAAAATGAGCCCCAAAACTTAAAAGTTTGATTGTACATACAAACATTGTACTTGCTTATCATATTGTGGGCAAACCGGGGTAGACAGTGAATTCTACTAATAGAACTGGTCTGTATGCACTGGAAGAGTTGGAGTTTATTCAGATAATAAAAACTTCGTGAAACAGAAAATGCAGCATTACAGTATGAAACAGTAAGGAATAAACTACTTTGAGAGAATGGAAATGAGTTCATAAAAGGTACGAACATAGATAAACTACTATATATTCTCTAAGGCATCTTTTATATTACATCTGTGGTTTTCTTTTTTGTTGTACAAATTTGGTCTTGAATGCAAGGCTAGCATTTCATAATATTTGTGTGTTTCTTCATAGATACACAATGACAAGATAAATGTCAGTAATTGCAGACAATAACGACATATGCCACAGAATCATGGACATACATTTTTTCAGCATCACACACCTTTAATTGAGAGGGACTGCTTGTTGAAATCACAATGGCCCTAGGTATGGTTAAATATTGTGGTCATAATGAAAGGAGGTTATATTAGGTCTGGGGCTTACTAAGGCTTATTTGCTATTCCATACTTAAAAGTACTACTTATTTTATAGGACTACAAATTAGGTCTCAGTGCCCTGGTGGCTCTGAATTTGTAAATAATCTCACCTCTACTGTGAAGCTAATTTGTGACAACATGTGATGGAAAGCCACCATCTTGTCTCAATATAAATTGCCATGCACATGTATGCAAGAGACTAGCTTTGATTCTGTACATAGTTAAAACTAACTAATGCTACCTTTAAAACTGCAATGCCTCAGCTGGTGTAAAACACAAGTGTGACTATATAATAGACTGTGTGTTCAGGTGTTTGTGTAGCTGATGAGCAAGGATATATTACATCCTCATTGAGAGGAGTAATGGACTGAAAGAATATTTGAGTGCAAAACCACTCTCCTATTTATTATATCAAAACCTGTCTGGCTCTTTAACAGGGTCAAGCTTAACAGGAATTCCTTGCAGAACCTAAAGTGGGAACCTCAGCAGCCCAAGTGTAATTAGCACCAATATATAAAACATACTTACAGGTCTTGTCCTGTATGTAGGCATAGTTTTCTGAGATGACTTTGTTGACATGATCGTCGTGGTCATCACTCAGGACTAATGGGTCTTCTGACGCATACTCCATAATTCTGTCCCACAGTGCCTTGTCCTGGCCACTTCTGGCTTTCTGCATTCATGGCAAGTTTGAAAAGATAATATGACTTTATTTTTGTAATTAAACGACTACCAAACAAGATACTTATTGGATCATAGTGCTGACACACACAATGATAAAACATTGGAAACTTTTGAACTAAAACA
The DNA here is from genome assembly GCA_964017235.1 of Sabellastarte sp. h YS-2021. Classification (NCBI taxonomy): domain Eukaryota; kingdom Metazoa; phylum Annelida; class Polychaeta; order Sabellida; family Sabellidae; genus Sabellastarte; species Sabellastarte sp. h YS-2021. The sequence goes on from OZ024928.1 coordinate 110,552,472, forward strand.
AACTAGTATATGTTCCTTCTGCATCTTCGGAAATTTTCTAAAGACCTGTAATACCTGACATAAACAGACAACAAGCATATTATAGCACATAAAGTAAATAAAAATACATCAGGTGTTATGATTTCTTTAAAATCATGTCAAAACATAAAAATATGGCTGCATATTTCAGGCAAAAACGTTTTTACATGAAGTTGTGTTGAACCAGAAATTAGTGCATTACTAGTTCCCAGTGATAACACCTGAATATCTGAATGAGTAAAACTGAAGTTGGAGACTACATTTGCAAAACAAATCCCAAATATTGCTAACATCCAATCTTAATCATCTTAATTACAAACATAACTGTGTTAAATATGGCTACTGCTTTTTACCAAATATTTAACACATACACTCACCCTCATCTGTTCATGCTGTAGTGTTCCACCCATCAAGCCGAATTTGAACTTATCCTGTGCCAGCATATCATCCACACTGTTGAATGGCAAGTCAGTCTTAGTGACAGTCAGATATGCTATCAGGTTCCCACTGTATGTAGCCATTACCACAATACAATACATCCACCAGAACCCGACAATGAACCGACCTGACTGTGACTCTGGGATCCATATGGAGCCTGGAAATAATCAAAGTGGTTGATGACATGAACCAGGCATAACCATCTTAATTATAAACTGGGAAGATTTACAAATCATACTCCAACAATTCCTTAATTTTCTCTCTCGTATTAGGGACACTTAGCATAGTTATTTATTTTTATTTCTAGATGTGCGGGAGCCTCTATCCAGACCTGTGAAATACTTATCCATTAAAACAAGACATGATCTGGTTGGTACAAGGGTGAATAAAACTAGGTGGATAAAACCAGGAACTAAAGTATTTACATAATTGAAAGATATGGTTAACATGGCACTCAGTTCCACAAATGTGACCCTTGTTTGACCCTAAACTACCACAAGTGAGACCAGAGCTTTAAATATCACACCTTTGAACACATCAAATGACATCATCAAAGAGCTTGTCTTAACAGTCCACTTACCTTGTTGAAAGAAGGATCCAAAACTGAATAGCATGCAATTGTCTAGTTTCCCAAGACCATCCTTGGATTTAGTTTCTGACGTTGTGCCCTTGCATCTGTAGTAAGGAGTAACCTTAGTGACTAGCCAAATAGCCAAGGCACCTAGTGGAATGGCTGCCAGGAAACTGATCCAAGACTCCCACTACAAAAATATAGAAAAATAATTATATATAAAAATAACAGCAGAGATGGCCATACCCAAAGCCTTGGCAAACAGCATTGGACACCATAATATATAGAAGAAAAGTACAAATGATTTCCTATAGGTTGATTTAACACTCTGAATCCCTATTGCAAATAATGATGGAGTTATGAATGAAAATATCTAAAAATACTGGCACAAAGGCCAACATGTCAATGTTTGGAAACAAGCCATGACCTTGAAGAAAGAGATCAAATGTCAGGTTCCTGCATACTTATAGGGATCATGTATATGTGTTATGTGTATCATCCATAGGATGATCTGTTCTTCTGTATTTGAGAACCAGGCCAAAATGTAAAAACATCCCCCGATTGACATTTAGAAGGCTGCCAATGGTCATATAGGCAAGGCCAAGGCCGCAAAACAAAAGGCTCTGAGGCCTTACCTATACATGTATAAATAAGCACATACCAAATTTGAAAGGTCTACATAAAATATTTTTATGTTATAATGTAATATTGATTGATTGATTGACAATGAATTATGAATGGAAATATTTGCCATCCATATAGCTTTGTGACAGGAGAAATGTAGCCCAAATGTGGTTGTAGCAAAAAGAGTCAAGGTCAAAGGTCACACCATGACACCTACACCCTCCAACCAATACATCTACCATGTAATCACTTTCTACACCTCAGATTTAAAATGTCAAGGTCACTACAGCAATGTCAAATCAAGGTCACATCATGATGTTGCACATCCATAACCTAAACAATATTCCCCGTCAAGTATCAACTTTGTACATAGTATGTCTTTCAAAATCCGCCTGGAAAAAATGTTAAAAGTCAAAGTCATATTAGCAAGGTCAAATCAAGGTCACATCACACTGATGCACACGTACACTCCCCAACCAATAATCCTGCCACTTAGCAACTTCCTACACTGCAGATTCTGAGATATAGCCTGGACAAGATTTTAAATATCAAGGTCACAGAAGTTTAAGTTCCAAGAAGTTTAACCTCACAGTGCTAAGAGAAAGTAATGAAAGAACCATTCAGGGGCACTGACTGCAAGGCAACAGACATGTTACTGATAAAAACACTGTGCAACTGACTGATGGCTGATAGATCTGGTGTTTAAGGGATTAATGTTTGTTTCATTTTGGCCAGTGATATATAAGGCAGTGATATATCAGACACAAATGTTAAAATCCAAGTTTGTCTTTGGTTATACAAATGTACACGATGTATGATCAGTGATACATTTTAGCAATTGTTTTTCTCTTTCTAAGATGAAAATCCAAGTTTTGTGGTTTCAGGAGTGTAACATTACCTTAGAATAGGTAATATTCTATTTTTGTCAATGTATGTGGAATATTTATATAAAACTGAGAAGCTGTGTATATTGAAAATATGCTGACAACTGTCCATTTACCTATTTCATACTACATAACACCCTAGCAAAAAATTTACACAGTGTCACATAAAACATATCTGTGTCTGATGAGGTTTTCAAGAGAAAGAGTGCACCCTACTATAGAGACATTACCTGGTGTAGATTTGAAATGTTAAAAATAACATCGCTAATCATGTCACTGACATTTAGGGACCACTGATAATGATATCGCAGATTATAGTAATGTCTATTTTCTTTATATCTATTGGTTAATCTCATTCCTGAAAATAAGTCACACATTTTGGCCCTTTGAAAGGGATAACCAGCTCGATCATGCATAGTAAAAATTTGAACAGACAGTTGTTGGAAATAATTTTTCACAATAAACCTTTTTCAGAACTGTAACACTACTTTCATTGTGTGTCTAAAAAGGCCAAAGTTAAGTTTTAAGTCGTGCTAAACAGCCTGGGTCACATTGGGACAGGCCCTCAGCATTGCCACTTGTGGAAAATAAACCCACAAAACTTAACAGTCTGTGATTAGATTCCAAACTTGTTAACCACTAGGGCACTGAGGACCTCAGTGTCACATTACAATACTATACAGTGGGGAAAAATGAGACAGGCTTTTTAACTAGTCAGTTTAATCAAAAGCACGATAATCTAACCTCGAAAGGTTCCAGATAGAGTTTCCACTTTTCTCCCTCAGAATTCTTGTATCGAACCAAGACGGCCTGATACTCCAAAAAGAAGGCCTCAGTGAAATCCATGACAGTCTCTCTGTCCACACTGGTGCCTAAAGGTGCTACCACCATGTCTACAGCCTGGTATGGACAAAAATTACAATTACAACTTAAATAAGGAACAAGTTTATACTGTACTCAAAGATCTTAGGCACATAAAGCATGTAACTACGAGTTGTAATAAACAGCAATTATGTATCGGATATTAACATGAAAGTTATTAGGCTAAATAACATTTAACATTAGTAGAATACATGAAAAAATTGAGTAACTTTATATTATTTTAAAAGAGTTAAACCAAAGGAGGCAGATTATTAATCTTTATTAGCTTTGTGTATAAGAAGTAACAACAAATCTTGTCATAGTTTCATGTTTACATGAATTGTATAATATGGTAAATAACAAATGAAAATAGATTTCTTGTGATAAAAATGTATGGTCAAATAAACAAGGATCCCATTTATACCAACACTAGGTAATCTGTCACACTAAAAACTAGAAATCCAAATCACAATCTCAGGTCGCTCACTTTCAGTGGACAAAAGAAAATGACTGTGAGGCACTATGTATTGGTTTACCAAGTTGCATTCTCTGTCAAGCAAAAAGTCAATAATGTTTACCAGGCAATTTAAAAGATAAAATTTTACTACATTACCTTTGTGAATCAGTCTTATGTTTAAATGGAAAATCAGCAGGTTTGCAGGTATAAGCTAAAATTACCATAACTAAAATTAAACAATGTGGATATTGCTGTCCACTGGTAGCTATGGATATTACAGGTTTGTGCAATAAAAAGTCTGTCGTAAAGGTGAAGGGTTGTGATACCTTACTCTCCATCAGGCCGACAAGACCTGTCCATGAGCCATTTGACAGCCTGATTCCCCACTGGCCATCTTTAGGCATTGTTAAATCGAACCTAAAATCATAACGAGGTAAAAAAATAGTTATTGAAACCAACTCATACTTGAACCCCCATCTCACAGTTCCATTTCATTTTCTCACAGCCAAAGTTTTGAAATCATACAAACATGTGAGTTTATCCCTAAATATAGCCGTGTTAAAATGGTGGATCTGAAGGCCATACTTAATTTTTATTTGAAAAAAAAAAACAAGCATAATATTTAACTTTTTCATAAAACAAAGTAACATTTGTGAGCATACTGATTTCAGTTACTGATCATGTTGAAGAAATGGTACAGTAATATTATAGATTGAAAGGCCCAATTTTTGAGGTACTATAATTATACAGTGCAATTGCAAACTTTCTCAAAAAGTATCTACATTTTATAATTTATCAGTTGTATGAAATGGCCTCCCTGACACAAAAAAGACTCTATTTGAATTAATTGTTGAATGATTTACTAAGGGTGCACAAGTTCAGTATACTTTTGCTACTTTATGTTACCTTTTTTGGCAAATAATCTGTGAATAAATAATTGGATTAAACAAACATGAAATGATTTTATTGGATATTTTAAAAGCATACAGATTTGTGGTTACAATACAGTAACCTGGCTGTTAATACAGCTATTAGTCAAAAGAACTTACGTAAAATTCAGGTTCATGGATAATTCTTTCAACAGAAATAAACAAAGACCATCAAAGCCTGTTGTTGTATTGCTGTTCTCAACAACAAAGGGATCCCACTGCAAGGTAAAATATAAATTGTCACTCTTGCAATAGAACAAACAATTGATTGCTTAATGCACACCAGTTTATTGCATCACTAAGGATTATTTGTTGCAGAATGTCAAAGACCGTCCACAGCATTTTTTTTATCAGAGTATTCCAGTGTTACAGCACGGTTTCATCTGTCATTAATTTATTTTACACCAGACATTTTCTTCCTCATTACCATCAGTGAATAGCAATAGTAAAATTATGGTAGTTATATCTGTGTTGAGTGTGCATTAAAGCAGGGAAAACTAGAAAAAGGATTTTTTTTCCCCAAAAATAGAGCATTTCAAAATTATAATTATTGAAAATGCAAAGATGGAATTATGTAAATTTTGCAGACACTGTAAACATAAAAATATAATGCATTTAAATGATTGACTGCATTCTGAAAAAAATAAGCCCAAATCCTATTTATCTTAAAGTTTCTTCTATTCCATTTTTATATATTAACAGAGAGAAGAAAAATCATAAACTAATGTGATTCAATTCAAACAAACTGACTTGTATATTTATAATTCTAGATTTTTTTTTAATTTCTAAAATGAGGGCACAAAACAGAAGCACACATCTCACAAAAACAGATTACAAGCACATATAAGTGAAAAAAGCTTTCTCTTGCGATCTTGCTAAAATGAAAAATTCTCAACTTTACGTGGCCAGGACATATTTTTATCTAGGGCTCTAAAAATTTCATAACATGCAGAACAACAAAATGAACAACTAATTATAACCTATGAATGCTCATGCAAATAAAGCTACAAGAAATACTAGTATTTACGGATGGAATTTCTATGAAATGTGAAAATCTTCCAAAAAGTGTTAGTACTCAATGCTGCTGATGGCAGTCTGAAATTTTTGTATATTTATTTATTTGGGGTTTTACGTCGGCTTTCAACACTGTACAGGTCCTATCACTAAGGGTAATTGGAAGGGCAGAAGAAACTAGTACATACAGTTCGTCAGAGTTCTGTACTGTAAACTGCCGACAAACAGCAAACAACTACCAGCTTTCCCACTTGAGGCCGTGCTGGGAACCCAACCCTAGTCTCAGAGGTGGGAGGCGAAAGTGTTACCATTCTGTCACTGTGGCCCCTGAAATTTTTCTATAAGGAAGAAACTAAAAAGTTGCTGATTAATTATTCAAAGGAAACGTTGAATTCCTGATAGTTTCTGAGATAGTGACCAAATACCTGTTTTTATCTCGGGGCCAGTTTTATCCATAGGAAAGGGGTGCATAAATTTGACCTGTACATAAATCTGTAATTTTATGACCCCAGTTTTACCCATAAGGAGGGGCCACAGGATAAGATGAATTTTACTTTCTGATTGCTACCTGGTATAAAAACACTCATAAAACTACTCACTTTTAGTTCAATTATTCCCAAAATCTAATCAGCTCAAGATTTTGATAGCATAAATATGTATGTAAAATCACACCCAATGACAAATGTTTGATCTCCAAAACCTTCTTTTTAATCATGTGACCTTGATGGAGGTCAAAGGTCAAATATAATAATGTGAAATTTTTTTACCATGACTAAGGTATGTAACTGCCAAAATGGTAAGAAAGTTTCTACAAAAAAGGGAGATATTGAAGGGAGACCATAATGTGGCGGTGAGTAAACTTGACCCAAAAACTCCTGTAACTTAAATTGCTGCCTTGCAGACTAGTTTGAGACAGAACACATCAATATGGCGCCATATAAACAGTTTAAACCAATCAAACCAAAAGCTTGAAACCCTATCTATTCAACAGAACTGACATATCCATTGTTAAGGATGCATACTTGTCCAACAGCAATGATTTTTGAACAGTTAGTTGTATTTTATGTTTCTGAAGTTCTGGCACTACATAAATTCAGTCCTTTGAAAGTGTAATTTGACTAGATTCAGTTCTGAGGTGGAACACTGTTAAACAAAAACCATTTATTGACAAAGCGTAATGCATCATGTTTTATCAACAGTCTTGGAACTAGATGCGAGGTTCAAAGGATTTAAGGTAGTCAAGTCAGAAACTTTACCTATTTTTGCTTCAGTGATTGAGCTTCACTAATTTAATAGGGAACCATTCTTCTTTCTTATTTAAATAGTCACCTTGTTTAATATACCAGTAATAGTAACTTTAGACTGTTGGATCAAATTCATATTTGTGGTTTTACATCCCATTTAGCAGCTGGGATCTCATTGGGACAGGCCCATACCATTATCACTAGAGGGGTCAAGTTAAACCCACACAAAGGTAAGAGACTGTGATTAGATTCTTAACTTGCTAACCACTAGGCCATTGAAAACCTCTGATCACACTGTCAAGGTTATGTTGTTTTTATTGCTAAATATTTTTAATTTGCGATCTTACAATACACACTGACCAGTTATATGATATTTGACTTTTATATTTTATGTAAAGTGTTTTAGCCAATGTCTTAAATGCAAATAAATAAATGGAAAAGGTTTTACTGAACAACGGTACTCTACTGGCGTCTAAATGTGTTTTAGCCATTGCCGCCACTAAAGTGTGCCATGGTTTAAGAGCTGAACATTAAACTTGCTTTGTCTGGGTTAAGCAGCACTATTTCAAGATTTACTTTTCAGAGATAAATAATCACATAAATTTAAGATGAATATCAGTTTGTCAAAAATAAATAAAACAACAATAGCACTCTGAGAGCGCAGACCCCCCCCCCCCCCAAGGCAGCTCAGTCCCCCAATGCTGTGTCTATTCCATAAAATAATTCCTGGGCTTTGAGAACCTACCATTAGCAATGATATTGTATTTTTTTACGCTTTGTTCCTTGTCCCATTTCAGACATTTAATGAAAATTTCATCCAAATCCATCCATAACTTTTTGAGTTATGTTCCTTTAAAAAATACTTGGATCCAGAAGATCCAGACAATGATCCGGATCACACCCGAAATAAGTTTTTCCTTGTCCCATTTTGGACATGTCCTGAAAATTTTATTGGAATTTGTCCATAACTTTTCGAATTATCTTCCTTTAAAGAATTCAGGGATCCAGAAGATCCAGACGGTGATCCGGATCACTCCCAAAATCCAATCACTTCTTCTTTTACCAATTTCTCACATATCCTGAAAATTTCATCAAAATCCCTCCATAAGTTTTGAGCTATCTTTCTTTAAAAATTAAATTTCATGGATCCAGAAGATCCAAACAGTGATCCGAATCATTCCCAAAGTCTTATCAAGTCTTCCTTTTACCATTTCGGACATATCCTGAAAATTTTATCAAAATCCGTCCATAAGTTTTTGAGTTATCTTGTTTACAAACAAACAAACAGATGGACAGACAGACAGAAAAACCCAGGTGAAAACATAACCTCCTTGGTGGAGGTAATAATGTCAATTTTCACCCAACAAACGTGTAAAGTTATTAAAAGGCAGTATAATAATGATGTTTCTGAGATCTATGATTCTTCTGAACCTGCAACTTCCTGCAATAGAATATTCATGATTTGCATTATAATAACAAATTGAGTAGGCCCAAAGTAGTATACTAATGCAAGAAAAGACAAAATCTAAAATTCCACCCACTCAAAGCAAGAAACACGAAAGAAATAAAGCCATATCTTTAAATATTTGCAAAATTTTGTTAAAATACTGACAAACTGTTTTAGTCAAGCTGAAGCCACTTCAAAATGCCTCATACAGCAAAATACTCACTACATTTGTGGCTATCAGAAACCTTTTGCCATTGAAACCATAGAGCAGGTTTGGCATCACTGGTCCATAAGGAACATACTCCACCTGGCTCCAATCTCCCACCCTCTCAAACCGTCTGCTGCGACCCTCCTTGTAGTATGCAGACACCAGTGAGTATTCAGTGCAGTTCAGACACACTTCTCTTGACATGATATCCTATAATGTTAATCGGATGTACAAAATAACATTGGACAGAACCGATAACTTTGTCAGGTATAAAAGTATCCATGAATCAAATTAAATCAGGTTTAGCACCTAGAAACATGGGAAAATGAAATACTGGTATGATAGAAATGACTTATTGGTCACTCAAAAAGTGTCCCACCAGTTATTATTTTTTGCTTGGAGATAATGGATCGAATATGGTATTTTGATGGCTTGTGACTAATTTAAACAAATTTTGTGACTCAACTCACGGTATCAATTTTTGACAAATATTTCATATTAGGTTTATATCTTGTAATAAATTTAAAGAAATGGCAAATTTCACATTTTTTAATTGGTGAGGGAAATGTTTTCTCAAGTTTTTAGAAACATTAAAAACCACAATATTGATTTAGGAAAGAACAAAGGCAAAAGCAGAATAATACTTATGTTAGATGATCATCATGTAAGTTAATATTCAAATTAATATTTCATGTTATATTATCATTATGTAAGTTAATATGCAAATTAATATCCAACAACATATCCTTAAGCAGTTTACATGATTGAAAAATATACAAAACATAAACTGATTGTTGATTAGTATATATACATGGAATATTTATATTAGACTGAGGATCTGACCTTTGATTTGTTATATTTTAAAGCATAATTATTTGATATTGTTTTGAAATTTGTATATGACACAGTATACAGTTAATAATACAGTTAAAGAAAAAAGTGTTTATAACTATTTACACCCAGGACAAAATAAGGCAGATGATAGCCCATACATTGATTTGATAGAGTTACAAGCAATTGTTTGCAATAGACATAAACCATCATTGCATGTTGTCAAGGTATCCCATTAATGTCAACTCTTGCAATGGATTGGTAACACTATAATTAGTCCAGACAAAATAATAACCCCTATAATTTTATGAAGTGTTGAGCTACAGCCATAATTTAATGTAAACAATTAGTAAGTGGCCACATATTTCATCGGAGAAAACAATGCCTGTATTTAATTTTTAAATATTTTTACCTAATATGACAAAAAAATAATACGATTCATTCTGGGAAAAGGATCTCAGTTGGAGTAACCAAAACAAATGTGATTTATTTAATGTAAAGAAGATGTAACCACATTAAAATTTCTCTGGTGGAATGACATAATCAGGTAAAGCAGTGAAAAGGTTACAAAGAACCTGAACTGAAAAGGTTACAAAGGATAACAACAGAATAAATATAATTTCTGGCGACCTAAAGGTGCCTTATCAAACAAAAAAACCTACTGCTGCATAAACTGTTTCAGACATGATTCTCTGAATGGACACTAGTTTTACAGGCCTAATAAATGATTGTCATAGTTATAGCATAAGATGCCAAGTGAATAGCAAATCCTTATTCTTAGAAAAATTCTGAGAATAAAAATCAGTCTTAGAAAAATTCTAAGAACAAGTGTGACTCTAAGAATAAGAGTCTTTGTGAATACAGCCCAGATCTCTCAAGGCTGACCACTTAAAACAGGATAAAGTATAATAAATTCTGAATAAAGTCATGTAAATTAACCAAAAGTGCCATAAAAATGTCTAAACATTATTATACATAAATATCCCAAGTGTCCCCATCATCAACAGTTTATTCACAGGACATGTGTCATCAAAGCTCAGACACATGATCCCATTAAGAGACTCTCAAGGACATGGTTGTACAATGTAACCTTTGTGAAACACTATCACATTGTGTTGCATGCAGAGATATGGTTTTAGTTCATATTTCAAAGAGTCAACAAAGGACCGATACCTCTGGATGTCTAAACTACTAATAATACATTGGATTCACTTGTCCTTTTCCTGTGGAGGGAGGCAGCTATGACAGACACCCCTTATTTTTTTTGTTTTACATGTATTTAGATTTAGTTTTGGTTTTACGTCGCCATTCAACAGCTAGGGTCATATTGCGATGGGTAGTTTATGGGTGGAGGAACCAGTGCATACAAGTTGGTCAAGATTCTACACTGTAAACCACTGGGCATCGGCAAGGAACTACCAACTTTCCAACATGAAGTGCCCGGGCTGAGATTCGAACCCCCCTTGTTTCGCATGTAGGAAAAGAAAATATTCAATACATCTGGTTTAAGTACTGCATCTTTCATATTATTACTGCACTCAGAGACAAATTTATATTCACTATGCTCTTCAGATGTTTATAATGTTTTAAAACTGAATTATCTTCTCTGATATATTGACCTCTGCCAAGATATTTGGATGATAAGAAGGTTGAGAGTATATTAGAAAGAAGATTTGCATAATGCCTTGGTGTTTTGTGGTATACATTAAAATCTCAAATTCTGAATGTGTACAAGATTAGTTGTAATACCACAAACATAATTCACTGCACTGTAAAAATAAATCACAACACCCCCTCAAAATGGCTACGACCTCTCAGCACAGAAATGCTCACTCTTACAGGTTTTTAACATACTGAAATAAGTGACAACAGTCTACAATTGCCATAATTACGCACTCAACGTTTTTGACTAAAAAGATAACTCATATGAATAATAGAATTATACTCTGGACTACACTATCAGGGCAGTGAGGAAGCAAACTCATGACAGTGGAATGTGAATGTTGTAATTCTTTCTGACAGAAGAGTTGACCACAACGTCCCACTGACCTGAAATGAGCCGTTAATGAGGGAAGTAACATTGCCTTTGGTTTCACAGTCACTTGTGGTCTTGAGTGTCTCCAACAGGCTCCCAACAGAAACACCTGGCAGGTGTAAAAGCCGGATAAAAATATCCTGAAAAAACATCCCATTGAAGTTATCATAGCATGTATAAAACCACGGAGCCATAGCTGGTTCTAGCAGGTGGTTGATGTTTTTTTTTATTTACTTGGTCAAGAGAGTCAGTCATTTCTCACTTATGGTATTTCCAGCATATTTTCTCTATGTAGCTCCAGTAAAAACAATCTCTTTTCCTTTGTTTTTTTTATATTTTAGAATAAATCAATAACTACCAGGCTTCACCAACTCACACTTCATTGCAGAGGAAAAATAACACAGGGAACAAAGGAAGTAAAGACCTTTTGATTTCTCGCGCAACAGTTATTCAACAATGCAAAAATGATAGATCTTATGGTTTGTTGTGAGTTGAATAACTCACTGATCAAGTGATCCAAAAAGGAAAGATAAATGAAAGGATTTCTTGCAAAAGTAAATTAATGATAGTTACTTGGCAAAGTTACATCAACTGTTCATTTGGAAAGTTATAGCGTTATGCACGTATAGTGCACAATATGTATTCTTTTCATGTTGTTTACAACTGTAAATCTGATATTTTCAGAAAAACATATACCACAGTCATACAAAACTGGTGTGTTCTTGAAGTTTCATATGAAAACTATAAATATTAGCTTAGAACAGTATAACAGAACCTTCAATAACCACGTTATTAGGTTCCAGTTACTTCTGCTACCTGTACTTACAAATCCAGAGTCTACTGTATTTAATAAAGGGAAATGTACATGGAACTTGCTCTTGCTCTGTGTACAAAACTAATACATGCCCTCTGAATGAGGCTGTTGACTATTCTCACAGTCCTGTATCTTTCTCGAGTGACAGGCCTGTAGAGTAAGAAATCTAAAATTTGCCACCTCTAAAAGCTTAGTTAATTTTATAAAGAAAACGATTTTTTTTTGCCTTAAAATTGGTATTTTTCAGTTCAGAAAGCTTTAATTTACTATACATTCAACCAGTCTCATCTCAATTCACTTATTTTAGTAGTATTTCCACATGTGGCGAAATTCAGATATATGGCGAATTTTAGATTTCTTACTCGATGTCCTGTAACTTAACAAAACTATTCACAAATTTTTATCCTGAAATTATGTCAAGACTAGTGCCACCACACAGACATTTTTGCTATTGTAAAAAAAAAGAAACTCTTTATTTTGTTCCTTTGCACTTGCCACTTAGTCATTTTTGCAACTCAATCTTGATTTAACCTACATTGAAATAGGGACTGGCAACTGTTTAAAAAATTCTGAGTTGTAGGGCCGGTGGATCTGGAAAGATTTTCCAGTAAACTTTGTACATTTACTCTTGTCACTGGTATTTGTTGTACTATGGGTACTTTGTCAAACAAATATTTGCAACAGAGATCATTCCTCATTGAAGAAAACAGTATCATTGATAGAGTAAGAAATGATACACACAGAATCATACAATACATCAATTAGTAACCTTTCAATTTGAACAGAAAATACACACTTGTGCAGATTTAGAATAAATTGATATATTAATTCACATGTACAGAATTTATTTCTCATTTTGAATCTGTAAAAGACAATAACTGAGTCATTTACAATTTATCTATTGGGTTACACACTGCATTCTCCCCCTTGCATAAAAACTCTGTACAAGAGTGGGACTTTAAGTGAGTAGTCGTTGATAATGACATCAGCATTAAAATTTGAATAACTGTTTTGTGTAAGAATTGCTGAATCTTGAGACCTTACTTTTTGCTATTGATTATGTATCAGTAAAACACAGCTGTTTCTTTCTCCAACTGTTTTCATCCAAGTAAAATATATTATTACAAGTGTAAATTTGTCTCACATGATAACCAATAGATTTAAAGTCTGTGGACAATCTTTGAATCTGAATTAAATGCTTCCCTAAACTTTGTGCTATCACTGTGAATTAATGTGAGGCCAAACTATTTAAAGAATGAATAAATAACTTCTCAAAAGTAGCTTTTTTTTGGTTTTTACAGAACTGATCATCTATCATATCAACTTCTCAAACCTGAACTTTTAGAAAGCCCTGAATTATCATTTTATCAACCCCCACCATGTAAATTCTCTTTAAACTATTGCTTCTGTTGTTATATACTTTTACATGTTAAACAGTGTCTAAATACAAAATCATGAATCAAGATTATGAAATAATCTTAATAACAGAGAAAGGAATTATTTATGCAGTGAACAACAGTCGTTTGGCATGAATCACATGAGACTGTCATACATCAATAACAGAAAAAATCCACAATTTGTCAACTGAAGGACATTCTTACAGTATATTATGTTTTGTCATCTTTAAACATGGATAATGTACATTCTGTATCACTTTACCTGTACTTGCAGTCATAAAGATGACAGGACCATCATATTACCTGTATTATCTCTTCTTTAGATGATATTGGTCCCTCCTTCACTAAAACAGCCACATTATCCACATCTTGGACTGTGTCTTCAATGGTCTGAAGCAGTCCATAAGTCTGACCAATGACAAGCCACTGGGAGTGAAATGTGAAGAGTCCCTGAACATCACTGTATTTATCATAGTTATTTATCTGTACAAAACAAGAATCAGTGGCTTACATTCAGTTATATTACTCTTACTTACATACTTAGTTTCAGAATATTCAACAAAATTCTTAGTCTCAGAATATTCAACAAAATACAATGAACTTAATAAAAAATGTTTCTAAATTAAGGAGATTTTCATTGGTTCTCAAAAGAAAAATAATTTGTTGTTTAGAGTATAGTTATTACATAAAATACCAAAGATACTCAGTCTGACAATTAGGTAATTTTTTTGGTGGACAAAGTAGTTCTCAGAACAATTATTACCTCCGCCAAGGAGGTTATGTTTTCGCCTGGGTTTGTTTGTGGGTTAGTGAGTTTGTTTGTGAACAAGATAACTAAAAAACTTATGGACGGATTTTGATGAAATTTTCAGGATATGTCTAAAAATGTAAAAGAAAGAAATGATTCAATTTTGGGAGTGATCCGGATCACTATCTGGATCTTCTGGATCCATGAAATGTAATTTTTAAAGACAGATAACTCAAAAAGTTATGGACGAATTCTGATGAAATTTTCAGGATATGTCCTAAATGGGACATAGAACAGGTGATTAGATTTTGGGAGTGATCTGGATCACTGTCTGGATCAATGAAAAATATATTGGGAGTGATCCAGATTGAGCTCCCTTGGCAGAGGTCTGCGCTCTCCGAGTGCTCTTGTTTTATTATAAAAGGCTTGTATTATATTCCCAAAATGGTTTGTTAGTCAATCTGTATCTTTAGTTCTGTATATATAAACAATCTTCTGGCAGTTAAAAATTATACTTGAAAAGAAAATAGCATCAGAGATGCCCATACCCCACAGCCTGGGGAAATAGTTTTCAACACCATGAGATATAGAAGTAGTGAAACAGTACAAAGATCGGGATACTTTTAGAGCAGTGTCAGTTATATTAAGGTCCAAATGATGTTTGAGTAGAGAAAATAACATCTAAGAGAAACAAAATGTATGTAAAGATAAAGTATTAAAACAAGACAATTCAGTAGCAAGATGACAGCATTAATCAGTAAACTAAAAACTATGATGCATACCTGCAACCCCTAAGCAATGTCCCTACCAACTATCAACTTCCTACACTTTACAGTTTCAGAGATATTGCCTGGACAAAATTTTAAAGGTCAAGGTCACTATGGCAAGGTCAAATGTCAAATCAAGGTCACACCATGACGTTGCACACCTACAACCCTCAACCAATGTCCCTACTAAGTATCAACTTCCTACACCTTATGCTTTCTGAGATGTAGCCCGGACAAGATTTTATAGGTAAAGGTCACTATGACAAGGTCAAAGGTCAAATCAAGGTCACACCATGACGTTGCACACCTACAACCCCCAATCAATGTCCCTACTAAGTATCAACTTCCTACACCTTACGCTTTCTGAGATACAGCCCGGACAAGATTTTATAGGTCAAGGTCAAATCAAGGTCACACCATGATGTTGCACACCCTACACCCCCTAACCAATGTTCCTACCAAGTATCAACTTCCTACACCTTACAGTTTCTGAGATATAGCCCGGACAAGCTTTTACAGTTCAAGGTCATTATGGCAAGGTCAAAGGTCAAATCAAGGTCACATCATGACGTTGCACACCTACACCTCCCAACCAATGTTCCTACCAAGTATCAACTTCCTACACCTTACAGTTTCCGAGATACAGCCCGGACAAGATTTTATAGGTCAAGGTCACTACAGCAAGGTCAAATCAAGGTCACACCATGATGTTACACACCTACACACCCTAACCAATGTCCTTACCAAGTATCAACTTCCTACACTTCATGGTTTCCGAGATATAGCCCGGACAAGATTTTCAAACTCAAGGTCACTGCGGCAAGGTCAAAGGTCAAATCAAGGTCACAACATGACATTGCACACCTACACATCCTAACCAATGTCCCTACCAAGTATCAACGTCCTACACTTTACAGTTTCAGAGATATTGCCTGGACAAAATTTTAAAGGTCAAGGTCACTATGGCAAGGTCAAATGTCAAATCAAGGTCACACCATGACGTTGCACACCTACAACCCTCAACCAATGTCCCTACTAAGTATCAACTTCCTACACCTTATGCTTTCTGAGATGTAGCCCGGACAAGATTTTATAGGTAAAGGTCACTATGACAAGGTCAAAGGTCAAATCAAGGTCACACCATGACGTTGCACACCTACAACCCCCAACCAATGTCCCTACTAAGTATCAACTTCCTACACCTTACGCTTTCTGAGATACAGCCCGGACAAGATTTTATAGGTCAAGGTCAAATCAAGGTCACACCATGATGTTGCACACCCTCCACCCCCTAACCAATGTTCCTACCAAGTATCAACTTCCTACACCTTACAGTTTCTGAGATATAGCCCGGACAAGCTTTTACAGTTCAAGGTCATTATGGCAAGGTCAAAGGTCAAATCAAGGTCACATCATGACGTTGCACACCTACACCTCCCAACCAATGTTCCTACCAAGTATCAACTTCCTACACCTTACAGTTTCCGAGATACAGCCCGGACAAGATTTTATAGGTCAAGGTCACTACGGCAAGGTCAAATCAAGGTCACACCATGATGTTACACACCTACACGCCCTAACCAATGTCCTTACCAAGTATCAACTTCCTACACTTCATGGTTTCCGAGATATAGCCTGGACAAGATTTTCAAACTCAAGGTCACTGCGGCAAGGTCAAAGGTCAAATCAAGGTCACACCATGACGTTGCACACCTACACATCCTAACCAATGTCCCTACCAAGTATCAACTTCCTACACCTTACAGTTTCTGAGATACAGGCCGGACAAACTTTTCCCCGCCGCCCGCCTGCCCATCCCGACACCATGGGTGAAAACAATACCCCGACAGCCCTTAAGGGCTGTGGGGTAAAAACCTGCCTGTCACAATAAAAATTGACCATCTCACAAAAAGAGGTTTGAATGACAGCAAAGCTTTATATAATATCTGTAGGTTTTCGCTACAAAGACACAATACACACATCGATCCAAATGTCATTCATTGATGCAGCTGCATGGAGTGCTAATGAAAATTTATTAATTAAAATATCAAATGGCATTTTATTAACATATCCCATTCCCATTCTATCCCATACATTCTTTTTCCATGATAATAAAATTATAGAAGATTAAAACAATAAGTACCTGGTGTAGGGGCCCTTACAAATGCAAGGATATATTATTTATAATAAAACCTCCCAACACTGAGACGAGAAACAACAAGTCAAACCCTTATGGGGATTTCACAGTTGTCCAGATGAATGGGGACATTACAACTTACAAGTATTATCAGGTACATGTACCAATGAACAAAACATGACACAAGACAACCCTAAACTCCTCTTTGGAAAATCTATATTGAGATATTTTTCATCTCCCAAATTAGATCTGACACAACAGATCTCCTCTGTTGTCTATGCAAATTATTACCTATTGACAAAATTACTTATTCAGGCTTTAGACAAATGCATTTAACAGAACAGATATGTTACCTGGAAGAAATTGAGAACAAATACTGGGATGCTGTAAATGTGTTTGATGTGGTAACATCATGCTATTAATATTCCTCTTTGTAGTTTTAATAAGTTGACTGTGTTTGGGTGTCTTTGATATATTACTGTGACAGTGACACTGTCAGTGGACATCTAAAATTGGCAGATTCTGGAAAATCTAGTTACTAGTATTTGAAATATGTGTCCAATGAACACCACATTTTTCTATGAAGCTTAGGAACAGTGGTGTGAGAACAAGTTCAATGTTTCTTCATAAAATAATCTTGACTTTTCCTGACTTTATGAAATTTTGGCTGTCCATGTTTCCACTTTGACAGTGATAGTCAATATCAGATTTTTTGCACAGAAATGAAATCCTTGCATGTAAGCAGGAATATATATGGTCATCAAAGAGGAAACAGCAACTCTGTAAAATTTATTTTTAATTTATGCTTGTGTGGGAAAGGATGTAAAGATTGTGAATTAAATGAGTAAACATATTTCACAAAACTTGAACATCCAATAGCTCCTGAGACAGGGGGTTACTACTCCTTTTACATCTCATAAATAAAAAAAATATGTACAGTCTAAATAACTTTTTAAGCAGGAAAGCACTATGATGATCATAGACAAAAAGAATCCTTGTATCCTAAAATGTGTATATTCATATTTTGAAAGTGCTCTAATTGTACTTTTCATTGACAATACCCATATAAGTAAACAGTTTGGGAAAAAACAGCCTTTAAAAGTAAAAAAAAAACCAATGTTTTGTTTCAATTATTCTCAAAATTCGGGCTGAAAGATATAGATGGCCTATATGGTGTTGTCCGTTTATTTTTATCAAAATAATACACAAGAAGTAATTACTTCATTTTGATTGACAGGTTTAGTTCACTGGCAAGCTTTGTATGTCATCAACTTTCTTGGTGTATTTCTTACACATTATGATAAAGTGGGTGGTTGTGAATGTAATTTGATAGAGGACAATTTAACAACATAAACAAAGTACATGTGTTGTCTTATTTATTAAAAAGTCTTTATTTGAACATATGGTAAGGTTTTGGGAAGTAAAAATATGATTTTGAATATGTTGTTTCATGAACTCAGCAGTGATGTACATGTACTATCATTCTGAGTAAACTTTGACATTTGACCAAAAACTGTGAATACACACCTTTAAGCGAGTAAATACCAGCTTTGTTGGAGAAAAGCAGTGTACATTACTTGATAATGATACCAATAACAATTAAACACAAAAAAATTACTGCAACCCTCAGTTTCCCTTACTGCCAGCATCTTCACTTGCTGTTATATTCAAAGCAAGATTTAGTTTTAGCAAAAAAAAAAAAAAAAAAAAAAATATTGATACCTTTTGGCCAATAATACAAGTACACTAAGGTAAGTGTTGACAGCTTATCTCAGTTAAATTAAATCTAAAGGGGCAAGGGAAAAAATATTTCTCTACCATAATTCTGCATACAAAAGGTAAATTTTAATGAACAGTCAGGTTTCTGCTATCTATTTCTACCTAAATGTTTTTATTTTTGCAAAAATAGGGTTGACTGGATTTGATCATACCTGATGAAATACTTCCAGCAGACATGAAAGACTACATGCCAGCATGAACTTTGAGATGACCCCTTTTTGCTCCTGTATGTGATGCAGTAGGTGTGTGATGTCTTCTACTTCTTCTATCTTCATCAACTCAGCAGTGATATTGAGGTCAACCAGCATCGTGTTGATATGGTTCAAGTAGTGTGCTATCAATTTATAATCACATATTTATTACATTTCTTGTTTAATAATATTATTGTCTATGTCATCATTCAAACTGCTTAGACTTTAAGGAATTTTCCTTTACAATTCAACCTCCTTTTGTTTATAATTGCAATAATTGCCTTACTAATTTGGCACAGCTAGAACACAAAATTATCATTTGCACATGTTTACATGTACATTAGAGGAGAAGAGGTCTTTTGATTGAAACATGCACAGATACAATCAGAAGTTCTAAATTTTATCTACGAACAGAAATATCTTTACAAACTATATAGCAAAAGTTTAGCCAAATGTAGCCAGTTACTATTATCTCAAAGATTTGCGATGTTTCTAGAAACTCCTCAGTGCTGAGACTGCAATTTTGATGACAAACACTCATCAGTAGTTGACCAGACTACAGTAATTCCTTACTATTTGGGGTACACAAAACTAGTGTTGCTGAACTTCTGAAAGTTTAAAAAGCTCTCTACTGCATTGCTTAAAAAAGCCGGCCTCAGCAGGCAAGAACCCCAGCCTGCTGGTACACCTAAATGGGCAACAACATTGAGATTTGGGTAAATCTTAAGAACAACTTCAGTTGTAAGAAGTATACAGAACCCACACGACATTGTCAGATGTTAGATTCAAAGGCCATGATTTCTTGCAAGTTGTTTTCATATTTTAAAGCCCTAGAACCAATGCTAAGGAAGATATAAGGCTCTTTACCATGGTGACCCTGCATGACATTGAAGCAGGGGTTAAAGGTCAAATTTGACAATAGCAAAAGATTTGCAGACCACAATTTTAATTAAGTAGTTTTCTCACTCCGGACCCCTAAGACCAATGATAAGGGAGATATTAGGGCCTTTTGATATCCCCCCATTTGACATTTAAGATGTGATATGGCAGAGATTTTGTTTTCAAAACAAGGTCAAAACTAGAGGAATGCTTTTGCTAACAAAAGCGAAGCATCCCTGAAAGTTTAAAATGCTTTGTGGTTTTAATAAGCATGCTGTAAAGCTAAGAATGCACAAAGCTGCGCCGTATGCTTTCCCAATACCTCTTAATACATTCTGAAGCTATAAAAGCAACGATAAAGGAGATATAAGGCAAAAACTCCAAAGCAGCTATTTATGACCCCAGTTTGGCCCATAAGGGGGGGTCGGGGGGTAAAACTGACTGGCTATTTAGACTCTCCACATATGCTTTCCCACTACCTCTTAATACATTCTGAAGGTATAAAAGCAACAATAAAGGAGATATAAGGCAAAACTCCAAAGCAACTATTTTATGACCCCAGTTTGACCCATAAGGGGGGGTCGGGGGATAAAACTGACTGGCTATTTAGATTCTCCACATATGCTTTCCTAATACCTCTTAATACATTCTGAAGCTATAAAAGCAACGATAAAGGAGATATAAGGCAAAAACTCCAAAGCAGCTATTTATGACCCCAGTTTGGCCCATAAGGGAGGGTCGGGGGGGTAAAACTGACCGGCTATTTAGACTCTCCACATATGCTTTCCCAATACCTCTTAATACATTCTGAAGGTATAAAAGCAACAATAAAGGAGATATAAGGCAAAAACTCAAAATCAGCTATTTTATGACCCCAGTTTGACCCATAAGGGGGGCCGGGGGGTAAAACTGACCGGCTATTTAGACTCTCCACATATGCTTTCCCAATACCTCTTAATACATTCTGAAGGTATAAAAGCAACAATAAAGGAGATATAAGGCAAAACTCCAAAGCAACTATTTTATGACCCCAGTTTGACCCATAAGGGGGGGTCGGGGGATAAAACTGACCGGCTATTTAGATTCTCCACATATGCTTTCCCAATACCTCTTAATACATTCTGAAGCTATAAAAGCAACGATAAAGGAGATATAAGGCAAAAACTCCAAAGCAGCTATTTATGACCCCAGTTTGGCCCATAAGGGGGGTCGGGGGGTAAAACTGACTGGCTATTTAGACTCTCCACATATGCTTTCCCAATACCTCTTAATACATTCTGAAGCTATAAAAGCAACAATAAAGGAGATATAAGGCAAAAACTCAAAATCAGCTATTTTATGACCCCAGTTTGACTCATAAGGGGGGGCCGTGGGGTAAAACTAACCGGCTATTTAGACTCTCCACATATGGTTTCCTATTACCTCCCAGTACATTTTATGGCTCTAAATGCAATACTTAAGAAGATAATAGGGGGGTTGACCTAAATTTAAGGCTTTCAGATTGGAAGGTGTCAGAAAATCACTCATAAATGAGAAATTTTTCAAGGGATTGCTCCCAAAATGCTCGCTCTATACAACCATGCCAAAATCAGCTCGCGTTTTCGATAGTATGAACAGGTGTGTCAAATTATAAGGCTGTGTAGCAAGTAGTTTTTCCTGAACTGCGATGATGGGGGGTGTACTTCAAAAAAATTGTTTTTGATCATGTGACCTTCATAAAGGTCAATGGTCAAATTTAAGCATGCAGAAAAATTTTCCCACGCCTAAGGTATATAACTGCCAAATATGGTTTGAAACCTTCTAATAATAAGGGAGATATTCAAGGGAGACCATAATGCGGCGGCGGCGGTGAGGAAACTGAGGCGAAAACAAATAAGCGCCCTTTCAGGGACGTCTAATTACTCTCAGGCAAGATTTCCTAGCCATTTATATTTTGTGCACATCTGACCTAGCTAGCTACAACATTTTAAGCTTTAGAACATGTCAATGATTTACAAACAATTGGCTATGGCAACCATGTTGTTTTTTAAAATGAGGACAAAATTATTTACAGACATGTTTTCACAGCCATAAACATTCTCTGCAAATTTGGTGACAATATTGTCATAAATGAATGATATATAACGGTTGATGTAAAAATGTGACAAATGCATAGAAGGTGTTTCATAATCTCCCGAATCTTGCCTTTGCCCAGGAGACAATTGCAATTATAGTAACACTGGCTTAATGGTGCCCCTTTTTCAATTAACCCAGTAACCATTTTACATTTACAAAACGTTTTTAAAACCTATTTAAACGCTATCTTATGGTTTACTAAATGTTTCTAAGTAAATGTTTACACTGTAATGTTTAAAAACACATTTTACAAACATTTTCTATACAAACGTTTTTACTAAAAATGTTCAATCAACGTTTATAAAATAACTCAAGAAGCTGGACTGGAAATGTTTTTTAAACATTTATAAAATAACTGAAGAGATGAAGGTTATGCTGGAAATGTTTTTCAAACATTCAACATGATATGTTTAATAAACAGTACACATAAAATGTTTAAACAATATTTCTTGACAATTTTTTGTAAATGTGTGCTCTGAAAATGTTTTACAAATGTTTAATAGCAACTGTTTTTCATACCCATCAGTTTAAAACGTTTTTTGAAATGTTTTGTATCAAATGGTTTAAAAACATTCTATCAAAATTGTTTTTTAAATCCTATTTTCATAATGCTTGTTAAACCTGCACCTTCAAATATGTCCAAACAAAGATGGTAGTGAGAAATAATAGGGGATTTTAGAGGACTTAGTCAAAAATTGCCCCACATGCAATCTGTAAAAGTAAGAATTGAATGGGGGCACAGTTTCTAAGCCACTATCTTACAATTTTAGACATAAAAATATTTTCATAAGAGAGCAACCTTAAAAAGATACTGAATTTGACCCTCTCACCCCATTATTATTCAGACATTATGTTCATTTGTGTTAAAAAATTTAATAAACGGTATACATAAAACATTTTAAAAACACTCTATTATAAATGAGTTTTCATACCCATCATTTTTTAACCTTTGCCAAACATTTGCTTTTAAACATTTGCAAAACCCAAAAATGTTTACTGGGAAGAAGTTTAAGACCGAAAAGTAATTCAAGTGTTGCCAAAGATGTTATTGGATACCCCCAAAACTAATCAGCTCTAGATTCCCTTGGGGTAAACATATCCTGAAAATTCGGAGTGATGAGTTTAGTCTGTGGAACACCCGCAAACTTTAAGATCCAAAAATCTTAAAGTGTTTCCATGGCAACAGTTGTCATTGGATATCCCCAAATCCTAATCAGCTCTAGATAATCTTGGGGTAAACATACCCTGAAATTTGGTGAAAATATGCGCATGGGTTTAGGCTGTGAAACACCCACAAACTTTAAGAAACAGAAATGTTAAAAGTGTTGTCATGGCAACAATTGTTACTGGATACCCCCCAAAACCTAATCAGCTCTAGATCCTCTTGGGATAAACATACCCTGAAATTTGGTGAAAATCAGTGCACGGGTTTAGGCTGTACAACACCCACAAACTTTAAGACACAGAAATCTTAAAAGTGTTGCCATGGCAACAATTGGAACTCGATAACCCCCCCAATCCTAATCAGCTCTAGATTCTCTTTAGGTAAATATATCCTGATGATGGATTTAGGCCAGATGAGTTTTTCAAGGTGTAGGGTGTGACAGGACTCATTTTATCCAGTCGTCCCCTGCATGGGTTTAGGCTGTGGAACATCCACAAGCTTTATACCCGCCACCGAGCAGACGGCGCAGGGGACTACACAACTGGAATGGAACAGGTTGTCACTTAATGTCTTACCACAGCAGACTATCTAACTGTTCAGGAGCCAACTAAAGGCCTAGCTATTCAAACTGGCATACCCACCTCCACAGTCACCATTCCCTGGTGGGTGCTTGCTGGGAAATAACCTTGGCTTGGTTTTAGGACAATTCCTTTTGGACTTAAGGACATTAGGGAATTTATATCAATGCTGCGCAATATAAATGCTTCTATTCTATTCAATTGTATGTTAATTAACTCACTAGTGACAGGTGACAAGGCAATTTCTTCAGAGTAGTATTTATTAATATAAGCACAGCTCATTCCATGCCTGATTAAAATACAAGCACTGAACTTTTCAAGCTAAAGGCTTTGAAAGCTCATGTTATCAGGTAATGTATTGGGCTGATTGTTTCGGATGAAGTTAAATAAGAACTAATTATGCTAATTGTTCTTGTTGTACTTAATGCATAAATTCAATTACTGTTTATGCAATAGAGGCATTTGACACACAGCTTTAACTTACGCAGTAAACATTTTTTAGTTTTGCAAACATTTAAAAGAAACGTTTGGCAAAGGTTAAAAAAATTATGGGTACAAAAACCATTTATAATAGAATGCTTTCAAAATGGTTTATGTATACCGTTTATTAAAGGTTTAATGACAAATGTTTGAAAAACGTTACAAATGAACTTTGGCATTGCTTTGCAATATAAACCTTAACTGGGGTCAGAGGTTAAATTCAATACATGCTGATTGTGCCACCATTCAATTCTTAATTTTATGGATTGCATCTGGGGCAATTTTTGACTGAATCCTCTAAGCTCTCCTACTATTGCTCACCACCATCTTTGTTTGGACATGTTTGAAGGTAAACATTTAATAAGCATTCTTAAAATATTGTTATAAAAACATTTGTGATAGAATGTTTTCAAAACATTTGATATAAAACAATTCAAAAACATTTTAAAATGATGGGTATGAAAACCAGTTGCTATTTAACATCTGCAAAATATTTTTAGAGCAAACATTTAAAAAACATTGTCAACATTATGTTGTTTAAACAGTTTATGTATACTGTTTACCAAACATTTCATGATGAATGTTTGAAAAACATGTATTTTCCAGCATAACCTTCACTTCTTTGGCTATTTAATAATGTTTAAAAACATTTCCAGTCAAACCTAGCCTATTTCATAAACATTTAATAAATATTTTCATCAAAAATGTTTGTATAGAGAATGTTTATAAAACATTTGTTAAACATTACAGTGTAAACATTTACTTGAAAATGTTTGGTAAACCAAAAGATAAAATTTAAATAGGTTTTAAAAATATTATCAAAGATGCCCATATGCCACAGCCTGGGGAAAATAGTTTTCAACACCATGAGATATGGAAGAAGTTAAACAGTACAAAGATCAGGAAACTTTCTGAGTAAACGGTGTCACCTTTGCAATGGTGTAATGGGTAAATAGAGAAAATAATGATTAAGAGAGAGAAAATGTACCATGACAATGTACATCTACACCCCCTCCCCTCCAACAACTGTCCCTTCTTACACCTTAATATGGTTTATGAGATATGGCCAGAACAAGAAGGTAAAGGTCACTATGGCAAGGTCAAAGGTAAAATCAAGGTCACACCATGACACTGCCCCCAACCAATAGCCCTAAAAAGTATTAACTTCCTACACCTTACGGTTTCCAAGATATAGCCCAGACAAGATTTTCAAACTCAAGGTCACTATGGTAAGGTCAAAGGTCAAATCAAGGTCACACCATGACGTGTCACACCTACACACCTCAAGTAATGTCCCTACCAAGTATAAACTTCATGCATGAACTTCCTCAAGGGTTGTGGGGTAAAAACGTTTTGCAAACATGTAAACCATTTTTAAATGTTTTTAATGTTTACTGGATCGAAATCTGCAAAACATTTTTTAATAATTAAATTCTTTTGGGATATAGTTCAATTTAAAATACCAATAGAAACAAGAGAACTGGGAGAGTAAATATATCCACTAAGGCCCAAACATTTTTAATATTCCTTATGCATACAATGATAAAAAATCCTTTAAAAAATTCCTGCATCTAGATTGTGATCTGGATCATTACCAAAATCAGTTCATCTGTTCTTTGTGTTACTATAAATATTTCTTGAAAATTTCATTAAAATCGGTCAATACCTTTTCTAGTTTTTTTTTGCAAACAAAAACATAACCTCCTTGGCAGAGAAAAGTTTATACAGACATGATAAAAATACTTATGTATCATTTGCTACATGCTGCAAATATTATACAGAACAAAACACTCCTGTGAAAACCAGTTGAGTCTTTATTGTCAGATTCAACAGCTAAGGTCCCATTAGGCTCTCTCAGTACATCATACATACTGTGATGAGCTGGATTCAAACCCACGATCACAGAGGTGAGAAACCAGTGACTAAATGCCAAACTTGTTTGACACTTGACCACTGAAGCCTACCAATAATCCTGAATGAGATATCATTCATTAAGAGTGAGTATTCACTTGAGTAAGTGTTTGGTACTTAGACTGTCCATTTCTCTTTATTGTACACGTAGAAAGATCTTTGTTTACATGTGGTGATTTCCCTCAAACTTCATTTATCCTAAGATTTCACCCAATCATAATGACTGTATTTATAATTATAATGGATGATGTCACAAAATTAGTCTAGCACTAATTATCAACAACTTTATAAATGACAGTACACACAAAAACTCACCATGGCTCTCATCATAGACAACTATAAACTGCCCCCAATTCAACATGTCCAACACATCTGATAAAACCATGGAGTAATCTGATTCCTGTTTTGAGTAGTGTAGCACTTGAGTTGTGGCTGTTTCTGGTAAATAACAAGGCTCCAGTCTAATATTAATTACTGGAATTCCAACTGTCTCAAGGAAGGGTACCAGCAGATTAAGCTGATCACAAGACACATCCATAGCCACCAATACGGTGCCATTTTCTATTTCTTGGCACAAAGTGTGTTTTAACTGGAGTGGTGTGAGCTCTGTGATTTGCACAGTATGTAGAACAATCTCAACAGTGGTGTTATGCTGTGGGATGTCAACATGTGAAAAGTTTGTGTAAACATCAGATGAATCTGTGACAAATACTGGAAAATATAAACAAGTACATATATTGATTAAATAGGGTTTAATTTTGCTTTTGAACCGTGGTTTAGGTCATCTCACAGTGGGTAGTTGAGGTTATTAGAGAGAGCAATATGTACTAGTTGGTAAAGGTTTTGCACTGGAAAACCATTGGGCACAGGTAAGCAATACCAAATATCCAACTTAAGGTAGAAACTGAATCCTGGCCCAGAGTGGTAGGAGAGGAGTGTGCTACCTACAACACCAATTTCCCCTCCATACAATGTGTACCAGAGTGAGCAAATATCTAAATCTAAATCTACTGCTTTGCAGGCGCAATATCTTCCCCGAAGGGGAACTCAGTGCGCTAAACTAATCATATATAATATCCGAGTCATAGTGGGGGACGTGTCCAGGTCTGTATTCCGATGGTTGTGGGTGTGAACGTGGGGAAGAAAACTAGGTCGGAAAAGCAGATTTGAAAAGGTGGGTTTTCAGGTGCTTCCTGAAGGATGTGACAGATGGACTGGTTCTTACATGGACAGGAAGTGAGTTCCAGAAAACAGGTGCATGATGGCTGAAAGATTTGGTAAGATACTTATGAGACTTATGTATTTTAGAGTCAAAAGAAGGAACTTGAAGGAATTTGTATTTTGGACTGCTACGTCTGGTGTTCCTTGATGAGGTATATGGATGAAGTTTATCCTTGAGGTACACAGGTTGACCATACTTAAGGACCTTATATGTGATCAACCCAATTTTGAAAAGAACCCTGTATTTGACTGGTAGAAATATGTGACTGTGAAGCAGGATAATAACAAATTCATACAATAATAAATGGAATTTCTGAAATGTATATAAAGTGCTTCATGAAGCCAACAGAAAGTAGGTGGAAAATGTATGTTTAGTAAGTGTTGGGAATGAAATGTGAAACTCGTCACAGTATGTGAAATTCGCCAGCAAGGAATTGCTTTTGTATTTCCCTAATTTGTGGTTAAGTATTCACATTTTTGTTCTTTATGTGCAAACTTGGCACAAATTTTGATTATTTTGTATTACTTTGAAAGAGTGCCCCCCCCCCCCCCCCCGAACATCGAATTTCATGAACTGTGGATAAATTCTCCATTCTCATTCCACATTTCTATTGATCTGTACTACACAATCTGTGAACAGGATTTCTTAATTGTCAAACCACAATTGCCTAGAAGTAACTGCAAAAATTCTTCACTGAGTGACTGCAGAGGTGAAACAAAAGAAGAGTCAAGTTTATAATTGTGTTTTTGTCACTATCTATAGCATATTTATTCCCACTTTGGAGGAGAGGGTGTGTGGTTTATATTTGGCTGAAATTGTGCCAACAACTTATACAGTTACACAGACATTACAATTCGTGCCAGCAGATTGTGGTTCACACACATGGAAACAGAGATTATCTTACTGAGTAAACTAATTCCACAACTTGGTTTCACAGAATATCAATATGTAAGCACCAAAAACCACATCCTCTGAGTTTAAGAATGAAGTTTGATCCATAATAATATCAATAATTGAGTTCTAATAAAATTCCAGAAAGTATATCTTATTAGTTTTAGACATTAAAATTGTGCCATGTTCTGTATGACACGCAAGTCAGCTGTCAAAGAAGAGAAAGATCTATGGTCCTGTTATATTGACCATCAAAGACAAGGACATTTCTGCCAAGTGGTAATAACTACTAAACATGCTATCCTAAATGAATAGGGACAACGTCATTTGCAGTCAAATGGGGAGATAGTCTGTCTCTCAAAGTTACCTTAACTTTAAAATGCAGACATGATAATCTTCTGTTGTGCTAGGAATTTAAAACCTTAACTGTAGCGATGATCAATAGTACTTTCTTTAAAAGTTGATAATGGAAAATAATGTTACTTTTCTTCAGCCTTTTACTGTGCACAATACTACTCCACATAATTTGAAAAAGTAAAGTGTTCAGTTTTGCCACTACATTTAAATGTGCCCACTTCAAAAGAGACACTTTAAAATCAGGTCTATCCATCTAGACAGGTGAAAAGGACTGTTACATTTAGTCACAGACTCAGGGAATATACTTAACGAGGATCGTTATTAATGATAAATGAGTCACACAAGCTTCTGCCAAAGTGCTTCATAATCCACGTGCAGAGATCTACCAAGCAAGGTGTGGAGTTGAATGTCAACAGTTCACAAATCATTCCCAGGTACCTCAACCTGATTTAATGATAATGGACAACTGTACAGGGAGGTTAAATACCACTTACATATGCTATCTTTGGCAACATTCCAGTATAATAAGGACTAAATCTAAATAATTCTAATTTTATGGCTTTAACAAAGCAATTTTAAAAGTAAAACACTTTTGCACAAGCTTAAACCTGTAAAATGTGAATAGTGTAGAAAAGATGTTATTCAGGGTTGCTTAACTTGACCGATAGCTGAAATTTCATGGTTAGAAACTGTCATACTAAAATTTCTAAAAAGTAATTCAAATTACTGTCGCAGTAGAAACCTTGTATAAATAAGACTAATTTTCTTGACTGATCAATCAATATGTAACTGGTGTACATATTAGCATGAATTGGTGTGAATTAGTTTTAAAATGAAGCTCCAAATTAAGTTCAACTAGTTAAGTTGAAAATAAATTTCTTTTTCATTGTCTTCTTTTCCTACTACAGTAACTGCTTATTCAGATCACAATCAACAAAATTATTTTTCTTCTGCTGTTGCATTATAAATTTATATAAACTCACACCAGAGTATGTACACTTGCTTACATATATTTACACTGAGAGAGATAGGAATACAATGAACTTTACCTGTCAATAACGCTAATGGGATGCCATTGTTAATTATGAGTGGATGGTTTCTAGCATTTGTATTTGTCAACAAGCAATTAACCAGGACACTTACACATAATATAACTCTTTACTACAGTAGCATTTTCTACTGGGTCATGAACATGTTTTATGCCCCATTCACACTACAGGCTCTATGTCCTGCGGTAAGAGGTTTTACTCCGTGGTGGAACCGCCTCAAATGATGCCTCATACCTTCTGAGATTTGGTGTATTAATCACACTCCAAGCGGTATAAACCATGGTTATAGGCAGTGGGCAAACACCCCTATCCTTCAACTTCTGTCTGAGGTTTGTATGTGACCTTGTGACATAGCAGCAAAACGTCCTCTACTCGCCTTATATGTCGCAGTGTTACATCACAAGATGACCGAGTCACAACCTTATATACACTATCGACCACACTTTCAGTTACCTTAAGAAAATATTTATCCCCGCCTGCTCATGGTGAGACAGTCCGAGGCAGAAATTTTAAACTTTTTAAATCTTCTGTAGCACTGGCAACATATTAGACGTTTTGCCACTGTGTCACAAGTTCGCCTATGGATGTCAGATATGGTAGTTGAAGGACAGAGGCGAATCGCCCAATACCTACAACAGCAAGGGATACTGTATGTAGTTTGATTGGGGTATTAGACAATGCCTGACTGGTTACAATTTCAGCTGAAATATACTATTTACTCAGTGAGATTTTAAAAATATGAATGTATTTTATGTTTCCAAACTTTAAGTGTGATCATTTTTTTTCATGATGCCTTAAATTTAGACTTTATTTTTGTTTTCAAAACAAAGCAGTGAAGACAAAGTGAAGTGCAACATGATTCCAAAAAGAAACAAAAAATAATTTTCAAAAACATATTTTCTGTTATTAAAGTAACTGTTGCATAATGTGTTCACTTTATACAAACTTTAATGCACCACAATATCCATACGCTAGCACAATACCTTGTCATGTATAAAATATTTTATTCATTTACAAACACAAATATTGTCCAGAGTTACAAAATAAATAAGCATATAAAGTTTGTTCTTGCTCCCATGTTTAATTAAAATCTGCAAAATTAAACAAACTAAAACCACTCGTAGAGCAGACAACCATTAGGGTTGTTTCTGTAGATTTTGTTGCGTGTTTTTTTGTATAAAGAATATGATCCAGATCTTTCCCAAAATGCAATCCCTACTTCCTCAGGCTGGGCCCTATCCACATAAAAATCATGAAGATCCCCTCATTACTTTTGGAGTAATATCAATCAGAAAGCAAAAGACACTGAAAATACATCAAAATGGGACCTTTGAAAATGCAGGCTTTTTTGTATTCAGAATACGATCCAGATTATTGCCAAAATAACCACTTATTCTTGTAGTAAGGCCCTCCCCCATAAAAAATTCATACAGGTCAGTTCATTACTTTTGGAATAATCATGAACACAGAAAGATAGACAGACAGACAACTGTACCATAAAACATTATCTGTTCTGGGCATTAAATTTCACACTGAAATGTTCTCTTTACTCAAAACCAGATCAGAAAGTTATAGAGTATTTTCATTTACAGGTTATGTCATGAACAATAACAGCAATTTTCACCTTGCTTTGAATGATGGAATGATGAAAAATATACTTACACAGCTGAATATGTGACAAACCATGTGTCACACTGAATAATGCAAGCACCTGTAAATGCACCTCAAGTCCAATCACTCTCACAGCCATAGCTCTGACAGAAAGATCATCTACATATCAGTAAATCTCATTTTAATTCCAATTTATCTCCCTTTGTGACGGGTTACCTTTCAACAGTAACAACAAAGACAAACACACAATGACCATCCTAATCACAGTAAAAAAAGTGTATGTTTCGTACAAATGATGAGTCTTCAGTACAATCACACAGATATTTTCATCTGGCATTTTCTTTGACGGTCATTTGTATAACTAAATCTAAGAACTCACAGCTGGAAAAGCCCAAAATAATACTGAATTTTTTATACTTTCCATGATTGTCCTGTGGTATGCATAAGCCAGGAATAAATCATTACTCAATCATATCCACAGAATTCTTGAGTTTCTATTTTTTTTCCTGAAATGAATATGTATTCTTCAAACTACTGAAAACATGCGAGACCACAGAAACGATTAACTAGTATGATATTTTCAGACTTTTTACATAATCCCTAAAGTATATCAAGTGACTTATGTCTTTATTGTCCAACAGGTATCAGTTATATTTTCCCTCCAAAACAATTATGAGCAACAATAAAATATACATGTATATAATCTACATGGGCATAACATATCATACCCAGATGAATAATATCCTGTGATAAAATACAAATTACAGTTTGCTTTTGGGATCATAAAGAAACACAACACACTCTATTTATGTCCCATGTCAACTGACACAGTTGTTCCAGGTATTGTGGGTTAAACATTAATGATCAAATATCTTCTCTCTTGTTCCATGTAGGTAGAATTCTGTGCTCAATCAATACCTCCCCTCCTCCCCCAAGTTTTTTGTCTTTGACAGAAAACAACCCCCCCCAATTGATACCCTTCATCTGGAGGGGACCACAGACAGCATATTAGTGTAATTAGATCCTGAAATGTATTGTAGTCTCCTTGTTTAAATATTAAGGCTAAATTTATAAACATTTATAGACATTTTTACCCCAAATAATATGAAGTGGTCATGGAGCAAAAATTGTTGACCAGAACACATTTTCAACTTTAGTATCATATTAACCATCAATTAGGATTTTACAAATTGAATTAACTGGGATTTTGTCATGGTAAACAAGAATGGATCATATTTTGATGTCTGAATTGAGTGAGCCAAAAGAGTAATTAATATGTCATCATTTTCCAAACCTGATTGAAACAGTAAATTTATATTGCCAGTAATCACTCACTGATTCTGATACAGACATGGACAACACAGTTTTTTGCCCAACAGAAGACAATGCTTGCAATCCAAGACTCTCTTTTTACATTTTAAAGGGAATAGTTCAAAATTACCGACAAGTGCAGCACACAATAACCACAATCTCCAATAGTCTTTTTTATATTTTAAAAGGACTGGTTTAAATTAATGTTTGGTACAGGATAGTACTATAGAACTTGCCAGAAATGGCAGAAATACATTTATTTGCACCTCTTCTAAAAACTCAATAACCAAAAAAGAAATCTGAAAAAAAAACATCAGTATCAAGGGTTGTACTAAAAAAAGAAGAAATTAAGGTATACATGAAGAAATCTAAAAAAGACCCACTATATAAATTATAAGCTTAACAAATACATTTTGAAATAAAAGGGCTTCCAAGAAAGAAAATTTCAAATTGAAGAAATTTTGATATTGTATGAAAATGGAGGCTATTTTAAGGCTAACTGTACATTACTCAAACAATTAAGAGTGTTCCACAGATCTGAAGTTAGCCAGATAATTATGTAGCCATTGAGTCGCTCCATTACACTATCACGACACACATCAATACCAGTTAGCCCAGGAAGTTCCTGACCAAATATGGGACAGGTGAAAAAACACCCTGATACACCGAACAAGTTCATTAACAATGTACTAGTGTAAACTCTGATCAAAGGTCAATGTTTCGGGTTTTACTCCCTACAGCTAGTGTCTTTGGTCAGGACCGTGTAACATTCATCCACATTTATCACACCTCTCAGCCAAGGGGATCCTGAATAAGTCCACCATAAAAAACCCAGTTTTTGGAAAATCCATAAAAAACTCCCAAACATCAAAATTGCTGGAGGCATAAAAACCTCCCTCTGTAAATTTTTAAATAATGTTTTAAAAAGGTGTAATTTTTTAAAATTATAATTTAAACTGCTCTGGCGACACTAAAAATTAAAATACAATTTAGAGAAATTATAAAGTCCATTCATTTATTTAATCAACTGTATAAAATGATCTAAATTACAACACTGCAATAAAACTGGACTGTAGCAAGTTAGTGTGTAAAATTAATAACTATAGCACTAATTCTAATTGGACTTTTATAGCGCTTAATCTCCCCTATTCAAAGGGGACTCTAAGGCGCAATAAAACAAATACTACACTATCCCATTCAATAAACTTCTGTCATTTTAATTATAAGACAGGCAATCATTCATCTAAAACTGCTTAATCCTTCAAATGAAGAACCTTTGCCCAAAACGGTGGTGTTTTTATGATGATGTTTTTCATGGTGGTTTTTTTTTAGAAGAGCCTTAGCCACAACAGTGTTCAAGGTTTATGTATAAGTTAGAAATATGCTGGTATAGTCTTGCAAGAACAGAAGAATCATTTCAGTCAATCATTATATTTATTATGATCTCAAACTTTCACAAGATGGATTGAACAGCCATATATTACTATTTTTCGGTGCAGTTTTTTTCTTGAAAAAAAAAACCCCCAAAAACACAATACAAATTTTAGGAGAACCAAAACTGCAGTCCAGACAGTTATGACAATAGAATTACAAAACATTTTATTGGAATAGGTTTTTAAACATAAGAGGCAATGCAAAATAAGAAAACATTTGCAACAATGTAGTGTAGTTAAGAGTGGAAAAAAGTTATCATAGATGCAGAGATATAGTCCTGAGACAATACTATGAAATAACTCTATATCATGCACTTCTGTGCTAAACAATCAACTCGCTCCCCCCTCCTGAAATGTGGGTTTGAATCCACATAAATGCTTGTGATAAGTGTCCTTGACATGTTTGAACTCCACAGCTGTAAACAGGGCAAAAATACTCAACTTTGACTAGCAATAATTTACCACTACTTTGGGCAACTGGCTACTTAATAGACTGTACTGCTTGATCTAACTCACCATTTATTCTAAACTGTTATATTTTCACAAAATGGCCAGGTCAAACTGCACTTAAACCATTGAGTTCCAGCCCTACCCCAAACCTCCCATATCTAGATACAACATCTTAATAAACCTAAAAGGAATAACTACAAACCAGGTCACACCTGTAAAAGATTTGCTATATTTTATGTTGTATTGAAAGAGGGTAAAAACTAGTTCAAATATAGGACTTATCATCCTTGAGTTTTTGAGAAAATCATCCATACATTGGAAAGGATTTGCCGTTTTAGAGTAGTGTAGTTCTTCCAAACAGGGGAATTTTACACCATGTTTTATAAGTTTTTAATTGTAGCTAAGCTTACTGAAATCATCTACCATAAAACAATGGGACACCTTGTGTACTCAATTGATCTCAGTCCACTGTTTGTTTTCCTTTTCCTCAACATCCTGTAATGGACTAAATAACATGGGATCTCCGCTTTTGCCTTATTACAGCTCTCGACACTTCTAGCTGCTGGCTATTGACATGGAAAATGTTTTGCTCTGATGAGCAGAAAATGGGGTGGGAAAGGAAACAAAGGTGGGGTTTATTGTAAGAGTAATCAAATGACACATTCTGTGCTGCACTTGCCACACAATAAACAGAACCAGGACTGGTGTTGTGAAGGTCCCACAGCTTCATTGAAAAACTATTAAAAAAATAGCACCAGAGATGCCCATACCCCACAGCCTGGGAAAATAGTTTTCAACACCATGAGATATAGAAGTAGTGAAACAGTACACAGATTGGGATACTTTCACAGCAGTGTCAGTGTCCAAATAATGTTTAAGTAGAGAAAATAACATCCAAGAGAAAGAAATTGCATGTAAAGAATAAGTATTAAAACAAGACAATTCAGTAAACTAAAAATTATGAAGCTTTAAGACTTCTCCCATTTTGATTTTCATTTATATGGTCGAATTATGGTTTGGATGTTTTGAATATAACCCATACACACAGATGTAGCAATACATGCTTTTATGTGGAATTGGGGCAAAACCTGTGGCTCACTTGATGCAATACCATCTGTTACAATGGGAAGTTGCAAAAGTGAAACAGTTAATGACTTCTAATATGACTTTAACTGTGCTTAATCCACACCAAAAGACACCCAAAGTTGCAACAACCAAGATTCAAGTAAAAAGATATGAAAGATATAAGAGAGATAAATAGTATCAGATATCTTCGTAGAGACATAAAATAGCATCAAATATGCAAGATCAAAGGTCAAATCCAGGTCACACCATGATGTTGCACACATATAACCCTTGACCAATGTCCCTACCAAATATCAACTTCCTACACCTTATGGTTTCCAAAATATAGCCCAGACAGGGCATTATAGGTCAAGGTCACTACGGCAAGGTCAAAGGTCAAATCAAGGTCACACCATGACGTTTTACATCTACACACCCTAGCCAATGTCCCTACTCAGTATCAACTTCCTACACCTTACGGTTTTCGAGATATACGCCGGACAAGATTTTATAGGTCAAGGTCACTACAGCAAGGTCAAATCAAGGTCAGACCATGACATTGCACACCTACACCCCCTAACCAATATCCCTACCAAGTATCAACTTCCTACACCTTACGGTTTCCGAGATATAGCCAGGACAAGATTTTATAGGTCAAGGTCACTACAGCAAGGTCAAAGGTCAAATCAAGGTCAGACCATGACGTTGCACACCTACACCCCCTAACCAATATCCCTACGAAGTATCAACTTCCTACACCTTACGGTTTCCGAGATATAGCCAGGACAAGATTTTATAGGTCAAGGTCACTACAGCAAGGTCAAAGGTCAAATCAAGGTCACATCATGACGTTGCACACCTACACCTCCCAACCAATGTTCCTACCAAGTATCAACTTCCTACACCTTACGGTTTCCGAGATATAGCCAGGACAAGATTTTATAGGTCAAGGTCACTACAGCAAGGTCAAATCAAGGTCAGACCATGACGTTGCACACCTACACCCCCTAACCAATATCCCTACCAAGTATCAACTTCGTACACCTTACGGTTTCCGAGATATAGCCCGGACAAGAATTTATAGGTCAAGGTCACTACAGCAAGGCCAAAGGTCAAATCAAGGTCAGACCATGACATTCCACACCTACACATCCTAACCAATGTCCCTACCAAGTATCAACTTCCTACACCTTACAGTTTCTGAGATACAGCCCGGACAAACTTTATCCCGCCGACCACCCACCCGCCCGACCACCCATCCGGACACCATGGGTGAAAACAATACCCCGACAGCCCTTAAGGGCTGTGGGGTAAAAATATGTGGCATTTCAATTGGTACTTTAATATAAACTTTTAAAACATTAAAAATGTTATCTTATTTGCAGATACTGGCAGCATTAGCAAGAATTATCTATTTGTGGAAAAACGATGTCCATGTAAGGGCATAAATAACACTAACACTATAAAATGTGAGTTCACTACAGATTGAATAAAAAACTGTTTTTGCCAATTGCCCCTTATGAAGAATTTAAGTTGATATTTTTGTTGTCAAGATCTTTTATGTTGTTGTTTCAAATTTTGATGAAAATATTAAAATATCGCTTTAAACAGATCCAATGTTTTTAAGTTACAAAGTTTGATGTTATGCTTGGATATTTCCAATAATAGCCTGTCTTAGCAGGCAAGAACCCCAGCCCACAACATTGAGATTTGGGAAAATCTTAGGAACAACTTCAGTTGTAAGTATACAGAACCCATGATATAATATCAGATGCAAGATTTACAAGCTATGATTTCTTAGGAGTTGTTTTCATACTTTGGTACCCTTGAACCAATTATAAGGGAGATATAAGGCCTTTCTTGCACGATGGCAGTAAAGGACCTTGAAGCAGGGGACAAAGGTCAAATTTGACACTTGCAAATTATTCACAAGCCATGATTACCTATAAAATGTTTTCACATTTGAAAGCCCTAGAACCACTAAGGGAAATATAAGAGATTTTTAAAATGATGACCCCACTTGACCTTGAAGCAGTGGTCAAAGGTCAAACTTTACACTTGAAAAATATTTGCACACCACGATTTCTTTAAGTTTTTTCTCATTTAGAACCCCTAGGACCAATGATAAGGGAGATATTTGGCCTTTTTGATATGATGGCCCCCACCCTCCATTTGACATTAAAGATGTGATATGTTTGCCTTATTGTTTTCAAAACAAGGCCAAATTAAACTTTCTATCAACCTTTTTTTGCCATTTACATTTGGTGTAAATCTGATGAAGCTAGATGCAATGTTTTAAGTTTCAGAATATAATGATTTTTGAACAATCGATTTTTTTAAATAAGGACAAATTTCTTACAGAAGTGTTTTTACAGCCAGAAACATTCTCTGCAAATTTGGTGAAGATATCTTCATAAATCAATGTGATATAAAAGTTGATGTAAAAAAAATGACAAACTCACCCATGGATGTACTGAAACACACACGAAAGACATTCATAATCTCCTAGACCGGTGGGAGATAAAAATACGCCTTTTTCAATTAAGAAGTGTTACCATGGCACAGTCACTGCCAGATATCCCCCAGAAACCTAATCAGCTCTTGATACTTTTTGGGTTAACATATCCTGAAAATTTGGTTAGAAGTCATACATGGGTTTAGGCTGTGGAACACCCAAAAGCTTTATGCCCACCACCGCTGCCCCTACTGTGCAGGGAACGACTATAACCCCAGCCTTTATGGGCTTGGGCTGAAAATTGAAATTTTGGTTTAATTATAATTGACCACACCAGCATATATTTAAGTGTTTATTATCTACCAAACATAGCATCTGGCCAAAATTCGGGGACATAGAGACTAGGATATTATTTTTATAGCATATACAAATATATCTACATACAAATTTAGTGTTACAAATTCATCAAGTGCTGATGTTTCTTTAATGTTTCAGAAACTATGACCCAGTAAACATTTTGGGTTTTGCAAACATTTCAAAGGAAACGTTTGGCAAAGGTTAAAAATGATGGGTTCATAAACGATTTATAATAGAATGTTTTAAAAATGTTTTATGAACACCCTTTATTAAATGTTTAATGATAAATGTTAGAAAATAGCATCAGAGATGCCCGTACCCCACAGCCTAGGGAAATATTTTCAACACCATGAGATACAGAAGTACTGTATCAGTATAAACTTTAGGATACTTTCAGAGCACTGTCAGTTATATAAAGGTCCAAATAATGTTTAAAAGAAAGATCATGCATATAAAGATGAAGTATTAAAACAAGATAATTCAATAACAAGATGACAGCATTAATCAGCAAACTAAAATTCAACCCTCTCTATCTACATCTGCATGGCCAAATTATGGTTTAGATGGTTTGAATATTACCATGCATATAGAAGTGGTAATACATTTAATGAATGCTTATGTGTGGTGTTGGAGCAAAATCTGTGGCTCACTTGATGAAATTCTATCTCTTACAATGGGAAGTTATGAAAGTAAAATTCTTAATAAATTCTAATATGACTTTAACAGTGCTTAATCTGCATCAAAAGAGAGACGCAAAGGTGCAACAAGATTTTATAGGTCAAGGTCACTAGGACAAGGTCAAAGGTCAAATTAAGGTGACACCATGATAATACACACCTACAGCCCCTAACCAATGTGCTTACCAAGTATCAACTTCCTCAACCCTACGGTTTCCAAGATATAGCCCGGACAAGATTTTATAGGTCAAGGTCACTACGCCAAGGTCAAAGGTCAAATCAAGGTCAGACCATGACGTTGCACAACTATATCCCCTAACCAATGTCCCTACCAAGTATCAACTTCCTACACCTTACGGTTTCCGAGATATAGCCCAGACAAGATTTTTAAACTCAAGGTCACTATGGCAAGGTCAAAGGTCAAATCCTGGTCAGACCATGACGTTGCACACCTACACACCCTAACCAATATCCCTACCAAGTATCAACTTCGTACACCTTACGGTTTCCGAGATATAGCCCGGACAAGAATTTATAGGTCAAGGTCACTACAGCAAGGCCAAAGGTCAAATCAAGGTCAGACCATGACATTCCACACCTACACATCCTAACCAATGTCCCTACCAAGTATCAACTTCCTACACCTTACAGTTTCTGAGATACAGCCTGGACAAACTTTATCCCGCCGACCACCCACCCGCCCGACCACCCATCCGGACACCATGGGTGAAAACAATACCCCGACAGCCCTTAAGGGCTGTGGGGTAAAAATATGTGGCATTTCAATTGGTACTTTAATATAAACTTTTAAAACATTAAAAATGTTATCTTATTTGCAGATACTGGCAGCATTAGCAAGAATTATCTATTTGTGGAAAAAAGATGTCCATGTAAGGGCATAAATAACACTAACACTATAAAATGTGAGTTCACTACAGATTGAATAAAAAACTGTTTTTGCCAATTGCCCCTTATGAAGAATTTAAGTTGATATTTTTGTTGTCAAGATCTTTTATGTTGTTGTTTCAAATTTTGATGAAAATATTAAAATATTGCTTTAAACAGATCCAATGGTTTTAAGTTACAAAGTTTGATGTTATGCTTGGATATTTCTAATAATAGCCTGTCTTAGCAGGCAAGAACCCCAGCCCACAACATTGAGATTTGGGAAAATCTTAGGAACAACTTCAGTTATAAGAAGTATACAGAACCCATGATATAATATCAGATGCAAGATTTACAAGCTATGATTTCTTAGGAGTTGTTTTCATACTTTGGTACCCTTGAACCAATTATAAGGGAGATATAAGGCCTTTCTTGCACGATGGCAGTAAAGGACCTTGAAGCAGGGGACAAAGGTCAAATTTGACACTTGCAAATTATTCACAAGCCATGATTACCTATAAAATGTTTTCACATTTGAAAGCCCTAGAACCACTAAGGGAAATATAAGAGATTTTTAAAATGATGACCCCACTTGACCTTGAAGCAGTGGTCAAAGGTCAAACTTTACACTTGAAAAATATTTGCACACCACGATTTCTTTAAGTTTTTTCTCATTTAGAACCCCTAGGACCAATGATAAGGGAGATATTTGGCCTTTTTGATATGATGGCCCCCACCCTCCATTTGACATTAAAGATGTGATATGTTTGCCTTATTGTTTTCAAAACAAGGCCAAATTAAACTTTCTATCAACCTTTTCTTGCCATTTACATTTGGTGTAAATCTGATGAAGCTAGATGCAATGTTTTAAGTTTCAGAATATGATTTTTGAACAATCGATTTTTTTAAATAAGGACAAATTCATTACAGAAATGTTTTTACAGCCAGAAACATTCTCTGCAAATTTGGTGAAGATATCTTCATAAATCAATGTGATATAAAAGTTGATGTAAAAAAAATGACAAACTCACCCATGCATGTACTGAAACACACATGAAAGACATTCATAATCTCCTAGACCGGTGGGAGATAAAAATACCCCTTTTTCAATTAAGAAGTGTTACCATGGCACAGTCACTGCCAGATATCCCCCCAGAAACCTAATCAGCTCTTGATACTTTTTGGGTTAACATATCCTGAAAATTTGGTTAGAAGTCATACATGGGTTTAGGCTGTGGAACACCCAAAAGCTTTATGCCCACCACCGCTGCCCCTACTGTGCAGGGAACGACTATAACCCCAGCCTTTATGGGCTTGGGCTGAAAATTGAAATTTTGGTTTAATTATAATTGACCACACCAGCATATATTTAAGTGTTTATTATCTACCAAACATAGCATCTGGCCAAAATTGGGGGACATAGAGACTAGGATATTATTTTTATAGCATATACAAATATATCTACATACAAATTTAGTGTTACAAATTCATCAAGTGCTGATGTTTCTTTAATGTTTCAGAAACTATGACCCAGTAAACATTTTGGGTTTTGCAAACGTTTCAAAGGAAACGTTTGGCAAAGGTTAAAAATGATGGGTTCATAAACGATTTATAATAGAATGTTTTAAAAACGTTTTATGAACACCCTTTATTAAATGCTTAATGATAAATGTTAGAAAATAGCATCAGAGATGCCCGTACCCCACAGCCTAGGGAAATATTTTCAACACCATGAGATACAGAAGTACTGTATCAGTATAAACTTTAGGATACTTTCAGAGCACTGTCAGTTATATAAAGGTCCAAATAATGTTTAAAAGAAAGATCATGCATATAAAGATGAAGTATTAAAACAAGATAATTCAATAACAAGATGACAGCATTAATCAGCAAACTAAAATTCAACCCTCTTTATCTACATCTGCATGGCCAAATTATGGTTTAGATGGTTTGAATATTACCATTCTAATTCTAATAGTACTTTTATAGCGCTTAATCTCTATCTAATGATAGACTCTAAGACGCAGAAAGCCAAAATCAGAGATCGTAATCGTTAAATCAGGGACATTGCAGGGGTCGACACCACGGAGAGACAAAATGAAAAACTAGGGATAATCTAGGGTGGGTAAGCTTTTTCAAAGAGGTAAGTTTTCAACTTTTTTCTGAATGAGGTGAGAGATTTAGCTGAGCGTACATCATCAGGAAGATCATTCCAAATCCTTGGGGCATCGTATGCAAAGCTAAGGCCAAAATGCTTTTTAGACTTATATATTGAAGCACAATGTGGGACCTCAAGCAGCACACCATCAGATTGACTTCTGCGTGTTCTATACACACTATGCCTGGGTTTAAGGAAAGGTTCAAAGTATTTTGGATGGCCACTATGTAGAAACTTGTACACCAACAGGGCTGTCTTGAAGACAGAGCGATGCAAGACAGGCAGCCAATGAAGACTCTTTCTTACAGGAGTGATATGTGAGTATTTGGTGGTATTAGCCACAATTCTTGCAAGACTGTTCTGAACACATTGGAGCCTCCGAATGTCTAGAGCAGAGAGACCTCTGAACAAGGAATTACAGTAGTCAAGACGACTTCCCACCAAGGCATTTGCAGCTAAAAGAGCAGCTTCACGTGTAAGATATCCTCGGAGTCGCTTTAAATCCCTGATATGAACAAAACTAGCCTTACAGGTATTCCTGACATGGCAAGAGAAGGAAAAATCAGAGTCAAACCAGACACCTAAGTTCTTAATTGCATCAACAGGTGAAAGGAGGTTGCCAAGTATATTAACTGGGAAAAATTTCCTGAGTTTTGTGTGGACATTTCTTGAGCCAAACAGAATAAATTCTGTCTTGTCTGGATTTAGTTTAAGCTTATTTGCAGAAAGCCACTTTCTGACATCATCCAAGCAGTTTTTCAGTCTATCAAAGGCCTGAGTGGCATGGTTATGTGTGAGATGAACATATAACTGTGTGTCGTCTGCATAAAAGTGGAAACATATGCCAGGATGATTTTGAATAACTTTACTGAGGGGGGTAGTGTATAATGAGAACAAGATCGGCCCCAGGACAGAGCCCACCGTACAATAGCCTTTTAGCATCAGATAAAACAGAACCAATCTTGATGCACTGATAGCGGTCACAGAGGTACGACTTGAACCAGTTTAGAACCACGCCTCCAACACCAAACCAGGAACTCAAACACTCAATAACCGTACCATGATCAATGGTGTCAAATGCTGCTGATTGGTCCAAGAGAACAACAGCAGTAGCTTCACCTCTAGCAAGAGCAAGGTGGACTTCATTTTTAATAGACAGTAGTGCAGTTTCGGTCGAGTGACCTTGCTTATAGGCTGATTGACTGACATTTTCAAGTCCGTTACAGGCAACATGGTCATTTAACTGCGAAGCAACTACACGCTCAACAGGTTTGGAGATGAAACTCAAGCCAGAGACAGGTCGGTAGTTTTTTAATTCATCCGGTGGTAGTGAAGACTTTTTAATCAGAGGAGAGACAATAGCCTTTTTTAAACCACCCGGGACAGCACCTTCAGTTAGAGAACAGTTGACAAGTTTAGTAACTGAGGGGAGGAGAATATCCAAACATTCTTTAACTAGGAAAGTAGGCCATGGATCGAGGAGGCAAGATTTGGTTGGTGACTTGGTAATTACTTTCCATACTTCATCCTCAGAAACTGCTTTAAAAAGGTCAAATTTGGGTACATCTGAAGGAGCAGGAAGAGTGAAGGAGTCAGTGTTAGTAAAGGAGTCCCTGATTTTTCTGATTTTATCTGAGAAAAAAGTGACAAAACGATTGGCAAGGCATATCTGAGAGGCATGAGAGGGGAGTACCTTCTCAGGAACAGAGTGCAGGACTGAGCGTAGAATCTGCCACAGTTTCTTAGAATCGTGAGCATTGTCACTAATGAGGTTCCTGAAATAGTTGGTCTTATCCTTAGTAATTATGGCGTTGCACCTAGCAATTTGTTTACGGAGTCTAGCCCTATTTTGTGGAGACTTGTCTTTCCGCCAGAACCGTTCAAATTGACGCCTGACTGCTTTGGCCTGCAAGTACGTGTCTGATAGCCAACCTGCAGCACCTTTGGTGAAGGTACGAGTGACCAGAGGAGCGTGTTTATCGAGCAAGTTACTCAGATCCCTTGTGTATTGGTCATGAAGTGCACTAACGGTACTGCCAGGACTTGCAACAAATGAACACTTTTCGAGATCACAGATCAGACTCTGCATGTTTATCTTATGATACCTTCGAAAGGTGATTGTGTTTGACTTGGGTGCAGTGGGACTGGCAAAATCAAGCTGACCATGAACAACGGCGTGATCAGAAAAGAATCCACCGACTCGTACGTTGGAAACAACCTTCGGCTCAGTGGGTGCAAGAACAAGGTCGAGGATGTGACCATGTAGGTGAGTAGGTGAGTGCACATGCTGTGCAATATTGCATGAGTCAAGACAATTCAAAAATTTGGTGCTGTCACTGGAACTTGACCATGCATATAGAAGTGGTAATACATTTAATGAATGCTTATGTGTGGTGTTGGAGCAAAAT
Source organism: Sabellastarte sp. h YS-2021 (assembly GCA_964017235.1). Taxonomy (NCBI): domain Eukaryota; kingdom Metazoa; phylum Annelida; class Polychaeta; order Sabellida; family Sabellidae; genus Sabellastarte; species Sabellastarte sp. h YS-2021. The sequence continues at coordinate 110,597,323 of OZ024928.1, forward strand.
CTGTGGCTCACTTGATAAAATTCTATCTCTTACAATGGGAAGTTATGAAAGTAAAATTCTTAATAAATTCTAATATGACTTTAACAGTGCTTAATCTGCATCAAAAGAGAGACCCAAAGGTGCAACAAGATTTTATAGGTCAAGGTCACTAGGACAAGGTCAAAGGTCAAATTAAGGTGACACCATGACAATACACACCTACAGCCCCTAACCAATGTGCTTACCAAGTATCAACTTCCTCAACCCTACGGTTTCCAAGATATAGCCCGGACAAGATTTTATAGGTCAAGGTCACTCCGCCAAGGTCAAAGGTCAAATCAAGGTCAGACCATGACATTGCACAACTATATCCCCTAACCAATGTCCCTACCAAGTATCAACTTCCTACACCTTACGGTTTCCGAGATATAGCCCAGACAAGATTTTTAAACTCAAGGTCACTATGGCAAGGTCAAAGGTCAAATCCTGGTCAGACCATGACGTTGCACACCTACACACCCTAACCAATGTCCCTACCAAGTACCAACTTCCTACACCTTACGGTTTCCGAGATATAGCCCGGACAACATTTTATAGGTCAAGGTCACTATGGCAAGGTCAAAGGTCAAATCAAGGTCAGACCATGACATTGCACACCTACACCCCCTAACCAATATCCCTACCAAGTATCAACTTCCTACACCTTACGGTTTCTGAGATATAGCCTGGACAAGATTTTATAGGTCAAGGCCACTACGGCAAGGTCAAAGGTCAAATCAAGGTCAGACCATGATACTGCACACCTACACCCCCTAGCAAATGTCCCTACCAAATATCAACTTCCTACACCTTACGGTTTTCGAGATATAGCCCGAACAAGATTTTATAGGTCAAGGCCACTATGGCAAGGTCAAAGGTCAAATCAAGGTCAGACCATGACGTTGCACACCTACACCCCCTAACCAATATCCCTACCAAGTATTAACTTCCTACACCTTATGGTTTCTGAGATATAGCCTGGACAAGATTTTATAGGTCAAGGTCACTACGGCAAGGTCAAAGGTCAAATCAAGGTCACACCATGACGTTGCACACCTACACCCCCTAACCAATGTCCCTACCAAATATCAACTTCCTATACCTTACAGTTTCCGAGATATAGCCTGGACAAGAATTTATAGGTCAAGGTCACTACGGCAAGGTCAAAGGTCAAATCAAGGTCAGACCATGACGTTGCACAACTACACCCCCTAACCAATGTCCCTACCAAGTATCAACTTCCTACACCTTACGGTTTCCGAGATATAGCCCGGACAAGATTTTATAGGTCAAGGTCACTATGGCAAGGTCAAAGGTCAAATCAAGGTCAGACCATGACGTTGCACAACTACACCCCCTAACCAATGTCCCTACCAAGTATCAACTTCCTACACCTTACGGTTTCCGAGATACAGCCCGGACAAGATTTTCAAACTCAAGGTCACTACGGCAAGGTCAAAGGTCAAATCAAGGTCAGACCATGACGTTGCACAACTACACCCCCTAACCAATGTCCCTACCATGTATCAACTTCCTACACCTTACGGTTTCCGAGATACAGCCCGGACAGGATTTTCAAACTCAAGGTCACTACGGCAAGGTCAAAGGTCAAATCAAAGTCAGACCATGACGTTGCACACCTACACCCCCTAACCAATGTCCCTACCAAATATCAACTTCCTATACCTTACAGTTTCCGAGATATAGCCTGGACAAGAATTTATAGGTCAAGGTCACTACGGCAAGGTCAAAGGTCAAATCAAGGTCAGACCATGACGTTGCACAACTACACCCCCTAACCAATGTCCCTACCAAGTATCAACTTCCTACACCTTACGGTTTCCGAGATATAGCCCGGACAAGATTTTATAGGTCAAGGTCACTATGGCAAGGTCAAAGGTCAAATCAAGGTCAGACCATGACATTGCACAACTACACCCCCTAACCAATGTCCCTACCAAGTATCAACTTCCTACACCTTACGGTTTCCGAGATACAGCCCGGACAAGATTTTCAAACTCAAGGTCACTACGGCAAGGTCAAAGGTCAAATCAAGGTCAGACCATGACGTTGCACAACTACACCCCCTAACCAATGTCCCTACCATGTATCAACTTCCTACACCTTACGGTTTCCGAGATACAGCCCGGACAAGATTTTCAAACTCAAGGTCACTACGGCAAGGTCAAAGGTCAAATGAAAGTCAGACCATGACGTTGCACACCTACACCCCCTAACCAATGTCCCTACCAAGTATCAACTTCCTACACCTTACGGTTTCTGAGATACAGCCCGGACAAACTATTTCCCGCCGCCCGCCCACCCGCCTGCCCGCCCATCCGGACACCATGGGTGAAAACAATACCCCGACAGTGCTTAAGGGCTGTGGGGTAAAAAACGTTACAAAGGAACATAATAATGTCTGAATAATAATGGGGTCAGAGGTCAAATTCAATATCTTTTCAAGGTTGCTCAGTAATGAAAATATTATTTTTATGTCTAAGATTGTAAGATATTGTGTCCCCATTCAATTCTTACTTTTAGGGATTGCATGCGGGGCAATTTTTGACAAACTCCTCTAAAATCTCCTATTATTGCTCACCGCCATCTTTGTTTGGACATCTTTGAAAGTGAAGGTTTAATAAGCATTTATTTAATTTATGAAAATAGGGGTTTAAAAATGTTTTTGAGAGAATGTTTTCAAAACATTTGATAGAAAACATTTCAAAAACATTTTAAAATGATGGGTATAAAAAACCAGATGCTATTAAATGTTTCTAAAACATTTTCAGAGCAAATATTTATAAAACATTGTCAACAAATGTTGTTTAAACACTTTATGTGTATTGTTTATCAAACATTTTATGAGGAATGTCTGAAAAACAATTCCAGCATAATCTTTATTTCTTCAGTTTTTTTATAAATGTTTCCAGTCAAACCTAGATTCTTGAGTTATTTAAAAATGTTTAATGAATGTTTTCAGTAAAAATATTTTTATAGAAAATTTTTATAAAACATTTTTTAAACATTACAGTGTAAATGTTTATTTGGAAACGTTTAGAAAACCATACAGTGGGGTTTAAATAGGTTTCAAAAACATTTTGTAAACATTTAGACCATTTTAAAACGTTTCTAATGTTTACTGGGGACACCCCAGATATATCTTATATATTGCATTATTACAAAGGTATTTTCATTGAGCTTCTGATTTTTTACTGCAATAAATTCCATGTAGTAATGACAGACACATCGTATGTTGAAATAGAAGTTGTTATATTTGCTGGTGCCCCTGTAGACATTTTAAATTTCTTTATGGCCTTATTTTACTTGTCATTAATACAGTGGTAGAGAACTCGACTGCACCGACTGGATGCCAACATATCCCCAAACAGGTGATCTCTCATGCCACAGGCATTCATTGGGCATATTTTGTAGCACCTTTCTGTGTGATTCAGATTGTATGCCATTAAATTATTAGTGCTGAGATTAAATATCATACAGCACTGTGGTCCATTCTTAGGAGATCAAAGAGAAGTTATGTCTAGTACAGTTTAATGTTATTTAGACTTACCATTTCAAATTTATATTGCAATATATGTTAAAAATCTTAAAAAAGAGTCCCAGGTAGAGGGCTTAAAGTGACAAAAATTCTATACAATTGGGCCTTGTGAACATTCTTTTAGAGCTTAAGGTGACATTTAAGTTTAAACTACACAGCTTAAGTTATCCACAGACAAAGATCACATACACAAGTTATATTTAGTACAGTGTGAGGCTGGTCAGAAATTTCCATTTTCATGGTACAAAGCAGAATTTGTGAAAAAAAGCAGGACAGAGTCTTCTGGGTGGGGTCTTTATCAGTATCATACATAGGCTAAATGTCAACTTTAAGACTTCATTTTTGGCATATAGAAAAAGAACATATTAATATATTATCAGATATTAGTTTGATGAGGGACATAGTCCGAAAGCTATAGGGCTTAAAGTGAGGGAAAAAAGTCATAAAATTGGTCCCTGTGGCCATTTTTGTAAACCTTAAGGTGACCTTAAAATTAAAACTAGACCTCAAATGTTTTACAAAGATACATGTAGAAGTCATATCTAATAGTTTGATTCTGGTCAGACTTGCTACTTTTAAGTTACAAGGCAAAATATACAAAAAAATGAAGAAAAAGTCCACCAGGTGAGGTGGTTATGGGCCTTATACCCATGTTCAATGTCAACTTAAATCCCTGATGTTGGGAACATACTCAAAACATATTAATATACTCCCAGATTACATATTAGGTAAATGAACCACATAGTTTTTGAGCTATAGGGTTCTAAAGTGGCAAAAAGTCCATAAATTGCATTTCTGTAGCCATTTTAGAGACCTTAAGGTGACCTTAAAATTCAAAAACCATACACCTAAAATTTTACGCAGACTAAGATTACACATAAAAGTTATACTTAGTACAGTTTGAGACTCATGACTAACTACTATTTCCAAATACAGGGCAAAAAATATGTGAAAATGTAGTTTGTCTTTATAGGCCTCAAACACCCTTTTAACCTAAACATTAAGTCTTGCTAGAATATATTAATGTGTTGCCAGATAAAATTTGAGCCAGATTATTCACAAAGTTTTAACCTAGAGGGCATTAAGTGGCCAAAAAGGTAAATTTCTGACTTTAGGTAGCCATAACTTCTTTATTATTGGAAGTGTTTAAGGTCACCTAAAATAGTTTTCCTCTCCTGACCTAAATATGTGCATGTGCAAGTTTGAATGAGATCCATGAGAGAGTTATCTCGCACACAAAATGTAGAGTGGCAGACGTGAAAGCAGTATATCCATGACTTTCATCTTGGGATGTAACAGAGTAAAACCTGTCTCGTTAGACATATACAAAAATAGCCAGCCTTGGCAGGCAAGAATCCCAGCAAGCAGGAAGAGTTAAATGGCCAACAACACTGAGATTTGGGAAAATCTTAGGAACAACTTCTGTTGTAGAAAGTACGGAGAACCCACAAAATGTTCTACAAAAGATTCACAGGCCATGATTTGTTACAAGTAGGTTTCATATTTTGTAGCCCTAGAAGCACTTACACAGGAGATATTAGGCCTTTTTGATTTGAAGACCCTCCTATTTGGCATTAAAGATGTGATATGGTGATTATTTTGCTTCCAAAACAAGGACACAATTATTCTCAGGCAAGCTTTCCTATCCATTTACATTTTGTGCAAATCTGATGAAGCTAGCTGCAATATTTTAGGTTACTGAAAATATCAAAAATTTTAGAAGAAACTTTAAGACCCATAAAATTTTTAAGTGTTGCCATGGCAACAGTTGCCGCCGGATATCCCCTAAAACCTAATCAGCTGTAGATCCTCTTGGGGTAAACATATCCTAAAAATTTGGTGACAATCCAGGATGGCGCAGGGGACGACTATAACCCCAGCCTTTATGGGCTGGGGTTAAAAATGTAACAGTATAATATTGGCCTTCTTATTCGTGACATATATTTTTGTACACAACAGTTAGCTTTCCTATGGCATCAAGCTATACATTTTGTAACAGCATCCAAATTACCTATTGCAAACGTTCATCTAAATATCTCATGTAGTTATTTTCATATGCACTGTAGCATGAGGGTCAAATTTGACAGCTGACAGCACCAAAAACATATTCTTTTAGAAAAGTCCCACCATGGTGGGTTCTAAATCAAATTTCTAGGGAATATATTCCCTATTTTTGCAACATTATGGCTCTGCAATCAAAACTATTGGATAATAATGGGCCACAGGAGCAAAATCAATAGTTCAAAAAATATTTTTTCGCCTTTTAGATAGCTTAAAAAACTGTTACGATTAGCTGTGTGTATGTAGTAACCATTTGTGGAAATAAATCTATCCTCTTCATATTTCCATGATAGTTTGGTCAATGTTTTGATTGATGACTATTGTCTGTGATTTTTATGACACTCTGCTTTTCATATAAAGTCCAAGTTGGGATTTGATACCCTGTCTAACAGCCCAGCATCATTTTGGGACAGATTCTCATTACTATCACTTGTGGAGGCTGAACCAACACAGGGGTGACTGCCTTTGATTAGATGCCAAACTTGGTAACCACTAATGCCAGTAAGGACCTCCCTTCACCTCATACATGGGTGTCATATTAGTTTGTTTAAACTAGCCTTTAAGTTAAGCCCAGTGGTCGTTTCTTAACCAAATCATAGGCTTAAGTTGTCTATATTTTTAGATAAAAGTTAAGCCTAAGACTTGGCTAAGAACTTTCAAAAATATCGTCCCTGGTTTTGATTCTCAGCCCGAAATGAAGTTGGAGAGTCGGTGGCTGCTTGCTGTTCCAGGATGGGTTTCAGTGCAGAATCTTGGCCAACTAGCAAGCACAACTTTCTTTTATCCTTTCAACTACTTGTAATAATATAACCTGTAGAATATGTTGAAAGTGACAGCAAACCCAAGTCAATTGATATCAGTTTGATAAACTATGTTTATCTCATCATTCCAACAGGTACAGTAGACCACCAGTATTTTCCTTACATTGTCAGGAGCTCTATTTGAACCTTGTACCACAGAGGCGAGAATTTTGTGATCATGTGACAAACTCTATATGAACCTTGTATCACAGAGGTAAGAATTGTGTGATCATGTGACAAACTCTATATGAACCTTGTACCACAGAGGTAAGAATTGTGTGATCATGTGATAAACTCTATTTGAACCTTGTACCACCGAGTGAGAATTGTGTGATCATGTGACAAACTCTATATGAACCTTGTACCACAGAGGTAAGAATTGTGTGATCATGTGATAAACTCTATATGAACCTTGTACCACCGAGGTGAGAATTGTGTGATCATGTGACAAACTCAATATAAACCTTGTACCACAGAGGTGAAAACTGTATGATCATGTGACAAACTCTATTTGAACCTTGTACCACAAAGGTGAGAATTGTGTGATCATGTGACAAACTCTATTTGAACCCAGTACCACGGAGGTAAGAATTGTGTGATCATGTGACAAACTCTATTTGAACCTTGTACCACCAAGGTGAGAATTGTGTGATCATGTGACAAACTCTATTTGAACCCAGTACCACGTAGCTAAGAATTGTGTGATCATGTGACAAACTCTATATGAACCTTGCACCACCGAGGTGAGAATTGTGTGATCATGTGACAAACTTTATAACTACTATAATGCTACCTGTATTTGTGTTAACCATTAAAACAATAAACCAACTATGATCACTTTTATTCTTGTCCACAAATGTCTTATTTTGCAGTAAAAATGTGAGGAACAGAAAAACTTACGCATAAACATTCCTATAAAATGCATTAACAGAAGTATACAATGGCACATCATTCAACAAACTATTAACATATTGTATAATTAGTGTTGTGTGATTACTTTACAACAAATATATCATAAACAAGAATTAACATAAATTTTGTCACTATTAGCACTACACATTCAAAAGCCTCAACAGGTAGGAGCCCCAGTATGAATTTATAGTTTGAATAGCATCCATTGGAAATTTAGAATTTTAAACAAATTTTAGTGCATATAAAACATAAGAAAATAAGAATTTTAAACAAACTGTCTCTGTGAAATAAACAATTTCAGAACTCTTGACCCAAGCCTTTACAGTGTTACACTAGAAACAAGATGCCTGGCAAAGTTCAAATTACAACTTTGCTATTTCACAAACTGTCACTGAATATTAACAAGCAAAATTCCTGTTGGACAAGACCATTTAGCTGCATTGACCAAAACCATTCTAAACAAGAGTTTGCTTGATGTTATTCCGAGAATTAATCACCTAATTTCCATGCAGCATAACTAAAGTCTACAAATATTGCCTCAAATATATGCATCTTTAGAAAACATGGTTGTACATATTTTCCTCTTTTAAAAAACTGTTTCAAATCCCTTCAGGGGAGAACTAGTTGGAACTCCGAAAAGTTGGCAACAATTTGTGGAGGGGTTTTATGTCTGAAGTGGGCCTGCCAATTTATTGTGCACAGACCACTGGAAAAATAATAACCAAAATGTGGATAATTCAATTCAAATAATTCAAAAGCTTCCACTTAAAAATAATTGCATATCTAGCCTTTGTCCTTCAAGATTTAAAATACAGTTGTCTACAAGTGTACAATGAATCAAATGTGATGTATAATTACTCTTCTTCACTTGTTCATTATACAGAGTAAAAGTATCACAAACAAATGATTCTTTAAGTTCTTAAATAACAGAGCAAACTTAACCAATTGTTTACATTGGCTCTAATTACCATAACATTACAACTCTGGAAAAATATCATCGGAGAAGCCCGTACACCACAACCTTAGAAGGTAGTTTTCAACACCATGACATATAGAAGTGACAAAGTACAAAGAACAGGATACTTTCAGAGCAAACAGTGTCAGTTATGTAAAGATCAAAAAAAATGTTTAAGTAAAGAAAAGAATTAAGACAATTCAACAGTAAGATGACAGTATTAATGAGTAAATTACAAATTATGAAGCTGTAAAATATATCAACTGAAGTATATCTGTCAATGGAAATTGCATATTTAAGAAAAAGTACATAATCAGTTACAGCAATACAATACACCTTTGTCGTAAGAGAAATATGTCTCACATATGACAGGTGAATGGACTTCGGCAGAGCCAAGACTAAAGGTCACATCATGATTTAGTATACCTTTTTTCCAACATCCAGGAATAGTCCTGGACTCCCCTGTACTCCACTTGCCACGTTTCCAAAAAATTACTATTTTTGGAGGACAGGGTTGTCCAGTCATTACCTCACCTCCCAGGAAAAGGGTCCCTATCACCACCACCTAGGAACCAAAGTGTTTTCACCTTAGGAATTCATCACTATTTTTTAGCTACCACTGAAACCTGATCCCAAATCACTGGCATTATCTAAACGTCTAGAAATGTCAAAAGCACCCTCAGGCAAAGGTGTTGATATTGGTCCTATTAGCCATATGGTATGACCAAATCCTACCAAATCCTAAAGCTTCGAGCTAAGCTTTAGCCACGTTTTCCAAATATGATTTAGTATACCTACAATCCCCAACCAATGACCCATCCAAGAATAAATTCCTACACCTTACAGTTTCTAATATATGGACCAGATAAGATTTTCAAAGTCAAGGTCACTAAAACAAAGAAAAGTTCAAATCAATGTCCCACCATGCGGTTGCAAGGCTACATGTCCCAACCAATGCCCATACCAATTATCAACATCTTGCACCTCATGGTTTCTGAGATACAGCCCAAACAAGCTTTTTCCTGTCACCCGCCCAAATGCCCATCCAGACGCCATGGGTGGAAACAATACCCACTCAGACCTAAAAGGCTGTGGGGTAAAGAAGCATGGATTTTGTATGCACAAATTAACTATTCCAAATGCTTTTATCTCAAAGGAGTTCTCACTTCAACAAAGTGATCAAATCAGATCAAATGTTAAGCTTGTAACCAATGTGCCAGTGACTTCTCTGGGTTGATTGAGGAAATGTCTTTTAGATACGGTATAAGTTGAAATTTTTACTATTAAAGTATTAATTTTAGCCATTTTAGCTACTGAGCTTGGAGAGTGAAAATTAATTCTCAATAAATCTGAAATCAGAATGCATCTCTTATGTAGAAACATCATCAGATGTTAACAGAAAGGAATCTGTATTCAGTGTCAACACTTTGTTTTGTAGAAATGTAGTTTAAGAGGTCCTCCACAGTTTATACACTCAGAAAAGAACTTGCCCGCTTTCCTTGGGATGTAGCAGCAGTTTAGACAGCGCACTTTGTATTTCTTGTACCTACAGCACAGAAGAATATTGAATAATTACCTTAAATTTATCTATTAATAAGTGTACCTTTAAACACAAGTAAAACTTATTTATATCCTTATATCATAGACACTAAATGTTTACTCTCAAAATGCCTCATTTATCTTACACATACCTTTATGTAAAGTAGATGTTTTATCATACAAGACCCTTGAGCTTTGTCTTAATATGGTTAAATTCAAAAACTGTACTAAAAATATGGGGAAGTAATCCTCATTCAAAATCATCAGAAACTTTAAACTGGTAATACCATAAAATAGGGTATTGCTTTTACTTCTGGATAAATGCTGGACTGATTTTAATTCTCACTTCAACACACTGTAAGGATCACACCAGGATGGACAGTAGCCTTGTTACAGGTGTTGATATGTACAGTAAAGGTACAACTGTTTGACAGTATTATCATAACTTTTGCTCATATATATATTTCGCTAAGCTAGCTGAGGACTAGAAAGGCCTCTGATACAGTGTGCATTATAACAAATTACGCGTTTGCATTGTGGTGCAGACAACCTGGCTGACCAGGCTGGATGGGCAGTTGGGAGGATGGAAGAAAATACTACAACTTGTTACATTATGCAGAGGTTATGTTTTTGCATGCATTTATCTGTCTGTCTTCACGATAACTCAGAAAATAATGTGAGTAGGATCTGACCACAGGAAGAAGTGATTAAAGCTTGGAGGAGATCCAGATCATGTTCTGGACACAAAAATAATCTCGAATTTTCAAAGGTCCTATTTTCAATGACTTCGGTCTTTGGGTTCATATTACTCCAAAAGTAATCTGTGGATCTTCATAAAATATTAATATTGATAGGACCTGGCCAAAAGAAAAAGATCCAGATCATATTCTGGATACAAAAATGTATAAAATATTTCACACACACCCTACCAACATTTCAAATTCAGGTTGGGGCTGTACAGACACACAAAATATCTTTAAACAGTGCTGACCAACTGCTACAAAAGTGCCTGATCTTGGGTTACAGTATGCACATTCTGTCATTTAAACTGGGTTCAACAACATGGTTTTTACATGATATATTGCATTACATATCCTTTTATTTTTTTGTGACATGCAATATATAATATACAAACTCAGGAATAAGAGTAATATAACACTGCCAAGCTGTGAAGTTTTGATGAAAATAAAAAAAGTTATTCTTGAAGAAAACCAAAATTAATAGGGCTACGATATGAGAAAAACTGCAATATAACTGACAGTAGGCATGAGGAAGTCACTGTAAGAGAATATTTAGCACATAATAGCAGTTATGTTAATGATGAATTTACCCACTACAGAAAATGCAACACACTCCAATATGGATTGAATAAGCATGTTCTATTAATTAAGCAAATTTTATCTTACTTTCCAGGATTTGTAAATAAAATCAACCAATTGCTTCTCAAATGAATCGACACTTATAACAAAATATTCATTATCCAACAAATTCCGAATTAGTGTCCTTGTGCAAATAATGCCAACATATTTACTCTTAAGTTTTCATATTTAACCTAATGACACAGAAAGTGTATTTCATCTTCTACTTCACGTGATTTATATAGAAGTGAAAGTAAGGGTTTTACACCTGGTTCAACAGACAGGTGTGACATTGGGACAGGTCCACAGCATTCCTACTTGCAGGAGTCGGACCCACACAGGTGACAGCCATTTGATTTACACAATACACAAGTACAATATGTATCATCATGTAGAAAATAGCATCAGAGATGCCCGTACCCCACAGCCTAGGGAAATAGTTTTAACACCATGAGATATAGAAGTACTGTATCAGTACAAAGTTCAGCATACGTTCAGAGCACTGTCAGTTATATAAAGGTCCAAACAATGTTTAAATAGAGAAAATAATGTCCAAGAGAAAGATAATGCATGTACTCTTTATCTACATCTGGCATGGCCGAATTATGGTTTAGATGGTTTTAAATATTACCATCCATACAGAAGTCGTAATACATTCAATGAATGCTTATGTGTGGTGTTGGAACAAAATCTGTGGCTCACTTGATGAAATTCCATCTGTTATAATGGGAAGTTGTGAAAGTAAAATTCTTAATGAATTCTACTATGACTTTAACAGTGCTTAATCTGCATCAAAAGACAAACCCAAAGGTGAAACAAGATTTTAAAGGTCAAGGTCACTACAACAAGGTCAAAGGTCAAATCAAGGTCACACCATGATGCTGCACACCTACAACCCCTAACCAATGTCCCTACCAAGCATCGACTTCGTACACCTTACAGTTTCCGAGATATAGCCCGGACAAGATTTTATAGGTCAAAGTCTCTACAGCAAGGTGAAAGGTCAAATTAAGGTCAGACCATGACGTTGCACACCTACACCCCTAACCAGTGTCCCTACCAAGTATCAACTTCCTACACATTACGGTTTCTGAGATATAGCCCGGACAAGAGTTTATAGGTCAAGGTCACTACAGCAAGGTCAAATGAAGGTCACACCATGACGTTGCACCCCTACACCTCCTAACCAATGACCCTACCAAATATCAACTTCCTACACCTTATGGTTTCCGAGATATAGCCCGGACAAGATTTTATAGGTCAAGGTCACTATGACAAGGTCAAAGGTCAAATCAAGGTCACACCATGACGTTGCACACCTACAACCCTACCAAGTATCAACTTCCTACACCTTACGGTTTCCACGATATAGCCCGGACAAGATTTTATAGGTCCCTACCAAGTATCAACTTCCTACACCTTACGGTTTCTGAGATACAGCCTGGACAAACTTTTTCCCGCCATCCGCCCACCCATCCGGACACCATGGGTGAAAACAATGCCCCAACAGCTCTTAAGGGCTGTGGGGTAAAAAATGGGTGTAGGTAGAAGTCCTGCAGTCATTTAGTACTAGGAATGTAATCAAACAGAACCCTCACTGGACAAAAAGCTAACCCAGTTACGGCTTACACAACAATACTTTTATTCATTTCAAAGCATTTGTGGAAGCCAATCACATTAACACATTTCTGGCTATGTTCAGTGACAAATTGAAACATTCATGCTACAAATCCACATGGGGGAGTGGGGGTATTAGAATAGAGAAGTGGGACAATAATATTAACATAACATGGCATTTCTTAAAATGGCTTCCACTATTTACTCAGCAAAAACAACAACTGTACGTTTAAACATTTATAAGCTATAAAAAAATGATAAGTTTGCCATATTCACATTATTTTTAACAACCCTGAGAGAAATAGATCAAATATTGGCAAAGCATTACAGACTTAGTTTCATGTGTTAACACCCGAGGACATTTGCTATAGATCTATTAATACTTAATGGCCATTCTGCTGCCAATCTCTGAGCTTGCTGAGTGCAACTTAACAATTATCAAAGGGTTTTTGTTGGCAAGCTGGGAGTTAAATAGAGTGCCATAAAATCATTAACCCCAACTTTTGTTACATTGTTTTAATATTCATGTCATTAAAGTTACTGGAGTTTATGTTTTTCACCTGTGTGGATCTAAGTTCAAATAAGTGTGTGTCAAAAAACTGCTGTTTTCATGACCAAAGGTCAAAGTCAAAGTTGGGGTTTTACGTCCCGTTTAACAGCCAGGGTCATATTGGGACAGGTCCTCAGCATTGCCACTTGTGGGACTCGAACCCACAGAGGTGACAGCCTATGATTAGATGCCAAACTTGCTAACCACTAGGCCACTGAGGACCTCTGCTGTTTTCATGAAGGCAATTAGCAATTAACTACTGATGACAAGTGAACACAATGTTTACACCTTCAAGGTTGAGAGATTTTCATTTTTTTTAACAATCATTAATATTGTATTCAAAACAGGGGGGATTTGCAATTCAAACTAGCTGGAATTGAACCAAAAATTTGCTAATGCGTAGATAGACATCAGTTCCAGCAATTGCTGAACACTGATCACCAGTCAGGCACATGGAAACACATTTTTCCCTGAATGAGCCAGAGATATATTTTTAGAGACTATAATCACAAATTCTGAAGCAGTATTACACTGGGTTTTAGGTGCTTTTTTTTAGTGCAGCACTGATGTACCTATGGCTGACATTACATGTATAAACAAAGCTGATTCACAAAAACTACCTGACAGTATTTGATCCCTCGGAAGCTTAAATTTGCCAAAATGTATATTCTCAATAAGACACTGTTTTTAACCTTGTGGTTACACTTTCTTTTATGGATTATTTTTTTGTTAACACTGGGTTACATTTAGTTACTTTGAATAAGCTTTTTAATCTCACAATTAAATAACATTTAGATGGAGATGATGAATAAAATGAAAAAAGGGGTAACAAAAAAGCAACCATCAAAATCCACATCACCTGATTCCACAAGCATTGCAGAGTGGAGTTCCATCCTCTGCATCTCTCCACAAGGGAGTCTTTCTGGTCCCACAGGATGCACACTGCTTGCCTAAATAGTCAAACGATAACTATGATTTGTCTCTTTTAAACAGTAATAAGTTATAATGTCTGACATTAGTGCCTCTAAACATTAAAAATCATAGCTTAACACTGTCTATTCACACAACAATAATAGGAATACGTGTAATGACTGACATCATTTTGCTAAACAAGCTACTCAATTTGATACCTTAACACCAAGGCAACTCAAAATATAAGAAATAGGATGCTCTGTCAAGAGTAGCTGCAACATATGAAAAGATACAGGATAGCAGAGAAGAAAACACATTATCACGTGTGATGAATACTTTATGCTATGAATGTTTGATCAACAGTTGTAGTGTCCTGTGGAGAAAAGCCTCAGCCGGTTTTGTAGCCTGTGGAGAATAGCTTTCACTCTATTTTAGGGCCTGTAGAGAAAGTCCTTGATTCCCTAAAATAAGCCCTCGCATGATCATATAAGTGTACTTCACAGATCACCACCAGATAAAATATTTGCTTGAAATTGCTCATCTCGCTCCATTTTCGAGATAGCAGCCATTTTTTAAACAAACAATCAATGCCCGTGAATGGGCTCTGTGTCAGCTGACTGTGTGTTTTGAGTTTCAGAGTAGAAGTGAAAGAAGAAAAGGACACAAATTTGTGTAGTGCAATTCTTATTCAGAAGTACCAAGTCAACCGTTAAGGTGTAAAATGTAGGTGAAAAACATACTGAAACAAAATACTGTAAATGTAACAGTTTTATGTTACAGCTGAGCGAAAAGTAGATGAAACACATATTTAAAGAAAATACTGTAAGTTACAACTGATTTAGTCAACAGTGAGAACGTCAAAGTAGCTTTAGTTTATCTATGCAATGACCTACATGTCTGCAATCTTACCAAAAGTAGGTGAATAACATATTTAAAAATAAGTGCAAAAGTTTTCCAGTTACAACTCATTTACTCAACAGTGAAAACCTGAAAGTAGCTATTACTCAGCTATGTATTGAGTTACAGGTCTGCAATTTTACTATGTTATAGCCGATCCAAAAATAGGTGAATAACATATTTAAACATATGTAAATGCAATAGTTTCAAGTTAAAACTCATTTACTTAACTGTTATAACCTGAAAGTAGCTATTCCTCAGCTATGCTATGAGCTACAGGTATACAATTTTATTATGTTTTAGCTGACTGAAAAGTACATGAATAACACATTTAAACAAAATACTGTAAATGCAATAGTTTCAAGTTACAACTGATTTACTCAATAGTGAGAACCTAGAAGTAGCTATTACTCAGCTATGCAATGAGCTATTGTCTGCAACTTTACCATGTTCTAGCTCACCCAAAAGTAGGTGAACAACATATTTAAACAAAAATACTCCAAATGCAATAGTTTTCAAGTTACAAATGATTTAATCAACAGTGATAACCTAAAAGTAGCTACTACTCAGAAATGCAATGAGCTACAGGTCTACAATTTTAGTATGCTATAGCTGACCAAAAAATTGGCGAGTAACATATGTAAACAAATATCTAAATACTATAGTTTTTGAGTTAGATCTGATGTACTCAACAGTGACAACCTGAAAGTAGCTATTTCTCAGCTATGAAATGAGCTACAGGTCTGCAGTTTATTATGTTACAGCTGACCCAAAAGTAGGTGAAAAACATATTTAAACAAAATACTAAATGCAATAGTTTTCAAGTTACAACTTATTTACTGAACAGTGAGAACTTGAAAGTAGCTATTGCTCAGCTATGCAGTGAGTTACAGGTCTGAAGTTGGACCATGTAATAGCTGGTCCAAATTTAGCTGAATTACATATTTAAAGAAAATACTCTAAATGCAATCTCTTTCAAGTTACAACCAATTTACTTAACAGTGACAAACTAAAAGTAGTTATTGCTCAGCTGTGCAATGAGCTACAGGTCTGCAATTTTACTATGTTATACCTGACACAAAAGTAGGTGAACAACATACTTGAAAAAATACTCTAAATGCATTAGTTTTCAATATACAACTGATTTACTCAACAGTGATAACCTGAAATACCTATGGCTCAGCTGTGCAATGAGCTACGGGTCTGCAATTTTACTATATTATAGCTGACCCCAAAGTAGCAGAATAACATATTTACTGGTGTTAGGAATCGGTCTGAAAAATCAGAATTGATTAATCGCTAATTCTTGACGATCAATTATCGATTATAATTGTTTTTCTGCTTGTTTGTGAAAAGCAGAAAATTCTTTACTTTTTGCCATAAACCACAAAATGGTAGATTCGGTTACAGTGGGTTTCAGTAGGGGTGGGGTATGTAGGAAACCAGTAAAGTGAAAGACTCAGCAAGTATGTTTATGAGCAATAATATAGTAATCTATGATGCTTACCTTAACAGCTATAAATATTTATTTGTATCATCAACCCTTTTGCCATAAGATCATTTATGGTATAAAAATGTAAACCAGCATATTAGCAACCAATCAACTGAAACATAATCATTATTTCAACCAGTTTAGTTCAACATCCCTCTATAGCACAGTTTTTATAATACATGACCACACTTTACTTCTTATAATTTGTGGGGTTAACTTTACCTCAGACTGCAAATATCTAAGTTACAAGTGAGCTTTATACATTATGTTAGCTTCAAAGTTAGCCTGGCTTTAAAGGCTGTCTGAATCATAATGCAAATGTGAAATATTTTCACCATAATGCACACGGTATCAGAGGCCTTTCTCCTGGGAGTCTCCTCAGCTAGCTAAGCTAAATAAACATAGGAGAACATGATCAAAAATACTGATTGAGCAATTAAACCGTTGTGTCCATTCTATACATATAAATGCCTGTGACAAGGCTACTTCAAAATCCCCTGTACTCTTTCTTTTTCTTCCCCATGTGTGAACATGAAAGCATTTGGCTGCAAAGTAATTGCCAATTATTCTAAAAAAATTCTCTCACCCCCCCAAAAAAAATTCCATGAATATCCTTTTTTTCAACAAGTCCACATGATCTAATCAATTCATATAATTATAGTCTGTTAAATGAGGCACAATTCAATGCATAATGAAGTGGTAAACTTTTGATTTCTATAATTTAACAAAATTTGTCAAAAACATTCATGTCGAATTGGTGAAGTGTTACAGTAAATACAGTGTGGTATATATTACTTGATGTCTGTTCTCTCCACTTGATTGATGGTCAAGGTCGTTAGTGTCTATTTACATGGAGTATGTATGTTGTGTATGAACCAGTGGAAGTTAAAATTTAACCTAGGTTGAACTTAGAATATTATGTTAAAAGATCTAAAAACATTCAGAATTCTCGAGTTTTAGTTGTAACCAACAGGAAGTTCCAATCAAATAAATATAGCAGATTATGTAAACAAATATTACGAAAAAAAAAGTTAATTATGTCAAAATAAGGTAACCTTTATATCTCATTTTCAATTCACAATTGATTCTTAACATGAGAATTGATGTTTTACATTGAAAGTTGTAAAAAGACTTTGAATCGATTTTCCGTCGAATCGAAGGACCACTAATATTTACTAAAACTAACATATTTACTAAATATTTAGCAAACCAAAAATTATGAAGCTGTAAAATTGATTAATTGGAGAATAGCTGTCAATGGTAATGGCACAATTATGTAAAAGTGCATTTTATAATTAGTTCCAGCAATCCATATATCTTTGTCATAAGAGAGAGATGTCTCAAATATGGCAGGTCAACCCACTTTGGCAGAGCCAAAGTTAAGGCTCACACCATGATACACACCTACACCCCCTAACCAATTTCCCTATCAAGTGTCAACCTTCTACACCTTATGGAATCCAAGAAATAGCCCAGACAAGATTTAAACTCATGGTCACAATGACATCAAAGGTAAAATCAATGTCACACTATGACGTTGCACACCTACACCCCCTAACCAATGTCCCTAACAACTTCCTACCAATAACAACTTCCTACACCTTACAGTTTCTGAGATATAGCCCGGACAAGATTTTATAGGTCAAGGTCACTATGGCAAGGTCAAATCTAAGTCACACCATGACGTTGCACACCTACACCCCCTAACAAATGTTGCTACCAAGTAACAACTTGCTACACCTTATGGTTTTTGAGATATAGCCCGGGTAAGATTTTAAAGGTCAAGGTAACTACGGCATGGTCAAAGGTCAAATTATGGTCACACCATGATGTTGCACACCTACAACCCTTAAACTAATGTCCCTACAATGTATCAACTTCCTACACCAACTGTTGTCGAGATATAGCCCGACAAGATTTTAAAGGTCACGGTCACAACAGCAAGGTCAAAGGTGAAATCAAGGTCATACCATGACGTTGTGCACCTACGACCCCTAACCAATGTCACTACCACACATCAACTTCCTACACCTTACAGTTTCTGACATACAGGACAAACTTGGTGGGAAACCATTTTTTTGGCAAAAGCTGGTAGATGACTCAGGGTCCACCCTGGACACCAAAACTTTGTCAAAATCGCTCCATCTCACACCATTTCCAAGATAAATGTATTTTTGTGTTTTATGCAGAAACTTAAGATGGCCGCCAAAAATGGCAGGAAAACAATTTTTACAAAGGTGCCAGATGATTTTGCATGGACCCTGATGTCTAAAAATTTGCTGAAATCGCTCTATCTTGCACCATTTGTGAGATAAACAGGTTTTTGCGGTTTATACAGAATTTCAAGATGGCCACCAAAATGACACAAAAAGAAGGAAAACAATTTTTGGTAAAATCTGTCAGAAGACTCTCCATACACCTTACAGGTAAAAAATATTACTGAATTGCTTTATCTCGCACAACTAAAATGGTCAATTAAGTAACTAAGTGACTATTATTCACTTAGCATAGAGTTATGACTCCCAAAGCAACTAGAAATAGGATGCCCTGTTGATAGTAGCTGCGACATATGAATAGAAACAGGATAGCATAGAAGAACACACATTATCATGTGTAATGTCCACCCCATGAACCTTTTGCCAAAATTGTACAGTAGTCTTACAAAATCCTGTTTCATTTGTAAAATATATCAATGATGCGTAAATATTTATTAGTGTACATGTAAATTATTTCAGCTTCATGCCTTTTTGCATTGGTTGGGTCGAAAATTTTGACGAAGTCACTCTATCTTGCACGGTTAAGAAGATAGAAGCAAATTTCTGTTTTTCTATTTTTGGCAAAAATTTGAGAAAATTCAAAATGGCCGCCATTTTTGGGAAGAGGAAAATTTTTTTGAAAATTGCTAATACATTTCTTAGATACCCTGTGGGTCAAAAATTTCGACGAAATCGCTCTATCTCGCACGGTTAAGGAGATAGAAGGAAATTCGGGTTTTGCCATTTCTGGTAAAAAATTTGAAAATTCAAAATGGCCACCATTTTTGGGGAGGGGAAAATTTTTTGAAAATTGCAAAGAGTACATTCCTTAGATACCCTGTGGGTTGAAAATTTCGACGAAATCGCTCTATCTTGCACGGTTAAGGAGATAGAAGCAAATTTGTGTTTTGCCATTTTTGGGAAAAATTCGAAAATTCAAAATGGCCGCCATTTTTGAGAAGGGGAAATTTTTTTGAAAATTGCAGAGTACATTACTCAGATACCCTGTGGGTCGAAAATTTCGACGAAATCGCTCTATCTCGCACGGTTACGGAGATAGAAGCAAATTTGTGTTTTGCCATTTTTGGGGAAAATTCGAAAATTCAAAATGGCTGCCATTTTTGGGGAGGGGAAAATTTTTTAAAAATTGCCAAGAGTACGATGCCCAGATACCCTATGGGTTGAAACTTTCGACGAAATCGCTCTATCTCGCACGGTTAAGGAGATAGAAGCAAATTTGTGTTTTGCTATTTTTGGCAAAAATTCGAAAATTCAAAATGGCCGCCATTTTTGGGGAGGTGAAATTTTTTTGAAAATTGCAAAGATTACATCCCTTAGATACACTGTGGGTCGAAAATTTCGACGAAATCACTCTATCTCGCACGGTTAAGGAGATAGAAGCAAATTTGTGTTTTGCCATTTTGGGGAAAAATTCAAAATGGCCGCCATTTTTGGGGAGGGGAACATTTTTGAAACCTGCAAAGATTACATTCCTTAGATACCCTGTGGGTCGAAAATTTTGACAAAATTGCTCTATCTCGCACGGTTAAGGAGATAGAAGCAAATTTGTGTTTTGCCATTTTTGGCAAAAATTCGAAAATTCAAAATGGCCGCCATTTTTGGGGAGGGGAAATTTTTTTGAAAATTGCAAAGAGTACATCCCTTAGATACCCTGTGAATCGAAAATTTCGATGAAATCGCTCTATCTCGCACGGTTTAGGAGATATGAGCACATTTGCCTTTTTCAGTACTCAAAATAGCCAATTACTCATTTATTTAATTAATTACTCACTGATCTATGAAGCAATTCCCCCCAAAAGCAATCCCATACAAGCTATTAACCCAATGAACCTCCATACCAAATTTCAGAAAGACAGGCTTAATAGCATTCCTTAAAATGTCTGGAAACCAAAGAGATACTCAAAAGTAGCAAAGTAGCTATTACTCAGTTAGCTATAGAGCTATCATCACCAAAAGCAATCCCATACATGCTATTAACCCAATAAACCTGCATGCCAAATTTGGTAAACATAGGATAAGACCTGTTGCCTAAAATGTCTGGAAACCAAGTGTGACGGCGGATGGGGGACGCCGGAAAAAGCAAAAATAGCATCAGAGATGCCCGTACCCCACAGCCTAGGGAAATATTTTCAACACCATGAGATACAGAAGTACTGTATCAGTACAAACTACAGGATACTTTCAGAGCACAGTCATTTATATAAAGGTCCAAACAATGTTTAAATGGAGAAATAATGTTTAAAAGAAAGATCATGCATATAAAGATGAAGTATTAAAACAAGATAATTCAATAACAAGATGACAGCATTAATCAGCAAACTAAAATTCAACCCTCTTTATCTACATCTGCAAGGCCCGAATTATGGTTTAGATGGTTTGAATATTACCATGCATACAGAAGTGGTAATACATTTAATGAATGCTTATGTGTGGTGTTGGAGCAAAATCTGTGGCTCACTTGATGAAATTCTATCTCTTACAATGGGAAGTTATGAAAGTAAAATTCTTAATAAATTCTAATATGACTTTAACAGTGCTTAATCTGCATCAAAAGAGAGACCCAAAGGTGCAACAAGATTTTATAGGTCAAGGTCATTACGACAAGGTCAAAGGTCAAATTAAGGTGACACCATGATAATACACACCTATAGCCCCTAACCAATGTCCCCTAGCAAGTATCAACTTCCTCACCCTTACGGTTTCCAAGATATAGCCCGGACAAGATTTTATAGGTCAAGGTCACTACGCCAAGGTCAAAGGTCAAATCAAAGTCAGATCATGACGTTGCACAACTACATCCCCTAACCAATGTCCCTACCAAGTATCAACTTCCTACACCTTACGGTTTCCGAGATATAGCCCGGACAAGATTTTTGAACTCAAGGTCACTACGGCAAGGTCAAAGGTCAAATCCTGGTCAGACCATGACGTTGCACACCTACACATCCTAACCAATGTCCCTACCAAGTACCAACTTCCTACACCTTACGGTTTCCGAGATATAGCCCAGACAAGATTTTATAGGTCAAGGTCACTACAGCAAGGTCAAATCAAGGTCATACCATGACATTGCACACCTACACCCCCTAACCAATATCCCTACCATGTATCACCTTCCTACACCTTACGGTTTCCGAGATATAGCGCGGACAAGATTTTATAGGTCAAGGCCACTACGGCAAGGTCAAATCAAGGTCACACCATGACATTGCACAGCTACACCCCCTAACCAATATCCCTACCAAATATCAACTTCCTACACCTTACGGTTTCCAAGATATAGCCCGGATAGGATTTTATAGGTCAAGGTCACTACGGCAAGGTCAAAGGTCAAATCAAGGTCACACCATGACGCTGCACACCTACACCCCCTAACCAATGTCCCTACCAAATATCAACTTCCTACACCTTACGGTTTCCGAGATATAGCCCGGACAAGATTTTATAGGTCAAGGTCACTACGGCAAGGTCAAAGGTCAAATCAAGGTCAGACCATGACGTTGCACAACTACACCCCCCTAACCAATGTCCCTACCAAGTATCAACTTCCTACACCTTACGGTTTCCGAGATATAGCCCGGACAAACTATTTCCCGCCGCCCGCCCACCTGCCCGCCCGCCCGCCCATCCGGACACCATGGGTGAAAACAATACCCCGACAGCCCTTAAGGGCTGTGGGGTAAAAATAATATGTCCACCCCCCAGAACAAGCAAACTATGGACTCTATAATCCCCTTAACCAAATATAGTTAAGATAGCTTCTGCACTTTTCCTTTATGTGAGCATAAAACTAGGTTGACTTGAAAACAGCTAATTAAGTAGCTAAGTGGATATTAAGCTCTTAGCTATAAAGCTAAGACTCCCAAAAGCAATACCAAGCATCTTATTATTCTAATAATCTTCTACCCAGACATCAATACTAGGTTTTAGCTATTACCAAGACTTTGGCTTCTTTGATAAAAATAAACAGACATTTACTCAAGACAAGAAAAATAAACTAAAAGTTTTGCTATTGAAGATGCAAATAATTGTACTTTCAAACTGGCTACTCAGACAATAAAAATAAAATCTAAACTTTGGCAACTTAAGACAAAATTTACTCCACTCTCTTCGCTTGGCACAATAGTAACTAGATATTAGGCCACAGAGCTGGAGCATGGTGACTGGGCATTAGTTAAGTTGAAAGAAGTATGTGGTGATTAACATATTATTCACGTAACATATTATTACATATTTATTTTGCAAATATAAAACTATTTGCAAGACATAAATTAAAGTGTTATATGGATATTTTACACAGGCAAACTTTAAGTATTTTAATAAAATATTCAATGATTTCATTTAAAATAAGATAAAATACTGCATATTTTCGAGATCTGTTTAACGCCCTGTGCAGTCTTCGTCCAATATTTCTCGTTGCCATATTTAACATTTATAAATATTTTAAAGAGAAATAAAATTACCTTATTTTCAAAAGAAATATGTTAGCCTTTAAAATCGTTGTAGATCTTTGTAGTAGTACTACGTAATATTACCTCATGAAAGCCATTTGGTCACACTTTTGAAACCAAATCTCACATATCTGCTCATGAATATTAATGAGATGTACAAGTCCACAAATAGATCTTCAGATATATTTATTCCGTGGCCAAGCTAGTGTGTTTTGTCTTATTTTTATATAAACTGTTGACCATCAGTATTTTAAGCTTAGATATGATATATATGCACCTTATTTTTTAACAAACAGATTTCTTTGAAACTTTTGTAAATCCATCGTCATTTGTGAAGCATTTGATCTTGAAGCAAATATGTAGATGTTTGTTGTCATATATTACTGTGAATTTGAAAATTTTAATTACTTAAATGTAGTTTTTATAATCTACAAGCTTACCATGTGGGGACTGAATGCTGTTCTCGGATGGCCGCAGGCATCACGGCCAACATCTAAGAAAAATAGACATTTATAGTTGGCCGTAGCCTCAGGTTGTCCTCTCGTTGTACACTCTTGAGATCTCATCCTACTTTCTCGTTGCAATTTTTTAAACCTTACCCCTCAGCTGTAATACAGTGGGGAGGCAGGGTGGGGCTCTTCTCAGTCCCACATGGTAAGGTTGTAGCTTATAAAAGCTACATTTAAGTAATTAAAATTTTCAATTTTATTGCGCTACAATAGCTTACCATGTGGGACTGAATGTTGAATCCAACCACATGGTGGAGGGATTACAGCTCAGACTGGAAGATATATCAATTTTTCTTAGATTTTGAAGTAATAGATTAGAATGAATGTTTAGAAATACCAGTCTGAGTCCCATTTACAGTGCCCCAATCCCGAAGACCGGGCCTGTAAAGAGCCAAAAACCTTTGTTTGCAATCCAGGCATGGATTTCGCTGCGGCGCTTGCCGGAGGCCAAAGCTAGCAAGAAAGCAGTTTTGAGAGTAAGATGTTTGAGGTCTGTGTCTTTCATAGGCTCAAAGGGAGTTTTTGTGAGCTCATTGAGAACAACAGAAAGGTTACATTTTGGAAGGTTCCTGGAACTTTTTGGGCGATCCCTGTGAAAACTGGAGAGTAACCTGTGAAGGTCTGAACTTTGTGCAATATGGTGGCCCGCTGGGCCCAAAGTGTCAACAATGTCCGTCCTGTAACCATCAATGGTTGAGGGGCGCCTGTTTAGATCTTGGTACAGGTACATGAAAAAGTCTGAGATTTGTTTCACAGATGGAGAGGAGAAATCCACCGAATTTTCTCTGCACCATTTTTCAAATAGGGCCCACTTTGACTTATAGATGGTCCTTGTTGATGACCTCTGAGGGGCAGCAATTCTCTCTGCCACCTCCACAGAGAAGCCTTGTTCTTGGAGCTGTCCACTCCTAGACACCAGGTGTGGAGGTTGAGATGTTGTGGATTGCTGTGAAACACATAATTGTGGGACTGTTTGAGAAGAGTTGTTGACACCGGAAGTTGCAGTGGGATCTCTGCTGAGAGCTGCACTAGGTCCCAAAACCAGGGCATCCCTGGCCAGCCTTGGGCTATTACGATGATCAGGCAATGGCATTGTCTGATTTTTTGGATCATCCTGTGAAGGAGAGCCGTCGGAGGGTAAGCATAGGCAGTGAGACCCATCCAGTTTAAGTTCAGAGCATCTATGTCCCAAGCATTTGGGTCTGGGACTGGAGACACGTACAGTGGAAGTTTGTGGTTCAGATGAGTGGCAAATAGATCTACATGAGGAGTGATCCACTTTTGACAGATCTGTTTGAACACCTGCGGATGCAGTGACCATTCTGTTGACTGCACTTGGTTCAACCTGGACAGGAGGTCAGCCATCACATTCAGACACCCTGGAATATGTCTGGCTTTTAATGTTATGCGATAGTGATGACACCATGTCATGATCTTCCACAGGAGAGTGCACATCTCCGCTGAGTGAGTTCCTCCTTGTTTGGTTTTGACACTGGTCCTTGAAGCTTTGAAGGGCCAGGGAGACCGCCTTCAACTCTAGACTATTTATGTGTAGCCATTTTTCCCTGTCTGACCACAGAGCCTTTGTAGAACTTTGATCTAAGTGAGCGCCCCAACCTTCGTTTGAGGCGTCTATAAAGAGTTGGATGCTGTGGTCTTTGGGATGAAGGTCTGCACTTCTCATCACGTTTGTGGGGTTCTGCCACCAGTCTAGGTGTGCAGAAATGGTCTCTGTCTGTCCAAGGAAGGAGGCTGTCCTGTGACTGAGGATATCTCCAGTGCTCCTTGAGATGAAACTGAAAGGGCCTCATGTGAAGGCGTCCCTCCGGAACCATTTTCTCTGTTGAGGCAATCAACCGACAAACATCTTGCAGTCAAAACATGTTTTGACTTGAGTCGTAGGATCAAATCCTGAAGTTTGAGCCATCTCTCTTGAGTGGGTTTTACAAGGGCTGAATCTAGATGGTATTCGTAGCCCATGAACGAAAACACCTGAGTAGGTTTTAGTTCTGATTTTTCCTGATTTATTATCCACCCCAAGGACTGGGTTAGGTCTACCAGTAGGTGTTAGGTGTTCCCTTGGGCTTCCTTCTGAGACTGGGACCTGACCAGCCAGTCGTCCAGGTATTGGTGAAGTCTGAGTCCTCTGGAGAGGGCCATTAGCTTCACTTCTTTTACAATCATTGTAAAGACCTGGGGGGCTGTGGCTAGTCCGACGGGGAGTGAGGTGAACTGGAACACCTGCGACCTGTGGCAAAACCTTAGGTATTTCCTTGAGTTTGGGTGGATGGGGATGTGAAGGTAAGGGTCTGATAGGTTTATCGATGATACCCATGCCCCTGGAATCAGGGAGGTCCTGATGGACTCTGGAGTTTCCATTTTGAACTTTTCTACGTGTAGAAAAGTGTTGAGCCTGCTTAAGTCTATGACTGGCCTCCACCTTTGGTGAGGCTTGGGGACTAGAAACAGGCGACTGTAAAACCTGAGAGATTTTACATTTTCCACCCTTTCTATTGCGTTCTTTAACAAAAGAGTCTGGATAAAAGTGGTCAGAGCTTGGTCTTTTTGGAGAGCCTTGTATTCTGACTGAATCAGAGGGAATCTGACCAGACTTGGTTTTGAAATGAATGGCAGTACATAGCCATTGGTGATAATGTTTAACACGTTGGATGAAAATTTGTTTGTTTGCCAGTCTCTTCTGAAAGAACGGAGGTGACCTCCTACTGGTGGACTGAGGCTTTTAAGGAGTCATTGGGGAGAGGGGTTTCCACGCCCTTGCCCCCTGTTGTGGGGTCGAAAACGACCCCTGGAGCCTCTGAATTTCGGTTTCCCCCACCTGAGGAAAAATGATTGGTTACTGCTTTGTGAGGAGTTGCCCCCATAGGGGCGTTTCCTGTAGGAGCCTCTTTTCTTGTTGTGGGGACCACGAAAGGGCTCACAGGGTCCGAAACCCTGAGAGTCTGAGATGTGGTTGTAAGAAGGTAATTTTGGCTTCGCAACTTAGCAAGCCAGTGTTACCCATAGTTAAGTATATAGCTCCCTCTGGAGTATATGGGCTAAGGATTTGCTGAGGCATGTGAGAGCTCTGTGTTGAATAAGAACAGTCTTATTCCATATGTCTAAGTATTCACAGGCTTGTTCATATCCCCGTTGGCTGCTTTCTCAGGATTGGCACCTTTCTGAATCTGAGACTTAACCCTCTTAAAGGTTGACTTCAGGCTGTGTTGGCACTCCTCAAGAGTGGCATTGCAAGAAGATGAAGTCTTGGCAAAGGCAGCAGTAAAGTTGAGAGTGGATATGTTTTGCCTAGCTTGGTGTTCCAATTCTTCGAGAATTGATAGGGGAACCTTGCCCATAGGGGCCCCAGGGGGTTTAGGAGTAGTACAGATTTTGGCAAAATCTGTATTCAACTCCTGCATTTTCTCCTCATAACAGGGCTGTCCCACCTTGTACCACTTAGCAGTGGAAGGAGGAGGTGTGATGTATTTACCCTCAGGTAAATTAGCGGCCTGGAAATCATGCTCAAATTGATCAAAGGCATCTTTGATAACTGAGGTGAGTGGGAGCATAGAGGAAGCACCTCTTGGCCTGAGCTCTGACAGCCTTTCTCATCATCCAGACCCATGACTGAAGTTGAGGACCTAGGTATGGACTCCCTGGGGTCAGGGAGGGAAAGAATGCGCCTGAAAGTGTCCACTTCTTCAGCGTATTGGGAGGGAACGTCAGACAGAGCTACTTCCCTCTCATAAGGGGGGTCTGGATCGTGTTGAGGTTGGTCTTGGTCAGAGAGAGAACCAGAGGGCTTTAAAGACCTGTGTTTGGCTACAGAGGACTGATCCTCCTCTGAAGAAGATGACACGTATCTGGACCTCACCTTATGTTTACTCTTGTCAGCATGTTTTTTGGATTTAGAAGATGACATCCGAGGTTATCGGATTCATCATTGAATTGATCCGAGGCAGACCTCGGTTCAACATCATGTCTTCTATGAGAGTGAGAGTTTTTTTAGGTCTATCCGAGGCCTTCATAGAATGCTCCTCGGATGAACTAGAAAGCTGATCCGATGCGTTATGATGATCAGCACTGAGACGTAGAGGAAGAACAGGACCATAGTCCACTTCCATTTCCTAAACATGTGAGGTAGTCCGAGGTCTCGGAGGGGGTAGGTCCAGATTTACAGCAGGCTGAGAGGGTCTAGGCTTAGAAGCTGAAGCCGAGGTCTGATCCACCTCCACTTGCTTTTTAGATGTTAATTCATTTCGGAGAGACTGCAAAGCTTCTAAGTTAAACATAGATGCCTGGAAAGAACCCATATGCTGCTGTAAATGGATGTTAAGTGTGTTACCCAGGGATTTTTCTAAATTTGATTCAATCTTCTGCTCTAAGGCAGTACCTGGGGTGGGTGGGACAGTTTTTGCTGGTGTTTTGATAGACAATAAACTGAAGGGTAGGGGACGTGGGGGTGAGGTAAATAAGTTGTCTGTAGCACTCTCAAGGTCTGCACGAGATCCAGTAAAGGAATCCACATCCTCATCCCCTAAGAGGTCGAGTTCATCATCTTTAGAACTAGTAGTGTCCCTCTTTTGCTTTTTGACATAGTGTTTCCTGTGTGTAATTTTAATCAGTTGTTCTTCTGTGAAAGAAGCACAGATTTCACAGGGGGATTCAAGTGTGACACAGATTGCCAGATTCCCTACAGGTAGGGCAGTAATTGTGTGAATCAAACACAAAGCAAAAGTGGCGACACTTATTAGATCTTGGCTTCTCTTTATTTGTTTGGTGGGCAGACATCTTGAAACGCAATAAAACGTAGATAAAAAAGCCTGTACCGAGGAAAACTCAAAAACACCAAAATATGAAAAAATACTTATCCTGTCGAAACGAAACTTTCACAGAATAAACTATGTTATATTTTAAATAAAATGTCCAAAAAATCAACATCCAACACTACATATGTGCTGAGAAATAGATGAAATTATCTACGTAAGTGACAGAAGCTACCAATTCACGCGGCCAACGAGAAAGTAGGATGAGATCTCAAGAGTGTACCACGCAGGGGCGTAGGAAGCAATTTTTGGTTGGACGGGCGAGGAACCAGATTGCACCGATGCCACACAACACCAACAATTTTGGTTAATTTTACAGAATGTATTGCATATAGGTAATATTCAAATGGTCCAATTAAAATATTTTAAAGTTCCTTTACCAAAGGAAATCTTTGTGACGACATCAATCCTAAGTTTTCCTGACCTTGTATGGGTATAGAAATACATATAGTCACCTCTGCATTTGAAAGGTATTTCTAATATCTTGACTACATGTTTCCAGAACCTGTGACCTTTCCTTCAAGTGCTGAGCTGATACAAGATCTATTTTTAGCAAGGTTGATCCCCAAATTGAGAGGGATGTATAATCGTTGGACTGGCCAGGTCCAATAAACACGCAGTAAAGAAAGAAGAGATTTCTGGGGAAAATCTTATCAGCTAACAAATTGCTGTGCTAAGCAATTGCTCTGTGTGAATTTGAAACTACATGTACACATTCTATTTTAAATTAGTAACATGGTAAATTAAATGTAGAATATTACTATATGTATGATTTTGGTCTGCATAAGTGAAATGTTTCACAGAATTTTACAAATCCCATGACAGGTTAACTGAAAATGTTCCTTTTTACAAATCATAAAAATAAATATTTTACAGTTCAAATGGTAGCTTACACAATGGTACATGTGAGCAGTGAACAGGGTAAAAGTGTAATTTGACCACATATTATTGAGTTACCTGTTACAATTTACATAAACTTCAAAACTGGAGTTTAGTTCTTTTGCAAAAAGTTGGGGGGGGGGGGGCGAAAAGATGTCCCCGCCCCCGCTGCCCCCCCAGTTCCTACGCCTATGCCACGAGAGGACAACCTGAGGCTACGGCCAACTATAAATGTCTATTTTTCTTAGATGTTGGCTGTGATGCCTGCGGCCATCCAAGAATAGCATTCAGTCCCACATGGTAAGCTATTGTAGCACAATAAAATT
This sequence comes from Sabellastarte sp. h YS-2021, assembly GCA_964017235.1. NCBI lineage: Eukaryota > Metazoa > Annelida > Polychaeta > Sabellida > Sabellidae > Sabellastarte > Sabellastarte sp. h YS-2021. Next base: position 110,627,260 of record OZ024928.1, read on the forward strand.
GTAATATTTTCATTCTCAAGCATAACAGACCTTTCCCCATGATGTTTACTAAAAAAATTATATATTTTCCAGATATTTAAATTTTTTTTGGAAGTTCTTGCAACACTTCGAAACAGCAGACAGACAAATATTAAATCACGTGATAACTTCTAGGAAATGGAAACCCCAAAATGCCTTCCAGTGATTGAATGTAGAACTACAATTCTAATAGCACTTTTATAGCACTTAATCTCTGTCAAAAGACAGATTCTAAGGCGCATCACACAAAAACATTGTTCAATATTAAAAAACCAGAGACATTGCAGGGGTCAGCACCGCGGAGAAAGCAGAAGGAGATTGGAAATTTAGGGTGGGTATGCTTTTCCAAAGAGGTATGACTTCAACTTTGACCTGAAAGAGGCAAGTGAGTTTGCAGAGCGGACCTCATCAGGAAGGTCATTCCAAATCATAGGTGCGTCATACACAAAACTGAGTCCAAAATGTTTTCGAGACTTGAAAACTGAAGCAAAGTGGGGAACCTCAAGAAATATGCCATCAGATTGACTTCGACATGTGTTATATGCACTATGTCTGGGAATCAGGAAGGGTTCAAAGTATTTGGGGTTACCACTGTGTGGGAACTTATATACCAGCATGGCAGTCTTAAAGATAGAACGGTACTTAATCGGCAACCAATGTAGTGCTTTTCTAACTGGAGTGATGTGTGAGCACTTGGTGGTGTTGGCAACAATTCTGGCAAGGCTATTCTGAACACATTGAAGTTTGCGCAGATCTAGAACTGAGAGACCTCTGAACAGAGAGTTACAGTAATCAAGTCGACTTCCGACCAGAGCATTGGCAGCCATAAGAGCCGCTTCATGTGTCAGATGTCCTCGGAGTCGCATAAGATCCCGGACATGAGCAAAACAAGCCTTGCAGACCTTTATAACATGGCAAGAGAATGAGAAATCTGAATCGAACCAGACACCAAGGTTCCTAACTGCATCTATTGGTGATATAAGATTACCAAATATGTTGACCGGGAAGGACTGATTAAGTTTTTCGCGCTGAGACTTTGAGCCAAACACAATGAATTCGGTCTTATCAGGATTTAGCTTGAGCTTATTTGTACAGAGCCATCTCTTTACATCTTCAAGGCAGTGTGACAGCTTATCAAGGGCCGAGGCAACATTTTTATGTGTGAGATGTACATACAATTGTGTGTCATCAGCGTAGAACTGGAAACTAATACCAGGATGATTCCGTATGACTTTACTCAGTGGAGTAGTATAGAGTGAAAAAAGGATTGGCCCCAAGACAGAGCCTTGAGGCACACCATACAACAACTTTTTGGCATCAGATAAAATTGACCCAATCTTAATGCACTGAACACGGTCTGAGAGATAAGACTTAAACCAATCGAGGACAACTCCGCTCACACCAAACCAGGAGCTAAGACAAAAGAGAATTAAGTAGCATATCATGATCAATAGTATCAAACGCTGCTGACTGATCCAAGAGAACGACAGCAGTAGCCTCACCTTTAGCAAAAGCCATAATGAACATCATTCTTAATTGAGAGCAATGCAGATTCAGTTGAGTGACCGAGTTTATAGGCAGATTGCCTGACATTCTGTAGTCAATTCAAAATGACATGGTCATTCAATTGAGAAGCAACAACACGTTCAACAAGTTTGGATAATAAAGAAGCCCAACCCAGAAACAGGTCTGTAGTTTTTTAAGTCATTGGGTGGTACTGATGACTTTTTAATCAATGGGGTTACAATACCCTACAAAGTTGTGCATATATTTTTATTGAAGGCTCTCATCATGGATCAAATTAGTAGTAAATTAACATCCATTCATTTTTCTGTCTATCCATTTTGGAGGTAAATATTACAAACCTTTACAACTAACATGTTCTGAAACTGTAGGGGCATTGTACACGGAATATATTTACAATTATTAAGGTCATCTTTGTGAAAAATGCAAATAAATAGCGATAAACATGTAGAAAGCAAATTAACTCATAAATTTCATTTTCGTAAATGCTTCTAATATAACCCTCAAGTGTTGCACAGTCACTGTAAATGTAAAATCGTTGTCTACGCATCCACCCATATTTTTATTGGCCAATGTCCCCTACTACCGTGACGTCACTTCATTCATTAATTTCTTTGCGGTTTACTTGTTTGACAAATTAGTAAGGCTGAGACTTCGTATTTAGACACAAATATTTGTCAAGCTATGCGATTCATTCATAATAAATATGTTGTAAATTAATTGTCATGCTTCAATAAATGGATGAAGGCACGTAAATGCACAGTGACTGTAAAATATACCCTAATAAAAACATTAAAGATTTTCAAAATGGCAATGTGTGTACTATACACCTTAATGTACAGATATGTGTACAAATATTATGCAGAATTTTGATATTTAAGGGCTTAAATGGCCAATTTAAAATCGCGGCAACAACCCAGTACATAATGCGAATCAAAGATTCGACTAATTAAATACTATCCATTCCCAGTGAGAATCTCAAAGTAGCTTTTGCTCAGCTATGCAATGAGTTAAAGGGCTCCAATTTTAATAAGATATAGCTCGCACAAAAGTAGGTGAATAACATATTTAAGGAAACACTGTAATAGTTTTCAAGTTACAACTGATTTACTCAACAGTGAGAACTTGAAAGTAGCTATTACTCAGCATGCAAGGAGCTACAAGGAGCAATTTTACTACTTAATAGCTGACCCAAAAGTAGGTTTAACAACATGTTTAAACAAAATATTGTAAATGCAATATTTTTCAAGTTACAACTGATTAACTGAACAGTGAAAACCTAAAAGTAGGTATTGCTCAGCTATGCATGAGCTACAGGTCTACAATTTCACATAGCTGATCCATAACTTTGTGAATAACATATTTAAACAGAATACTCTAAATGCAATAGTTTTCGAGTTACAACCGATTTACTCAACAGAGAAAATCTCAAAGTAGCTATTCCTCAGCTATGCAATGAGTTCAAGGTCTGCAACTTTAGTATGTTATAGGTGATCTGAAGAAGGTGAACGACATATTTAAAGAAAATACTCTAAATGCAATAGTTTTCAAGTTACAACTGATTTACTCAACAGTCAGAACCTGAAAGTAGCTATTACTCCCCTATGAGATGACACAAAGGTCTGCAATTTCACTATGTTATAGCTATCCCAAAATTAGGAGAACAACATATTTATAGAAAATACTTCAAATACAATAGTTTTTAAGTTACAACTGATTTACTTAGCAATGAGAACCTGAAAATAGCTATTACACAGCTGTGACATGGGCTACATGTCTCCAAATTTACTATGTTGATAGCTAATTCAAAAGTAGATGAATAACATATTTAAACAAAATTTTCTGAATGCAATAGTTCTAAGTGATTTACTTAACAGAGAAAACCTCAAAGTAGCTATTACTCAGCTATGCAATGAGTTACAGGTCTGCATCTTTACTCTGTCATAGCTGACCCAAAAGTAAGTGCACAACATATCTAAAGAAAAGACTCTAAATGCAATAGTTTTCAAGTTACAACTGATTTACTCAACAGTGAGAACCTGAAAGAAGCTATTGCTCAGCTTTGCCATGACATACAGGTCTGCAAATTCACTATGTTATAGCTGATCGAAAAGTAGGTGAACAATACATTTAAACAAAATACTCTAAATCCAATAGTTTTCAAGTTACAACTGATTTACTCAACAATGAGAACCTGAGAATAACTATTGCTCAGCTATGCCATGAACTACACATCTGCAATTTTACTATATTATAGCTGACCCCAAAGTAGCAAAATAACATATTTAAACCAAATACTCTAATTGCAATAGTTTTAAAGTTACAACTGATTTATTCAACAGTGAGAACTACAAAGTATCTATTGCTCAGCTATGCCATGAGCTATAGGTCTGTAATTTTACTATGTTATTGCAGTTAAGTACGTGAACAACTTATTTAAACAAAATACTGTAAATGCAATAGTTTTCAAGTTACAACTGATTTAATCCATAGCGAGAACCTGAAAATAGCTATTGCTCAGCTATGTAATGAGCTACAGGTCTGGAATTTTACTATGTTATAGCTAATTCTAATTCGACTTTTATAGCACTTAATCTCCACTGAGTAGTGGACTCTAAGGCGCAACAAGACAATAGCAATATGCAAATTCAGGGACAGAAATAGGTCAGCACCACGGAGAAGCCATAAGAGAAAAGCTGACTCAAAAGTAGATGAAATACATATTAAAACAAAATTCAATAAATGCAATTATTTTCAAATTACAACTCATTTACAGTGACAACCTCAAAGTAGCTATTGTTCAGCTATGCCATGAGCTACAGGTCTGTAATTTCACAATGTTATAGCTGACCCAAAAGTACTTAAACAACTTATTTAAACAAAATACTGTAAATGCAATAGTTTCAAGTTACAACGGATTTACTAAACAGTGATAACCTCAAAGTAGCTATTACTCGGCTATGTAATGAGCTACAGGTCTGAAATTTTACTATGCTGACCCAAAAGTAGCTGAATAACATATTTATACAAAATTCTGTATAATTATGCAATAGTTTTTATTATATATAAGTTACAACTGATTTTACTCATCATGGAAGATACTGAAAAGTCAAAAAGTAGCTATTACTCACTTAGCTATTGGAATAGATACTCAAGTTACTCACCCTGTTGTAGCTATGGAAAAAGTAGCTAAATAATATATTTTAACAAAATGCTCTAAATGCAATACTTTTCAAGTTATTAGTGATTTAGTCCATGATTTCATGAATTTTGATGAATTAAAAATTATTTTAAAAATTCATAAAAAATAATTAAGAAAGATCCAGGCCTGATACTCACACAAGGGAATTTACTAGTGGCCTAGTACATATATACAGGATAAGAGAAAAATCCCTGCAATAGTGAATGTGAAAATTGTGATAAAGTGTTGAAATTTTCACACTTTGGGTGGGGGTACCTCACTTGTAATGGCTCTGGAGAACAGACGAACAAACAGATCTGCATGCCTTTAACAATTTATCATCCTCGATAGTTAAGGTATCTTTTTTTTAAAAAAACCAGCATGTCTCTGGGTCTCATAGTTTTGGAGGAGAAGATGTTCACGCGGATGCCGCAGAGTGATGCCATAATGTCAGCTGACATAAAAATGCCTTAAAATCTACAAGATATGAGATAAAAGTTTATAACTTCTTCAGATTTAAGGTTTGTTTCTTATAAGTTCTCCAACAATTATACAGGCTGGTAATCGAGATGCCAGTTGTAAAGTACGTCATTACTGCTCATTGCCACTGGATTTGATTGTTGTTTTTTCTGCAATAGTCACCCCTCTTTGGTATAAAATGCACCGCCCCCAGGGATAAATATGGTATTTGTCTAGGGCATAAAATTTCCAGATGTATAGTTTGGTCAAATGAACATGTCTCAACATCTAAATATAAATAAGATAGCATTTTAAAATGACCAACAAGTGTACCATGGAATAAAGATACTGGGTATTTAACATGACAAATTGAATGAGGATGATTTCTGGGTACAGGGGCCGGTTTCATGAACAGACTTAAGCCTTGAGTCAGACTCAAAAGTTGAGACTTTGTCTCAAATTTTGGAAATATTTTGCTGAGTCTGTGAACTCAGACTCAATGCATTTCACAAACAAGCTCAACTTGAGACCTGGCTCAGTCACAGACTCAAATTTGGGCCCATGAAGGAGGTGTCTCAAATTTGAGTCCAAGCTTTGATGCCAAAAAACACATACATAAAGCGATACAATTTGTTCCAAAATGAAATTGATAATCTTGAAATCTTCTATTTTCATTTTATTTTGTAATTACAGCCACATATTCAATATTTACTAATAACAAAAGTCAATAGAATTGACATGCTTTATAGGCTATTATCAAGTGACAGGCCTCAAGGGTGGACTCAAAGCCAGACTCAACCTCAGTTGAGTCTCAATCTTATGGATCACTTAGAATAATATATTATCATATAATTTCTTTGTTTTATGAGTATTAAAGATATTTAAAATGATAATAATCATGAAATATAACTTTTTAAACTAAAAATAAGCCCACTATATATATGAAATGAGATTAAAAAGTTGAGACCATAACTTGAGACTGGTCTCAGCTGATCCACCCTTTGTGAAATCCATTTGAGCCAAAAACTCAGCCGAGACAAAAGTCTCAGATTTGAGACCCTGACTCAGCCTGGAGTCCGGCTCAGTTTGAGACTTTTCATGAAACTGGCCCCAGGTGTACTTCTGCAATAGATATCCCTGGTGACTAATGCACCCATATATAGTGACCCCTTGTTATTGTACTTTATTTATTCTGTATTCTAATACAACAGTATGTGGTAACTTTTAGTAAACTTCAATAACTTAAAACTAACCGTTACTGCTGTCTACCAATAAAACTGAAAATAGTAACCACATCTACATCAGAGGTCAAACATTGAAACCTGGCCAGGTCACACTATGTTGCTAAGTTAAATGTAGTCATCATAGATGTTTAATATGATGTCAGAATGAAGCCCTGGGTTGTGATCCATGGTTATGTGATGGCTGGAGTGGTCCTGGTTTTGCCCAAGAGGCTCATCAGGTATGTTGGAATGTAAAGTCATAGCTGGCTGGGATGTGAGCCAAATGTGCAATATCATGGAGAAAACTGCAATCTGGTATCACACACTGTTTTGGACCACCGTTATGATGGATTCAGGCCATGTGTGGCCAGTTTTCTTGAAGACTAGTAACTATTCCATGAAACCATTTCACTGGTGTATGTCAGAATACTTTTGAGGATTCACTGACAAATATATACTATCAGTAATTGACATTTGTCATATGGCAAATGATTAATGAAAAGTCTTATGAATTACTCCTGTACATTGAGAGTGATGATTGCTAACCTTTGCTATTACCATAAAGATATCGCATTATACCCTCTTGTCATAAAGACATACTCACTGTTTAAGACAGCACAAGTGAAAGGTCAAAGGGTTTAACATCCCCTTCAACAGCCAGAGTCATATTGGGCCCTCAGCATTGGCACTTGTGGGAGCTGCACCCATACAGACATGAGAGCCTGTGATGAGATGCTAAACTTGCTAACCAGCAGATACTGTTATTATTACCTAAGCCAATATTATAGATTTAGTTTTGGCACTACATGTTTGTTTGATGTTTACAAAATAATTCGAAGAGTTACACACAGATTTTTAAAGAAATATTCACAATGGCCAAAGGAACTTTAGCTTTGTGACATAGGGCTATTTCCAATATGTGTGTATATACCTCCATAATAAATCGTCAGATTGTCTGGCAAAAAATACAGGAGCCTTACACAGTAGTGTCAATAATGTATCTACATTTGATATGCACCTAGCCAAATTCCAGCAACAACGATCTAGAACAGGAAAAAATTCAGGTCAGAAATGAGCTGCTTGGTGGAGTTCTGCAGTCTCCATGTGCTTTTCTAGTTTTCCCGGTATTGATGTTATTCTTCACTACACTCACAGTGGTTTACTATCTACTGTTTACTATTACTACAATTTACATACTCTAAACTGTCACTACTAGAGTGATTGACACCACTGGTAACACTACCAAAACTACAACAAACCATCATCATTTTACTATAATTGTAAGCACACATACTTGCAGTGCTGTACTCAGTCTTCAACAGTTGACTGCAACATACTAGCACCATCACTATTAAGTCACCAATATTCACCATACATTATTCCTATTATTATTATTTTTTTTAATATTTCTTATTTACCACACACACTTGGAGTGTTGTACTCTGCAAACTGGTTCACCCAATTCCACTCCCTTGGCTCTTCTAGTCTTCTCACTTGTTCCCTCTTCATTCGCGCTAGTAAACGTTGTTGACGTTTCTTCTCGTACAGCTTCCAAAGTTTTCTAGAGCTGGAGAAAGGGTATAGAGCTATTAGTTCTACAATTCAGTGGACATTACAAAGATATTATGACACAATGACGGTCAAATTAGGCACACAATCACTTAATTACATTACTTGCATCATTGGTATCTTGAATTTGTATCAGTTCCACTGCGGCATGTCAAATTTGGGTTTTGCATCTCTTTTAAAAGCATTGGTCATACTATAACATATCAGTTATAACTGTCTCATCTTAATATGGGTTGTCCAAACCAAAGATGGGCTCACCTCTTCAAAGTCATCTTGAGAGTGGCAAGCATAAAAAAATTTTTCTAATGCAATGGTTGCGAAGCTCAAACCTACAATCCACACTTTTAAAGAGAAGAATCAGTCACAAGAATTTCAGTGTTATTCCTTGAAAAAACATAAGCTTCTGGGATACCATTTTAAAATAAGGATAACAAGTTTGAAAGCATGATGCCCAAGTGTGCAATAAGGTGCACTTGTGGAGTGTAGACTATCTTGCAACGTTGAATTCTTGAAAATGTTTTGACATTCTTGTACAAAGTCTAGTACAACTCACCATTCACAGGAATGGTGATCAAGACTTATCTTTGTGTATGCTACATATGTACATAAAACCACATGTTCAGTTGATATCTGTGATGTAAAGATGGACTCCAAATGACTGAATGATGTTAATAATGAGTCTCTTATTTAAAAAACACTGTCATCAATAGGTATCTTGCGAAATAATGTTCAAATAATCAGGGGACTATTTTATACCATGGACACTGCCTTTTTTCTTACAATTCTACAACAATAAATATTGAAAATAAACAATGATAACTTACCTAAAGAATGCCTGTATTGCCAGTGACCTTCCCAAGACAGTTTTCAGCTTAACAGATACACCTCTGAAGTTCTTTTCATCTGATGTAACACTTTTCACTGGATGAGTCTGCTTCCTCTTTGATCTTTGCTCTCTGGATTTACAAATTCCTTCCTTCTTTCTAGGTTGTAATTTCCAATGTTCAACCTCCACTTTAGATTCATACAATGATCTCCATGGTCCGAAATCGTCAGTACCAAGTTCAGCTAGTCTACACAAGGCCGGCAACACATAAGATTTACACTCATTTTTCATGTTAGAATTACCAGTATTTGATGAGGAGTTCAATGAAAGGGAGTTTGTAGAGATAACCATTGAGGATGTACTAAAATTGGTAGAACATTCACTCAGCATTTTCTTACTTTGTGTCAGTCTGTTCAGAAGTCCTATCTGTGTATGCACAGGTACATCATCTTTGAAGCAAAGTTTAGACTGAATTGGTCTATACTTTTTGTCAGCTGCATCACTTGCATATTCCCAGCTAGGACAAATCAGAGAGGACAGGGGCATATCTTCATCACTCCTTTTCTTTTTATGAGACTGCCCATTGACTAAATTATTGTTCTGCTCAGTGTTTGATGAGAGTTTACAACATGCTTCCCTCTCAGCAGTTGATACATTGCAGTGTCCACTACCTGGAAATACCCACCTTGGACACATCTGACAATCTGGTAATTCACACCTTGGTAAGGACTGATTCTTCATCATAAAATCAGCATTTGTCTTATTTGTATTTGTGATACTCTGCACAGTTGAACTACATGTTGTATAGGACACACTGGATGTTGCTGTGTAACTCTGAGGTATCCTGCCTGTATCTTGGACACACATGGGGCTACTCCAATTTCCAACTAGGTGGCTGCAACTTCTCTGAGGATCAAATAGGCCTGGTAATTCACACCTTGGTAATGACTGATTCTTCATGATAAAATCAACATTTGTCTTATTTTTATTTGTAGTACTTTGCACAGATGAACTACATGTTGTATAGGACACACTGGGTGTTGCTGTATAACTCTGAGGTATCCTGCCTTTATGTTGGACAAACATGGGGTTATTCCAATCTCCAACTAGCTTGCCCCAACTTCTTTGAGGATGATATGGGCCTGGAAGTTCAGACCTTGGTAATGACTGATTCTTCCTGCCATTTGTCTTATTCTGAATTGTGGAACTTTGCACAGATGAACTACATACCATTGAGGACACACTGGATGTTGCTGTGTAACTACTACAGATTACCGGACTACCCCATTCTCCAACTAACTGGCTGCAACATCTCTGAGGATCATTTGGGCCATATATTGAGGGTGGCACACTATGCATTTGTCTTTTATTTTGTTCGAAGTCTGATACCCACTCTAACTTTCTTTTTGCCTTGTTAGATGTGGTAGATACAGTAAAATCTTGACACAGCAAGTCTGTCCTTGAATTAGAATATTTTGATCTGCAGGAACTCATTTGACAGCCCCAACCATGATGGATAGGTGACTTGGCATGGTTGAATCCAGGATAGGCACCATGAAGGAGAGGGTAAGGAAAGGACCCATTCAGAAGCTGGTATGGATGAAGTCCAGGATATGAAAAATGGGTCAAGTTAGGAGGGTAGAAATAAGGCCACAGATTCATGAATATTGTAGTTAAGGATCATTCAATAGTGTATTTCTATCTGAAACTATAATAAAAAGAATTTTATCTGCAGTTATAATAAAACAGCTTTCAATAATGGTAATGCACTCAATAATTTCTCAGAAACTGAGGAGAGAAAAATAGGTTATGATTCTCTTTAGCAATGATATCTACTCTGAGCCTATCACATTTCAAAATGTGCCAATTATGTCCCTGTGAAGGTGTTGCAAATTTGTAAAACCCTTTGAAAATCAATTAATACACCTGATCTGTGACTCAAAATATGGCAAGAAAAGCTTTGTTAATGACAAAGGTCACAGCAAGCCAACAGCAACTCCTTAAACCAATTTAATTGTAGGCCTGCTGACCACAAAAAGAAAACCATAGTTTTTTACACATGCTAACAGGATTTATGTTTATCTTTTGTTTTCCCAATTTGCACTCATTAAATGCTATTTAACAGTAGGCCTTGGGAATACCACATCCAAAGACACACTGAAATGCATTACTTTGGTCTATAACAACCTGCTTCACTGTAAAAAGCCAGAGGAAGTCAAAATTACTCCACAACCAATCTCTCAAAGATTGCAATTAAGTCCCTCAGAAACACAAACTTTAAAATTTTAGGTCCATGTTAACTGCTATGGTCAAACCGGGATAAGCTATCCATATTTAACATATCATGAGCTAGATTCAATCCTGTAACTTGACAACCACTAGGCCACTGAGGAACCATTCAACTGAATTAACCAAGTGTAAGCTAGAACATGTTCAGTTATTAATGCCAACCTGGTAAGCAACTTTTCCACAGAGGCCTATATCTAATTTAGTGCTTTGCAGATGCAATATCTTCCAACAGGGGGGAACTCAGTGGACTAAATTAGCAAAACAGAATAGAATAAATGAATTAACCAAGTGTAAGCTAGAACATGTTCAGTTATTAATGCCAACCTGGTAAGCAACTTTTCCACAGAGGCCTATATCTAATTTAGTGCTTTCCAGATGCAATATCTTCCAACAGGGGGGAACTCAGTGGACTAAATTAGCAAAACAGAATAGAATAAATGGGGCTACCATATTGAATCAATCCTTAAGAGCCTCCCGTTTAGAGGCTCAATCTGGAGGATCATAGATCATTTTTGGCAGATCATGGCGGATTGAGTTTTTGTACCTCAGGGACAAAAATTATATTTGAATTCAAGCCTCTGTTGAGAAAAGCAATTGCATTTTTTGAAATATTAAAATACATCACTGTTAATATAAGGCCGTTTGAGAGAAAAACTTACCCTCACTAACACCAAGACACTTTTTATCTTAAATTAACAAAACAAAAGGCAGGGGACAGTTTTGGTCTCCAATTCAGGGTTGTGTGGGTCGGGGGGATACCTTTTCCTCCCCCCAACCTTTGCAATGGAACTAAATTTCAACTTTGAAGTTTATGCAAATATTTACTTGATAACTCTATAGGTAACTTGATATGTGGTACAATTACACTTTAACCCTGTTCATATATACTATTGTGTATGCTACCAGTTGAACTATAAAACATATATTTTTATGATTTGTAAAAGGAATATTTTCAGTTAGCCTCCCATGATTTCTAAAATTCTGTGAAATGTTTCACTTGTGCAGACCATATATTAATCGTCTACATTTAATTTACCCTGTTGCTAATTATTTAGATCTTAAATATGTAGTTTCAAATTCACATAGAGCAACGGTTTGGCACAACAACTTGTCACCTGATGAGATATTTTCCAGAAAACTCTTCTTTCTTTACTGTGTGTTTATTTGATCTAGCCAGTCCAACGATTGTACATCCCCCCCTCAATTTGGGGATTAACCTTGCCAAAAATAGATCTTGCATCAGTCTGGCATTTGGAGGAAAGGTCACAAGTTCTGGAAACATCTAGTAAAATGATGTGATTTTCATTATGTCCTGCTCTAAGAAGAGGACGTCACATGGTCAAGATATTAGAAATATCTTTCAAACACGGAGGTTACTATATATTTTCTATACGCCGCAGAGATTTCCTTCTGAATTTATAGATATTTAACAATAGTTTTAAAAAACATCAGGGTTACCAACTTACCACAGACTTTTGATAACTGGATTCAAGGTCTTTTCAAGGATTTTCAAGGCCAACAACAATTCTCAAGGACACATTTTAAGGCACAGCCTCCTTCACCTCCCCTTCTAGCCATCTGTTCCTCCCACAAAATTCTTTGATTTTAACATTTTATGAACTATTACAACAATGCTAGTTAACACATCTAAGATCATACTTGCTTTGCTGAGTCTGATACAGATGCAGAAGTTGGGCAATAACAAATTCAAGGACTTTTCAAGAATTTTATTCAATTTTGGCCTAACTCAAGGATTTTCAAGGCCTTGAAAATGAAACAATTTTTTTTCAAGGATTTTCAAGGATGTGGGAACCCTGAATATATTTCTGAGCGCCAACCTTATGATATTCCAAGATATAATTATATCTCATAAAAACCTCAAAAGTTCATTGACCAATTGTACTCCTTTAGATGAACCAATGGCTAATTACTTTTAATCTTTTTTATTTTGACCTTAGAAGTCCCAGGTAAAGATATAAAACAAGAATAAAAATTTTGAACCACATAAAACTTTGGCGCTTTATCATTTTTTCATTTACATTGAAGGGCAAATCATAGCTAAAGAGGTTTATAATATATCTGAGAGCATAAAACCCCAAGAGCTCTGTAAATATTTCATTATATCCCCCAGACAAAAGTTGGCATTTACTGGTTTCACCTCCATCGCACCCCTGCCTAACGTATTGCCTTGTGTGCGTGATAACTCAAAAACGCTTGCATGAATTTCCTTCAAACTTGTCACACATAAGTATTTGGGTTAGGAGAATAACCCTATTTTAACATGACCTTAAACTCCTAATAATAAAGAATTTTCGGCCACTTTAAGGTCAGAAATATGACTTTTGGCCACTTAATGTCCTCTAGATCAAAAGCTATGTGGCTCATCTGGCTCAAATTTTACCTAGAAAAATATTAATATATTCTTTTTTATATGCGCCAAAAAGTCAATGTTAGATTATGGTTAAATTGTGTTTGAGGCCCATAAAGACCCTACTTAGACAATTTTTCAACATTTTTCACATATTTTGTTCTGTGACTTGAAAATGTTCATTTTACATGTGCCAAAAACCAAGGCTTTAAGTAAACATCTACCCTGTATACGAGGCCCACGAACAATGTTCCCAGAGGACTTTTTTTAAATTGACCAAAAAAAAAGTGAAAAAAAAATGGTTTAACCATAAAAAATAAATATAAATGAAAAATAATTTATAATAATGGGCACTACAAAATGGGCACTACAAAAATACCCAGTGAATGGCTGTGGCAGGAGAGTTTCTTTATTATTTAACCTGATCCTTTGTGACACAAGAAAAGGCAGAGTGGCAGACAGACTGATGTACCACAATGTGATGTGGGAAAAGAGAGACTGTGGAGGTTGGCTAATTTTTTTATTGAAATTTTGTCTGAAAAATTCACATCTATCAGCTAGCTAGATGAGGATTAGGTAATGATAATTTGGCAGGTAATCATATATCACTTAGATCAAATGATCACTTGCCAAATTTGATGGTCACCAAAACCTACCAATAGGAAGTCAGTGCCAAACGGCTGCATTAGTAACAATTGGGTCTACTCAACCACTCCTACAAACTTTGATGTAATGCTATAACAAAGTCAATTTTGGAGTTTATTACCTATAAACAGTTCAAGGTTATATCAGGATAGAACTTAAGCGATGCCCACGTTGTCATGGAGCTGGACTGAAACACTATACTGCTGGACCACTGTAGTTCAACTCAAAAGTAAAGTCACAAATGCTCGCCAAGCAGTTATGATTACACACATTTAAATGTATTCAGTTGTAAATTATAAATCTCACCCATTTAGCTAAATCATCTACAATACCTGCTTAGCTTGTCACTCGCAGAAGTTATTGTATGTTGTGGTATTTGTAATTTTTGGTTACTTGAAAAATAAAATCCCTTCAGCCCACGTGTACTCTTGATCATTTCTACTTGTTTGATGATCATGTCTTGTCAGAGAGTTAAATCAGTCTTGATGATCTCGTGAAGGGGTGGGCGTGGGGGGTGGGGGGGTTAATTTTTACCGTAAAGTAATATACACTAGGCGTTACAATACAAACCATGAAACAGTCACAATAAATCAATACATAAGAATAACAACATTGTAATAACAACATTTACTTTGTTACTCTGATATTATCGTTGTTATTCTTGGATGAATGTATTTTTGTATGATAGGAGAAAATATTTACAATGATACAAAACCTGACCCATTTAATCAGTCTACAGTTTTGGTGGCAAAATTAAGTAACTTTACTGTACTTGGGCACCTAGATCAAAATATTCACATCTGATTGGCTGATCACCAGACAGTTAATAAAATAAATTCTTGATTACTTTAATTCGCTATCGTTCACCTGCCAAAGTCATGTGATTGCACTTGTACAACAAAAGCCGGAATACATATTATGAATTTAACTATTTACCTAATAGTTTATAATTTATTTATTAAAACAAAACAAATTAAAGGTAACCATGTAAGATTAAAGAAAATCGTTAAATCAATATGCACACATTTTGGCTCAGATTTGTTTTTTTTTTTCAGAAAATATTTTTTGTGAAAATAGTCTAATTAAATTCAAGAGGTAATTCAAAATTAACAGAAACAGCTAGTAAAACCAATAATTTATAATCATTTCCAGCCAATCCACACTAATGGAAAATAAATTTTTTAAATTATTTATTGAGGTATATGGCTACTCTGGTATATGGCTATCCATTGAATGAGTATATCTTCATCAAGTTGCGTGATTATACAGAGCCAGATTGCTGACATTATGTCCTCATTTGGGACTCCAATGGTTGGCGGGTGGGAGGTCATTGTGTTTACAGTTTCATTTAACGCTGGACTTGTGTGGGTGCTTCCTGGTAGATTTTACACTTCATGGTGTTAAACAATGGATGTCTTCCAGAAAATTAAGATTAAACCGTGATGAACATGAGTTCATTATTTTTGTTTCTCCAGTTAATCATAAAAAGCTGGACAATTTAAAGTAAACATACTTTGGTGACCTTTTACATCCAGCTAGGAGAATGAGGGATCTATGTGTCTTGTTTGACGGAGAATTCTTTTTACAGACTCTGTATCCAATGTTTGCAAGAATTATTTGTTCAGTTGATTTCAGGCATATTGGACAACACCTGACGGGTGATGGTGCTGTTTTGTTGCAAATACCCCTGTTAGCAGTCCCTTGGATTACTGCAATTCCCTTTTCAGATGTTTGTTTAATTTCAACAAACGCAAATTATATAATGCATGGATTGTAATCAACCATACTAAGTACACCAGAACTTCGGCAACCCTAAATAGTCTTCATTGCCTGTTGGATACCAGTGTATGTTTAAGATTCTACACTCGACTGCAATTTTTTAGCAGTGGCCATTATAGCTACTTCAGACCATTTCGGATCCCCTGTAGAAGCGAATACAACACAATACAAGAAACACTGACTAGGTTCTACAGTTTTGCCCATCCTTGCACAAATTAAAGAATCAGTTTGGTCATACTTTTGGATTTGATGCTCTTACAATATGGAATGAATTTGCCAGGTGATATTCCTTCTGATTCCTTTGTCGCCTCCTTCAGGAAGAAACACAAATCTCACATTTGTTCTCCAGGGCCTTTCCACCATAGTGTTCTATCTACCCAATGTCTCTGTAGTAATGACCGTTGCTATGGTCATGGTTTGGTAAATATCGCAATACTGCTTTTGATTGGTGTGCCTTAATTAGAGTCTGCTTCAGTGCAGAGATAAGTGCTATAACAGTTCATTGTAGAATAGAATGTCTGAATGACAGACTCTAAGGTGCACAATTAAAATCATAAAAACATTAACACCCAGGAAAATAAGCAGAAGTTAGCACCATAGAGAAAATCCCAGTTAAGAAAAAATATAGTCTAGGGTGTGAATGCTTTTACAAGATATCATCTTCTTTTTAAGGAGAAAAGAGAGGTGGTCGAGTGTATATCATCAGGCAAATCATTCCAAATCATTGGGGCATCATAAGCAAAGCTAAGACCAAATTGCTTGGTGGACTTATGTCTTCACAAAACAAACTGTAGAACCCCATGCACAACACCACCCACTTCCATGAATATTTTCATACTGTGTCTGGGTTAAAGAAAGCTACGGAATATCTTTGATAACCACTTTGCAGGAACTTATATCCCAGTAAAGCAGCCTCAAACACAAAACGCTTTTCAATAGGCAACCAATGCAGTTTCATGTGTGCAGGAGGTCTGTGTGCATATCTGGTGGTATTGGTGGTAATTCTTGCGAGGTTGTTCTGGACACATTTCAGCCTTCGAATATCGAATGCAAGGAGACTCATGACTAAACAATTCAACCTTATACAAGGATATTTGCAGCCATATATAACTTTGTGACCATAAAAAACATGAAAAGATTCATCCAGGTACATCCACTTTCCTATCTTTTTATGTGGGGACCCTCCAACCCGGGTTATTTTAGATTAGAAATAACCGCCCATATCAGTGCGAACCCACCGTCACTTCTTGCCAGCATTGGTTTTTTGTTGTTTTTTGTTGTTGTTTTTTGTTGTTTTTTTTTTGCAAGAGCGGTAGATACTTCCATTGGGAGGTTATGTTTTAGGATGCATTCATTTCTGTATCTGCTATAACTCTAAAAGTAACGTAGGTAGCTCCTGACCAATGAAAGAAATGATTACATTTTGGGAAATATCCGGATCATATTCTGTATACAAAAAATTCCAAATTTGTAGAGGTCCCATTTTCAATGTATTTGACTTTGGCTTTCAGGTTTATATTACTCCAGAAGTAATGAGCAGATCTTCATGAAATTTTATGTGTGTGTAGGATCTGGTTAAAGGAAGAAGTGTTTACATTTTTTGGAAAGATCCAGTCCCAGTCATTAGCAACCTGCCCTTAAATTTACATGTGAACATTTTCTATGAAATATGAACTTACACAAGCCTTTTTAACATAGTAATATAAATAACGAATGTAGAAATGCTTTTATACTGAAGTATGCATAAACTTACTTATTCTTCTGACATTCCATCTTGTAGCCTGTCAAAATAGGATTTTGATGATTGGTCATAATCCAGATGATTGACCAGATTTAATAGAAGCGAGATCCACACTCTTTCTGGATCTGGACTACGTGGACAAAAGTTACAGCAAATACGTCTTTTGTGACAGAAATAGTTCAAAGAGGTGAAAGGTCGGCAGATCAATGTGCTCTGAAAGGGATACACATTTGACTAATTTGGAAAAAAGCTCAAGAGGTGTGTTTGTGACATGATAACATAATACAGATATATTATGGGATAAAGACCATGTATGTATACACATATACGCATTCTTGTACACCTGTTTTAGTTGCATGTGAATTTGTCTTACAGCATCATAGATGAAGTTTTCACAATAATGACATATCCAGATGTATTGACACACATATGAATAACAACTGTAGTAATTTTCATCTACTCTATTTAAATTTTATAACCTTACACATCTTGAGGAGGATATTTCGTGACTGAGTTTTGTTTTATTTAAATTACATCTGTGAAAAAGGATATTTTACACACTGTATACCAAGTTATTCTGCATGGATAAGCGAGAAAAACAGAGAAACAGGTCGTCTTCACTCCCTGCTGTACCAGCCTTAACTGGTGCATCAGTGAGCAGTTCTAGAGTATACAGTGACAAAAGTTCATCTGAGCAAAAAAGCAACTCAGAAGGAAATCTGAAGATACTGAAAACTTCTGTTGTACAACCTAAGTCATCCAGAGCGCCTGTGGTATCTAGGGCCAAAACTGCTGTGTCATTTTCAACTTCTGGTGGTTCAAAGAAGCCTCTACAAAGGACACGGTCATTCAACAGTCCCCAAACAAAGAGTTTGGATATTTCCTCAAGCGTGGAATTGAGAAGTAGTGGTCGTGATAACTCAAAAGTAACACGGGAGAATGTTGACACTTTGTCTAAGTTTGTACAGCTTTCTTTGAATGGAAATCAAGAAGAAGAGGATCATATGAGACTCTCCGACAGTAGCTCAAACATTTTACAAGGTGATGTGAAAATATTAACTAATGATACTGCACAAAACAAGAATCAGGTTCACACTAAAGGTGTATCCAGAACTTCTTCTGGTCGACACAGACCTAAAACTGCTTGGGTACCACCACCGAAAGAAAATCTCCTGTATACTGTAATAGAGACGGACAACATGCCAACAGGTTCCAAGGAATTTCAGCAAGTATTGGCTCATTTTATTGAGTGACCTTACGGTAACAAAAGTCAGGACAACATAATAATGGGATACTTCTTATCTTTGTGAGTTATTTTCAGCACCACATCTGCAGATTCTAGCTCAAGACAAAGCTTTGCAATATGAAGGCTGACAAAATTGCTTCTTGATTTAGGTTAACCTGAATTCACCTTGAAATCAACGGAGTTGGGCCTGAAGAGTCCAGATAAACAGTACATTCATCAGGAACCCCGGATGTATCTCTTAAATTATACACAACCACGCCAGCTGTGCTTTGTTTTCTAATACAAAAGCTGGTTGCTTTTTGCCTATACATTTTGCCAATTTCCTCCCATGTCATTGAAATGCAAATTATTGTTCAGAATGTATGTCAGGGAAAAAATTAGAAATTTATGTTTTTATTATTCTATAAAGACTTAATCATGTAAACAGGTGAAAGAAATCTTTTGTATCAAACCCTGCCGTTACATCTTAGCGTTTGTATGCAATGTACTCTTGCAATACATCCATTCAGTTTGACATAAGCTCAATAAAATAATCAGATTTTCGTTTAAACTTGATTTATCTTGTACAAAGAAATGGTAATTTGGGCAAATGTATGCTTTACTGTAGGTTCAATACAACTTAAATGCAAATTGAATGTGTTCAATTCAGTGACCCAGTTTGTATAGCACAAAATTCTTTTGTTTCTGGCAAAGGCGAATTCGAATTATTCATCTACGGAGCCCTGGAAGGGACATAGAACTGTTTTCCTTGCATTTTTTTATCTTGTTATCACAAAATAGTAAGTCATTCCCACAAGATACTAAGTCGTTCCCACAAGTTAGTAAGTCGTTACCACAAGATGTTAAGTTGTTCCCACAAGTTAGCAAGTCATTACCACAAGATAGAAAGTCGTTCCCACAAGTTAGCAAGCCGTTCCCACAAGTTAGCAAAGTCGTTCCCACAAGATACTAAACTCATTCCCACAAGTTAGCAAAGTCGTTACCACAAGATAGAAAGTCATTCCCACAAGATAGGAAGTCGTTCCCACAAGTTAGTAAGTCGTTACCACAAGATACTAAGTCGTTCCCACAAGATACTAACTCGTTCCCACAAGTTAGCAAAGTTGTTATCACAAGATACTAAGTCATTCCCACAAGTTAGCAAAGTCGTTACCACAAGATAACAAGTCGTTCCCACAAGATAGCAAGTCATTACCACAAGATATAAAGTCATTCCCACAACTTTTACTAAGTCATGCTTTGATGTCAATGTACAGGCAATTTCTTTGTCTATGATACCTAACTTCTATGGAGGTCACCTATCTACTAGCATACCATTCAAGTTTTCCTAACCTTGTAGGCCCCCAGAGCTCGCATGTTTCCTGTTACTTTACATGTCAAACTTTCATACCATTATGGTTATCATTTTATCAATTTTAATGGTTATTCTTCTAAACTACCTAATTAGTGACCTTCAGAGGTCATCTAGTTATTGTTACAGGTATACTGCAATACTGTCTTTTAGAGATTTAATACTAATTGCGTTACAGTGTCTATATATGGCACTTAAGGGGGAACCAAGGTAATGGGTATAAAGAAGGGGTTGAGAATGATAAGACTATGCAATTTACTATATGAAAAGTCTATGCAATTTGCAGCACAGCAAACACGAGTTTTGCTGCATCCAGGTACATAGCTTGTATGAGAATTCAATGGAGTTACTGCAAGGTATGCTGTGCTAAAAAGCACCCAGTCCAATGTAACATACTGAAATATCTTAGAAGGACCAAGGAAAGTGCCATAAAACAGGCATTTTGCTATCTTGCTATCTTGTGGGAATGAATTGGTAACTTGTGGGAATGACTTGGTAACTTGTGGGAACAACTTGCTAACTTGTGGGAACGACTTGGTGATTTGTGGGAATGACTTGGTAACTTGTGGGAACGACTTGCTATCTTGTGGGAACGACTTTCTAACTTGTGGGAACGACTTTCTAACTTGTGGGAACAACTTGCTATCTTGTGGGAACGACTTTCTAACTTGTGAGAACGACTTGCTATCTTGTGGGAATGACTTTCTAACTTGTGGGAACGACTTGCTATCTTGTGGGAACGACTTTCTAACTTGTGGGAATGACTTTCTATCTTGTGGGAATGAATTGGTAACTTGTGGGAATGACTTGGTAACTTGTGGGAACAACTTGCTAACTTGTGGGTACTACTTGTTAACTTGTGGGAACGACTTGGTGATTTGTGGGAATGACTTGGTAACTTGTGGGAACGACTTGCTATCTTGTGGGAACGACTTTCTAACTTGTGGGAACGACTTTCTAACTTGTGGGAACAACTTGCTATCTTGTGGGAACGACTTTCTAACTTGTGAGAACGACTTGCTATCTTGTGGGAACGACTTTCTAACTTGTGGGAACGACTTGCTATCTTGTGGGAATGACTTTCTAACTTGTGGGAATGACTTTCTATCTTGTGGGAACGACTTTCTAACTTGTGGGAACGACTTGCTATCTTGTGGGAACGACTTTTTAACTTGTGAGAACGACTTGCTATCTTGTGGGAACGACTTTCTAACTTGTGGGAACGACTTCCTATATTGTGGGAACGACTTTCTATCTTGTGGTAACGACTTTTCTAACTTGTGGGAATGAGTTGGTATCTTGTGGGAATGACTTTGCTAACTTGTGGTAACGACTTGCTAACTTGTGGGAACGACTTTCTATCTTGTGGTAATGACTTGCTAACTTGTGGGAACAACTTAGTATCTTGTGGTAACGGCTTACTAACTTGTGTGAACGACTTAGTATCTTGTATTAATGACTTACTAACTTGTGGGAACAACTTTCTATCTTGTGGGAATGACTTGCTATCTTGTGGTAACGAGATAAAAAAATGCAAGGAAAACAGTTCTATGTCCCTTCCAGGGCTCCGTATTCATCGGATGTTTTGTGAGAATTTATTTGTCCTCCCCCTTCACTTTCTACTTTTCCCCAATACAGTAAACTGGTTCAAGTTATCATCTTCAGGTTTTCTGTGTCGTTTCAAGGTCAAGGGGGACAACTTTTGAAAAAAAAAATTTTTAGGTCTGCCGTCTTGTTTACGAGATAGCCACCACCTATTTTTAAAGCTTAATTGTGTGTGCTCTAAGTCCAGATTGCTTTGACCAATTGTCTTCAAACTTTGTACAGTCATTTATATAACTCACGACAGGAAACCTATTGATTTGGGGCATTGATTAAAACATGGCCACCAGAGGGGATTTTGTGAAAAACAACTCTACTGATACCACAATGCTTGCTTCAAATGTCTCAAAAGTGTTCCCATTGTGTTTTTGCGACATTTTTTATCTCACATAGAATATTTTTTCGCTATATTACAAAAATATGACTGTTGTTGCAAAAGCCTGTCCTCCATAGCTTCCCCTGTCACCCCAGTGTCTCCTTGGTATGTCCTGGCTAGGTTATTGGATTAACGTTAATTACCTTGTTTTATGTTCAGATGCGCCTTAGAGTCTGTCATTGAATGAGATTAAGTGCTATAAAAGTCCACATAAGAATAGATTGTAATATATTTGGACATTCTGCTAAATCAGCACTTGTTAAATCTATAGCACATCATTATAGCAAAACCATTAGAGATATCAAGTTCAGGTTTCCTGTATTTATTTTAGGGTCAAGCTGACGAACTTTGAAAAACAAAATTGTGTCCGCCATCTTGTTTTAAGATGGCCGCCACCCCATTTTAAAGCTTGTGTGCACTCTAGGTCCAAACTGCTTTCACTTATTGTCTTTGAACTTTGTACAGGGATTAATATTACTTATTAGAAAAACCCTAATTTTGGGCAAAACCGATTAAAACATGGCCACAAAAGGCAATTTTCTAAAATACAACTCTAATGATGCGATGCAAAGTACACAAGGCTTCCTTCCAATGTCTCAAAATGTTCCCATTGTGTTTTTTCTGACATGTTTTATCCCACATGGAACCTTTTTCCCATGTTCAAAAATATGACTGTTATAATAATGAAAACTAGCTTTTCTACGTGTCTCTAGAGGATGATTCAAGGCCTGCAGGCATTTTCTGTAGTTTTAATAAGAATTGTCACTCCTTTAAATTTATTGACTTGTTTTATTAATTTATTAAACAACCCACTAAGAAATCACCTGTCTTTTATAAAAGCAACCACAGTAAGAGTGCATTATTAGTAATAATTTTCACTCATTTTAATTCACTGGCTTGTTTTATTAAGAAACAACCCACCCAGAAATCATTTGTGTTTAACAAAAGCAACCACAGTAACAATGCCTTTTACGAGATGTGGTGACTACTGCAATTCTCTTTTTGAAATGTCTGACCTGATCAAATCACGTCAGCTTGGAGTGCAAAGTAAAAAGCTTGTGTCACACAGGTACAGGAAGAATAAGTCAAACTCTTATATTGTAAACTCTAGAGTTGTGACTGCTTCTTGAATAAACATATTCAACTGTGGTATTTTTGTTCATTATTTTGGAATAATTTCTATCTGTAACTGTTAGTTTATTGAAATCTTGACAGATACTTTATGAAAGAAACTATATATTTAAAAAAAATATATCAACCATTTGAAATACCAGAAAATCTACTGTTGGTTTTTATTACCAAAATGACCAAAAAGCCAGACAGACCAGTTTTTCATTTACAACTTTGAAAAGCATGCTGTTTCTGAAAAAAAAACAACAGAGGAGAATAAACTGCCACACTAATATATAATATGGGTTATTACGACAAAGACTGTACAATAAATGAATTGCCATGTTGTGTGTAGCCAGGTGGCTGTGCCCACTGGGGGTGGTTCTACCCCCTCCCTGGGAAGCATGTCCTGGAGGTTTGCTACTACATAAGTTGTTGCAGCCCATGTAATGGTACACAAATCTATCTGGTCTGCATTCATCATTGTCATCGTATCACCTGAAGGAGTACAAATATGGAAACTTTGGTGTAGTCATTTTAAATATACCCATTATACATTAAAACTGGTTTCAGGAGAAGAGTGAATATTACTGAGGTTAATTTTAATACTGGGATAACGGCGGTTAATTACTTCACTATAAAGCATTTCTATATTATAGTCGTAGAGCAAAATATCTGAAAAATATCAAGAAGTCAAAGAATTTGCAACTTAACGGATAAACCAACAGTAATAAATATACACGGACTAATAATGGAGCACAACTTATTGTAACCCATCTAAAGGCAAAAGGCAAAGCAATTGTTTTTACTGCTATGTGAAAGTATTCACTTATTTCTGAGACTGACAATACTTGTGTCCATCCCCAGAGTATTACATCAAATCTATTGCCAAGTTGAAGGATTTACTCTCCATTACTGTATCAATCTACTAAAACCTAAAATAAATAAATACAAACCTTCTGAATGGTGAAAGTGAAAGTACTCCTCACTATCTTTAAGGTTGATGCTGCCCATGGGTACACCTACATTTCCCCACTCCTGTATATCTGCTCCTCCTCCCCATGGCCCCACAGTCGTGGCATCGATGTCAGACAGGAGTTTTATAATCTCAGTGATGATCGCCCTGGCATAATCTGTGCCTGGAAAACAGGTCAAATTTTTATGTTCTACAGCCTTTAATAACTGGGATCACTTTGTGTCAGGTCTCCAAAAATCCACAGATATTCCAATCAACTGGATTCCAACCCATGGTTACAAAAGTCAGAGTCATGTGACATATTTAAAAAACTTGGTGACCAGAAGCCAAAGAGGTCCCTGTTTGGAAGAAGATATCGGAAGAAGTTTCACAAATATCTCTGAACACTTTTGCACTACTCATCATTCAGACATTGAGACTAATTAATGGATGTTGTAAATAACTAGTCTGATCTTATTGGGTTGTTTATATCACTTTGTAATAAATACTGGTAAATTTAAAAGCACACGAAGCAATATTCAATGCCCAAAATCCCGTTGCGATTAATCAAGTAAAAACTTTATATCATAAATGCAGTTTGCCGAGATTCCAACCCAGAAGTCAGTTTCTTGACATATTAAGTCAATTTCTTGAGATATTATCTCAATTTCTTGAGATACTAAGTCAACTTTTTGAGATACTTATCTCAATTTCTTGAGATATTAAGTCAATTTCTTGAGATACTAAGTCAATTTTTTGAGATACTTATCTCAATTTCTTGAGATATTATCTCAGGAAATTGACTTAATATCTCAAGAAATTGAGATAAGTATCTCAAAAAATTGACTTAGTATCTCAAGAAATTGAGATAATATCTCAAGAAATTGAGATAAGTATCTCAAGAAATTGAGATAAATATCTCAAAAAATTGACTTAGTATCTCAAAAAATTGATTTAGTATCTTAAGAAATTGACTTAATATCTCAAGAAATTGATATAAGTATCTCAAAAAGTTGACTTAGTATCTAATTGAGATAATATCTCAAGAAATTGACTTAATATCTCAAGAAATTGAGATAAGTATCTCAAACAATTGACTTAGTATCTCAAGAAATTGAGATAACTATCTCAAGAAATTGACTTAGTATCTCAAGAAATTGATAAAAATTTTTTTTTTTACTTGGCCCTAATACTCTTCTGTAAATACTTAGACCTCTCCATTCAATGATTTCTACAAATATTTACTTTTGGATACCGACCTCCACCTAGTGTTTCCGAAAATAGACCTCATATCTGAGTAGTACAGGCTGAAGAACTGCTGTCCTGTGTATGCATCACCCCAGTCTCACCTCTCTAGCGTCTATATTTTAATACAGCTTATGGGAGGGCATAAAAGTTATTTCAAATACTAAAACAAAGTGGTCAGGAATGCAAATTGCCTTCCATATCGGACTGAACGATATAAACAATATGTATCACACTGAAAATACATTTTTGGTTGAGATGAAACATTAATAAGCAAAATAAACAAACTAAAACTTTATGGATCTCAAGGCTTATAAAATTGTTATGGGGATCACGCGTTGTATAGTTAAACTTGATCTGACTATTTGCAAACTTTAAGCCCTTCCAGCAATCTGTACAGATGAAACAGAAACATTACTCACCAGTGAAAGAAATTCCTGTCGGGGTCCACAAACCACTGTCTGACTCTAGAATAAATGATGTCAAGTTGACGTCATCCTGTTTTAGAAGAAAAAATGTATCTTAACTTGATGACGGGTAACCTTTCGTTGCAAATCATTTCCACTAGGGGTTCTTGGTTTATTTCCTCCATCAGGAGTTTCTGTTTTTGGGTACGTTGGTTTGCAATGATAACTTCAAAAGTTATGAACAGATCATTCTGAAAATATTTATGCGGTTAGGGCACAACCAAAGGAATATGTGATAAACTTTTGAGAAAGATCATATTCTGGATTGCGGGTCCACATCTAGGTGTGGACAAGTTCATTCCTTGAAACTCTATCCAAGCTTTAGCAAGCACACTTGTCCCAGTTCTTCTCCCCTCTCATTGGTCACACTTCAGTGCTTTACAATCCTTTACATGACATTGGCATTCAAACTTCAGCTGGCAGTGGGGTCACATTGAAAACAGCAGACATCTTGTCTTCTAGTCAAACTGGACCTTGGTTTTATATTTTCATTTTATGTTATAGTCTTTTATATATTTTAGTTTTTTATATTATTTATGTACTTGATGTACCGTTAATACATATATCTTTTCATTAGATTCTATATGTAATGATGTGCCGTTAATGCACATAGAAGTTACCATTGTTTTCTATATGTATTGATTTACCGTTCACGCATATAGAAATATTATTTCACATATTTTATGATGTACCGTTAGTGCATATATGTAATTCACAGATACTCTATATGGTCTGACATTCCATAAGTGCATATAAATACTTGTTCATAAACTTTGTTCTTTCAAGGTGATTGTATTATAGAGTACAGTAGTATATAGTGAGTTCTTGTTAGGTTAGTTGGCCATCTATATCTGTAGATTTAAACATGTCAGAGAGCACTTACAATTTGCGGTCTAGCAAAGCAAATCAAATCCAAGTTCCCATTCAACTGCAGTTGAATAATGATACTGAGTTCCTGTCACAACTCCTCAAAACAAATAGTCAAACACACCAAGCTGATGAGGAATCCGATAGTTCCTCGAAGTCAGACCTAAATTGTAGTGATGTTGTGGGGACTTCTGATGGGGAACAATCAGGGGGGGCAGGAGTGTGAAAAATCCGATAATGTTAATGAGAGTGCGCTGGACAGTTCAGCAACTGATCAATTCCCAAATATTGAGTCAATTACAGACAGTCAGTCAAAGACTTGATAAAATAGAGCAAACTCGCTGTAAAAAAACAAATGATCCAAAAAAGGTTAAGACCAGTAAAAGTAAACATCCAAGTACTGACAAGTCCAAAAGTATCAGTGCAAAACAGGGGGAAACCTCTGCCACACCAAGTTCTACTCAGCACCAAATCTTGCCACAGAGTGTGGACCAAATTCCACAGTTACACACTACTAGACAAGATCTCTTGATTCAAGCCAAAGTTGAGAAAAGACTCAAAGAGTTAGCTGAGGCAGAAAAATCAGGTACACACAAGCAAAAATCCCTACGTGGTGGCCCCGTAGAAGTTCTTGTACCAAACAAAGTTAAATGGCCGCATGAATATGTCTTGTCAGGCTCACAAAAAGAACGTGTGTCATACGACCAGCTATCCATCGTTCAATGGGTGACTGGTTTCTGCCGCATAATGTGTGATGAACAAAACAGGGATATTCAAAATTCTATGCTAGATTATATGATAGCACTTTTTGACGATGCTAATGATTTCAGCTGGGATGCGGCAAAGGCCAGTCACGCTGTCCTTTTATGCCGGATGGAACAAGGCGAAATTAAAGATTAGGCCCAGGTTGAAAAAATCGACCGAATTAGAAGAGCAAATGCGCAATGGCATATTTCTCCGGTCAGTACATCCTCTCACCAAATAGGCTCTAAAAAGCAAACAACTAAAGCCACCAAAAGCATGCCATGCCAGTATTACAACCAGGGTTCGTGTGCCCACCTCAAATCCCACGACACCTGGGGAACTCTGTATAAGCATATCTGCACTCATTGCTTTGCCACTTCTGGTAAAACATTTACTCATCCTGAATCACAATGCCGTAATAAACAGAAAAAACAGACAAAAAACGAATAATATTGGGTATGATTCTTGGTACCCATACCCGTTGTTTTCGCACACAAGTTTTTCATACCAGAAACGTTCACCTTGCTCCACAAATAGTAGAATTTGAGACAAACAAACAGCGTTCCAATGGTACCGCATGCAGAGGTCTCTTCAGGAAAATTCCCTGCGTTTATCATATGCAGAGGTCCTAAAGAAACAAAGTACCAGCCTTGGCAAACAGCCTTTTCAAACATTGCCTCAAAAAACAAGTACCAATAATGTCAAGGTCTTTCCAGACCATTTTTAAGCAGAGGTTCACAATTCTCCCCCTGCAAATACACAATTCGGTGTTAACAAAAGACTAGTTTTGCTTGAAAATAAAAAGAAACACACTGGCAAGGTAGAACGTAATGCACATAGTCATGTCCCCACCTCAAACCGTTTCCAACTACTACAAAACCTTAATACAGACTCACATACAGTTGGGGATAGTGTGTACAGGGATAGCATAGGGCAAAGTACATGCAAACCACCTTTTCAACCAAAGAGAGGTAAAGTTACTGACTGGGCACAGAAGTTTAGGCTGCCCAATTTCTCACTAACAAATCTACCGAATGAGCAATCTCAGGTTGTCCATCAGCTGACCACTGCCTCAATGTCCATATTGGACTCGCAAGAATATTCTGTTCACTTGGGGAATAAATACAAAATTGGGTTAATTCCTAGGGGAATAGAGATCAGTTTGGTCAGCTGTGACAATCCAAGTTTTGTACAAGACGACTTATCATCACAAGTTAACAATGGTTTAGCAAAACACACTAATGTTGATAGTTGCCACGCAACTCATGACCCCAATAGTCTTGATACTTTGAACCAGCGCATACCAGATCATGTGTTTGCCGACAGGCATAAATGTGTGTAAATACAATAACTCATATTATGGATATCAAAGTTATCCCAAAATTTAATAAACACTACACACTCAGCTCTTGAAGGTCTGCGGTCTAAGCGTAGTTTCTAGTTTATACTGAATCCATTTCAAAACAACTAGCTCTGGGAGAGCATGTAATTCCAGGTCCTTTTAATTTACAAAGAATACTTCAAAGTCTGTCACTGCAACAGGTAGAAGTATCATTAGCAAATCATCTTATATCTAAGAACATTACAGAGTTGATCACATGTCTCTGCATTCTTACACTTTTGCATACTGCAACAAACCGCTTACTTGGTGATCCCAGAAGTATGCTCTGCCACCATACGCCCCGATTTCTTCAGCCGTCCAGCCCACCGCTCGCATAGTTCTCTTGGGTGACAAGCCAAGGTTCTTGATGATACTCAGAACCTGGATATTAAAGACTTTGACTCGCAGTGTATGTTAAGGAGTAGATCATGTTACTTAAATATACAATGTACAGATGTGTGTGAAACTAAACCAAATATGACATGTCTTGGCATTTGGGGGTATTTGCAAAAATAAAACAAACTCTTGTGTCAGGTTAGTACACAAATAAGTGCATGTTAATGCAAATGTCATTTTACAAAGGGTAGTTTAAGGGGTCTGGAAAACTTTGTATTGCAATCGGTCGAGATTTGGTCAAGTATATTATGGGGTATACCCACACAACGGTTACGATTTAGAACCATATAAATAAAACATACACATATTTTCTCGATAGATGTGTTAAGCATGAATATAGAATTGGTACATTGCCTACCATCCATGATATCACCACGCCTCCTGCATCATCCATTGGTCCAGTGCCAACATCCCAGCTGTCTATATGACCTCCAAAAGTCACCAGCTGCAAATACACGAAAATACTTTATCATTTTCAATGCAATCAACAAGTCATCAACCCAGTTTTCAAAGGCCCTAAATATATATACCTTTGCTATAATACACACATATGTTGAAAACATATCTTTAAAAAATATGTTACTATATTAATATTATTAATCCTCTAGGGATTTTTGTATTAAATAGTTGATTTCCAATAGAATTAGGACTTATTTGTTTTTTTTTTATCTCACTTGTAAGTGTCACCTGTTCTGGGAGTTCACTTCCTCTCACATCAGCAACAAGATTCCTCGAGGTGATATCAGGTGTATTTGTTGATGTACTCTGAATGCTCACTGTAATGGAGACCCCTGAAGTAGCAGAAATATTCATCACCATAGCAATACACTAATCGACTACATACATGTTGATTCATGCACCATACTAACTGTAACAATAATTCCTGTGTTTTTAGAAACACATCTTTTCAGGAACATGTGCTGAAAGAACGGTAAAACAGGGTAAGTCAATGGAGGCAGGAAAATGGGTGCAAGTGAATAAAAATGACCACAGATTTCCTATATTAACCAATTTAATGACGTTGTCTGTCAACTGACTCAGAGATGTCCAATCAGACCCAAGCAGTGTGCCAGTATCAAACATGCACCACATTAGTCACATACAAGCACATTGACCACCTCCTACACAGTCTGCCACACATCTACCTCATGCAGGTCGCAGGAATCTTTAAAATCTCTTGTGTTATCATGTGACTGCTTTGGCTTCTGCATGAGTCACTTGGAGTGCACAATAACTGTCTTATGAAATGTTCACATTAAATATTGATATTGGTTTACTGTCGTGTAGGCTACAGCTCTTATGACTATTTTATAGTATAACACGATAGGCACTAGTAACATCGTTGCTTTTGAATGAACAGTAATGGACTAAGCTACTTTCTTACAAGTTACAACCATATCTACAAGCATAAATCTTAAAGATTGTTTATTTTATCTATGTGTTGTTACTATATTTGTGTGGTTCCAGGCCTTCAAAGAGCATGGATCCACCTCTTAGATTTATTTCATCACCATAACACCTGACCTAACTTTATGCCCCTGTTCCACCAAAGGACTAAGCCCCGATCCTGTCCACGACCCTTAATCGTGGACAGTCGGTGAAGAAAAAGGTAAAATGGGCGGGAATACTGAATCGGTATCAAAGCCTGGGATTAAGTTCAGATCGACCTCAGGCAGGCCCCACACAGTCCCCGACTGTTCTACGACTAAGAACTGATTAAGCCATTTTTCTGGTCAGTTTGAACCACGATCTTGTCGTAGACATACCAACTGGGTCCCAGGATGCCTCAGGACTCCTGGGACTAAGCCCCGACTAACGCCCGATTAAGTCCCGGCTTCCTCAGGTGTCCTGAGGTGTCCTGAGGCCTCCTCAGTGTTCCTCAGACCACGATGGCCGATTCTTGTTTTGCAAAATGACTGGATTTTCTGGGTATATATATAAATTCCAGGATGTAATTATCATTACTTGTCCAGGAACACAGCAGGATGCCACCTTTCAGTGGAAGACAGCTTCAGCAACAATTTAGGGTTTTTTTAGTTTTTATTCAGTTACATATAATGATGTATTTGCTATTTCTACGTCGACCACAGCAACCACCACCAGCAGCACCTCCACCACCACCACCAGCCAGACAGAGACCTAGAAGAAGGCACAACATGTGGGTCAGGCCATGGCTACTGCAGAGAGAGGAGAGGGGGGGTTATCACAACATTATGGCTGAACTGTATGCCACAGACATTCCAGGATTCACCAATTTCATGCGGATGACCCAGAATTCTTTGAAGTGATAAAGACCAGACTGGAACCACGTCTAGCCAGGCAGGCCACCAACTACAGAGCTCCAATCAGTGTTGGGGAAAAGTTAGCCCTCACCATCAGATATCTGGCCACTGGAGAGTCATACACATCATTATCCTGTCAGTTCAGGGTTGGCAGATCCACCATTTCCAAGTTTCTACCAGAGGTCTGCAGGGCCATCTAGGATGAGTTCACCAGAGAGTACCTCAGATGTCCTACTACTCCAGATGAGTGGAAAGAACTGGAAACAGAATTCAGGATCAGGTGGAACGTTCCACATGCCCTGGGAGTCCTTGATGGCAAGCATGTGGTTCTGAAGAAACCCAAGAACTCTGGAGCCCTGTACCACAACTATAAGGGATTCTTTTCAATAGTAATGTTGGCCTTGGTTGATGGACAGTACAAGTTCAGATGGGTGGATGTGGGTACAGCTGGATCCTGCTCAGATGCCCAGATATTTAATACCTGTCACCTGAAGAGGAAGATTAATGATGGCAGCATAGGCTTCCCTGACCCAGCACCTATAACCCAGGGTGGTCGAGTTGTCCCCTACTTCATCCTGGCAGATGATGCATTTGCCCTGAAGACCTGGCTAATGAAACCCTATGGCAGAAGGATGTTAACCAGAGAGGAAAGGATTGCCAACTACAGAATATCAAGGGGCAGGAGAGTTGTTGAGAATGCTTTTGGCATCCTGGTTTCAAGATTTAGAGTCATGATGACCACTATTGAACTACCCCCAGAAACAGTCAGGGATGTGGTCTTGACCTGTGTGGTTCTGCACAACATACTGAGAAGCCAGTATCAAGATCAACATGGTGGTCAACAGCCTGGTGGTGATGATGATGTGCCTGGTGATGGTCGGTTGATTGGTGGTGCTGCTGATTGTGGTCGCGACAGAAACCCTGCCAGAGAAGCCAAAAGACTGAGGGATTACCTCAAGGACTACTTCAATAATGAGGGAGCAGTGGCCTGGCAAGATGGCAGAATATAACTGCTACTGAAGTAACCAGTCCTTTTCAGGACTAATAACCAGTCCTTTTCCGGACTACCAAATATTCCAAAAACAATTAATCAGCTGTGCTTGTTCCAAATAACCCAACCATTACCAAACATAAGTCACCCAACCAACAAGCAGACAAACCCAATGCCCAACATAAGCCCCACAAAGAAACAGACAAACGCAATGCCAAACATAAGTCCCCCAACCAAGAAACTGACAAACCCAATGCCCAACATAACTTGCTAAATGGAATAAATATTGCAGACATTTTGAAAGCTAGACCCTATTTTGAGTTAAATTTTTCTTGTCTTCTGGAAAATAACTGAAACTAAAAGTTTTCCTTTATTGCAAATCTCAAAATACATTTTTTTTGCTCTACTTCAAGAAAATTTAGAAAACATAACCACCCAAGTGGTTCTCTTTAGAGTATGGTTTATCTGTCTGTTGGTTGTGGGGAGTTATGTTTGTAAATTGGTTTGTCAGTCCGTTGGTTGGGTTTATGTTTGGTACTGGGTTTGTCTGTTTGTTGGTTGGTGGCTATGTGATAGCATAATATCTTTAACTCTAGTGATGGTGTCAGTGTTTTCAGTGACTTTCTTTATTACAAATTTAAACCTATCCCATGGATTTTAAGCTACAAATGGGCAGATTATTGGCCATATTTGGAGTTCATTTATCTAATTTTTTTTCTATGTGGTTTTCTGTTGTTATGTGTATTACCATGGGTTTGTTTCATGTTTGGGGTGGTGTGGGTGTTGGGCTTTCTTTTCTTTTTGGTGTTGTGATAAGTATTTAAACTGAACTGTTATGTTTTTTTTTTTGGGGGGGGGGGGGGGGAATTTGAACAACATGCAGCTAATAATTGTTTTCGGAATATTTAGGCGGCCCTGAAAAGGTAACCTGAGGTCACTGTCCTCATCTGGTCAAAGTGCTCGAGTATCTTGGAATCTGTAGAAACTGGTGTAGATGTAAGATTTGGTTGACTTCTACTCTCCCTCAGGACACTGGACTCAAGATGTTCTGTATCAGTAGTAGATCCACGAGATTCTTCATGCCTGGTGTTGGGACTGGCCTCGAACCCAGAGCTTCTGTTGGCCCCCTTGCGTCTGATGTGGGTCTTAAGGAAACCCATCTGCTGGTAGACCAAGGACTGTCTCTTGGTCATCTCCCTTGGGGCTTGGCTAGACTGTAGCTTGGAGAGCTTGCCATAACGAGTTCTCTGTGACTCAAACCACCTTCTAACATCAAAGGGCTGGAGCTTCAGTTCTGCAGAGATTTCTGCCCAGAGAGCCTCCTTCCTATGTCTGTCGTGGAAAAGTCCATGCTCCTTGTCGTACAGCTCTGGGTGCTCCTTCACAAACTCTACAATGGCATTTTCTTGGCTGTCAGTGAATGTAGCACAAACCCTGGCTCTCTTGGCTGCTGAGTGGCACTCTGATTCTTCCTCACACCTCTCATCTTCTTCGCAAGCTTTCTCAGTAACTTCTAAACCTTCCTCTCTATCCTCTATTCTCTCTTCTGTCTCTTCTGTCTCCTCTGTCCTCTCCTCTGTCCTTTCCTCTGTCCTCTCCTCCAACTCTCCACCTTCCTTCTCCCTCTCCTCTTGTCTCTCCTCCATCTTCTTCTTTCCTCTCTTTCCTCCTTTCTCTTTCCTCATAACTCCAGTGAATATCACAAAAAACGGTAAAAAAACTGAAACGTGTCTCCTAACTGTTAAATTTGCCCTAAGCTCAAGTAAAATGTGAAAAAACTGAAAACTCCTAGCAGTAAGTGACACACGTCTCTTAGTATCCAACCAGTCTAAACACAGAAAGCGTGTGCGCAGTCACTTATATAGTCCCAGACCCCCCTTGCCTCTTTTTGGTTTCAAGCGCGCAGAAAAGAGTCGGTACTTAATCGGTACTTAGTCCCAGGCCACCTGGGGCATCCTCAGACCATCGCAGACTAAATTTGTGTGGTCCCAGGTGGCCTGATTAGGCCGGCTTGGATCGGTTTGGATCGGCTTCTCTTAGTCGGGGCTTAGTCCCAGACCCAGATTTCTTAGTCGCAGGACACCTGAGACGGTCTGAGGCTTCCTGGGACTAATGAAACCGATTCCTTTTTACACGCATGAAACTTCAGAGATCTGTTATGAGTTGGGGACTGACAAATAGGCTTCCTGGGACTAAGCTAGGGACGCCTGGGACTAAGGGTCGCAGGAGGCCTGAGACAACATAGGACTGTGTAAATTTGGGTCTGAGGAGGCCTGAGGAAGCCTGAGACATTTTGTTGACAGCGGGAAATAAGAATCGGTTTGGGTCGTGAGAAATATCAAACATGGCCACAACCAACAACTACCGATCCATACAGAACGCCTGGGACTAAGCAAATATTTGAAACCAACTACAAAAAACCCTTAATCGGGAAGCTTAGTCGTGTGGTGGAACACCCACAATATATGTCAAGGTCAAAAATTCATTTTAATCTTTACGTAAAACATTACATCATACCAAATGTGCTCCACTGTGGCTACAGTGCAATGCATTCCTAGGGTTTTAAGTTTTTTATTAAAAGTAAGGGCCCGCATTGTACTGGCTACCCAAGGATCTAACTTTATGAGCTAGGTGGATGCATGGTAATAGGGCACTAGGAATTCAGAAGCAATTTTATCAAAGGTCAAAGGTCAAAGTTGGGGTTTTACGTCCCGTTCAACAGCCAGGGTCATATTGGGACAGGTCCTCAGAATTGCCACTTGTGGGACTCGAACCCACAGAGGTGACAGCCTATGATTAGATGCCAAACTTGCTAACCACTAGGCCACTGAGGACCTCAGAAGCAATTTTATGAATTTTAGTATAAATTATCAGTGGGTCACACTGACACATTCAAAATCATACCTGGGGTTCACAACAACTTCAAAACCCTACCTATCGTATAATTCCACAGTTAATCTATCATTTTGTTTCAAATGTGTGGGCTTAACCCTCGCTCAGCTTGTAGTCTAATTAGTTGTCTATAAGGTAACCTTAACTTCAATTAAAATTGAAATCCTACTTCTGTAAAACAGTGTTACAATTTGAATTATGTTTGTGTATTTTCAATGGACTCTAGAAACTTGACGTCTGTCAGTTCAGTGCACTCAGTTCATGACATTCTTTACACTGTGTACAAGTCTGTCCACTTTTGTTATATTTACCAATTAAAGATTTTGTAAGTTTCTCTAGGTGTGTATTGATATATATAGTCCAGTATTGTCTGTGACCTTTAAAGTACATTAAATTACACCTGAGAGTTTTTCTTTTGTTAAAAGTGTCCAATATCTTTCACTATTGGCCACTTTCTGATTTTGACCATATATAGAAGTCTTTTTAGCACATTTCCAAAGAAACCCTTTCACATGTATTTCAACTAAAATGATCATAAAAACCAAAAAAGTACACAACAGGAATATTGAAATGAAAAGTAATGATGTTAAATAATATCTTAAAAATTATAAATTAAAGAAAAGGTGTAATTTAAATAGGTTAATAGCCTCGTAAGTGTCCAATATTGGAAAATAATGGACTGTTGACTCGGTCCCTTCGGGACCTCGTAAACAGGCCATTATTTTCCAATATTGGACACTTACTTGGCCCTTAACCTATACTTAATGCAGCATTGTGTATAAATGACTGTCTGAATCATGTGTTTTATATATAGAGGGACTAGGATTGTTATTTAATATTGATAAAGACCTAAGGTTAAACCCCAGTCACACTTGTTCTGGTAATGTAGTCACTTTAAATGAATATAAATATTATAATCATATTTTCTTAAACTCTATTTAACACAATCAGTTGTTTAAAGTGGTATATATGATGTACTGTATAATAGTGTGTATTTATACAAAGTTAAAGTGTGTTTCATGCAAACTTGTCGGGAAATCATGTCAGTGTGAATGATGTTTAAACCATGTTGCTTGATTAATGTTGAAGGTGGTTTGACCAAGGATTATTGAACTAGATGTTATTGTTGAAGGTCAAAATTCTTTTATTATTAAATTGTTGAAGGAAATGTGGATACATGGAAAAGTGAGTTGGGTTTTTGAAGTCAGTGGGAAAGGATGTGTAGAGAGCTTCGGCTTTATCTGAAGTGGAAAGTTTGATGTCTGTAAGTACATGTAGTTTGTTTAAGTAGTGTAACTTTAGTTTATTAAAGCTTTAAGATTTGTAGTTTATTTAGTATAGTCATTGTAGATCCTTCTGTTTGACAATTCCCTAGTATGTTTAAAATACTATGTAATTGTATTGTGATTATGAATATTGCTAGATTCTGGTTAGAAGATAGTAGTTACCAGTAAAATACATACTTTAAATTTTGAAGACAGATTAATTGATTCAGACTATAACTGAAGTAAATGTAATATATTGTTAATTTTCCCCAAGTATAGTTAGTAAGGGAATTTATTATTTCTTTTTAAGCACTGAGGGATTGCAGTACCACCCTTCTAGTAGCTTCTGATGTCTTCTGGCATTTACCAGTTTCATCAAAGATAATGACTACGCAGTCTACCCAAGGAATCTATGACATTGTTAAATATTTTCCATATAGACATTGATTTAATTCAGCAGTGGTAGTACTAAATGGTTAAATGAAGTTATCATACAGATAGAGTTTGGGTTCTGATATTGGAAACACACATATATTATCATTTGTAAAGTGTATATAATGACATAAATCATTATTAAAGAATTAAAAGTTGAACATTATTCTTTTTATTTTGTCTATGAAAAGCCACCTTACGATCAAAGTCATAACAAACAGATTCTCACATTTCTGGCCTGCTTTTTAAGGTTGGCCTTAAATTATGTTAACCGTACATATACATATATTTTACTTTACTACATTTGTCCCTGGCCTGCTGTTAAGGCTGGCTCTAAAGTGTTCATCTTAAATGTATTTATATATTTGCATGTTACAAATTCAGTAGATATAATAATTATGTTTTACTAATGTTTTTGACCATGTAAATATCACATGAGATAACATAGAAAAAAAATCCCAACGCCTGTTTATGTATATTGTGTAACCCTTCTTCAAAATTAGAATGCTGTAGCAATTATAGATCTCTACAGTCCCCCACCCTTATGTTTTACCCATCAATAATAAGCAATAACCAGTTTAGGTTACAGTAATTTATTACAGAAATCTACAGTCAATATATGGAACTGAGTGAAAATGTTCACATTGTAGAAATACTGACAAGTGAATATACAGTATAGTAAATGGACACAAGTTGCATAAGGGTGACACCCAGTTCCAAGTCCAGATTTGTATTACAGATATGGTGCATAATTTAAAACTACATCTTAATATTTGTGCAGTCATTAATCACCCGTGTTTAGATTGTGACATCACATTAGTGACAGTTGATATGATATACGGCAAAACGTATTTTGTTAAGAAAAAATGGCCAATACAAACCATAACAAGTTATGTGCCTGATATTTTGAATGTACTTTCAGAACTTTTGGTCTGATCAAATCAGTGTGTGTAGATAAATCTGAGGAGAACCAAGCTTTTATAGGTAAAATAAAAAATAAACATTAATTTTGAAATGTACCTTCAAGGACGTTTCATTCAGTGTTTGATTGCTTAATTTAATTGAAGTTGGTATGCCTGAGTAATGTATTATCTGTTGCCTATTCTGTGTTTCTATCCACATTTTTAATAATAATTAAGACAAATAACTTATCAATGCAATGTGTGAAACCTTCAAGTTACCTCTGTCGTGTATTCTTTGCAGAAGTTCAGCATCTTCCACTGTGATACAGAGACCAGGGATCTTGGTGACGTTTTGCCAATAGGTCTAAACAAAGGGAACAAATAATAATTCAGGCAAATAAATTGTACCAAAATCAACCATTTTGGATTTTTTACTGTAGCTTGACTGTTTTGTAAAACAAATTAATTTATATGCTCAGCAACACTACATTATATTTACGATATTTTGTGCTAGGCTGTCTGTGGCACGATGACATTTTGGTAGAATGTGTTTGATACAACATAGAAGGTGATTTACATTCAAGACAAATTTTTAAATTTTAAACACCCCCAAGACACCTCACAAGCTCTTTTTTTACTTTACAGGTTGGAGGGATGGGGGTGGGGGTGGGGGTGGTGGATAGATAGGAGAGCTTGTTCTTCAGCATTCACTAACCAGATACTAGATCTATTTTGAAGGGATAAGGACAAGGTCACGAGAAGTTGTATATGTTTAGAAATGACACATGGAAATGTGTGACGTATGCGTAACAATTATTGTCGTAGCCTACTGAGCAAGTATTCAAGTATGATGTCAAAACTTGGTTAAAACAATGCTTATTCTATATCTACCATTTTTGTGTGTGACGTATCCTGCATAACTTTTTCTGACGTCCACATGCAAACTTGTGAGACAGTGGCCCACCGTCCATTTTCCCGAGTGTCCGACGGAAATTTTGAAATGTCCAAAACTACTTCCTCTGAATTTTTCAATGTCATTTACCGTCAGTCACTGTCTTTTTCCTGCTCTATCACAGCCCCTTTGTCCATGTGTGTCAGTGCCTGTCCGTCCATATCAGTGACCTTCTGGGCATATGTTTTTTGAGATGGCAAGCAAAGGTAAAATAAGGTATGACTCAGATGGCTACTGATGGGACACGGTACACGTGTTTGCTGGTTACACACTTTCAAAGGGAATTTTATAGATGGTAAAAGGGGGGGGGGGGGGCGTTCAGTCACTGTTAAGCTTCTTATTTCCTACTGTCACAGAAGTTTCAACAAGGTATCTTAAGGTAAGTGAAGGTAAAACCTCTGTCACAATTTTGTTGTGAAAGTACACCAGCAGCGGGTTTGGGTTCAACTACTGCCTCAGATCCAATCCCCTACTCATTAATGTTCCTCAATGCTCAACCAGTCCCAGTGCTCCTGCTATTCCAGTTAAACCTGTGTAAGAGGTACTAGTGGGTCCATTGACCGGTTAACTACCTGTGGTCGGTAAGAGGTCACGCAAAGATGGTAAGGACACTGAAGAGATTATTAATCTCTTAAGGACAGGTAATGAACACAATCAAAAAACTCTTGAACTGATAGATAACACCTTCTCTGCTTCTACTCCAGACCTCAAGAGGTCCTGG
Source organism: Sabellastarte sp. h YS-2021 (assembly GCA_964017235.1). Taxonomy (NCBI): domain Eukaryota; kingdom Metazoa; phylum Annelida; class Polychaeta; order Sabellida; family Sabellidae; genus Sabellastarte; species Sabellastarte sp. h YS-2021. The sequence goes on from OZ024928.1 coordinate 110,667,059, forward strand.
TGCCTTTGGATGGAGGCATCTGTGAAAGAAATCCACCCCTCTTTGTGGAGGTTATTCCAAGATCATTTGTACCAATTGATCACTCAGTTCATTGACCAGTCTGCAGCTGTTTAGCGGTTGAGGATGTAAAATACAGCAGTATGTACTTACTTATCTTCCACAAGGAGGCAGCGCATCCCAGGCATCACAGCAAAGCACCGACACTGTGATAACCTCATCAACACCTGCTGCTGCCACTGGGTCACAGATGCAGACCATCATGACAGAGACCCTACTCTTTAACAGACCTTGGCAATGTTTTCTTCAACCTTTTGGAGGTGCCACTGCTACGTTTATAACCCAAACTTCCCTTTTTCACTCAGGAAATTATAGGCCCACTGAACTGTGGGACCAAGTATAGAGTTGTAGGGGATGGCATAGAAATGAAATACAATTTGGAATTGAAATTATATTATTTGTAACTTTTGGTATTCTGGTGATTTTGCAAAACAAATACATTTTCGTATCTTTTTAACAACACTGTATTCCATTTGAATCAACTGTCTTTTACTAAATATAATGAAATAAAGTGAACATAGGAAATATTTAAAAGAAAAAAAATCTATTTTGAGCATTTGTAGCCGATTGTAGCCATCATCAGATTGAAAACACAACTGAACAGTCGCATTTTTAATCTGATAAAGTAGTTAAACTTGAAAAGCTTCAAATATACTTATTTCTTTTGAATGCTTCTTGTGTTTACTTTGTTTTCATTATATTTGGAGCAGATTGTTTATTGGGATGAATTGATTATAATTCTAACCACTGTACTACTTCCGAGAGACAACTGTCAGTAACAGCAGTACAATTGTTGGTCACCGAGAGACAGCCTCCAGTAATCTCCAGTTACCTTGATAGCACAGCAACAAACCCACGAGTACATAAATGTTGGAAGATATGAGGCGTCCTGGGAGGTGGTCCTGCTGCTGAGTAAAACTTACAACTGCGGGCCATACTGTTTTGAATGGGGCATAAGATGGTTTGCCGGGGCCCCTATGATAACAGTTGGCTATGTATTATGCTGCACATGATACTGGGAATATCTTTGCCATTGCATGTTGAACCCCTCCTAGTGAAGCTTTAGGAACATGTCCTTAAAATTAAGATCATATTCTAATATTACACACCAAATGAGCAGCAAAGTATCTCTTGGATGATTGATTAGAAAAAAAAACTTTTTTCATAGAGGACAAGGAAATATTTAACAATGATCAACTTCTTGGAAATAAATAGGTCAGATATGGGGACTGTTCCCCAAAATGCGATAAGACCTATGTATCCTAAAAATACATTTCCAACTACAATACACACATGTGATAGTTTTACTGTACCTGGGTTCCAGTATGGGGACTGTAGATAGAGTATCCAGTGATACTTCTGATCAGAGCTGCCTTTGCTCCATAGTTTGATGCCCAGGATGCCCCGCTGGATCTGTACTGGACTGCAGTGCCATAGCCGTCATATGGCTGGTTGTACACCACTATCTTGTCTGGTACCTATATAAAAATTATTGTAAACTTGCAATTACCAGGATTTTATCAGAATTTGTAAGTCTAAATATTGAAATTCATAAATAAGCACCCTCATAATATTTTATTGGAAAACTTATACCCCAGCTTAACTCAAATGAGTTTGCTTGTCCACACCCTGATAATATAGTCCGAGCATAATATTATTAGTCATACAACATAGTCATGACTATAGTCATAGCAATCCACACCCTATCTCTTAAACATGTTTAATAACATTTACAATGTACCATTTCTGTTGGGAGCATTTACAACCGAGTGATCTTTTCAAAAGAGAGGATAACTCATAGGGTCATCGAGCACAGTACAAGAGTGGTCAGGTATTAATTTATACTCGTGCTTCATAAGTTAAAACAACTGGGAGCACATTATTGAGTTGACATTTTGAGTCATTTGACTTATTTTTTCACTCCTTATGAATTACAAATCCTCTAGATCTAACAATAGCTCGCAAAAGTAGAAGTGGGATGCAGTAAACGTCTGACAAGACACCAACCAGAACTTGTCAAAGTTGGGTTTTAAAAACCCTTTTACTGGATAAGATCATGTCAGGACAGGGCGTCTCCGTGCGTGTCCTACATGTTTTCATGAGCTGACTTCCAACCCATGACCATGAAAGAAAAGAACCTTTGTTACAATGTGGAGAATCATTCAGAGACAGTGGATATTTTCTCTACAAACAGATATTTTTGGCAATTAAATAACACAAATAGTTTCTGTGTCAAAGAATCTTTAAATCTAACTTTGGATCCAGATAACACATGGACAATGTACATTTACTTCAAAACAAACGCGACCTTGTATTCAAAAGGTTCCCCTTTACCTCATGGGCACGTTGATGCAACTCTTCAAATGACCTGACGACTATCACTTCTCCTGTGATGTTCTGTCCTCCAGTACCCTCAGAAAACCCTAGTCCCAAAACACTCATGATGTGAAAGCGAGGCTCCAGCATGATCACATGCTCCTCTCCTCTTGTCCAGTCGGGCACCTGTATACCATGTCTTAGGTTAATTTCACTGATTGTGCATAGCTACACTACATACTGTTTTCATGTACCTTCTTATGAAACTATAAAAACGTTCTTAGAGTGCAGATCTCCTCCAAGAGGTGGTTCCAAAACTGTGGGATTTTTATATATCTGGAATATGATACGGATCATTCTCAAAATATAATCACTTCTTCCTTTGACTGGGTCCTACCTGCATCAAAATTTCATGAATATCTGATCATTACTTTTGAATAATATCCGTCACAAAGTCAGTGAAAATGGGACTTTTGAAAATTGATATCTTTTTATGTCCAGAATATGATCTGGATCTTTCCTAAAAAATTAATTACTTCCTCACTCAGTCAAACCCTATCCACATTTCATGAAGATTTGTTAATTGGGTTTGGAGTACACACAAATGCAAACAGACATACACAAGAATACACCCTAAAACATAACCTTTTGGTGGAGGTAATAAATTAGTAACAGTTATACCAAGATATTAATCTAAGATACAAATATATTATTGTTCAAATATAATGGTTTATTAAACATCTCACGCAGTCACACCTTTCTTCAATTGTGTCTGGGTAGTACATGCTGAAGAATAAGCCACTGTGAATATCCATTCCACCCCCCCTTACCCCTCCAGCATGCATATTTTAGTATAGCCTGTGAAGGTTTGACTCAGGTTTTGCTAATGTTTCCAAAAGGCGGTCCCGAAAGGAAACACATTCCAGGTTGTGATGGATGCCAACAATAACATCCTACCCAAATGGGAATCACAATGGAAGCATCCAGCCAAATACAAAGTGGTCTGAATCACCACCACCGAAAAAAAAAAACGTGTTCACAGTTGCAGCGCATGACTGCAGCACAAAAAGGTGTGAACTAGGTATGATGTCCAAATGTTTTTCTGTTTGTTTTTTTTTTTGCTTACTGTGGCATTTTCACCATGTACATTCTCCAGACCTTCGGCACTCATTTTTTCAAGTAGATAATCTGAAATGTAAATATACATTATATGCTGATAAACAAGACTTTCTTCTTCACAATGCAAGCGAATCAAATATAAAAATCAAGTATCGAAAATCATCATATCTTTGAAAATGTTTGATCAAGTATTTTAAAATATTATCAAGACATTTGTGGATATCTTTTTTTTCAACCTTTTGTTTACCTGTTTGATTGCACATTAAAGTGTGCCTAACTTTACCTATTGACCTCTCTAATTCCTCACTCCCAGACTTCCTGTGACCAAATGTGTCTGTGAGTTCTGCCAGTCTTCTATAGGCCACGTGTTTTCCTTCACCTTCTAACACATACTGGATGATCCTTTGGACATCATCTGAATAAAAAACAAGATAAAAAAAAACAATGAAGCTCTGTCCAGCATAACGTATGCTCCAATTAAATACTGTCGGTATTGCCTACGTTTAGTAATATTTTGTATAGCTTCTCATTCCTTCCTGCATTGTCAGACTTCTGCCTAAAAAGTCTGCATGCTGTAATATTCCCTGTTTTCCTGGCACTGATGAATTTTAAATGGATCAAAATTTCCACCGACCATAGATGGTATCAAATTATACAGGGTTACTGTTTTTATCATTTCAGTAGCTCCTCCTCTGTTCTGTTTTTCTGTCTTTCCCGTGTCTCCAGTGAAGTTAAACATTTGCCGTAACGTTACTGAATCTTCACACTATGTTTACAGTATTTTTTTTCTGTATCTTTTTGTAACTTATCTGTATCATACTATAGCCAATCTCCTCCCTAGATTTCATTTTCTTCTGGAGTAAAACTATAGCTAGATGTGTATATAAGAGTTTTACAGGAGTTGCAACACGCCGCCTCTAGCTGCAGGAAACTCCGCTTGTGGTCTGACTGGGGTATTAGTGATGTCGTGTAAAAAAATATATATATATAGTCCCTCTGGACCTTGGAGCAGATATGTTATAATCATCAATTGTAGTCAAGAATAGATGAACTGTATATTTTTCTTACTATTTTGCTTTAGAGACAACAGAGCCCTGGCTGTTGAACGGGACGTAAAACCCCAACTTTGACCTTTGAGACAACAGATAATTTGCTTGTGCTTGTACAATATTGTTCTCCTGATTGATTACCACATATCATTATATTACGTTATGCTTTTTGGTCATTTGAAGAATTTTTTTTGGCAAAAAAATACTGAATCTTGAAAGGGTACAAAGAGTATACGGATATTGAGAACTACTAACTGCATCTATTAAAAATGTTATCACATACCTCTGTGGGCCCCGATTTCAGCTATGAGTTCATCAGAAAGTGTGATGTCGCTGTCATATCTCTGCTTACTTGTAGAGGATTGTAAGTGCCCCGGGATGATCAGTGATAAGATGACTATACCAGTTCCAAACAGCATCCATACGCCCAGACCAATCACTGGAAAAACAGAGAGAAAAATTACCTAAATAATGAGCACACTCATACCGCAATTACTGAGATTTAAATAACCTGAGAGTTTTACATTTGTTAAAGGTTTTCAGTATTTTTCATAAATAGACAGTCATTCCCTTCAGTGATCCGTCTATGGAAACCTTTTTACACACATTGGCCCCCCCCCCGGGAGCTCATACCCAATCTATTATCTTCAAATATTTGACACTTACTTTTCCATTATCCAATACATAACTGAGTAAAAATAACTAAGTAGTTAATACACTTAGAACTACTGTGCTGTAACAGAGTGAAAAGAACTAACACATAATAATACACACAGAGCAATAAGTGAACGTTGACACACGTAAGATATGGCTACATAAGTTGTCTTATTAGATTGTAGAGTTGGGTAAAATAGTACCAGTGTCTGCATTGTGAGTAATTTACTGTAAAGCTAATTTTTAATATCAAATCAGTATTGTATAATTATGGATTTGTTGCTGTTTTCATCTTGCTGAATCAATGATACCATTAGAATAAGATGTTTATCGCCAGTAATAATTTCCACATATCTCAATGATACACGTAAGTAATCAATTAACAAACAATGTAAATATATATATATTTGATTTCACAATGTGAGCAATTTAGGTTTTACATCCTTATCCCTCCATCAGCTAGGCTTGAATTACAGGATTCATAACAAAAGATACCATACCTATGGCTTTATTATCCATGACAATAAGTAGGAAATAATGGTGAATAATTCACAGTAATAAACAAATGACCGTATAATATTGTAACACCTTCATAAATGCCACATTTATTATGTGTATATCAATTATTTGTTCTAATCATGTGATACACAGCTAATCAAGTGACCTCTTCTGTCCTCCCACTTCAGAAAAAAACATTACCACTAATTAATACGTATCTTAAGTAGCTTGGCAATTGTTACTCAGAGTGGAAGTTTAATGAATGTTCAATTTGTGAACAAACACATTGACAATGTTAAGAGACTACCCAACCCTTCTTGAATCTTGCAAGCTGGAATATAGATGTAAATATTTAGTGGCATGAAATAATTGTGTCTTAAGAATAAACTGTAATAAGTAATTTATATATTGATATTATGTGCCTTTCAGAGACATATTTAAGAGATAGAGATAATGTCTTTATGTCAGGATACGTATGGTATGACGAAAGGAAAACAATAGACCAGCATAGTAGGAAAGGTTTTGTGGGTGTAGGCATATTAATTTAGGAAAAATGTTTGCAATATATAAAGCTAACTTAATTGGCAAATCTGTTGACGGTATTTTGATTGATCAAATGAAACATAAAACACTGAATTTTCCTTGATTGTAATCATCTATTATTTTCTTAATGACAGATCTTTTTTATGCAAACACAAACATATTCTTTAAGTATCTGATTTCATAAGTGTAAGCCCAATTACACAAAGATTGTACAGTTATCTGTGGTGATGTTAACTGTCGTACTCGGAACGAAAGTGCCTTCATAAATGGTGTTGATAATATCTGTAACAGGAAATGAATTCATCTTTTTAAGAATATATACTATGAGGGTGTTGTAGGTTTCATAAAAAATATGAAGATGTGTTTATTCAGTGACAGGGCTACACCTGTGGTTGATTATTTATGCATGCACAAAACACAGAGGTAAATCTGTGGTAGCTTATTTAATGATGCACTGAAAGAATTTTTCCCTGTGGAAAGGTTTCAGTGTTTTAACCTTGTCAGATATTGTAGAATAGTGGTCTTTGTTTAACCTCATTTCAAGTACATGTACACCACCAGACCATTCAATACTGTCTATTTTATGCTAAAAGGCATAATTTCTTGTCAACTGGATTTGCGGACAGCACAACTTTTATATTTATTAACCGCAGACCCCCGGCATCAAAAAACAGAATTCTACATCTGCATTCCCATGTCCCCCCAAGACAATGAAAAACCCAACGTTGGGATTAAACATTATATTTATTCACCTAAAATCATTTGTAAATTAGTGTATGTAGAAACTGTTATAATAATAACACATATATGTTATAACTAGAATGTTACAGTTAATATATACAGTCAGTGACACAGTAAAGCAAGCCGAAGAATGTTAGCATCACAGAGTAATTCACAGTCACTGACACAGTTCCAAGTTATCACTAAAAGTTGCAGGTGAATAAAAGTTGCAGGTGAATAAAAGTTCCATAGACATTCTTCGACAAATCACATTCCACAAAGTTCCAGTTATGCACAGTTCCAGCTAATAATAGATGAAGCACAAGCGAGAAGGTTGTAAACACAGTTCCATTAGCAAACAGTTAATGAACACATCATGACATGTAAGTTCCTGTAAACCATATACAAAGTTATGGCCCTATGAAGAATGATAATATTAGAAACAGCACATCAGGCAGGCCGGTACCCCCATCATGAGCAAAGGTCAGTGTGAGAAACAAATACAGTTGAACAAACTTCCTCATGACCCTTGTAAGGTCAAATACACAGTTCAAGGTCATATGGCGGTTATAAAGCAATAAAGGACACCCCATCCTACAAAGGTGTCAAATTACACCCCAGCTGCACAGCCAAGTAAAATGTTCTAGCACCTCAATAACAGAAACTGTAAGCATGCCAGCTAGGCCACAGTGTCTAAAGAGGAGCTCCAGATCCACGACGACGTCCCAAGTCGACACCCGGCAGGCAAATTCCATATACAAAGTAGACACGACTTTGACACATACAGACGGCATTTAGCTGAAGAACAGAGGCAACCATATGCCATGCAACCAAGTGCTAGTCAACCAAGTGGCAATGAAGAGCAACCAAGTGCTAGGTGACATAAGTACAAGTCCACACACAGGCACCCATGTACAGATGGCCACAGAGGGTAGCAGACAGGAGCATCTTCTTTTAAATCCAGATCCACCTGAAACTACAAAACAGTCCTAGTACCAGTGTCCTACTTAGTTTGCCAAATTGCAGACACTGGGAAGCGACAAAGCACCAAGCCCCAGGGTGGGTGAATTCTTGATGTGTCCTCTTGGCAGACCAAAGTCAAAGTGACAGATGAACTTCAGTCTGCAAGGTCAATGAAGCGTTAACAAATCAAATTCATGCTTACATCAAATAAGTGTTAACATCAAATGCCCCCAAATGATAGTATATAAACCAGTACTAAGGTAGACCACAGGAATGAATACCTGGACACCTAGATGTCCAGCTACACATTCCCAGGTCCCCCCCAAGACAATGAAAAACCCATCATTGGGATTATACATTATACTTATTCATCTAAAATCATTTGTAAATTATTCATCTGCAAAGTCTGACCTCGGTGTCAAAAATATAACTCATGTGATGCACCTAATAACTTAAGAAATACTTGTTCAGTGGACAGCTTCTATTTATAAATTGATTAATGACTATCAAAACAGGGTTAGAATGAATTAGATGTATTACATAGAGAGATGTATCACACCTGTTAACTAAAATGGGCAGAGTCCTTGATTATAAAATTTTGATCCAAAGTTTAACTAAAAGAAAGCATTTTGGAATAATGACTTGGCAAATTCAGGAACATGGTCTCAAAAGAAAAATGCTATTTTTCTTAAATGTAGAGATCCCAGACAAAACAAATCCTCCTTCGGAAATGACATTATTATATAGATAATGGCAAAGTGGAGCTCCATTATGTGAACTTAATGGCCTGAGGCCCGGAAAGGGCCGAAGGGTCATTAAGTTTACATAATGGAAGCGCTACGAGGCAATTATCTATTATAAAACCCTGTAAATTAAAACCAATTAATTAATTCAATAATTTAACACCTTTTACCAAATGATCAACCTAGACAATCTTTCCAATGTTTCCTTTGGTGTGCTTACCATATGGGGCTGTCACTAAATTAGTTCTATGGTTGTTTTCTTTTATTTTATTTTAATACACAATCAACATTGTTTCACCATGTTTACCACTGGTTTTCTTTTATGGAAAAATATAATTTTGGATAAAGCTTGAAAAGTTTAATATAATCTGACTGCCACAAAATTTAACCATGGATAATGATAATCGATAAAATATGGTTCTGTGACTTACAGAAAGCACTTTCCAGAAAAAAATTAGATTGCTTATTTAACAATGCTGTGGATAATTTGTTGTGGTGAGTGTTTCATGTTATTTTATTAATCTGTCCTTATTTTAAGAGAGTAAGCTATTATTTTTGTGTTTGAGGCATTAAAAGTACTAGAAACTGGAGAATTACTTACTTGTTTTATTTTGTGTTGAAGTTTTTGGGTTTCTCTTAATTTTGAATCAAGGAAAAATGCTTCCTGGAAAGATTGTTTCCTGAAAAAAAAAGCCTCATAGAAAGAATGCCTACTCCACATTTTGTATTTCAGTAATACCTCCTATGAAAATTAATCCACAACATTAAGAACAAAATTCATTTCAACCACAAACAGTGTATCATTTTAGAAGTATATAACAAACTGTAATAAGGTAAATTAAAATCTTTGTTTTGAACTTAAAAACATTGAAAATTTAAATCAAATATAAACCCAGCAGTAATGCATTTCAGTACTGCATCTTTGCACTATGTTTTTTTCTCTCATTTTACTTGAGTAAATTTTGAGCCACTAAAAACATTCCTTTTAATATAGTATGATGGGTTAGTTTTTCACAGTGAGTTTGTTTGAAAGTTAGCTGTTCCTTTGATTAAATTCACAGAAGATTATTGCAAAGTCAGATTGTAAAGAAATGCAAAGAATTAAAAAAATATCCAACTTTATAAATTAAATTGCTTGTTTTGTATTTGTCAGGAGGTATTTTTTCAATGTAGCATTTTTCCAAGAGGTATTTTTCTGTAAACTCTGAATGTCATTCAGAATTGAAAAGACTTTGTAAATGTACCCACTGAACTAATTAATATGAAAGAAGTTGTGAAAACATTTCAATATTGAATGCATTGTGCTAAGGATGACTGGAAAATACTAAGTACACTTTTGTTCTTGGCAGACTGGCCATTTGGCCATTGAACTGAACCACAATCCACTGTTAGAAAATAATGTAGTGTTAACTCTCCATTATTAAAAAATAATGGAGAGTTGAGACAATGGAAGGGTCGCCTATCTGGGTTTTATTTTTTAAGAATCCCTTTTGACAGACTTGGGTTTTAAAGAAAGAGAGACAACACAAGAAAACGTTTGTTGAAACCTTGGCATCAATAAGCAAGGGTGACTCTAAAATTTTCAGGTATAAAAATCTTAAAGTTCTTGAAGGTGTAACATTCCCTTATCACTTTTTAAAGATGGTGCCTTAACTGGGGGTTTGTGAGAGCTATTGGATCCTTTGGAATCAGAATCAAGACGCTACAATTTAAAACCTGTTGATAATTTATATGATTTTTAAAAAATATTACACCAAGCATTCACTTTGAAATATTGATGAGTTGTAGTAGTAATTGAGATCCTCAGTGGCCAAGTGGTTAGCAAATTTGGCATCTAGTCACAGGCTGTCACCTCTGTGTGGGTTCGACTCCCACAAGTGCCAAATACTAAGGGCCTGTCCCAATTTGACCCTGGCTGTTGAACGGGACATAAAACCTAACTTTAAACTTTGTAGTACTAATGAAACATAGATCTAATCAGTGATATTCCATATGATGAAAGTGAATTTTTCATAAATAAATAAAAAAACAAGTCTGTGGGTGATGACAAGGCACCTAATGAGGTACTAAAACACCAAGATTGTGTCATGGTTTTGTATAATATGTTTAGGTTTTATTTTGATAATTCTTGTGTTATGTCATGCTAGTTACGGGCAATTATAAACCCTATCACCAAAGGAGCTAGTAATGATGAACATTGTCCACTATCACATCGTGCAGTCAATTTAATTTAAAAACAATTTAATTTATAGTTTGAAAAGGTCATAAAATACAAATATGTGTTCAAACCGGCCAAGATGTGACTGAATCTAATGGGATATTTGAGAAATCAGATTCTATTCAGTTTTACATCAGACCATACCTCTTCTCCCAAAATATACCCTACCACAGAACACAACCCAGTATTTAACCCGTTATGGCCTGTCCACACCGTTCCATGTCGTCATAGCAACTTGTTTTTGAATTTTGCTTCACGAGCTGGCCCTTAAGACACTGAAGAGAGACCTTGTATCTTGATAGTGCACATCTACAAACAAGCTGCCATGCATAGCTATTCCATTTTAATTTTTGCTGGTGAGATATATTTTGGATTAAACTATTGTACCCCGTTGGGGTTAAATAACTATGCCAAAATATACCCCAGTCGCTTTGCTGTTCCAGTCTAGCTTATTCCCGGTTATGATATTGGACGAGGGTTTACTTGAAGCCTAACTGAGAATAACCCCCAGGGTGTAACAAACATTGGGGAATATTTGTTTCAAACTATACTTTGGGTTACCCTTGGACAGGGTGAATACGGTCTGATAAAATGAGTTTCTGCTCCATTGGTTTTGTTTATTTTGTAATGACTGTAGCAGCATATAGATATCCAAATGTTAAGGTATAAAGTCCCACATCTATGTCATGCTTCAGACAGGGATACTATCAGAATGCGGGGATGGAATAGTCTGACAGACTTGTAAGATATCATCTCAGTGTGGAAGTAATTCTTTTTGTTAAAACTCAGGTAAATTGCACAGCACCTGAATGGAGATTTCATTTTCATTAAGGTTTGATTTGAATGTTGCTTATAAATAACATACATACTAAAACTATTATGACTATAAAGTCTGGAGTACTGTAGAATAGTATGTGTTATAATGAGATGTTAAGTACAGATGCATTAGCAGCTGTTACTTTTGTTTTATTGTGCATCAGTCCAAGCTATCATGTTCTATTGCATCATCTAGAACTTGGTATAATGTCTCATATATGCTTCAACATGTGGTGTATTTTTGTTCCTTTGTACATATCAACTGCTATCACATTTCAGGCTTTGAATTAAATTGTCTAAATATGCATATTCAATGATACACCAAAGCTTATGGCCAGAAATCCATTGCGATCAGAATGATAAAACAAGTGCAATCGAATATTTAACATTAAGAAATTCCATAATGCAAAGAAGGGACAATAGTAGTTCATATTTTATTTTGACAATGGTTTTCATTATCACTATTTTACAAATGTTCTCTACACTGGATGTTACGGAAAATACATACAATTACACAAGATTCACCAAGCCTGAAAATTGCAAATGAAATGTAAATGAAAGTTTGGATAACTATAGGTAGCTTATACAGGCAAAGTGGCACAAAAAACAATATTATGTTCACTGGAATTGCTAATTTTGACCTATTTAGGTATTAGGTAATGGTGATTTAAAATGTTTTTTGACACCACTAACGTTACAAAAAGATCTGTGCCTCTCAGATGCCCATGTTGGATCATCATGTCTGTGTCGAGTGCTATCTGTGTGTTGGTCTACCTCTGCATGGCTCCATTTACCATGCATGCTCACATGATACCAGCCTACCTGCAGGAAATCAGGGAGCATAAAGGTAAATACCTAAGTGCACATTCGTAGGATAATATAGGCTAAGTATCCAAGGAACGTATATTTTATCATTGCTAAAGATGAAAAACAACACCTGAGTCCGCAGGTGATGTTATGTGTTAGCCCTTTTCAAGTGATAAAATTAAAAAAAGCACTTCAAGAGGGTTTATTGTACATTTACGTGTTACCACCTTGTTTGAGTATTTGAGTATATGTTTGATAGTGCATACCTTCGCCAAGGCAGGTAATAATAAGTAAATCGGAAATTTTTTTTTATCTCTAGATGGCAATCCAGATAATTCTCGATATTTAGTATTAGGTAATCCTGCTAACAAACAAACAAACAAACAAACGATCATGGAAATGATAACCCCTTGGCGGAAGTAACAACTATCTATTTACCAAAAGAATGCAAATATTAGTTGTGACAAACATAGCCATAGTAAGAGGTAACAGTGAACACAAAAACACAAGAAGTATATTTTGATACTAACTTTATTCCTATTTACAGTGAATTTAGAGGTCCCAGGCAAATGCATTATATCAGATAACAATCTTTAATTTATTGAATTATATAGAGTTAACAAATGTAAACAAGTATTAAATATTACAAACGCTACACGTCAATCTATGTCCAGGGTGTTACATAGATCACAGGTTATTTTGGAAAGACTTTAGGGTAGGTTTATCTTGGTCTGAGTTTAAGTTTACCAAAACACAATGCAACTGATTATTGTATGTACTTTTGCCAAATTGTGCTATCTCCATTGATAGCTATACTTCAATTAGTAAATTTGGCACCTTCATAATTATTAGTTGACAAATTAGTGCTGTCATGTTGCTATTGAATTGTCTTGTCTTTACACACTTTTGTCTTTCTTTCTTATTTCTCCTGCACCTTTTCGTAACTAACACTCTTTTCTGACAGTTTACTTTTTCATCTAGGCTGTGGGGTATGGGCATCTCTGATGCTATTTTATTCGGCACTGGTATAAAGTTTTCTTTTGATTACAGAGAAACTCTTATAAATAGTAAAAGGTGTAAAGTTTAGGTAGTTTTAAGATAAATTTTAGTACTTTAAGAAATAGACTAATTTAACCCCAGTTGTCTGCTTTTATAAAATATTTTTTACTGTTTGAGGTGTATTTCTTTTTAATTTAGTGGTTTGTCAAAATTTTCTTTATTTATTCACACATATAGTTGCACCTGTTTTGTTGCTATAAGGGCGAATTTGTTTAATGTCAACAATTTTAACCTTAAATATAAATGCTATCATTTTTTTTTAATATCAAGCATTTACCAGTGCTGTTCTAAATTGTCTTTCTCTCTGTAGTGTGTAGATTCATAATGTCTCCATGTATGTATATCTAAAAAGTCATTTCTCAACTGCCGTATTTGTACTTTTGGCAATTAAGATGAGGTGAACAGTATTATGGAGTACCTCTTACATGGCCCAGGGCAACACCAGACCTATGAAAAGGTGGCCAACATTACAGATATGTTTGGACCACGCTTAAGTGGAAGCCAATCACTGGAGGATGCCGCAGGTAGATATAGCTATAATACCGTAGGACATTATGATTTAAAGAAATCCATTTTGGAAACTGGTCATGCAGTTTGTTCCACTCCAAAATAAAGGTCTCAATAAGGTCCAGCTGATAAAACAGGGACGTCCACACAAATTTGAACTTACAAAGGAAAGCTATGATTTATGAGTACATGGTGTATAGTTGATCACATAGTTCCCAGTAAACATTTTTTGGTTTTGCAAACGTTTGATAGGAAACGTTTGGCAAAGGTTAAAAAATGATGGATACGAAAACCATTTATAATTGAATGTTTTTAAAATGTTTTATGTATACCGTTTATCAAACGTTTAATGACAAATGTTAGAAAAACATTACAAATGAACATAATAATGGGGTCAGAGGTCAAATTCAATATCTTTTGAAGATTGCTCACTAATGAAAACATAATTTTTATGTCTTAAATTGTAAGATAGTGGCTTAGATTTGTGCCCTCATTCAATTATTACATTTAGGGGTTGCATGTGAAGCAATTTTTGACAAAGTCCTCTAAAATCTCCTGTTATTGCTCACCGCCATCTTTGTCTGGACATGTTTGAAGGTGAAGGTTTAATCAGCATTCTGAAAATATGGGTTTAAAAACGTTTTAATAGAATGTTTTTAAAACATCTGATCAAAATTTTGTTAAAAAGTTTTATGTCTACTGTTTGTCAACCATTTCATGATGAATGTTTGAAAAACATTTCCAGCATAACCTTCATTCTTCAGCTATGTTTAAAAAATGTTACCTGTCAAACCTAGCTTCTTGAGTTGTTTTAGAAACGTTTAATAAATGTTTTCAGTAAAAACGTTTGTATAAAGAATGCTTATAAAACGTTTTTTAAACATTACAGTGTAAATGTTTACTTGGAAACGTTTAGAAAACCATAAGATAAGGTTTAAATAGGTTTTTAAAACGTTTTGTACACGTTTAAAACATTTTACTGGGTTGGTTCCCACCTTTCTGGTCCTGGGTTTGATTTCTGGTCTTACACAATAATAAGAAGTTAGACATTTATTTAAGGATAGATGATGGTCTTCAATGGAGAATCTTGGCTAACTAGTATTCCATGCTTACCTCCATTCCCTTAACTCCTCGTGGTGATTATAAAATGTATGAAGTAATGTGCTTATTTTTTAATGTGTCCCCTGTGTGCTGCTGGCAATGAAATGGAAGCTATCTCACGTGACCAAACCACAGTCAATCACAAACTGGCACGTGTGGTCACTACTAGTATAAGGAAATAACCTTACCAGCAATAAACAGGTCGCGACCTAGATACACATTTGGAAAGTAAGAACAGGGGCCTAAGGCAAAATAGTTAAGGCTATACAATCCAGTCCAATATGATAAGCTCAGATACAACCCATCTTGTAACTAAATACCCTGTTAAAAATGCTTGAAATCAGACAAGAAATAAGGAAGTTATGTTAATTTAACTGGAGGCCTATATATGCTGCTGATACCATCCAGTCAGATAAAAGTCGGATAATTGTTCCGTGTCCGGGTGAATAGACAAGGTATATCATATATGAGTTGCAACTTAAATATTGGTCCATATCATATTGTCTGCTGTTGCTATAGGTGTGTATTGGTCTTTGCTCTCTACAGATTATCTGATGCAGATGATGGAAGCAGAAGGACTAGAAAATGTACACAGTGAGCCTGTAAAGGTGAAATACTCTGACCATACACACTATAAAAATCTCTTGAGGTACTGTGACAATAGACAATGATAATCTGATAAGATACTTCAACAACATACACAATTATTATGTATTGACACATTCCAGCAGTACACATAAGAATATTTTTTGAGATAATATAAACAAAAACAAAAAAAAAATTGTTTAGATACTCCAACAATACAGACAAAAAACTTATTGAGATACTCGAACAGTAACCACTATAATAAGCTATTCAGGCACGCCAACAATATGCACCGTCATAAGGCAGTTATGATTGCAAATATCATTCACTTTATTTATTGTGAGAAATTTGCAATTTTAACATTTTCCGTAAATAAATTTCCTTAAAGAAGGTGGCTGTTACCTCATGTTAAGCTACTATAAAAAAAAGTTGCTTCAAAACCCTCGATTGTACAGTACATTTTATCATTGCAAACAGACTTCCGTTTTAGCATACATAAACTATATATATCTTAGGTTCCGAATTGGGTGAGAGGACAGGAAGTTGTCAGGGTGCTTCAGCCACGTGAACTTGAACTTTTTGCCTTAGGACTTGGTGGAACAGTAGGCACTGATGGAAGTGACATAGTGGCCGACGTCATAGTTGTCCATTCATTTGAGGAACTGAAACAAAGGCAGAATGAGGTAACTTTTCAAATGAAACACGTTCAACTAAGACGTTGAGTCAGTGAGGTGTCAACCATACCTGTGTGATTGATAAAATTCACGATTAAATAGATATACCTCTGCCAACACAATTATTCTGTTTGTCAAAATGGTGTTTATAAGCTTAAGTGAAGCATACATATTTACCCTCGACTCCTAAAGGTGAGTAACAATGGTATTATAAGCAGGTCTTGTTGTCTGTCTCGCCATGTGCACAATGTAAAAACAAAACATCGAATCTGGTTGATAACTTGGTCTTAACTCTAGTCTAGCTCACAAATCCAGAATTGTTTTTTTTGTGATTTTTTTTTGGCAATATCAGTGGAAACGGGTTTGTGTGTGTTTCAGGCACAGCTTCTTGCCATTGTTATCATCTTTTGTCTTTTGCTCTTAGGTGGGAGGTCATTCACATGTCCTGGCAGATACTGACAGTGCTGATGATGATGACTGTACAATAACTGCATTTAGAATTTTTTTGTGCTGGCGGTTGGGGGCTTGTATTAAACGTTATTTTCAAAAACAGGCACATTGGATGAAAAATTATTAAAATACACACACCTCCCCCAAAACATTACAAAAAGAAATTTATTTGTAGGTTGCAGGCAAAATTGTAGTGTACAATCAAGACTTTAAGACTTACTCCACATCTAGGCTTTACAGGAACCTGGGAGCATCTTTCGCCTCTCAGTTTGGAGCAGTGGCTGCTCTGATAAGAAGTGTCACTGACTTGTCTGTGTACAGTCCTCATACAGGGGCACAGGTAAGTAGTTGATTGAAAGTGCTGCAAATCTAAGATATGTAGCTATATTGAATTTCTACATAATGTATGGTGTTATAATGGTGTTATAATATCATCACATAACTGATTGATCAGATTGATTGTGTCAAATCTTTTTTTGCAGAATAGATTGAATAATAGAAAATATAGATGTGAAAAAACAAAAAGGGTATCTTTATCCAGACCTCTATAATTGTATAATGAAAATGGAGAGCTTGCTTATGACCAGTTGCTGTATTCATGAAAGGTCTTAGCCTAGTCTTAGGCTTAACTTTTGTACACAAATACAACCTAAGATTAGGCTAAAACCTTTTATGAATACGGCCCCAGG
The DNA here is from genome assembly GCA_964017235.1 of Sabellastarte sp. h YS-2021. Classification (NCBI taxonomy): domain Eukaryota; kingdom Metazoa; phylum Annelida; class Polychaeta; order Sabellida; family Sabellidae; genus Sabellastarte; species Sabellastarte sp. h YS-2021. The sequence continues at coordinate 110,684,627 of OZ024928.1, forward strand.
AATTTGTTTTAGGGGAATTTGGCTACAATAATTAGGTTCTTTTATTTCTAATACCAGTCGTTACCATTGGTGAAAAATAAAGGACATTTTATCAAATACAATAAATTAAACGTTCAAGTTGAGGGAAGGTTTGTATAAGAGTGTGTAGATTAAACATGTCTGTACTATTAATATTACTTTAATCTATGAGCATCCAATATATCAATGGTCACCTTCTGGTGGTCGCTTTTTGTTCCCAGACTGTTTAATTTAAGTGTAATAAGGAGACATATACCTATGCCTGGACAATGTTTGGTCGTGTCCACGGTCTCTTACTCATCTGATGGTACATACACCACAACATTGCCTAATGCAGATGTTTGAAACATTTTTGACCCAGTTTTGTGTACGTTTTTTCTGGTGATATCTGACATCTCACATTTGTGTTAACAGGTATATTGGAGCAATGTTACAAAGATTCCTTCTCTGTGTATCGCAGTAGAGGATGCTGAAGCTTTATCGAGATGGCATAGACAAGGTAATATATGGCTCATATAGCTAGATATTACAGTAATAAAAGCACTGACCCGAAATATAACTTGTTCTTCTGAATTCCAGAAACATATGTCAGATCATATCAGGCAATAATCTTTTGCAATGCTTGTCAAGCACTGGTAGTTACAATGTGTGATGATCTCATCATTGATAAAGATTGTGCAAAGTATCAGAATTATCAAAATTTAAATCCCTTACAAAGATTACTGCTGATGATGTTTCTGTAACATTTGTCTCAATATTTGATATCATAGATCTGTAAACAGAAAAGTTATGTTTTTGTATGGGAGGCTATTGCAATGTCAGAAACCAAAATTAAACAACCCAAAAGGTGACGTTAGACCATTCAGTTGTCAGAAATTGGTTTTTATTGCATATTTTTGATATTTTACAATCATTAGATATTCTACATAGGTATCAACAGATACTTCAGGTGTGTTGCAAATTGGCAAAATATCTTGCAATGTCATGGTCCGTAATTTCAGAAAATCAATGACACAAATTTTGTTGAAAAAAACCCTGTAAATTTATTGTATTTTTACTGTTTCTTATAAAGTAAGTAAGTCACTAAGAAGCGTTTATAAAGCGCCAAAATTGATGTAAACACTCTAAGGCACTGATGTCCAAAAAGGGATAGTCCAGATCCAAAAAGGAGGTCAGTACCCATATTAGTCTCCAATAGGAGAGAAAGGGTATGTCAGTTGATAGCCCAGTCTGAAAAGATATGTTTTCAACTGTTTTCTGAATCCAGAGATACTTTCCACAGTTCTAATGGCTTGAGGGAGTTTGTTCCGCTCCGTGGGAGCAGCTACTACAAAACTGCACAGCCCTGAGCGTTTATTCAGTTTAGATAAGGAAATTGATAGGGGATTGCCCGATGTGAGATCCCTCTGCTTAATTAGAGAGGAGAGATATGGATGTTGGCTAAAATTTATGGCTTTATATGTAAGAAGATTGCATTTGAACAATATACGGTAATGAATGGGGAGCCAGTGTAGTTTGTGCAAAAAAGGGTGTGACATTAATAAATTTATTTAGTTTGTACACAGTATGACATAAGACCGTTTGAACTCTTTGTTGTCTGACAGTATATGCCTTTTTATGTGATAAAGCAGTGAATTACAATAATCCAGGTGACTGCTTATAAAGGCATTTGCAACCTTTACAGCTGTTTCATGATTTAGATACCTGCGGACCCTTCGTAGATCCTGAAGATGGTATTAACATGTGCAACATATATTAGCAATGTGTCTTTGCATTCAATTGTCAGCATCCAGGATGACACCAAGGTTTTTGACCAATTCCATGATACTGCCAAGAAAACTTACTGGGAAAATTGACTTCATGGAACTTCTATGACTTTCATCTTGTCAAGATTTAATTTAAATTTGATATTTGCCATCTATGGCTGGGCGACCTCAAGGCAATTTGCCAGTTCAGTGGTACCAGAATCAAAGTTCCTGGAGTCAAGCTTCAAATAAATTTGTATATCGTATGCATACAAGTGATGGGTAACATGGAATTTAGATATATATGACTGAACTAAGAGGGTTTGTATATAGGGTAAAAAGCAGTGGGCCCAGGACTGAGCCCTGAGGAACCCCATAAGGGAGTTGAAAAGCATCCATAAGATGTCCATCTATTTTGATCCTCTGTTTCCTTGAGTTGAGGTATGACTGAACCCACTTAAGCACAACCCCATCAATGCTGTACCAACTCTGAAGGCAGTCGAATAGGATTGAGTGGTCCATTGTGTCCAAAGCTGTGGAAGAAGGACTAATCAAACAGCAGTATCCTTGTCCATTGAGGTGGCAATGTCATTTTGTATTTTTAGCAATGCCATTTCAGTAGAGTAAAACACTCTATATGCAGACTGATTTATGTTAGATACCCTCGTGAACAATATGCTCAATTATTTGCTTAGCCACAGCTTTCTCTATAAGTTTGGAGATGTAGCTGAGGTTGGATACTGGCCAAATTTACACAGTCGTGTATTGTCCCAGGCCGCCTGCGACCCTTAGTCCCAGACCTCCCTACCTTAGTCCCAGGAGGCCGGTTGTTAATCCCAGACTCAAATATGATGCGTATGAATTTGATGCGTGCGGTTGCATTAGTCCCCGGAAGCCTCAGACCATCTGCGGTGTCCTGGGACCCAAAAATCAAAGTCTGGGACTAAGCCCCGACTAAGGGTAACCGACCCTAATGTGGGTGTTCCACCACACGACTAAGGCTCCCAATTAAGGGTTTTTGGGGGTTGGTTTGAAATATTTGCTTAGTCCCAGGCGTCCTGTAAGGGTCGGTTGTGGTCGGTTGAGGCCGTGTGAAAAATGAAACATGTTTGATATTTCTCCCGACCCCAACCGATTATTTTTTCCCGTCATAAACAAAATGTCCAGTCCCAGGCTTCCCCAGGCCTCCTCAGACCAAATTTACACAGTCCTACGTTGTCCCAGGCCGCCTGCGACCCTAAGTCGCCGACCCTTAGTCCCCGACCCTTAGTACCTTAGTCCCAGGCCCCCTGCGACCCTTAGTCCTATTGCAAAACAAGAATCGGCTATCTCGGTCTGGGGATGCCTGGGGACGCCTCAGGACACCTTGTGGGGTCGGGACTTAATCGTGGGTTAGTCGGGGCTTAGTCCCAGAAGGCCTGAGGCGTCCTGGGACCCAGTCGGTTTGTCTACGACAGGATCGTGGTTCAAACTGACCAGAAAAATGGCTTAGTCGGTTCTTAGTCCCAGACCAGTTAGGGACTGTCTGGGGCCACCTGAGGCGTCCTGGGGCTTCCTAAGGACGATCTGTACTTAATCCCAGACTTTGAAACCGATCCAGTTTTCCCGCCCATTTTTGTTTTTTGTTTTCACCGACTGTCCACGATTAAGGGTCCCAGACAGGATCGGGGCTTAATCTTTTGGTGGAACAAGGGCATAACCGATCCAAACCGGCCTCCCCAGGACGCCTGGGACAGCACAAATTTAGTCTGCGATGGTCTGAGGATGCCCCAGGAGGCCTAGGACTAACAACCGATTAAGAACCGACTGTTTTCCGTGCGTCGGAAATTAAAACGAGGCAATGAGCAGGTCTGGGACTATATAACCGACCGCGAACACTTTGTCATTGTTACTGACTGTTTGGCTACTGAGAGACGTGTGTCACTGATTTGTAGGGGTTTTCAGTTTTTATTTTATATATATTATACTTGAGCTTAAGGCAAATTTCACAGTTAGGAGACACACTTTACTATTTTTTATTATTTTGTCGACTGGATTATGAGGAAAGAGAAAAGAGGGAAGAGAGGAAGGAAAAAGATGGATGACAGGTCTGGTAGGTCCTCGGTGGCCTAGTGGTTAGCAAGTTTGGCATCTAATCATAGGCTGTCACCTCTGTGGGTTCGAGTCCCACAAGTGGCAATGCTGAGGACCTGTCCCAATATGACCCTGGCTGTTGAACGGGACGTTAAACCCCAACTTTGACTTTGACAGGGAGAAGGAAAGTGAAGTAGAGGAAAGAGTTGAAGTTACAGAGGAGGTGATTGAGAGGAGGAGATTGAGGAATGTCCAGCTATTGAGGAAGCTGTGGAACAAGAAGAAGAGAGGTGTGAAGAAGATATAGAATGCCATTCTTCAGCCAAGAGAGCCAGGGTGTGTGCAACCAACTTTTACTGACAGTCAGGAAATTTCCATAGTGGAATTTGTAAAGCAACACCCAGAACTGTATGACAAGGAACATCCACGGTTCCATGACAGGACCAGAAGAGAGGCTCTCTGGGCAGAAATATCTGCAGAACTCAAGCTCCAGCCTTTTGATGTGAGACGTTGGTTCGAGTCCCAGTGAACACATTATGGAAAGCTGTCTAAGCTCCAATCTGGCCAAGCCCCGAGGGAGATGACCAAGAGACAGTCCTGGGTCTCCCAACAGATGGGTTTTCTTAAAACCCACATCAGGAGAAAGGGGGCCAACAGAAGTTCAGGTTTTGAGGCCAGTCCAAATACCAGCAGGCAGGACGAATCACGTGGGTCAACTACTGACACAGAACACCTTGAGTCCAGTGTCCTGAGGGAGAGGAGTCAGTCCATCATTACATCTACACCTGTTTCAACCACAGACTCCAAGATTCTCAAACACTTTGAGCAGATGAGGACACTAATCTCAGGCTTTCTGCATCAGAAGTCAGACCTTTTTTGACTACGTGGTATCAGAGGCCGAAAAGATGACTCAAGAAGAATTTGAAGAATTAAAGGGCAAGATATTTAGAGACATTGAAACTATTAAGAGCAACCGTAGACATCAGCCATTGCCCAGAAGATCAGCCACTGTTACCACGGAGTCCTAGAGGGTCGGCCTACTGCCAACAACCACTCCACAGCCGTCTAGTTCCACTCAAGCAGCAGCTAGCAGCAGTTTTGTGTACTATACACCAAGCCCCATTGGCTTTAGCAACCCTACATCTGTCCTAAATGTACAGAACGAAGGGAGCAGACACAACCTGAGTGGACTATTAAGCCAGCTACCTGATCTGACATCAACACAGATCGTTGAGCAGCCTCAGCAGCAGCAACCGCAGCAGCAGCTCTTTACTATCACCACTTCAGCACCGCCTCAACAGCAGCAGCAGCCTCCTCAGTAGCCATCCAGTCAGGGCGGGTCTTTGACCTGCCAGGCCCTTTTCAGGGCCACCAAATCTTCCAAAAACAATTATTTATTCCAAATCCCCTCCCAAAACAAAAAAGTTCAGTACAAATACTTATCACATGAAAAAAAATTAGCCCAACACCCACACCACCCCAAACATGAAATAAATAACCCATGGTACCACACATAACAAAAAAGGCCACATAAAAAAAAATTAAAAAAACTCATAATATGGCCATTAATCAGCCCATTTTTAGATTAAAATCCATGGGATAGTTTAAAATCTGTAATTGAAAAGTCCAACACTTACACCTTCCCTAGAGTTAAAAGGCATTATCACATACTTACCAACCCACAAACAGACAAACCCAATACCAAACACAACCCCCAACTAACAAACCCAATACCAAACCTAACACCCAACTACCAAAACAAACCCAACACCAGTAACCACCAACCAAGAAACACACAAACCCAAAAGTAAATAGAACTCATGCCAACGAACTGACAAACTATTTTGCAAACACAATGCCCCATTATTAAAAACAAAACTAGCTCCATGGTTATATTTTCCACATATTTGTGAATAGAAGTGAAGATTTAAAATTGAAGATTTCCATGAAAACATTTCTGCTACAAATAATTTTCCACCCATGAACAAAAAAAAATTAGTGAAATTAGGATGTGGTTTTGAAAATATATACAAAAATAATTCCATTTAGGATATTATGTGTGGCTTTGTGTCTGGCTTTTGATTAACACTGGAGTTGTCTGTTTGTTGGGTGGGTAACTTGTGCTTGTCTGTTTGTCAGTCTGTGTAACTTATGTTTGGCATGGGGTTTGTCTGTTTGTCCGTCTGAACAAGTTATGTTTGGCATGGGGTTTTTCTGTTTGTCCATCTGAACAAGTTATGTTTGGCATGGGGTTTTTCTGTTTGTCCGTCTGAATAAGTTATGTTTGGCATGGGGTTTGTCCGTCTGTAGCAAGCATAGCTGATTAATTGTTTTTGGAATATTTGGTAGTCCTGAAAAGGACTTTTTGTTAGTCCTGAAAAGGACTGTTATAGTTAGTCCTGAAAAAGGACTGTCTACTGCAACAGGACTTATATTCTGCCATCTTGCCAGGCCACTGCTCCCTCATTATTGAAGTAGTCCTTGAGGTAATCCCTCTGTCTTTTGGCTTCTCTAGCAAGGTTTCTGTCTTGGCCGCCACCAGCAGCACCACCAATCAATCCACAATCACCAGACACATCATCATCATCATCCTCCCCAGGCTGCTGACCAGCAGGTTGACCTTGATACTGGCTTCTGAGTATTTTGTGCAGAACCACACAGGTCATGACCACTTCTCTAACTGTTTCTGGGGGTAGTTCAATGGTGGTCCTCATCACTCTGAATCTTGATACCAGGATGCCAAAAGCGTTCTCCACAACTCTCCTGCCCCTTGATATTCTATAGTTGGCAATCCTTTCCTCTCTTGTTAACAGCCTTCTGCCAGGGTTTCATGAGCCAGGTCTTCAGGGCAAAAGCCTGTCCATCTGCCAGAATGAAGTAGGGGATCTCTACCACCCTGGGTTATAGGAGCTGGTCAGGGAAGCCTATCCTGCCATCTTCAATCCTCCTCTTCAGCTGAGAGGCATTAAATATCTGGGCATCTGAGCAAGATCCAGCTGTACCCACATCCACCCATCTGAACTTGTACTGTCCATCTACCAGGGCCAACATCACAATGGAAAAGAACCCCTTGTAGTTGTGGTAGAGGGCTCCAGAGTTCTTGGGTTTCTTCAGGGCCACATGCTTCCCATCCAGGGCTCCCAGGGCATGTGGAACATTCCACCTGATCCTGAATTCCCTCTCCAGTTCTTTCCACTCATCTGGAGTAGTAGGACATTTGAGGTACTCTCTGGTGAACTCATCCTGGATGGCCCTGCAGACCTCTGGTAGAAACTTGGAAATGGTGGATCTTCCAACCCTGAACTGACATGATAATGTGGATCTTCCAACCCTGAACTGACATGATAATGATGTGTATGACTCTCCAGTGGCCAGATATCTGATGGTGAGGGCTAACTTCTCCCCAACACTGATTGGTGCTCTGTAGTTGGTGGCCTGCATGGCTAGATGTGGTTCCAGTCTGGTCTTTATCATTTCAAAGAATTCTGGGGTCATCCTCATGTAGTTGGTGAATCCTGAAATGTCTGTGGCATACAGATCAGCCATAATGTTTTGGTAGGCCCCCCTCTCCTCTCTCTGCAGTAGCCATGGCCTGACCCACATGTTGTTCCTTCTTCTAGGTCTCTGTATGGGTGCTGGTGGTGCTGGTGGTGGTGGTTGCTGTGCTTGACGTAAAAAATGGAAATACATGATTATTTGTAACTGAATAAAAACCAAAAAAGCCCTAAGTTGTTGTTGAATCTGTCTTCCATTAAAAGGTGGCATCCATGCTGTGTTCCTAGAAAAGCAATGGTGATTAGATCGCGGATTTTATATATATATATACCCAGAAAATCCAGCAACTTTGGAAAACAAGAATCGGCGATCCTGGTCTGGGGAAGACTGAGGAGGCCTGAGGATGCCTGAGGACGCCGGGAGTTAATTATGGGTTAGTCGGCTTTTAGTCCCAGGAGGCCTGAGGTGTCCTGGGACCCAGTTGGTATGTGTACAACAGGATCGTGGTTGAAACCAACCAGAAAACTGGCTTAGTCGGTCCTTAGTCCCAGACCAGTCGGGGACTGTCTGCAGCCACCTGAGGTGTCCTGAGGCTTCCTGAGGCCGATCTGTACTTAATCCCAGACTTCAATACTGTCTCAGTATTCCCACCCATTTTTGTTTTTTTCCACCGACTGTCCACGATTAAGGGTCCCAGACAGGATCGGGACTTAATCCTTTGGTGGAACAGGGGCATAAGTCAGTGACTTAAATCTAAGTCTTTCTTCTTAGCTAAGTATGTGGACTTTAATGTATTTCACAAATGGTTACTTAACTAATACCAAGCTTATAAGGTAATTACAGTGATTTTCTACATCATGTGAACCTTTATTTCCAGTCAAAATATTTTATTTGTGACATATATTATTTGTTTAACTCATTTTATCTTTGGAAGAATCTAATAATGCCCCAATCACATTACAGGCAGTATGTCCCATGGTTACAAGTTTTACTCTGTGGCGGAACCGCTTGCGATGACACCTTGGTGCATCCATTCACATTACAAGCGGTACGTCCCATGGTAGTAGGTGTTGGTCAAAATGCCTCAGTCCTTCAACTACTGTCTGATGTTCATATGTGAGCTTGTGACACAGTGGCGAAATGTCCAATTCCTCCACCAACCTTATATTGCCGCATTACACTAAAGCATGACTGAGTTACAACCTTATATACACTGTGAACCACACCTTCAGTTACCATATCAAAAAATCCATCTGCGCATGCTCATGGTGGACAGTTAAAGGCGGAAATTATAATCATTTAAAAACTTCTGTAACACATGCAAGGAATTAGACATTTTGTCACTGTGTCAACAGCTTGCATACAGACGTCAGACGGTAGTTGAAGGTTGGGGTATAACCACATGAAAATGCCCAAAGACAATTTTAGAGAGTTATATTTTTATTGTTTATTTTTATTTTCAGGCATTTCAAATTTTAAAGTGAGGAAAAACATTTACAGCAGCCATATTTAAGTCTTTAATTACAAAAGTAAAGCTCGCTCCCAGGTAGATTTAGCCAAAGTTTAGACTTAGCAACTCGGTGACACCCTCTAAGTCTAAGACCACAAACTTAACCTGAGCTTAAGAAAAAACTCTTAATTTTAAGTCCAGGTCAAGTCCTTTTGTGAAACTGGCCCCTGGGCATCAGTCTTGGGTATGTGGAACACACATTCATAAAATCCTATACTTAAATTTCAGGGATAAATATCCGAATCTCCATCAGTTCAACTTCCCAGTCTTTTGATATGACGTGGTCTAAAAATGTAATGGCTGAAATCGTGGGGACAGCCTACCCAGATCAGGTTTGTTTGTGATAACATATGGTTTTGTCAGTGTTTGTATGATTAATGTTATATTTTTAACAATCATTTTCTGTGTAATTTTTAGCCTCAAAAAGTGCTTTGTACTTTGAATGTGTATTTATCTATTAATAAAAACATGATAATAGTGAAGGTTTCCTGTTTTCCTGTTTTTTCTTTTGTTTATCTTCATTTAATTATGTATTCATTTGTCATTGTGTTGCAAAGGGAATTAAGATGTGTTACTCAATTGTTTTTTCCTTGGATTTTGTACAACATGTATGAAAAGATAATTTGCTTGATGTTGTTGATTTTGTATTTTACATGCTTCCTGGTACATGGTTTCTCAGATTATTGTTTTTGTATTGAATGGCATACCTATGGAAGATACACTTAACATTTACAGTTTCAACTGTAGAGGTCTTGGCAATAATATAAAGAGGGCTTCAATTTTTGAGTGGCTCAAGCATTTAAAAGGTGATATCTATTTTTTACAAAGAAACACATTCCTCATTAGACACAGAAGATAGTTGGCGGCAACAGTGGAATGGAAACTTAATATTTTCCCATGGTGAATCAAATAGTCGTGGGGTAGCAATTTTGACTGGAAAAGATTTGGAACTTAAAATTAATTTGCAAATTCTTGACAATGAGGGTCGTTTTATTTTACTAGATTGCTGTGTAAAGGAAGTTAGCTATATCTTGGTTAACCTATATGCTCCAACTATTAATAAACCATCTGATCAGGCCAACTTTGGAGCCTATATTTGGGACAATTTAAGGATGTATCTAGGACACAATATTGTAATTGGTGGTGATTTCAATAAAAATATAGAATCCCTAAAAAGTATTATAACCAATCCACATGATCATTTATATAATAATTACCTACACAAACTGTGTGACACAATAGATCTTGTAGATATCTGGAAACTACAAAATCCAGAATCTGTTAGATATACACGGTGTGAAAAAATAATATGGACTCACTCCATCACGAATTGACTTTTTTCTTATCTCATCCAATTTGGAATATACAGCAAAATCTTCTGATATACTTCCAGGTCTAAAATCTGATCATAGTTTGCTCCAAATAGGTTTACTTCTTGAAGGCCAACCTAAACGTGGTAAAGGTCTGTGGAAAATATCCACAGAATATTCTGATTGGATGCAAGCTGGTATTTCAAATGTTTCAGATATTTTACAAAGCAATGGTTCCTTTAGAGGGAAAATAGAACTTAAAAACCAGTTTAACATTGTGATTCCCCACCTAAAATATAATAAAATAGTAAGTTCAATAAAACAAGTATCATCTTCCATAGAAACAATACATGTTACTGCCAGTAGTGTCGAAACCTTTGGCCTGAAAAAGTTAAATGAAATTAGTAGCCAACAGATTTACTGTCAATTGATTAAGCACTTATATCAGGCTCCCACTAGCCAGAACAAATGGGTGGAATATTATCCTTTCTTAGATACAATTAATTGGAAATCTTTTTATTTACTGCCAGGAAAAATAATTTGTGCCACATATTTATTAAGTCTACAGTATAAAATACTCCATAGAGTTTTTAACTGTAAACGCAAACTTTTTCTGTGGAAGATTGTTGAATCTCCAAATTGTCTAGAATGTGGAGAAATAGATAAGTTGGAACACTTTTTCTACTATTGTAAATCTTCTAGAAGATTCTGGATTTACTTGGAAAATTGGCTTAGCAATATATTCTCTAAACCTGTAAATGTCACAATCTTAGAAATTTTGTTGGGATGTATCCATGTTGATAAACTACATTTTTATGCCATGAATTGTATTATCCTTTATGGTAAATACTTTATTAATAAACAAAAAAGGTCACTGAAGGAAATTTACTGGGATCATTTCTGTAGAGCCCTAAAATCTAATTTGGTTACTGACCATCATCGAGGCAAAGAACATGCTTTCTTTCAAAAATGTGGTGTCCATTTTGAAAATTTAAGGGCATTATGATTTGTCATCTACAGTGATAGTGTTTGGGAGATTTTGTATCAGTATGCATGACCAGATAATTAATATGCAAATTGTTTTTCTGTTTTGTCTGTAAACTCTTTTTTTTTTACTGTATTAATGAGTATATCTATATTACTCTTTTTCTGTATATTTACTTCATGTAACACCTTGACTTGCTTTTGAAAAAAAAAATGAATATAAAAGATAAAAAAAAGTTTTCCTGTTGAGCACATAATAGTGTTTCTCCTGGCATGGAGACAATTTATGGACAACATTCATTTCCAGTTTATTTATGACTTCATCCGAACGAGTTCAAAGGATTTATATATATATCTTTCAAAACATCCATGACAATCATACTTTTACTTTTCCACTATGTATTAAAATGTCAGCAAATCTATCTAATTTTGGATCAGCATATTGTAAAATTTTAACTTTCTTAAATAGAAACCTGCAATTCTCCAACCAAACAATTTTAAACTTTTGGTTAATCTGTATAGATTGGCTTTTATTTATTCACACTCTGTAATAATCTAAACTGTATTGCTACTTTTTAAAATTAATTATTTAAATCAGATTATATTTTTGGTAGACTTTCAGTTGGGTAGGTTATGCCATTATTATTTACCAATAGAAAGAGATATGCACTTAAAAGATTGCTTGTACGGGTTACTGGGGGGGGGACACACTTGCATTCAAAAGCAGGATTAGTTAAAAGTGCATATACACATGCTATACTAGACATTTCAGTCCTTTTTGAAAGCCAGGAATATTGTGTATAATACAAGGATTGGCAGTGACCTTTTGAGGTTCCACAGCGTTTTTCATGTTAACAAATGTCTACTAAGTAGTTTGGTTCTTAATTTGCCCATTACACTCCAAACATTCAGAATAAAGAGCCTGTAATATCTTCTCATTCAGTTCCAAGCTTCCCTTTTGCTTCAACTTGCATTATATCTCTGTTGGGGCTACATTACCAAGTCCATGCGGTTCAGCTATCATTTTGTCTGGGGCGCATGTTCAGTTGCTTCTGTACTAAATGGACCCATATATCTTTTGCAGGTGGTAGTTTTTGGAGGACATATAGACAGCTGGGATGTAGGTACAGGAGCTATGGATGATATGGCCGAAGTCATCATGTCTTGGCAGGTAGAACAAGCACCATATCAAACACTTAAACTCTGAGAAGTCTCCCTGATTAAGGCCTTGTTATTTTTGTTTGAGCTATACCACTTGTGTATGGTATACAGTTGAAAAATGATTTCACTGTAAATGACATGTGTATGGTAAGAGTTTCCACAACAAGAGTGTTACACACAATTGGTCATTTATAATATGTTTTGTCAATTCTACCACTACAAACCTGCTATGCTGTGGTATAGAAAAATGAAAAGTATGAAATGCATATTTTGTTTATTTCAACAATGAAAGTGCAGGATACTGATAATAATAAATATAATGTATCATTACATAATTTGCCTGGGTAATAATTTGGGTAAACATATTAACACAGATTATGACCAATATATTGGATACTTTGTAGGTTCTGAGCACTTTGAAAGCACTTGGGCTGAAACCCAAGAGAACCATGCGAATGTTGGCCTGGACTGCAGAAGAGATTGGACTACAAGGGGCCATAGGATACCACAAAGCTCACAGGGTAAGGTACTGCCAGGTAGACTGTATATATACTTTTTATAAACATATCAATCTGAAGTGTCTGCCAAAATGTGCTAAAAAGTTTGTGATATCTAATTTTCTTTCCTGCTTGTATTATCTAATGAACCCGCGACCTGATTCAGTAACTCTTTAAGTTGATTTCATGTGAGGGCCCTCGTGAACAAGCCATTTCTTTCTAGGAGTTTGTGGCAAGTAGGGAGACGTTTTTGACAGGGGAAATGTCATTTGGTTTATTTTACATTCAATTACTTTTAACTTGGTATATTGCTCATCTTAGCAGTGTTATTTCTCGATGTTAGCCAATGCCACACAAATTTATTCGAGGCTCCAAACTTAAAACAAAAAGAAATTAAAGACTCATCCTTCCATATTTCCCTTTCCACCACAATAACTGACTCGTGGATACTGTTTTTCGCGCTTACCACATTTTTGTAACTGTATTACACTCTATGGGACCATTGATGCCTCAGATGATGTTCACACCAGTTTAGCACAGAAACTTGTTAAGTCGTAAAGATAACACCCCTTAATATACAGAAATACAATTTAATTCAGATTAGTAAACACATTTGTTGCCATTTTGGCATCATGAATTTTTCAGACATTGCATTCATTGTGAATGTCAGATAAAGTATTTACACGTGAATAGGCTTGGATGTATCCCCCTTATAGACAAACATTGTTATCATTGGAGGCATTTTCAAAAAAAAAAAACTAAAATTGGTTTGTAACAGATTCTTGGACATAAAAATAACAAAATGGCATCATGGGCTATATTAAATTGTATTTCTGTATATTAAGGGGTGTTATCTATACGACTTAACAAACATTTCACAGTTCTCACAGTCTCAGCTTTGCCTGAGCCACTGACTCAAATTCTGAGACTGGTAGATAGTGGGCTTAAGTTTTGAAAACAAATGCTCAATTATGGCCACCATAATTCTTTCACCACTACAAAATATGAAGTGACTGGAAATAAGATACACATATATAAAATACCCCCTTAAGTAGCTTTTGGACATTATGAGGTTACAAGGTTTTCCATTAGTAAATGGCATTTTACCAGAAATAAAATGTATCAACCAAAAGATTTATGTCATCTTTTAAATAGAAATAAAGGGTCACACAACACAGAAAAATCCCTGTGGTTATGTGACAATCTTGGTCTCAGCTGAGAGGCCTTCTGTAAAATTTGTTTGAGACAAAAACTTAGCTTAGCCAAAAGGCTCCAGTTTTGAGCCAATGGCTTAGCCTGAGACTGGGCTAAGTCCTGGACCTTTCCTAAAATACGCTCCAGGGTTACTTTTGCCCAGATAAGCAATATGCAATTACATCTCTATATTATGTGATAACTTGTTTGTAAGAAATTGTGTCAACTTACCGGGAACATTCTAAAACAACTCTTTTCAAAGTTAGAATCATATGAAATAAAGAAAATCATTTAATCAATTTCAAAAACTCATTTACAGAATGTCATGTCAAATAAAGAGAGTAATGTAACCCCTTTCAGGATGAAGCCAACAAGACATCTTTGTTGATGGAAAGTGACTTTGGGTTGTTTACTCCTGTGAATTTTAACTTCAGAGGTTTGTTATTTTAAATTTCTTCCTGTGGGATTAGATACAGTTGGAAATAATGCATGAACAAAATTTCTTTTAATACGAGGTATAACAACCAGACTTTGTACAACCCTGATTTAATAACTGTATTTGCTTAATTTGTATTTCCAACAACTACAAAGCAATTTACCCAGATATGAAAATTTACAATAATTTGACACATATGTTTACTGATATGGCAACAGTGTGTCACGTCAGTTTGGTTTTTCCAGCATCAGCTAAAGGCTTGATCACACTGTTTGTTCAGTTGTAACAACTCCAATTTTTATTTTGCTTCCGGACCTTGTTAAAAACCCCCAAAAGAGAACTCATATCTTGGTTAGTGCACGCTTATGGGGGTGTTCCACTGGGGCCAACCTGTCGGTAACTATGTACTTTTCGAGGGTCAGGAGCAATGTTTACAAAGTCTGTTAGGGTCGGTTGTAGTTTCCTGGCTTGTCGCAGTGGATCAGATTTCACCGACCCTCCACAACTCTGCATCTGGACTGTGGCTCTGTCCACCTGGAAACCGCCCTGTCATGGATCTCTATGGCTTGTCGGTTACACTTCCCATCTTGTCCTACTCTGTTACCATCTTGTTTTGAAAAACTTCCCGTCTTGTCCTGGTTAAGCACCAGGAATCCACCTCCAGACAGGTTGGCTACACTGCACTTGAAAGGAAACTAACCTGTCGTAAGCATAACCAACCTGACTTGCACACTTCCCATCAAGACAGGAAGTCTCCCAGTCTTCAGCCATAGGATCGGTAATATCTATGCAGGACAAGCTGGGAACACATACAGACAAGCCGTAAACAGAAACCAAAAAGCTGGTTACGTAACAGACAAGCCGGGAACTGTGTAGAACAAGCCAGCTTCATTTTTACAACCCATGGCATGTCTGCTGATAAAATCTGTGACTATACAGGTTTGCGCAGTGCATAATTTGGAATCTGATGGATTACATCTGGCAGCGTTTCAAGAATCGGAGTTGAAGTTAGCTGACTTTATACTTTAGGATTTTATTTTTTACGAAATCACTGCACTGGAAGATGGAAGTTCCTAGTGACAGTGTTCCTGAATTTGAGCTGGGGGACACAGCAGCGGATATACAGTGGAGGAGGCAAGAGAGAGAGGCAGGAGAGAGGGAGGGAGGAGGCAAGAGCAGAGGAATTGCACTCTCAAGAAGAGGGACAACCAGAAAAAAGGTGTAAGACAGAAAGGAAACAGAGGTTGCTGGAGGAAAGGTGGGTCCATCACAGTCGCGTTACAAGAAGGGGCACATGACCAATGTATATCTCACTGATTCTGATCAGGAGGCCATTGTGGACTTTATGAAGGACCAGGAGGAGTTGTACAACAAGACTAGTGAACATTTCAAGGACAAAGCAAGGAAAGAGTCTCTCTGGGAGGAGTTCAAGAGGAGTCGCAAGCTTTCTGTCAAGGTGTGCAAGACCTGGTTTGACTCACAAAGGACACAGTATGGGAGGCTGAAGTCTGGACAGGGCCCTGACGGAAATGATGGAATGTCAGACTTGGATACAGGACAACTAGGATTCCTGAGGTCACACATCAAACACAAGGGGCTCAGCAAGTCATCAGCCTTCACAACATCTCCAGAGCCTCTACTGACACAGACAGTATGGAGATAAGCATGCAGTCAACAGACACTATGTTACAGCCTTAATAAGTCATGAGCCCCACCGCAGCTTCAGGGTGCTCTTTGGTTGACCAACAGGTCATGGACCAGTTCACATAGATGAGAACCATGCTGTCATCATTCCTCGGGCAAAAGCAGGAAACAATAACACCCAGCCTTCTGCAACTACCTGGCGTTAGAGGTGGAGGGATTAGAGGAGAGAGACTTTCAGACATTTAGAAATGAGGTTGTTAAGCTCCTCAGCAACATTCAAAGCAAGGCAGAAGAATGTGGTCGTCAGCCCCAGCAACAGACACTTTCATGTAGCTCAAGTGCAGCTTCAACATTTGTGCCACAGATATTTCAACAGCCACCAGCAGCCAGCTGCAAGGGAATACATCTTAACCACCCCAGAGACACAGATGCCTTCAATCCAGGTCATCCAACACACTCAGCAGAGCCAAGTGGCCAGCAAAGGACAGCAGCAGCAGTCCGGAGAGCAGCCAATTTCCTTCATTGTCGTTGATGACCAACAACAGGCTGAACCTTCAAGACAACTTACATTCTCCTTGACACTAACGAAGCACTTCAACCCTCCATCAGTTTCCTCAGGTACAGGCGAGGAAAGCCAACACAACATATCAGGACTTTCAAGCTTCTCTCGAAATCTTCAGTCTTTGGTGAGCTACCAACAGATTGACAAACCACAACCATTTTTACCAGTTGACACACCAGCACCAACCGCCTCTCCTCCAATCACCACTGCCTCACAGCAAGCACATCGGCAGCCAGCAGCCCAGCCTCCACATCCTCTGCAGTCAGCCAATGCCAAACAGTAGCCACAGTTTAACATCTGCCAAGCCTTCAATCAGTCCTTTTCAGGACCACTGCTGTTAACCATTTAAATTTCCTTTTCAGGACCATATGAAATCTTTCCAAAACAATTAATAAGCTGCTGTTCTAAGCATTACACCGCCCCACAAAAAACATTTTGGTCCCAAACACATAAAAATGAATGAATGCATGAATGAGTGTGTGCTTGAAGAAATGTTAAAAAAAATTTCTAACCTTTAAAAATAATTTGAAATATTTTGAATTTGAACCCAAAAAGAAAGAAAAAAATTTTCAAGCAAATTTTGAAATAAAAAAAACACCGTTCAACAAAAACCCAAATGATAATGAATTTTAAAATTTTTGGCCAAAAAGAAAGGGACCAAACACTATGACATTTTGTCCCGCCCAAAAGGTTGAAATTGTTAAAAACATGTGTGGGAATTATTTTGACATTTGGATTCGACCTTGTGGGCACGAAAATAATTAAGGGGGTGCTTTATTTGAACATAACTTGGGTTGAGTGTTTTAAAGAGGGGACTTGGGATTTGGTGGGAAGTATTTTTGATACTTGTTGGAAAAAAATGGATTTGGTTTTCAAATTTGTTGGAAGTTTTAGCAACACCAGCTTAAATAAAAGTTCTTGGAATAATTGGTAAGTCCTGAAAAGGACTGATAGATGCCAGCTTCTGCCCCCAGGGGGGTCCATTGACACATCTCAGATCCTGTCCAGCCAGTGCCCCCATATAATTGAAGTAGTCCTTCAGTAGTTCTTGTTGATGTTTGGCCTCGCTCGAAGGATTCCTGTAGTTTTCATTTGGCACATACACCTCCTGTTCATTCTGTTGGGCCACTACATTATTTCCTGGGGTTGGTGCCCTGTCCGCCCCACCCAAGTGTGTCGTCATCATGTTGTGCAACACCACACATGTAAAGACAGTGTCTTTGACAACCCTTGGCCTTTGCTCCATAGTGCCCTGTAGTAACCTGAAGCGGCTCACTAAGATTCCAAAGGCGTTTTCCACCACCTTCCTGTCCCTGGAGATCCTGTAGTTGGCTATTCTTTCTTCCCTGGTCAGTTGTCTTTGGGTGTAGGGTTTGACCATCCAGGGCATCAAGGCAAAGACCTCGTTACCAAGCAAGAAGTAGTGCAAGCCTGGCCCTGCCTCCCCCAGGGGTTCAGGTGTTGGCCGCCCCAAGCTGCCATCCTCGATCTTCTCGATCTTCTTCTCAAAAGGCTTCTGTTGAAAATCTGTGCATCTGAGCAGGAACCACTGGACCCACAGTCTATCCACAGGAATTTGTAACCTGCATCCACCAGGACCAGGAGAACCAGGGAACCAGGGCCCTTGTAGTTGTAATAGTCACTACCTGTTTTCTTTGGCTTCTTCATGGCAATATGCTTCCCGTCTATGGTACCTACAGCATGGGGGACATTCCATCTGGTTTTGAACTTCTCCTTCACCCTTTTCCACTCATCAGGGCTATCAGGGCAGTGCAGATATTCGTCCTGGAATTCAGCAAGAATGGATAGGCATACCTGGGGGACGAATTTGCAGATGGTGGTGCGGCCAACCAACCAGTGGTACTGCAGGGAGGTGTAGGTCTCTCCAGTGGCCAGGTAACTCAGGGTTATGGCCAGTTTGAGTCCAACTTACAGTGGCTTCCTGAAACTGGTGACTGACTTCTTGATACGGTGGTGAATGTATTCCTCGATGAGTAAAAAAAGCAGGAGGCATCCTGACAAAATTCTGATAGCCTGGGATGTCTGTGTGTATGAGGTCGGCCAGGAGGTTGCTGTAGTATCCCTTTTCTTGTCTCTAAAGAATCCGGGGCAGGACCCAGGGGTTTGGTGGCTTTCTTCTTCTCCTGTGGGCTGGCTGGGGCTGAGGCTGTGTTGGAGGCTGGATGGCAGGAGATGGTGCTGGTTTCAAATGTGTCCTCTGTCCCCATCAAGATGCAAATCAAAATATTAAACTCAATAAAAAACTAAAAGTACCATAAGCTGATGTAGGAAGTCTCTGTGATACGTGGCTGGCATCTTTGTAGTGACAAATGATGTTTTTTGTGAGCCAGGGGGGTTTATATAGTTTTTGTTCGATCTCAACTCTGGATCCCGACTCCAGGATTTAGTCAGTAGTGGTGACTCGGAAAAATACTTCAATCCTGTCTGTTTGTGACTACAGCTTATCTGGGATTGCTATGGCTTTTCTGTTATGGGTCCTGATAGTTTTCCGTCTTGTCATAATGTTCCCGAACCCAAGTCAGGTCAGGATCTTGATCCAGACAAGCCAGTATGGTCTATGTCCTGCCAGGAAGATGTAAACGACCATCATTTTTGCGTGTTTTTTGTGGTTTTTGTCCCCGATTCTACAACTTTTGCAACCGACCCTAGAGATCTAGAGTCGGTTAGTGGTTCGGTTCCAGTGGAACACCCCTATTAAAAACAAACCATCCCTCTAGTGTATATGTATTAGTTCAGCATGCAAGAGTTATGGAAGGATTGTAAACATATTATAAAATGTAGGACACGCTGGAAATGCAGTCAGTGTTGTGGAGAATGTGTCCTCTCTAAATACGAATCTAGACTTACATACATTGATTAACACTAATGGATACTACCGAAACATGAAATGCATAGAGCCACAAGCAAGTCATGATGACTAAAAATATTTGGCACAGGTATGTAGGTTGTGAGAACAGCATGGGACATTGGCAACAGTGTATACCATGGTTAAATGGATCGTAATTGCTTGCTTACAACCTTGCTTAAAATAACCCTGTGTGTTGCAGTCTTATGTTTTCATGTGCTTGAGTGGTAGTCTCTGCCAAGTAGGAATATATGATGTCTGTGATTACATATTGTCAGTAAAACTTTATCTAACACCTCAAATCCCTTTTAATTTTGAAAAAATTCAGCAATGGTTTACAAAAGACAAAGAATATCCACTATTCTTAAGTGATTTTAGAAGGAAAATAATCACCAACACTATCTTTGTATGTACAGAAACACTTCTTTGTCACTTCATAAGGAGAATAAAATTGTTATTATAATATGATTTTTATGGATTTAGTGGTATGGCAGTGAACAGCTTTTTGACCTTTAGAATCGTGATTACAGGAGGCAGTAAAAGTTATTTACCTTTTATCCCACTTAAGTTACGTATAATTAAATTTCAACAAAAATTTAAGACAATAAAAACATTTTTTAAAATGTATAGATTACAATGTCACCACATCGTGGTTTGCACGTATTATGAAACCTTGCACTAAATTAAAATGTTACAGGGAAATTGCATTACCACGATTGCATTTATAAAAAACCCCCATTGTAATACATTAAACTCTCAACCGAGAATGAAACAATATTCCCATAGTTTCCTTTAACTCGATACAGTTGTATATATTTCAACATTTGCATACATATCATATCAATTCTCATTCTAATTGGACTTTTAAAGCGCCTAATCTCCCCTATACAAAGAAGACTCTAAGGCTCAACAAAACAAAAAAAAGTCAACCAGTTTCAGGATACAAGGACAGAAAAGAGGTCAAGCACCACAGAGAACACCAAGGGATGGTTAAGGCACCTCATTAGAGACCAACAAAGGAGTTATGTTTGCAGTATCAAAACATACACAAATGAGATGGAAAAGTTTCAAGTTAGAAGTAAGACTGAAAATGAATTAAGGGCCGTCATAAAATTATATGCAATTGTATCCAGTTCAAAACCAAAATCATTTCACACCACTGTCACACTGGTGTGATTTATCATAAGACCTAGCCAAGTTTAAAAGTGGGTTGCTGCTTGGACTAATACCATCCGAAAATGAGAGTACTGACAACAGAAATGCGCACTTGCAAAGGTTTTTAAACATGCTTAACAATTTCAAGGAGTATCCAACATACATGTCTCATAGGTAAGTTGCACCACGAATCACATTCAGGACAACATTACTTGGACAGTTGAGAGGCAAAGTTGAGACATGTGAACAGGGGAATTAAAAATCTCCACTCACTTTATTTTTTGGTTTGCAGAAGTAAAGTTTTTTTGACTATTTGTGTTGTTAACTTTACAGTGCAATGCTAAAGTGATATTTTGGTCATCAATCATATCTAGAATCGATGTCATAGCTATCACTGAAGTTATTCCTTCAGTATGTTACTCAAATGACTCATTGATGTTAATAAGTAAAATGTCCACAGCCTCGAAACCAAGTGTAAATAATGAAAGTTAGATTATAAATCCTGGAAAATACATAAATAACATGGAAGTCACCTGCTTTACTGTTCATAGGCCACATGTAGTTTTATCATATGTTTGCCAATTGCAAGCAAAGTGTTGCAACTGTAATAAAGAATAAAATACATATAATACAATGTGACTGAACAAAGAAACAACAGCAGTCTAATAATAGAAACATTTATAAAGTGCTCATTTGATGATAGCATCTTCCCAAGTGCTAATTTCCAAAAAAATAGAAAACCAATATTTCTAAAAATATTTTGCAACCAAAATAACATCCAAGCAGGAGAATGACTAGGTCCCACGAGATACTGTTTCCTGTGACCCACAAAGCAAAGCATCGCCTGCCAATATGAATATATATATTAATAAGTAGGATATTTCCTCCACAAAGGACTAAACTAGTGAAGATTGATATGGAGGTTGACTCATTTTAGCCTCTTTAAACACTGAACAGTAGTTAAAAAGGATATGATGTGCTTAACGAGCCAGTACAGTTTTCTTTAGTATAGTTAACTGTGGCGAAATTAATTTGATTTATTTGGGGTTAACATCGCTTTCAACATATTGCATAGGTTATATCACAATGGATAGTTTTAAGGGCAGAGTAAATCACAACATACTACTTAGTCAAGATTCTACACAGTAAACTACTGGGCATCAGTACAGAAAGTACCCACATAGGGTCCAAACTACTGACTTCAGAAGCGGGAAGCAAGTGTGTTAACCATTACTCCACCGAGCCTACCACCCCCTTGCCTAGCCATGGTTAAAATGTTTTAACATGTGCATGATATGGTAGAACAATTCTTTTGAGCTCTGTGATGTTTGCCTTGCTTATACTGTGCATTGCAATGAACTATAACAGTCCTTGCCTTTTGGGTAGGACATGATCTCACACTCACCTTCTGTGGCTAATTATGATGACTTCAAAAATTCCTCTGGTCTAATTATCCATTCTCAAAATATATATATTCATGCCTAAAAGATGCTATTGATAGTTACGTCAACACAAAGGATTCATATGCTTGTTTTAGTATTTCTGTGTCATTAAAATTACAAAATACAAAGCCGTTAAAATGCTATACATATGAGTCCCATAGCACATTATTTAATGAAATAAAATACGTGTCATTTGTATATCACTTATAGGTTCACAAGAGGCCATTGATATAATTCAAGCCATTTCAGATCTACTTGGTCAAAACAGGCTTCCAGTACTCAGAGGTGGTGCAGGGGCAGACCTTGTTCCCTGGAAAAAGGATGGGGTCCCCACATTGTCCCTGCAGACAGATCACACCAAGTACTTTTATTATCACCATTCTAAAGGTATTGTTATAATATTATAACATGTATATTAGCACTAGGCTACGTATAACCTTCAAGGGATAAATGATTCTTTCACTTGTATACTTGTTTCCTCATTTGCATAAACCCGTGATTTTAATTTAATCTAGAAAACGCTCGTAGAATGCATACCCCCATGGGGAATCTCAGAAAATTCAGAAGATTTTATATCAAAAATACAATCCTTCTCTTTCCAAAAATTTTATCACTTTTTCCTTTGGCCAGGACCTATCAACATAAAAATTTGATGACGATCTGCTCATTAATCTATTGATACCAGCATATATCACATCCTATTTCATCTTAATATTAAGATACTTTTCCTCAGAGCCAGTTTATAGTATTGGTGATTGAAAACAAATCATTTGCAAGATATAATGAAAAAATAAAGTTTCAATAAGACTATTGCACTACTTTTAAACAGGTGACACAGTTTCTGTGTACACACCAGACGAGTTGGACAAATGTACCTTATTATGGACTACTCTGGCTTATGTCGTGGCAGACCTGGATATGTTACTCCCACGTGTAACATCAGAGGAATACCATCACATGCATGATGGTATGATAAATAGTGCCATGAAGGGCGCACAGAGTGATGACGTCATTGTTTTATGTGGACTATTAAGTATATCTCTTTTCTACAGAAAACCTATGTTGTAATTGCAATTCGTCAGATTTAACTATAAATTTCCCACATTGCTTTTCTGGAAATAATGGTTCAGTGTTGCTCTGTATTAAGTTTGTTGTTGTTAGTCGCAATAATTGTCTTTAGAAATGAAGTCAGTTTGTTAAAAATTAGAAAATTTACTTATAGTAGTTTTATTTAAACACTTGTTATGTTACTGTGGTTGTGTCTACCTCTTGTCAGTTATTATAGAAATATTGTCAGTTATTATAGAAATAATTGATGATGAGTGGGGGGTTATAAGAGATTTCACAATGAATAGAATATTAGGATCACAAAGGCGAAACGTGAATGATTCTGATGAGCTATGAGTTGCACAAAAAAGTCTCTCACACCCCGAGATCAAAATTGGTAAACTTTTTAATATTATAAACACTACTATTATAGACATTTTAATGAAAAAGACAGGCCGATTTTATTTTGCAGGGGGTATTGTTGGAATAGCTATAATTTCCTCGATTAGCCAATCAAATTTGCGAGTCATCTCTCATTTTAGAATGAGCGATAATTCAAACAAAAAAATCTCTCACACCCCGAGATCAAAATTGGTAAACTTTTTAATATTATAAATACTACTATTATAGATGTTTTAATGAAAAAGACAGGCCGATTTTATTTTGCAGGGGGTATTGTTGGAATATCCATAATTTCCTCGATTAGCCAATCAAATTTGCGAGTCATCTCTTGTTTTAGAATGAGCGATAATTCAAACAAAAAAATCTCTCACACCCCGAGATCACAATTGGTAAACTTTTTAATATTATAAATACTACTATTATAGACATTTTAATGAAAAAGACAGGCCGATTTTATTTTGCAGGGGGTATTGTTGGAATAGCCATAATTTCCTTGATTAGCCAATCAAATTTGCGAGTCATCTCTCGTTTTAGAATGAGCGATAATTCAAACTCATGAAGTTATGCCGATTTTGTCAATGAAATATTTTCTCGATTAGCGTGGTACAGTCATGTGATGTTAGAATAAAACATTTGTTCTGCGGATGTAATGGTTATGTATTAAATTCAGATCAATGTTCAAACCCGTCGTTTTAATCAGCTTTGGCGCAGCGTGATGAGTATTTGTCTGCTCGCTGAAGTTAAGCAGCAATGGTCTACATTAGTACTTGGATGGGTGACAAGCTATGGGATGTGTCTGAGTTGGAAATTCTTTCTGTCACCAGACTTTTGTAAATTCTAGTGCACTACTTGTGTCTCTGATGGCTTTGCGCTTGTGCTAAGGGACCAAAGCACCTTTCAGCCTTGTTTAAATTCATAATTTCCACGATTTTCAGGGTATTTAGACGCCAACAGACGCCTGTAGTGTGACCGAGGTAGCTTGTTCATTATTTCAAGCAATATTTAGGTCTTTACCTGATTGCTACTTCAGTCAGTGCATTACCAAATGTGTAGGTCTACACTGCAGACAAAGCTTCTTCAGCATCCTTCACTCCTTTATTACATAAATAAAAATAAGTACAGTGTACTTAACAAATTTTCATATCATACGATGCTTCAATGCTCAATGAAATAGTTTTCAATGCTCAATGAAATAGTTTCCTTTTGATACATTTCCCATGCCCCTCATCAACAAAGGATAAAAACCTAGTTGTTAAACAGAGCTTTCACACCTTAATCTCCTTAGTCAATCTGCATCTCTGCAATGAATTATCCATGTTTGTTATATACCTATATGATTTGTGTAAATGGTTGTCTTTAATCACAGTCCATAAACTTGTACAAAGATTACGTGTGATAAAAATATGGTTATATTATATTCGTTGAAAAATAGGTGAAGATCATTAAGTATAAAATTCATGAAATTGAAATATTCAGATGTAACTTTTTAGCAATATTGTTTCACTTATACAGTTAGTACAGTTGGTCTTGGTTAGTAACTGCGTTTACACAAATCCAAAGGCAAATTAACAAAAGGTTGACATCAAGACATGTTACGTATATAAACAGGTACTTGTTACATCATGACCAGACAAGCTGACACTGATACCTCAGACTGTGAAGTTCTACTGCAAACATTTATTCGAACATTTAGGAATAAGCATGCATCGACAATAGCAAAGATCAGATTTCCTGTTAGTTAGACCTTAGGAGATGGTTATGTTTTCAGGCTTGTTCGTTTGTCTGTCTGTAGTTTTTATGCAGGTAGGGCCTGTCCAAAGGAAGAAGTCATTCAATTTGGGAAAGATCTGGATAATACTTTGGATACAAAAACAAGAGAAATAAATTCATAAAAATTTGTTCATTACTTGAGACGAAAAGACAACAAGACATAATTACAAGGACAGACCGAATTTTTCCCATTTTAAGTTGGAAGAAGCTATTGCACTGATAATGTTTCATTAAAGCTGTTTAAACTGAAAGTTAAATTATCCCTGTCTTCCTAAATCCAGACTAACACATCATTCAGTATCAATTAAATTGATATTTATTTATATCTAATATAGAAAAACAAGAACTGTGTTTAAAATACCACTGTTAAATAAACTGACATTCAATTACACACCTTTACAAGAGTTAGTATCACCTGCACTAGGCAAATATAGTACCTGAAACAGATAAAATGAAAATTGCATGTATATATAATTTAATGTTATATTTGTACTAAATGGTAGACTTATTGAATACATGATTTACAGGATTACACTTCGGGCTTCAC
The DNA here is from genome assembly GCA_964017235.1 of Sabellastarte sp. h YS-2021. NCBI lineage: Eukaryota > Metazoa > Annelida > Polychaeta > Sabellida > Sabellidae > Sabellastarte > Sabellastarte sp. h YS-2021. The sequence goes on from OZ024928.1 coordinate 110,710,485, forward strand.
TATAATATTTTCCCCTGTCACAAATAAATTGTGAGACTCCATGTAGGTTTTTCAACACAGGCAAAGAATTTTGCCGGATAAAAGCAATCAAGAATGACAAGAGGTGTTTGAAATAGGGGTTCAAACTATTAAGAACTACGCTGAATTATCATATAACTGTAACTTTATCTCTTCATGCAAATCGTTCTCATATAGTGTACATATCAAAGGAAAAAATCTATAGTCGGGAAAAATATGCCATTTGTATGGAATGTTTATATTAATCCGCAGATATGTGAAAAGCCCCTAAATTACAAAACGACAGAGTGAATATCCCTGACATCTTGTCTAGCATTTAGGCTAGACATTTGTGAATATGTATTACAAGTTATTTCTATGACCATTTTCAGTGGGCTGTGTAAATTGGCGGAAAATATTAACACGCGACAAAAGGAATTTCCTCAGTTGGCAACAGGGCTATTAACTTAATCATAAGTACGCTAAATGCTTTCTTCAGGAAATTACAGGCATACCCTGATGGCACACATCACAGTTAACATGTCATTTATTGGACTCCAATTTCTAACATACCCAAAAGCAATGAAATATGACTCTCATCACAAAAATGCTTCATCTGTGCTCACTACAACATGGACCCTACAATGTTTGCAGATTTTATGCTATACCTTAGTGACTAATTCAAAGCGAAAAGTATACAAAATGCTTTTCAAACATTTTACACACACATATATATCTTAATTTATGATCAAGTCAAATTCTGCACTCATATTAAGGGGGAGGTTTGCTTGCCACAGTCACACTACAGGAGGTACATCCCACGGTTAGAGGTTTTATTTAGAGGCAGAACCCCCTTCAAGGACGCCTCATACCTTCCGAGATTTGGTGTATCCATCATACTACAGGCAGTACAATCCGCAGTTATAGGCATTGGTCAAAACACCCAGTCCTTCAACTACCATATATGGTTTTATTAAAAGTTGTGATATCTTGGCAAAATGTCCATTTACCTACACTCACCTTATGTCGCCGTATTATGCAGAAAGACAAGTCACAGCCTTATATACACTGTGGCATACACCTTCACTTACCGTAGCAAGAAGTTCATTTATGCATACTCACATTATCTGCGCATGCTCACGGTGAGGTGGTCAGAGGCAGAAATTTTAAACATTTAAAAACTTCCACAGAACACGTTTGATGCAGAGTCTAGTAGAGTCTTGATGTGTACTGCAGTGCCTTCACAAGGATGCTTCATGCAGCAGCATTAGGAGGTAGGTTTACAGAACCCAAAACTCCAGGTTGCAACTGCAACATATGTGCGACATTGCTGAGTGACGTTGTGCATGATCAATATAGCACCTCAAACTTTATGAACATCAAAATGGGTCCTTATGCAATCCCAGAGAGAGTCACCACTGCCCCAGACAACTGTCCAGCGGATAGACTGAGTTTATGATGATATATCTTCTGGCACTAAGTGTGTTCAACTCGTCCTCTCACCAACATAGGACATTTTCAACCTTCCATCAGTGGCATCTTTATCACAGTTACCGTTATAGTGTTGACAACACATTTACAGTTCAAGTCTATTTAGACACATAGAATTTGATCACTACCCAAGCCAGATGAATACCACTGTAGTGGGTCCTTAAGAGGAACTACAGCAAGATTCATCATGTCACTATCCCAGGCCCAGCCACAAGACCCAAATCTTTCAAACACATCACACTCTCTCCCCAAATAACTTCACACACATAAAACCTGAAAAAACCTGGTGTTAGAGAGTAGGGCATCTTCACCCACCAAATAGTATTTCCTTTACATATAATCATATGACGAAAAAGAAATTGTTTTGCCTTGTAGTTCAATCTGGAGTGATATAAGAATGAATAATCATAGTGACGCCAAGATCATCTCAAGTACTTTTCCTTTTTTTCTCACCTCAATGTTTTATTTGTTTTTTTTTGCCAATATACCCAAAAAAAGTGGAGTTTGGGAATCACCCTCTTACCTTGACATATGGTAGGCTTAGCACAACATGTTCACAATAACATAAGACATAAACTCTTTTGTTTATGTAAAAAAGGGAATTCACCCTTAAAATTTAGATTGCAGGAAGCCGGATTATTGTTTGTAGCAGAAAAAAAGATCCTCCCCTATTTCTAGAAAAAAAAAATTTTTTTTTCACCATTTTGATGAGTCTAAAGATGACTTTTTGCAGTGTCCAGGCACTACAGGGGTCAGTCCTAGATCCCCCACAGAGGGTGTACTTATTTGGAACCTTGGCTGGGTACCAGTCTAGTTTTCCTCTCAAAATTCCAGGAAATAAACATCCCATGCTTTGCTAAGGGTCTCCTGAGCTACCATTGTGTCCCTCCTTACTATTGGTTAATTAACGCTCGACGATAGGAGAGGGTTATTGTAATCAGTTTGTTTCTGTCTGTCTGTCTGTCAGTCTGTTTGTGCACCATTGTGCCCTTATAACTCAAAAACTATACCATCAATCAATCTCAAATTTGGTGGGGAGGTATTTCATGGGGTACAGACAGATTCTTCCAAATTTGGTGTAATTTGTTTGAAAATTAAAGTCAGGAGAGACTTTTTCTTATTTCTAATTGGGAATACACAGTGAAACTGCTTCTCTTCATCACATACGTAAACAATCAATACTTTGCTCTTGATGATGTCATTACTCAGTGATGTCACAATACAATTGTCATTGTGAGGTCACAAACTAGGTTGTGATACTTGCTGTCTTTAAGTAAAAATATTTCTTCTCATTTTATGTCTTGAAATTGACATAAAGATAATAGAGAGGGAGGTGGTATATTCATCATTTTATTAATTATTATTTCTGTTTTTATTTTCTGTTTTTTTTTTCAATTCCTTGACAAAAAATTACCATGCATGATTTTCACCAAGAAGTGATCTTTAAGCAATATTTTTACCTCCACCAGCAGTTGCAGTTTATGTTTTTGTTTGCTAATTGTTTGTCTCTTTGTCTGATTTTTTTTGTGTGTGTTTAGATTATTCCAGAAGTAATGAACAGATCTTTATTAAAAATTGGTGGATAGGACCTGGCCAAAGGAAGATCGAACTTACTAAAAGAAGGATCTGGATCTTCTTTTGGATGCAAAAAAATCATGAATTTTCAGAGGTCCCATTTCAATGTATGTTTAATGACTTTGGCTTTCTACTTGATATTTCTATGAAGATTAATTTACATGTTTGGTTTTATTTTATTGTCTTCCTTACAATACTTTCTGTCACTTGAGAGACTGGTCACATGGAGTCGAGCGTTTTGCTCTTTCTGAGTGCATCTTGTTTGTAAATTGGTGGACTTTTTCATGCTAACAGGGAAGGACTCCTCACTTTTCATCCAGACTGAAGTGTGATCATTGAAAATTTTTAACTCTGGCAGTTGTAAAATGGATTTTATTATATTGTAGTGTTTTAACCTGACTTGCGTCCTACTGGACAGAGAGTGATGTGATTCTGGCAGCACAGAGAGCTCTCTTTATGACAACCTTAAACTTGATCACTTTACTGAACAGGGACGGTCTAAGCATAATTGTAGGGGGAATTTGGGGCTGAGAAGCTTTTTCTTGTAAATTTTCAACTTGATCAAGCAATTAGATGGTCACGAACAGAGCACTGTGGGTCTGTGCTTTATATTTAGCAGATTAGTGACATTGACTAGTAAAATCATATAAAAAAAACAAAAAGTTGTGCCAAGGTGTGGAATTAAGTGCAAAGGCGAATTCAACCAGACCATGGACAATCACATGAAAGGAATTAATAAAAAGTCTGTTAAAAGTGCCAAAAAAACCCAGAAATTTTAATGACACTAGTGTTACTGATGAGGCGTTGACTGCATCATCTGCTGATGAGGGGGAGGGAGTGCAACTCCAGATTCTACAGGAACTCAAGCGAGTCAATGCATGACTTGCCACCATTGAGGATCAAGTGGCAAGTGTTAAGGGGAAACAAAAGGAGTAACACACAGCGACTGAACACTCAAAATTAAGTTCTGGTTCATGTAAATCAAAAAGTAAACCTCTTGCATTTAATTATTGTAACATTTGTGATAGTGATAGTGAGACTGACATTTGTACTAGCTTGGCTAACTTGTCTTGCTTAAGTATGCAAAGGAAAGTCGATGCAAAACTGAGGGAGTTAGAAACATCACAATATGAGGCAGGTAAAATGTGTGTAAAAGATTAAATCAAACAGAGGTGGCCCAGTGGATGTCTTGGTCAAACAGAAAGTAACCTGGCATCACGAAGCCATTCTTGGTGGGACCAATAGATCAAGGTTAACATATGACCAGTTATCCATGTCTCAATGGGTACAAGGCTTTTGTAAAATGTATTGGATGAAAATAATGCACAAAAGCGTGAAAGTATGATTGCATATATGGCTGACCTGATGGAGGATGCCACTGACTTCTCCTGGCAGGTGGTAAGGCTGCTCATGCAGTCCTTTGCTGTGAGCTTGGGAGGGGAACTGTCACATTGGATGACATGGTAAGAATTGACTGCATCAGATGTGTACACGCTCAGAAACATGTCAGTCGGACCAAAAACTGGGCCAAAAATACTACCAAACCATAGTTTTGTGAGTTTTTTCAGACAGGTTCCTGTCTTAACAGTGAAGGCTATGAAATCAGTGGCAGACCCCACAAGCATACTTGTGCATCCTGTCTACAGCAAGGTAAGGTCATTCCACATGCTGAGAAACATTGCAATACTGTCGAAAAGAGTAGTTCAAAAAACTAATCAATAGCTGTCCATTGGTCGTAATAGACCACTCAGTTCCTCGAGCCCCAGACGTTGGACAACTCAAGTGACCCCCAAAGGTCAATGGTCAAACAAACAATGTGGGTTATGATATTTATTCTGTAATGATGCATACTACTTTTATTTACAGTTCTGTAATTAAATTAAGACTGGCATAAGGTCACCTTAAAGAAAGGCAAATTTAATGTCATCTTAAAGAAAGTGGGTGAAACCCTAGAGACTTTGAAGATAATATATGGGTACCTAAGGAAAGGTGACCCTATGCCAGTAACAATTTAAACTAATGTAATGTATACCATTTTGATGACATGGTATTTCTAGAATTTACAAGAAAGCAATAAACCAGCCAAACCCCAAGTAGAAAGGTACTAGGGAACAGACAGCTTCTCACGAAACATCTCAGTAACCTGGTCACCAGCATCAGTACTATCTGTAATATACCTCCACACACAGTCCGACGTCCAGGTGCCCTGTTTTTGAATATTTTGCAAGTGGACATTATTGTTGAAAGCAAAAGTGGCACCTGAATGGCGGAAAGTGTGGAAGGTGAAACCAGCACACCTGATAATTTAAGATTAGACAAAATCAAAGTAAAAATGTCTTCTGACCTTGGTGTCAGTAAGTGGTACCCAGTCAGAATATGACTTGACCTGAAATAGAGGCGAGTTTGAACCTTTAGGAGTTAATGCAAGAACATTTGATAGCACACATACTGGACAGATAGGGGACTTCAGTAACCTGGGTATGGAGATTAACTTCACTTGATTATTCTTTTGCATGGTCTTTGACCATTTGATCAACGCTACAATTTTACCAGGTTTAAATATCACATCTCCTCTAGCTAAATGCTTGAGTGGTGAGAAATCCCCAGCACACTAAGGAACTAAATTGGACAGCCTCAAAAATAAAAAGAAACTAAGTAGGTACACAGCTTTGAAAATTTGACCCATACAAGTTAGGTCACATTGCTGCACTATTTGTTTCAATAAGGCTATATCAATAACTTTGTCTAACTTGACAGAAAGAGGGGCAGGTAACTGAACCGCCCTTTGATACAACTTTAACCTATAATCGACAAAACAGGACACATCCAGACCATAAATGGTGAATGTGGACTTAATGGTGGACAGATAATTGGCCATTTGGAAAACTTTTCCACCATTAAAATGTAAACACTCTAGAAAAAAAGAGTAGACTTAACACATTCACCTGATGCAATTCCCAGTTCATGAAAGCGACAAAAGCCAGGAATGTGCGGAATAAGGCAGAATAGGCCTTCTTTGTTGAATCACAGAAGGCTTCAGACAGTCTGGAGTAGTGTTAGGAATCGGTCTAAAAAATCAGAATCGATTAATCGGTAACTCTGAGCAATCGATTATAATAGTTTTTCTGCTTGCTTTGTAAGAAAGACAGAATATTCTTTTTTACCAAATATAATAACAGTAGTCTTCCGATAGGTCAGTGGTGAAAAAAATCTAGGTTATTTGTTTACATTTTGGGGTAGGGAAGGGGGTATGTTAGGAAACCAGTAGATTGAAGAGTCAACAAGTATGTGTATCAGCAATAATATAATAATCTATTAAGGTGGCCTTAACAGTTACAAAATAATATTTATTTTCATTCTCCCTTTTCATCAGCTAAATCATTTACAGTGTTTGAATGTAACATCAGCAGATTAGCAACCAATCAGGCTTAAAATAAACAATATTTCAACCCTAGACTTTCTTCAAGTCCTTTTTTCTAAGGTATTATATGAGGACTGTATGACTTTATACTAGAATGTGGGGCTGACAAAAGTACTGTTTCAGCATAGAGAAGGATTTTTCCCTCCTTAAGTGGATGTATAATGTTTTCATCTATGTCAGATTTAGTGGGATGAGAAATACAAAGACTTGGTGCAAGTCTATTTCAACCCCTTTTGTTCAACATCACCATGTGGTACACCCGTGTTGTGAACTCAGGACACTTTGTATATATGCAACAAAGAAGAATAGAATATCTGCTTATCATTATCATATGTCAAGAACAGTGACTGCCAAGCAGCTTCTGAAAATTATCCTGAATAAAATGCTTCTTTGGGAACTAAACAATACATAGACATGTGTTCATGGAATTTTCCTTCCATTTTTAACTCAGGACACTTTTCAAAGACATGCTATTTTCATTAATCAAATGGAAGAGTGACTTTTATTGTTTCTGGTCAATATTGATGTTTTGTAATATATACTAGGTTATATGAAACAGTTTGGCACAAGTGAACATGTATTTCAGCATTGTCACTCAAGTTTATGTGTATTGGATGGGGTCTGGAAAATCTGACTCTTATCTCAGGAATAATATGATGAAAATTTCTCAAAACAGCATATATATGACATAAATAGTTGTGTATCATTGATAAATGGATGGTGCAGTTATTTTATCAAGTGTATTTAGCACTTGTATGTGTTTCAGTGCATGGGTGTCCTGAGTTAAAACCTTCCCCAGTTAGCAACACATGTGTAGTTCAAACTGAAAGTATCTCCTAGCCTGGCCTTCCAGGCTGTCTGAACCATAATGCAAACGTGAAATATTTTTGCCATAATGCACACTGTATCAAAGGCCTTTCTAGTCTGGAAGTCTCCTTATAATGCAGTCAAACAGTTGTGCCTTCTTTATACATATAAATGCCTGTGGCAAGGCTAAGTATCTCCCACCAGCTTCAACAAAGTCAGATCCCCCTCACTCTCTCTCTGCCTGTTTATGTTACTGTAAAGCATTTGTCTATTATTATGTTAAATTTCTCTCATCCTGAAAACAATATTCCATGAATTTCCTTTTTTAAGCAGATCTTCATGACCTATTCATTTCATATAATTATAATTTCTTAGATACTGTAAAATTCTAAGTATGGCAATGTAGTAAACATTTTAGTTTTCTTGTTCAACAAAATTTGTCAAAAATATTCATGGCAGACTGCTGAAGTATAACAGTAGTGTGATCTCTCTCCACTTGATTTATGGCCAAGGTTGTTATTCCCCATTTATAGGGAGTATACATGTTGTGTGTGAAGCAGTGAAAGTTAAATTTAATTTAGGTTGAACTTAGTTTATTGTATTAAAAGATCTTCTAAATACCTACAGAAATTTTGAGTTTTAGTTGTAACCAACAGGAAGTAGATACCAGTGAAAGAAACATGGCAGATAATGTAAACAAATGTTATGAAAATAAAATGTTAAACATCTGTAGAAAAAGGGAAAATTAGGTGGTTTATAAGTCTTACTTTCGATTCACAATCGATTCTTAAAATGAGAATCGATTTTCTACAATGAAAGTTTTAAATAGATGATGAATCGATTTTCCGTCTAATCGTAGGACCACTAGTCTGGAGGTAGCCAGCATGGTAAGATGTCTTGCAACAGGCTGTAGCTCTAAAGTTACAATATACAAACCACACAATAATTAACAGGGCTGTACACCCTTCTGAACATTATTAGGTACAGTAAACTATCTAGACAGAAGGTCTGCTACAGGGTTATTTTTGCCTGCAATGTGTACAACGTTCATGTCTATATTACATGTACTTAAGCACATAAAATATTTCTGGCATACTTAGCCAGAACCTCATCATGTGATCTGTCATTAGTAAAGACAGCCACTGCAGCTTGATTGGCACAATTAACTACAATTCTTTGACCTGCCCACTGACTATGTCTAACTTTAAGGGCCACCAAAATGTTGATCATTTCCAGGTGGGCAATATTACATTGATGCCAACTTTCTGGTAGTTAAAGTGCATATAATTGACCATTATAGAAAGCCCCTAGGCCTGTTGTACAGGCATCTATCTAGATGTAGGACCTTTGTGTATGGATAGTGGAAGAATGAAACACCATTATACACTGAAAGAAATGTATTGAACCACTTAAGATCTCTGTTTCATAATATAGCAAATTCCATCAGATAAGTACTGAAAATTCGAAGATCCATTTTTTAGGCTGAACGGCAGCTAAAAATCGCTGTAATAGTGGCCCCAATGAAGGCCCAAAAGATCCAGATCTCCAGGTTCAATAGGTACATGGCAAAATGTGCTACTAATGTCCACTTTGAAAATCTGACAACCTCTACCAAGCTGTAGGACCTGGTTGGTAGTGTTATCTATTGAAGGATAAGTTAGTACAAACTCTGTACCCAAGTATCTAAATCAGCCCCAGAATTCACTGACTGGCCTTTGGGCCAACTCAAGTCAATAATGACTCAAAGTTTGTCAGAGCTCAACTTGTCCTGGGTCATGAAGGGGCTGACATGCAAATGTTCTATAGACGGTTCCATATACGGGCCCCCCATTGCCCCATATTCGATTTCTTCAGCTAAGTATGCATCTACATGGCTGGGATATTCAGTGGCACTTTTATGGTTTATTTTATCAGTAATGATAACGGTTTTCCAGTAGTCCAGAAAGAAACCATACTTGGTGAGCATGGTAAGCTCCCAATCCCAATAATTTTTAGTCTTCCCATCGTCCAAAATTTAATTTTAAATGGATAGGTACCTGTAGCCCTCTGTAATCATATTTTTCGATATTTCTTAATTTGGAAAGAAGTTGCAATATATCAGTGCAAACATTATTACTGTTTGTATCATGAGCACAGCTTTTAGACCGAGTTTCTGTCCCGTCGCCAATTGCTTTTGAAAAGCTGATGGACACAATGGCGAGGGACAGAGTTCCCATGTACTTGTTTTCTGTGTAAACCTTGAACTGTGGGGAATTATTGCATTCACTTTAAAACATTATTGTTATGTCTATTATACCTGTATCCAGTTTCCAATACATATGTTGTTAAATTAAACTGCTTTTAGATGCCAGGAATTTTTTTGTAGAGAACTATGTAATGTTGAAGGTTTGTTTACATTTTGAAAATAGGTTGAAATACATACATGGCAGTTTGATTGGCATGAAATATTAGTGAACGGCACACTAACATACCTCAAAGAATGCAAATAACACTTTAAATTTGTGGCAATATGTGTAGAAATATGCCGTTCAAAATTTACACAGAAAACAAGTACATGTGAGCTCTGTCCCTCGCATTGTGTCCATCAGTATATATCAATAGCAATTGGCGAAGGGACAGAAAACTCGGTCTACACAGCTTTGTAACCCATAAATAGGAATAAAGCCAAACAATGGTTTGTTCTGTGCCAGTAAATTTTTGTTTCTTTTGGCCCCTCTAGCCTCCTGTATGCAATAACTTTTAGGGGTACTACTCATTTCAAGCGAATATTTGTCAACGTCACAAAGTGCAGAATTTTGGGTATCGCCTATGGAATCCTGACTGGGACATTTGTCATGCATTGCAATACTAGACACTTTAACTCGTGACAATTCACTTGCTTGGTCATATTCTTGATTTTTACTGTCTTGTTTTCGCATTGGTGGACAACTATTTCTGATAAGAATATCTTATCTGATAAATAAGGCACATTCTTACCTTTATGAGCATTCTCACTCACAGTACTGACATTCATGCCTTTACTAGTTGAACATGCGTTTTTATTATTCAATTCTACAAAAATACTGTCGTTACAATCACTATCACCATCAGAATGTACATTTTCATCTGTCAACATTTCAAATCTATTTTCATGAAACACATTGTGTACACCTTGAACATGTTTACTATGTGTTGCCCTATGTTCAGAAAGAGTATTGAAATCATGGCAATGTGATTTCCTAATATCATACATGTTGACATATTTTGTGAACTTTTTCACACCTTCGTGTGTACTGTAATCATGTGAGTTTCTGCTACCAGAGATTTTGATTGCACCTTTAGTGACAGACGTCTTTTGACATGTTTTATCATTGGTAACAACACCACATTTTACCGTATCATAAAATAAAGTATGAGGGTTAGTAAATTTGTACATTGACATTAATTTCCTGACATATTGGGTTTCGAATAACTGGCCCTCGTGAAAAGCTGAATTATATAAATATCTACTGTAATTATATACAAAGTTTCCTACTGTCTGATCCACTGTATTACTGCAGTAGCCCCTTAGTTTTTTGTCACATTTTTCTGATCACAATTTTTTGTAGCATGTGTACCTTCCCAATTTTCACAGACATGTCTATAGAATTGGCCAGGTCAGCTATCTTGTGATGTGTGGGATACTTGCAGGTACCTTCTTGGAAGTACCTGCAAATAACACCATTCTTTGAATAAGAGGTCTTGTTCTTTTTAATTGTATAGCATGAGGCAGAGGTTTGTGCTCCTGAGGTATGTCTCTGAGCATGAGCGCGCCGGATACAGTTGATCTTATCAGTATCAGCCCAATTAAGCCTATCAGCCTCCATGTTAGTTAGTACCACAGCATGACATGCTTTAGGCGATTCCCATGAAAAGTCGGAGACATCCTCCAGGTCAGAAACAGTAATTTCATTGGTTGTGGAGGCGGAGGGGGGTGCAGGCACTTGGGCAGCACTAGAAAATGACTCACCTGCTGACTTCATACATTTCTTCCCCACCGGACAACTGTGTTCCTCCTGACATTTTGAGCAATGCAACAATTTGGGCATTTTTAATGAACTGAACAAATTAAAAACTAAAATACATGTAAAAATATAAAACAAAAGTAACTAAAACTTAAAAAGTTACAAAACAACGATGCTCAGTTCATAACATGTGGCTTCCATGAAATATCAACGAGTGTGGCGCCAAATCCATACAAAGGCTGGCTTTTATACTGAAACTAACTGACCATAACAACGCACAATGCATCAAAATGGTCTGGTGTCAGAACTGAGAGTTATGACCCCGGTTCATATCCTCACAGTTAACCAAAGTAGCCAGATTCATGATTTAAGTATTATTGCAAACCCTAGTACAGTAAGTAACTAGTAGTGTTAAACACCAAATCAAGTCAACTGTCCACTCAGTTAATATCAGTGGGCATTATTCCAGAAGATATGTGTACAATAAAATTTATGACCCCAAAGTGGTGGATAATTTACTGGTTCGTCCCCTTAGTGATTAATTAAGGGTTTACAGGTCTGCTAAGACCAACAGTAAAAGGTCATATGCTAGTGTTGTTACTGGTATCAAAAGTACAGTGTCAAATGATTATTAGAGTGCCAGTACACGTTTTTGTCCCAACAACACCACAAATGTCAACCAAAGTTCAGGCAGTTAATCCATCCCACGTTGACTTCCCCTCTGAGGTGGACGCTTATTTGCATGAAGAAATCAGTCAAGGTGCAATTGTTGGCCCCTTGCAATCTTATTGTGAACTTTCATACCTCACCTTTCATGACCAGACCCAAAGCAAATTCAAATAAAAGACGTGTCATTATGGACATGAGCTGGCCCAAGGGTTACTCTGTTAATGCCAGGGTGGACAAAAATATGTACATGGGGTCGGAATTCAAACTAATGTTTTCAACCATTGATGATCTGATGTCATTGTTAGTAAGAGGGGCACACATATACAAGATTGTCAGCCACCTTCCAATTGACTATGATTTATTAGGTCTACAGTGGAATGATGCCTATATTGACATCCGGCTTCTGTCTGGTGCACGTCCTTTCAGCCAATTTTTTCAGAGGACCAGTGATGCCATCAGATTCCCTGTTATAAATATAGATGATTTTCTTCAATATGGCACGCCAGTGTCCGCGCAACACTCATTTGATGCTCTATATGACACCATGCGTCAAATTGGTCTTACTATCAGTGAAAACAAGCTAGTATCTCCATGTACTCGTGAGGGGGGTGGAGCGATAGGCCCCACCTTATTCAGTGCCCCCTAGCAAAAAGATTGTTCTTGTGATTCAATACCCTCGATTGGGTAGGGGGTTATTGCTTATTGATTCTGGCGCCTTTTTTAATTGAACCTTCATTCAACATTGGGAAGTCAAAGGGGCAAGACGCCATTTTTAGTAACAGAATTTTGGACTTTTAGAACTTTATTTTTCGCCCTCCAGTGTTGGATAGAACTGGCGTGTTAAGTTATATCATCACTACCTGACGAGGAATCTTTTGTAGCACAGAATCCTGGAGGATTAGTTGCTTTTTATAATGCGAATCTTGCTCTGGGGTGCTGGAGCCACGACAAAGGGATGAGTTTATTTTCAATTTTATATTTTGTCATCCTGTTATGTATTTTAGTCTTTTAGTATTTTATCATTTTACAGTCATTTTACAGTTAATTATATAAATTGTTATGCAAACGTTACTGATATTTTACCAAAGACTTTTATAACTCATCCATTGGTCAGAGCCGCATTATTAAAAGCACGGTGTGCTATCATATATTGCATTTCAGTAACTGTGACTAAAAATATATAGAAACTAAAATTAACAGCAGCATTGCTTGCTCTCTGTGATTCGAGTGCCTGAACTCTTAAACTGTGAACTGTGATTTATAATATGGCACCTGTAAAAGAATTTTTGTGCAAGAACTGTGGGGACGTCCATAAGCGTCCAATCAATAGCAAATGCCCATTTCCAGCAAAAAATGATGATTCTGTATATGTTTCTGAGGACTCACCTGTTAATTCAGAAGAGGCTGGTGCTCTGAATATGCAGATTCTAGCTGAGCTTAAGAGCTTGGGTGGGCGGATGTCAGCTATGGAGGACAGGATGGCCACCAAGGAAGCCACACAAGACCCCAAGCCCACACAGCAGCCGTCAGCGACAGCCAGCAGCCCTAGTCCTGGACAGCTTGATCAGATGGTGGTTCCCACAGTGGCGGGCCTGCAAGGAAGCCAGAGCATTCAATCAGAGGTGGACCAGAGGATCAGGCAGTTAGTGGATCTAAATGAAGCAGGCAAGTCAAAATCCCAGAGAGGGGGGGATGAAATTGTATGGGTTAAGAGGCAGGTACCATGGCCTCAGAACTTTGTTTTAGGGGGCAACAATAAAAGTCGTATTTCGTACGATGCCTTAAACTGGTGTCAGTGGGTGTCGGGCTTTGCTACTATTGCTAGGGAAGAGAAAAATTTAGATATTAAAAATGCTATGTTAGAGTATTTGAGTGAGATTATGGAGGATGCCAACGACTTTAGCTGGCAGTCAGCAAAAGCCTCCCATGCTGTGTTGTTATGCAGGATGGAGGAAGGTAAGGTAGAGTGGCATGAAACCCATAAATTAGATCGCATCAGGAGAGCACATGCTCAGAGGGGGGTAGGTCAAAATTCAGGGGGGGTAGGGATAAAGCAAACAAGAGCTGAACCAAAGGCCACAGCTTGTCGTTTTTACCAGAGGGGCCTTTGCCATCATCAGAAAGACCACGAAACTGGTGGGGTCTTTTATAAACATGTCTGTTTCGCTTGCTATGCCATGGGTAGAGAACATAGGCATATGGTTAAAGATTGTCGGCATCCTCCAGGGTTATAAAAAACGAGTAAGGCACTGCTTTAAAGCAGTGCATAGTCAACGTAATGTAAATAATGTGTACAAAAATTGTGTATCATATACTAGCACTAGATTTATATGTAACACTAATATACATAATGGATGTAGCAGTAACTGGAGAGCTGATTGGTCAAAGTTTTTAGGTAGGACTTATGCACAGGTTGTGAGTTCAAACCCCAAGTCGAGATTGGACAGGTACAGCACTCATGTAAAGCAGATAACAAACTTGTCAGTTACTGATAGGGGTAGAAGTAACAAAAGTAAGAGACCTACCTGTCTGAGTGAAAGTAATCCAGTTACTGCCAGGTACAAGACCCAGAGACCATACTCCGTCAGTAAACATACGATTAGTGGTCCTAAACATGGCAATGCACACTTTTGTATCCCTGTGGCAAACAGGTTTGAATCTTTAGGTGTGCTCGATGAAAAGAACACAGACTGTGAGTCTGCAAATAACAACAGCAATGTTGGTTATAAGGACTCAGAAATACAGTATCAGATTTCTGAGTATGAATCCTCAAGTTTGATCAAAAATATAAATACTAGCCCTCCTGTCAAAAATGTGTCAAATACTGATAAACAGACAGATGATATCACACAAGTGTCAATACCGGTATTCAGTGCACCCAGGTCAGCCCATATGCGAAACAATTAATGCAGAAACAACACAATAGTGATTTATGGCCACAGAACTCAACTCCAGGGTGAAGGGTGATAATGGACTTGAGTTTCCCCCAGGGTCGGGCTGTAAACACGTATATCAGTAAAGATACCTACCTGGGCACAGATTTCATTTTAACCCTTCCCTCTATTGACCATATCACTAACAAGATCAAACAGTTAGGAAAGGGATCACTCATATACAAGGTAGATATAAGTTGGGCTTTCCGCCACATAAAAATAGACCCCAGAGACTATTTCTTGTTAGGTTTGAAGCACAAAAATTACTATCTGGACACTTGCTTGCCTTCGGATACAGAAACGGATCCGGAATTTTTCAGAGGCTCAGCGACGCTATCCACTTCATTATGAGTAATATGGGTTATGACGTCATCAACTATATTGATGACGTCATTGGTTTTGGCACTATTTCCACTGCAGACCCCTCATATCAAACTTTAATGAATCTACTTCAAACACTGGGTTTAGACATCAGTGTTAAAAAATTAGTCCAACCTTGTACTAAGGCTACATGTTTAGGGGTTGAAGTGGACACCAGGAATTTCACAGTGGCCGTTCCCCAAGAAAAATTGGCTAATATTTATCAAATGTGCACTGAATGGGTGGGTCGACAGAAATGTAGCAAAAAGCAGCTCTAGTCATTGTTGGGCTCTCTGCTGTACATATCAAAATGTGTTCACAGTTCTCGTTTTTTCCTAAATCGGATGTTAGACACCCTAAGGTCACATTTTGGTAAAGATGAAATCCTGCTAGATATCAATTTTCATAGGGACTTAAACTGGTTCTTAAAATTTTTACCATACTTTAATGGAACAGCATTCTTCAATCACACTCCGATCAAAAAAGTTATTGAACTAGATGCTTGTTTAGAAGGATTGGGGGCAATTTTTGAGAATCAAGTTTACAGCATCCAAATTCCCAAGAATTTTGAAAATTACACCATTGTACACTTGGAGATGTTAAACATTTTGGTGGCATTAAGGGTATGGTGTAATCAATGGAAGACTAACAAAATTCTCTTAAAATGTGACAACCAGGCAGTGGTCTCAGTTCTAAACTCAGGGAAGACTCAGGACCTGACCCTAGGGGCCATGGCCAGAAACATTTCAATGTTACTGGCGATCCATGATATTGAATTGCAAGTCATACATATATTAGGTGCTGACAACAAGGTCGCTGATCTTTTATCCAGATGGTTTATCACTGAAAATCCAGATAAAAAGCTGTACCAATTTATAAAAAATCCATTATGGTTATCTGTAAATCATGAATTTTTTAAAGTTGATTGGTCTATATAATACAGGTGTACCAAATACAGCTCGCCGATTGGCCTCGAAAACAACAGCAAGGACACATCAGGCCTTCAGACCAGCCACTCAGGCTTCATACACCAGGAAATTTTGCTTGTTTGTAGCTTACTGCTGTTTCATTGGGGTTCACCTTCAAAACCTCACCCCCCTTATCGCAATGTCCTTCTTAGAATTTTTAGTGGAAAATAACCTCTCTCATTCAGCCATTGCCAACTATCTGTCAGCAGTGAAGGCCAATTTGGCCCTATATGGTCTTCCACTGTATTCATTTCAGGACCCTAGAATCATGTACTTTCAGAAATCATTGTCATTGCATAAGACGTTTGCACCTGTAGTGAAAAAGATTATTGATATTCCATTGCTAGCTTCAATTACAAGTATTTGTGACACCATGTGGATGGGGCAGATTTTCAAAGCTTTATATTTGACTGCATTTTTTTCATTTCTACGAATCTCCAATCTAGTGCCCCATTCAATTAAAGCTTTTTCACCAATCGAACAAATGACGAGAGGGGATGTATTTTTTGCTCCACCAGGAATTCATTTGTTAATCAAGTGGAGCAAGACTATTCAGACTAGAGACACCATCAGAATATTAAAAATCCCGTCCCTGGGGTCCTCCCCTTTATGTCCAGTCCAAGCTATAAAAAATTTGTTACTCATTACACCAGGGACAAACAATGATCCTCTCTTTCAAATAAAAAATGAAGCTGCCCAATGGGTACCCCTTACTGACACTAAGGTCAGGCGAAATTTTACACAAATACTTACTCGAGTAGGTCTCCAGCATTCAGGCATGTCGCTCCACACCTTCAGGCGTTCAGGTGCCACTCTCGCTTTTAACTCCAATGTCTCTATACAAAACATCCAGAGTCATGGCACCTGGACGTCTGACTGTGTCTGGAGATACATTATTCAAGATCATAATGCTTCACAACAGGTAGCTGAGTCCTTCAAAAGTCTCCTCCATCGTCCCTGGTCCACCTACTTCCTAGTTGGGCATTGGTGGAGGTTGGCATCTACCTCAAATATCATATTTTTATTCTTTTTTATCATGTAATAAATACTTAAGGTCACCTTACATTGGCACAAAGTAAGTTTAATCTTTATTTCTGCATTTAAGGCCACCCTAACTTATATCATGATGGACTATGGACAGTAAACTCAGTAATGTAAAGTAATATTAAATTGTGATAATCTTAAACTTCTTTGAGGTGGCCTTAAACTTAGCTTTTTCAAATTTTAAGGTGACCTTACACATAGATGCCTTTTAGTATTGTACATAAATATAGTTGAAGAATAATAATAATAATAAAAATATTAATCCCATTTGCTGTGTTATACATTGTCTTACATAACTATGCAATAGTAGGGGCACTGCTGTAGGTCTTGGCATTCTAGTTTGCGAAATTGACGCTATGTTGTCCATACCTGAGGAAAAACTGACGCAAATCAAACTAGCTGTTCATGAGTGGGCTCATAGGAAGTACTGTACTAAGCTTCAACTCTGGTCCTTGTGAGGAATTCTACTCTATATGCATAACTGTGTTAAACCCGCTAGGTGTTTCTTAAACCGGAAGTGGTCAGACAGGCAAACAACCCTTCAAAATTTTGATGCACTTAGGCGAGATTTGGCCCGGTTTCAACGGTTTTTAGATGAATACAATGCGGTTTGAATGTATGAATACAAAAATGTTAATGTTAGCACAGAACTTGACGCATGTCTTTGGGACTGTTGGAAAAACTTTGTTTACAATCTCTCAATCCCACTTGGTTACAGAAACATGAACATTGTTCACCTTGAAATGTTGAACATTTTTCTGGCATTAAACTTGTTTAAAAATTACTGGAGGCACGGAAAGGGTTATGGTAAAATGTAACAATGAGGCTGTGGCTACAGTGTATAGATCTGGACGCACCAAGGAACCCTTCTTGGGTGCCTGTGCTCACAAAGACTAGTATGTTTCTGCTGTAGCCTAAGTGGATTTACAGTATGCACACATTAGGGGTTCAGACAATAGAACAGTTGATCTGCTGTACAGATGTGTGGGATGTTATGCCAATATTTGCAAATAAAGTACTTCTGACCATATCTGGCTTCCAGTTGGTAGAAGTATGATTGACATCAACTGGTCATTTTGACCAGCTCTGTCCCATTTTACTTAGCAGGTACTATACTTTGTTTTGTAGAGGCAGTCCACTGCAGGGAACTCAGGAGTCAAGCCACCTCCAGGTTGCTCTCTGCGTTCAGCCCTAAAACCAGGCTATGTTATTCAAGATTATTCAGAGTCTTCATCAGTTTCTTAAAATTAACAGGCCTCTCACAGTCTTCAACAAAAATACCTTGGACATTACAGTGCTTACTCAGTTGGCCCAGTCCTGCACTGGCTTCACTAATGCAACTACATTCAGAGCTTTTTTTCTTACTGCATTTTTTTATTTCTTCAGATTATCCAATTTAGCCCCACATACAGTTTCAGAATTTGATCCTTCTAGACATTTTACTGTTTCTGACTTTTATACCTTCCATGCATTCCGGCGTTCAGGTGCCACCTTAGCTTACAGAGCTCATGTTCCTATACAAGGTATTAAGGACCATAGCACCTGGAAGTCGGATTGCGTCTGGAGGTATATTCTGTCGGATGAATCCAAAGGTCTCCAAGTTGCCCAAACCTTTCGAGATTTATTGTTATAAATGCTCAAATCTTTGTCCTACTTGAGTTTGGGCAGTTTTATTCATTTATATGGTATTATTTTATATTATTTTAGAGGTATATTTTGTGTATTTTTCTCTAACTTTTATTTTGTATTTTTAACTTTATTGTGGCATGGTTATATAAATTTACTTGTTATACTAGTCATGTGACCTGTACTGTTACCAGTAATTGATTTTTGCTAAGGTCACCTTAAAGTAACGTTTTGCAGTTGATGATATCACTTCATATCTTGTTGTTCTGATGCCTTTATTAAGGCTACCTTAAAGTAGTACATTTCAGTTTGCCATGTGTGTGATATTATGCCTACATTTAAGGCCAACTTAAACTCTGTTATCAGTACAATTTTATCTGTGTATCAAGATAAAAATGTACATGTTATAAGTTTAGTTGTATTTTATTGTAACTCTACAATGTTAGTGTATTAATAAACAAATATACCCTCTTTGTGTGCTTTAATGCGTTGTTGATCTTTGGGACTGATACTGGAGTATGTTATTTTGGATAGGGCGGGTCTTATGTGTATTGATTGGCCTTTAAACTTCTTCCCTAATAGTATTCTTTTCAGACAATGTTTTTATTAAAGTGCCAAAGTTTGCTGCTAATTATCAGAATGTATGACGTCATCCACGGGTAGGCATTACCAACATCACTGGAGTGTTGCCAGGGTAACATCCACTCTATTAAGAATTGGATACTTCTCTTTGTCATATGAAGAGGAACGAAATTGCAAAGTATGTCTGAAATGAGAAAAAAAAAATAAAGACATTCTGTGACATCTGTTTTTGAGAAGTTATTGCCTGACATGGGTGTCTTGACTATAATGTATGTGTCAATATACAGTTCTGGATTGTTACACAAATATATTTTTTCCTTATATCATAAGAATGCGACAAACCCTCTTTTTGAAAAGGGAACTTAAACCTCAAACTTTTAACTTTACTCATTAATGGAAAACAGTAGGAAGCCCTCTGACAGTATCCGAAGAAAATTTAGTGGTTTTTATTGTAAAAATGATTAAATCAGACAGACATAATATACAAATAAAGAAAATAAGAACAAAGAAGAAGAATGTAATTTTGGTGTGTTTAGTTTATTCTACTAAAGCTAAAAAAATTTATAATGCCATTAAGTCCTTATATCAACATACCATGTCATCTGTCCGCTTAAATAAATATATGTTAGAATGGTTTCCAGTAACATCAGGTGTAAAACAGGATGATAACCTGTCACCAATTCTTTTCTGTTTGTACATAAATGACTTAGCTCTGACATTCAAAGAAAATAATATTGGGGTAAATATAGATGGTCATACAATATGCATATTGCTATATGCAGACGATATTGTTTTACTAGCAGAAAATGAAAAAGATCTTCTTCTAGACATTACACAAGACTGGTGCTATAAATGGAAAATGAATATAAATGTTGAAAAATCAAAGATTATGCATTTCAGGAAAAATAAGAAAAAACAATCAAACGTTAACTTTAGTTTTGGGGATACGCCCCTTCAATACTGTGAATCCTAGAAGTACTTAGGAATATATTTAGATCCCCACTTAAAGTTTAACTGTTGTATCAAGACACTGGCTGACTCGGGAGGGGGGGGGGGGGAGAGCACTGGGTTTATTGCTGTCAAAATTCAAACACCTTAAAGATGTAAGATATAAAACATACACAAAGATGTATACTTCCCAAATTTCTACAATTCTTGATTACTGCTCTTCAATATGGGCCCATACTAAAGCATCAGAATCTTGATGAATGTGAATCTTGTTCAAAATAGGGCTATGCGATATTTTCTGGGAGTGCACGGGTTCACCCCCATTCCTGCTCTAAATGGGGAGATGGGTTGGTTACCTTGTAAGTTTAGGAGATATTTATGTGCAATCAGATTTTTGAATAGACTTTACAAAATGGATAACTGCCAGTTTGTAAAGCACGGCTATGTAGGAGCCTGCTGGTGCAGTTTGACCACTACCTTAATTCGTAGGTCCACTGTGCATGGTTTCTAGGGAAAATATTATGCATTAATTAGTTTCACCAATCAATGTCGTTCCAGTTCATTTGCCCCATGTGTTGGGGTTTCTTACTACATTTTCAAAGTGTCAGTTAAAGGACCCACACGTATTATAGAATTGGATGTAAATATTTGAAGAAACCTAACGGGATTTTATTACTTTTATACATTTATCTACAAGTGTTTTACAAGTCTTAGTTATACATATTTACAAAGTGTTTTACTGTTATGAAGTGATAGTTCCATATATACAAAATGCCATCAAATCCCAAGAAAACTCCGTCTGGCCAGAGGAAAAGGGTGACAGCTTCTGCTCGTGCCAGGATTTCAACCAAGAAGATTCGTCAGAAGAATCAGATTCATGAGGAATCCTTCTTACAAGATGGTATGTTGGCCTCGTCCTCTGTTTCATCGCCTCAACCTCCTCCACCTGTACAGACTAATCATGATATGGTTCTTGCCATGTTATCAGACATTAAAGCTTCCAACCAGTCTCTTTCTGACAGAATGACGAAACTAGAACGGCAGTCGTCAGAACCTTCCTACCCCACTAGCCACTGGTCACACTTGCAGGGACAAGCTCCAGGCCTATCCCGACACCAGGGCACTGCAACAATACCACATGTTCATTATTCAGGAGAGGTCAGAGGAGCGCAAACCCCATGCCCCGCGACTGGTAGCACTACCTCTCTTTCCAGTGAGGAGCAGACGGGTTCAAACCATCATCCACAGACCACAGGGGGGAGATTCTCGTCCAACCTTCCTAGCTATGCCGTACTGCCCAGTTTAGAAACCATCAGGCGACTTCCAAATGTGTCAGAGGCTGTATCTAGTATCCTGGCTTCCTATGACAGCCATAACAGACTGGAATCCTCTCAAGGTAAGCCACACCGCAGATCCGGACGTTACAATACTCATGATACTGTATCTGTTGCACCTGAAGTCAGATGGCCCAACGAGGGCTTCCATGGGTCAAACGGTAAAAAACGTTTACTGTATGATGATTTGTCCATGCCACAATGGGTGGCGGGCCAGTTAACCAATATCCTTCACATGCAGGACCAAGCCACTTCCAGACAAGCCCTAATCCAAGTGATTGCTGCCATGAAGGACGCAGTATCAATCCCTTTCACTGCAGTGAAAAATGCCTGGGCATGTTCAAAGCATGGGTTGGAAGAGGGTAACCTGACCTGGAATGACTCAACACAGTGGGCTTTGAACAGATTAAGCGCCTCGCAAGTGTCATTGATTAATTCACACTCTGCTCCATCACCCCTGAAGAAGTTCTGCAAATACTTCAACGAGGGGTCGTGTACACATGATGGTCACCACGGGTTGTATAAACACAACTGCAGCTTCTGTGGCAAGCAAGGTCGTACAGCAAACCATCCTGAAAACAAATGTAACTTTAGGAGTAAAAAGCAAGAAAAGGTAGCCACTTCCAGCTAGGTTTTAGGTCAACCACCTGGACACAGGGGTCGGGACAAGAACAATAAACTAATAAAATTTAAATATGAGAATGGACGTAATGGTAACTTATCCAATACATGTGATAATTTTGTAAGTTGCTTAACCAATGTCAATGATAATGAAAGTGTAAATGATTGTTCATATAATGTCAAATTACTTGATAACTCTGATATGAACGTGCAAAGTAACCAGCATTATTTGTCATATAATGTTCATAACCAGACTGGTAGTACTGGGGATTCCCAGTTATTATGTAACATGTCCAGTAAAATGGTTGATGAGTTTACCAATATTAGGGGCCAATTATCTTATCCCCAGGTTACGACTCAGCATAACAGGGGTGGGGGATCATATTTAACCAAAAGGTTAACAGTAAACGTGCCACAGTGACTACAGCTGATCACCATAATAGCTATTTTGGCAAATCCAACATGGCCACCCTACAATACACTAACTGGTGTCAAATTTCTTCGGGTACTGCTAACCATGTGCACATTGTATATTCGGATGGAAATGGCCAATTGCAAAGGGATTTCTTTTACATAGTAAGTGATGAAATTTTTGGTTCTGGTCGGCTCTACCACTGTGACACTTTTCCTGTGGAACGTCTGGAAATTATACATACTCAAAACATGTTAATTCACTGTCCATTAAAGGTACAGGAAGTTACTGAGTTGGAAAAAGTAAATGCTGCTATTACTGCTGATAATTTTAAACAAGATTGCAGGACGTTTAACAGCTTAAACATGTCCTATGAGAAATATATGGATAGAATCATAATGAACCTGATAGAAAATCAGGACAAGTCTACCCATAACATGTCAAGCAAAGTTAGGCCTAGAGACAACAGCGTCGTTTTGAACATTGTCGACGGCGTCGACACAGAGCCGACTCATTACACCGACCCCCCTCCCCAATTTTTCAAAAATTTTGGTGACCTTAATAATCTTGGGAGTCCCAAAGACTACAATGACCCAGACAAAGATAAGGGTTTTATTTCTTTACAAGAAACTGAATTCAAGTTCATTGGTCCAGACAGGGATTTTTGTAACTACGATAACATTGAACAAGTCACAAAAATAGGCAACATGATCAGAGCAACCGGACTTCCAAATTACAAGCAAGCTAGATTCCCCATCAAAAGCAATTTGAACCTACCTGCTTGGGAGAGGTATCTTGCAGATTACCCAGACCAAAGAATCTACCAGTATCTTAAGTTTGGTTTTCCATTGTCCCTCACTGATCCTGATGCTATACACAACACCAGCATATCCAACCATTTTTCGGCTCTTCAATATCCTCAAGCTATCCAACAGTACCTTGATAAAGAGAAGGCATTTGGAGCAATCATAGGTCCTTTCTCTGACATTCCTTCTGATAAATTCCATTGCTCTCCCATGTTAACTCGACCTAAAGACATAGATAAAAGGAGAGTCATTTTAAACTTGTCATATCCAAAGGGTCATTCACTCAATGATAACGTTGATAAACAATTATTTGATGGAAGAAAATTCACTTTAAAGTTCCCCACCATCGATGACATTTGTAATGAAATTTGCAAGAATCCCAATGAAATACTTATGTCGAAAATAGACATCTCTAGGGCCTTTAGAAACCTTAGGGTCGACCCTGGGGCTGCAATTAAGTTTGAATTGTCATGGAATGGCCAATATTATCAGGATCTGTCGGTAGCTTTCGGCTGGATCCATGGATCCGCATCTTTTCAATTAGTAGCCGACGTAATTACGCACATTATGAAGCGTAAAGGTTTTAAAACTTTCGCCTACATTGATGATTTTATTCTTATCAACCATAAATCTAAGGCAAAACAAGCGTTTGACACCCTTACTGACCTTTTGCAGGAACTAGGCCTTCCTATGAACGATGACAAAAGAACTCCACCAACTCGTACCCTTACATGTCTGGGTATTTGCATAAACCTTGACACTAATACCTTGAGCATTGATGCAGAGAAAATAGGTGCCATATATGACCACTGCGTCAATACCTTGACCAAAACCACTATTTCCAAAAAACATTTACAGTCCCTTTTAGGAAAGTTACTGTATTTGCATAAATGCGTGAAACCGGCTCGTATTTTTGTTAACCGTATTCTAGCTACTTTTCGACAGGACTGTTGCAAAAATAAATTTCGAATCTCCACAGAAATGAGGCAAGATCTTAACTGGTTCATTAGATTTCTACACCAGTTCAATGGCAAGGCTATCCTGGTTAAAAACCCCATTCAACAACCCCATACCCTTCATATTGATGCATCACTAACAGGGTTAGGGGGGTCTGGGGAAATAGAGTTTACAGTACTCCCATTTACCCTTTCCCCACTTTTGAAATGGGAATAGTACACTGGGAAATGTTCAATGTATTGCTAGCTCTAAGAGTGTGGGGTGATCATTGGAAGCATTCACTAGTACGATTTTATTGTGATAATCTGGCTGTGGTCCAGGTGGTACAGACCAGCAAGACCAAAGACCCTTTTCTAACGGCCTGCATCCGTAACATCTGGATGATTACTGCTACTCTTGATATTGAAATACAAATGGATCATGTTAAGGGTATTAATAATACCATTGCTGACCTTCTCTCTAGGTTATATTCAGAAAAAAATGTAAATTCACACCTTTTCCACAACCTTAAAGAAAACTATCAATGGTTCGACATTCCACTATCGTTTTTTCACCTTGACATGTCTATCTAATTTCAGGAGCTACTCCTGCCTCAAGCACACTCCTGGATTCAGCTTGGCAAGTCATCCATAGAGCCTACAGACCATCAACACTGTCTGCCCACAGGACACACTTTAGGACCTACCTGGCCTTCATTATGTTCATGGACCTACGCAAAGAAATTACATTACATAATATTATCACATTTCTAGAATATCTCCACAAGAATGCCCTCTCAGTTAAGGTCATAAGGAACTATTTGGCTTCCATTTCTACAATGGCTTCTCTCTATAATCTTGACCATGCAGTGGTAACTCATCCCCTGGTCAACAGATACCTCTACACTCACCATTTCGTCCCACACCTAGGGGCATTTTTGATATACACACTTTATATCTGATTTCACAGCAATGTGATACCCTACCAGACCCCATCCTATTCAGGGCAATATTCTTAACTGCCTTTTACGCTTTTCTGAGGATGTCCAACATGGCTCCCCATAGCCTTAAACTATTCGACCCTAACAAACATTTCCTTAGGCAGGATGTCATATTTGCACCCCCAGGAGCTCATCTAATACTAAAATGGTGTAAAACCATGCAAGATAACAAATCACACCATGTTGTCCAAATCCCTCAAATCAACAATTACTGGCTCTGTCCAGTTAGAGCCCTCAGGACACTGTTGATATCCAGACCACTCCATGATACAGATCCTTTATTCGCAAATAAAGAGCCACCTTTCAACCAGGTAATTGACACTGTAATCAGAGATGCTTTGAAGCAAGTACTAGCAAACTTGAAAATATCTCCTATTGGCCATGGCTTTCACACCTTCCGTAGATCTGGAGCAAAACTTGCGTTTGACAACAATATTCCCCTGCAGAACATCATGGCACATGGCCTATGGCGTAACCCCGCAGTGTGGACATCTTTACAAAATGCTACCCAAGCTTCTTCTTCTATCCCCTGCACCTTTGCTTCCATCATTTTGAGCTCTTTTTGATTGAGTTTGGTGCTTTTTAAAATTTTGTGCCAAACTTTTAAAAAAGTTCCTCTTTGGAGGCCATTTTACTGTCTTAACATGTAAATAAAATTTCCTCAAACCGCTTGTGCACTTACTACTTTGGACTTCAATCATAGCATCAGAAATAACCCACTGCGAATTTGACCTTTGGGGTCATATCACAGCACTCAATCTGACCTTCAGGCTGAATTTGGCCTTGCGGGTCATATGACCTGGCATATAGACTGCTTCGGGTACTGGTCAAACTGTGTAAAGCACGGCTATGTAGGAGCCTGCTGGGGCAGTTTGACCACTACCTTAATTCGTAGGTCCACTGTGCATGGTTTCTAGGGAAAATATTATGCATTAATTAGTTTCACCAATCAATGTCGTTCCAGTTCATTTGCCCCATGTGTTGGGGTTTCTTACTACATTTTCAAAGTGTCAGTTAAAGGACACACACGTATTATAGAATTGAACCCTCCTACCCTCCACTGACACAGATTTGTAACTACTGATTTGACTAAGCAACTTCCCTCTTGGAGTCTAACCACCTCTAAGAGTGTATTAGTTCGACTTTCAACCCATAAGCTGTACCTCTTGAGCTTGATCTACTCCTGAGTGCCCCATGTTGGGGATTCTTGGCTCATGGCAATACTGATCACTTTCGCACTGCAAACTAGACCCCAGAGCCTTGATCCAACTCTGGGAGGTCTCCTAAGATTGATGTGGTTTGCAGGATCTCATGGATTAGGTGGTCCAGACGGACTCTGGCTCCCCCCTACCGGATTTGTCAAAGCTTTTACCCCCTTGGAAACTGACCCCCTCTAAGGGTGCACACGGGTTACATTTCGACTTTGGAGCTGGACCCCTTGGGACTAATCCACCCAAGGGAGGTCTCCAGCAGGATTGACATAGCTCCTTAGGAACAGGATTGCTTTCAGATCACACCTAGAACTGATCCATCTGGGTATGCAAAGATCTCTTAGGATTAGGCAGGACCAGACTGACTCTGGCCCCCCCCCCTACTAATTACGACTATAAACTGCTGCACATACAACCTACATGGAAATAACGACTGGGCTTTACCTGACACCTGGTCTGATAACTGTCTTAATACTTTAATTATGTGTTTATAACCACTGTGGTATATGTATATATTGACTATAACCATTATGGTAGTTCTACTGTTACGACCCTTATGTTGGGTATATGTGTTGTTGCTTTTTAAAATTTTGTGCCAAACTTTTAAAAAAGTTCCTCTTTGGAGGCCATTTTACTGTCTTAACATGTAAATAAAATTTCCTCAAACCGCTTGTGCACTTACTACTTTGGACTTCAATCATAGCATCAGAAATAACCCACTGCGAATTTGACCTTTGGGGTCATATCACAGCACTCAATCTGACCTTCAGGCTGAATTTGGCCTTGCGGGTCATATGACCTGGCATATAGACTGCTTCGGGTACTGGTCAAACTGAACTAAAGTAGTGTTCCTGTGGGATCTTAAAAATCTTAAATCAAACTGGTCAGAAAATGTCAAAAATATTTTCAGTTATTTGGATATGACAGAAGACTTTATGCATCAGAATATAGTTAATCTCAAAATAGTAAAATCAAAATTGTTCAATGTAGCAGAAAAAGAGTGGAGAGCAGATGTGATATCAAAGCCAAAACCAAAAAAACTAGAGATATTTAAAACTGATCTACAGCCAGCCAATTATCTTCAAATTTTATGCCTAAATTTAAAAGATCACTCTTTGCACAATTTAGGACTGGTGTATTGCCCTTGCGCATAGAAAACTGGTCGTTACTACTTAACCAAGGATCCTAAATCAAAAACTTACAGAAAACTCAATGTAGAAGAATGAACATGCCTGGTTTACAATATGAATTCAGTAGAAGATGAAATTCACTTTTTATGTCATTGTCCCATGTATAAAGAACAAAGAAAATTATTGTTTTCTAAAATAACATAACTTTACAAAGATTTCTTAAACATGTCTAATGAGGAACAATTGTCTTTGATATTTAATAATTTTGAAAAACCTCTGATTGTTTATCTTTATGATTCATGGAATATTCGTAAAAAAATTATCAATAAATAAAGAGCTGAACAAAGGTAAGGAAAAATTGATAATCAGCTTGTGATTTATGTCACGTTGTTATTGTTCTTATAACTAAATTAATTTACCATTTTCAAAAACGTGTTATTCCTATAAATAATATCAGTTTGGTCTGTTTTTATTCAGTGATTTCTGTATGTAATACTTCATTGTTATAACAGTATTAAATGTTTATGAACATGTACATATTTAATGACTATGTGTGATTATATTATTTTTGTATTGGAAAAACAACCACATGTGAAACTATATTTTTGTACTAAAAGTGACTTATAAGCCCATATGGGCTGGGCATTTTAGGTGCATGCCATTATAATAAATGAATAAATAAATATAAGGAAAAGTACGAGTGTCGGTGCTGACTACACACAAAGCTTCGTGATTTTCCCAACCAAACTGAACAATTAGTACAATCTTAAAACTTTAATGTACTAGTTTGTTTAATTAACACCTTAAAAACAGCTTTCTTTTGTAATTTTAAAAGTTGCAATATAATTTGGCCAATGTAGGTTTTTTAAAAGTTCAAAGATGTACTTATTTGTGCCAGTTGGCAAAAGATCTGGGATCAAAATCAAGATTATAAAGAATGGATTCAAACCCAACCAGTTAAGGTTCTAACCCAATGCAAAGTTCAGATCAAGGTCAAGTATATAAGCTCAATTTGTTAGATAAAACCGTGTGTATAAATACAACCTGACGGCTGCATCAACAATGAAGAAGTAAAAAGTGCAAGTGATTTTTCCCAACAACCTGATGAGTGGAACTCCACTTCCCACCGGCAAATAGTACTAACACATTGGCACTGCTGAAGGATTTCTCAGCCAAGCTAATGAAAACCTGCTTTTACAACAGGGCAGGGAAGTGAAAGTTCTCGCAGAGAACTTAAACACACGGAGTTCATGGTCTTGCAATGTACAGGAAAACCCATTGGCAAGTTAGGCTTCTAATCACAGGTAGCCATCTCTCTGTGGCTTTGACTCCTACAACAGATGCTGAAGACCTGTCCTAATATGACCCACTTGTCATCCCACTTGTCACCAAGCAGGCATCAACATATTTGTGTGAGGCTATACCCTCCCATAGCACCTTCATGTGCCCTCAGGATGCCAATATTCCAAAATCATTCTCCACTACCCTTCTGCTTCTGGAGACCCTAAAGTATGCTACTTTCTCTTCCCTACTCTAGTTTTCTTCTGCTGTATGGTTCAATAGCCATGGTTTCAAGGCGAAAGTGTCATAACCCAGCGAGAAATAGGTCCTCCCTCCAACAAAGGCTCATGTGGGGAAAGACCCAAGGTCCCATAATCTATCTGTTTCTTCAACCTACAGTAGTTAAAAATTTATGCATCTGATGAAAATTCACTGGACCCAAAGTCTACCCAGTCTGCATCAACAAAGGCTGGCAGAACATAATTTAAGAAGCCTTTGTAATTGCAATATTTGCTCCTAGATCAGGTAGGCTTCTTTGTGGCGATATGTTTCCAATCTAGAGGTAACACCATGGTGAACATTCCATTTGTTGAGAAACTTCTCATCAATCTGTCTCTTCATGGTATTCCCCAAGAATGGCCCTGAAGACATGAGGGACAAACTTACACATAGTGGTTTGTCCCACCATCCAGTGATAACCCAATAACTGTTGTGGGCAGCTTTGAGCCAGCGTCTAAAGGCTGCCTAAAGTTGATGGCCTCCTTCTCCAGGTGGTGATCTATCTGCTCCTGAACAAGGTGAAAAACTGCAGGAGTAATCACCACAAAGTTCTGGTAGATTAGAACGTCACTTTTTATTAACTCAGCCTTCTTTTTGTTCTGGGTGGTTGTGGGGGGGGGGGGGGGGGGGGGGGGGCTTTTGCATTTTGGTGACCATGTGGCAATAGGCTGGTCCTGTGTTCACTTTTGTTACTGATGTGTCCTCCCTTGTCTGCAATCAGAGTGAAAATGAAAATATTCAACTCAATAAAAAACAAAAGGGAAGTAATCTTCTATGTCAAGGGACTTTGATATACAGCCTGGCATCTATGCAATGAGAAATGATGAGTAACAGCAGGAACTAGGGGGTTTAAAAACATCTGATTTGCAATAGTTATTTTCCACTCATAATTCGAAATTTGTTATAGCTTTTGTTACATAATAATTAAAGAATTTTTGTTACAACATATCTACGGAGCCCCTATCAATTAGTAAAGATCTATATTTCTAGTTGTTTTGGTTTAGTTATGATCACCAGACAATGTGGTGAGCACCAGGTAAAATGATCATGAGACCTTTTAATGCTCACGAGATTTTCTGATGGTGGCTATAGTATAATTGGTGCTCTTCTGGGGGGCTAGCATATTAGGTGCTAGCCAATTCAGTATTTGTAAAGACTATTCTTGTCCCTAATACCCTAATTTCTCATTGGCTGGGCATTGACCCCTTACCTTTGTATCCCCGCCAAAAACAGCCATTTTCTTCAGGTGTAAATAAGAATCGAAAGGGGAAACACCCCATCTTAGAAATATTCAGTTTTTCGATTTTATATCGATTTTATACATTAATTTTTGCAACTCTGGGGCTTCAGTGGCACAACTGAAACGTCAGAGTTTCGTTGTGTTTCAGTACCCAGAGAGAAAAAGACGATTGGTGGAGCTTGCTGCAGATCCATGGGCTGCTGAGATTCATTCAGATTATTGGGATATGCACGTCTGGCTCTGGGGTTTCTTGAAGCAACATTGAAAGGGCTGTATACATTTATTATTTTGGATGGTGCTTCAGTTCCTAGTTCTAGGCATGCTTATCACAAGTATCTGACCAAATATTTTTGATATTATATTTTAAGATGCCGAAAAAGGTTTTTTGATTGCAAGGCCTGTGGCCAAAGTCATGAAAGACCAATTAATTCAAAATGCATAAAGAACAATATAAATGGTGAAACAAGTAACAATGTTGTTGGTGGTGCAGAACAAAGTGACATTAAGCTTCAAATTTTACAAGAACTGAAATCTCTTAGTGGCAGGATGATGGCTGTGGAGCAGAAGGTTGACAGAGACAGTCCCAGGACACATCAGACAGTGAAGAGGGCAGTGAGGACACAGATGACGTCGTCACACCGTCATTAGAAGGTCTCAGGTAGTCAGCACAGATACAGGCCAAGGTGGAGGAGAGCCTTGCAGAGTCACACACCATTCAGAACAAAGGCAAGTTCAGATCACAAAGGGGAGGGCCGAAAGACAATTACTGGTGTAAAAAAGAGGTTCCATGGCCACAAAATTACATTCTAAGTGGAACTAGTAAATCCAGAACCACATACGATAGTCTCACTATGTCCCAATGGGTTAGTGGGTTCAGTAATATTATTAGAGAAGAAACTGACCCAGAGACAAAAAAATTTATTCTTGACTATCTCTCAGACATTATGGAAGATAGCCAAGATTTTGGTTGGCCCTCTGCAAAGGGGGCTCATGCAGTATTGCTATGTAAAATGGAACAGGACAAAATTCAGTGGCATGAGACCAGTAAAATAGATAGAGTAAGGAGGGCTCATGCCCAAAAAATTAGCCAAAATCCTCATCAAAGTCAGAGAAAAACTTACAAACCCATCCCATGTAAATACTATCAGAAGGGTACCTGTGGCCAGTCCGATGACCCTGAAAATAATGGTCAAATGTACCTCCATGCCTGCTTAACTTGCTTCAACTTAGGACAAACTTCTCTCATGATTGTTGCCGTGCAAAAAACGAGTAGGGCACTGCAGTGCAGTGCCAAAAAATTACAAAAGTTAGCACAGAAAAATGACTGTAGGTAGGATTGTTATAAATACCAATGCTGTTCTACCCAGTACAAATTGGAAACATGATTGGCGGAGGTTCAAAAATATGTCTTTTGCACAAATTGTAAAGAAAAAAATGCACCAATGAAGTATCACATTGTTCCAAAAACAGAACAGATGCCTGTAACAAAGGCAGTCCGGTAAATGCAATTAAAGTGTGTCAATGTCAAAACCATAGCACTAAAAAACTCTTTGTGGTTA
Organism: Sabellastarte sp. h YS-2021; assembly: GCA_964017235.1. NCBI lineage: Eukaryota > Metazoa > Annelida > Polychaeta > Sabellida > Sabellidae > Sabellastarte > Sabellastarte sp. h YS-2021. The sequence continues at coordinate 110,742,698 of OZ024928.1, forward strand.
AAAAACCACTTTCTGACAAAAAACCAGTGAATATTGGCAATGAATGTACACTTGTTAAACACAGAAACCTTGTCGTGAATGACAATGAATACAAAGTACCAATTAGTATCACATCCAACAATCAACAAGGTGTTAACACAAACAAGTGGTTTTCTAAAGATAGATTTGCACCATTAGATGACATTAGTCCTAGGTCCCATTGTGATGATCAGAAGGTCTTACCCTTCAAACAAACTGATAACAATGATAAAGGGGGCCCAAACAAGGGACACAAGGTAGGTGTCGCATGCGGCGAATGTCACACCGTCATTCAAAGTGTTAGCACATCATGAATAAGGAAAAGTCCAATGAAAAATTTACTGGGACCAGGCAAAGATGCCCACACAGAGGACAAGTATGAGCTTGACCTCAGATTTCATTCACGCCACAGACAAAAAGTGGCAAGTCCCAAAAATTGTGATACCTTTAAGTTATGGGACTTGCAAAATAAAGAAAAATTCGGGTTTATTCCCCTACAAAACCAATTACTCCCTGAAGTTGACATACCCGCAGAAAAAAATTCGAACATTTGGGATGACCATACTGATGTGATCAGCACTGGCACCTACAACTTCATGAGGGCCCAAATACCAGTCCAGTCCCAACTTAACATAGATAGCTGGGGGAAGTACCTGAAAAATTACTGGGATAAGCAACTTATTTTTCTCATCAAATATGGTTTTTCCCTAGATTTTGATCCTTCCATCGCCCTAAATCATAAAATTAAGAATCATAAATCTGCAATAGACTATCCTCAAGACATCCAAGCCTATTTCAATGAGGAAATGAAGTTCCAGGCCATATTAGGTCCCTTCAATGACAGTCAAAGTAATAACTTACATGTTTCCCCTCTCATGACAAGAGACAAGCCAGGTTCACAAAAAAGACGGGTCATAGTTGACCTTAATTTCTCTCAAGATCATTCGGTCAATGCTAGGGTGGATGGCAATATCTTTCTAAAGTCAGAATTTTTATTCACCCTACCCTCTATTGACCATATCACTGACCAAAGGTTCAAAAATCTTCAAAATTGACATATCTAGAGTATTCAGACATGTGAAAATTGATCCGGGTAATTACAATCTCACAGGTTTATACCATAATTCCTATTATATTGATACCTCTTTGGCGTTCGGATACAGAAATGGATCCACAATTTTTCAGAGACTCACAGATGCAATTAGGTACATTATGAGCACCAAAGGTCACACAGTTACCAATTTATATTGATGATATCATCGGCTATGGCCTAAAGTCAAAAGTTGATCACTCCTTTCAAGAATTTTACTCCCTCCTTCAAGACCTGGGTTTGAATATTAGTGACCACAAACTAGTGTACCCCACAACAAAGGCTATATGCCTTGGGGTGGAAATCGACACGGAAAATTTCACAATCTCAGTCCCTCCACAAAATTGAAGGAAATTAGGCTGGCCTGCCATGACTGGCTAACAAAAACTCATTGCTCAAAGCGTAAACTCCAGTCCTTATTAGAAAAACTCCTCTACATAACCAAATGTGTACGAGCTTCTCGGTTTTTCTTAAACCGGATGTTGACCGCATTAAGGCTGGCTCACAAACTCGACCTAATACAGCTTGACATTGAATTTCAACAATTGAGATGTCCAATGGTTTACCAAATTTGCCCAAACCTTTAATGGCACTGCCTTCGTCAAATGTGATACTTTCCAATGAGATATAGAATTAAATGCCTCTCTCCAAGGCTTAGGAGAAAAGTGTGGCAAGTATGTGTATGCGATTTCCATCCCCAAGGGCTATGAAAATTATAACATAGTCCATCTCAAGATGCTAAACATTCTAGTAGCCCTAAGAACAATGGGCCTCCAATGGGCCTCCAATGGAAGCGTAAAGCACTCACCATTCACTGCGACAACCAGGCTGTGGTAACCATCTTAAACACAGGATATACTAGAGATTTGACCCTGGCAGCCATAGCCAGAAACATATTCATGTTAACAGCACAGCTGAACCTAAATATCACCACGCTTCACATACCAGGCAAATGTAATGTCATAGCTGATACCCTTTCTAGATTGCAGGAAGGTCCTCAACAGCTTCAAACGCTTGCTCAAGTTATGCCAGAACATATCTGGGTTCAACCCCCTAATACTGCTTTAATATTAGATTGGTCCATATGATTGCAGGTTCCTGCCTCAAGCTGTCAGCTATTACCAGAAAGGCGGCTGTCACACTTCCCCTGGCTTTGGCTGAATCCACTAGAAGAACTTACAAGGCCATGTTTAGGGTCTTTCTGGCCTTTTGTGTGTTTTATCACATACAAATGAATCAGGTGACAGCTGACACTATGTTAGCCTATTTACAGTTTCTTGCAGATAATAGTGTTTCCTCCTCGGGTCTGAGTAATCATTTATCAGCATTAAAAACTTAATTTGCATTATATGCCCTGTACCTATCACCTTTCCAAGACGGTCGCCTCACATACTTCACTAAGGCCAGGGCTAGGATGGTCCCAATGAGACTAACCTTCAAGTCCATAATTGACATTCCTACTTTAAGGAACATTACTGAGCAATGCGACAGGATTCACATGGGCTTCATTTTTAAGGCTGCAATTCTCCTCTCATACTTTTCTTTCTTACAAATATCAAACTTAGTCCCTCACTCAATATCTACATACAACCCATTGAAACAGTTAGCTAGAGGAGATATATTTTTCTTTCCCCCTGGGGCTCATATTATGTTGAAATGGTCGAAAACACTACAAATGAGTAACTCTCTGAGAAAAAATTTCACACTTTTACTTAAAAAGCTGAACCAAAATTCAAAAATAACCTTCCACTCACTCCGACGTTCAGGTGCCACCTTAGCTTTCAATTCAAAGGTCTCCATCCAGGACATACAGAGTCATGGCACCTGGACGTCAGATTGCGTTTGGTCATACATAACCCAGGATCATGAAGCCTCTGACAGAGTAGCACTAACATTCCAATTCCTACTACAACCCTAGCACTACTTGGGGTTTGGGGCTCTCTTGATCTATTACTACATCATAATTTAAAGTTCCTCTGGGAAAAACTATCCAGTTAAATAATCTCTTACATGACCTTAACCTTAACAACATCTACAATTATGTTCTTAAAACTTTGTCTGAATCCAACATTAGGTCACCTTAAGTGACCTCCTCTAAAGTAATTACCTACATTTAAAAACCCTCGCACTCTTGTCAACCTTAACTGTAATTATCTCCAAATTCTCCTTCACTTAAGGTCATCTTAAATGACCATCGTCTTAAATCACCTCACATTAGGTGGGTCTCTTGTGTGCTAATATTCAGCACATTAGTGCTACTCTCTTAATTAACTTGAATATTTCTCTTAATCTTAAATTTCCTTGAGGTCGCCTTAATTTTATTAAGGTCACCTCATAGGACCGAATTCCAAAATTTTAGGCCCATAAGCCACTAGGGCCACATTAAAGTTAATTCCACGTGCATCAATTTTAAATGTCAGTAAGGTCACCTTAGATGACCAACTCTAGTCTGTATGCCCATAAGGCATTAGGGCCACATTAGGTGACCCTGCAATGGTATAATGTAATATGTTAATGTATATGCAAAGTATGTATATAAAGTAGACAAACTAATATAGAAAAATAAATAAACTAATATAAACCCCACTAGTAGTATTGCTGAGTCTTGGCATACAGAATACTGTGGAGATAGCCACATAATAAGCCATGCTTAGGAGATGTTCTCAAGATCACGGCTGGATACATTTTAAAATAAAAATTTCAGCGTCCTAATGGGGGTCTGTACATATCTTCTTTAATTAATTTTAAAATGATGCACAGATGTACACAAAATTACATTAAAGGCTTACAAGGGGAGTTCCCTGAATGTATACTCTTGTAATAGTGTCTACCATGCAAGAGCTGATATTTATCTCATCTTTAAATGCATAAGGAAATGCATATATGGGGATATGGTAAGCTATATGTATGTTTATAATGATAGAAAAATGTATTCTTAACTTGCAGAAAAATATTTTTTGTGTGGATTATTCAAAGATGTATAATTTTTCATCTGCAAGATCTGCAGGATCTTACGAGTCCCCGGTGGCCTGGTGAGTTAGCAAATTAGGCATCTAATGACAGGTTGTCACCTCTGTGGGTTTGACTCACAAAAGTGGCAATGCTCTGGACCTGTCCCAATATGATCCTGGCTGTTGAACGGGACATACAACCCTACCTTTATTGGTTATTGAGAGTCAGGAGGATGACTCAGGATATAAAACCCTATCTTTGATTGTTGGTTATTGAGAGTCAGGAAGATGCCCCAGGACATAAAATCCTACCTTTGACTATTGGTTATGGACCGGCAGGAAGATATTGAAGGCAAGAAGAGCAGGGCAGTCAGCCTAATCCATAGCAATTGACGTCTCTGACACATATTTACATCATTCTTATCTATGAATACAGCTTAAGATAATACTGAATAGCATAAGAAAACTGCACTTGTCAAGAAATTTACATTTGCTTGGGTCTGGCCTGCAAGGTTATAGTGCAAAAGTTTCCCAACAAAAGCCTTTTCCCTGTTTCTTCAAATACATTGTTCAATATAATTGATTACCTCTTTTTACAATTTTATGAATTTTTCAGGAAATGTTGATAAGGGCGCAAGAAACAAACTATTAAATTTTGGTGGTGATCTGGATCACCATCAGGAGCCAGGAATTTTTAACCGATTTTTTATTATTGCACTCATAAGCAATATGCGATGTGTTGGGCCTTGGCAAAGCTCTATACGCTTCATGTGATCTCGTTAATGAATTTGCTCTGTGCTACATTGCTTTTAATATGGCCGTATGGGAAGATGATTTATTAAAATTGGATAGTCCTGTAATTGAGCGAATATTTTTGATCAAGTAATACAAGTGGCAGTAACAAAGGGTTCTTTGTTACTATTTTACTTGGGTTGGAGGAATGTTGCAGATTGGCATTTACGTGCCAGCCTTTATCTTTCCTTCACCTCTCTTATTGAATCACCCCCGTCATATAAAGGGTCATTTAATTGACACATGGCGTTTTTGATTGGCTACTGGTTTGACCCTTGCTTTGGTCAAGGGGATAATGGCCAGATCTGAACTGGTAGTCGACAAGACAAGATTAAAATTTTCAAAGATTTTTCTTCCTACCCTTGCTAATACCCATTTTTTTCTGGGGGCTTGTACTGTATGTTTTCTTTTAGTTGTAGATTGTAGAAAATGATACTGATAAAGTGATAACAGTCATACTGAAGAATGGCATTGCCTATATGAATGAAATGTGTGAAGCTTAGATGGAGAGTACATGTAGTTAATTAACACAATCAGCATATTAAGGGCATGAGGTAATCTAGATGTTTTCAACAAAATGATAATCAGGAGGTACATACAGCACAAAAGTGCACATGTGTCCAGGATTTTGGAGCTTATTGTGTAAACTTAACGGTTTATCAACTATTTTACTACAGACTAACACATTCATAAATAGTAAATATCCTAGTAGCAGTACAAACATGATCATTATCTAATGTGACAACCGTTTCTTTGTGACAAACCAAAACAATTAAGATGCCTGGAAGCATTGTCATGCAGCATCTTCATGGAACTTGTCATATATGACACATTGAGCTGAAATAAATACACATTTGGGAGGAAAATAACCCTCTGGCTAGCCTGTTATAAAGATGGGTCATCACTGCGGAAAACATAAGAAATTTATTAAAATACGTCAATTGCCCAAAGTTGTTGATATGCTATCAAGAATTAATGCCAAGAATAAACCAATTAGGTTGCTTTATAGAATTCGTGTTTTGCCCTAGGGCTTGGAGACCTTAAGAACAGCAATAACAGCTGACAGAACCCATCAGGCAGTTAGGAGATCCACATGTATTCAGTTTACTAGAGCAAAAAAATGACTGTTTCTTGAATACACTCAAATTACTGCCACAAGATTATATCTTTGATAGTTTTTCTTTGTACAAAATAAGGTACCTAACAGTTCCATTGAAAACAATATCAAGTTGATGATTAAAGGATGAATATTTTTTTTAAAAAACACCCTGTGTTTAGAAATAGTCTATTAAGTCTCCCTTGCGAAAAAAATTTAAATAAATGGACAGATTATTTTATTACAATCTCACCTCTTTATACTATTCAAGACTAAATGCATGAACAAGACTTGAAAACACCCAGAGAGCACAAACTGTCGCCAAGAAGGTAGTTGTACTCTTATTTTTTCAAATAATAGTAAAAAATGTTACTAATTAAGTAAGTTAAGTTATACTTGGTAAACATATATTTTCTGTTACTTTATTGGGATTCCAGAATTTTTCAGGTATTTTGCTTACAGATCCCTGGGGGAGGGTTTGTGCTCACTTAGGTACTGTTTGTTTGACCTCTTACTTGAATTCAATCAGGATACTGTGTAAACATTTAAGAGTGGAGCTTAGAATAAATATCTTTAAAATTTTCAAGAAAAAAAAATGAAAAGGATTAAAAAACGAAAATAGGAAGAACGGAAGAACAAGGCAGTTATGTTAAATGGAAACAGTAAAAGGGGGAAAAAGTCTAACAGAAACTTTTGAATTTTTTTCCGGGGGTGGGGGGGTGGGGGGTGGGGGGGGGGGGATTCGGCTATGATGGGAAAATTGGAGTATTGTATTTTTCTGTAATTCCATTACACTCCATTCCATGTATATCTTAGGTTAGATATTGTTTTTGTTGACGTGTACGTCAGTAAGTAGGGTCCTAGTGTCCGTATATTGTGTGTGGGTTCAAATCCAGATGGGATGCTGTGAGTGTTGTGATTTTGTGTCTTGGCAGCTTATTTGGTGAGGGGGTTTTGTTTTTGTTATGTTTTTGGTCTACTTTTTGGCAATCTTCCCAAATGCAAAGGTGCTGCCTAATGATTTCTGCAGTAGTCCACCAGGATGTCAGTCTTTTTTGGGTTCTGCTGGATGGGTTTCTTCTCATAATGTGTCTATTCTCTCCAAGCAGTCAGTCTGATGTGATAAATGGGTCTTTTGCGATCTGGTTTAGGATGCTCTGCTGCTAGGCTCGCATACTTTTTTCTCATACTGTTACGCAGAAAAACCCATGGCATGGCTACAGTGACTGGTGACATTGTGGGTAGTATGACTTACTGGATGTCTTTGGACTAGTATGCATTGGAATATTCTGAAGTTGTACTTAATGATTTCATTTGCTCTACTTTCAACAGTTTTCAAAGCAATTTGCACCTTTTTTGAAGTAGGAAGTAATTAAAGGATGTCTCCAGTTGTCTTTTCATGTATGTCATGTATTGTTCCAATGTACATCGGTGTGGCTGCTTCGAATTTCAACCCAGCTCTAGCGGTCTTCTTAACCAAGTGGTCCTCCTCATAATCCTTGGTCTTAGTTACCTCACTAATTTCTTATAATGTTTTGAGATGATCCTGTGAAAGTTCTTGTGTGATTAAGTATTCTAAATCTCTAACTCTGGCACGAGTGTATGGCAGTGGTCATGTTCCTAACTGAGCCAGGGCCTGATCTAAGACGAGTATCTTTCTATCTTTGGTCTGTGTCCTCCCCTCTCTCCTCTTTTTCTGGGCCTCTCTGAGATTTCAAATCCACGCATGAAGTTCTATGATAGTCTCCAGTTGATGTTCTAGCCACGATTCTCTATTTTCACCTTCCTGTGTCTCTTAAAAGTGCCATGTCACCCATGAGTGTGTGATTTGTTGTAGCAGGTGTCAGAATTCTGCAGATATTTTTACAAGAATCTCTTATAGTTTGGCCAGAACTTCAAAATAATCTGGGTCTCACTGAAAGTGCTGAATACTAAAAAAATGATATAAGAACAAAATAGTTTTCTGCATTAACACACAAAGGGCTCTTAAATAAAAACATATTGTAGAGATAAGGGAGATTTGAAAAAAATAAAGCTTTTCCAATGGTTTATTATTGGTTCATCATTTTGGAAAATGAAAAAAGACTCGAAGGAGATAATGAGGAAATTAGATGCTAGATTCACGTTAGAGACATAAAACATTCTCATTATATCAGAATTTACAGAGGATTTTTTTCTAATCTATTTCCAGGACGAAAAGAAATATTTAATTCAAGAAAAAAGACTTTGCTGCACAGCTACTCATTTGCTTTCTAATAAAAAGCTAGACACAATAACATCCAGCAGCTTCTTGTGCATTGAAGATTCTATTTTGAAGATACTTTTGAAGTTTTTGCGAAAATAAAAAAAAATATCAGTTAAATTCAGTGCTATGTCATCTTCCAAGATTACAAACAGAATTTTAGAGTTACAGTATCCCTACTTGTGTGTAGAAACTTTTTTCATTGCTAGTTTTTGCACCATGTTACCTTACACTGCATCTGAACAGTGTAGAAAATATGACCCAGATCTGATACATAATGTTCAATGTATGCCTGTACACAGAGCAACTTGATCAAATACACTGCCCCCCCCCCCCCCCCACCCCTATGGGGCGAGGGTAAAAAGGAAAGGGCAAATACAATTGTGATACAATATAAAACAAGCCGCGAGATGGAAACACCAGTCCCAAGGGTGACCAAAGTTAAAGGTAGTAGGCCAATCTGAGGTAAGTTGTGCATTGAAAACACCGCAGTGAGGAATAAAATTTTATTAAAAATTTTACATTAGTATGTTAATACTGTTAAGGTACATCAAATTCTACACCTACATAACTAAGTGTGCTAGACAAAGATGTTTTATGTATAAAAGTACTTGTAGAAGAAAGAATCAATTATGATACTATATTTTGACACTTTTTGAACTTTAAACCTCTATATCTTGACTTTTGCTCAATATATTTTAATATCTAATAGCTCATTAGATAGGTATGTCCCTTAGCTATTATGTGCTAAAGTTTTATCCGAATCATTACGTTGAAAATATATGAAAATCATAATTTTATCCTGGTAAGTAGTGCAACACCTGTGAATCAATTAATAAGCCTAATTTGCACTATGTTAACCTTGGCTGTGCTGTCTGAGTTTTTAATGGTAAAATCAAGTGGGGTTTGATTCTTCAATGTGTGAACACTGGTTCAAGGGCCTTTATAAAGAAAACAAAGTGTACAATCACATTTAATTCATCAATATTAAAAATATTCTGCTACTATATAATATGTTAATACTGTTAATGTACATCAAATTCTACACCTACTATATAAGCATTAACTGCATCAATAGTCCATGTGCCATGTCTCTTGATAGCTTGCAGGTCTACATTATTGTTGAAAGCTAGAGTAGCCCCTGATCAACTAAAGGTGTGAAAGGAAAAAATGCTGAGTTAGTGTTAGAATTTTATTAAAATGTGATCTAATCTGAGATTGTACTATGGGGCCTGATGGGCCCAGAAAGAGAGGGTCGTTATTTTTAGCTGGAAACTGAAGAAGCATGGCACGAAGGGCTGACATTGGGCATAATCTGGAGCCAGTCAACTCTGGCAATATAACGTAAGTCCCTTTATTAGCAGATTGAAGTGTTTTTGACCACTTGACAATGACAATTAAAAATTTTCCATGAAATAAAACATCACCTCTGCAAAGATGTTTAGCAATTTTGAATTCACGTTTGGAAGATGGAGCTAAATTGGAGATTCTAAAGAAACCAAAAAAGGCCAACAAATTTAGCGCTAGACCCATTGAAGGACTGCTATAACTATACAAATGTAAACAATCCACGGTCCAGACAAAAAGTTGTTGATCTCATTACTGAATTAGAGTTAGTTGATGTCTATAGATACTTGTATCCAAATCAAAAACGATATACGTGGAGAAAAAAAAACCCAGTTAAACAAGCAAGACTTGATTATTTTCTTGCAAATACTTCAATGACCGATATTATTGATAAATGTAGCATAAATCTGGGCTATCGATCTGATCACTCTATACTTGAGCTACAAATAAATATAAATACATTTAAACAAGGTAAAGGATTATGGAAATTTAATAATAGTTTGCTGAAGGATGAGAACTATCTCGAATTAGTTAACAATTTAATACAGGAAGAAAAAATAAATTATGCTTTGCCTGTATATGACCTTGATTTCTTAAAAGCTAATGACAATATTAAAATGTCAATTGATAGTGACCAATTTCTTGAGGTTCTTTTTCTACGAATTCGGGGTGAAACAATTAAATTCGCTACAAATAAAAAAAAGCAATGTTATCTTAAAGAAAATAGGATATTAGAAGATATTAAAACACTTGAAAATTCTTCAGTCTCACAGGCTAATATGAAATTGTTGGCAGACAAACAAGAAGAGCTGGAGACTATTCGTATGCAAAAGGTTAAAGGATTCATCACCAGAACACGTTTGCAATGGCTTGAAGAAGGGGAAAGCCAACATCATATTTTTGTAATTTGGAAAAAAAAAATTACGTTGAAAAAACAATGAAAAAAATCCAGCGAAAAAATGGTAAACTGTTGGTGAATCAAATGGAAATATTAGAAGAAGTAAGACAATTCTACAGTGATCTGTTTGGGAAAAAAGACAAAAATAAGCAAGGGCTTATACCACCACAAATAGCCGCACAAGTTACGAAAATCTGCTGTACAGATATTAGTGGGGAAATTAATATTAGTGAGTTAAGCACTACCCTTAAAAATACTAAAAACAACAAAACACCAGGAATTGATGGTATTCCTGCTGATTTTTTAAAAGTGTTTTGGGGTAAACTCAAAATCCATGTACTGAATGCATTAAATACCTGTTACAGAAAAGGAAAACTTACCGTTTCATTAAGACAGTCAGTGATAACATGTTTACCTAAGGGAGGTAAAGATAGAAATCTTATTGAAAACTGGCGGCCAATATCTCTGCTATGCTCAATATATAAACTGGCTTCCGCTGTAATAGCAAACAGACTGAAACCACACCTTGAATACATTATCTCAAAAAGTCAATCAGGATTTATAAAGGGGCGGCGCATTGAAGAAGGCACAAGATTAGTATATGATATTATGAGCTATGCAGAAAAGGGAAAAATACCTGGGCTATTAATGCTGATTGACTTCAAGAAAGCTTTTGACTCTGTGTCCTGGAATTTTCTCTGTGAAGTTCTAAAAACCTTTGGATTTGACAAAAATTTTATAAATTGGATTAAACTTTTTAATAGTGTAATTAATTTAATTAGTGCATATGTTATTCAATGTGGTTTTTTGTCAAAACCGATTTCGCCATATCTATTTATCTTAGTTGCAGAAATACTTACTCTAATGATAGATCAAAATACAGATATCAAAGGAATTACAGTCGGTAAAAAACAAATTAAACTAACACAATTTGCAGATGACACCACTGTTATCCTTGATGGAAGTCAAAAGTCCTTGCAGGCCACTTTAAATACTTTAGAGATATTCGGTAGTATATCAGGTCTTGAAGTGAATAAAGATAAAACAAAACTCATCTGGATTGGAAGTAAAATAAACTCTAAATCAAGAATAAATACTAACCCTGAAATGTTTTGGGGAGAAAACGAATTCACACTTTTAGGGATTACTTTCTCGACAGACCTAAATAATATTTCGAAAATGAATTTTGAAAAAGTTTTACTTAAAGCAAAAGCTGAATTAAACTCTTGGAAATACAGAATACTAACACCCATTGGTAAAATAACTGTTTTAAAAACATTAATTTTGCCAAAATTTATCCATCTATTTTCATCAATACCCACACCAAATTCCATTCTAAATGAAATTAACAAATTGTTTTACAACTATCTTTGGAACGGGAAACCTGATAAAGTGAGTAGGAAAACAGTATCCATGAACTATAACAAAGGTGGTCTAAAAATGATAAATATATTTAACTTTGAAAAGTCTATGAAACTTAAGTGGCTTAAATATATTATCTTCCAAACGGAACACACGTGGAGTGATCTGCTGATGAGTGAAATACAGAAACTAGATAACATAAATATCTATGGTGGACAATGGTTGTTAAATTTTCAACAAGTTCTAAACCCATTTTGGAATGCGGTATTTAAATATTGGTCAGAGCTATGTGCAAAACAAAAAATCAAATCAAATGAAGATATTTGTAACAGTAGTATCTGGTTTAATAAACAGTTAAGTGCCAGATACACTTTCTACTTAAACTGGTCAAGAAAAGGTATTAATATTATAAATGATATTATAGATAATCGAGGTAATGTACTATCTCAAGACACTTTAACAGAAAGGTATAAGATAAATATAAATTTTTTGCATTATTACAGTATAAAAAGGTTGGTAAAAGCCTTCATTGAAAAACACAAAAAGGGAAATAACTTTGTTTGTATGAAACCATATTTACCTTTCCATTTGAAAATAATTATGAACTCCATGAAAAATAAAAGGGAAATATATGAAGCAATGTCTGATTTTGAAGCGGATCAACCTGGCAATGAAATCAAATGGAATTCTAAATTTGGAACAGAACAAGATAGCAAAAATTGGCAACATGTGTACAATATATGCTTTAATACCATAAAAGACAACACTTACATATGGTTTCAATATAGAATTATTCAGAGAATACTAGGTACCAATCACTTTTTGAAAAAAAATTAAAATTACAAATAATGACCTATGCCGAATATGTGAACAGGCTGAAACTTTAGTTCATTTATTTTCAGAATGTGAAAAAGTATGCGACTTATGGTACAATGTCAAAGCGTGGATAAGATCCAAAATAAAAATAAATGTAATTTTGACAAAAAAATATTGGTTTTAGGATACACTGAAGCTGATGCAAACTCTTGCCCATTGAACTTTATTCTGATGATTGTTAGATACTATATTTTTAAATGTGCCATGAAAGGTAGTGATTTAAATGTGTACCAAGTCCAGGAAATTGCTAAGGAAAAATTCATAGAGCAAGAATTATTATCAAAAATAAATAATAAAAGTGAATTCAAGAAAAAATGGTCACTTTGGAAAGGTCTGTTTTCAGGAACTTAAAAAAAATCAATTATGACAGTTATGGTGGAATTAGTATTCCAAGCACAGAGTCAATGTAAAAAGACCTGTTGTTTTGTTTTAACAGTCTAGAATTCAGCCTAAATATTTTGTTCAGTTGATGTTTACTAACAGTTACTAATATGCCTTTTTTCTATTGATATGAACTTATTGTGATCTGTTAATCTGTTTTACTTATCTTTCTTGCATAGATGTGTATGTATATCCTGTACTCACTTCTGTACAATACAAATGTATGTAAAATTGAGAGGAGAATAAAAAAAAAAAAAAAAAAAAAAGGCCAACAAATAGATGGTTCTGAAAATGGAAGGCAGAGGCAGGACTTCACATGCTGGTATGATTTTTTCTAACATATTTACATCAAAAATACTTTTCGGAATTGCTGGGCGACGCACAGACACCTATACTGCTTGAAGCATATGTTTGAGTTTGGGATGGGGATGTTCAAAAGTTTGCATATATATGTCACTCAAAACTTTATCAATGGATATGAAAGGCATACAACCTTGGATGAAAGAGTCGAGAAATCAAAGAGAAGGTTATGTTCTTTCATTGGATTTGTTTAGTATGAACTGACCTAAACTTCAATACTCTTGGTCATGTTGACAATTTGTAACACTTTTTGTACAAGATGATATTAATGTTGACTTTCTCCCAAATCTCTGTCTTGCCAATATTTCATGGAACTTATAGCAGTACAAATGCATTGTTCTTTTAAGTTAAATTTATGTAGGCTTAATCAGTTTATGCACATGAAACTTGCAAAATAATTTAATTATGCTAACGTGGATCATATGAACATGAATTATTGTTGGATTCATTCAATCACTATTACTAACTTTTCAACAACTCTTATCAATATTTAATGAATATAATGGCATTCCTTTGAAAATTCATGCAGTACTGGGACCGTATTCATATCTTAAGTCGTAGCCTTCAGTTGGCTATATTTTTATGCAAAATTTATGCCTAAGACTTGGCTAAGACCTTTCGTAAATGCCACCCCTGGGTTCTACCGGAGAAGACACCTTTAAATTGTGACATTATCAAAGACAGAGTTCAAAAATTTATTGCTACTGATTAATTGTTGATGGCCCACAGGGTGTTTAATGCGGCTGCTTGTCAGTCTGATTTATGACCCTTGAAAAATGTCAGTACAGTTAAAAGGTGAGAAGAAACCTTGACACGTATATTCACTCAAAGCAGATTAGATCAAGGAGCTGCTATAATTTTCTGATCCTTACTGGAGTTTACAGTTACCCAGCTGCCTCCCATGTCCAAAGTATCTGGGTCTAATTCCGCTGGGTCTTTAAACAGTGATCAGCACATTAAGGTTAATATTGCTAAGCAATACCAAAGTAGTATTTTTGAGACATTATTATGTTCATTTGTAACGTTTTTGTCATAAAATGTTTAATAAACGGTATACATAAACATTGTGAAGACCTATTGTAAATGGATTTCGTACCCATCATTTAAAAACCTTTACCAAACCTTTCCTTTCAAATGTTTGCAAATGTCAAAAATGTTTACTGGGACAGTGTCTTTATGGTATGACGCTCTACAACTGTAGAGCAACAGTAACACTGTGTTATATTATTGTATATCCAGCATACTTCAAAGAGTTCAAAATTAACAGGACACATACCCTAAAGGTGGCTCTTTATGATCCAGCGAAGACCACACTTCCACATTTGCCAGTGTTTAAGATTTATGTTACTACTACAGAGTCCAATTTTATTGCAAAAAGTGAGACTATTCATTATGTTATAACTGTTAATAAATTGGGCGATTTGACAATAATTTGACATAACTTAATGTTACAAAAATAAATGGCCATTTTCACAAACTTTTCCTCCTCATTCAACCCAAGAGGTTCTAAGAGCTGTTCATCCGTATTTACGTAAACAGGACATGAGACAATCTTTAATATCTTTTTCTACCTATGTAATTACTTCCTGCTCATATTTTGTCCTTGTTTTTTTATGTTAACCACTGTAGGTATTTCCTCAAAATAGCCTTTGTGCTTCCTGATTTTCTGAGCCAACGATATGAAATACCTCATACTCCCTGTTACAAAAAAATGAAAGAAAGAGAGAAAGCGTCCATTGACCTGAGCAACATTAGCAAACACAATCTCTGTCATTATGTTACTGCATCGTTAATAAAGAATACACTTTGTTTAAACTAGTAACTAGATGTCCTCCTGAAAGCCAGATTGTTGAGACTGTGTAATTGTATGCCAGAAGATTAACAACTTGGTATTATGTAAAACAAAGATTGCACTAAGTATTGACAATTATATTAAACTGTGTAACATAGACAATGAGTAATGTTAAATGAAAACAGTAAATAAATATGTCTCTTAATGAGCTAAGATATTGTGTAAAGTCAATAGTATTTTGACAATTTATTCCACTGACAAGTCACAGATAAAATATAAACTAAAAGTTGAAAAAATAGTCGTGGAACAAGAGGTCTCCAAAATAATATCACTTATTCATTCTTCTTGTTAGCCCATCACAATGCTGTAGCTGGTAAATTGCCTCCCACCGCCAAGTTAATTACTAAAATTTTGAAATTCATTGGTAGAGTATACAGTGTCATTTGTAGTATGATTAATAAAACTTAATTTCCATTAAATAAATAACATACAGTGGGCAAATAATGACACACTAGATAATTCTACAATGTAACAAGTATTTATTTCCCAATTGCCCCAAAAGCAAAAGTCAAATCAAAACAAGCTCAGTATTGATATTCTTTCAACGCTACAAAGCATCTTGTCGACTTGATTAAATGCAAAGTCTGACATTTGACAGGGGTCCTTTGTGGATGTTTGTCAGGTTTGATTTTCAAGCATGACAAAACTCAATGTGATCTAAACTGACTGTTTCAACAGAGGCTGACCTCAAGCAAGTGCAATACATTAAAACAAACCACTCTGGCCAGCCAGTCCTTATCAGATCTCGAGTTTCACCTTCTTATTTTAGAGTTTAAAATACTAATATTTTAATATTATTGCCTTCATTCTTTGATCGGTGACGAACAAATGCATTTTAATTACCACTATTTTGATCTAGGGTTGGGAACCAGCCATAAGACTTTTTTATTTTCTGTGATTTGTTTTTTGAAAATATTTTGGTCTGGATCAGCTCATGACAGTACCATAAAAGGTGTTGCAAAAAGTAGTCTTTAGTCTTGACTAAAAGTAGTCTTTAGTCTTAACTCTCTTGTTATTGGACTATATTTTGTTGGACAATTTTGGCATTGTAACATTATATATGTGATATTTGAGTGGAATCTTAGATTAAACATGACATTGCTAATGATTCCTGTAAACGGATACCGGAACATGTAAATAGTTATTTGTTGCAGTTTCGAACAGTTGTACTTGAAAAGAGTGAGAATATCCTGATAGAACCTACCCACAAATCTTAATGTTTTCTATCTTTTTAGGAAATGGTCAGTGTTTCTTCTTTTCTCAGGAACCTAACAATCCCGACTCACAATTGTTTTCGCAGCATCAAATTATAAGCTTCATTTCTTAACTCTTCATGAAAGAAGCGACATAGCAGATTTATTGAGACTTGAAGACCATAGATTTTGTACCCATTGAATCCTAATCAGCATTTCCAAACTAACCTAACTATTTATCCTGTTCAGTCAATACAATAAGTGTAAAATGGCAAGGTGTGAGAACAAAGAAAGCTTGCTTGCTGCAGGGTAAATTACACGTTTATCTTGACACTGGATTTTTGTTTATTTGTATGAAAGCTCCTAAGAGGATGGTTTTCGTCATTTTGGCCATTAAAATGCCTCTATGTTCTGTTCAGTACATTATAAGTCAATTAGGCCTCAAGTGTAGGCCTACGATAAATGCATTAATCTAAGACTGGATACTACTTAACAACCTCTGAAGAAACTGATTTTATGTTTCTTAATTTGTTCTACTTAGGCCTGGATCCAAATTAGGACCGTGAAATCAATATCCCAGATAGTTAAAACGATGGTTTTGTATTTAAACCAGTTTGAGTCAACATATTACCTGCAAATTCATGAAGGCGGAATTCTTATTTTACTAAGATCTGTTATTCATGTGTTAGGGAATTTATTGGGGATTCTATTTATCCTGTTCAGTCCTGGTAAACATTTCTAATCAAACCTCAATTTCCCGAGTTATTTTATAAACATTTAATAAATATTTTCAGCAAAACATTTATATAGAGAATGTTTACCAAATGTTTTTAAATATTACAGTGTAAACAAAACCCTTGGAAACAAAAAGTTACCGCAAGGATATGGTTTTAAATATTTTGTAAAGGTTTAAACCTTTTAAATGTTTCTAATGTTTACTGGGGTCCAGAACCATTAAGCTAAAAGTATATATGTTCCAACTAGGTTCTCCAATATGTTTCAACTATCTGATGCAGAAACATACATGTCAATAATATATTTAATGCTCTCATCTCAGGGGAAGGAAAGCAACACCACACACCACCCCAGCTTCAGTAAATAAAATGAGGTTATTCTCAAAGATTCACAAAATCGAAAGAAAACAAGTAGAATCTCCAAGATAGTAGCAAAATTTATAGCTGTATTTGCTAAAACGTCTAAATTCAAATATATAACTTACAAGCAATGGGAATGCTTGTTGAGTGTACTAGATAGCAAATCAGGATCAAATTGGGGAAATATTTAATTGTGCACGAATAAGTATACGATATATATATATATATTTATATCTCTCAATGAAAGATTAGTATCTGTTTCACCTTCCATAAAAGCAAAGCCAAAGTTATTTTTACATTTCTAGACTTTAAGACCACTTACTCTGCAATGAAAGGTCCTGTATCAGCCACCATTTTGGACAATTAGTATTCATAGTTACACCTAGCAATAGTAGGTAAAAAATTAAATATAATGAATTTCTGGTCAACTCATTTCACATATTATCCCCCTTTTACTATACAATGGTATCACGTAATAGTTAAATAAAAAATGTGGATCACTTTAAGTGCTGTAAATGTTTCATTATCACCCAAAACTGTGTTTTTGCTTTTAAAGAATATTGTCATCCCAAATATTATTATTTTAATTAGCAATATGGCATGTTACTATATAGATAATGGCCAAGTGACACTCCGTTATGTAAACTTAATGGCCTAAGGCCCTGGAAGGGCCGAAGGGTCATTAAGTTTACATAATGGAAGTGCCACGAGGCAATTATCTATTATAAAACCCTGTAAATTAAAACCAATTTATTAATTCAATAATTTAACACCTTGTACCAAATGATCAACCTAGACAATCTTTGCAATGTTTCCTTTGGTGTGCATACCATATGGGGCTTTCAATAAATTAGTTCTATGGTTGTTTTTTTCGTCTCAATACACAATCAACATTGTTTCACCATGTGTACCACTGGTTTTCCTTTTTGGGAAAATATAATTTTGGATAAAGCTTGAAAAGTTTTAATATAATCTGACTGCCACAAAATGTAACCTTGGGTAATGATAATCGATAAAATATGGATCTGTGACTTACAGAAAGCACTTTCCAGAAAAAAATTAGACTGCTTATTTAACAATGCTGTGGATAATTTTTTTGTGGTGAGTGTTTCGTGTTACTTTATTAATCTGTGCTTATTTTAAGACAGTAAGCTATTATTATTGGGTTTAAGGCATTGAAAGTACTAGAAACTGGAGAATTACTTACTTGTTTTATTTTGTGTTGAAGTTTTGGGGTTTCTCTAGATTCTCATTTTGTGTGCTTCTTTGTCTCTTAATTTGGAATCAAGGATAAATGCATCCTGGAAAGATTGTCTCCTGGAAAAAAAGCCTCATTGAAATAATGCCTACTCCACATTTTGTATTTCAGTAATACCTCCTATGAAAATTAATCCACAACATTAAGAACAAAATTCATTTTAACCACAAACAGTGTATCATTTTAGAAGTATATAACAAACTGTAATAAGATAAATTAAAATGTTTGTTTTGAACTTAAAAACCTTGAAAATTTAAATCAAATTTAAACCCACAAGTAATGCATTTCAGAATTGCATTTTTGCTCTATGTTTTTTTTCTAATTTTACTTAAATAAATTTTGAGCCACTAAAAACATTCCTTTTAATATAGTATGCTGGGTTAGATTTTCACAGTGAGTTTGTTTGAAAGTTAGCTGCTCCTTTGATTAGGTTCATAGAAGATTATTGTAAACTCATATTGTAAAGAAATGCAAAGAATTAAAAAGTGTCCAACTTTACAAATTAAATTGCTTGTCTTATATTTGTCAGGAGATATTTTTTCAAGGTAGCATTTTTCCATGAGGTATTTTCTATGAATGCTGAATGTCATTCAGAATTGAAAAGACTTTGTAAATGTACCCACTGAACTAATTAATATGAAAGAGTTGTGAAAACATTTCAATATTGAATGCATTGTGCTGAGGATGACTGGCAAATACTAAGTACACTTTTGTTCTTGGCAGACTGGCCATTGAACTGAACCACAATCTACTGTTAGAAAATAATGTAGTGTTAACTCTCCATTATGCAAAAATAATAGAGAGTTAAGACAATGGAAGGGTGGCCCGTCTGGGTTTTATAAGTACCATAATGTATGGCAGAAATAATTTGAATGCATACAAAATTGATAAAATATATTATTAAATTATTTATGATAAACCACAATCAATACTTCCAAGTCCATGGCAGATTCATGTTGCATTCTTTCAGCTATCCATGACTGGTATATACGTGGTTCATAGCCTGTAACAATGTAAAAAAACCTGTGTCACAGGTAGTAAACAACTGCACACCAGCTCAAGGTGTGTCAAAGAATGCAGCATTAATGACACGAAAATCAGGTGAAGATCACCGTAGGCAATACCAGTCCCTTTATTGTGAAAGGCGAATGGTGATCCATCTATATTTTTACTTTCATGATTCTGTTTTCTTTGGAATATGTTTTTCCGAAGATAAGGTCAGATAAGGATGTGAAAAAAGGTAAATTGAACAAGTTATTGTTTTGTTGTACCAAAATTGTCCTTTTTCTATTATCCTATAAGCCATGAAGGGACACCCCTTACTTTCGATCTCCCTGATCACAAAAATATGAACAATCCAAGTGTACAGTTTACCACCTATCAAAGTAAACCTGTGAGAATTTTAATATTTAGCAAGAAAAAGATTGTCCAAAAGTAGTCCATGTGACATATCATGTTCTGGTCCTTAGGAGGCAAGATGAGCAAAATAAAAGAAACATAACTTGAGATTAGGATTGTGTGAACAATATTTTACTTCATAACGTCTTTTGTGCAGACAGTGTTGGCAATTTCCTTGTTGTACCAAAGTTTCATTGCATCTGCTCAAATGTCTGTCAAACATTTTGGTTACATATACATTTTGATGTCCCACTTTTTGGAATGCTCTTCCTGCTGAGATACTCCTCTGTGGTCTCTATCAGAAAGTAGCTTAAATCCTACCTCTTCAACCAGTCTCAATATCTGGCCGATGTTCTCTGTGGTGCTTGGCCCTTTTTATCCATGTATATCAAAATTTGATTGTCTGTTTTAGTGCTGATGCACCCTAGAGTCAGCTTAATAAAGGGACGATTAAGTGCCATAGAAGTCCAATCTGGATATATGTTAAAATTAAAACGCTTGCTAAAATATACCAGCTCTTTGAAATTGCTGTTGCTGTACATCTCCTGTAAACCCCTATTTACGCAGAGGAAAAACTAATATTAAGTAAAAGCCAACAAGGAAATTATCATGTTTTTTCAACAAACAGGACTTTGTTGATTAAATCAGTCATATATGCTCCATCAAGTGAACAGAAGTGATGTCAGCTGAGTAAATAAACCTTTGTATGCAACGCAAGTTAATTAATCACTTCATTGTTGTTGCCAGATGAGACATGGGTAACATTTCACATTACACTTGTACATCAAATCACACATCCTTATTACATTGTTGTGGTAACACTGCTGTTAGTATCACAGCAGTGAGATTT
This sequence comes from Sabellastarte sp. h YS-2021, assembly GCA_964017235.1. Classification (NCBI taxonomy): domain Eukaryota; kingdom Metazoa; phylum Annelida; class Polychaeta; order Sabellida; family Sabellidae; genus Sabellastarte; species Sabellastarte sp. h YS-2021. The sequence continues at coordinate 110,763,756 of OZ024928.1, forward strand.
GTTGTTTAGTTTCTTTCTGCCAAAATATACATGTTTCACTGTCACGAGTTTCTGTCACTACTGCCCTAATTGTGCAGTCAGAGACGTGATTTTGTAGGTTGTGTGACTTTGCACATGAAACAGGGGCAGGAGCATAATTGGTAATCATTATACCTCCACCCAATTCATTCCCCATGGAGCCCCCCCCCCCCCCCCCCCAAGACAATAAAAAGCAGCACTTACAAATTAATCACAAATGATTTTTTAAAATTATTTTAAACTTGCTTACTGAAACCACTGGTTGAATGAGATAACCAAAACAAGCCAAACATGAAACTATGGTCAAACAAATTTGGCTCAATGTCAAGCTATTTTGCATGACCTTGAAAGTAAAGGTCAAACCAACTAAGGGGACAAGAGCTTGAAAAACACCAGTGGACTAAAAGCCATGGCGAAAGTAAGGCCATCCAACCAGTGGCTACTCAGTGTATCTGTTTGATTATAATTACAAAATGGAGGAGATGTAAGCCACAGGGCTGTAAACCTATTTTGTAAATGACCCATTAAAATGGGCATAGCAAGATAAACTGTTATTTCGACTAAATAAAACTTTATATAGGTTACAAGTAAAAGAAGTTGTGACACCCAAGAACCAAGTACAAACAAGGAGTAGAGGGAAGCCACAAACGCCCGGGATACAGGGGAGGAAAGTGAAGGAGTGGACATGAGGTAGGTATGAATTGCATCTGATTTCCATGTCCCATGATTTTTTATAAATTCTATGAGAAGCCCTTGGTGAAAGGCCCAGGAGCCCCCTGCTCTCCTGAACACGTGAAATGTGACAGGAACCGGAAGTTTGAGGCATTGAGAGATAAGCATGAGGTGTTTCCTGGCTACTGAATCAGTGAGAGGGACCAAATGTGATTTTCTAGGGACAGTCAAAAGTGGATCATTTGATTCAGCAGGAATAGTGCTGATCATAGTTTTAAGGGCTTTCTCTGTCTCGATTACCTGTGTCTAATCTCTTTAGTTGCAAGTTATTTTACTGTAGTAAACTTACCTCGTACACTTTTTAATGCCATTAATAATCTTCCTGAATAAGTAGAGCATAAATAAGGCTTAATGAGACTCCTAATTAATCTTCTCTGCTTCCAAGATTCATAAATATCACAAAATGGGCAATCCAACATATTTCAAGCTTCTGACCACAACCTATCAGATGTTGTGTGTCTTTTAAAAAGATCTTTACACCAGTAGTAGATGGCCTGACGTTTATGAGGCCCACATTACTGCACAGGCATTGTATTGTATTGTATATCTATACTCAGTGCAATATCTTCAATTACAGGTTTCAAAGCTCTATTTGACCAATCCTGACTGTACAAGTACTGCCCAAGCTCTAGTGAATCGAGCATAGTGCAATATACATACAGTGTTCTGTAATATTACTTAAATTACCTCTGTTTTGATCATTCTTCAAATGTCACACCCTTTAGACGCAGTTCTTTTGGGTGCCAAGACATCACCATCAAACGACATGTTCTGCTTTGAAATTAGATCACAAAGCAATGCCACCGTTGTTTAAGTGTAATGTAGAAAAATATTTGCTCAACACACACTTTTTAAATGTGAGCTCTAGCAAGGCGCGCCCTTCTAGTGATTACTTTTTCTGTTTTTTCCCCATTTTTTGTCATTAGATTTTCATGGATTTTTCCCTTCCATCGAGAAATCTGCCTTTCCACTGCGCACGTTGGTGTTTCTGATTGCTTCCAAGCTCTCATTTCAGCGCCCTACCGATAGATTAAAAGACTTTTCAGCCTTATTCTATCTTTCTCTGTACTTCGAGTTATTGGTCTCTTGATAGGTTTGTGCCAAAACATGTATGTTGTAAAAGCAGTATATATTTATATCCAATATACCACTTTCAACACATTGTATAGATCTTATGAGGACGGGTAGTGGTTAGTTGGATAAAAACGATACAAGTCAAGATTCTGCACTGTAAACCAGCAGGCATCAGTAAACAACTGCTTTCTTATTCAAGCGAATTTTAATGTTCTAACCCACATCCCTATGGGTCGGTGACAAGTGTGGTACTGCAAAACCAGGTCTAAGTACAAAATTATTGAAGGTTATTGTGGATTTTTAGGTAAATATCAATGGCTCAGGTCTTATCAGGACAAGCCCTGGGTGAATCTCACACAGAGTCATCAGCTGAATTTAAGCCCCTGACAACATGTATTGTTTGGAGTAGCACATGTTGCTATAGTAGTCTAACTGTATACATATGTATACATACATACATACATATTTATTTAGGTCTCAGTGACTGATGTTGCAACATAAGCTACCAGTTTGTAAAACAAGATCTTGTACAACCACCTCCAACTGCTGAAAACTAAAGTTAAAATCTAAGGTTAGTAACATTAAAAGCTTTGTAAGACCTCAAATTGAAAGCTTAGGTTAATACAAGCTCCAGTTGTATAACACACGTTATTTATTTGTTTCTCTGAAACATAACTACATTCAATTCACAGTTAATTGGATTTAACAATCTGCAACTGTATGTGTAACCAAAAAGTTTGTGGAATGTCTCTTGTGCTGAAGCACTTATCCCCACATACTCTCACATCAGAATACACCCACCCTTACCCTATAAACTTAACTCCTGCAGTCAAGTTCTCTGTTTGGCTCGCCTATCTTCTCTTCATCTTTATTACTGTCGCAGAATTTAATTCACCCTTGCTTAAGTCATATATGCAAATAATGTCATCACTACTCTTCGTCACAATCTGTATGTGTAATGAAGCTACTTGTAAAATACCATTTGCAATCAACCAGTCATTTCTTAATCCTTCAGTTCAGACTAATTTGAGCTGTATTGACTCTTTCCTGTGAGCATCCTGTTTCCTGTACCTGTAGACCGGGGGTCGGTAATGAAGTCTCTGTACTGGAGTGTCCCTTGTCTTCATGATGGGGATATTTCTGGATCTTTTAGTGCAACATAACAACCAGCTGAAGTATCTTTTGAATTCCTTCTGAAACACTGTGGTAAACATACCTGGAATAGAAGAGTAAAACAAGCATTTTGGTTGGTTAAAACACTCAACCATAAACACAGTTCATTCAGGCATTTGTGGTATCCTATTACAGTTCTCAGTTAGCCTTAAATTATTCAATCACAGTCCTTCAAACACGTTTCAAGGACACAAAATAAGATCATGAAATTACTTTGGCACTTTAATGAAGAAACAGTAGTTATATTCTGTTTCTGAAAAATTATTATGTAAAGAATTTTACGAAATGCTTCAAACTATTAACCATATAGAATTCACGACTTTATGCAATATAAAATGTTGTTGTAATCCTAATATATATCTAACAACCTGTTCCACCAATGGGAATTTATATTTTACCCATGAAGGTTGGAAGAGTAATTGCCAAGATCTTAGATGCTCGTCCAAAATATTCAAATCTATCCCCATTGTCCTCCGGCCCAAACTTAATGGTTGTAACTGCATGCCTTGTGACTGATATTTCGGGTGTTATGATATATCTTTAGGGTGCTCAACCGAACCTGGCTAAAATGGGGCAAACAATCTTCTTCCAACAGAAGAACAGGTGACAAACATGACTTATATAATTAATAATGCAACATATTTTTGCGAAGAGCCACTTTAAGACAACCATGTCTGAACTGGCTTTTCACTAAGTACTGCTTACTGTTTGATCTATTTTCTGACAATTGTTCACTGAAAATTTTGTTTTGAATGTTGAAGGGAACCATAATTAGAGAGGGTGTTTATTATAAATTGTACGGTAAGTATTGAATAGGTGGGCGTGAACTGCTTCCCACGACTAAATAGTATATGACACAGTAACATTATGGAAATTACACAAGTTATTTATTCATGAATAACTACAGGATGAAAAGGACACAAGGAATAATTGTAAACAGTGACGTACAATATGTCACTGGATTTGCGCAGAAACTGGTAACAATCCATCCTATAAACTACTGGATAGCCAATGTAGTTTCACATCAACCTAGGGAGGTCCTCAGTGGCCTAGCAGGTTAGCAGGTTTGGTATCTAGTCACAGGCTGTCGCGTCTATGTGACTTCAAAGCTGAGGACCTGTCCCAATATGTTTTACTTATATGGTGCGCATAATGATATTATGCTCCATTTTTATTGATTAACGTTATCTGCTAACAATTAAATGATATTTACGTTAAATAAAAATGTGCACCAGTTTAAAACCTTCATTATCGCTCAGATTTTTCCCCTTTAAATAAATTACCAAATAAAATATTGTTTACTTTCATTATCAATATTTGATGTTATAATTCTGATTATTCATTGTGAACCTAATTTACACACCTATGAAAATAGATATTAGTAATTTAATTTATTTGTAAAAAAATACTTAAGTTCCTGATTCAGGACCACGATGTATTGCAGTTCAGACTAGGTGAAGGTCAAAGGAGGCAAAACCAGTTCCTTTTTCATCAATGTAGACTGGTGCCAAGATAGACAGGGTTGTCACTGATACTTTGTGTTCTAACTGCCTAGTAATACTTTCTATTATGTTACTTGAACTAGAATACAGTCTCTCTTATCCAATAATTTTGAGATACAAAGATTGTGCTTGGAAAGCAGAAGGTTTTAAAAATGGGTGACACACTTTTATATAAAATAAAGAGGAAATCTAAATCATTTAGAATAAGTCTATAAAATCAAAAGTACGGATAATCGAAGTTAGGTTAATAGAGGTTTCATTGGGAATAGATATACATAGAAGCATGTTTCTTTTGTGAAAATTAAATATGAACATGTTCCCAAATATTGGTCTACTTTGTTCCACCCTGAATGTATAGTTAAGTGACCATTGTGACAAATAAATGATTATTGTCACATTTGCTTACCGTAGACAATTGGGTTCATGCATGAATTAGATACAGCAAATATGAAGAGCCCTCTCTGAATTTTTAGGGGTATCATTTTTGCAGATTCCCTGTAAAAACAAACATTCATATTAATATTAAAAGAACTTACAAAACCTGATGTACAAATTTTAGTATATACAACATATTGTACCGAACAAATATCTTCCATCACAACTAAGGTATGGGGACCTGATTTCCATACTAACACAACCACTTATCTTTGAAAAATAAAAGAACTCCAAAATTTCCTATATTGCGGGGAGGGGGTGTTATCCTAGGGTTTATGTTGCACAGAGAATGACGAAAGTTACATCTGAACACCGAAGGCAGATTTCTTTTGAAAAAAAGTTATTTTATAATGCTTTATTTTATCATCTCTGACAGTCTTTTCTGGTTTCCAGGATGAGTTCTGAAAATGCTGATAAAGTCTCTGTTTTATGAGAAGAAAAAGAGAATTTTTAAGTACCTTTGATATTCAATGGGTGGCATTGGATTACCACCAGTTCAGAGGTGATTTACTTTTATCTTTGAAAATTCTAGCTTTCGTGTGTATCAGTATTTACTTAGCATTAACACAGCCATTATGTTACCATACATTCATATCACGATTACCTTTTCCTTTCAACAATACTTTTCCATGATCATATATTATCTGTGATTCTGTGATGTCATATAACTTTTGCAACACAATATCACCACAAGGCAGTAATCGTTGATGAGCAGTGACATACTGCTGACATCCAATGATCCTACAGAGGCCTTGACATCAAACATTCGAGAAGTATTAGCTTTAAAAAGCTCCACCCAGTAAACTAAGTTAATTTGTTTTCAAGGGAAACACGTGATTTTGTGTGAAGGGCAAAAGAAAATGGGTGATAACTTCAGAAAGTTAACCCAATTAGTTAACTTTACAATACGTTTTTTTTAGAATCTCTAATTAACCTAAAACTGGAACTTGGATGACACATTATTATCAATAGCAGAGTAACTGTGAGCCCAAGAAGAAATCTTTATGTATTTGGTTCACAGGATCACTATATGTGCTCAAAGACCATTAACTCCTTTCAGAGAACTGAAAAGCCAGTCTCCCTTGAGACACATTCTCACTCTCAACAAACACGTCATTAATAGATTCGATTCAGATGACATATGTGCCCTTGAATTTGTTTTTGCAAAGACTTGTTGTCAAAAAGCAAGCAAAACTTCAACAAAAGCACAGGTAGAGTAAAAACCTCTGTTGGAGGAGTTTCTGAAATTCTGATTTTTGTACCCAGAATTTTGTACCCACAAAAATCTTCCCATTGCTTTTGGAGTAATGCAAACCAAGAAAGCCAAAATCATTGAAAATACATTGAAGATTGACCCTATAAAAGTTAAGAAATTTCTTTTTTTTTTGTATTTAGAATATGATCCTGATCTTCACAAAATTGAAGCATTTCTTCCTTTGGCCAGGCGGCCACGGTGGCAGAGTGGTGACACTCTCCCCTCCCACCTCTGAGGCCGGGGTTCGGTTCCCGGCATGGCCTCAAGTGGGAAAGCTGGTCAGCAGTTTACAGTACAGAACCCTGACGAACTGTATGTACTGGTTTCCTCTGCCCTCCCAACTACCCATTGTGATATGACTTGTACAGTGTTGAAACCCCAAATAAATAAATACTTTGGCCAGGCCCTACCGACATAAAAATTCATAAAGATCTATTCATTATCTTTGGAAAAAAATTTTTTCAACCCACAAACAGACAGACAGAGGAACAAATGCATCCAAAACATCATCTCCTTGTTAGATTTATATCACTTTCTTGTTGAATGGCACCAGTATGTCACAGCATATGTGTATCATTTATGTGACAATTTGAAATACTGTTTAGTGACACAAATACCTTAAACTACTTGAAATTTTTAAATTTTTTATTACTTTTACATCCATACTCCAGCAGAGAGTTGTTTGTTGAAAGGTTTCTGTGAAGAATATTTTGTCAAGATATGAGCAGAACTTCCTCACACAGAAGCCATAGTCTGATCTGAAACCATGACTGCACTTCACTCAATTTCACTTATTTCTACTACATTACCCAAAAACATCAACTCTTGTGAACTTTGAAAAAGTAAAGAGAAATCTCAGTATATCTTTAGTATACAGAACAGGGCTACTTTCTGTCCAGAGCTAATTGAAATACTAGAGCAAGGATTTCTTATTGTTCATGATATATTTGTGGTTCATGATTTGAAGATTGAAATGCTTATTTTCTTTCAAGAAAAAGTTTTCTGGGGCACAAAATGTTGGTTTAACATCATTTTAAACAGTTACACTAAATTCAGACAGGTCTTCAGTATTAATGAATTACATATTATCATAAATTGCATTGAGACAAAGGAGAAGAGCCAAATGGCCAGTTGCCACAGTTGACAATATGCCACACCAACAACTCAAAATATTCAGTAAAACACGAGCATGATATTTAATGAAAATCGATAATAAATTTACATCGCAAGTGACTGTACAAAATAAGAAAAAAGTTTCACATACTCATCACACCACCACCAAGCTATTATGACGTAATATGGAGTCCAACACATGATGAAGACCACAACTGAAAATAAAACATAGAACAATTGATGAAAAATCTTGGGCTTGGTCTTGGACTGAACTCCTGACCTTGAAAGTTCAAATTTAGAGCAATAGCTATATATTTTTTGTCCACTGATGCACCATGAGTGATGTTTGTTTGTATTGACTGACTAATAGTGTTAATGGCATTTGAGTAGATGGTCAAAGGGTTTGAAATTTGCTATGACAGACCACTAGTATCCCCAGCCTGTTGCCATGGGATGAATGTGTCCCCAGAGCCGCACTGGTGGCAACCCAAGTTTTCACCTTGATACCTGCCAATCATTAGGCAGCTGAGGTCAATTTTAAGTGGAGTTTTTGCCACCCGAAGGATTCTTACAATTTTGTTTTAGAAACTGCAGGGTCATGATCGAGAAACAGTCCAAAGATGCCTCAGACAGATTAAATGGAAATTATCATATAGATATTGATACTGAAGACACTGGGCATAATAGAGTCAAACTAACTTCCACAAGCATTTAACAAATATATGGCATTTTTAAAACGAAGTGTCAGGGAAATACCAAGTAGAAACACATGCCATTTTGCCATAGAGAAAGAGTCCTGGGGAATGTGGAGCCTGTTGAAACATATGAATTATTCAGGAGGCATATAATAAAAGAAGACAGGTGGGTTAGACAATCAGTCAGAAAAGCCATGGGACAAGTCTTCCTGGCTTGTCCTCTGTGATAGATTGGGACCGTTTGCTTTTTCATGCCCATCCAATTAATCTCTGGCATCTAATCCAGTCCCTTTTAAAACCTTGGTTTGCACTTCCTTTTGTTGTATTGAATACGATGCTTTGATACTTAGAATGGTCACATTTTTTTACATACAAAAGAAATACAGATAATATAAAAGCATATAGTTCTTAAGAAATTTAGAGGTTGTGGTGTAGTCAACACAAATATAAAGTACAAGAGTTCAAATGTTTTTTAATGTGATAAATGTATTACAGCCTTGAGTTATCTTAACATCAATAACGAGTAACATATAAAATATAATGTATGTAATCCATGACAAATTACATTGGTACTCACTACTGATTAACTATTACATTTGTAAATATGTACATTGAAACAAAAAAGAAAGAGAACAGAAGATGATACGACAAAATCCGGATCCTCCATCTCCGCCTTTAAATCAGTTTGCCTTTACATAGAATTTTCAAAAAATGATTATCGTGTTGACACGCGTTTACACAGGAATACAGAGTACACAAAACAGATAGATTTTCTTCATACCAATATAAATCTATATATATAAAGACCTTGAAAGCAAAATACCAACAAAAGTTGCCTGTCAAAAAGAACCAAAATTTTGAGTGTTTTAAGGGACAGATTTCTTGTTCTTCATATTTTTGCCCTAAATCCCCACTTAATCAACCATTTTACATCTGACACAAATAATGTTTGTATCAGCAATTATGACTGCCTAGTCTTTGATTGCTTTTGTTGTTCATGATTCATGCTACTTTAACGGTTTTGTCACATTATGGCGGGCCCAGTAACACTTTTATTTGAAAATGTAGGTTGAACATGTGAATCTGTCGCTTAATGTAACATACATTCTGAGCACATTTTCAAGTTTTCTAAATATGATTCTGCTCGGCTTATCAAATCTACTTAAGAGACTTTTTCAACATATAAGACTTGAAATAACAGAGTGTTGTTTTATGTTCAGTGATAAATGTATATTATAAATAATATATTCTTAACAATACTGAGCTTTTCACATTTTGACAATCAGTACTGTAATCCATGTCAATTAAAAGCAAAGCCCAGTGCTTTTTTAAAAGAAAGAGAAGCATCTTTGTAACTCGTGGTAAACAAGTCCATGTCTATATTTTATCTTTTTGTGAAGCCTGACGCAAATGCCATTTCCTTCCAGGACTGTTGTTTTTCTTTTGAACAGAGACTACAAAAACAAATATATCAGACACGGAAAATTAACAGTCTCATTAGTTTGACAAGCCTGGTGTAATTGGCAATATGATGTGGCAATTGGCGAGTGTTTTTAACTTTTCCAAAGTCTTTTACCACTGGTGTATGACATTGTTCTCATTAACTGCTTGTGGAGAAGATGAGATTAAAGTTGTTTTGTCTCATTCAGAAACAAAGGTCATATCAGGACACATATTTACATGGAGTAGAATGCAAGGTTAACCACCTGATTAGAGCTAGCCATGTGATGATATACCAAACTAGTCACTCACTAGAAACTTTCCAGTTTAAACTAGTTTTGATTCTACCCACCACCATAGTTATCATCCCTTGGTGGGCTCTTACTCCCGATTTTTGCTCGTGTATCACTGCCCCTTCTTGGATTTCAGGACATTAGAATGTTCTCACCCATTTCTTTTATACAAATGTGCCTATAATTATTATTATTGACCTTTGTGGTTAGTGTAAGGTTTTGTTTCCACTGATATTTTTGTGGGTGTAAAATTGTTAGGGTGATAACTACAGTTTGATGAAGAAATCAGATGGGTCCATATTAGAATAAACCATCAAAATTTGTGATATGTTGCCTTCTGCTAAATTCAAACCTACTCCCTGAGAGAGGAGACCAGAGTGGGCAAAAACAATACTAAGCCACTGTGGAACTTGTAATACTACTGAGGTTTTTTGACAAAATCTACTGGCACAATAGTGGCTTGATATGTTTCCTACTTTTACTTTCCAAGCAAAGTAAGTTTCTTTTCTTTCTGTTTTATGCACACTGGTAGATAGCATGTTTGATTTAAAATCAAGTCAGTTGTGGCTAGCGTGGAACATCAAACTCCATATGTACATATTTTAGCAATTATTGCTCAGAGAATAAAGAATGAGTGTGTGATTCCTTCTCTCAAAAATATTGTAATTTATTATCCACCCCTTGCTATTCTTTTTCCTAACACGGGGACAAACAGAGTGTGATTTAATTTTAGCATTCCCGGGCGCCACTTATTATGCATAATTATCTTTACAAATTCCTGTTTCACACGACGTCTATAACGCATGAACTGGATCTTTATGTCAGTGCAGCCGGGGAATTAACTATGATATGGGTATGTTAACATATGACTACAAACTTTGGAAAGGCCCTGTATTAGAACATACATCTAGAAATCTACACACACAGTTAGCAAGTTAATACAATATAAAAAGACGTAAAAGGCCCAAACCCAAGTTATGTCGGAAGTAGTTTTTGAAAGGTAGAGGCTACTGTGGACGAGGCATTAGGGTATGTATTTGGGGGTAGGTAGGTATTGATAACCGATAAAGACCAACCTCCATGTGCTTTTAAATTTTATAAGGGGACAAAATCATGGACATCCATGCAACCCCTGACCTTCTGACAGCACGAGAGCCATAATTCGATTGATTCAAACCCATGTTTGCCAACAATCTGGAAAGAGTGGCACTGCTCATACCAGTGAGGAGAGACTGGGAGTTTGGATTTATGAGGGTAAACAGGGTGGCAGATGAAGGTGAAGTTGAGGAGGAAAGTAACACTTTTAGTGCAGTAACTGGGCACAAGGGGGAAGAGGTGACAGAAGAGGGATTTGAACTACTTGGTACTTGGAGGAGCCTTGCATGGCTTTTGCCCATTTTACAATGATGTGATCGAGCCCCTGGGGGCAAAATATGATATCCCCACTTACGAAGTGACGTGTGGAATCAAAGGAGGAGGGGGAGGAAGGGGCTAAATTTGAAAACCTAAGAAACCCTAACTAGGCAGCGCCTGGAACTGGCTGGCCCTTTTTCTTGACCTCTGTGAGGTCAGTTGTGGTAGCTTACTACTTTGCATAGTTGTTCAACATTTGACGCTGGACTTTGGATTTTATTATTTCATCTGGTTGAAAGTTACATATATATAGTGTAGTTACTGCTTCTCTGATGTCAGTCTCCTGTTGTGGACTTTCATATCTGGATCTGGTGCTTGTGAGGTCACATATTTCCCTCGTCTGCTAATCTTATATGCTGACCACCTACAGGAACAACTGGGCTACATTTCACGCCTGGTTACCTCTGGGTCACAATAACTTCTTCTACAATTTACTTATAATCTGTCTAGAATGAGTCAAGATTAGCAGATTTTTTCTTAATGCTTAACACTCAAATTACCCTTATAATATATTGTTTTATCACTTATTTTCATTGTTTTCATTCTAATACATGACCTGACACCTGATCTGTATCTTAACAACATACTTGGGATTTTCTGGCTTGACTGGCTTGGGTACTTCAAACTGATCTGCTATGAAGTTAATTTCACCCTGATCTTGCCTTTGCACTTAATTTCTCTTTGACCCCGACAGGGTCATGTGTTGGTCAGATGTCACCTCTACTCATTGGAGCTTTAATTTCATCGAGTCATCACTGGCTTTTGTGCTGATTCAACGTTTTATCAGTCAAGTAGTTTTCATTATTTTACACTGAATTGCTGCTCCCATGATATTCAGTATCCAATTACTGATCTTTAACCACTCGTGTTTGACCTTATGACACTTAAATTTCTAACCGGTGACCCATAGTCACTAACCTTTGACCTCGACCTTGCTGGCCCAACACAATTGCTATGTTTTCACAAAATCTTGGAGTATGACTGCCCTAATAGAACCCTTGGTTGGCTAGGTGTCACCTGTTGTAATTTGACCTTTGATTGTGACCTTGACAGTCACCACAATATATGTGTTATTTCACTTAGTTAATTTTATAGTTACCTTAGTATTTTATATGGCCTGTGCTTGTTGGCCTGTTATGGTTCTTAATCTCTCAGCAGTGACATTTAACCATTGACCGCGACCCTGCCACATCAACACAGTTGATATGTCATCATGTAACTTGCCAATACTAATTATTGTAGTTTTATATTTCCTGCAATGTAAACTATACCACTACATTATAAATGAATGTTATATGTTAATGTGGATTAAAAAGTAGTAGTGCTGTGTAATAAAATTTATAATCCCACCTCATTTCTTCTTGGGAGGCAAGGGGAATGAGCGGGACAAATTCCCAAATAAGTGTCGATTTTTCGTTAGTGTAACCTACAAATATCTTTTATACATAACAACACAGGTAATTTTAAAAAACACTTCTGCTCGTTTTGTTATCAAATGTTAGATGACCATTACATTTCCTAGGAAATAAATCAGTAAGATCAGATATCAAGCAATGACCACAGCACCATCTGCAAATATTCAGAGCTAATCACTCTTGATATCCCTTCCTATAATGTGTCTCCTCATTTCCGCCTTTTTAACTTCCGCTAATTAGCAATGGATTTTTCATCCAGGTAAAGCCTCTCTTACATCTCATCGTACGTGCACATACGTCCTGGTTACAGAGAAAAATGCTAATTTGCAAGGGACACTTAAGCTACACATGCGATTTTATAACAGAAGCTCACATTCGCAGGGACCCCGCAATGAAAATTGTCATGTGCATTATTCTATGCGTACAAGCAGTATGGCTACAAACGCAGTCAAGTCTCTAGGGTAATTTACGAGGGACGTGTGCACGTGCATTGTCCTTGCTTGTGTTGTAGTTTTTCCCCATTTACTTACATTGTTTGCACATGTCATATCAAACACCCATGTGTACCTTGTATGTATATAAACCCACTGTGTGACCTGTAGTTAGTTGCAGTCTGTTCTTGATTATTCAAGTAGTGACACTCTTGCTGACAGAATTCACCTTGTTTGCACGGGCGAATCTCTGCTTATAACAACATTCGTAGCACACTTACGTGTGTATACACGTACGATGTGATGTAAGAGAGGCTTAATTGAACACCGAGATAACCTGAGATGTAAAATGTAAATAAACATAGCTGTGGATCACTCAAATAGTCATATATTATGTAAATCAAGGCATAGTGCTTTCAACGTATTATAAAATTTAGATTTGAGTATAAATTATGATTAACATGTGATAAGCAGAGACTAGTCTCAATTTTTTTGCAAGGTAAACAAACTAAAATCCAGTTCAAAACTGAATTATTTGTTTAGAGTATTTTTTTTTTCAAACTTTGCAGTTTACGTTTTTGTTGAAGGTTTGTTTACATTGTTAAGAGATGACTTGGCGTATCACCAGTTTATGAATACTAAGTTGATTGGTCTATTGATTCTCTTATTCTATTCTTAATTACTCAATATTGTTACAGAATTCATGTTGCTGCGTCGTTGTGACTAATTAATTGCTGAGTCAATATATCTATAAATCACACCAATGAGATGGGCATGCTGACTGTGGCTAAAGGGTTGGATGTGACATAATAGGTCATTTTGGTAACATTTTGCAGGACAGTGCCCTATGCTTGTATATTTGCAAATTATATTTTTGAGAGAAAAAAACTAGTTGGGAATTATTAAATTTATTCTACGTTATACACAGACACTAATATATATTTACATACTGAACAGGTTAAGGCCACCTTAACAGTGAGATCTAATATATACACCTAGTAAATGAGAATATAGATATAAGGACTATAATCTGAAAATGTAAATATTGGCGGTAAGGTCACCTCAACCAAGAAGGTATTAATAAATATATGCAGTTTGACCTAAGGATATGAATTTGTGATGAGATGTGTAATCTGGTTAGGCGGCCCTAACGTACACTCACCTCAGGTGACTTGATGGGTAGGAATTTGGGTTGCGGTTGAGATTAACTTAACTTGGTCAATGAAAAAGGGTGTAAATAATTCAACCTGAGATCAGCCTTAAGGTCAAACTGGTGGATAAGTATGCTTATATGGTTAAGCTTAGTATATAGGACTTTTATGTTAAGATAAAGCCAGTTGACCAGATGTAGGACTAGATTGCAAGGCCTAGCAGTGTAGAATCTTAAAATTAAAAGTTGTAAATGTTAAAATTTTAAATGATAAATACGTAAGATATACAACATATATAGTATTTAAATCTGTGTAAAGTTTTAAGCCTATGTATGGTCAAAGTGTCAACTGAAGGCCTTGCCCCCACCCCTAGCTCAGATGAGAACTACCTACGTAGCTAGCCCCTTAAGTTAAAAACAAACCCAATGGTGGCAAAAGAGATACCTTCAGTTGCAAAGTTATGAGATAATACCAACGTAGTTTGGTAAAAGGAGTAAAACGCAACCATGTTCACATATAATAAAATATATATAATAAAATGTAAAACGTTTTTATGCAATTAAAATTTAAACTGGTAAGCAAGATTTAACAAAGTCACTGCAACCAGCTGCTCAATGCTATGACTTGCACTTGATATCTCCAACCTCTAATCTTTAGCCTATGTGCATGTTTAAGAACTTTGAAACTGTTTTCACCTTGTTTTCACAACTGGACCAACAGCAAAAGATGTACCCTGATATTATCTTCTGTGCTGGTAGACACACAACAGGCATTTGGTTTAAAGCAGATCTGTGTGAACACTATTGACATAAGTCACAGAAGATACGTCAAGAAAACCCAATTTTCTGCTGTCAACTGTGACAGATTGTATGATGAGCATTTGTTTCATGGTAACAAAATATGTGCTGTATTTTTTTCTTTAAGCACGCAAGAGGCTGCAAGGCATAAGTCATCTCTGTGAACACTAATGATGTAAGACATTTCTCTTTGTGTGAAAAAACAATTTTCAGCTGCCAACTGAGACAGATGGTTACAGCAAACTCACAGATATACTTTCAGCCTGGACTTACGTTCTCTTCACACTGTTCCAGTATATGTCACAGCAGTTGTGTAGGTATTACTTTGTACATTGCATAATCATTGGACTTCCCTTCTAAAGACAAGAAATCTAATCACAGGGAGAGTCTATTAGTAATATTGGTCCATTAGCAACTGCATTTTAGCATCAAATCTTATGGATGACAGACTATTCTTTTCAACATCATGTATTATATTTATATTGATGACAGACTATTCTTTGCAATATCATAAATTACTTTTATGTTGAAGACAGACAATTCTATGCAACATCATGTATTATTTTTATATTGATGACAGACAATTCTATACAACATCATGTATTATTTTTATATATCGATGACAGACAATTCTATGCAAAACCATGTATTATTTTTATATTAATGACAGACAATTTATGCAACATCATGTATTATTTTTATATTGATGACAGATAATTCTATGTAACATCATGTATTATTTTTATATTGATGACAGGCAATTCTATGTAACATCATATATTATTTTTATATTGATGACAGGCAATTCTATGTAACATCATTTATTATTTTTGTAAATGGCAGATAATTCTATGCACCATCATGTACTTTTGTGTTAATGACAGGTAATTATATGTAATATCAGTTGTTATTTTTAAGCCGATGACACAAAACTGTGTATTTCTCCTCATGCGACCAAAGCAATATTATGCAGCTTTAGGTATTACTTTTATACTGATGAAAGACAAATCTATGTAAAATCATAGCCGCTTTTATGCATTTAACAGACAAAGTTGCTGTGCTGTTGTGCAGAAATAGATGTTTACCAATAAGTTGAACTATTGTAAAAATACTTTTTTTCTTGTTTGGTTCTAACTATCAAATTCCAAGAACAAACACATGTGCAGAAGTAGTTGTTTACCAATAAGTTGAACTATTGTAAAAATACTTTTTTTCTTGTTTGGTTCTAACTATCAAATTCCAAGAACAAACACATGTGCAGAAGTAGATGTTTACCAATAAGTTGAACTATTGTAAAAATACTTTTTTCTTGTTTGGTTCTAACTATCAAATTCCAAGTGCAAACACATGTGCAGAAGTAGATGTTTACCAATAAGTTGAACTATTGTAAAAATACTTTTTTCTTGTTTGGTTCTAACTATCAAATTCCAAGAGCAAACACATGTGCAGAAGTAGATGTTTACCAGTAAGTTGAACTATTGTAAAAATACTTTTTTCTTGTTTGGTTCTAACTATCAAATTCCAAGAACAAACACATGTGCAAAGATTCTAATGTTACCAGTTTATCATGTCATAAGATCATGATTGAAAATATATAACCAAGTACTCTTGCAATTTTGTCTATTTCTGTACAAATAAAATAATGATCTAGCTGCATAAACAAGTCAATGTAAAGGCTTAAAATAGATTTCCCAAAAGTCTCAATCAAGAATTACTGAAGTCTTATTAGATGGAGTTTGAAATCTTTGGAGATCTCCTCTGATATTAGTAAACAATAAACAAAAGAGGAAGTAGTGTGTTGCCCATCTTTGGTTAATTCCATGCCCAGTAAACATCAGTTACATGGAAATTTTGTATATTAATAGGCTTAATTTTTGAATTAAGTTTTAATTTTACTTTGAAATAAACACCATCAGAAAGCTTAACAGCCCTTTGAAATAAATTAAGGACACACCATATCAGGTTGTCCTTGCTTTTCAACAATATCTCCATCAATCCCTAACTCACTGGTTTTGGGGTCTGGGGTTTCTTTTACATGACTTCAACCTAACATTTCAAAAATTTCAACCTTAACTCTATCTGAAATGTATATTGATGTTAGTACAGCAGGGCTTATGCCTTACGCTCACCTTTAACGCCTTCTTTATTTAAGTATTAAAATGATTCATTTACTTCAGATTAAGACTCAACTTACCTATATTAAAGTACTGCTCCTGACAACCCATTGAAATTACTTTTGGGCTAAGTTGCCTTACCTTTTAACAACATAAACACCAATCCCTTACTCACTGATTGGAGTCTGGGGTATCTTTTACATACGTTCAGATTTAACTTTCACTACAAATCCCATTTGTATGTTATAAAACTTTTAAATATCAACCTTAATTTGACCTAAAATGTACATTAACCTTCGGGTAGTTATTTTTCGGCCTACATTCTCCCTAAACACATGCATTTATGTAAGCATTGAAATCACAAATTTATTTAAGATTAAGTTTCAACTTACTTAATTAAAGTAATCTTCTACAAGAAAGAACACCTTCAACTTCGTAACATATAGAGACACCTTTAATTAAGGTCGCCTAAATGACCTCAGTATAGTACTACTTACAGCACGCTGTGGTGACCTTAAACAGTAATGTGTATAAAACTATAATAGAAAAAAATAGCATTAGTTAAGATCAATGTAGTAATAAAATATATAAGTACATTTAATCCCAAATGGAATGTATCACTGCTTACATATACCTTGGTAGAGGCAATATGGAAGACAGACCCATCCTCCCCACCCCCCACCCCCCCCCCCCCCCAAAAAAAAAAATTTAAATGTGGGGCGTAGCATATATCAAATTTATGTTGGTAGAAATAAACCTCAAATGGGAAAAGAATTTAAAGAAAAGTGTAGAACTGTACAAAATACACAATCTTTGAAACATTGTTTATTGTATTACAATCATAGGTATAAAATTGTCCTTTTGAGGTTTATGACACAAGGCACTGTAAGTATGTAGTAAATGAAGTAATAGTAAATGAAGTCCAAAACTTCATTAGGGCAATGGTGGTGTGCCATTTTCCTGTAACAGTACCAATTAAGGCCACGTGCAAGCTTAACTGTCAGGTTCAAGGTCTTTCTTCTGAGATGAGACTGACAAATCAGTGCAGATGAAGATGCAATATCTAGCTTCAAATGAAATGCTTTCTGCATTATTGATGTTGTGCAGTTACCTCCCCCTATTTAAAGGCAGGATCTTGGGTGAAAAGGTGAAGAATTGATGCAGAAGGGTTAAATACAAAAGAACTGGAAAGAACGAAAAGGTTGATGTGAGAATGAAGTGAAGTAAAGCCCACACACAGTGAAATAAAAACAAGATAAAACGCAATACCGTGTGTGGATGAACTAATGTTGGATTGCAGATTTTGACTTATGTACCATACAATCTAATTAAGTTCCTTACAATTTGATAAACACAAATTATAAGATATTTTTAATTCACACCATCATAGCATCCATCCATTTAGCTCTACAATATGTGTTAGTATGATGAACTAAAAGAGTGGTTTGGATGTTTAAAATTTTGAGCTTAAGGTTAAGTACAGTGTTTGTGTCTTCTATACCTAAACAAGTATGGTCCAGATAAATCTAGACCTGACACATTCAAGATAAAGTGATTATATATGTAAATTTTCATTCCAATTTTTCATTTGTCTGTAGGACTATTTTACGGAAGATGATTATTTTGATTTGGTCAAGTAAAGAATTGAAAACATATGCCAAGAGGATTTTTTTTAGTTTTATTTTCCAAAGTATGTCTATATTTAGCTAATAATAAAAAAATCAAGAGTAGGAAGTATCCAAATATTTAGGTAACATAGTTTTAAATTATTTGGCAAAATATGCACTTGTTTATGTAATTTTTACGCATGTATGATGGCCTCTGATCGCCCCTGATGCAAAATTGGCCTAATTTTTGGATTATTTTGTCTTACTTAAAGTGTCCCTTGTAGTGGAAAATCTAATTTACTGTGGTTAATGTTACTTTTCTTCTCCTATATGTAACACTCCTAAATCAAAGAAGTTTGCAATTATAAACACATTGTATGTTGCAATTAATAGATCTGTCAGAATTTCACAATAAGCCACTACCAAAACTTAAGGAATTGTAACACAATTGACACAGTCACTAATTACTATCTCACATTTAAAAGCTGATAATGGAATTCCTCTTTCTTTATTAGATACATGTGATTACTGGACACAAATGCATCTGCTCTCTCTGTGTCAGTTTCCAGACAAAAAGTAGGACCCGGTAGACAGGAAAACACATCGGGACCTCTTCATGAAGTGAAGTGAGCTGAAAGACCAAGAAACAGGCTTTCAGTAAAGAGGAAGGGTCCCTTCAGTGTGTGGGGAAGAATCTGTCCATCTCAAGTCACGGCACTGATCAATTGCTCCACTCAAATGCTTTGTTAAAATACCCAGACATTGCCATAAACCCACTTCTTAAAGTCACATTGGTGCTTTTATTATGCACTGTTCTCACACCTCAGATAAACAGACCTGTTTTGAGAATGTTTCTCCGGATGAAACAGGTTAACCCTGATAACACAGAAAAGTGGGCGAAGTTGAGCATATCTTAAGAGTTTGGAGTAATTCTAACATGGAATGGACTCAGAGGAGGTCTAAAGTACCAGGAAAATGCAGACCGGGGTGTGGGGGTTTAAAAACACCAAGTCTTAAACTTCTCGAAATAACTTACACCATTCTTATCTTTACTCTCACTTTGGTTTATTTCATTGAACAACTATTTGTTATTCAGTCGTGATGCATTCCACACACATATTTCACTACCTCATCTGTGCAAGTATTATAGTCTCATCATAGTTCTTTTGACCCAGGGTCACAGTATAAACTAATGAAAAGTTACTGTATGGCATTATATGGTGCTGTACTACGGGACGTCACTGACCCAAAAGTAAATGCTTTTTGTTCTTCATGGAGGCGATGTGTTCGTAAACTGATAAAGGTAAATGCTAGAACTCATTCAAATCTGTTGTACTTGGTTGTTGAGGATTTAAACATTGAAGGCCAGATACATAGAAGAATAGTAAAGTTCCTGAATAGTATTTTAACCAGTCAAAACCCTATCTTATCTAGGTGTGGCAATCTGATTAAGGAAGGCAGCAGATCTAGTGTTAGCCAAAGTATTCGTAGTATACTTTCAAAATATAATGTACATTGGAACATGTTGTATGATGTAAAATGCATGTGTGATACTATCAGTCAGTACTACTTTACTACTTCTTACACCGAGTTAGATTATTTATATGCTGAAAACATAAAGACATTATTGTTCCACAGAGACAGCGTTATTAAAAGTGGAGTGGGATGTATGCTTACAAATGAAGAATTGCATATTATGCTTGACTATTTCTGTACAGGGTGTGAGTAATACCATATGTGTTTTGAGTTGTATATATTTAATCTAGTGCTACAGCTCTTTTCTTTTGTTTCCATGTTCTGAGTCTATACTCTCTTTTTTTCTCCTGTAATCTTTAATATGTATTTGTACCAAATACGAGAAATAAAGAAATACACTGTAATAATAAAAATATCTTTACATTGGGGACCTAAAAACACATGTATAACCTACTTTTTGACTTGGATACAACCTTGTGCCCACTCTGAAGTGTAGACAAAACTGTAGAAAGTGATCTTATTAGATGTATTAACAACATATATTCTTACTTGATCAACTAGAAAACAGAGAACTGTAGAAATAACACATTTTCTTGACCAGATACTTCCCAGCATTGGGCTTTTTGGGGAATAATAATGAAAAGCCAAAAAATATATATATTTTGCGTGACTTCTGTGGCAGATCCTTGAGCTCTTCCAGCTCATGATGACAAAGCGTCAGACTTTGGAGAACAATTTGGAAATAGAGGTAACATGAAGAGTCTTATCAGAATGAACGGAAATATTTTCTTTATTGCCAGACAACCAATCTGCTAATATATGTTGTATCCCTCTCTGTAGAACATGATAAGAAGTTATTTAATGATAGAATACATCTTATATTATTCTTTTATCACTATGCTACATAACTGAGTTTAGAAGAGTCTGGGGCATGTTCTGTTATATGATTTTACCTGTTGAAAAAGATATAAAACCCCAACTCTATATTTAAATTGCAAACAGGTGACTTTATTTTCTATGTTTTATATTTATACCTGCATCTTGTTAGGATTTATTCTCTTAAGTTACTAGGGAGGAAGAAATTAACCCTGAAAGTGTTTTGCCCCGTTCAGTTCTTCTGATGTTACCATTGTTATTACTGTATCCCAACTAGACTTTGTCACTTGTTCACCTTACTCAGCTTTATCTGTTTTCTCAAAATCAGCAGTCTCAGTACTATCTGATAGAGGTCAATATCCTCGCAAAATGTTTTCACCATGCAGCAGAAAATTGTACCACACCTCATGAATTAGATGGAAAGCTGCAGTTAGAAAATTTTGAGTTATCCTTTTTGGGCATTAAGTGGAATAGTACACATGAAGGGAAATTACACTTAGAGATTGTTACAAACTGTGCTTAACTTTATTATACTTGACCCTGATGTGAAACTATTTTTGATCCACTTTTCTGTCCTCTTTCAACAATTTATTTACTGATATTTTGAGCAATTCTAAAACCACTCAGGGCACATCATTCACAAGTTAGTCCTGAAAGACATTTCTCCAATTACCTCCACTGCTATTTAATCAAGTGACACTGCTGAAAGTCTTATGCTTTAGAATACATTTGTAACAGACTTTAGTCTATCAAAAACTTTTCTATGGTTCTGAATCAGGCTCAAGTTGAGCGAAAATCAAATCAAGTTCACAGCTGTTTATACTAAAACTTGAGCTGATTTTTGGCTCAACTTGAGCTTGATCTCTTCTGTGAATACAGCCCTAGTTACAAAGGTTAAAGGTCTAGACGAAAATATACTGGCTAATTTTGCACAATTAACTTTATGCAAGGACTTACAGAGTAAATTAAAATATAATACAGAAATGCTTCAAAATGATGGTACTTTTCTTAGAAAAGTTACCATTTTATATTTATTTTATCGATAGAAATAATTTATTAAGTTTCCTGGATTTTCATAAACCTTTTATCTTATAATGCAGTTTTATTCTTTAGAAGGTATAATATGTTCTAAGGTATTATAAAAGTTACAAAATTTCGTTGAATTTTGTCATGTAAAGCAGTCTCTTACTATTGACAGGTATATTTGTTTTAAATGTATGTGTGTCACGAATCAGATATGAAAATTTGTTGACATTGTAGGCCTGACTTAAATTATCCATTTCACACGTGTCTTGGCTTTAGCTAACAAGAATTATGTTATATGAACGTGTTGCATCTGTACGGAGCCCAGGAAGGGACTCACGGAAGGTTCCCACGAGATAAGAAGCCGTGCCCACTAGTTAGCAATTCATTACCACAACTCATTACCATGAGATACTAAGTCATTCCCACAAGTTAGCAAGTCGTTTCCACAAGATAATAAGTTGTTTGAACCAATTAGCAAGTCGTTCCTAACAGACAGCAAATTGTTCCCACAAGTTAGCAAGTCGATCCCACAAGAAAGCAAGTCGTTCCCACAACTTAACAAGGTGTTCCCACAAGTTAGCAAGTGGTTACCACAAGATATAGCAAGTGGTTACCACAAGTTAGCAAGTCATTACCATAAGTTAGCAAATCATTACCACAAGTTAGCAAGTGGTCACCACAAGTTAGCAAGTCATTACCACAAGATAGCAAGTCCTTCCCACAAGTTAGCAAGTCATTAAAACAAGATAGCAAGTTGTTCCCAAAAGATATGAAGTCATTCCTATGAGCTACTAAGTCATTCTTTGATGCCAGTGCACAGGCAATTTATTTGTCTGTGATGCCTAGCTTATATAGTCACCCATCTGCTAGCATGCCATTCAAGTTTACATATGCCTGTAGGCTTTTAGTGACCTTCAGAGGTAGCATGTTTCCTATTACTTTACATGTTCAATTTTTACACGTTATGGTTATCATTTTAGCACTTTTAATGGTAATTCTTCTTAGTTACATACCCAGTGAACTTCAGAGGTCACCTACTTATTATTACAGGTATATTGCATTACTGTCTTTTAGAGGTTTACAAATTGAGTTTGTACAGCACGGACTGGCAGGGGCCTGCTTTCTCAGTTAGGAGGTACCTTAATTGTCACAATTTGTTTATTCCTCCACTTATTGTCGTAACCATTGTTTACTGCCATGGTCCAATCAGCTTGACCTCCACACTTCAGTAACCTTAACCAAGCTTCCCTCCATTATTATAACTTCAGAATTCGAAGTGTAAACAAGTATTTTTTACAAAGTATTTTAGGGTTTAGTTTTTTATAATAAGTTTGTATTCATATGTGCAATGCCTTCCTCAAAGAAAGCACCTTCCATGACTAGGAAGAAAGTTACTGCATCGGCTAGGGCGAGAATTTCCACCAGAAGGATCAGAAAGGACACTCACAAAGACTTGAACGAATCTTATATACAGGCGGCTTCGCAGCCATCAGTGAGTACTATGCCCAGCACTTCCACTCAAGATCCCGACCCTAGGGGCAGTGATTCCTCCAATGCTATCCTATCGATGTTAACTGAACTTTCTGAGTTCAACCGTGCACTACTGACCAGAATTGAAAGAGTAGAGCAGAGGCAAACAACAGCGGCTTATGCCAGTCAAACGCCACCAGGGCCCCATGGCACTGATAGATTCCCTCACATGCCGTCACATACCGTGGGTCAGGAGGACAGGCATCGCCAGGTCCAGCTGCCCCCAGTTAATGCCACATCTCAGCAAACCAGTGGTACGGAATTTCACAGTGTGAGGCAACATCTTGCTTCCCAGGCGATGGGCCCAGTTCAGGTGCCGGCTACAGCTACTACACAACTGGATGTACAGAATGATGGGGTACTACCACGACTGGAGACGCTGAGACAACTCCCCTCGGTATCCAATACAGTTTCAACGCTTCTCGGGGCCTATGAAGAGCAAGCTAGGACAAGCTTACAAGGTAGGCAGACCAGGAAATCGGGGAGGTACAACTCTGTGGATGTTGTTCAAACAGCCCCTGAGTTCCGTTGGCCCAATGAGGGCTACCACGCCCCAGGAGGGAAAAAAGGGTAATCTATGATGACCTTACGTTACCTCAATGGGTGGTGGGACAATTGACAAACATCTACCATATGAGAGACCAATCTATGGCCAGGAATGCCCTCCTTCAGGTCATCCTAGCCATGAAGGATGCCACATCATTACCTGGGATGGCAGTGAGAAGTGCATGGGCCACATCGATGCATGACCTGGAGGAGGGCAATTTAACTTGGAAAGACACCACCCAATGGTTCATCAACCGTCTGAGTGCTTCTCAGATATCAATGTCAGGCACTCAGGCAAACCACCAAAGTCAGGCAAAGAAGATTTGCAGGTTCTTTAATGAAGGGGTCTGCTCCCATGATTCTAGTCATGGGCACTATAAGCATGTTTGCAGTTACTGTGACAACCAAGGCAGGACAGCAGCCCACCCAGAGTGGAAATGTTTTCAGAAACTTAAATCCAAAGACAAGCAGGCGTCGAATAGCTAGGGCTGTGTTGGGCCACTTGCTCAACTGCCTCCTGTGTCTAGCAAAACCAGTGACATTAAAAAGGGGGGGGGGGGGGGTTGATAATGATGTATCAGAACTGAAAAACTGTAAATTAATATGTGATAGTAAATTTCAACAACCTTGGGCTGAATACCAGGAACAGCTCTGGTCGGTATTTTATACAGACAGTAATATTGCAAATACTAGCAGTGATAATTTTTATGTTAATTGTTCTAACATACCTTATGTAATGAATATGTGTGACCCTTTGGTTGGTAACCCCACATGTGGTACAGTGGGGAATGATATAAGTTATCAAAACCCTTCTGATGGTAGAATCATACCAAATGGTAGGCAAAATGATAGGGAAACAACTATGAATTTGCAAAACCATGACCATTATGTTATCAATGGTGGTGTTTATAATCAAACTGCTTATCATCAGGAACCCCAGCCAGTGCGACAGCCTCATAGTATTTACAAGGTGTTGAACAATACTATTGAATTTCCTTTGCACCCCTGTAAATATTCCACACGTTGGTGTACTGTCCAGTTTTTGGACAGGTACTGGTCAGATACTGATGTAAACACAACACTGGTTTTCATTTCTGACGATGAAAAATTTCAAAAATTATGTTTCTGGAATCACAGAGTTAGTAACAATGAGGTCATAATCACGGAGTGCAAGGGGGAGACTTTAGGGTTCCTTCAGGTGAGTCACACTGGAAGATTTTTGATTAATTTTCAGGGGTTCCACGAATCTGATCCGAGAGCAGTATTTGAAGATTTTGTCAAAGACTGTAATAGTAGGAAGTTAGGCTTTCAATCTTACTCTGAGTATATGAGTCACCTCATTGATGTTATGATTGAACAAAGTAATAACAATGTTGAAAATGACGTGGTCAACCGTCAAACTGTTATGGGTTTTGCTGAGCCAACTGTCGTCCGTCGTCACACCTCGCCTAGTCACATATGGCATCAAATTGACGCCGCCTCTGACGCCGTCATTCGTGATTTTTATGATTCAAGCAAGATTAGAGGTTTCTTGGCCCATGCATCTATGGATTTCAAGTTTATAGGTCCAAGTAGGCCTCCCCCTAGTAGCACCTCTCTTGGGGATTACATTCACATGGCCACTGTTATTCAAGGCACTGGTTTACCTAACTATAGACTTGCCAGATTCCCCATCCAATCAGGCCTGAACTTAGACGCATGGCGTCATCACTTGGAAGGTTATTACAATGAAAGATTAATTGAGTACCTGACCTATGGCTTTCCTTTGTCCCTCCAAGATAAGGCTTGTTTGAATAACACTGTTGTAGCCAACCACTATTCAGCAAGACAATTTCCAGCAGACATTAAGTCATACTTAGATAAAGAAATATCCCTGGGCACCATATTGGGCCCTTTCCCTGAGGTCACATTCAACAAATTTCATTGTTCTCCCCTCCTTACCAGGCCCAAGGACAAGGGTAAAAGGAGAGTCATTCTGGACCTTTCCTTTCCAAATGGGGCATCAGTAAATGACGCAGTTATCAATGAGGCCTTTGATGGTATACCCTTCACACTGAAATTCTCAACTGTCGATGATATTCTGGAAAAAATTAGGTCAGCTAAAGGTAGGGTTCTTCTATCCAAGATAGACATTGCAAGAGCTTTCAGGAATCTTCGTATAGACCCAGTTGACGCTTTCAGATTTGGGATACATTGGGATGGGCAGTTTTTCTTGGACGTAGCGGCCGCGTTCGGCTGGATCCATGGGACGGTTTCTTTCCAGATGGCCCCAGACGCCATCTTGTATTTGATGAGAAACGAAACCTCCTCACTTTTTGCTTACATTGATGATTTTATCATGATATCCCCAGAGGATGACGCAGAGTGTCACTTTCAGAAGTTATTTGACCTTTTTGCTCATCTGGGTCTCCCCACAAACCCGGACAAAGTCACCCCACCCCACTAGGGTTCTTACCTGCCTGGGCATCACTATTGACTTAGACAACAACTCTCTGAGCATTGAGCAAAGCAAAATGACCCAAATTTTTGAGGAATGTATTCTGGTCAGGAAAAAATCCTCTCTTACTAAGAAGCAGTTCCAATCTTTATTGAGGAAACTGTTGTACTTGCATAAGTGTATAAAACCAGCAAGGATCTTTGTTAATAGAATTCTGGCTGTCTTTCGAAATAGTTCTCATAAGAACAGGATCAAACTGACAAAAGAATTTCATAAGGATGTAGAGTGGTTCACAAACTTTCTTCCCCTCTTCTCTGGTTCCACAAAAATTTTCAAGGAGGAGGCTTCTTACATCAACTCCCTGCACATTGATGCCTGCCTCACTGGAGTTGGGGGTATATGGAATAATAGGGTATATGCCGCACCCATTCCAGCCTTTGTGGGCTTTAATCTTAATATCACTCATTTAGAAATGCTCAATGTGCTCATTGCCTTGAGGGTCTGGGCACCACATTGGGCCCAGTCCATTGTCAAGTTCAATTGTGACAACCTGGCAGTTGTGCAAGTGGTCACCTCGGGAAAGACCAAAGACAGTTTTCTCAATGCTTGTTTGCGAAATATCTGGCTGGTCACAGCCACCTATGATATTGATCTTACAATTGAACACATAGAAGGCAAGAAAAATGTACTTGCGGATTCATTATCTAGAATTTTTTCACAAAAAGGCATTTCTGACAATATGATGCATTATCTATCTGATAGCTTTATCTGGGACAAAGTTTCTATTAAATTTTTTGACCTTAATCTTTATATATGATTTCAGGTACTTCTCAAGATCCCCAGGGACTCCTTTCACTGGCATGGTACAGAGTCTTGGGAGCATACAGACCAGGGACCATTCAAGCCCAAAGGACTCACTTTAACACTTTCCTGTCAGTGTTAGTTTTCTATGACCTGCCTTTTGAAGTTTCAGCCAGAAATCTCCTCATTTTCCTGGAATTTTTGGCCAGGAATTCCATCTCACCTAGAGTGGTTCGGAACTATTTCTCCTCAATCTCATCACTCTCAAAATTTTTTCAACCTGGATACTACAGATCTCTGTCACCCAGCAGTCACCAGATACCTTAGAGGCCTTTCAATCAGTTATCCTTTCTGTCCCACCCCCAGGGGCATCTTTGACATAAGAACCATGTATGCCATTTCTAAAGCCTGTGATTCCCTGGGGGACCCCCCCCTTATTTAGGGCAATATTTCTGGTTGCTTTCTATGCATTCTTTAGGCTTTCCAACATTGCTCCCCATTCTGTTCGTCAGTTCTCGCAGGACAGACATTTCCTTAGGCAAGACCTCATGTTCCACCCCCCAGGGGCCCACCTATTGGTGAAATGGGCTAAAAATTTGCAAGATTCTAATTCTTCACACATTGTCCAACTTCCCTTGGTTGATAATTTCTTTTTATGCCCAGTTAGAGCATTACAGACTCTTCTTCAGTCCCGTCCCCTTCCCCCTCATGCCCCTCTGTTTGCCCAGTCCTTCCCTCCCTACCAACAGATCATAGATACACAGGTTAGGGATGCACTCAAGTCCATCTTGGCCACCCTCAATATCTCCCCTACTGGCCACGGTTTCCATACCTTCAGGCGTTCGGGAGCAACATTTGCCTTTGATAACAATGTCCCTTTACAGAATATTATGGCACATGGGTTATGGCGTAACTCCTCAGTTTGGACCTACCTACAGAACGCCTCTCAGGCCCCTTCCATCATTCCCTCCACCTTTGCCTCGGTCATCCCTTCCTTCTTTTAGTTTGGCTTGGTGGTTTTAAAAAATTTTCTATGTCACATACAAAATGTTTTAAATACCTTGTATCTAGTCATTCATATCATACTAACATGTAAAATAAAGTCCAAACTTCAACTCTATCTTATCACTTTTTCACCTGAACTTGACCTTCTTCTGACCTTGATAGGACCTTCAACTGTGTACAGCACGGACTGGCAGGGGCCTGCTTTCTCAGTTAGGAGGTACCTTAATTGTAACAATTTGTTTATTCCTCCACTTATTGTCGTAACCATTGTTTACTGCCATGGTCCAATCAGCTTGACCTCCACACTTCAGTAACCATAACCAAGCTTCCCTCCATTATTATAACTTCAGAATTCGAAGTGTAAACAAGTATTTTCCCACCACCACTCCCTAGCACAATTGACTGCTTGCTAATTATTTCGAGTCCAGTGGACTCCCTCAACCCCTTCTTTTGAATTGGGGTCTTTTTCTCTGTAGCCCTGACCCCTCTTGTTATCCCGCAGGAGGGAGTTCTCCAAGGGATTGATGTAGGTTCAGAGGTTGTTTTGGGATAACAGGTTGGACCAGGCTGACCCTGGCTCCCCCTCTCGAATTGACATTTTAACCTTGAATATGACCTTTCGTTTCTCTAAACATGATCAACTTAGAGACTTGTTTCTGATCCTGTGTTTCTGATGTTCTCCTCAGATTGGTAACCTGAGGTCGCTTAGTCATAATCCAGTTTCACAGTACCCTCCTTTGCCTTGACCCCTTGTGTGTGTCCCAACACAACGGAGGTCTCCACAGGGATTGATGTGGGCTTAGGTGTATATGGGATAGGCTGGGCCAGGCTGACCCTGGTTCCCCCTCTGTAACGTGTAACTTTCGCCATGAATTTGACATTTCGGGCTCTGCGAGTCACCTTGACGAGGATTAACCTCTAGGGTATCTTTATAGTATATTGTATTGGAATTGCTTTAATATTTGTGTTCTGGTGTTGTGTGTTTTATTCACGGGTCTGGTACCCGCTATGGTGGTTTTAAAAAATTTTCTATGTCACATACAAAATGTTTTAAATACCTTGTATCTAGTCATTCATATCATACTAACATGCAAAATAAAGTCCAAACTTCAACTCTATCTTATCACTTTTTCACCTGAACTTGACCTTCTTCTGACCTTGATAGGACCTCCAACTGATATTGTCTGCATGTGGCACCTTAGGGGGAACCACACCATTATGTGCTCATGTATGTTGTAAATAATTTGTTTTGTCTTGTCTTGTAACAATCTTGAATGAATTTATATATTATTAACTAGTTTCAGTAGTAATTGATAATACTGCCAAGCTGTTAGTAGTCATTGTTATAGCTGTTATGCATAATAAATATTTTAACCCCTGTTTGCATATTATTGGTCCCTGGGAATGAGTTAATTAGTGGTGGGAACGACTTGATAAGTGGTGGGAACGAGTTAGTAAGTGATGGGAATGACTTAATAATTGGTGCAAAAGAGTTAGTAAGTGGTGGGAACGAGATAGTAAGTGATGGGAACGATTTAGTAAGTGGTGAGAAAGACTTAATAAGTGGTGGGAACGAGTTAGTAAGTGGTGGGAATGACTTAATAAGTAGTTGGAACGAATTAGTAAGTGGTAGGAACGACTTAATAAGTGGTGAGTATGAATTACAAAAAGGATTTACTATCTTGTGGTAACCACTTAGTATCTTGTTCCCAAAAGTTAGTATCTCATTCTCAAGACTTAGCCTCTCATTCCCACAACTTAGTATCTCATTCTCACTACTTACTAAGTTGTGGGAATGACATAGTATCTTGTGGTTATGACTTGCTAACTCGTGGGAATGACTTAGTATTTTGTGGTAATGACTTATTAACTAGTGGTAACAAGATAAAAAAGATAATAAAACAGTGAAATTAAAGTGTAATAAAAATAAATTATCATTGCATATTTTGTTGTATACAGGAATGAAAAAAACTGCAAATGCATCCCCATGGTTTTATTCAAAGGATAGTTTTATCACTTTTGTAAGCTGTTTGTGATAATAAGTGAAAAAGTTACAAATGCACCCTATAGTTTCAAAGGATAGCACTGTGGTTATCATGGACTGGTCCTGATGAGGGGATATATTGTCATGGATTGTAATGATTGTAATGGATTGTACCTATGCAGTAGTAATATATTGAATAATAATACATTTTATGTCCGTAATGCATGTTGACCTTTGACTTTTTGGGTCTCTGTGGTTGTCCAACTTTGACCTTGGGGTTACAGTCGTCTAACTACTGGTAATTGAGGAACTGTGTGTAATAAAAGTCAGGGCCAATATTCACTAACATTTTTATTCTTAGAAAATGAATTTTTCTTAGAATTAGAAAATGTTCTTTTCTAAGAGTTTTCTTATTTTTAGATAAAATTGTATTCACAAAGCAATTCTTAGTTAAGAATAGTAAACAGAAACATTACATTCATATAGTTTTTGATGTCACAAGATCAATCATGTGATTTATTTACGTTTTTATTGTTAGCAATGGAGTCAGAAGTAGGTGCCAGATTCACAAAAGGTCTTAATCTTAGTTTAAACCCAGTCTCAAATACAGTAGGAAAACCTCCCAAATAACATATACTGTACAAAAATATCACGAATGAAGATAACAATATCATATGAGTGCTTAGCATGAGCATTGTATTGTTAATCTTCATGAGTGATATATTTGTTTCTGTAAATTTCAAGTGAGTGTTGTTTTACTTTGATTATCCACCATTTTGTATGATTTATGGGTTAAAAAGATTGAACGTTTAATGAGAAAATGTGAAAAAGGCTGTCAAAAAGGATTTGTTTAAAAACTTAAAAACATACAAAAAACTACTTTTGTAAAATGTCTAAGTATTTTTAACTTAATTCCTGCCATTTGAAATTTTGAAGTGGGGAAATATACACGACAGCCATGTTTAAAACCAGTCAACAAGATAACATAGATCACTCACTCCAAGCTTCAACTGTAAATTTCAATCTCTCTTAAAAAATCATGCTGATGAAAAAAAACCCGCTGGATTTGTGTGGCCCACAGACAAAATGTCTATTTGCATGCAATTGATATAAAACATAAAACATGTCACCTTTTTCTTAACTTAAGTAAGATCTTAATCATTCTTTAGTATTTAGTGAATACCAAAAATTCTTATTCTAAGTGTAAGAATGTTAGTGAATACAGGCCCAGAATTCATTATCTGAAAGTAAATTTTTTATTTATTTTTTGTTTTATGTCGGGTTCAACAACATATTACGATGGGTAGTTTACAGGTGGAGGAACCAGTGATACTAGTTGGTCAAGATTCTGCACTTTAAACCATCGGGCATCGGCAAGTAACTACCAACTTTCCAACATAAAGTGCCCGGGAGCGAGATTCAAACAGGCAACCTCAGTGGTTGAAGGCAAGCACTCTGCACATAAAGGGCTATTTCCATACACACGGCATCAGGTATCCTGCATGTATGATACAGTAAACGGCTATATTCAATTTAATAATAAAATATAAGAGGTGTTTTTATGTGTGCGGTATGCGGTACGGTTATAACACGGAATACGGCGTCCGGTAAACATTTCAATCCTGGAATTGAATTGTAGCCATATTCCACATAGAAAAATCAATAAATTACGTCAGGATGACGTCACTCCACAGAACTCTAATAAAATGCATTTATATTAATAAGTTTAAAATATAGGTAAAAATTCGTCAAATTGCCATTTCTTGCTTGATTTTTACAAATAATATATCATTTTAAAGCTTATAACAAACAGAAAAGCATCTACGATGACAATTACTCATTACTTAAGCCAAAACTACACAAAAATATTGAGTATATACATAATTTATTACAAAAATAAAACTTAATGTTTCGTGATTTCTTCCTCATTGGTTTATGTATTTTGAGGCAATAAAACAAATGGACATGCTGTTCAAGTACATTTATGATTAAAGTAATAAATATTATTATTATTATATCTTTGTAAATCACTACTTCAGTTAACTAAAATGGACACTTGTAGAAACCATCCATATTGTTGGGATTTTTTTGAAACTTGCTGTACTCAGGTTTTATCATTTAAAGGAAATTTATTGTAGTTGATGCTGCTTAATTTGTATTAGAATCAACTGGGTGAAGTGATGGACAAAGAATTATAGCAAGTCTTGGCTTCACCAAAAATTAAGTTTAAAAAATAATGCCTTTTTGCAACGAAAATATATAGCTTAAACATTTGGTATGCAAATAAATATTGAAGTTAAAATATGACATTCATGTCATAATAAAGGACTGTATTGTAGCTTTTATTCCTTTTTCTTTGATTAAGTCTGGTTGTATATTTTTTAAGATATCTGAGGAACTGTTATATATACTTGATGTAAGTAAAGTATCTTATTTCTGAATAGATTTTAATGCAATAAAAGCAGCATAAACATTGTTCAAATACCTGTCTAATGATATTTGTCTTTCGTTGTTTTTTGTGTGTGGGAAAATTATTGCAAAAGATTAACATCTCATGCTAATGCTCCCCATCTTATTGGAATTTGATTGAAAATGTCAAAAATTCAGCTGAGCACTAATTTATGTCAGTACATATGGAAACACACCAACCCGGATGCCGGATACCGGACCTGGATGCCATATCCGGATGCCGGATACCGGATCACACATGTATGGAAATAGCTCTTAACTCCAAAACTATAACTTGGATCTATGTCAAATTTTCACCACAAGGTGAGGGGTGAGAGTATTGTAATCAGGTCAGCCGGTCTGTCTATGCATATAACTCCAAAATTATAACTTGGATCTAGGTCAAAGTTTCACCACAAGGTGAGGGGTGAGAGCATATTTTAGGCAATCATAGGCATCATATCTGTTTTCAAACATGTTTTAAAACCTTTACGAGTGAGGTTTTCTGTTCTGCTTTCCTCTAGTCTTTTGTAGATGCTTGGACCTTTTGAGGTGGTTGTAAAATCTATTGAGCCTACTCTTCTTACGAATCTTACAGTAATCGTACATAAAATTACAAAAAAAGTATGTATACTTAATGATACCATATAATCTCTGCCTATTATTTTATGGTGAAACCATTCAAAAACTTGAATAACACTTTCATTACTTCTTCTGCCAAAGTATTAAATGATTATTTTTATGCGAGTTTGAAACACAGTCGAAATTCTGTTGCAATTTATACAAAACAATAGAAATTCCAAATCATTCTTCTGGCAAAAATATAACATACCATCAGCATAGTCATCAACAAAATAATAAATACAGATGTAATCTGACAAAACTTATCTTCATCATATAACGTTAGTTATGACATGAAATATCATGTGAACTTAGCCCTTCGACCAGCATGACCTTGGTTTGGCCATAAGGACACTTGACATTGAAGCCTTGTTTGGTTTGGTGCACAAAGAACATCACAGCCAAATTATTTTTTCTTATCTCATTTGTGTTAGGAAATGAAAGACTGTAAAAAGCACAGATTCAGCACATCTCAGTTGAATCAAGAAGTGAATGTGCTGAATCTTTCAAGAGCAACAAGTTTTGTTTTACTGAATATTTTATTTTTGAGGAAAAGGTATGGAAACTAATTTTACTTTTGGGTAGTGGGTGTCAGTATTTATTTATTTTTTGGGGTTTAATGTCGCTTTCAACACAATGTATAGGTTATATCGCGACAGGTAGTCTAAAGGGCAGAGGAAACCAATACATACTAGTTAGTCATGATTCTGCATTGTAAACTTCCGGGATTTAGTAGGTAGCTACCACAGTCCCCACATAGGGTTGGGTCCCTTTTCTGTCATAAGGATTCTGATGTCTCCAATAAAGAAAAGTTGCCTTTCTATGGCCAGTGTATCTATATTTAGAATTGATTAAGGTCTCATGATTGTCCATGAGAATCATAACCAAAAAAGGTTTATCACTAACAGAAGATTTGTTTAGAGTACATATAATGCAGTAATAGACAGGGGCGTAGGAAGCAATTTTTGTTTGGGGAGGACGAGGAACTAGATTTTATCGACTCGACACACGTATCCCCAGACAGGCCATCCTTCATGTTATAGGCATTGACTGGGTATTTTTGTAGCACCCATTCGGTGTGATTCACAATTATTAATTATCAGAATTAACTTAAGTCTTTTGTTAGGATGTTATTTGGTAAAGTGCCTTTACCAAAGGACACAACAGTGTGACTGACATTAATCCTAAGTTTCCCCGACCTTGTCCGGGTAGAGTAAAACAAAAAGGCACCTCTGCATTTGAAAGGTATTTCTAATATCTTGACTACATGTTTCCAGAACTTTTGACCTTTCCTTCAAGTGCCGAGCTGAAACAAGATCTATTTTGAGCAAGGTTAATACCCAAGCTGAGGGGGGTGTATAATCATTGGACTTGCTTGGTCCAATAAACATACAGTAAGAAAGAAGAGTTTTCTGGAAAAACTCTCATCAGCTGACAAATTGCTGTGCTAAACTGTTGCTCTGTATGAATTTGAAACTACATGTCTTAGTTCTTAATAGCAATATAGTAAATTAAATGTAGAAGATTACTATATGTATAATTTTGGTCTGCATAAGTGAAACGTTTCATAGAATTTTGCAAATCCCATGACAGGTTAACTGAAAATGTTCCTTTTACAAATCATAAAAAATAAATGTTTTATAATTCAAATGGTAGCTTACACAATGGTACATATGAGCAGTGAACAGGGTAAAAGTGTAATTTGACCGCATATTATTGAGTTACCTGTAAAAAATTACATAACTTCAAAATTGGAGTTTAGTTCTGTTGCAAAACTGCCCCCCCCCCCAGTTCCTACGTCTATGATAGAGGATTTGTTTACAGTATATTTTATTATTTTATTCAGTTAAAATTCACATCCACACGTGCAATTATAAACTGTATACTATCTATATAAACATTTCTAAAATACAACATGAACAATTTTGTAGTTTTTAGATAATTAGATAAGAAACATGCTTTACTTGTTTTATTTGCTAATATTTTGTATATTTATTTTATATTGAAATAATGTCATCCTCAGTATCTCCGTTAAGCCATCTTGTGGGATTTATACCTCTGTCTGAATTTTAATTTTAAAAAATGAAGTTTTTAGTGGTGGCTCTCAAATTGATAATTATATTTTTTGGTGATCACTTTCAATGTGAAAAGTGAAACCCATATGAAAAGACTTCATAACTTGAAATGACAAATCTTCTATATATATTTCAAACATTTTTAAATCACTCGCATTTTTATCTGAGAAGTTAACATCAATGTTTTTATTTTGTATAACTGGTGTGATGAATATTTATTAAAAAGATACTTCTTCTTACCAGGTGAGGGAATTATTAGTTTTGCAAAACTAGACATTGTGCCATTGGGACATATCCAAGAAATGCTTATGGCACGGAACGAAAGGACACAGGTGAACAGAAATAATACAATAACAACTTGTGACATGAGAGAAAGGCACATTTGCAGCTTCTTTACTCTGTTGTGACATTAATTGTCGTTCACTAACACATAATATTGAAGGCTCGATGCAAAAAAAACCCAAAGGATTTTATTAAATAGCATTGTTTTAACAGTGTAGTGTTTTCCAGGGGTGTTCCATTTCTGCGATATATCATACACCTTGCTCCCGATTGTGAAAATGTGAGAAAATGCATTCACTCAGGGTATAGTTTATGATAGGTTTATCATAGTTTTAGGATGTGTTCCCGATGCACGAGATGTTTTCCCGATAGCTTCCCGATTGGTGTTGCCATTGCCTCAGAAAATCTTCCAATAGGTTTGCAATTGTTTCGCAATCCATACAATCGGTTTATGAGTCCCTTAAGGTGAACCAGATAAGTTTACAATCAGACATGTTCAGACAGAACAAATTCAGAAGTCCCATAAAGAGTTAAGCTCAGCGCCTGCCACAGTTACTTGTGGTCATGACTATTTCCTGTGATCAAATTTGAAAATTAACCTCCATGTCTATTGCACTAAGATGTCTTCTTGCAGAATCTGGATCTGTTTGCAGGAGTAACCGGTAAGGTAAATCATTATTAAAATGATTCTAGCCGGTTATCACAAATAGCACGAAGCCAGAGAAATATAAAAACAAATAATTCTCTTGTGGATATTCTATGTGATAAATTATTTTTATTCTTTTATCTCATTGCATAGAGTTTAAAAATCTTATACACAACAAAAGCTTATTTTACAACACTTTTTTATCACATTTCCTTCAGGAAATTAAAGCATCTGAAAAAATACATGACTGAGCACACCGCCCCTTGATTAAGAGGTGAATATTCTCAAACTGAGATCATTTTTACAATCAAGTATGTTTTCTCAAACTATAGTGAGCTATTTGTGGAAACCTTACAATTGTTTTTCTCTTTAGGGACAATATAAGGGGAAGTCAAACCTGCTGCATACACAGTGGGTTTCCAGGATTAGAAGTGCTTCTGTCATAAGAAATCTAAAAGCTTCAGAACAGAGAGAAACAAGCTCATCTATAGTGACAGTTTTAACCGGCATTGGGTCGTAGTTTTTCTTCACAAATGTCTCAACAATTCTTAGGTTCTATGATGAAACCCATCAAAATTAATTTCTTCCCATTCAATTTAATCAACTGGCATTTTTATTCTGTTTAAATTAATTACAGGATTGCCTGATACTTTTTAACCATTTTATTGATTTTGGTGACTCTTTCTACAGTCCAAAAACAATTGAATTGTACAGAAAATAACTGCAGAGTTTTGCTGTAAATGTGAAACTTTTCCCATTACATTACAGCATCAAGAAAGTCTTACAGATTGAAAGGTGTTGTATGATTATAACTGTTTAAAAATTGGGATGTACAAAAATAATTTTCACTATGAATGATGTTAATTACCCCTTTATATGCTGAAATTTGTCTTTTCAAGGATAATCTATATGGCACATAATGAACTTGAAATCTGGAAAAGTTACATGCACTACGAAAGTATCTTGGGTGCAATGCAAATGTGTCAACAGTAAGGGTTCATCTTATAAAATTGGAAAAACTGCTGTCAATAACTTGTGTCTGACAAATTACAAAAGAACAGTTTCACAATGACTACCAAAACTGTTGGGCAGATGATATTCAATGATTATTACATAACTGCGGTGGTGAAAGTAGCATCTGCAGTGACTTTATTTTTATGACCATTTTGCAAGAGGAACGTAAAACACTGTTATTGAGAAAAATTGTTCTTGGAATTGGAATACAGTCTGATTTAACTAGAAACTACATATTGTTCCACAAACTCTAACAACAACTAATATTGGAATGTGACAGATCCTTTTAATTGCCTGCAAACCCTCATAATTGCAGGGGCTCAATATATGAAAGCCCACTAATAAAAGCGTACTTAAGAGCTTTCCATAGCAATACTTTATACATAGATGGATGTAAAAGGTATTCAAGTGAGACATTGTGTACAAAAGAACCAGTTCTGGGTGTAGAAAGACAAAAGAAATGCTCCATTCCTATTAATCTTAAACTTAAACACAGTTTGTGAACACAATTATACCATTGTGAAGCTTTATAATATAAAAGAGTATTAACATTTATGCTTCGTCTTTGACCCGGAAATCAAACCATAAGGTCATAGGATTACAAGGTGGCGAGAATTTACTGGAGCTTTGTGTAGTTTCCAATTTTTCAGGTGTTCCACTGGAGCCGACAGGCTGGTAACTATGCATTTTTTGGAGAGTTGGGACCAATGTTTACATGGTCGTTTACGGTCGGTTGCAAGTTACCGGCCTGTCGGGGAGAGTCGGTGAAATATCAAACATGTTTGATATTTCTATGACCGTTGTCAACCCTTGTATCTGACCCTAATTTCAGCCCCCTAGCAACTGGCTGTTGGTTATCTTAACGACCTGTCGGTTACACTTCCCGGCTTATCGGTTAATGAAACAGGCCTGTCTGTAATGTGGGTGTTCCACCACACGACTAAGGCTCCCGATTAAGGGTTTTTGGGGGTCGGTTTGAAATATTTGCTTAGTCCCAGACCTTCTGTAAGGGTCGGTTGGGGCCGTGTGAAAAATCAAACATGTTTGATATTTCACACGACTACAACCGATTCCTATTTCCCGCCGTCAACAAAATGTCCAGTCCCAGGCGTCCTCAGGCCTCCTCAGACCCAAATTTACAGAGTCGGTTGTTGTCCCAGGCGTCCTGCGACCCTTAGTCCCAGACCTCCGTAGCTTAGTCCCAGGAGGCCGGTTCTTAATCCCAGACTCAAATATGATGCGTATGAATTTCATGCGTCTGAAAGTGAGTCGGTTGCATTAGTCCCCGGAAGCCTCAGACCGTCTGCGGTGTCCTGCGACCCAAAAATCAAGGTCTGGGACTAAGAACCGACTAAGGGTAACCGACCCTAACCGATCCAAACCGGCCTCCCCAGGACGCCTGGGACCACGCATTTTCAGTCTGCGGCGGCCTGAGGACGCCCCAGGCGGCCTGGGACTAACAACCGATTAAGAACCGACTGTTTTCCGCGCGTTGGAAATTAAAACGAGGCAATGAGCAGGTCTGGGACTATATAAGCGACCGCGCACACATTGTCGTTGTTACTGACTGTTTGGCTACTGAGAGACGTGTGTCACTGATTTGTAGGGGTTTTCAGTTTTTATTTTACATTTTATATACTTGAGCTTAAGGCAAATTTCACAGTTAGGAGACACATTTTACTATTTTTTTATTATTTTGTCGACTGGATCATGAGAAAAGAGAAAGGAGGGAAGAGAGGAAGGAAAAAGATGGATGAGAGGGAGAAGGAAAGTCAAGTAGAGGAGAGGAGTGAGGTTATTACAGAAGAAGGAAGTGAGAGGAGAGAGGAGGAGGAGATTCAGGAAGATCCAGCTATTGGGGAAGCTGTGGCAGAAGAAGAAGAGAGGTGTGAGGAAGATCCGGAGTGCCATTCTTCAGCCAAGAGAGCCAGGGTGTGTGCCACTTTTACAGACAGTGATGAAGTTTCCATTGTAGAATTCGTCAAGCTGCACCCTGAACTGTATGACAAGGAACATTCACGTTTCCACGACAGGAACAGAAGAGAGGCTCTCTGGGCAGAAATATCTGCAGAACTTAAGCTCCAGCCCTTTGATGTGAGAAGGTGGTTTGAGTCCCAGCGAACCCGTTATGGAAAGCTGTCTAAGCTCCAATCTGGCCAAGCCCCGAGGGAGATGACCAAGAGACAGTCCTGGGTCTACCAACAGATGGGTTTTCTTAAAACCCACATCAGAAGAAAGGGGGCCAATAGAAGTTCAGGTTTTGAGGCCAGTCCAAATACCAGCAAGCAGGACGAATCACGTGGGTCAACTACTGACACAGAACACCTCGAGTCAAGTGTCCTGAGGGAGAGGAGTCAGTCCATCATTACATCAACACCCGTTTCAACTACAGACTCCAAGATTCTCGAACACTTTGAGCAGATGAGGACACTTATCTCAGGTTTTATGCATCAGAAGTCAGACAGGCAGCCTTTCTTTGACTACGTGGCATCAGAGGCCGAAAAGATGACTCAAGAAGAATTCGAAGAATTAAAGGGCAAGATATTCAGAGATATCGAAAATATTAAGAGTAACCGCAGACGTCAGCCATTGCCCAGAAGATCAGCCACTGTTACCACGGAGTCCCAGAGGGTCGGCCTACTGCCAACAACCACTCCACAGGCGTCAAGTTCTACTCAAGCAGCAGCTAGCAGCAGTTTTGTGTACTATACACCAAGCCCCATTGGCTTCAGCAACCCGACATCTGTCCTAACTGTACAGGACGAAGGGAGCAGACACAATCTGAGTGGAATCTTAAGCCAGCTACCAGATCTGACATCAACACAGATCGTCGAGCAGCCTCAGCAGCAGCAGCAACAACCGCAGCAGCAGCTCTTTACTATCACCACTTCAGCACCGCCTCAACAGCAGCAGCAGCCTCCTCAGTAGCCATCCAGTCAGGGCGGGTCTTTGACCTGCCAGGCCCTTTTCAGGGCCACCAAATCATCCAAAAACAATTATTCAGCTACGTGTTCTTCCAATTCCCCTCCCAAAACAAAAAAGTTCAGTACAAATACTTATCACAAGAAAAAAATAATTAAAGTCCAACACTTACACCACCCCAAACATGAAACAAATAACCCATGGTACTACACATAACAAAAAAGGCCACATAAAAAAAATTAAAAATAACTCCCAATATGGCCATTACTCAGCCCATTTTTAGATTAAAATCCATGGGATAGTTTAAAATCTGTAATTGAAAAGTCCAACACTTACACCTTCCCTAGAGTTAAAAGGCATAATTACATACTTACCAACCCACAAACAGACAAACCCAATACCAAACATAACCCCCAAATAACAAACCCAGTACCAAACCTAATACCCAACTACCCCAAAAAACCCAACCCCAGTAACCAACAAACACACAAACCCAAAAGTAAATAGAACCCATGCCAACGAACTGACAAAGTATTTAGCAAACACAATCCCCCATTATTGAAAGCAAAACTAGTTCCATGGTTATATTTTCCAAATTTTTGTGATTAGAAATGAATATTTAAAATTGAATATTTCCATAAAAAAATTTCTGCTACAAATAAGTTTCCCAGCCATGAAAAAAGGAAAATGTTTAAATTAGGATGTGGATTTGAAAATATATGAAATAATAATTCAATTTAGGATATTATGTGTGACTTTGTGTTTGGCTTTTGTTTAAGAGTGGGTTTGTCTGTTTGTTGGGTGAGTAAGTTGTGTTTGTCTGTTTGTCCATCTCAAGAAGTTATGCTTGGCATGGGGTTTGTCTGTTTGTCCGTCTCAAGAAGTTATGCTTGGCATGGGGTTTGTCTGTTTGTCCGTCTCAAGAAGTTATGCTTGGCATGGGGTTTGTCTGTTTGTCCGTCTCAACAAGTTATGTTTGGCATGGGGTTTGTCTGTTTGTCCATCTCAACAAGTTATGTTTGGCATGGGGTTTGTCTGTTTGTCCACATAGCTGATTAATTGTTTTTGGAATATTTGGTAGTCCTGAAAAGGACTGTTATAGTTAGTCCTGAAAAGGACTGTTTACTGCAACAGGACTTATATTCTGCCATCTTGCCAGGCCACCGCTCCCTCATTATTGAAGTAGTCCTTCAGGTAATCCCTCTGTCTTTTGGCCTCTCTAGCAGGGTTTCTGTCTTGGCCACCACTAGCAGCACCACCAATCAATCCACAATCACCAGGCACATCATCATCATCATCATCATCCCCCCCAGGCTGCTGACCAGCAGGTTGACCTTGATACTGGCTTCTGAGTATATTGTGCAGAACCACACAGGTCATGACCACTTCTCTAACTGTTTCTGGGGGTAGTTCAATGGTGGTCCTCATGACTCTAAATCTTGACACAAGGATGCCAAAAGCGTTCTCCACAACTCTCCTGCCCCTTGATATTCTGTAGTTGGCAATCCTTTCCTCCCTTGTTAACAGCCTTCTGCCATAGGGTTTCATGAGCCAGGTCTTCAGGGCAAAGGCATCATCTGCCAAAATGAAGTAGGGGACATCTGTACCACCCTGTGTTATAGGAGCTGGGTCAGGGAAGCCTATCCTGCCATCTTCAATCCTCCTCTTCAGCTGAGAGGCATTAAATATCTGGGCATCTGAGCAAGACCCTTCTGTACCCACATCCACCCATCTGAATTTGTACTGCCCATCTACCAAGGCCAACATGACAATGGAAAAGAACCCCTTGTAGTTGTGGTAGAGGGCTCCAGAGTTCTTGGGTTTCTTCAGGGCCACATGCTTTCCATCCAGGGCTCCCAGGGCATGTGGAACATTCCACCTGATCCTGAATTCCCTTTCCAGTTCTTTCCACTCATCTGGAGTAGTAGGACATTTGAGGTACTCTCTGGTGAACTCATCCTGGATGGCCCTGCAGACCTCTGGTAGAAACTTGGAAATGGTGGATCTGCCAACCCTGAACTGACAGGATAATGATGTGTATGACTCTCCAGTGGCCAGATATCTGATGGTGAGGGCTAACTTCTCCCCAACACTGATAGGAGCTCTGTAGTTGGTGGCCTGCCTGGCTAGACGTGGTTCCAGTCTGGTCTTCATCATTTCAAAGAATTCTGGGGTCATCCTCATGTAGTTGGTGAATCCTGGAATATCTGTGGCATAAAGATCAGCCATAATGTTGTGGTAGGCCCCCCTCTCCTCTCTCTGCAGTAGCCATGGCCTGACCCACATGTTGTGCCTTCTTCTGGGTCTCTGTATGGGTGCTGGTGGTGCTGGTGGTGGTGGTGGTGGTTGCTGTGCTTGACGTAAAAAATGGAAATACATGATTATTTGTAAGTGAATAAAAACCAAAAAAGCCCTAAGTTGTTGTTGAATCTGTCTTCCATTAAAAGGTGGCATCCTGGTGTGTTCCTAGAAAAGCAATGATGATTAGATCGCAAATTTTATATATATATACCCAGAAAATCCAGCAACTTTGAAAAACAATAATCGGGGATCGTGGTCTGGGGAGGCCTGAGGAGGCCTGAGGACGCCTGAGGACGCCGGTAGTTAATCGTGTGTTAGTCGGCTCTTAGTCCCAGGAGGCCTGAGGCGTCCTGGGACCCAGTCGGTTTGTGTCCGACAGGATCGTGGTTGAAACCGACCCGAAAACTGGCTTAGTCGGTTCTTAGTCCCAGACCAGTCGGGGACTGTCTGCGGCCGCCTGAGGCGTCCTGAGGTGTCCTGAGGCGTCCTGGGGACGATCTGTTCTTAATCCCAGACTTTGAAACCGACCCAGTATTCCCGCCCATTTTTGTCTTTTTTCAACCGACTGTGCACGATTAAGGGTCGCCGACAGGATCGGGGCTTAATCCTTTGGTGGAACAGGGGCATAACAAATATCTCGCTTGTCCCAAATATGGACTTCCAGACTATACGTAATGACTCACTGACCGTGCATGAAGTGTTACAGTACAGTCGGTAACTTTAGCCGGCCTGTCTGTAAGTGTTCTCGACAGGCCTGTAAAGTTTAAGGCCAGTTGGTTGGGAAAATTTTAACCGACAGGCCGTAAACTAAAACAGACAAGCCGTAAACAATAACCGTCAGGCCTGTAACACTAACAGACAAGCCGGGATATATCTTACGGCCTGTCGGTTTCAAAATCTGTGGGTATAAAAAGGCCAGTTGGTAGACAATCTGCGTATATTTGGGCTTTGACTTGTCAAGAGACAACTGGTGTGCAGCTTTGATTTTAGGTTTTTATTTTTTGAAATTAGCTTAAGTTTTGTGCTAGGCTGGCCGGAATGGGAGTGAAATCTGTTCTGTAAGGTTTCACTTTTATTTTTAAGTTTTGTTGTTTTAAACAAGCTGTACAATTGATTGATTCACCAGCATGCCAAGGGGCAGAAGGAGAAAGATTTGAGTTAGGAGATACAGCTGCGGATATAGAAAGAAGGAGGAGGGAGGGAGAGGAGAGGGATGAGAGAGAGGGATTGAACAGGAGGAGAGGGACAGAGAGAGGATGGGGAGAGAGAGGGAAGAGAGCCCAGAAAGAGGAGAGAAGAGAGTGCAAACTGACACGGATACTAATGTAGAATCAACTCAATCCAGACAGAAGAAAGGCCAGATGAAGTCCATTTTCCTGAGTGATTCAGATGAAGAAGCCATCGTGGAGTTCGTTAAACAGCACAAGGAACTTTATGACAAGACCAACGACAGTTTCAAAGACAAGCAGAAGAAATAAAGACTTTGGGAGCAGCTAGCTTCTACCAGAAACTTGGCAATCAAGTATGTGAAGAAGTGGTTCGAGACTCAATGTACCAGATATGGCAAGCTCACTCAGATGAAGCCAGGGCAAGCAGCTGAGAAGAGCAAAGAATGTCAGACCTGGCTGAAGGACAGTTTCAGTTTTCTACGAGGCCACATCCAAAAGAAGGGAGTTTCCAAGTCTTTTGCATTCAAGTCACCCCAGAGGCCTTCTGCAGCCACAGCTTCAGCTTCAGTTCCAGATACATCCAAGGACACAGAATCTGAGATAGAAATCAGCATTGCATCAGATGTTACTCCTCAGTCTTCGAGCACCAGTCCCAAGTGATGACAGCCTCCAGTCACGACTACCAGTCTCTTTGCAGCGATTCCCAGTGTGCTTCAGTATCAACAGATGGACACGCCACAGCCATTTTCACCCTCTCAACTTCAACCAGCACTGTCACCAGTGCCATCTTCCACTCATGAACAGTCAAGACCTCCCAGCCAGTCTAGCCAGCAGAGTCAGAGTCAGCCCAAATCAGTGGATTAGCCTGCACAAG
Organism: Sabellastarte sp. h YS-2021; assembly: GCA_964017235.1. Taxonomy (NCBI): domain Eukaryota; kingdom Metazoa; phylum Annelida; class Polychaeta; order Sabellida; family Sabellidae; genus Sabellastarte; species Sabellastarte sp. h YS-2021. The sequence continues at coordinate 110,808,447 of OZ024928.1, forward strand.
TCTCACCAAACCCGGCCCTTTTAAGGGCCACCCGAATCTTCCAAAAACAATTAACAAACTACATGTCTATGCCCAAAAACAAAAAAGCACACCGTCCAACACTTACACCTCCCCACAGTACACAAAAAATTGTGTGAATGAATGAGTGAATGTTAAACAAATATTAATGAAATTCCACCACAAAACCAAAAAAAAAAAACTTAACAAAAAAATTCCCTTAAGAAAAAATAATCCCCTAAGAAATCAAAGTAAAACCAACCCCACCCCCAAACAAAACTCAAGTTTAAATAAACACTCCCCACCCCCAAAAAGCAAAATCCAGACTCAAACCCACATCCAAAATCAAGATGCAGAAGCAACCCCACATCCCGCAAAATCAAGATACAGACTCAAACCCACGTTCCTCCCAAAACCCAACTTGAAATAAAATGCCACATCCACACTCACAGACAAACAAACATGAGCCCTAACAAAATATACAAACATATGAGTGGCAATGGACTAACAAACTGAATAAAAAATGTATTAAACTGGGACTGCAAACCTGTATAATTTTGTTGTTTTTGCAATTTTTTGTAATTAATTTTTTTATAATTTTGTATTTTTTCGGAGAATTAAGCCAGGTCATGTTGGGGTGGGATGTGAACTTTGTAAATTGAGGACCTGGGTTTAGTGCTGAAATTTATTTTTTGTGAACTGAGTTAGGGATGGATTTGTAAATTGATGACCTGGGTTTAAATCTGTCAGTGATAAAATATATTTTTCTGAACTGAGTTTGGGATGGATTTGTGTTTGTGATGGAGAATGTTTTTGATGAAACTGAATTTGAATTAAACTGTTGCAAAGTTGGGGTTATGTCTTTGAGGTGACACTTTGCTAAATAAAAGTTCTTGGATTATTTGGGTAGTCCTGAAAAGGGCTGATAGATAACAGCATGTTCTCCCCTCATTTTCTTAAACTCTGTCCTCCTGCCCAGCCAGCACCCCCACGTGATTGAAGTAGTCTTTCAGTAGGTCTCATTGATGTTTGGCCTCCCTCAATGGGTTCCTTAAGTTTTCATGATGTCTCTGTTCCCCCTGGTCCCCCTGTGGTGGTTGTATGTCATCAGCTAGAGTGGGTGGTCTGTCTGCTCCCCCCTGATGGCTTCTCAGCATGTTATGTAGTACCACACATGTTAACACAATGTCTCTCACAACTTTTGGCCTTTGCTCTATGGTGGTCAACCGCACCCTGAATCGCTTGACAAGTATACCAAATGAGTTCTCGAACACCCTTCTCCCCCTGGATATCCTGTAGTTGGCTATTCTCTCTTCTCTGGTCACTTGGCATCTACTCTAAGGCTTGACCAGCCAAGGCATCAGGGCAAAGGTGTCGTCCCCCAGCAGGATGTAGAGTAGATCTGGCCCCCCAGGTCTAAGTGGTTCAGGTGGTGGTAGTCCCAAGGTTCCATTCTCAATTCTTCGTTTCAGTTTGCTGCGGTTGAAAATCTATGCATCAGATGATGACACACTGGCCCCCGCGTTGACCCACAGGAACTTGTAATCTGCATCAACTAAAGCCAAAAGTACCAGTTAGAAGTAGTCCTTGTAGTTGAAATATTCACTGCCTGACTTCTTGGGCCTCTTTATAGCAATGTGTTTTCCATCTAGTGCACCGACTGCATGGGGGACATTCCATCTGTTTCTAAATCTTTCTTCAATTTTCTTCCAGTCTTCAGGATCAGTGGGGCACACCAGATACTCTTGTTGAAATTCTTTCAAAATGGCTTTGCAGATCTGGTAGACAAATTTGCAGATGGTCGTTCTTCCAACCCTCCATTAGAATTGCAGTAGCTTTCCCCTGTGGATAAGTGTCTCAAAGTAACTGCCAGTTTCAACCCGACTTCCAGTGGCTTCCTGAAGTTGGTGATTGACTTCCTGAGGTGGGGGTGATTCTTTCTTCAATCAAATAAAAAAAATGCTGGCACCATCCTGGTGAAATTTCTGTAGCCTGGAAAGTCAGTAGTGATTAACTCGTCCAAGAGTGTTTGTAGCAGCCTCTCTCCTCTCTCTGCAGTATCCAGGGCAGGACCCATGGATTCTGTGGCTTCCTTCTCCTTCTGGGTGGTGGGGGTGGTGGTGGTGCTGGCTGGGCAGGTGCTGGGTTCTGCTATCTTCTGTGTGTTGAAATCACAACAAATAAAAATAAATTCAACTCAATAAAAACAAAAGGACCCTAAAGTGATCTATCAGTTGTTCTTGATGTGTTGCTGTCACCTTTGAAGTGTAAAATGCATGGCACATCACAGGAGAGGGGGGTTTATATAGTGTGAAATCGATCCCGATTCTGGATCATAACTATAGATATCGACCCACCAAAACAATCAGTCCTGTCGGGAAGGGTTGGGAACATGTTCCCGGATTGTCTGTTTGTCTTTATGGCTCATCTGTTTGTTATCCGGCTTGTCTGTTAGGAGTTTAGGGCTTGTCGTAGTACTTCTACGACTGGTCGTGCAAAAAACGTTCCTAACCCTACGTCTTGTCGGGAAGGTCATTACGGCCTGTCTGTAACTATACCGTCCTGTTGGGGATTTCATAACCGACTCAGCATTTTCGTGTGCTTTTTCTCATGACTCTACGACTTTTGCAACCGATCCTAGAGTCGTAGGGTCGGTTACAGGGTCAGCTCCGGTGGAACACCTGCATTAAAGAGAACCTTATTTTGATCTGAAGAACTATTTTATTTTATTAAAATAGTATTTTGTATCATTTTGGCACAATAGTCAGTATTATGGAGCTATTGCATATATAAACCAAGAGTTGTATGTGTTTTGGCTGTAACCCTGACCAATTCTCAAGACAGCAAGTTTTTTTCTCCATTTTGCTGCATTTATGCAGTCATGTGTTCCTGCATTCTGTCATTGTCAAAATGTTGTAACTCTTGCTATTGTTCTCAGGGAAGATGCAAAAAGGGATTCCATTTACCAATTCAAAGGCCCACAAGCAAAATGACTGAGGATATGGGAACTGATAAATGACTAGTAATGAAAGTGACACAGAAACTATCTATTTACTTGTCATAACCTCCTTTGTTGGGATCCCATTCCACATCACACAGTGTTTAGAGGCAATCTGCTGAAGCCTATACAAGAAATGATAGGTTTCCATTACTCGATAAGGCTACCTTGTAATTAGAAGATTATAATACCTTGTTATTTCTTGACAGCCCTCCATTGTTATAACGAGATTGCTTTTTATGTGACAAGACAGCCATTACCCACACTGAAGTGTTCTCAGATTTGTCTGGGGTAAAATTGACAGCTACTTGACTGTGGTTTACAACTTAGCTTCTTGTTAAACAACTTTTCCTGGCTTCAGCCAATAATTAAACGGCCTATCGTGATATATTCTATGATATCAAAGTAATGCTCCAACCAATTGAGTCATTCTTGTAACACATAGTACTCTCGTTAGCAATCGGAGGTGAAAGTATGCTGACATTGTTTCATGTGACCTTATTACCATTGAATATAGTATTTTGATATTGTGGTTAAGGAATATTTTATAGGATATAAATGTCATAACATGTTTTATTGGTAATGAATATGATGTACTCATTAAGAATTCAGTAATCTACATTGGTAGTTGTTTGTGAGTTTCCGTTGGTAGTTAGTGCAGAATCGTGACCATCTGGTATCCATTCTTTTTCAATATCCCCTTAAGTATCCATCAAATCATGCCCTATGTAATCTATTGAAACTGACGTTAATCAATCAATCTACAACCTCTTGTAACATGTCACTTACCTATGACTATAGTCATCTTTAAGGTTCTTGTTCTTGCCTTCACAATTCGACCAATACCAGATCTTCTGAGTCCCCCATTCCCAGCAAAGTGTACCCGTTTACCTGGTGAAATACACTGGTGACCATGTATGTGTTGCTGCGTAATTAGCTGATAGTTAATAAATGGAAGAGATTCTTTTACAACAATGTGCAGTGACAAGGGAAGAAATTATAGCCTTTTCTAGATATCTAATTTTGTGTTTTCAAGTATGAAAAAATAGATACATTGCATCACCCCTGTACGATTTGAACCTAACACTAGGGGAGGTATGATCAATCACAATGATATGATTAAGTATGTTTCAAATCTTTCCAGATATGCAAATCATGGAGAATCATATGTGGAATGTACAATAACCTGTATTACCTATGACGGACAAAAGGAAGAAATTAATCATATTTAATGCATCTTCTTATATACCACTGTGGTTATATCAAGCTGACTTCACAAGCTTGTATATGATATATAGTTATTCTTATTATCCCCCACACAATTTAAATAGGTCTAAATAGGGGTATACAGACCGGGGTATATTTTATATTTTTACTGGGGCTTTATTCTGTTTATTGTTGTAACATTAACTTAATTTTTAGGCATTCTTTTTTAAAATATGGACTTATTGCACTTAGTATTCATACTTATTATTTTATCCCAGGTGGAGAATTGTACAAACCATGAAGAATTTGACACATCTAACACATATTTCACTGTTATATCATACCATTGAGCTGCCGTTGACTCTGAGTAGTCTTTCTGGAGATCTCTATCAAGATAAGGGTGTAGCAGACCACGATGACGACCAGTGGAGCACCATAGAGCATGACAAAGTTGAAGATATTGTAGGCCAGCTCGTGTTGGTCACTAGGAAAGAAGTTGAAGGTGACACACTGGTAATACCAGGGATGATCGGGATGCATCTCTTCATGAAAGATCACAGACTGGAATAAACAGGACACATACAAATTCACAATGGTGGTTTACCAATGAATGACTGTAAGTAATATAGCAGTGTGTATCTTGATACTTGTGATGATTTTGATGGGGTAAACAAGTGACAGGAATAAGTATGATGGGAAGAATCTAGTGTGAGCATATAAAGGAAATGATCTGGCAAGTGTGAAAGAAGCCAGGTAAGAAGGCAAGTTGTGAAAAAGAATCAGTGTAAACAAGTATCATAGAAGCAAAGTAATGAGGAAAGTTAAAAGAAAACACCTACCACATGAAAATAACATGAGATTTGGTTGAAAGCTACTTTATTATAACCTCATGTCAACACCATAATCGCTTAAAATTCTAAGATACTAAAATACATCTCAATAGACAATACATTTAAGAATACCATTGCAGTTCAAAGTTGTCACAATTCAATAGAGACTGGGTCTCCATGATGAAGGTAACGGTACAGTAATCAGCTTGATAAATCAAAGAGATATAAACAGAATCCAGAAGCACTGGATAACTGTTAATCAAAGGAACCTAATCATAAATAAGGCACCGGGACATTAGGATTCAATATTTGAGCCTCTGTTAAACTATGTCATATACAGTCAAAGTTAGGGCTTTATGTCCTGTTGCAAGGGTCATGTGACAGGTCTCCTGTATTGTCACCTGTTGGAGTATAACCCACACAGAGGGGATAGCATATGGTTAAAAGCCAAATTTCCTAACCCCTAGGTCACTGGGGACCTGATATTAAAGTAAAATCCTATGAAAGATGGTCATGATTATCAATTCTACGCCCAGTAATTTAAAACCAAGGATTCATACATTTCAGTGGTGTAAGAGAATGTTATAGATAGTTTCTCCTGGTGAAAGAGTCACAGTTTACTATAACAAATTTACTAATAAATAGAGCATTAGGATAGTCGATATTATTATGTTCTAATTATATATTCAAACATACTTTTTCCCTGTTTTTTTTTACTTCCATTACTTCCGTCAAAACATGGTGTGTGATTTTAGAAGGGTGATTTGTATTATGGCACTTAAAATGTGCTTGTGCTAAGACTAAGCATGACCAACTCTTTTATTAGATTAAATTATGGTTAAAAAGGAGATTCATCGTGTAAATTAAACCTTTCTACACATAGAATGCTGTGAAACCACATACCACCAAAGTAATAGATTTTGCTGTAACTGTTGTAATACAATCTACACAGAATTTAATTGACTAGGAGTTGTCTATCGCCAGGATTTCAAACTTGTATTTTCAAGGTTTTTTGGGGTTTTTTTCTGAAAACTGAATACCCCAGCTGTGATATATCATTCATTATATGGTGAGATAAGGTTACAACATCAATTAATAAAGAAACCAAAGTCCCTGTATTTTGTCAGTCTTTTATAAATGAAAATCTTAATAGCTTGAGAGTTCAAAGGAAGTTTGACAACCAGAAATATAACAGATTCCCCTCATGTTTGTCCATCTGTATGTCTGATGATGAGATTGCTCAAGAACTGTAAAGGCCCGCAGGAACGAACGATGACAGAAGTGGTATCAGTTAAAGTAAGTTACAACTCAAAGTATACCCTGGCTTTTTGCACTGACGATACAATACACCAGTATGAAATGATTCATACTTTTGAGAACTGTCAAACTTTTACTGATTTGTAGGTGTCATCAACAAATAACAAGGTACTCTATCAAGTACAGCTTATTTTTGGACTGATTTACAAATTGTCTTTAGTTTAAAAAGGGTACATATCTGAGCTTGTTGTGGTTTGATGATTACTAAACTCATGAGTAATCATCATTTAAACGGATCAAATTGTTAAACATAACACATAAAAACAAATAAGCACTTATAGCAGTTCCCTCACCATTTTTAAAATCTTTTTCCCCAAAATAATTAGCCTCACTTTCATGTTGCTTCAACAAATGTAAATTATTCTGATTTTGGTTGAGTAAGTAATACAAACATGTATTTTGGTAAAGGTTTTTATCATTATAATGTGTCACAAGATTTGCAAAACACTTGTGAATATAACATGCACTCTGGTAAATAAAACAAATTTTACAACTTCGGCATCTAGTTCTCGGTAATATCTTGTGCTGGCTTTCCATGTAACTATCAACAAGTTCCTAAAATAAGGAAACTTAACACTATATAAAATAAGTTTGTGATAAAGAACCGTAAATCTGAGATTAATTCTTCTTACTACTGGCAACCTGTCAGAATTAAGTAGTGAACAGGCTATGAGTTATCGAGGTCAAAAAGGAGTTTTCATTCAAAGCAAAATGGAGGAGTTCTTGATTTTACGGTAAGAATCCCACCCACAGTCATAACTACCCTACCTAAAATGTATAGTATGTTAAGATCTGTAACTCAACCATCATTACACCCTAATAAATTTAATTAAATTAACTGAAATATTATGCAATACACTTATTTGTTTGGAATTGATCTGGGTAAACACACACTTTGTTTTGGACTGGTCTGTAACTCACCTGAGGTGCACTAGCTATGATGCCACACAGCCAAGCAATGATCAGCATGAGTTTTCCCCTGCGACTGCCATCAGTTAAACTCAGAGGATGGATAACTGCAAAGTAGCGGTCAAGGCTTATAGTGATAAGGATGAATGATGACAAGTAAAAACCAAATGCCCGGAAGAACATCAACAGTCGACACCCGATGTCTCCAGCAGTCCATGAAACGGTGATATGCCAGCCAATCTCCATGGGTAACATGACAAAGGTTACTATGAGGTCAGCGGTACAGAGATGCATAATGTAAAGATTTACACGGGAGTTTCTATGGCGATACCTGAAGAGGGTGACAAAGACAGAGAGATTACCAACAGCTGCTATTGCAAACAAGATCGAGTAGAGTATAACTGACACCAGACTGTCATCTGTAAAGACCAACTCCCGAGGTAGAGAGCCATTGGTGTCCTCTCTTGTAATTGTGGTATTGAGATCCAAAGAAAGTATGGATAAGGCGTCTGTTACAGCCTCCAGATTCACTACTGGGAAACTCAGCGAACCTCTGTTTCCCTCTACAATCACTGTAAAGTTATCCCTCACAAATGTGTACATTGTCCAGTATCACACGGTCTGGATATGAATTATACTTGTTTGGATTTTACACAAAAATGTACATAGGCACAGAACCATTGATATATGTAGGCAATATCAGTTGTTACTTGGATATTATCATTACTCTAAATAGATTGAGCCTTTGATCAGTAGTTAAGTATTTTATTCGCAGGATTTGACATTTTTGTTGACAGTAGTTATGACGATGACACTCTTTTATTAATTTTAAAATGTACCTGTGGGTCCAGATAAAATATATAAAATAATTTCTAATACCAACAATATATATTTTCTGGGAATGTTATTCCCAATAAATTTCCAATGCTGCAAAAAATAATTCTCCTCATTCTAAATTGTATTCGTACATATTGTTGAATAGTCGGTAACACTTTCCAGTTAGATCTCGTACACCATTGAAAAACATTCTGTAAAACAACCCCATCACAATTTACATCCTACCAGATTTAATGTTAAGTACAAATTGATGCTCAAGACATAATATACTAAGTCTACCTTTTCTGTTTACTACCTATCTCCACAGCTGTCCTTCATTAATATACAACCTCTCCATTCAAGCGTTAACATCCATGCTTTCATGGTTAATCCACAATTGTACTGTACACCTGGTGATAAGCTCTCCAAACACTGATGAAAAATTGTCAGAGAATGCTGATAACATATCCAAATAGAACAAATCTTCCAGCTAGATGAGTAAATACAACAGGGAACATGTTCACCAACCTTCTCTGTGACAAAAACTTGCTTTTGTTTTTAGTACAAAATACACCTCAATGATCATTGTTCCATTTCCGGAATTATAACTTGTTCATGACAAGTCTTAGTTTAGTTTATCATTTTTATCCACATTGAACAATTGACCACATTACACCCATACAATCTTTTCGAATAAAACAAATCCACTTCATATATATGTATTTCTTTAATTTTTTTCATTTAGCTTCTTAAGTTATCCATCAGATGTTTTTGTTTGTCAATTCTCAATCTGTGATAGTTACTGATGCTAATAATATTTGTAAATAGACCCTGCTCTGTCGAGTCCCACAGATGATTACCCATTAGACAAAAACACAAAAACAACAATTAAACACATCTGTTATGCTCGTGAGCTAATCTTTTGGTTGTTATATTTTGGCATACTTAGCATCTCTAATCCTATAGTTTGCTTTATATACTCGTTAACCAGTGAGGTACTATCTCAGAACATCTTTTGCATTTTCACAGTGACTTAAATAAGAGTTGTATATTTCCTTAGGGCACACTTACAACTGTCACCCATTATTCTTTGTACCTAGGAGACAGAGAGATAAGCCTCATGGAATCCCACTGTAATGAGCAAGTAATTATAAGGCTGCAGACAAGAGTGGATCCTATGGCAACGTTTTGTGGGAGTAGTTTTCCCTTTATTTGTGCTCAGTTAAACCACTGTTCCTCTTAGCCGAGTGAAGGCTTAAAAACGAAAATTGTGTAAGTCGTGTAACACACTTTTGATTACAGACATATATATCTTATTTTCATACAGGTTTAAAAAAACCATTACAACTGAGTGCCTGAACTATTTGTGTTTATTTATCTTTCAACTCTTTAAGCGTGTAACTAATCTTACTTTAAATATAAAATTAGAACTGACCTATATTGTTTCCTGAATAAATAAGGGGTGGCACAGTAAAGAGTCTCTAAATTGTATTTCTCTGCGGCCAAGGCTCAGAAGAGTGTTGACTCAGGTTTATTTTAGGGGGATTAGTGGTACTGACCATATCGAGTTAAACATGTGTCACAAGACGGTTATAAATATCAAATCATAAAAATAAGTTGTATCGCAGTTAGGATGAGTGAGTTGTCTTATAAGTGGAAAGGTTTCCTATTATTCTTATTATTTCTATTATTTTTGTCTGTTCCAGGGCTTTGTTTTGCTCAGGCCTATAAATAACTCCAGGACTTGTAAATTGACTGAGCTTACAGTTGTATTGTACTTGGTCTGAAAATTACACCGAGGACAGAGAAGGATAATGCAGGAGAGATGGTCCCATGGCAAAAAGGTGGACATTACAACTATCATCCCATAGGCCAAGGAGCCTGTGAGACAGAATGCCCAGAAACTGGAGAAGGCGGGTAGAGGGCTAGAAAACCTACTTATCCATCTTGTAGTCTTGTTATTTAGCGCTGCTTTATTAAATTTCTGGTTATCTGAACAAGAACCACTGAATGTCATGTCTATCTGTAGGAACTTCTACTCACCTCGACAAGTGATAGCATGACAAGGGAGTGCAAACACCTGGAGTTGAAGAAGTCACCTCTTTCACATCCGAGGCATATTATGGCCATATTTTTCCAGTACAAAGTTCCAAGTCCATGTGGGATATTCCATTTGTTTTTCAATATAGCTTCTTGTAGACTGAATGGTTTTATCGTATTATATTTGGCTATATGTATGATGGCCTCGCATACTTCTGGGATAAAGTTATCCATGGTTGACCCCCCTTAAACTATACTGCAAGGAGGTGTAGGTTCCCCCCAAATAATCAGATAATTCAGTGTGACTACCAACATCAAACCCCTAGTGATCATCTGAACTGTGAGGTCTACCTACCAGTCCTATTCCCCTATCTAATTCCTCACATAATTCTCGGAGAGTCCTTCGGAATTTCTAATTCTGGCATGATTTCATGTTGGTGGCCATGTTCCTCACTTATCCTGAGCCAAGCGATGATCCAGAACCCAGACATTGCTCTCCTGGAGACATATGCTCTCCCGTCTCCCCTTGCTTGGGTCTCCCTGAGCCTTTGAATCCTTCTGTGCCATTATGAGCCATGGCACCATCTTGGATTTTAAACTACTGTCTAAATATCGTCAGTAGCTCTATGTATACCTTCCTGAACAGCAATTAATCTAACCCATGAGTAAAGTTTCAAGAGGATCGATTCGGTATTAAATTAAGGCTGAACTTTACAAATACATTTTTTAATTTTAGCACAGGTGCAACTAAATATATATTTGAATCGTACATTTGGTGTTGCTAGTTATCTTTACGAATTATGTCAATCTGGTGTAAAAACACAAGGAAATACACCTCATAATCTCGATTAGTCTGGTCAGTGTAACACCGGCCTTGCAATCAGTCTTTGACGTGCAACAAGAGCCATACGGCTTTGCAATTCTATGTGGATTGTTTAAACCAGCTGCTAACAGGAATGTTTTGAAGACAAATAAAAAACAAGAATGTCAATCAATAAAGAAAATAAAAAGCAGATATTCACAGGTCCTTTTTAAAACAGCTGTAGCTTTCAAATGATTTTTTCTGCCAAATTTATTTTATGCTGTAAGAAACGTAATTTAACTTCACCAGATGGTTTGAGAGAGGTTGATCTTATTTCAACAGTCTTACTATTCTCATTGTTTTTTCCCTTTTAAAACTATCTCCATTAGATTTTCATCATAGACCAAATAAAAAAAAAATTTAATGATTGATGGGTTTTAAGAAAAATTGTTTGAAAAGAATCAAATATTGTCTTTTGCCCCATTTTCTTGCTTCTAAAATATGAAAGGGAATGGACACTAAATGGCGAACTTTTTTAGTTGTATATTTCCACACTATTTGGAAAGTATAAAAATATAATGAAGAACTTCCAGCTCTCTATCTTGTCATGTGCACTGAGATTTCTTAACTAACAAGAAAAAGTAAACATATACAGTTTTATCCAGTCACTCTGTGATTATTTAACAGAAAACTAACAGAGTTTGACACATTATGCATTACTATCACAGTATATATGTTACAACCAATCTATGTAACCAGGTATTATGTTAAATGAATAAACATTCGTTTGCAGTGTCAAGGCACTGCAGGTGTCAGTCCTCAGGACCCCTCTGATGATTGTGGGATGTGTCTATTATTAGGGTACCAGTCTATTTTACACAGGTGGGTTGTGTTCACAAACACTTAGTGTTTACGGGTTGCCTAGATTCTAAATGTTACAGGAAGTCTCATTGGTCAGGGGTTTTTGGTGGGAATTCTGAATCCTGAGGAAACCAGTTTTAAGTCAGACTTTGAACGAAAAAACATGAATTTAATTTCCCTTCCCACCCACCCAGAATTTCACTAATGGGTTGAACAGTTCAAATGTCCCTCTCTGGGTCACAGGTGTCTTCTCTGGTTAATATGATTTTATGGTAACTTATATGTTTACATTATGGTTAATTTTATGGTAACTTTTATATGTATTTGTGTTATGTGTATAGCTGTGATATTAAGTTAATGGTAAATAATAAGTTATATAATCAGTGAATAATGGACAAGTTAACACTTAACTTTACATACAGTATTTTATGGTAACGTTTACATGTTTTTATCTTATGTTGATAACTGTAAGATTGATTGAATATGGTATAATCACAAAATGATGGACAAGGTTAACACTTAACACACATATGGTACCAGACATGAATTTAACAAGTATTTTGACGTTAATCTTTAGTATGAGCATCTTAACATCTGATAGTTAACGTGCATGTATTAACTTAAATAATTGTGTAAATCTTAAAGAGGTGTAAATAACTATTAGTTACTATTGTATTTTATTATCATTTTACGTAGTAATGTTTTGCATATGTAATAAAGCTGTAACCCTCATGGGTTGTTTACTGTTGTTGGGGGGGGGACTTTGGGGACTGTTCATTCATTTTACGACATGCATAGGTTGAGGCAATTCGTAAAGTCCATAAATAATCATCATATATGATAGAAAACAGTTCAGGTATTATGTGTTATGCAGGAACCTCACTGTAAGTCATTACACAAAATGCCTCGGCATTTCACATAATATATCTGAACTGATCAGACATTTTGCGAAATGACTGAAATGTTTAGTCATTATGTGTAATTCCTGATTACACAGATTGTCTGTAAAACAATGTACAGGTATTAATAACTATTGCAGTACAAACAAAGGTTTTCAAGGTACTGCCATTTTATGAATATCACTTTTCGTAGTTTTACAGGAAATTTGGTTGTTATTTTCAAAAGGCCAGTAGCTTGCTGTGACCAGGTCCTGTGCATTGTGTATATTGTCCCCAAGTTCGTGAGATTTACGTTGAGGTTTAGCTTAGTATTTTGCAAGAAAAGCAAAAGAACAAGTTTAAAAAGAGTTTAAATATCAACACGCACTGATCCCGTTATCACACGTTATGTAAGATATTTAAAATGCAACAGACAATTAAAAATATCATTTGCTCTAATTTTCCTATTCCTACTTTAAGCTATAATACATTTTGTTTATTTGCCCTGAACCAATCAACACCCCTCACCTTTAAAGTCTGCAGTTCAAAGCCCTGGACCCTAGTGGCTTACTAATGCCCAGAGACTTACAGTGCAAATGCTTGACCAACTGGAATGTATTGGTTTCCTCTGCCCTTTAAACTACCCCTTGTGATTTTTATATATACACCGAAAGCAACGTAAAACCCAAAATAAATCAAATCAAAAAGCAAACCTAAACCAATCAAATTGACCTTCATTCCTCATTAATTTCAATACATAAACTCCTAAGTTATTTTCAAATTCGTCACTGAAAAAGAAGCATCTACACAAATCGCCCACCAACTCTCCAGTAATTCATGACTGGATCTTATCAGCCTGAAAGCCATTCTTAAGAGGGCCAGGCTGACTCTGATGACTGTTTTTCATTTTGATAAGAATTGATCTCTGACAGACTTGTATTTAACCTTATGTTATTTAAACTAAAAAAATAACAGTTGACCTTGAACCATTGATGGTGTCACCCATGTGTGCGGATTATATATATATATCCTTTTCTGTATCTTTTTTCGTTAATTTTAAAAATATGTAACATTGCACATAGTGTGTAACATTAAGATGTACAGAAAGCTAAACAGCATGATTTAATTTTCTGTGCGGTTAATAACCTAAAAGCTATAAAAACATCAGACTTAACAACAGACTTTAAGTAAAGATCTCTGTTGTGCTGTTTACTAGTGGGATAGAAAAATGTAGATGGCAATCACTTAAAAGCATCACTCCTTTGGTAGATATCTTATTTCTTCTGTCACTTGTCTGTTTCTATTGTTATACACTTCAATTCCCTTGAAAACAAAGTCTTGTATCGTGACAATCTTAAGGTTTTATTCTCACAAATCTCCATTTGACATTCTATTTTATCCCGTTATTAAATTTATATATCAATTCTTTCTCTATTTGAGTCCTTATTGTTTTATATACGGTCAAGTTGAGTAAATAATCACTTGCACCCCCCTGAGGCCATGGGTTTGAACCCAGCTGCTAGCAACCCAGTAAACATTTTTTAGGTTTTGCAAAGGTTTGAAAGAAAACGTTTGACATTCAATTCTTACTTTTAGGGATTGCATGTGGTGCAATGTTTGACAAAGTCCTCTAAAATCTTTGTTTGGACATGTTTGAAGGTGAAGGTGTAACACAACATTAACACAACATTAAAACATTTGATAAAAAACATTTCAAAAATGTTTTAAAATAATGGGTATGAAAACCAGTTGATATTAAATGTTTCTAAAACATTTTCAGAGTAAATATAAAACACAGTCAACAAATGTTGTTTAAACGTTTTGAGTGTACTGTTTATCAAGCATTTCATGATGAATGTTTGAAAAACATTTCCAGCATAACCTTCATTTCTTCAGCTATTTTATAAATGTTTAAAAAATATTTCCAGTCAAACCTAGATTCTTGAGTTATTTTATAAACGTTTAATAAATGTTTTCAGTAACAACGTTTGTATAGAGAATGTGCGGGATGACACCTTGGTGTCAGTTAGGTCATTCCTGAGAGGGTACCTTAAGCTGACATTTAGTATGCATCACCATGCTGCTTGTAAACTGGCCTCTGATTGGCTGTCCTTGCCTTCTTTAGCCAAAAAAATTTGAACCCTTCTTCCATTTACAGCTCACACTTGGAAGGGGTAACAGCTCAAGGACAACTTTATTTTTATTTTTCTTCTGCATGTACTTTGGGTTGTTGTTTTTAGTTTTATTTTATATTATCTTAGTTCTGCAACCTTCGGTATATGGAGAAGAAAAAGTATAATTTGCGTTCTCAAAAAGCTGATACTCAGGTATCTTTTGATTTGCATTTTGCAGATGATAACGAATTCATAACGAACTTGTTGGGACAAAAATCACAAGCTATGTCTCACCAAGATTCGGACTCTTCCCTATCAGGCAGTGAACTTGATTGTGGACAGATAATTCATTCATCTGACAGTGATGGTGCGGGCCCCAGTGGGCGTTCATTTAACCGATTACAGGTCGAAAATGCTGACAAAAGTGCCCATGATTTGGATTTTCAAGAATCACAAACACTGGTAAATCAACAAATTCTAGCTCAGCTTGCTGCCATCGGTGACAGGCTTCAAAAATTGGAAGATAAACCTGTAAAGAAAACGGCTGATAGATCCAAAATCAAGGGCACTCGTGTCACTAAACCACATAAGAGTACTCGGGTAAACAAAACAGAAAGTACTCATGCGGAAAAAAGTACTCCTACAACCAACAGTGCTTGTTGTTCTCAGTCGGATACTGCCCATATTCCTTCTTTAGAATACATTAGAGCAAACAATCAAATTCAACGCAGTGTTGAAGATAGAATTAAAGAATTACAACAGCTTGCAAAAACAGGTATGTCTGAAAATAAAATTAAATCTCAAAGAGGTGGATCAGTAGATGTTTTTGTAAAACATAGGGTTAAATGGCCACATGAACATGTCCTGGCTGGTTCCCAGAAAGAAAGAGTTTCATACGACCAGTTATCGATGGGCTAATGGATGGCAGGTTTTTGCAGAACAATGCGTGAAGAAAATTGTATTCAAAATAAAGATGCAATGCTAGATTATCTTATTTCGTTACTAGATTATTCAAATGATTTTTCTTGGAATTCTGCAAAGGCCTGCCATGCAGTGCTCCTATGTCGAATGGAACAGGGTGAAATCAAGGATTACACACAAACTGATCTTATCGACCGTATTAGGCGAGCTCATGCTCAACGCCATGTCCCTTCCACTCAGAATTTTTCAAAAAATGTTTCCAAACGTGAAAAAATGCTAAAACCATGATTTGTCAGTTTTTCAACCAGGGCTCATGCATGCATGCAGCAACACATGAGACCAAAGGTGTGGTCTATAAACATGTTTGCAACCATTGCTTCACAAAAAATGGGAAATCATTTCCACATCCTGAAATGGATTGCAAAACCAAAGCTAGAAATACAAAAAACGAATAAGCTTGGGCGTTGGTTCATCCAAATTGTGTCATTATACAACTAGAATGATTTGGAATACCAAAAATGATCAAAAATCAATCACACATGCATATAATGCAAACATTCAAACAGCTTTTCAATGGTTCAAATCTTCCAAAGCTTTTAATAACACAAGAAACCATAGAACCTATGCCCAAGTTCTCAAGACCTCTGATTTCTATCACAGAGGTACCATTTCTGAAAAACATTGTACCTCGGGTCCCCGCATCGTCACTGTCAATAACGAAAAGGTCAAACCAAGAATAGTTGCCCCTTCCAAAGTGAGTATAAATGCAAAGGGCTGCACTTCCCTCAAAAAATCTTCCTCAAAAAAATGGGAAAAACATAGTAGGGACAGTCCAAATGCTCAGCAGCAGGGGTTTCTAGCCAATAGGTTTAACATTCTTATGGATCTTCATGATGATTCGTCATCACATCGTTATGTCGACACTGAGGGATCTGAGGGGGAAATGCAGCCCTTTATAGATACAATGGTGCCATTGCACACACAAAATGTAAATACTCGTTCTATAAACGGTGACCAAAAATTACACAATGTTATGACACACCATGCCCATGGTCCAAAAAATACCCAAATTCTGTCAAGCGACATTACGGCAAACCATGTTGTTATGGATACACTGTTTGATGGCCCCTCCATACGTACCAATTCTAACAAACAAATGACAACAACCTTTGTTGACAAAACTCAAAAACATGTATCTAGGGATGAAGAATTACAGTTTTCTGCAAATTTACAACAAATTCCCTTATACGTATGGAAAAATAAACATCTTAGCAAACATCATGTCGCTTGTATAGCCCAAAATGGTGAGGACTTTGGGTATATCCCTTTGAATGACTTGAAACTCTATAATGGTCCGGATATTTTCTGGTAAAACATACCTGATATATTAGAAGCTCACAAAATAATACGAGATAGTGGAGTGCTAAATTTTTTGAAATCAAGAATACCAGTACCCACTCAACTGAATCCTGAAAGATGGTATTTCCATTTGCAAGATTATTGGGATCAGCAACTCCCAGATCTTATAAACTATGGATTTCCACTCGATTTTGATAGGAAATCCAACCTTCAGTCAACATATCATAACCATACTTTGGCCATTCAATATATGGATCATATAGATCAGTACTTGTCTGAGGAATTGAAGTATGGGGCAATATATGGCCCTTTCAAGCAACTGCCATTTCCTGTTCACATTTCTCCTCTCATGACCAGACCAAAACAGAATACTGATAAACATCGTGCAATAATGGACCTTAGTTGGCCCAAAGGGGCATTCCAAATTTAAATATCTGGATACATATTTTTCCTTATCTTATCCTTCTATTGATCATATAGTCCAACATGTCAGACAATTGGATCCAGGTTCCTTATTGTACAAAGTAGATATCAGTAGAGCGTTCAGACACTTGCGTATTGATCCGGGAGACATTGATCTGTTGGGAATGCTCCATAAAGATCTATTTCTGGACGGATCTCTGCCTTTCGGATTTCGACTCGGATCCGGATTTTTTGAGAGATGCTCCGATGCCATCAGGTTCATTATGAAAAAACATAACCATAATGCACTCTTAAATTACATAGATGACCTCATATATATTGGATTGCCGTCCAAAATATATCAATCATATCAATTTTTATTATCTTTGCTCAAAGATCTAGGACTAGAGGTGAGTGATTCAAAATTGGTTCCTCCCTCTACATGTGTCACATGTTTAGGTATACAGGTTGACACTGTCAATAAGACGTTGTCTATTCCTCAAGAAAAATTGGTGGAAATTAAAGAAATGTGTAAAACATGGACACAAAAGAAAGTTGTGACTAAACAGCAGTACCAATCCTTGTTAGGATCCTTACTGTATATTACAAAATGTATCAAACCGGCTCATATTTTCTTGAACCGTATGTTACAAGTATTGAGGTCCCATCATGACTCCCATAGATTAACATTAGATTCTGAATTTTTTCAGGATTTATGTTGGTTCAATACCTTTTTAGACCAATATAATGGGATTACTTATTTTGATAATAAGACACCTCACCATGTAGTACATCTCGATGCTTCTTTGTCGGGTATGGGCGCTACCTTTGCAAATATGGTTTATACCTTGCCCATTCCTCAGCATTGTCAACACTTACATATAACACAGCTTGAAATGTTAAATGTGGTGGTGGCTCTGAAGGTATGGGCTTCTATATGGTCAGATAAGGTCATTGACATTAAATGTGACAATTTGGCAGTGGTGGAAGTACTTACTTCTGGTAAGATACTTTTCTGGCCACCTGTGCCCGAAATATTTGGTTAATTTGTGCCATCTTTAATATACAGATCAGAGTTTGGCACATACCTGGTAAAGCCAACAGCATTGCTGACTGGCTTTCTAGGTGGAATATAACTAAAGATCCTATGGCTAAATTACGTCAACTCTTACCACATGTTATATGGGTTCATACACATATGGACCTCATGAAACTTAACCATAACATATAATTTTGTTTTTCAGATGGTGACACCCCTACTGCCCAGCTTGCCACCAGGGCCAGACAGAGGTTACACTTGGCTTTTCAACCAGCCACTTCTAGGACATATCATCGTATGTTCACCGATTTCCTAGGCTTCTCGGTGGCAACTGGGCTGTGCCACCATCAGGTAAACCATTCTGTTTTGCTTATGTTTATGAAATTTCTGTCTGAAACTGGTCATACAGCAGCCAATATTGCCAATTACATGGCTGGAATTAGAGCACAGTTTATAATCCATAACCTAGATACCACACCATTTAGGCATGAACAAATTCCTCTTTTTTCAAAAGCTTTAAAACTAGATAGACCCCTACAACCAAAATCCACAGCCATTATATCCACAGATCTACTGAAAGATATCCTCTTGCTCACACAGAAACTGCAGTTTCCTGTACAGTTTACTGCCTTATATTCTTTGGCGTTCTTTATAGTGTTCTCAACAAACCCTTTTTACTATGACCGGGTATGCAGTGGTTTCAGCGGGCGGGTACCCGGGTATCCGCGCCGATGGGCGATAATAGCTGAAGCTACAAATATCTCCATATTTACAGACTTAAAACCTACAGAAATAATGGGATGCAACCATTTGCTTTATTTCTTGTTGGCCACGGTTTTGCATTCAAAACAATATTGCACGGAAGAAAGGTTAAATAAAAAAAGACTTCTGTACATTCAAAACACGGTTGTTTATATAAAAATGGAGTCACATGACCTATCACAAAAGCATTACACTACTGCTCGAATGTAGTTTAGGAATTGAAACTTTATTGTTATTTCAGGTTGGTAAGTTAATTTTATTAACGTAAAATTATTAACTACTGTGTGAAAATATTGTACTCTTATTTATTTAAGGAGTGCATGTCACTATATATGGCCAATATACAGCGTTTTATGGACTCGGAATTAAGAAACTGTGTTGATATACTGACGATTTTCAAAGGGTTCCGGTATTTGACAATGTATAAACAACTAAAATAAAAGACAAATAAAATACTATAAACGGTGTACAAGGGTGAAAAACAATATTATTATGCATTTTAATTGAATAGTTTAATTTTAAAGTGAATTAATGAAGTTCACATACGTCTGTACTTGGTCAGCCAATGTGGGCGATATTTACAGAAATAAGCTTAGATTCGGGTACTCGGGTATGAGATTTCAGATTCGGGTAAGTATTCAGGGTTCGGGTACCCGGATATCCGGGTACCCGTTGAGATCACTAGTTTTTTACCTTCCTGCGTATTTCCAATATACTACCACATTCTATTGCTGCTTTTGACCCTTCTAGGCAACTAGCTTGTGGAGATATCATACTCACAGACCAGGGGGCCAATGTGCTAGTTAAATGGTCGAAGACAATTCAAAACAGATCTGATATACATACAATACCCATTCCAGTGTTGGGAGAGTCCATATTGTGCCCTTATAATGCAATCACATGTTTGCTTAAACACACTTCAGGGTCTTCCAATTCTCCCTTATTTGCCATTTCCAGGTCCCATGGTCCTGTTCCCCTGACAGACTCAGTGGCAAGACGCCACCTACATTCTATCTCAACAAAATTACAAATTTCCCCCCCCTTTGAAGTTCCATGATTTTAGGCGTTCAGGGGCTACCTGGGCTTTTCACAATGGGTCCCATTACACCATATCATGCACCATGGGACCTGGAAATCGGATTCAGTATGGAAATATATCAAATCTATCCCCCAACTATCCTCACCAGTTTCTTCCACATTCCAATGACTCCTACATTCATGAACTACTTCTTTGGCTGTTTGGGTGCCTATGTCCATTCCAACCACACATCTCTCCCACTTATTTTACAAATCCATCCTAAATTCCCATGGTTCCACACCTTGGAACTAAAAAATTGCTCTGTAATTCAACCAGTTACAATATACCAACCAGGGCTATGCCCACTTTCACCTTTATTCAACCTATGACCCACTCTTTCCTTTATTTAACCTTTGACCCTTCAAGGTCACATTCTTTGTAAGATTTCAGTCTTCTATATTCCATGGGGGGGTTGACCAAATCTTATGTCAGTAAAATGTTAAACTTGTCATCACCACAGTATCCCAAGTCCTGTGTCCTTGGTTTCATGTCTTCATGTGAATATTTCATAAATATAGTAATGTTATAGATTTACAGTTTATAAAAAACAGCAATTTTATAGACTTAATGCTATTAGTAACTGTTGTACATGGATAAATGCAACTTATATCAAATAGATGCTATTATTTTATGTTATGTATGTTATTAACAGTCAAAGAATAGTAAAATAAATATTTATATCCCAACTTTTGGGTTTCTTTGGTACCCTCTGGGGAATGTTTATAAAACGTTTTTAAACATTACTGTTTAAACGTTTATTTGGAAACATTTAGAAAACCATAAGATAAGGTTTAAATAGGTTTTAATAACGTTTTGTAAACATTTAAAACATTTACTTATCCATGTAATTCCTGCTCCAGGTGAGGTAGAAACAGTATTTAAAATTAAATAGAACCATTTCAGCTTTAATTTACACGAAACTGGCCGTTATTTTCAAATGAGACAGAATATGTCAATGACACAGAATATGTCAATTCTCAGCCTAATTCAAATACGGACCATCAATGTACCTGCTGTACAATGGATCTAAATATTGTCCACTGCTTTCATCATTAAATAACTCATATGCATATTCATTGATGATTGAATTAAACAATGTAGGTAGCATGCTGCAAATTTCACTTTTCACAGTTTAATTCCTGACAGATAATATGAATATCTCGATATTTAAACTAAAAACCACAATGAATGTTTTACTGAAATTTAATAATGGTTCACACACTACCAGTGATCCCTCTATGACCTTAGTCCATAGGAAAAGCTGATAGTATTCAAATAAAGTTAGATTGTAACTCAAAACAATGTGCAATGTTGCCAGATTTTCAACCCTTTGTATTCTTGTGATTATAGAAGGTTCTAGAAAAATGTACACAATACAGTGGCCAGAAGGTTCCAGAAAGAAAGAATACATAATATATTTCCAGTTTTACACAAGAGAGGTCAGCATTAGCTAGACCAATTGTGTGAATGACACAGAAAAATCAATAATTGAATGTCCTTATATGGTACGACAACTCTACACTTAGTGTACTGCCCTTCGTAGTAGACACACTGGTAGAGTGTCCTTATATGTAATATATCTTACTTCCATGCCAGACAAATAAGTCGGTACACTTGACAATAGCAAAAGCAGACAGGAAACCCATTAGACATAGAGAAGATCTCAGATTTCATTTTGTCCAGTTAATCAAGCTGTAGAGAAGTGATTAGTTCAGTACGAATCAACCTCCCACACAAGACCCAATAATGTACAGTCAAATTATACCGAAATTATTAGTGTTCTAGAATGTGTCTTCATTGTAGATACTCTCCATTTGTATATAGCAATATTAAAGAATAAAGTTACATGTGTATTAATTTTTATGGTGTGTATTTATGTGAAAGGTGAAATAGGCAGACCAAACAAGAGCACTGCATGTGTTTTTATCAAAGGAAAAACATAAATAAACTGATGACTCAAACCATAACAACTGAAGAAACACAAAAATACCCAGAACCCCTGATAACTGCTACAGTTAATGAAAGGCTATCAATTTTTACATCAACTTTATTAATCTGACCAAGTTAATGCTTTGAAGGTTCACTCTTTAAAACTTCAACTTTTTTCAATTACTGAAAATTCGCGAAAACCTACCAGCATAAAAATACCAAAGAATAAATAAATAATGTGTCAAAACATGGGAAATGCCATAAAAATGAAATATTTAAGCCACGACAACACTGCTACCAAAAAAAAACCACCCACCTGAATAAAAACTGATATAAGTGCAGGATGAAGACACAAGTATTTATCTGCATATTAGCAGGTGTACTGAATGGCCTATTTAAACTGAAATGTACCATCACACTTGTTTTAGGTATTTAATTCAAAGTGCTATTCTGCTATAGTGACCTAAGTTAGTCACATGCTAACAGATGCCATTGCTCATGCCAAGAATTTAGCCATTGCCTTTAGCACGATCCACCTCAATGCAGTGATCCTTAATCATCTATTGCCAAAAAACATACTCCTGAAATACAGAGACCCTAAAGACCTTACCAAAGTGCATTATGGATATCTTGACTGATACTCTGACCTTCATTTTGTACCCATGTAAAGTATTTTCCCAATATAAACAAACATGTGATTATATAAGTATACATACAAGAAACCCAGTGTCCAAGTTGTTATTAAATATCTCAAATTATCCATTAGGTCACACATTTGTTGTCATGAGTTTAAATGCTCCTAATAACTACATGGAATAAATCATTTTTGGTCTGTCCTTTTGTAACCAGATCTATTTAAATGGTTGTCTAGGACAAAGTTTAATTTTGAGTAAAAAACGAGTAGAGTAAGGAGACTCAACTATTTAGTAATTACGAATGTATAAAATTGTGAGACATGCTAATAACATTAGTCTGTCAAATACCAAAGACAATGGAAAATACCCCAGGCTATTTTTTTATCTAGTGGGTTATGTTATTAGTCCAGATATTTGACTGACCTGGCCACCTTTGGTTGAAATTTTTAGTATCATGAAGAGTTTTTGCAGAACAATGTAACTTAAATAACACCATCTGAGTTCACTAGTGTTGTTACTTATACCCAATATTAGATTTAACGTATTTTATATTACACTTCTCAAAGGCAAAGCTTAAATTAAAATATATTTATTATTTATTTTTATTCACAGAAATTGAAATATCAATCAAATCTCATCTACTCTACTCGTGTATACTCTATGTGGCTTATTTCAATTTAAGTTAAGTTGAATAAAAGCAATATAATATTTCTTTTTGAAAAAAAAATTGCACAATATAATTTGTAGTGTTAATACAACTTAAAAAGGTAACTGAATTTGCATACCAAAATAAATCAAAATGAAGCCGTTACTTTTTGTTGTTCCTGTTATATCTAGCAGATAACTGTAATTGAATTATCTAAAACCGAAGGAAGATGAAGCTTTCACTGATCAAATGAATAGACTTGTGCGAGGAATTGAAATGAGAAATTTCAATCAAAAAATTGAAAAGACGATTGATCAGCGGCGACATTGTAAAATCATTTTTTCACATTTTATATCCTGTTCACACTCTTCAAATAAGATGAACTAATTTATCTCTGACTGAAAGCTGCACCATGTCACATCACTGAGCCATATAGTGCTCATGGAGCGCAGACCTCTACCAGGTGACATTTCCGAAAATTCTGGATTTTTTGTAGCAAGAATATGATTTGGCACTTGGCCAAAATGTAACCACTTCTTCGTTTTGACAGTCTCTATTCATACAAAAAATCCGTGATGATCCACTTATTACCTTTAGCGTAATGCCAACCAGAATCAGTAACCAACCTAAGTCATTAAACATACATTGAAAAAAAGAAACATACATTGAAAAAAGGGACCTTTGAAAAGTCGGAGTTTTTGTATCCAGAATATAATCCAGATCTTTCCTAAAATGTAACCACTTCTTCCTTTGGGCAGACACTACCCATATTAAAAACCCCCAAAAGATCTATTCATTACTTTTAGGGTTATCGAGAAAACAAACAGACAAATGAATGGTCACCCCAAAAATAATCTCTCAATAGAGATAACAAAGTGTAAATTCATATTGCTTTACAGATATATGATAACTGACCGTCTCAACTCTAAATATTTTAAACTGTTCAAAACCCCCAGGGCATGCACCTGACAATGGATAGTTTATGGTACAGTCATGTATTTCAGTGTCTTCAATTATTTGGTCTTGTGTTTGAATTTAGGCAACTTTACCTGACAACTGATAGTTTATGGTGCAGGAAGGGTCACATTTATCACATTAACTTATCTTTGTTATTTTAGAGATACATTACTCGTATTACCCATGCTTGATTTATACACGTGTATCCAGTTTCTATTCTGACGCCAGACACATAAACTTGAAGGGAAATATGGACAGGTTCACCTAATGTCAAACAGATTTCCTTCTTCTTTTTTAGTGTGCCCCATTCGACTGTAGATGGTTCTGCTTGTCTGGAGAAGTAGGAACCCACCATTCTCAAGTGAATTCCATTTTATCAACCCACTCACAGGCTTGATTTTATATGCAATTTTACCCTGTCAAAGACAACGCATTGTAACACATTATCTTGCATTTTTGGATCTTTAAGTCTTACCAGTCAAATCAAATTGAAACAGAAGCATTTTAAATTTCAATTGAAAATATTATTATCCTACTGTAATTTCAATTGAAAATATTATTATCCTACTGCACTGAAAAAAATGCAAGACAGAATTGAATGAGAAACACAAAGAAACATATTTTTGTTCATTGGTAAATATATTTCAGATTTTAGTCATGCTCCCTTTGTCTTGTTAAATTGCAAAAAATGAAGGTTTTTACATTGAAGTAGAAAATCCTAAAATATCAGATATCCTTAGCATATTTCAGCTTTCACATCGAAGTAAAATAAATGTCTATACACGTTAAAAAGTTTTCAAAAACGTTTGAAATACATTGTAAAATAAACATTTTATCCATAAATTTTGAAGTTATTTTCTTCAGTAGGAAAGTCGGGGCATAAAATGACGGAAGAAATTTGATTAAAGTGAATGTCCATATTTTGTCTTTATTCTTAGTTATGGCATCAATATTGGAATATAAATTATTTTAGCTTGAATTTTATCACCAACGTCATTGCGGACATTATGGTGGTAACATTTTCTAATTCTAATAATATGTTATGACAATTAATCTGAGACTCGACTGTGCTTCAGTCAGAAAAAGCAGGACACTCTAATGAAAAAGTCAGGCATATTTAACATAAGGTCAGCGGGGAAACCCTGAGGTGGATATTACTTTGCAAAAGGATAACATTTTAAGCTTCTTCTTGATTGGCGAAGAGAAATAGCAGGGTGGATATTTTTAAGAAATTTATTTTAAACACTTCTGGAAAAAAACGGACCCCCAAGAATCTTACCATTCATCTGACTCCTCATTTTCATATGCACACAATTTCTGGCTTGAAAAACAAATCTATTTAGGATGGATTGTTTGAAAGTACTTATAACCAAATGTTTCTGTCATAAGCAGTACAAGCTGTAATTGTAGGAATTCCAGTAGTAGCCGACTGCTTACAACGCATATGGCATGACAGCTATGTCATATGTCAGATTCTGTCTGAGGTGCAGGAAATTCCATATTTGGACAAAATAAGGTTTAAATTAACTCTGCACCTGCCTAGAGAACAAAAAGTGGGAGTCAAACTGTACACCCAGATTTCTCAGCAGGATGTTCAGGATGTCAAGGCATTATTGATGATTTTGACTTGGCAGGTTATCAATTTTTTCTTGCATTTTTTTAAAAATCCAAAATGATGACCTCTTTTTTATATGGTTAAATTTCAACCTGCAACCAGATAGTATTGCAGAATATATTGCAATAACCTTGCTGAAACAAGTGGTATACAGTAAAAGAATATTAGACCCATGACTGAGCCCTGATCACCACCATGAATTTGTTACCAAAGATTTGAAAGTGTGGGACCAATCTTTATCTACTGGAAGCAATTACTGAAATAAGACACAAACCAACCGGATACTGTATTAACTACACCTTACCAAAATGATAAACAAGTATAAGGAGTATGAAGGGTATCAAATGCTGCAAACTGGTCGAGTAGTACTATAGAAGTGGCTTCACCCTTTACCAAAGAGAGGTGCACATCATTTTATATTGACAGCAGTACAGTTTTAATTGAATGACTAACCTTATAAGCAGATAGATATTACTGATGGCTCTTATTGATCAGTCCATAAGAAGTTACATGATCAGTCAATTTGAGTCAACCACCCACTCCACAAGTTTAGAAATATAGCCGAAGCCAGACACAAGAGACTTACTTCTTAACTTGTCCTTAGTCAGACAGGCTTGTTAATTAGTAGAGTGGCCATAGTCTTTTCTAAACCATCCAGTAGATCACCCTCAACCAGTGGACAATTTAAAAATAATTTCTGAATTTTATCTTCGGGAAACCCTGTAATCCTTTAGCCTTACCTATAAAAGAGCGACATTACTGAGCAAAATTATTTAGTCGTTGGGTCAGCTTGCCAGGAATGATTCACTTCAGCAGGAAAATCCTTTTATGAGGCAATACGCAGTGTTGGAGCATACTCTTAAGTTTTAAGGAATATTTAAACTCAGATGATCATACAACAGACATCAGAGGACAAAAGAGCCACATTGTAATGATAAATGTTAGAAAAAAAAAACCATTTTAATCCGGCAAAGATTTATATGTTAGATTCTTACAAGCAGGTCTTATATTGCAAAACTGCTTCAAAGATCGTTGTTAATATAACTGTTTGTGTTCACTTGTGACTTCTGTGCATTTATTCTGTTATCAAAGGTTTAGAAACGACCACTTTATATTCATAAGCGTCACATTTATTGGTCTGGGATCACTGTGTCAACTTTTTAGACTTTTGAACTGTATCGTTGATCAAACAGACTCTCGTTTGAAGACATTTCCTTTCCAGCCTTTGATATCATACAATGAAGTAAGAAAATATTAATGTCATGTATTAAGGGCATAAGCTATGATTATAGTTTGGAAGTTAACCTGTCTTTCTTTATTTGTAAGCTTCTTCAATTGTTATTTATTCAATATTTATATTTTGTCTATCAATAACAACTCTCAGACCTGGACAAAATGTCATTTATTCAGTGTCTCAGGTGTTTTCTCCAAATTCTTAAATTTGTAAACCTCCTATAAAATTCTGGTAAGAACAATTTCATCATGGATTTGTTATGCTGATGTAAATATTCCGTCTTAGATACGTGTGTTAATCAGTATACAGTGTGACATCGTGAAATATAATGTAAGCTTTATGTATACATAATTTGACATCAGTGAAATGTATTACTCACGTTTTGTATACAGAATGTGACATCAGTGAAATGTATTGTACACTTGATGTGTACAGAATGTGACATCAGTGAATTGTGTTTCACAATTTTTGTAAGATTTTGCATTTTTATGAAAACTATGGAGAACGTATTTTAGCATATTATGATTTTTATTTTTTTGCAAGATTTTTGCATTTTTATGAAAAGTATGGAGAACGTATTTTAGCATATTGATGGAAAAATAGGATGAAAAAAAACTAATACGAGTCAACATGTGGGTGTTGACAAGGTCAGCACTGGGGGGGTCTTTGGTACGAAAATGTTAAAAAATTTAGAAATTTCCTTGTCCTGCATTGTGGCAGCCTGTGATTGGCTGTCCACTGGTCAATTGAAAAAACTGACCACGCTTCTTCCATTTGCATGCTGACCATCCACGAGGAAACATCTGAAGAATTATTTTACCAGTTTACATAGAATACATTCATATTTTATGTTATAGGGTATTTAGTTTTTATTGTTTATGTTACTGTGATAGTCATGACTGACAAGAGAGCTTACAACTTGCGATCTGGTGGCAGTGAGGCTGTTATACCCGTCCAATTTGAAGTGTCAGATGACAGATTTATTTCGAGTCTATTGCAGAGTCAACAGAATACTTCCAAAACAGGTCAGGTGTCGGATTCCGACTCTGGTAGTGAAAGTAATGACAGTATGTCAAATAATGATTCAGATACTGAGCGTTTAGGGGCTAGTGAGAGTACTGGGACTGATAAACAAGTACCAGGTATTTCAAGTAGCTCCAATACCTATAGTTCTGCCGTTGTTTCTCAGCAAGAGATAAACTTGCAAATATTAGCACAGTTAGGCAGCATTACTGAGCGTCTAGACATGATAGAAAGTAGAAAAAAATGTAAGAAAAGTAATGATGTTAGAAAATTGAAATCTAAATCTAAAAAACACACTGTTGTGCCCCAACCCCCGGTCACACTGCCTCCTTCACAAGTATCGGCTCCAACACTTCCCAATTTAAGTGTGTTGAGAGAGGATGCATACATACAAGCCCAGGTTGAGCAACGGTTGAAAAATTTGATGGAGGACAGCAAGTCAGGTACAAAAATTAAATCACTTAGGGGTGGGGCTGTCGAAGTGGTGGTTCCCCATAGGGTAAAGTGGCCCCAAGAGTACGTTTTGGCGGGGTCAAAGAAAGAACGTGTACAGTATGACCAGTTATCAATGTCTCAGTGGGTGGCTGGCTTTTGTCGCATCATGAGGGATGAGACTGATGCTCAAAATAAAGATTCAATGCTAGATTATTTAATATCACTGTTAGAAGATGCCCAAGATTTTTCTTGGGATGCGGCAAGAGCCAGCGTTGTGCAGGATGGAGCAGGGTGATGTAAAAAATTACAAAGATGTGGATAAGATTGTTAGAATTAGGCGTGCAAATGCACAGAGGCACTTTGCTCCATCCCACAACACTTCCAATGTTAAAAAACAGAACCAAAAATCCAACAAGACGTTGCCTTGTATGTACTTTAATCAGGGAACTTGTTCTTTTAGCAAGACTCATGATACCAAAGGTATCAACTACAAGCACATCTGTTCAGCATGCTTTGCTATGGGGGGCAAGACATACCCCCACCCAGAAATTGAATGTCGAAATAAAAGTCGAAAAAATTCAACAAAAAACGATTAGGTCGGGGCATGGGAGTTCCGGGACATGCCCTGACTCGAAATAGTAGGTTTTTTCACAGCAAGATTCTGTCGAATTCACAATATGAATATCAGGCAAACAAGAAGTTAGCTTTTAAATGGTTCCATAGTTGGAAAACTTTTCAAAATATAATTCCTGGAAAAACGTACGCACAAGCATTGGTATTAGGTGCAAAAGGTACCCAGGCAGTTCAGCAAGTGGGTTCGAATACTGTGCAGAAATCCGAGTTGGCTGATCAAGCCAATGCGTGTTTAAGCAATAAAAATGTTGTCAAAAAATTTGCTAAACAGAAAAATGATGACATAAAACAACAGCGACTTGCTTTTCCAAAACTCCATGGTAGTGTGACCGGGGGTAAGCAGACCCCAGTGTCCGAGGAAGTTCAAATATCTTTACAGAATAGATTTCTTCCATTACAAGATATACAAAATGACTGTAGTTGCACAGAACCAACACACTCAGTCCATACTGTTGAAATATCTCATAGCATGGTTAGGCAACCAAAAAATTTTAACTCACACGGTCGAAGGGCTACCAATGGTGGCAAGGGTGAAAGTTGCAAGACACAACTGAATAGTGACATGGAGCAAACCTCCATGGAAGTTAATCAAACCAATCCAAAAATCCATATTCAGGAGTGTAGTAAATGGCAGGGCCAGGATCAGAAGAATGTGAATAGTCACGTGACTGATTCGAATATATATTTAAACGGAAACTGTAACCTTAATAGTATTCATGACATAAACTGCAAACCGGTACATGTCTTTGACATAAACTGGGAATGCAAAACGAATGGAATGTGTGTTGAAAAACAGAGATGCATTGCACAGACTGGTGGATACTTTGGTTTTGTACCTCAGACTTCGCTTAAATTATATCAAGGTCCCTATATTCAATGGCAACATATACCAGACATATGGCAGGCTCGTCAAATTATAAAAAATAGTGGTACCCATAATTATTTAAAGTGTAGAATACCAGTTAACTCTCACTTAAACATAGATAGATGGCAATATCATCTTAAAGACTATTGGGACCGACAGTTAGTGGACTTGTTACACTATGGATTTCCTCTAGACTTCGATAGGACTTGTCCTCTTGCCTCCACCAGTGACAACCATACTTCGGCTCTCACAGATATTGACCATGTTAGGCGGTATGTGGAGGAAGAGCTTCAGCATGAGGCGATTATTGGGCCTTTTAATGATATTCCCTGTGATTTGCATGTTTCACCACTAATGACTAGGGCAAAACAAGATTCAGATAAGAAAAGAACAATTATGGACTTAAGTTGGCCCCATAACTTATCTGTAAATGCTGGAGTTAAGAAAAATGTATATCTAGATACCATTTATGAACTTCATTATCCTTCTATCGATAATATCACTGATTCATTGGTAAAATTAGGACCTGCTGCTCAGTTATATAAAGTTGACATCAGCAGGGCGTTTCGCCATCTTAGGGTAGACCCAGCAGACATTGATCTATTGGGTTTTCAAGTGGACCAGCGTCATTATATTGACATTTCGACGCCGTTCGGATTTCGGCATGGTTCTTTATTTTTCCAGAGGTGTTCTGACGCTATCAGGTATATCATGACGTCACATGGTCATACAGGTTTGTTTAATTATATTGACGACCTCATATACACTGGTTTACCCTCTAAAACAATGAATACTTATCAGTTTCTGCTTGATCTTCTTCAAGATCTTGGCTTAGATATAAGTCGAAAGAAGCTAGTCCCTCCAGCCACCTCTGTTACTTGTCTGGGCATACTAGTGGATTCTATTAATAGAACCATATCTATACCACAGGAAAAATTACAAGAAATTATAACAACATGTAAATCCTGGTTTCACAAAACATATTGTAGTAAAACTGACCTCCAGTCTCTTCTCGGTTTATTACTCTATATTACTAAGTGTGTCAAACCTGCTAGGTTTTTTCTCAAACGAATGCTTCAGCTTCTTAGAGACAATTATGATGTCAAAAAAATACTCCTAACAAAGGAGTTTTTCCTGGACTTAGGCTGGTTTGACGCCTTCTTGACGCAGTACAACGGCGTCACTTATTACGACCACTCAAATTGTCACTTTCAAATGCACTTGGATGCATCACTTACAGGCCTGGGTGCAGTTTTTCATAATATGGTTTACAGTTTGCCACTACCTAAAGTTTTTATGGGGTACAGCATGGTACACCTAGAAATATTAAACATAGTGGTGGCTTGTAAAGTTTGGGTCACTTACTGGGCCAATAAGCGAATAAAAATTTGGTGTGATAACCAAGCAGTGGTGGAGGTCCTCACCACGGGCAGATGTAAAGATAATATTCTTGCAGTATGTGCCAGAAATATTTGGCTCATATCTGCCATGTATAACTTTCAAATAAAAATTCAACACATTTCAGGCCAGAAAAATGTCATAGCAGACTTGTTGTCTAGATGGACAGGTTCGAGCTTGGATAATAACAGACTTAAAAGTTTAGTTCCAGAATTTATCTGGATCCCTACTCACATAGACCTCACCTCCTTAAACTTCTGTATTTGAACCTTACATAATGTCGTTTGTTTCAGAGTACCCACCCGAGGCAGCCCAGCTGGCCACCTTGGCTTCCCATAGGCTGCTGGACGGCTTCAGACCAGCCACTAAACGTCAGTACTCCAGGATGTGGTGGGACTTTCAAGCCTTCAAGGTGGCAGCTGGGCTGTCCTTCAATCAGGTGGATGTTTTTGTTTTATTATCATTCATGGAATTTCTTTTCCAAAATTCCAAGTCCCATAAGAACATAGCCAATTATATGGCTGCCATTAGAGCTTATCACATTATTCATGGTTTCAATACCACACCATTTTTTTAGGGATGAGAGAATGTCTTTGTATTTGAAATCCTTGAAGATCCAAGCTCCTCTAACTCCAGTTGGGCGCTCCTATGTAGACATACATCTCCTGGAAGCCATTGTTCAGACGTGTGACATGTTTAAGTTTCCAATCATCTTCAAATCACTTTATTTGTTATGTTTTTTTCATTTTTAAGATTATCTAATATCCTTCCTCATTCTGTACCAGCCTTTGATCACACTAGGTAGTTGGCCAGAGCTGACTACATTCCAGCAGTAAATGGAGCTGTGTTGTTAATAAAGTGGTCCAAAACTCTTCAGAACAGGAAAGATATCGTAACTATTCCAATTCCCTCTTTAGGCAAGTCACTCCTCTGTCCCATGGCAGCACTAGACAGAATGATACAGTTATACACAGTATCTGACAATGAGCCTCTGTTTGTCATACCTAGAAGGCACCGGTTAGTCCCACTTACTGATTCAGTGGCTCGCAAACATCTCAAAGATATCTCACATCACTTAGGGCTTCCAAAATCTGTCACATTCCATGATTTTCGTAGGGCTGGGGCGTCCTGGGCATTCCAGAATGGTGTCCCACTTGAGCATATAATGAAGCATGGCACCTGGCGATCTGATGCCATATGGTCATATCTTTCTTCATCCCCTTCCTCAGAATCCCCTGTTTTCAAGGCATTCAAAGCTGCCCTACACACCTAGCTCCATACTTGGTGCTTGGGTGATATCATGACGTATTTACAACCCTATAGCCAACATAATCGTATATACAATATTGCATACAGGACCTCTCACCTTGTATAAACTCTTCCAAGGTCGTACATAGAGGGTCATTCAGTTAAAATGTCATTATAATTATACGTGTAGGTCTCATGACCAGTCACCTTTTGATTCCTTCAACTGGTCAGTAGTTCAGTTAAAATATAACTTTGATATTACATAGTATCCACTTATGTGGACCATGACCTTCAAACCAGTAATTCTCAAGGTCAAGTTAAAATTGTGTAAATTCAACCACAAATATCTTAGTTCAAAAAACACACTGAACAAGTGAGACCTGACTGCTTGTATGTTTAACAAGGAAAACTTCTGGGGACTTGTAGGTTTTTCACCTTGAATTCATAATTCACAGTGACCTCATAGGTCATCTGTCACTTGGACCTGCCTTGTTCTTGACCTTTGATTTGACTCCCACTTGTATTGGGTTAAACAATTTTCTGACCTTTGACCTGGCAGGTCATAATCAAAACTTATACTTTCCCCCTTTCTTTTCTTCCAACTAATCTTGCAGTCAGGTCTCATTTATAATGGGAGGTTTTATATAATTTTATAAACAGGATTCATTCCTGAAGTCTTAGATATTTTGTTGTGCCAGATACAAATAACAGTAGAAAATAATATAATTTTATACCCAAGTCATTGTGTTTCATTTAACTGCCCCCCTGGGGGTGCTGTACGAGTCAACATGTGGGTGTTGACAAGGCCAGCACTGGGGGGGTCTTTGGTACGAAAATGTTAAAAAATTTAGAAATTTCCTTGTCCTGCATTGTGGCAGCCTGTGATTGGCTGTCCATTGGTCAATTGAAAAAACTGACCACGCTTCTTCCATTTGCATGCTGACCATCCACGAGGAAACATCTGAAGAATTACCCTCCCTGCAAATAAATTTTAAATGTTCACTAACCCTCCCATTGTTTAATCTTGTAAATATGTGTAGAACAGACTACTACTATTCTTTGTATTTCAGATCACCATGCGTAATGATGGTGGATCCGCGTGCGCAGCTTACTCACATTTATGTTCTACTTTCAACAAGTATTGTAACAGCTGATTTGAAATTCAGGCTATTTATTGGGGGAAAGGTGAGGGGAATTAGAGTTGTCATTTAAACTTGTATTGCATTACAACCAAAGGGAAAATAGATCTTAGTCCTTTGACCAAAAAGATAGTTGGTCAAGACCCCCACTATCCATGAAGACAAATCTGCAAACTAAGTTTTAAAAAATTAAACGGCCAATTCATAAAATATACCTTCTCATGGGACATGATCAGCCACTTTCATTTTTCCAGAAAAATTACCCGAGTTATGAAAAGACTGGACTGGCTGAATATGTTGTACAATCAACTATAAGATAACTTTCATCACTGGAAAGATTATGGCAATAATGAAAATATCATATAGGTTATCTGATTAGAAATGGCTATGCAATAGAGACATATGGTTGTTATAATTATGTGCTCAACTCACTAAAAAATTAGCTAACAGACTCTAAGACACAGCTGAACATAATGGGGGTGTTCCACTGGACAGTATCCCATAATCGACTCTACAAATCTAGGGTCAGTTGCAAAAGTCAGTGACCAGGGACGCAAATCCAGAAAAAAAGAGCACAAAAATGTTTGGTCAGTTGCATCTCCCGACAGGACATAACACATCCTGGCTTGTCTGGATGAAGATCCCGACCTGACTTAGAGTCAGGATGTTTTTCTCTATAACAAAACGGAAACCTACCAGAGCAAGCTGTAAACCCCTAACAGACAAGCTATATCAAGTACCGACAAGCTGTACTGACAAACGCACAGGACTGGAGCATTTTCCTGACCCACACTGACTGGACTGATTAATTTCTTGAGTTGGGATCGAGAGTCGCGATCAAACCCCTGCTATATAAACCCTCTCTGGCTGTCATAAATCATCATTTGTCACTGCAAAGATGCCATTGCTTCATCAGAGAGACTTTCTAAAGAAGCTTAGTACTTTTGTTTTTATTATGTTTAATATTTTGATTTTACCATTATTTGAAGACATAATAGGACACATCTGAACACAGGACCAACACCTGTCATACGGCCAGCGCCGCAGCCACAGCCAGCCCCAAGGAGAAGAGAAAAGCCACGAAACCCCTGTCATGCCCTGGATACTTCGAAGAAAAGAAAAGGATGCTACAGCAACCTCCTGGCTGATTTAACACAATGATATCCAAGGAAACTAGAATTTTGTCAGGATGCCACCTGCCTTTTTTGACCACATCGAAGAACACATACACCACCGTATCAAGAAATCAGTCACCAATTTCAGGAAGCCCTTAGAAGTTGGATTAGAACTGGCAATAACGCTGAGACACCTGGCTACAAGAGAGACCTACACCTCCCTTCAGTATCACTGGCTGGTTGGCTGGGTCACCATCTGTAAGTTTGTCCCCCAGGTCTGTCGAGCCATCCTTACTGAATTTTAGGACGAATATTTGCACTGCCCTACTGACCCTGTTGACTGGAAAAGGGTGGATCAGAAGTTCAGAACCAGAGGGAATGTGCCCCACACTCTTGGGGCACTAGATGGAAAGCATATCACCATGAAAAAGCCAAAGAAATCACGTAATGACTATTACAACTACAAGGACTTCTTTTCACTGGTGCTGCTAGCCATGGTCGATGCAGAATACAGATTCCTTTTTTTAATAGATTGTGAGTCAAGTGGATCTGCATCAGATGCACAGATTTTCAACAGAGTCGATTTGAGGGAGAAGATCGAGGATGTTACCTTGGGGTTTACAGCACCTAACCCACTGGGGGAGGGAGGGCCAGATTTGAACTTTGCCGTGATGCCATTGATAGTGAAACCCTACAGCAGAAGACAACTCACATGGGAAAAAAATAGCACAGGGTGATGGAGAATGTGTTTGGAATATTAGTGATCAGATTCAGGGTACTACTGGGCAGCATGGAGCAAAGACTGTAGGTTGTGAGACATTGTTTTTACATGTGTGGTGTTGCACAACATGCTGAGGACACACCAGGGCAAACAGGGCACTAACCCCAGCAAATGATGTAGCAGCCCTATAAAGTGAACAGGTGGTGTATGTGATAGATGACAACTACAGGAATCCTTTGAGGGAGGCCAAACATCAGCGAGACCTACTGAAAGACTACTTCAATCACATAGGGACATTGGCTGGGCAGGAGGACAGGATCTAATTGGAATAATTGGGTAGTCCTGAAAACGACTGACAGATGCCAGCTTCTGCTCCCAAGAACTTTTATTTAAGCTGGTGTTGTGCAAATTTCCAACAACTTTCAAAACAAATCCAATCCATTTCCAACATGTTTCAAAACTATTTCAAATCAAATCACAAGTCCCCTGTTGAAAAACTTCAACCCAAGTCATGTAAAATGTCCCCCATTAAAAGCCAAAATTTTAAACCTTTAAAGGAATTTTTTTTCAAAAAATTTTTTTCATGCAAATTTTGCAAGATTTTTTTATGTTCCAAATCATCAAAATCTTTGGGGAACCCCAAAAGTTTATCAAGGGTCAAAAGTCAAAAGGTGGGATCCAAAGATCAAAATTCTTCCCCCACATATCAAAGCATCTTTTTTGTAAGTTTTTAATCCAACATTTTTTTTTTCAAAGTTCTTAATCCAAAAATATTATTTTATTTTATTTGTGTTTTTTTTCTAAGTTTATAATTTTTTAAGTCCAGTTTTGGATGATTTAAAGTTTTTTTAACTTCAAAGTATTTTCAATCACATTCATTAATTTTGTTTTTTTTGTGTTTGGGGCCAAAGTATTTTGGGTGGGGCGATGTAATACTTCTTGTTTTGGGACTTTTTTGAACATGTAGCTGATAAATTGTTTTTGGCAGATTCAGGTGGTCCTGAAAATGACCTTTAAATGTTTGACAGGAGTGGTCATGAAAAGAACTGATTGAAGGCAAGTACACTGGTTCTACTGCTGCTGCTGTTTGGAGTCGGCTGACTGTGGAGGAGGCAGAGTCTGGGATGGTTGCTGCTGATGTTCTAGCTGTACAGTTGTGGTTGGAGGAGAGGCAGCTTGTTGTTGTGGGTCTGGTGGTGAAAATGACTGAGGTGTGTCAATCTGTTGGTAGCTCATCTCTGGCTGTACAAATCTGAGAGTCCTGATACGTTGTGTTGACTTTCTTCGCCTGTGGTAGAGGCAACTGTTTTGAAGTGCTTCGTCAGGGTCATTGTGAAAGTAAGTGGTCTTGAAGGTCTGGCCTGTTGGTCGTCAACCACTAGGAAGGAAGTTTGCTGCCCTCTGGCTTGTTGCTGACTGAGTCTCTGGAATGCTTAAGATGTATTCTCTTGCAGCTGGTGCTGGTTGCTGTGACTGGTGAAATGTCTGTGGCCCAAATGTTGAAGTTGCATTGAGCTCCTAGAAAGTGTATGTTATTGTGGTTACTGGGGCTGGGGGCTCCTTTCCTCTGTCCTGCTTTGGATGCTGCTTAGAGGTTTCACAGCCTCATTTCTAAATGTTTGAAAGTCTTTATCTTTTAATCCCTCCACTTCAGACACAAGGTAGTTGCAGAAGGCTGTTCTT
Source organism: Sabellastarte sp. h YS-2021 (assembly GCA_964017235.1). Classification (NCBI taxonomy): domain Eukaryota; kingdom Metazoa; phylum Annelida; class Polychaeta; order Sabellida; family Sabellidae; genus Sabellastarte; species Sabellastarte sp. h YS-2021. The sequence goes on from OZ024928.1 coordinate 110,846,052, forward strand.
GTTGTCTCCTGCTTTGGCCCTAGGATTGATGACAGCATGGTCCTCATCTGTGCAAACTGGTCCATGACTGGCTGGTCGACTGAAGAAATAAGGCAACAAATAAGGAATGAGTGGTCATAATACGATAGTCCTTATTTATCTATTGTAATTAATTTATTGTGATAATTGATACACCCACACAACAAAGCACATATGTAATAGAGTAACATACATTCACAAAAATTCACAAATTAAAATGAATATGTTATAGAAGAGTAAAAGCATGAGCATTATATCGTTAATCTTCATGAGTGATATACATTTTTGTATATGTGTAATAAGGGATGTCTCACCTTTATTATCCATCATTTTGTATGATAAATAAGTACAATAAGTCTATATTTTAAAAAAGGAAAGTTTGTCACAGATATATAGCGGAACAAAACATTAATTTTTAACTTGAGATTATCCACCATTTCTGCTTGGATTTTAATACAACAAAACGAGCACAAACACCTTAGAAATACTGATTTAATGGTGTATGTATTTAACATTTTGTAGGTAATAATGTTTCAGAAATATTAACGAAAACATCAACAGTTGTTGGCGAATGTGTAATACTAATTATGCATAGTAAGTGGCGTTAGAATATATGAAAAAAATATGTCCGAGCCTGTATGTCCCCCAATTTAGACCAAATGCAGTGTTAGTGGACAATAAAATATATATTTTTAAATCTTCATACATTTCCTCTCTATGTTATCTACCAGTGTTCTACTAACTCAATCTCTAGCCACTTTCTACCAAGTAAGATTAGTTTTACACACAGCTGTCAAGACTCAGTATAGCTTTCCCAACTACATACATGATACTAATGGACATGAATGACCCTGTAGATAGGAAATTGCTTTTCTTGCCATTCTTGAGACTGAGGTGAATTTTGCACAGCCCAATTTACCACCATTCAACCAGGCCTCAATAAGAAATAATGTTCCATACACCAGTGACGTAAGTGACTTTTATGATGGTAAGTGGTTGGCTCAAATTTACAATAAGGTGACCTCACCTCAAAATAATAACAAATCTCTTATCATGGCCTCTTTACACTTAATATAGTTAGTTTAATGTGATGCAAAAGGCTAGCTAAGTTAAGGTAGCCGTAAGCTTGAATACTCTATTCAACAGTAAATAAAAATGGTATAAAATAATGGTACTAAAATTGAATTATTGACATTATTGAATTATTACCCTACTTTTGAACATTTCAGCAAAAGAAGATACAGTATCTTCTGAAAGGTGGAGGGTGCAGGCTGCTCACATCTGTCTCTTCTCAGACCACTGCTTTTATTTTACGAAAGCATTATACAATAAGTGTATCTCATCTATCAGGATAAGATGCCAAAAATCTGAATGTTTGCACTTTAACTTGACGTTTTGAAGATGAATCACTGTAATGCTGAAAAATATCAGAATCAACAATTCCATCTTTTTATCAAAGATTTCTTATGAATTGAAAGAATTTTCATTGAGACAATGGTTTAATTCTTATTCAGAATAAAATTCAGAAAGAAAAACAGTAAACATTTTTGGGTTTTGCAAACGTTTGAAAGGAAACGTTTGGCAAAGGTCAAAAAATGATGGGTAAGAAAACTATTTGTAATAGAATGTTTTTGAAACGTTATATGTATACCATTTATTAAATGTTTAACAAAAAATGTTTAAAAAACGCTATAAATGAACATAATAATGTCTGAATAATAATGGGGTCAGAGGTCAAATTCAGTATCTTTGTATGGTTGCTCACTATTGAAAATATTATTTTTATGTCTAAAACTGTAAGATAGTGGCTCAGAAATTGTGCCCCCAACCTTAGGGATTGCATATGGGGCCTCTAAAATCCCCTATTATTGCTCACCGCCATCTTTGTTTGGACATGTTTGAAGGTTTAAAAATATAGGTTTAAAAACGTTTTTGATAGAATGTTTTTAAAACATTTGACAAGCAATGTTGTTTAAACATTTTTTGTGTACTGTTTATCAAACATTTCATGATGAATGTTTGAAAAGCATTTCCAGCAAAACATTCATTTCTCCAGCTATTTTATAAATGTTTTAAAGACGTTTTCAGTCAAACCTAGATTCTTGAGTTATTTTATAAACGTTTAATAAACATTTTCAGTAGAAACGTTTGTACAGAGAATGTTTATAAAACGTTTTTTAAACATCACAGCATAAACGTTTACTTGAAAATGTTTAGAAAACCATAAGATAAGGTTTAATTAGGTTTTAAAAACGTTTTGTAAATGTTTAAACCATTTTAAAACGTTTCTAATGTTTACTGGGAAAGGACTCCTGCATCAGAGTTTCTAGTGTGATATATACATCTTTCTCTAAAAAAAGAAGACATTGTCTACTGAGGATTTGTAGTAGTAGTAGTATTAGTAGTAGTGGTAGTAGTAGCCTAATATCTGGAAATGATCCATGTCTATGTTAGCATTTGATAGGGTAGAAGGAATATGGTGATAGGTAGTCTAACCTAAATAGATAGGTCTTCAGCTGTTGTCTAAATCCATTTGTACTTTCCTGAGTTCTGGCGGCCTGAGGGAATTTTTTCCTTTCTGTGGGAACAGCAACTGGAAAACTTCCCCATGTGTTTATTAGGTCTGATTGAGGAAACTGAGTGGTGATTGCCCCATGTAAGTTCACTACGCTTAATAAAAGGATAAAGAGTATAGGGTACTGAATGGGGGGCCCGTATGAAAGGGGTCACATCACTGAATTTGCTAAGTTTGCACACTATGCAACAAAATCCTTTTGAATTCTTTGAAATCGACTGACATTTGCCTTTTTGTGTGATAGAACAGGGAGTTGCAGTAGTCCAGACAGCTGCTGACTGTAGCATTTGCCACTTTGACAAAACGTTTCATGGGTTAGATACCTCCAAACCCTTTGTAGTTCTTGAAGATGGTAGCAGCATGTACAACATAAATCTGCCACCTATCTTTGCATTGAGTTGTCAGCATCCAAGGTGATACCAAGGTTTGAGGCTTTTTAGAGGACAGCTGCAGGTAAATAACTATGCTATTATCATTTACTAAAGGTTTTACATTAAACATAGACAAAAATTAAACCCAACGCAGCAGGGCATTTTACTCTGTTCCTGAATAACCCCAGGTATAGTTTTTGCTGGTCGAAATAAACCTATACGAAAATAGGTCCCTATCCCACATGGTTATAATCCCACAAATGGCAGAGCTTGACAAACTGAGTGATAAAGAAACCTGTAAAGCTGTATCTCGCAGTCCACGCATCGTAAACACAGCATCTCTAATAATTAACTGTACCCGCATCACAAGCCAAGATAAATATGACTTGGAATTAAGATTTCGTCCACAACATAGGCAAAAAAGAGTCAAATATAGCATATTGGCCCCGATTTATAACCTCATCTGTTAGTGGGTCCTGCTTCAGAATGAGGTCAAGTACTTGAACAGTACATAGCTCTACGTCGCAGAACCATTCACAGGTAGGGAAGGTGCAGAAAAGAGGACAATGTGCACTAAATTGAGATCAATGCTCCAGGATCACAAGAATTGCCCCTTTCCTTGTGCATTCTTGATCCCTCCCCAGACCATCCACCAAAATAGAACTACCCCTTTACTCTACCAATAATTGATTTTATCACAAACCAAGTTAAGCTCCTGTGCAAGGGCCTATTTTATTGAGTTGGCATCTCCACAGTTTTCTGCCATATCAAAATTTATCGGGCTGATTATGATATTGTGGGACTCTACATGAATGACAACTTTATCAATAGTTGTTTATCTTTGTGCACTGATCAGCCATATTACAACCATAAAGTTGTGCATTATATAATGACCCTCAAGGGCCGCAAAGTCACAAATTATATTTATGACGTCATTGGACATGTGACTTCCGCCAGAGAAAAAATATCTTTGAGACTCCTGACGATCTCCTTACTGAACTAGGTTTTACTATAAATCATTTGCTTTTTATCGGAAAGGAAAAATTGTACACAAAATTGAATGTACCACTCCCCCAAGACAATCATTGGGATTATACATCACTTATTATTATTATTATACAACATTAATGAATATTAAAGAACATATGTGACTACTAAATGATTTGTAAAATTGTATATATAGAGAGAGATATATAGACAAACATAAATTGGCACAACTGAAATACCATTGAGATCCAGATGAGGTCAAGGCCCTCCCAATTCACTACAAGTTACATGGATTCATCTAAGGTCAAGAGAGGTCAAACTGAATAGGATCCAAATGATGTGACATGAAACAACAAACCAGGCAAAACTACTCCAATGAAGCCATAACGGCCCCAGTAAGCCTCTGGCCCTTTCAAATACAGGTGAAAGGTCAAACCCGGACAAAAGGATACCCAGACAAAAGGTCTTGGAAGAAATCCTCAAAAGTTACATACATACATACTCAAGGCTGACCGAAAAGGTCAGAGGTCCTCAAGGTTAAAGGTCAGAGTGTGTGTCAATGTAGCCAATCCTAAGTGTAAATACAGGAAGGTTTAAAACGCTAGTATACAATAGGTATGTAGTGTTACTGAATAATCTTGCATGTAGAGGTAAGAACAGCCCCTGAGCATTAAAAGCATGACATATAATCTGACTAATAATGCAAACGAATAAAATGTTGAATAACGATAGGTGAGAGCAATGAGAAGTCACATATAATAACGTAATAATCCCAACATAGAATAAATCAATAAAGACTGAAACCCTTACAGTCCAAGTATGGCGGGAAGCCACCGACCAATGAGAGGAAGGGGTCAAAGAACTGTGTCACAGGTGAAAACTAAAGCTGAAGTAAAGGTGACCACCAGGAGATAGCCCCTGGACAACTCAAATGTCTAGGTACAAAAGCCAATGTAAAATTGGACACAGACTTACATGGGATGTCAATTAGTTTCTCACATTTTCCTCTCTTCCAGTAGTCCTGCCCTTTTGGATCACAGAAAATTTATACAGACATAGCAACAGTGGCATATACAACAATGAGGTCTATGCCCGCATATTTCCCTTAGGCTGTCAAAATGTATTCTATTTACCTTAACATATTTGGGTAGCTAGTTGACTCGTAAATTGTGATAATCAGGCTGATTTTTTTCAATATTAAATTCTTCAAAAAATAGGGACACGATCCTAGCTGAAAAAAAAATGGATGGAATCAATATTATAGCTTATGTTCTCTCTAGATGGCTTCTTGGTTAGTTTTAGCCGCATTCAGAAGTCCAGTAGGCCTTCAGAGCGTCTATCAAATCAAGGACATACCAACAATTATTTCGAGTATTTCAAACATTTCGTAGTTTTGTCCATCAGCTTTCTAGGAATTTCAAATGTAGTCTCTCACTCTATTACTACATATGACCCGCTCCAGCAACTGGCCAGAACATACATCATATGCCCCCCTGGGGCCTATATTTTGGTACAGTGGACCAACACCTTGCAGAAACGGAACACAGTCAAAATACTTTACATGGTTTCTTCTCCTTTGTGTCCAGTTAGGGCCCTCAGAGACTTTTTGTCACACACCCCCTCTGGGAAAAACCTTCCACTTTTACAAATAAAGAGTCATGGATTCGATTGATAACCTCACTTAAATTCAGCACACTCTTTAACTTTAAAAACCTCACTTTCCAAGCACTCCGACTTCAGTACTACTCTGGCTTTAACTCAGGTGTATCACTTCTGGATATTCAATCTTGCATGCAAAAATGGCTCAGTTTAGAATATCCACAGCAGCCACCACAATGGATCTGAATCTATCAGAATGATCACGTGGTTGTTCCACCGTTACAAATTTTTTGGCAGCACTCCAGGATATGCCTAGCTTTTCTCCAATTCTTGATATATAATAAGGTATCAAATTCAATCATAGCCAACCACCTTTCTGCCATCAAAGCTAAACTTATAATTTACTCTTTAGATAACATCTTTCTCACGTGAAAAGGTAAAATGTATTTCTAAATTTCTAGCCCTCAATTCTCCCTTCAGACCTTCACTTTGTACTGTTATAAATGTAACAACCCTCTCTGATATTATTCGAAACAATGCTTACATGTTCATGGGCAAGATTTTTAAGGCAATAAACCTCCTGTCATTCATAAGCTTAGATCTGAATAGATTTCTGACAGATATCTGATACATTCTGATTGACCCGAATCTATCAGAATGACATGTTGTTGTTCCGCTATCATGAATGGCTTGGCAGCCTTCCTGGATGTGGCAGTTTTTTGTGGACATTTCCAAAATCCTGAAGTTCTTGTACAGCTGGAGTCAAAATTATGACCCTGGCTTTTTATTACCCTCTTTAGTAGATGGTTATTACAATACAGAGTTACATAAATGGTTGTATAGTATTATATACCTTGTTTACATTCACATTGTTAGTCATTGTAAATGATTCTTTCAGAATTGTAACTTTATTTTTGACATGTGCAATATAATCTAAAATGTGAAAGCCTTTCTTTATTAGTTTATTTTTTTAATTAGTGAACCACTGCCAAGTATGTTTTTTGTTAGCGTCTTTAGCAGATGGTTATTACAATACAGAGCATACATAAGTTACATAAATTAATGTATAAATCAGTTACATAAATGGTCGTATAGTATCCCACACCTTTGTTTAAATACATTCGCATTGTTAGTCATTGTAAATGATTCTTTCAGAACTTTATTTCTGACATTTCTAACTTTATTTTAACTTTATTTTTGATATGTGCAATATAATCTGAAAACCAAATCCTTTCTTTTTAAATTAATGAACCATTTGCCAAGTATGGTAACATTACCTCAAGTCCAGATGGTATAAGAAGACATCTATTGGGAAATATGTGTTTTATTCTACACTAAGTATTATAAACACTAACAGTAAAAGCATACTAATATTTAAGGCCACCTTAGGTTGAGGAGATGTGTTACATTATCATGACCTCAGTGAATAACTTTAAGATTACTGCAAGGTGGCCTTAACTGTCTAGATTTACTTTAAGTGGGTGTAATTCATGCATAAACTATTTAAGATGAAGACAATTAATTAAGCAGAGTCAGTTTAAGTACACACTAAACTGAGATAGATACTATCAAACTTTACACATAGTTAAGGTAAGATTAACCTCAATGAGTTGAAGTTCCAGTTGACGTTGCAACTTGAATCTACTTGTTTGGATTAAAATTTTAAGTGTGATTTCAAGGTGTTGGTATTAGTGATGCTATTTTATATTATTTTCCAGGATTTTACTACTTGGTGAGTTTAAGTATAAGAGAGCAAAGAACCCCAAACCCCAAAGTAGAGGTAGTTATAGAAGGAGTTGACGTTGGAAAGCCAGGGCAACCTGATGAGAGGCCTGAGAGTCCTGGGTAATGTAACGCCAGACGCAGTCCGACGTCCAGGTGCCATGGCTCTGGATGTCTTGTAAGGCCAAATTTGAATTAAAAGCCAAAGTGGCACCTGAACATCAGAAGGAGTGAAATGTAATAGAGGAGTGTGCAAGGTGTAATTTTTGTAAGATTGACTTCAAATTTCTTCTGACTTTTATGTCTATGAGGGGAACCCATGGACTGGTAGAATAAATCTGAAATAGAGGGGAGTTAGAATGTCCTGGAGTGATTGCCAACAACTTCTTTAGGGCAGCTACCGGGCAGATTGGACTGGCCCCTAAGGAAGGCAGTTTAATAATTTTAACCGTGTTTTTGGTCTGAATGGTTTTGGTCCATTTGATGAGGATATGCACCCCGGGGTGTGCAAAGAAAATATCGCCTCTTGATAGCTGGTACAAGGGGGAATAAGCTGCCTGAGAGTGAGGGACCAAATTTGATATTCTTACAAAGGAGAAAAAAGCAGTGAGGTTTAAGGCTTTAAAAACTGCTCCCATATACATGTAGTCACATTGATGTACAATCTTATGAAGCATGGGAATATCTATTATCTTGGCAAGGAGGCTTTGCCAGGGTTGCAATTTTATATTGTGAGCTATGGCTGCCAGGGTTCTATCTTTTGTCTGGCCAGAATTGAGGACTGCCACAACAGCTTCATTGTCGCAAGAAATTTTTAATTTTTGGTTTGACCATTGGTCTCCCCAGACTCTTCGAGCAACCAAAATGATAAGCATTTCCAAATGCACAATATTAAAATCACAAAACTCTGGGGGTAATTGCATCGCATATACATGAGAACCACACTTAGCACCTATACCTGAGAGGCATGTGTCCAACTCAATTTCTACTTTGTATGGTCTGACATCAAAAAAGTGACGCCATTGAATTTTTTAAGAAATTGTAGGAACTAATTTAGGTCCTGGTGAAATTCTGATGAAATTTGTACTGTGTTTCCTTCTGGGATGCTTCTTAAAAATTCTAGCATGCGATTGAGAAAAAAGCGGGAATTTTAACACATTTTGAGACATAAAGAAGGCTGTCTAGCAATGATTGGAGGACATGCTTATTGCAATTTCTCCTGTTACAATTGGGAAGAGAATCTGTATAATTTTTGTTGTTTTTTACATAACGGAGAGCCCAAGAGTATTTGTCGCCATTTGTAACACTAGTGATTGATTCTGATTGACAGGAAACCTGTTTTCATTTGATTTCAACTTGACTGGGGGCTCAGTTGCCACCTTTGGAACGCCACTGGACTGACCCTTTCTAACATTGTTACCCTTTACAATATTCCGTCGAATATTGTCAAACTCTTTAACTTTGCTAATACACACAACATTTGTAATGGGACAATCCAAGTCACCAAGATCTTGCAGTAGCGTGAACTTATTTTAAACACCTAATTAGGGACACGTCACCTATTTTGATTGATTTGACACTTGTGCCTTGATTGCCCGAGCTTGATTTATCGTGGTTTTTGCTTTTGCTAAGATTATGAACATCCAGAAATGTTTTGTGCCCCTTTTATGACCTTTAACTTGGAATCTATTCACATAATTGACAGTTTTGAGTGTTTGAGGCACTTTGTAAACATTCATATTATCACTTATACTATTTTGAGGCCATGGGACTTGGGTTTTAACCCACACAGTGTCTGGACCACCTCGTTGAGACTTATAATTTACCTTTATCGCCTAGGCTCGACAGCTCCCTGATTTTGCTGTCGACCTGGACCTGGATTTGCTTGTTTTCCTTAAGGAAGGCCATGGAGGGTAGGAGATTGTCATCATCAAAACTACTGGTCCTTCTTCCGGGGGTGGTCCTCTTTCGCGGAGCTATTGGCTCTTCAGAGAAATTGGTAGAATGGCTATATAGCTTGTTGACTGAGTTGTTCTTCAGTTTTAGTGATTCTCATCTCTATAGCTGTTAACCTGGAACTAACAGAGGTTAACGCAGACAAAATGTCCTGATTCATGTCAGTGGAGCAACCAGTTGCAATAGCGTCAGAGTCACTATCATTGTTCATGTTTTCAAAGTGGGACAGTTCTTTCCTGCTGGTCTTTTGTGAGGCTCACCACAGCCAGTACAATTCATTATTTTAGTTCAATGTTAGTCAATATGCACTAAATTATTATTTCCCTGAAAATTTGTCTCTGAAAATACACATACACCCCTTTTTCTGGGTGATGTGCTGATCGACTGAAGGTAATGCTTGACAAAATGTGACACTAAATGAAGGTGAAAACTAGGTTAGACCGTCCCTTCAAGGTACACTTTAGCAAGCATTAGGTTGTCGAGAAGACTATTCAACTGCGAGTCCCATTGTATGACACCTGTCAACGTTCCTTTCAACAAATTTCATGTAAACTCTCAATGCACAGTTTATAAAATTGAAAAAAAAAAACAACGTTAAAACATCAATAAAAGTGTGTAGAATTCATACAAAAGTTCATTAACAAGTGTAAATAAGTCAGTTTTATAGTAGTAATCCATTCGCAAACTTCATGGTTGGTTGGACTAGAAACTTAAAAATTGAAGTTCTTAATATAAAATGGCGTCTGCTTCCTTCAGATTCTAAATTATAAATGAGGGATGCAAGGCGTTAAATTTCTTTCTATTAAAGTTCAAAGGTCCCAATAGAATCACTGAACTTATTAACAAGAAGTACTGTTTACAAAGAAAGTGGGACTGAAGTAATGAAGGGGGTAGCTCCTAAAGTAGCGACCTCTCCACATAATTGTGAGTGTAATAATAAGTGTCAATTTTAGAGGTTTTACCAAGAAGCTCTTCACATATTGAAAAACTACAACTTTCCATTGTAAAAAATTCAACCAGTCAGAGACTTTCAAACCAAAAGTCGCATGACACAACACAGTAGTAGAAGTGATGTTCGATGGTATCTATACACAAATTACAGTAGTTGCAAACATCAGAGTCAACAAGATTCCATTTTAAAAGATTGTACCTACAGTTCACGGTCCTGTGTAAGATTTTGAACTGGAAGCTTTGCAAATAAGATTTTTTACTTATTTCATGTACCAGGCTAAAAATTTCAAACCATTCTAGTTTTTGTAAAAATGGAAAAAGTCAATCCAAGTGCACAGTGCAGTTTGTGCTTTAACTTTATTGTTTACTAATTCCCAGATAATTCTTTTAGTTTTTTATTAATTTTTTATTAATTTGTACGCTAAATTCAGATAACCTTTCAAAATTTTCTGTACTTGTTTTGAATCTTACATTTTCATGTTACTGGTATTGCTGAGATAAGACATTGTATATCAATTGCTTTACAATTAAATTTTTGTTTTAGATTTTTTGCAGGGATCAACTTTTTTGCATCTAGAAAGTCGATAATTTTTAGGTTTAAAAATTCATCACTCATACAAAGCATTCTAGGAGTTAAAGGAGCATTATTCACTAGAATAAATTTATTCATAAAAACATACTCCTAATGTAGCTCTATCATTGTAAGTGGCTGTGTACTTTTTAATATTTCACCAGTTTTAATATTTAGTGTGTGATGATGAAAGCTTTCAATTTTACGTTTGCTAATATCAGACACTTGCAATTTGTGATCCAACAAAAGAGAATTTAGACTACTTAATATTAAGAATAATTTTCTCCATTTGCCTTCACTTGTCTGCAATCTTTTAATCCAGCAAACTTTTTGTGCATTATGAAAACTTGTAATATCAGGTAGCTTTAGTCCACTATCTTTTATTTTGGCAATCATAACATCATGTTTAACTCTGGGTGGTTTATTATTCCACAAAAAGTTCAAAATAAGTTTTTTAATGTGTCTAGCACACATGGAGGAGTATATAACATGCTGAATAGAAAGAGATTACAATCTCTGAATGTACTGAGCCATTCTGGAGCATTTGTTCTGGAAGTAAATTGGCTGCATCCTTAAAAGTTACTTGAAATTCAATATCATCAAGATTAAAGAGGTTATTATTAGATTCAATATCATCCTGATTAAAGAGATTGTTATTAGATTTAATGACATTCTTATCTCATTTGGGACATTCACAACATCACTGAAGTCAATCGTTATTTAATGAATATCGACTGTTCTTTACTATTCCTTCGCAGTTTTCAGTGTTTGTTCTTTGCAATTTTGTGTGCCATTGATCACTGAGTAAAATACCAAATAACTCCCAATTGTTTGAATTTGGATTTATTTTTTGTTTTACGTTGCGTTCAACAGCCAGGGGTATATAGAGGAAAACATGGAAATTATCTTTTTTTGTAAACTATAACTTTGTATCCAATTAAACTTTGTGGTGTATTTACACAGTTCCACGTTTACCAGATGTTGAACGACTATAACCCCAAGGTCAAGTTCAAGTTGGACAACCAAGACCCAAAAAGGGCAAAGGTCAACAAGCATTGCGGATATAAATGTTTTATTCTTTAATATATATATATTTCTACTGCATATGTACAATCCATTGATAATTACAATTGATTACAATTCATTACAACTTGCATCAGCAAATTACCGGCATAGGGTCACCTTAAACTAATAGCAGTTTGAGGTGACCTTAACCAAAGGAGGTCAAAGCAACCTAAAAGATTTGAAGAAAATCTATAAAAGTACATAATGTAAGTGACCCCATGCCAGTAAAGGACTAATTTAAGTAAAAAATTTAATTGAAAACATGGTGATTTCAATTTAAAGCAAGACATTACACCAACCAGACACCAACAGTAGAGGCAGTTTAGCGATTTGAAAGTTTATCTCTCAACATATTGGCTACCTGCTCATCAGCATTTACACTGTCAGTGATGTATCTCCAAACACAGTCCGACGTCCAGGTGCCATGTCTTTGAATATTTTGCAAAGCCACATTATTATTAAAAGGAAAAGTAGCACCTGAACGCCGGAAGGTGTGAAAGGTGTAACCAGCACCTGCAAGGTTTACTCTAGACAATACCTGGGCCAAATGTCTTCTTACTCGAGTGTCAGTGAGGGGAATCCACTGGTGGTTATATTTAATTTGGAACAGGGGTGCATTACGACCGATAGGGGTCAAGGTCAACAAGTTAGAGGTAGCACGAACTGGACAGATGGAAGAGTTGGAAATTCTAGGGACAGTAATTAACTTAATTTGGTTGTTATTCTGCATTGTTTTCGACCACTTCACAAGTATGATCATTTTACTTAATAAATATAATAAATAATAAATATCACATCGGCTCTGGCCAGTTGTTTCAAGGGTGAGAAGGCAGCAACAGTATGTGAAACTAGATTTGACATGCGCAGAAACGAAAAGAAACTCAGCAAGTATAGGGCTTTATATATCTGGCCCATGTACATGTAATCACATTGTTCTACAATTCTGACTAATAATGGTATATCAATGACTTTGTTAAGTTTGACAGTAAGGAGGGCATGAGACTTTATAGCTCTCTGATATAGCTTTAACCTAGCATCAGAAAAATATGAACATCCAGACCATAAATCAAAAATGTTGATTTAATAGCAGACAAATAGTTTGACATCTGGGTATGTTTAACTCCATTGAACTGCAAACATTCAAGGAAACATAACAGGCTAAATACATTCACCTGGAGCAAATCCCAGTTCATAAAGGCCACAAAAGCCAAGAAGGTCTTGAACATTGTCCCATAAGCCTTCTTGGTTGACTGTGAAAAGGCCTGTGATAGTCTGGATGTTGCCATTACAGTCAGTTGTCTTTCAAGTGGTTGACATTCTGTAAGTATTAAAACATCAAAGATGACATAAGACAACTTAAATTGACTCGTCAGTGTACAGTAGAGTACTGTCGACATCCATGTAACTGGTCCCACTAACTCCTGCAATTTCTGAAAATTAAAGGGGGTTATAAACCACCTGGACAGAAGATCAGCTATAGGGTTCTGCTTCCCTGCAACATGTACAACTCTCAATTCAATATTACATGCACTGGCCCACATAAAAATATTTCTGGCATACTTGGCCAAGGTTTGGTCCTGGGCCCTACCATTATTTAACACAGACACAACAGCTAAATTATCACATTTGATTAAAACTTTTTGGCATGACCAAGCCTTGTGCCACACTTTAAGGGCAACCAATATGTTAATCATTTCAATTTGTGCAATATTCCTATCTTTCCAACTAGTGGGCAAGGCCATGGCATACACTTGTTAATTATATATGGCACCAAGCCCAGATGGGCAAGCATCTAAATGTATGGTTTCACTTGGGGTATACTGAAAGAAAGACACACCATTGAACACAGATAGAAAAGTATTGAACCAATTAAGGTCCTTCTTAAACTCATCATTGATTACAATTTTCTTGACATTGTAGTTCAACCTCAATAGGTGGAGCATTCTGTTTAGAAATACCCTGGCATATTTAATACAGTTTACTACATACAAAAGTGATCCCAGCAGGGATTGGAGTTCTTTCTTGGTACAAGTACTTTTATTGGACCAGCTATGACATAATTGCTTGATAGAATGGAGTTTATCTGGTGGTACTGATACAGTGCACTGCACTGTGTCTGCTAGAATCCGTAAGCACGCAACTTGAGTGCTAGGTGGGACCAATTTTTTGGCACTGACTGTCAGTCCCAATTCAGCCAATAACTCCTGTAATCTGCTATAGGTTTGATCAATTTTTGAAGGCAAGGAGATACACAAAAGTCATCAATGTAGTTCCAGATTTGGTGACCCTCTTTTTTCATCATAAATCGGACACTATCGGAAATTCACTGGAAGATGGAAGACCCATGTTTGAACCCAAAAGGCAGGGAAAAATCGAGGAAATACTCCCCCAATATAAGCCTAGAAGATCCAAATCTCTTGGATCTATTGGTACATGACAAAAGGTGCGGCTAATGTCGACTTTAAAAATTCTGCAACCTCTTCTTAATTGAAGGACTTGATCTGTAACATTGTCAATAGAAGGGTATGTGGGTACAAAATCGGTATTGAGATATCTGTCTGAAGCAACCCCAGAGTTAACTGAATTACCCAGTGGCCAGCTGAGATCTATTATCACCCTTCTGTTGTCTGAACTAGATTTATCTCTCGTCATGAAGGGGCTGGTATACAAATTTTTAATGGGGGGGTTCAGGAAAGGGTCCCAACATGGCTCCATGATTAACTTACTCCCTCAAGTAAAAATCCACATGGCTGGGATATTGGACAGCACTTTTATGGTTTATTTTTTCGCTCACAATTGTTTTTTTTTCTGTCAAAATCAAGGGGAAAACCATATTTAATTAATAATGGGAGTTGCCAGTCCCAATAATCGTCAAGGTACTGAAACTATTTTTCATAATTAAGCTTTGAATAGACAGGGACTTGAAGACCTTCATAGTTAGGTTTTTCTGTGGTTTTCAACCTCTCATGCAATAGCAATATATCTTTGCATACAGCATTAATGTTGCTATCATAAATGCTTTTTAACCCATAAATAGGAATGAAGCCAAAGAGAGGTTGATTTTGGTTCAGAAATTTTTTGTTTGCTGCACTTTCTTTTGCCAAACAAATTTTCTTGCCTTTAAGTGCTGTATTAATTTCCAACCCATACTTATCACCCTCCCCCAATTCCCCACTTTCGCCTACAGCATTAGTTTTCACATCAACTGCTTCACTCTGGTGGGATTTATTCCAGAACTGGGGGTGAATATGACAGTTGGTTTCAACGTTGACATTACTGTCAGACACGTCTTGTTGACAGTTTACAGTATTTATGTCTTTAATACTTTTACAATACCTTTGCTACATCCTACATTCTGTTGTTCACTCACTGTTTCTTTATGTGCATTAACACGAGGTCGTGCAATACTATTGTGACTAAGTTGACCAGTACTTTTGCTCTGGTTAATTTTCGCCTTCACAGTAGTACTTGCAAAGTTTCTGACACTTTTATTTACAGGTTTCTTTTTAACCACATCTGAGAAGAGAGTATTAGGTCTCGTATATTTACACATAGCAAACATTCTACTAACATAGTGATTGTCAAATAATTCTGAATTGACAAACTTTGAGTTATACACATATCTAGTATTATGTACAGATTTGAACCTAGGACTCGTTGCCACTGCATCTCTGCAGTGGCCCCCTAGTTTTCTGACTACAATGTTTAGTCATATGTAATCCGTCGCAAGTTTCACAGACGTATCTGTAGAATTGACCCGCTGTTCTGTGATGGGAAGAGTACTTGCAGGTACCTTCCTGGAAGTACTTGCAATTTAAACCACTTCTTGCTTGAGTATTT
Organism: Sabellastarte sp. h YS-2021; assembly: GCA_964017235.1. Lineage (NCBI taxonomy): Eukaryota > Metazoa > Annelida > Polychaeta > Sabellida > Sabellidae > Sabellastarte > Sabellastarte sp. h YS-2021. The sequence goes on from OZ024928.1 coordinate 110,861,707, forward strand.
TTTTGATTTTTTGGTGAAAGGACGTGTGGCAGAAGTACTAGCAGCAATAACATGCCTCTGTGCATGTGCCCTTCGAATCCTATCAATTTTCTCAGTTTCATTCCACGAAATTCTATCAGCTTCCATGTTTGTCAAAAGTATGGCATGGCTTGCTTTGGTGGAATCCCAAGAGAAATCAGAGGCATCTTCCATTAAATTACCTAAATAATCTAGCATAGAAGCTCTCACGTTTTCAGATTTTTCTTCTTGGACACACCTTACGAAACCGGAAACCCACTGAGTAATGGTAAGATCATCGTAAGTAGGTCTAGTCTTATGGGTTCCAGTTAAAATGAAATGTTGGGGCCAATCTACAGATTTCTTAACAGTTATTTCACCAGGACCACCCCTTTGGGACTTAACCCTACCTTTGGTTGCTGCCTCATTGAGATTTTTTAAATCTGCCAACCGCCTTTCAACTTCATTCTGGAGCGATACATTATTCCTCAAATATTCCATTGAGGGGACCACACTCTCAGCCGCATTGCTTGCCATATCGCTGCCGTGTGATACCGTTGCCTGACTCAAATTTCTGTGGGAACTAATGTGAGCCAGACTTACATGTGAGTTGCCCTGTTCCAATGCAGCCTCGGTACGCTGCACCCACCTATCCATAGAATCCATCTTATCCCCGAGGACCCGTAATTGGCGTAAGATTTGATCAGAAGCTGTAATTTCTAAAGATGGTGAAGGGGGTGCAACTACCTCATCAGCACTGGAAAAGGACTCACCTGCTGTATCACGTTGACATTTCTTTCTCACTGGCCGGGGATGTTCCTCTTTGCATTTTGAACAATAGAATACTTTCGGCATTTTCAAATAATGAACTGAGCAAAATGACTAAAAATAAGTTACATAAAATATAAAACAAGTAAAATGTATAACTAAAATATAAGCTCAGTTCAAAACATGTATTCTGTTCGAAATTCAAACGAGTGTGGCACCAATATTACACAAAGGCTGACTTTTATAGTTGGAACCACTAAGCATGACGATCCACAATGCATTGCTGTAGTCTGGTAACAGAACTGAAGACTATGACCACTAAGGTGGTCATAACCCCCCCAAAACACACAAATATTTACAATTTATTAATACAGACATATTATAATGTAGTTGATTACTTAAAACACAAAATAATATTACGTGATAAAGGTCAAACCAGAAGGTTTGACATAAAGTAGTCAGTTCAAAAAACACTGCATTGTAGTGATAAAGTGGGAAACCATCAAGAGTTATCGGAGTTGAGCTATGAAAAAGGGTGATGTGAACTACAATACATCGATGATACATGTTAAAAGGTCTAAACAACAAGATGTTTCAAGTTGATCATATGTTGTTTTAGCTTAAGTGCTCATAAAGTCTTACTTAAGTAGAAAGATTTACTTAAGTCTGTCATGGTAGCACCAAAAGTATATTTGAAATGTTTGGTTTATTTGGTTTATTTTCCTAACAGAAACATTTTGCATTCGTACATCGTTTGTGTTTTCGGGACAGTAGAATGTGTCCATTAGGGATTTGTTTGAGGACTCAGTCACAAATTCATATCACATTGCTCTAGTACAAGATGGAGCGGTCAGCTATCAGTCGGAGAAAACAGAGAAATATGACACAGACTAAACTGCAAGTAGTTACTTAAGATAAACTCAAGCATCACATTTTAAACAATCAATGAAGATTATCTGCTTAACACCACAGAGACCCCTTTTCAAGGACGAATACCTACTAATGGTAAATTGTCTGAGGAAACTTAACTTTGAATTGCAAGTGACAAGACAAAACCTCAGTTCACCATAACCCATGGGAAATCTCACTCTATGGTAAATTCAAGTTCTTTGACAAATTAAATCAAGAAGGTGTCAAGAACTTTTAAAGGTTTCCTGGTAAAATAGTTCAAAGTGATGGAAAACCAATCAGTGTCTGAAGGGATTGAAACAGGCGTTTGAAATTAAAGTTGAAAGCAATTTGAATTTTCTCACTTTATCTTATGACCTGCTGTAGATTTTATATTTATTTTTGTTGCAAAATTATTTCAGGTGTCCGTAAAGTATTCTTTTCACGTTTCTCTCATTTAATTATCATTTTTATTTGTACATTATGAAAATTACTATATTACTACATTGCAGTGAAAATCATGCCCAGTATTTAGTAATATATACTTCCATAATGCCGTTTTTTTAAATAACACTTTATTTCTCACGCTTATTCACCTTATTGTCCTCATATTTATCCAAATGAATTTGTCTAATCTAATCTAATCTACTGCTTTGCAAGCGCAATATCTTCCCCACAAAGGGGAACTCAGTGCGCTAATTAAACAAAATCTTTATCATAGGGAGAGTCAGGGGGACCATGGTGGCAGAGTGGTGACACTCTCGCCTCCCACCTCTGAGGCCGGGGATCGGTTCCCGGCACGGCCTCAAGTGGGAAAGATGATAGTTGCTTGCCATTGGTCAGCAGTTTACAGTACAGAACCTTGATCAACTGTATGCAAAACCACAACTAAAATAAACATAGGGAGATTCGAGGGGCATTCAAGGTCAGAATGTATTCATATTCGTTCATTTGTCAAAACATATTCAGTTGAAAGGGCCACAACACACTCGCCAGGAAAGTTCCGTATTATTGGCATTGATTTGAGTACAGTCTATGTATACATAATTTGTATAACATAACATATAATGATGAAAATTGAAATACACATACAGAAAAATTTTCTAATTCTATACAAATGGAAAATTAACTTGTACATACAAAATTCAAAATATTATTAATTTTCTCATTATTAAATAAACTGATGCTGGTTGTTACTTATATTTATATTTTCCAATGATATATAAAACATCAGAATGGAAATGAAGTTTATTATCATTAAAATGCCATTACTAGTGGTCCATCCATACGTCTCAACATATATCTGATTTTTTTCATCAGGACTTTGACCTTAGTCTTCGGTTAATGGATCTCATGTGTGGGTAGTTATGCTTAAATATGAGCCACATGTGATATCTTTCAGATCCCCTTCCCACGCCCATCTCTCAAGTGTGTTCATTTGAGTCTAGCACATCAGAGGACTTGGGATTTTCTCCAGACATTTTGAAAAAAAAAATGGTTGCTCGTGAATGAAAATATATATTTTTATGTCGAATATTGTAAGATAGTGGTTTAAAAATTATGCCCCCATTTAATTCTTACTTTTAGGCATTGCATGTGGGGCAATTTTTGATAAAGTCCTGTAAAAACCCTATAATTGCTCACAAACATCTTTGTTTGCAAATGTTTAAAGGTAAACGCTTAATAAGCATTCTGAAAATGTGGGTATAAAACATTTTAGATGGAATGATTTTAAAACATCAAACATTTCATAGTGAACGCTTGAAAAACATTTTAGGTATAACCTTTATTAAAAGTTTAAAACACGTTTTCAGTCAAACCTAGTTTATTGAGTTAATTTATAACCATGTAATAAATGTTTCCAGCAAAACTTTCTCAGTTGCTACCACCATGAGATCAGTACATAAAAGTAAGTGGAGAGAAGAAGCAAGATGACGAGTAAACCAAAGGGGACTATAGGTTAGAACCCAGAGATTTAAAGCAGTGAAAAAATAAGCTTGCGAATTTTTATTGTACATGTTAGTAAAATAGTATATATAAAACAGGATTTAAGAATTTTAGATGTATAAGATAAAATTTTTAAAACCACCACACAGCACAAGTACAGTATCAGTAAAACACATATGTAGCAAAGCTTTACACCGACCAAGAGTAAACTCTTAGGTCAAAGGAAGATCAAACCCAGATAGGGGTTGTGTGTGAAGAGACATCGTCCCTTGTGGATCCAATACCACTAACATAGTAAGGTGGACTGACAACATTCAATCTTTTGTTAACCCCGAATGGAAGGTCAGGAAAAGGTCACATTTGAGGTCAAAGTGATGGGGTTAAAGGAAAACACGCCTGAGGAGGCTTCAATCCTCAGACCAGGGAAAACTGAAAGTAATTCCAGAACCTCCTGGTAAAAGACGAGTAAGAAAATGACCCAGGGTGTGTCAGAGTCTATATCAATCCTAGTGGAGAACTCCCAAGTGAGGGGTCAGATCACGAGGGGTCAGGACAAGACACGGTCAAATCAAGAGGGGGGAGCCAGGGTCAGCCTGGACCACCTAAGAGCCCAAATAGTGGACTCAGGCGGCCTCAGCCGCCATGAGTCCGCATAACAGGTCTCCCTAAGGATGGGCAGCCAAAGGGACCAAATGTTGGATGGTGTGTTCGACTAAGGAAAAAGAAGAAAAAATTTGGAGAACCAAAGATGTCCTTGACCACATGGTGGCCTGTGAATTGTGTACCAGAGGAGGGAGGTGGGTTCAAATTCTTCATGTACACTGATTGCCTTCTGATTTAGAAATGAAGAGCCCCAGCACATTGGGACTAATGATGCAGAACCAATGATTTTGATTGGGCGACCCTTGATTGACCTGGTCAATGAATGCAGTAAAAATAAATTAAGGTAAACAGAATGTATGTGAAATAAGGTGGTCAACAACTGACACAGCAGGCCCCTACATGGCCGTGCTCGACACAGTTGCTACCACCATGAGATCAGTACATAAAAGTAAGTGGAGAGAAGAAGCAAGATGACGAGTAAACCAAAGGGGACTATAGGTTAGAACCCAGAGATTTAAAGCAGTGAAAAAATAAGCTTGCGAATTTTTATTGTACATGTTAGTAAAATAGTATATATAAAACAGGATTTAAGAATTTTAGATGTATAAGATAAAATTTTTAAAACCACCAAGCCCAGATCAGAAGGAGGAAGGAATGATGGAAGCAAAGGTGGAGGGGATGATGGAAGGAGCCATAGAGGCATTTTGGAGGTAGGACCACACAGCAGAGCTGCGCCAGAGCCCATGGGCCATGATGTTTTGAAGAGAAACATTATTGTCAAAGGCTAGGGTGGCCCCAGAGCAACGAAAAGTGTGGAAGCCATGCCCAGACAGTGGGATGGCCAGGGAATTGAGGACAGTTTTAAGGGCTTTCCTGATGTGAGTGTCAATGACAGGGTTGAAGGGAGGAGAGATGTTGACAAAGAGGGGTGAGGAAGGTGGCAAGGGCCTGGACGTTAACAAAGCTCTGAGGGCTCTAACTGGACATAAGAAATAGTTATCAATTGAAGGGAGTTGGATGATATGATGGGCTCTGTGGTCCTGAAGGGTCTTGGTCCATTTAAGAAGCAGGTGGGCACCTGGTGAGTGAAAGAAGAGGTCCTGTCTCAAAAAATGCTTGGAAGGGTCAAAAGCTCTAAGGGAGTGTGGGGCCAGGTTCGACATCCTGAGGAACCCATAAAAAGCTGTCAGGAAAATTGCCCGAAACAAAATTGGGTCACTTAGAAGATCACAGGATTTCGAAATATGGTATAAAGTAGGAACATCAAAAACTCCCCTGGGAGTGGGTCTAAAATGGGAGTTGATTGATATGCTACGCAGGAACCTAGACAGGGCAGGATGATTACAATCTGATGAAATTTGGAAAAGGGAAGAAAGGGAAGAAAGGGATGACAGATAATTCCTAATAACCTTTGGAGAGCGTGAATTCTGGTGTAAAAATTCCAAAAATGCTAGCAAATTAGGACAGAGAAAATCCTGGGGGAGCTGATAAAAGAACAAGAAACTAAGATAAGTCTTGAAGTGAGTCTTCTGAGATGCCACTGTAGCAGGTCTGTGAGCTGTGATGACCCTCTGCCATGCTGATGCCAAAAGGGTGGAGGAACACTCGGGAGAGGCTGAAATTAAACAAGATAGGAAAGGTGAAATAAAGAATGGTGGACCTCTTCCCAAACACAAGATTTCTTCAACGTTTGTAAAAGGTCATAATTTATGCCTTTGTCCGAGTAAATCCTAGATAAAGCATCCGCTAATATATTCTTGGAACCCTGAATATGTTTGATCTCTAACTCAATGTCATAGGTGGCAGTGATAAGCCAAATATTGCGAATACAGGCCCCCAAGAAGGGGTCTTTGGTCCTCCCAGAAGAGGCCACTTGGACAACTGCCATGTTGTCACAGTAAATGTACACTGAAGATTGGGCCCAGTGAGAAGCCCACAAGCGAAGGGCCACCAAGAGGTTTAGCATTTCCAAGTGAGTAATGGAAGGGTGGAAGTCTAGGAATTGTGGGATAGGTGCAGCATAGACCCTGTGGCCCCAAATTCCCCCCACACCTGTAAGACAGGCATCAATAAAGAGCTTATTATTATCAGGAATGGGGCTCTTAACAATTTTGGAAGTGCCATTAAAAGAGGGAAGGAAGGTAAGGAACCAGTGCAGATCCTGGAAAAACTCCTTAGAGAGCTGGCTTAATAACCTTATGCAAGTACATGAGCTTGCCCAGGAGAGATTGAAATTTCCTTCTAGTAAGATAAGTTTTGGTGCTGACTTGCAAACATTCAGCATATATTTCCTGCAATTTATTTTGTTCAATGCTGAGGGTGTTGGCGTCAAGGTCAAAAGAAATGCCCAAGCATTTTAACCTCCTAGTAGGGGGGGTTTTCTTGTCAAGATTGATGGGGAGGCCAAGGTCAGAGATAAGGTCATATAGATCTTCAAAATGAGAGTCGGCCAAGTCCTCAGTGGACACCAAGATGTAGTCATCAATGTAGGCAAAAATGTGATGCCCCTTGTGACGCATGGCATCAGATATTGCGTCGGACGTAAGCTGGAACGCAGCGCTGCCGTGTACCCAGCCGAACGCTGCCGAAACGTCAAGATAATACTTGTTCTGCCATTTTAGGCCAAATTTGAAAGTGTCAGATGGGTCAATACGAAGGTTCCTAAATGCTCTGGCAATATCAATCTTGGCCAAGAGTACCCTGCCCTCAGTTGCCTTAATCTGATCAATGATATTGTCAACGGTAGAAAACTTCAGCAAAAACTGCTGACCATCGAAAAAATTCCTGGTAACCCTATCATTAACTGAATTGGTCCTGGGGTAGGAAAGGTTAAGGATAACTCGCCTTTTATCAACATCCTTTGGCCTGGTAAGGAGTGGTGAGCAGTGAAATTCCTGGTAAGGGACATCCTCAAAGGGGCCCAAGATGGCCCCCAGATTGACCTCCTTCTGCAAATATTCAGTAACAGCTGAAGGGTGTTGTAGAGTAGAGAAATGGTTAACAATATCTTTGTTGGCAAGGGATTCATGGTTACATAATGACAGAGGAAAACCAAACTTAAGGTAATCTAACAGTCTGGTATTGGGGGAGTCCTTAAGCAAACTCTCCCAAGCTCGAATATTAAGGTCGGAATGGACTGGAAACCTAGCTTGCCTGTAGTTAGGAAGACCAGTGGAACGAATACTCTTAGCCATTGATATATAATCATTCAAGGATAAGGAACTGGGGCTGGCCCTATCAGGGCCGATAAATTTAAATTGGGAATCCTCAAGAGCCAAGAACCCAAGTTTCTTAGTGGGGTCAAAGAAGTCAGAGACCACGTGATCATGAACGGCGTCGAGATCTGGATAGGCGTTGGAAAATGACGCATGTTTATGCATAGAAACAGGGGGGGTAGGTGCCACAGCACCAAAGACTTTATTTTCCGGCTGATGGTGCCCCCCTGTGGCATCATCAGACACGAATTGACATGCAGACAATTTGTCAATTATATTTTCTATGTAACTGACATATGAGCAGCCAAAAACCTCATGGTAAAATGTGTCTTGCACGTAGTTTAAATGAGCTAACTGAGTTTGAGCCTTATTCACTGGCTCATGAAAAACAATACTCACATTTACACTGCTGCTGATTTGTAGATATCCAGCAGGGGGATGGCTGCATTTGGTAACTAAAAATTTGCCCGAGTACATGTTTTGATTCCACAGAAACCAACCCCTATGGCATGAGCCCTGAATGTAAACAATACAAGTACTAGTATCACAAGTATCGAACCAATATGTATTGGTGAAGTGCACGATACAATTGTCAACCTCGCCCTGAATTGGCCAGATATGTGTGTCAACCAATTTTGTACCATATATGCAGCAATCCCTAATGTGGTCAAACGCATATGGACTCGCCAAATTGTCAACATTTAATTGATTGGTAAACATGTTATTATTTTCACCAACATAGTAACCTGAACAGTCATACCTCATGTTTGCAGAAGGTAAACTGCTGTTAGAATTAACAGTATTAGAAAGATCGACATTGTCACAAACTTTGTTAAAATCTCTAACTGTACATTTAAGATTAGTGTCAATTTCTTTACCCCTCTCAACAATACTCACAGTAACACAAGAGGTATTATTACATGCATTAGAACTGCAAAGAATGTCATTGTCAATAGACCCCCCCCCCCCCTTGACAGGTAAAGTTTTGATTACAAACTGTGACAATATGTGGTGGCCCTCGCCCAAGTGGCCCCATACCATCCTAACTATTGACTGCCTGCTTATCTCTGGATCTGTTCTTACTATTACACTTGACCTCTGGATGCTGAAGTGATCTTCCTGACCTCTCACAGTGACTGCAAATATGCCTGTAGGCCCCATGGTGGTTATCGTACGAACAAGTTCCTTCATTGTAAAATTTACAAATTTTCTTAGAGTTATGTTGTTGAGTAAGTTGGGAGTTGGCCATGGACATCTGTGAGGCGCTGAGGTGGTTGATGGCCCATTGAGTGGCATCATCCCAATGAAGGTTACCCTCCTCCAGGTCATGCATGGAGGTGGCCCACGTGCTTCTAACTGCCCCCCAGGGTAGGGATGTTGCATCTTTGATGGCCAGGATGACCTGGAGGAGGGCATGCCTGGCAGTAAGAGGGTCCTTCATGTTATATACGTTGTTCAATTGCCCTGTAACCCATTGAGCCATCGACAGTTCATCATAGGGTACCCCTTTTTTCCCAGCTAAAGAGTGGTACCCCTCATTGGGCCAGTGAATTTCTGGTGGATTTTGGGCTATATCTGTGGTATTGTACCGACCAGACCGACGTTGCTTACCTAGCAATGAAGACTTGGCCTGATCCTCGTATGCAGCCAATGCGTTGGTCACAGCTTGAGAAATGTTGGGCAGCCTCCTGAGGTTCTCCAGACTCGGTACCACCCCATCATGTTGAAGAGCTGCTGTATGACCATGTACACTTGAAGCTGTAACCCCTGGCTGTGATGCACTACAATTACAATTGTTGGAAGTTGGTAAAGTGTTTGACAGTGTTCGTGACGGCGGGTTAAACACATACTGAGAGGTGTAATGAGAAGAGTTCTGTTGTGCCAGTGATGCACTATGAGGGACCAGGGTTTGTGGCCTGGTGGGTGGTGCCCCCATTGCTGTGGTATGGTGAGAATTCGTTCCCTGTTGCTCGATTTTCTCGACTCTTTGTAAGAGAGACTGGTTTGACTGGGTCAGTTGACGCAACATGTCAATCATCACGTCAGATTGGCTGCTGGTGACAGTTGGGTTGATTGGAGTAGTCAGATTGAGGTGGTTCGGATCCGTCAACCCATTCGAGGGTGGAGAGCTCTGTATAAATGACTTCTCTAGCCGAGATTTGGTTGATTTTCTTACCCTAGATGTTGAAACCCGGGCTCTGGCTGAGGCGGTGACCTTCTTCCTTTGTAAAGCTGGAATCTGTTTCTTTCTAGTGGAAGCCATGATTCACATATATCATTTAAAATCACCAGTTAAAAACACTAAAAACACTAAACTATAATCACTTCGTGTAAAATTCAAATTCTTCATGTACACTGATTGCCTTCTGATTTAGAAATGAAGAGCCCCAGCACATTGGGATTAATGATGCAGAACCAATGATTTTGATTGGGCGACCCTTGATTGACCTGGTCAATGAATGCAGTAAAAATAAATTAAGGTAAACAGAATGTATATGAAATAAGGTGGTCAACAACTGACACAGCAGGCCCCTACATGGCCGTGTTCGACATTGTAAAGAGAATAATTATAGAACATTTTTAAATATTAAAGTGTAAACTTTCACTTGGAAATGTTTAGTAACCCAAAATGTAAAGTTTAAATAAGGTTTTAAAATGTTTTGTAAAGCTTTAAACCATTTAAAACGCTTTAATGTGTACCGGATCATGATACAATTCTAAAGGATGGGCTTATCACATACTACTAAAAGAGAAAAGTGTGACAATAGCTTATAACAAGCCATAAAAGTTTCGTCTCTGTTAATAGCTTGTTTGATAAAAAGGCATTGAGTGCTTCACACATATAAGTATTTTTTTTACAATAGTGAGCACTTATATCTATTACCTCCAATTTTCAGGGAATTATGAAGCACTTATAGTAAACTCTTCAACTCAAGTACAGAACACTCACAGATAAGACAGATGGTAATTCCACCCATATAAACATCAATCCAACAAAACATAAATCGTCTATTTTTTACTGCATTCTTGTTATTGAAGAAGTGTTAATAAATTACACAAGATAAAAAAATTGAAAATAACAAAATCTTGTTTTAGCTTTTTCTAACAAAAGGTTTAAGTATAAAACATTCCAAGAGCCCACACCTCCGGCGGGTGAGAATTTCCATGTTCTAACTTCACCCAAATACTGTTTAAAAAATCGGAATTTTTTGTATCAACAGAATGACCCGGATCTTTCTTTAAACTGAGTCATTTCTTCCTCTGGTCAGACCTTACCCACGTTACAGAATTCCACAGAGCTGTGGTCATTAGTTTTGAAGTAAGTGCAAACACAGACAGATATACAAATGCACCCAATAACATAACCTAATTGGCGGAGGCAATGACAATGTGCTTCACTTTGTTTCCAGGGCTGGTCTTGAAGGCTGAATGTAAATCCCTTTTTGTTTAAAATGACTTTGGAAACACGTAGGATAAAAGGCAATGATCATAATTCACCCCACACCATTTTGTACATTTGATGCCTTTATTTTATCATTTGATTATCGTTGTCATAATGCTCTTCAAAGTCTATTATAATTTTTACATTACATGGTGTTTTATGAGAATTGACACACAAAACTAACAGACGAGAATTTTTTTTTCTATTATTAAGTCAACATCTTTTGAAATTTAATTTTAAGAGAGATGGTTACAATGAGTACAGCAGTCAGTATTTACAACATTGAAATATACTCCATGTATTGTAGTTGCCAGTCAGATCAGATTTCCAGTGGATGTTTTCAATCCTTAGGTAGTTGCCCTTTCAAGTAACGTATATGCCAATATGTCCAGACTCCTTAAAGGCTGTTCTGTTTAAGCATTGCCCCTTCCTGCTAGTCTATTATGCCCCTTTTTGTGCCCCCCTGTGGCATCATCAGACACGAATTGACATGCAGATAATTTGTCAATTATATTTTCTATGTAACTGACATATGAGCAGCCAAAAACCTCATGGTAAAATGTGTCTTGCACGTAGTTTAAATGAGCTAACTGAGCTTGAGCCTTATTCACTGGCTCATGAAAAACAATACTCACATTTACACTGCTGCTGATTTGTAGATATCCAGCAGGGGGATGGCTGCATTTGGTAACTAAAAATTTGCCCGAGTACATGTTTTGATTCCACAGAAACCAACCCCTATGGCATGAGCCCTGAATGTAAACAATACAAGTACTAGTATCACAAGTATCGAACCAATATGTATTGGTGAAGTGCACGATACAATTGTCAACCTCGCCCTGAATTGGCCAGATATGTGTGTCAACCAATTTTGTACCATATATGCAGCAATCCCTAATGTGGTCAAACGCATATGGACTCACCAAATTGTCAACATTTAATTGATTGGTAAACATGTTATTATTTTCACCAACATAGTAACCTGAACAGTCATACCTCATGTTTGCAGAAGGTAAACTGCTGTTAGAATTAACAGTATTAGAAAGATCGACATTGTCACAAACTTTGTTAAAATCTCTAACTGTACATTTAAGATTAGTGTCAATTTCTTTACCCCTCTCAACAGTACTCACAGTAACACAAGAGGTATTATTACATGCATTAGAACTGCAAAGAATGTCATTGTCAATAGACCCCCCCCTTGACAGGTAAAGTTTTGATTACAAACTGTGACAATATGTGGTGGCCCTCGCCCAAGTGGCCCCATACCATCCTAACTATTGACTGCCTGCTTATCTCTGGATCTGTTCTTACTATTACACTTGACCTCTGGATGCTGAAGTGATCTTCCTGACCTCTCACAGTGACTGCAAATATGCCTGTAGGCCCCATGGTGGTTATCGTACGAACAAGTTCCTTCATTGTAAAATTTACAAATTTTCTTAGAGTTATGTTGTTGAGTAAGTTGGGAGTTGGCCATGGACATCTGTGAGGCGCTGAGGCGGTTGATGGCCCATTGAGTGGCATCATCCCAATGAAGGTTACCCTCCTCCAGGTCATGCATGGAGGTGGCCCACGTGCTTCTAACTGCCCCCCAGGGTAGGGATGTTGCATCTTTGATGGCCAGGATGACCTGGAGGAGGGCATGCCTGGCAGTAAGAGGGTCCTTCATGTTATATACGTTGTTCAATTGCCCTGTAACCCATTGAGCCATCGACAGTTCATCATAGGGTACCCCTTTTTTCCCAGCTAAAGAGTGGTACCCCTCATTGGGCCAGTGAATTTCTGGTGGATTTTGGGCTATATCTGTGGTATTGTACCGACCAGACCGACGTTGCTTACCTAGCAATGAAGACTTGGCCTGATCCTCGTATCCAGCCAATGCGTTGGTCACAGCTTGAGAAATGTTGGGCAGCCTCCTGAGGTTCTCCAGACTCGGTACCACCCCATCATGTTGAAGAGCTGCTGTATGACCATGTACACTTGAAGCTGTAACCCCTGGCTGTGATGCACTACAATTACAATTGTTGGAAGTTGGTAAAGTGTTTGACAGTGTTCGTGACGGCGGGTTAAACACATACTGAGAGGTGTAATGAGAAGAGTTCTGTTGTGCCAGTGATGCACTATGAGGGACCAGGGTTTGTGGCCTGGTGGGTGGTGCCCCCATTGCTGTGGTATGGTGAGAATTCGCTCCCTGTTGCTCGATTTTCTCGACTCTTTGTAAGAGAGACTGGTTTGACTGGGTCAGTTGACGCAACATGTCAATCATCACGTCAGATTGGCTGCTGGTGACAGTTGGGTTGATTGGAGTAGTCAGATTGAGGTGGTTCGGATCCGTCAACCCATTCGAGGGTGGAGAGCTCTGTATAAATGACTTCTCTAGCCGAGATTTGGTTGATTTTCTTACCCTAGATGTTGAAACCCGGGCTCTGGCTGAGGCGGTGACCTTCTTCCTTTGTAAAGCTGGAATCTGTTTCTTTCTAGTGGAAGCCATGATTCACATATATCATTTAAAATCACCAGTTAAAAACACTAAAAACACTAAACTATAATCACTTCGTGTAAAATTCAAATTCTTCATGTACACTGATTGCCTTCTGATTTAGAAATGAAGAGCCCCAGCACATTGGGACTAATGATGCAGAACCAATGATTTTGATTGGGCGACCCTTGATTGACCTGGTCAATAAATGCAGTAAAAATAAATTAAGGTAAACAGAATGTATATGAAATAAGGTGGTCAACAACTGACACAGCAGGCCCCTACATGGCCGTGTTCGACATTGTAAAGAGAATAATTATAGAACATTTTTAAATATTAAAGTGTAAACTTTCACTTGGAAATGTTTAGTAACCCAAAATGTAAAGTTTAAATAAGGTTTTAAAATGTTTTGTAAAGCTTTAAACCATTTAAAACGCTTTAATGTGTACCGGATCATGATACAATTCTAAAGGATGGGCTTATCACATACTACTAAAAGAGAAAAGTGTGACAATAGCTTATAACAAGCCATAAAAGTTTCGTCTCTGTTAATAGCTTGTTTGATAAAAAGGCATTGAGTGCTTCACACATATAAGTATTTTTTTTACAATAGTGAGCACTTATATCTATTACCTCCAATTTTCAGGGAATTATGAAGCACTTATAGTAAACTCTTCAACTCAAGTACAGAACACTCACAGATAAGACAGATGGTAATTCCACCCATATAAACATCAATCCAACAAAACATAAATCGTCTATTTTTTACTGCATTCTTGTCATTGAAGAAGTGTTAATAAATTACACAAGATAAAAAAATTGAAAATAACAAAATCTTGTTTTAGCTTTTTCTAACAAAAGGTTTAAGTATAAAACATTCCAAGAGCCCACACCTCCGGCGGGTGAGAATTTCCATGTTCTAACTTCACCCAAATACTGTTTAAAAAATCGGAATTTTTTGTATCAACAGAATGACCCGGATCTTTCTTTAAACTGAGTCATTTCTTCCTCTGGTCAGACCTTACCCACGTTACAGAATTCCACAGAGCTGTGGTCATTAGTTTTGAAGTAAGTGCAAACACAGACAGATATACAAATGCACCCAATAACATAACCTAATTGGCGGAGGCAATGACAATGTGCTTCACTTTGTTTCCAGGGCTGGTCTTGAAGGCTGAATGTAAATCCCTTTTTGTTTAAAATGACTTTGGAAACACGTAGGATAAAAGGCAATGATCATAATTCACCCCACACCATTTTGTACATTTGATGCCTTTATTTTATCATTTGATTATCGTTGTCATAATGCTCTTCAAAGTCTATTATAATTTTTACATTACATGGTGTTTTATGAGAATTGACACACAAAACTAACAGACGAGAATTTTTTTTTCTATTATTAAGTCAACATCTTTTGAAATTTAATTTTAAGAGAGATGGTTACAATGAGTACAGCAGTCAGTATTTACAACATTGAAATATACTCCATGTATTGTAGTTGCCAGTCAGATCAGATTTCCAGTGGATGTTTTCAATCCTTAGGTAGTTGCCCTTTCAAGTAACGTATATGCCAATATGTCCAGACTCCTTAAAGGCTGTTCTGTTTAAGCATTGCCCCTTCCTGCTAGTCTATTATGCCCCTTTTTATACCCACAGAGGAAAGTGATAGCCTACCAAACTTGATGAACTTTAGGTTAATCATACCTCCCACTGAGTCAGACGTTTTCAAAACTAATAGTTTCTTTATGGCTGAATGTAGAAGATAACACACTTGCCTCATACCTCTGAGGTCCTAGGTTCCAATCCATTCTGCATTAGAAGGGTAAAGATAGTACTTACTTGTTGAAGACGGATGGTTTTCAGTTCAGAATACTGTCCAGCTAGTATACACACTGCTTTTCCCCATTCTCTCAACTACAAAGGTGCCTGATTAGAGTAACTAACACATTATCTTTATTTTATCATTCTACACCAATCAGTTAAAAAGTTAAAATGTAATTCTCTTCACATTCGCTAATTATTTCACACCTAATCGAATAAGTAATGTTCATATCTACATGATTTGAACCAGTCTACCCTGGACAAAGGTTGTGTGTGGAATTACTAATCAGATGGCATTGAGATTTTTTAAATGTAAAGTTGCTCTTTTAGGCTTACTGTGTGCAGTGTATTGAGATAAATGTTTTGTCGCAGAATAAGTAATGTTAATCAATTTGATTTTGTCACAGAAGAAATGTATGACATTCTTCTGCTCCAAAGTATCTTTTGTCAATAGAATAGCAAAAAGGTTTTGTACATAATCATTTGCTGAAGTTCAAACAATTCTCACAGCAGAAGTTCATATTTTCAGTATTTTTGCATGTAATATAAAGTATAAGTATATTCACCATCTTGAGCTTACCACAGCTCTAACGAGACATAACATGTCTCTATGTAGTTAAAAGTGGGACATTGTAGCCCTATCAAGAAATCGCTGAAGCATGATACTTGTTCGACCAAAATTTGTCCTATTTGACCATCAGTCTCAGTAAAAATGAAATGATGATACCGGCTCTGAAAATGGATCCAAAATCCAGGGTTTACTTCTGCCCACGCGTTTAATGATTATGGATGCACTTTGACTTTGCTACTTGAAATTATTTGAGCTCAAGCTAACATTTGCCAGTTGAAATCACACAATTTGGTAATGGTGGCCTTAAAAAGAACTTCAGTATTGTAAAATCATCTCCCGAATTCATTATATCATAAACTAATTCTTAGGTGACCTTTACATTTAAACAAAAATTGTACTGCATTTTATTATTCTAACCCAGATTGTTAATATTTCTAGTTATCGTTGTATTAATTTTATTATATTTACTCTTACTGCATGTAGTAAAAGAAAATTGTGTTACTATATTTATTTTACTGTATGGCATAATCCAGGCAGAAATATTCAAAATGTAGTCAACTAAATAATCATTTTGAAACCTTGAGGAATTGTAGTATCCACTGCAGCTTTTAGAGTTTTGTTCATTACCTTTAAGAGTGGAATTTAAAGCAGAGTTTTCAACTAATTCACAGCCCAAGGTCGGTTACATTCCATTTTTCCACGCTGCTAAGGAAGATCAAGCATACAAGGGATGACAATTCACACGGGGTGGTTATTGTGTAATTGAAGCCATATCTCGCAACAACCACAGTTGGTAAAGTTTGGTTGTAATGCATGGAAAAAGAACCCAATTTATAGTTATCACTTTCAAAATGTTGTCAAAGATAATTGTGATTAACATGATAGGAAATTGTTATGACACTGACAAACATAGTTTATTGTTTAAGAAGAAAATATCAGACAATGATGAACATTTGTTGCATCTTAGCATAGCTACACAGCTTTAGGTAATTGGAAAACATTGTGAATTTTATTTTATTTTTAAAACATAATATCTTGAGCTAGATATATCGATATTATGTCTGGGCTAATGCATGTGTAAGTACATAAGCCCATATTAGATACACTATGTCTACTAAAGCAAAAATCTCATGTGGTCAAGATATCCATTAACTTGGACTCTCGTCGCCATGGATTTGCAAGACACGGCTTATTGCAACATGTGGTACTGATAGGCAGATTTGACTTCAGTTCTTTAACATTAAACTACATTAAACTGCTTTTAAAATATACAATAAAATACTTAAATCTGAAACTATTTCAGCACAAAGGTCTATATTTTTGTACCACAGGTAGGTGTTTTTAAATCTTCACAAAGGGTTTCGCTTGTAACAAATTGGTTTCATCAATTGGCAGAGCTTCAGTGACACTCCACTGGATTATTTACTTTAAAAGGAGCTACTTTAAATGTGATATTTTTTATTTGCAAAAGCGACAAGCATTTGCTGTTGCTGATTTATATTGCATTGAAACTGCAATAAACTCAGGAGGCTTTTTCCTGAGCACAATTTATTAGCCACATTTATTTACTTTTGAATTTTTTTGACAATCAATGTCTCGCGTGAATGTTGAAAACTGAAAAACATGTTATTTTTTCTCAGACTTGAAGACTTTTATGAGGTAAATAACTTCTCAAATCTAATCCCAAATGGCTGCTGTTTGGCTGGTTTATTTTAGCTTTATCTCTTTTTGTTGATGATTTCAATTACGTAAAACTTTTATGGATGGAGAGACATAAATGAGGGGAGACAATAATACCTTTTTGTTGGTGGTACATAAATTTTAATGTAAGAAATGTCTTAATATGTAACCCAATCATTTATTGGCTTCACTCCAAGGTCAATATCTTGTTTCCATTCAAGGTCATTGGAAAGTGAAGAAACCACCAGAGACTTGCCGCTTTCATTTGTATTGAATTTAACTTTTGATCATGCCTCAATTCGCTTGCTTCATAGGAGATACGACAGACATCTGTGTTGTATGATGGTTGTGGCTCCATGTGAGAAATTGTTCATTAAAACAAGAAACTAGTGCAGTTTATAAATACACCTTCCCTAAAAGCAACAACTAACCCTTTAGAATATATTTTAGGGACTATAATAGAATTCTACTGGAAAGCATTGAAAATAATGTCAGAAGTACGAATTTATTAGTTAAGTATCTTAACAATAATAATTTGTTTCAAAATTTTCAAGGGTATAGTGCAACCATAGAAACTTATATCTTCTAGACACATGCTATTACCCTTGGCACAGGATTGGACTACTGCAATTCATTCCTGCATGGTATCACTGAGGTAAACACACTAAATAAATCCAGCAGCTGAAACAGGCGATGACACATCTTCATTCTCCTGAACCCAATCAAACAACATTGACTTTGGTTTGCTTTTGCAGCACACATTAAATTGGATAAGCTTTACAAAAATGCCTGGTCGTAGTATCTAGTTTCCAAAACCGCATGTTATTTCAGATAAGACCTACTTTTGGAATATAGGCTTTCTATTCTTTGACATTAGCACTTTAGATGATGTTTCACATTTATTTGGGGAAAGAAATTGAGGTCAAAAGTTCTTGTGTTCAGTGCACAAATGAAAAAAAAACCCACTTTATCCACAGCTTTGTGCATAATCCTCCAAATTTGTGGACTGGGTTCCCTGATGATATCCAAACTGGGTTTTTGCTGTTGTTTTTCAAAATTAAAAACAAACCTCTTCAGTAAAGCTTACTCTCTTTTGTCTACCCATCTACTTCATGTCTCTGACTTGGCTATTTCTCTGTATTCTCGATTCTCTTTTTTCTTACTGTGGCTCTAACAACGTAGAGTCTGTCATACAATGGAGATATATGAGTATAGAAATACTCTAAGATTCTATTTGTTCGAAATTAAGAAATGATAAATATAGAGGTTATTAATGCTGGACGATAGGTGAGGGTTATTGTAATCAGTTCGCTCCGTATTTCTGTCTGTACACCTTTTCACTCTTATAACTCAAAATCTAAACCATCAATCAAGCTCAAATATTGGTGGGCAGATATTTCATCAGGTACAGATGGATTCCTCCAATTTGGTGAAATTTGATTGATTATTAAATTCAGGACAGAGTTTTTCTTATTTTAATTGTGTGTATACAGAGAAATATGCTTCTCTTTGTCACATACATGAAAACTTCATTGTTTAACTTGTGATTTAGCCACCATTTCACCATGGATTTTTACACAATAAAAACTAGCAGAAGCACTGTAATAATACCTTTATAACAATATAAATAACCTATTTGTAACTTACACAGAAAATTATGAAGAAAAAAAATTCTGTTGTGATATTGAGTTGATGTTTACATTTGGGATATATCATTCAAACATCAGAAACAAATGGCTGTCACTAGGATGCATGTAGAATTTTGGATTTGTGATCCTAAGGGCTGGGTTCAAATTACATTAGGGTCTGTGTTTCTTTATATATGTTTATATCTTTCACTTATTTATTTTTTTTATTAATGCTCGATGACAGTAGAGTGTTATTGTAATCAGTTTTGTTCTGTCTTTCTCTCCTGTATTTCTGTTTCTTCTGTATGTACACCTTTTTGCACTTACAACTCAAAAACTATACCATCAATCAAGTTTAAATTTGGCGGGGGTACATGCAGATTCTTCTAAATCTGGTTAAAATTTTGAGTGAAAATTAAACACTGGAGATAGTTTTTCTTATTTTCAATTGGACATGGAAATCTGCTTCTCTTCCTCACATTCATAAATCAGTATTTCAATTTCTGATGATGCCATTACTTGTGATGTGACAATGCAATTGTCATTGTGAAGTCACAAACTTAGCTTGTGATTTTTGCTGTCTATAGTTAAAAATATTTCTTAAAAAAGAAATCAAAAGAGTGGCGGTGTATTCATGATTTTCACATTTTTATTAATTTCCGTTTTCATTTTTTTTTACTTTTTCTTTCATATCCCTTACAGGTCATCACAAAAACTTTACCCTGAGTGATTTTCACCAAGGAGTGGCTTTTATCCAATATTTTTACCTCCACCAAGATTTTATGTTTTTGTATGTTCGTTTGTCTATTTGAAGTAATGAACAGATCTTTATAAAAGGTTTTATATGGGAAGGACCTGGCCAAAGGAAGAAGTTACCAGAAAGATCTGGATCATATTTTGGATACAAAAAAAGTCATGAATTATCTGAGGTCCCATTTTCAATGTATTTTCAATGACTTTGGCTTCCTACTTGATATTTCTTCAAAAGTAATGAACAAATTTTGATGATAAATTTTTAGTAGGAAAGACCTAGTCAAGGGAAGAAGTAATCATATTTTAGGAAAGATCCACTTTATATTCTGGATACCAATAAACCTGCAAAATTTTGGAAACACTATTCTTAAAGAAGTGACCGCTCAATGGTTTCTGTGCCCATTTTATCAATTGACACTTATAATTATGTCACCTAGAGAGTGAGCCATGTCATTGTGAAGTGACTAAATTTCCACAAAATAATTTTTCAGTGTTTGGATATGCTTGTATTCAAGTATGCATGTGTTCATCAGTGCAGAGAAATCCACTGAAAATTAACATTTTTGGTTTGATTTTATTATCTTCCAACATAGGTTCAAATACAAACAATAGATAGTTGATAACACAACAGTATATAACACTTGACTGGTCACATCAAGTCGAGCGATTTGCTCTCTCTGAGTGCATCTTGTGTTTATTCTTTGAGCTATGTACAACAAATGGTAATACAATACATGAAAGGTTACATTTGATAGGGCTTAGATCTGGTACATTGTCACCGGCATTATTATGACGAACTTTATTGGAAACATTGTGTAAATGAAATTTTTGGCATACAGAAGATGAACTAAAGTTATCGGCAACATTGTGTATTTTGAAATGATAGGCACGTGGAAGATGAACTACACCACATTGCATAAGTTGTGTAAGGTGTGAAATGGAAAGAATTGTTTCGTGTGCATATGTACTTTACTATTTTTAAGGATTACCATATACCAGAAGATCAGTCTATATAGCTGGTCATTTTAGATGAAAAAACTAGGGGGCACTTAATGAAATTTTTAAATCTGATGTGGGTTTATAGAAAATAACGTCTATGTAGAAGACAGGGTACTTTCACTGTAGAATAATAATGTGCAGATGTGTTCTATTTTCTATATTTACACACGTTGTTCAATGTTTTAAAGAAAATAAACTGACTTGTTAGTCTTAATGACTTGTGGTAAGTTTATTATTTCTTTATTATCTTAGTGTCACTGTAATAGATAAAACATGCTATCAGTATTATATAAAATCTAACAATCTGACTATCATAGGATTTAGGCAGTGACGTTACCATTTAATAAACTGACATCAGCTGTCAAAATCAATATGAAAAGAAATGACTACTCATATTAATGGAAATCCAGCCAAGACCGGACAAATGCACATATTCCTAAAAAAATAAAACTATGTATAATAACAATTTTTATTCAAAGAAAGTCTATTTATGTCTTACTTTACTACAAAGGCACAACATTGTTGTTTTATAAAAGCCATCAGAAAGACAAGTAGTACACCGAAGTGGTCACCCATCCCAGTACTAACATAGCCTGTTGCCGCTTATTCTCAGTGAACAGACACTCATCACACTGTGCCATAATTCATGAAACCCCGGGCACAAAAAAAGACAAAAAACATGATTCCTAGAAGCGTGAGCCTCTCTAGAGCTCGCACTTAAAAACAGAAAAACATTCAGAAAAGGATTGGACACTACAAAGATGATTAGAACTTTGAATCCCTTAAAGTCACTCCTGTTTTAATTGAATGGGGGGCAATTTTTAAGCTACTATATTACAATTTTAGACATAAAAATAATATTTCCATTGGTGATCAGCCCAAAACATACCGAATTTGACCTCTGACACCAATTAAGATTAATATTTCTAAGCAATGCTAAAGTAATATTTTTGAGACATTATTATGTTTATTTCTGTTCACCTTTCATTATGAATGGTTTCCTTGCCCACCATTTTTCAACCTTCACCAAACGTTTCCTTTCAAACGTTTGCAAAACTCAAGAATGTTTACTGGATAAGAATCAGCCAGTAATTACCACACTTTCCAAATTGAGCCAGGCTTAGATTCAAACGCAGTATATCAGATGTAAGAGGCAGTGTATTCTCCATCATGTCATCTTCCATATATTAAGGTATAACCATATCAACAAACAACTACCAACTTGCCACTATATCCCACACACTCGTCTGAGAACATGGAGGGCCTGTGTTCTGTCCACCATGTCACCTTTCATACTTACATGTATCAGCAAGTAACTACCAAATTCGACCCATTAGAAACTATCAACTCCCTCATTTAAACTCAGGATTAAGATGTAAACAGATTACCTTATCACCATACCAATGTGACTTGCTTGGTGTTCATAATTTTTGTTTTAGCAAGAAGACAGGTACGTTTTTGTAAGTAGGGACATACAGTCAAATAAATCATTTGCTGTCAAATAAATCATCTTCTATCTCTGGAATCGAAAACTTTCCTGTAATTTCACTAAAATGAAAATACAAGAGTAAATTGATTGCTTCCTGTATTGTGATGCATCACCACTGTATTTTTCATGTTTCTAAACCATAATTGCTGAACAAAAAATCGTATCGAGTAGGAGGAGTTCACACTTTTCCTCTTTTAACATTTTTAATGCCATTCTGACATTTTCTGGTGTGACAGACATGATAGGAGTGAAAATTTAAGATGAAATTCACCTGTGGATGAGTATATAGAAATGTTTTTTTCCAATTTTGTCATAACAGAAAGGAGATTATTGTGTTCTACCATGGCCTCACTGATGTAGGTCAATGTTGACACTGCACTACTGGCACATACCTAAAGTATAAGATAAGTCTATTTAGTACAGTTTCAGAATCCATTTAACATTAAACATCCATTAAACAAATAATATCTCAGGTTGTAGAGAACCAGGCTGAAACGTTTGGCCCTTAAATTTTATACTTATTATTATTATTATTATTATTATTATTATTATTATAACAACATTCCATATTTTGACCAGTTCAACAGAGTCTGGCCGACAAAATATTTATTACCTCCAAATTTAAAAAAAATAATAATAATTAAAAATGAATTACAAATAAATATGGTGAACAAGATAACCTAGCGAAATTAAATGGTAACAATGATCCTTTCAAGGAAAAATGGTCAGGCTGGAAGAATAACTTTACAAACCTCTAAATTGCCTTCTGATATTGGTTATGTGTATATAAGGTTTCTAATTATCTTTCCCCAGTCTCTATATCTTATAAAAACATTTTAATATTATTGTTACTGAACTGTGTGTCGTAATTTGAGTTAATTTGGACAAAGTTTTGAACAGAATAGACCAAAACAAAAACATAGTCTTGGCATTACCATTGTTCTTGTTTCAAAACTGTTCATGTATTTAATATATAGATAATGGCCACGTGGCACTCCATTATGTAAACTTAATGGCCTGAGGCCCTGAAAGGCCTAGTATGCTGGGTTATAAAACCCTGTAAATTAAAACCAATTTATTAATTCAACACCTTGTACCAAATGATCAACCTAGACAATCTTTGCAATGTTTCCTTTGGTGTGCATACCACATGAGGCTTTCACTAAATTATTTCTATAGTTGTTTTTTTTCATCTCAATACACAATCAACATTGTTTCACCATGTGTACCACTGGTTTTCCTTTATGGGAAAATATAATTTTGGATAAAGCTTGAAAAGTTTAATATAATTTAACCATGGGTAATGATAAACGATAAAATATGGATCTGTGACTTACAGAAAGCACTTTCCAGAAAAAAATTAGACTGCTTATTTAACAACGCTGTGGATAATTTTTTGTGGTGAGTGGTGAGTGTTACTTTATTAATCTGTGCTTATTTTAAGACAGTAAGCTATTATTTTTGTGTTTAAGGCATTGAAAGTACTAGAAACTGGAGAATTACTTACTTGTTTTATTTTGTGTTGAAGTTTTTGGGTTTCTCAAGATTTTTATTTTGTGTGCTTCTTTGTCTCTTAATTTGGAATCAAGGAAAAATGCCTCCTGGAAAGATTGTCTCCTGGAAAAAAAGCCTTATTGAAATAATGCCTACTCCACATTTTGTATTTCAGTAATACCTCCTATGAAAATTAATCCACAACATTAAGAACAAAATTCATTTCAACCACAAACAGTGTATTATTTTAGAAGTATATAACAAACTGTAATAAGATAAATTAAAATCTTTGTTTTGAACTTAAAGGTCCTCAGTGGCCTAGTGGTTAGCAAGTTTGGCATCTAATCATAGGCTGTCACCTCTGTGGGTTCGAGTCCCACAAGTGGCAATTCTGAGGACCTGTCCCAATATGACCCTGGCTGTTGAACGGGACGTAAAACCCCAACTTTGACTTTGTTTTGAACTTAAAAACATTGAAAATTTAAATCAAATTTAAACCCACCAGTAATGCATTTCAGAATTGCATTTTTGCTCTATGTTTTTTTTCTAATTTTACTTAAGTAAATTTTGAGCCACTAAAAACATTCCTTTTAATATAGTATGCTGGGTTAGATTTTCACAGTGAGTTTGTTTAAAAATTAGCTGCTCCTTTGATTAAGTTCACAGAAGATTATTGTAAAGTCAGATTGTAAAGAAATGCAAAGAATTAAAAAATATCCAACATTACAAATTAAATTGCTTGTCTTATATTTGTCAGGAGGTATTTTTCCAAGGTAGCATTTTTCCATGAGGTATTTTTCTATGAATGCTGAATGTCATTCAGAATTGAAAAGACTTTGTAAAGGTACCCACTGAACGAATAAAAAAGAAACAGTTGTGAAAACATTTCAATATTGAATGCATTGTGCTGAGGATGACTGACAAATACTAAGTACCCTTTTATTCTTGGCAGACTGGCCATTGAACTGAACCACAATCCACTGTTAGAAAATAATGTAGTGTTAACTCTCCATTATGCAAAAATAATGGAGAGTTAAGACAATGGAAGGGTGGCCCCTCTGGGTTTTATAAATACTTAATTGTTTAATGCTAAAGTTTTCCCCCACTCTACCCTATCACTTTCTTGTATAAGCTACTGCATATTATGTTCATACGTACATGTATGAAAAAATATCAATAAAATATTTTTAAAATTGATTTAGTTGACTGGTGTATATCCAACAGGCAGGGAACAATAGAGTGTGGCGTAATATCCTCATCATTACCATGAAGGGGCGAGGGTAGCAAAATTATCCAACTTGGTAATTTATGAACTGTCTTTGATCTCATTAACTATCCTCAATATAGCTTTCACATTTGTGTGATGGAACTTGATTTGTGATTATTTGAGTTTAACATTGCTTTGAACACATTGTATCGGTGATATTTTGAACTGTTTTTGAGGTGATGCAAACCAGTCAGTCAAGATTCTGTACTGAAAACCAGTGATCACCAGTAAACAACTGCCACAGTTCCCCTGATGAAACACTCGCTGGACATAAAAACTACACGACTTGTTTTTGAGTCATGAGTGTTTTGCTTAAGTGGTGCTCACGCTTAGCCTGTTAGGTGCCACTCAGTAACAATGTCATACATGTACGTTACAATTCCAAATAAATACCTGTCCGGGTGCTAGAATGGGGAAATGTGACGGTTTTAACTGCTGGTAATGTTATTATTACTTTATTTCTGTATTGTTGTACATCTTTCCCGAGATCTGGTGCCACTGATATCTGTTTTTCTTTCTCTACTGAATGGCTGAGCTTCAGTAGTGCAGCATCTGTTGAAAAGGGCCAGTTACATTTCATTTACTACTTGGAGGCAAGATGTCTGATCCAGGAATATTGCATTCATGTAAATATCGTCAAAGTGTACTGTGCATAAAGATCAAGAGATGTTAGAACATTTAACCCGAATGGCTTTCAGAGGTAACGAAAGACCATGAAAATCAATCTGATTTACACACTTTCTGGTATATTACATCACATATATTTTGTAAAATAATCTGTAAGTTGCAATGTAATAAAAAGTTTCCCCCTTTTCATTTGTGTTATGAATGGTGGTTCAAAATTCATTCCTTTTCCACTTGCTTTGAATGGTAAGCACTAATGTTTAAATTAAAGTTTAATTTGATTTGGATGGTCTCCAATAATATTTGATATTTATGATAATTGTAATAATTTCAAATATATTTTTCATTTAACTTCAGCAGTAATAATTCAAAATATACTTTCATTGAATTATTGGTGATTTATATTAAATCCAAATCAGGTTTTATTTTATCTTACTGTCACTTTTCATAATTCCAAATCATTTTTCATTTGACTCAAATAGTCATCAATACCAATTCCAAGTTTGTTTTCAGTTAATTTAAATAATCATAAATGATAATTACAAATCTATTCATATTTGATTTAAATGGTAATCAACGATAATGTATTATCTTAATTGCATTTCAACAATTATGAGTACTGATTCTAAATCTATTTTTATTTGATTGAATTGCTCACCAAAAAAAAACTCCAATTCCATTTAAATATGCTTTAAAGTGTTAAAAGGAATTTACAAATTTATTTTCATTGATTTGAATGAGAGTCCTGTTCAAGTTGTCCCTAAGTATCCAGGGCCCGTATTCACGAAAGGTCTTAGCCAGGGCTTAGGCTTAAAGTTGAGACTTTTGTCTCAAGTTTCTGCCCAAAACCTTCTGAGACTTTTGTCTTAGGCTTAGTGGTATTCACAAAGATTTGAAGACTGGTCTTAGGCTTACCAAGGGCTCAACTTTAAGACTGGTTAGTAGTGGGCTTAAATTTTGTAAAGAGGACTTAAATATGACCGCCATAAACTTTCTCCACTTCAAAATTTGAAATGGCTGTAAATAAAGTATAATTATACAGAACATCTCACTAAAGTAGTCTTTGGAAGTTTATATGTGGTAACAAGGTTTTCCATTTCAAAACAGCACTTTTCCTTAGATAAAATGTATTAAATGAAGGATATAAGTCACCAATAGTATAGTTTGAATAGAAAAAAGAAAGGTCACATGACACAGAAAACCACTGTGGTTATATGATAATCTTGGACTTAGCTAAGTCACCCTTTGTGAATACGGTTTTAAGACAAAACTTAGCTGAGACAAAAGTCTTAACTTTAAGACTGGATTTAAGCCTAGGACCTGGCTAAGTCTAAGACCCTTCGTGAATACCAGCCCAGTGTTTTAATCTTATGTCTCCCCCAATCAAATACATATTGTTTGTTCCTTTGTCCATTCACACATATCTTTCATATTGATCTTTCTTTGTCTTTTTAGTTGTGATCAGGTGTTGTGTGGTCTGTATCTGAAGGCGGAGTTTTTTATCCGAGATACGAACATGCTGCTGGTTCTGGGTATGTTTCTTGGTCATGTAAGTGTCAGTATCAACCAGAAAACAGCAAAATGCAGATCTACAGCAACAATGTCTGGACATCTCTCTTTGAAACAAGGTAGTGAACATCCCTACAAAATAGATATACTGTTTATGTAGTTCGTAACTGGCGACTTTATTATAGCATTCTTTGTTTTAGCAATATAATTGCGACGACACGATTATGTTACTGTTTTATTTGATTTGGATGGTCCCCAATAATATTTGATATTTATGATCATTGTAATAATTTCAAATAAATTTTTCATTTAATGTGAGTCAGCAGTAATAGTTAAAAAAAAATTTTTTTTTGAAAAGGGTCAAATAGCAAAATCTGAAAATTTCTAGTGCCATCGTAGAATATTGATTCAATATTCTTACACTGTTAATGTCAATGACCTTCACCAATTCTACCTGCCAAATTTTCTATATCCCAGTTCAGTTCCAAATGAAAAGCCTCATTTTTGAGATAGAAAGTGTGCGGCCCCAGTTTTATTGTTACTTTTCTAGCTTGAAAATGATGGCAGTATACGTTATCTGGTTTAACAAAGACGACCGAGTAGCAGAACCTACAGTACCACAACATTGATAGAATGAGACCCTTATTTGACTACAACAGGAATGTTTGGAGTTTGAGCAGGACCGAGTAACTTTTAGATAGTAGGTTCCCAAACAGGTTTATATTGATGTGTACTTGTGACACAATGGAGACTATGCCTAAAAAGACCATTTCTTAGAAACAACCCACAACCACAAGATAGTAACTCATGCCCCCAAGACACTACCTCTTCACATAAAAAGTGAGTTGGTCCCTCAAGGTACCAAGTCAATCTTCTAAAATAGTAAGTCATTCTCGAATGAGATAGTATCTTGTGACCTGTAGTGTTTGAACAATTCTTTATCTGAGAAAAAAACGTGAGAAAAGAAAAGTTTAGGATACTTCTCTCGTTTAAGTTATGCATTAATTGTTGAATTGATGGGAGTAATACGGATTTCCAGATAATCTAGGACAAGGAAAGTGGGCCACTGGTCAAGAGAACATGTTTTGCTTAGATAGTTTCTAATGATTTTAGCAACCTCAGGTGACAATAGAGAAAGTGGAAAAGGTAGTGGGGAAGAAGATCAGGACTCATGTGTTATGGATTGCAGAATACAGGTAAAGTAGAGCAGACTTTCTTCAATTTTGTTTGTAAAAAACAGCAAATCTAAGAGAAGCTGAGATGGTTTATAGATGGCGGCAACGCAACTAGTAATCTGTATAACACATCACGTAGGGAGTGCCATAATTTTTGTGGATTGTGATGATTTTCTTGTATTTTTGTTCTAATGGGAGTGTTCCATTGGAGCTGACCCTACAACCAACTCTAGGACTCTCGAGTCGGTTGCAAAAGTCGGGGATCAGGGACCAGAATCCAGAAAAAAAGAGAGTGAAAAATTTGGGTCAGTTTCATTTTCCTGACAGCAGGAAGTGCATCCCGACTTGTCAGGATCAAGATCCTGACCTAACTTTAGGGTCGAGATGTTTTTCTCCATGATTAGATGGGAAACTACCAGGAGAAGCCATTAACCCCTAACAGACAAGATGTATCAGGTCACGACAAGCCGTACTAACAAACCAACAGTACTGGAGCATTTTCCCCGACTCACCCAATTGGACTGATAAATTTACTGTAAATCACCCTTTATCACCGCAAAGATGCCAGCTGCACATCAGAGAGACTTTCTACAGTAGCTAAGGGTACTTTTGTTTTTTTTATTGAGTTTAATATTGATTTTCATAATGATTTGCAGACAGAAAAGGACACATCTGAACCCAGGACCAGTACTTGTCCTACAGCCAGAACCTTCACCACATCCACAGCTACCACCCAAGAGAAGAAGAAAGCCACCAAACCCCTGGGTCATGCATTGGATCTTTCAAAGAGAAGGAATAGGATGCTATACAACCCTCCTGGGTGAATTAATACAGACTGATATCCCAGGCAGGAATTTTGTCAGGATACCACCTGCCATTTTTACCTCATTGAGGAACGCATGCACCACCACATCAAGAAGTCAGCCAATTTCAGGAACCCCTTAGAAGTTGGATTGAATCCCTTGAGGAGGGGGGACCAGATTTGCACTATTTCTTGCTGGGTGACGATGCCTGTGCCTTGATTCAATGGATGGTGAAACCCTACAGCAGAAGACAACTCACAAGGGAAGAGAGAATAGCAAACTACAGTACCTCCTGTCCAAAGGGTAGTGGAGAATGTGTTTGGAATATAAGTGAGAAGATTCAGGGTACTACTGGGCACAATGGTGCAAAGACCAAAGGTTGTCAGAGACATTGTTTTAACATGTGTGGTGTTGCACAACATGTTGAGGACACACCAGGGTGGAGCAAACAGGGCACCCACCCTAGCATATGATAACGACCCTACAAAATGAACAGGAGGTGTATGTGCCAGGAAACAACTAGATAAATCCTTTGAGGGGGGCCAAACATCAGCGAGACCTACTAAAAGATTGCTTCACTCATACGGGTGCATTGGCTGGGCAGGAGAGGATCTGAGATGGGAGTTACCCTGGGGACAGAAGAGGCTGGCATCTATCAGTCTATCAGGACTAGCCAATTATTCCAAGAACTTTTATTTAAGCTGGTGTTGCTTCCAATATTTTTTTTAAATCCAATAAATTTCTAACAAATTCCCAAACAATTTCCGGCCAAATCCCTTAGTAATGTTGCCTAACATCAATATAAGCTATATAAAATGTCCCACATTAAAACGCCAAATTTGTAAACCTTAAAAGATAATTATTTTCTATAAATTTCTTTCTCTGGCAAAGTTGCAAGACATTTCTAAGTTTCTTAACTATCAAAATCTTTTGAGAACTTCAAAAGGTCAAAGCTGAAAAGGTTGGATCCAAAGGATCAAAACCATTCCAAAAAATGCCTCCTAAGATTCTTTTTACTCATAGTGCTTCCGACTTTTTGAGGTCCAATTTGTTTTGCCAAAGCTTATTTTGGGTCTTTGGCCAAACTTGTCAATTTTTTCTTCTTTCTGTTTTTTTTTTTTTTTTTTTTGGGGGGGGGCATTTTTTTGACAAACTTTTTTAAAGTTACTATTCTAAGATTTAGTAATTTTTTTCAAAGTTCGAAATCCTTTCAATTACTTGAAGTTTTTTTAGCTTCAAATTTTCAATCACTCACACACTCACTCATTCACTCATTTTATTTTTTAGGGTTTAAGGGTCATGTGTTTCATGTGGCTTTTCTTTGTCTTTTATATGTGGGGTTAACACTACATCCTACTGATGTTTCATTATTTTAATTGACAGTATATGCACTCTTAGTGCCATTTCTTAACTTTTTAGTTTATGTTGTAAAACACTTTCAGAGTTGACCTTAGAGTCAGTAAACTATAACAGGTTTAACAACTTGAAACGCCTTTTCACAAACTACATGTGTAATTAGTGTAAATGAGTTGTTAGTAATAACATAGTGGTAGTTGTTCCCATATGGTTGTTCTAGGCTGATGTACATGTTAAAGTATAATTATGGGCAACAGTAGTGGAGTAACATATGTTATAACAAGACTAATTGTGTTAACTAATATGCTAATTTTATGTATGTTAATAAACTCCAAACTGGTTATATATACATATCTATAATTTTTATTTTGCCTTATTAACTTGATCTCCCTCAACTGAAGGGTCATGTGTTTCATGTGGGGCAGTGTAGTGTTTTTGTTTTGGATTTTTTTTAAATGTTCAGCTGAATAATTGTTTGTGGAACATTTGGGTGGTCCTGAGAAGGACATATAAATTTTACAGCAGTGGTCCTGAAAAGGACCGATTGTAGGCAAGTGTAGTGTTTCTACTGTTGCTGCAGTTTGGGGTCAGCTACTGCTGGGGAGGCTGGGGCTGGGTTGGCTGCTTCTGAGGCTCTTGCTGTGCTGTGGTGTCTGGAGGAGAGGTGTCTTGTTGATACAGATCACTCAGTGAAAATGGTTAAATGTTTGAGGTGTATCATTCTACTAGTAACTCATGATTGACTGTTGATTCCCAAAGAATCTAGAGAGTCTTGATGTGCTGTGTGAAGTTTCTTCACTTCGAGGCAACTGGCGGGGGATTGAAGTGCTTTGTCGGGGTCAGTGTGAAAGTAAGCAGTCAACCACTACATAGAACGTCGACTGCCCTGTGGGTTGCAGTTGTCCTTTAGGTGCCACTTGACTCTGCCAAGCTGGTTGAATGACCTGGCTTGCTGACATCTGAATCTCTGGAATAGTTAAGATACATTCCC
This sequence comes from Sabellastarte sp. h YS-2021, assembly GCA_964017235.1. Taxonomy (NCBI): domain Eukaryota; kingdom Metazoa; phylum Annelida; class Polychaeta; order Sabellida; family Sabellidae; genus Sabellastarte; species Sabellastarte sp. h YS-2021. The sequence continues at coordinate 110,893,209 of OZ024928.1, forward strand.
AACCAGCTGGTGCTGGTTGCTGTGGCTATTGAAAAGTGTGTGGCACATATTTGAAATTGCACTGGAGCTCCTAGAAAGTGAGGGTTGCTGGGGCTGACGGGTCCTTTCCTCTTCCCTTCTCTGACTGCCACTTAAACATTTCACAGCCTCATTTCTGAATGTTTGAAAGTCTCTTTCTTCTAAAGCCTCCAAACTCAGATTCCCGCCTTGGCCCAAGAAATAATGACAGCATAATTTCCGTCTGTGCAAACTGAGCCATGACCTGCTGGTCGACTGTTGAATACTGTGAAACTGCACAGGGGCTTGTAACTGAAACCTGTATTGACAAACTTGAATAATATTGTTCATACAAATTGTTAGCATTTGTTTGAGGATTAGTTAGTCAAAAGGTGCCAAGTGGCAGGTGAGTCCTTGGTTTCGGATGTGGAGGTCATTGCACCCCCGTCCCCTTCAGTGTCCGGTTTAACTTCGGTGTCCGACCAGATATTGCTACAACTTCAACAGCTGGGTGATAAGGTGGACAAGATGGACAGGAGGGTGCAGCGGACTGAAGCAGTTCTGGTCCAGGGCAACTCACAGGCACGTAGCGCTGTTATTTCTGCTAAAAATTTACCAGCTAAAAATGTAGTACAAATGCCTGTGCCGGACAATGTTACTGAGAGTGTGGTCCCCTCTTTGGGTTATCTCAGAGGAAACGAATCTTTACAGTCAGAAGCAGATAAATGTTTGGCTGAGCTTAAAAAAATTGAATGAAACAGCAACTCGAGGTAGATTAAAATCACAGAGAGGAGGTCCGGGTTATTTTTCGGTTAAGCGAATGGTTGATTGGCCTCAAAATTTCATTCTTACTGGTAGTAGAAAGACCAGACCAACATATGATGATCTCACTATCACTCAGTGGGTGTCCAGTTTTGTCCGGTGAATTCAGGAGGAGAAGTCGAATGCAGTCAAAGAATGCATGTTGGACTATTTAGGTAATCTGATGGAAGATGCATCCGACTTCTCCTGGGAGGCAGCTAAGGCATCCCATGCTATTGCTTTGACCAATATGGAGGCGGACCGGTTGAAATGGACAGATACTGATAAACTTGATAGAATTCGTAGGGCACATGCTCAGAGGCATGCTCTGGGTCAAACTGCAAATTCTAAAGTTTCACTTTTGAAAAACAAAAAAATAATAATTCAAAGAATGGAGTCATTTGTATATACTTCCAAGAAGGGTCATGTAAATTTGCTACCCATCATAGAACTGCTGGTCAATATTTTAGGCATGTTTGTGAGTCATGTGATGGTCCCCATGCTAAACGTTTGTGTACTCAGAAACCAAATTCATAAAACAAGTATTTTCTGAACGTTGTGTTTAATACTGTTTATAGAACTGGTTTTGTAAATAAGGAGTATATAGCTAAATTGTTGTCTGTATGTAAAACCATCACTTTCTTTTGCAGCAGTACTCAAAAGTAAAAAGGCTGTTAACCATGTAAATGTCCATTCTTCTGTGAAAAGGTCAGATAATAGAGGTCAGCAGCCAAAGGTGCTAGGTAGCAGAAATGCTGTGCAGTATAGTAAAAGTAGTCAGTATAATGAAGTAGCCAGAGAGAGTACGTGTTCTGGTTTGCAGCAAGGTGAGTCACACGTGGGTAGAGACGTACGTGCACATGTGAAATGCAAAGGTAAACAGAGTTTACTATGGAATGACAATCATGTTGAAAGGTTTGTACATTATAACCGGTTTCAACCGTTATTGGCATGTGATATTGCAAATGGTATTGAAAGTAAATGTCAAAAAGAAGATGGTACATGTGCAAGAACAGAAAGTCAAGCAAGAGTTTTCCCAGTAGGTTTAACTGTGAAAGATGGAAATAAAGTGGTCAGAGGTAAGGAAGCTAACTCTTCGAAAAACAGTCGACAGGTAATTGATAAAGCTTGTGGTAATCCCTCACAGAGTGCAAACTCCGCCGTTGACTGGTTACTGGGTGGTTCTCAAGTTTTAAAAGTGTCTGACACTAGGGGGAGTAGACAAATCATTGACAATGCTTGCATACGGAATTTGTTCTGACTTACCCTTCAGTCGACAATATTAGTACTTCGCTTGGGTAAGGGTTGCAAATTTTTTTAAGTAGACATTAGTAGAACATTTAGGTACGTTCCCATTGACCCTGAGGATTTAGATTTACTAGGTTTACACTGGAAATATTACTTTATTGATCGATCGGTACCATTTGGATTCAAGCACGGATCTTCCATCTTTCAGAGAATCTCAGACACAGTATGCTTCATTATGAGCCAGGAGGGCCACGGTATCGGGAACTATATTGATGATTTTTTATGTCTGTGCCTGCTGTCCAAAATAAATGCTACTTATACTAGATTGCAGGAATTATTACATGAGTTGGGTCTAACAGTCAGTGCCAAGAAGCTGGAGGCCCATAGTACTCCGGTCACGTGCCTGGGCATTGTCGTTGATACCGTGGCCTTTTCCATGTTTATACCGGCTGAGAAGTTGTCAGTAATTAAAAGTCTCTGTTCACAGTGGACTGGAAAGGAAATCTGTACAAAAAAGAGTTGCAATCATTGATGGGTTTACTATTGTATGTTTCCAAGTGTATCAAGTATGCTAGGTATTTTTTTAATAGAATGCTCATGTTATTACGAGAAAATAATTATAATAATCGAATACGTCTGACTGAAGACTTCAGAAAGGATCTAAGGTGGTTCAATGCTTTCTTGCCTGTGTTTAATGGGGTATCATTTTTTAAACAACCCCCTAGTAAGTCAGTGTGCTTAGATGCTCGTCCTTCAGGTTTAGGAGCAATTTTTGACCATCAAGTGTATACCTTCCTTTACCAAGAAATTGGAAGGATTTGAATATAGCTTACACTGAGCACAAGGTTTGGCATATTCAATGGGCTGGGTTATCAGTATTAATCAAGTGTGATAATCAAGCAGTGGTCTCAGTGCTTACAACAGATAAGACCAGAGACCCTGTCATGGCTAAATATGTTAGAAATATTTTCTTGTGGCTCAGTGCATTTAACATAGATATGAGAGTTATTCATATTGCAGGTCGCCTCAACCCAGTGGCTGATCTTCTATCTCAGTGGCATCTGACCAGTAATAATTTTCAAAAGTTGCAGGAATTAGTGGATCCACTAGTTTGGGTTAATGTATCTGAAGAATTGTTACATGTGGGTGAGTCTATTTAACTTGTATTACAGGTTCCAATCCAGTAATACATCACCTGGCTTGCCTGGCAACATCTAGACTCTCCACTGCATTTGCTGACTCCACCAAGAGAGCCTACACAACCATGTTCAGGACCTTCCTGGCCTTTGCGGTCTTTATGTCCTGGGATGTTCAACAGGTGACTGCAATTCAGTTACTTTGCTTCCTTGAATGCTTGCAGTTTAATGGTGTAAGGTGTTTCCAAATGTCAAATTATTTGTCAGCCATTAAGTTGCTCATTCTTGGGCTAGATGTTGCTGGGTTTGCTGACGTTTGTTTGAAATACTATCAGAAAGCCATTCAGATGCATGCCCCCATGAAATTTAATTTGAAAAAGTCATTGACATTCCATTGTTGAAGTCAATTGTTCATCATTGTCACTATACTTTTATGGGTCAAATTTACAAAGCATTGTACCTGCTTAGTTTTATTCCTTTTTAAGATTATCTAATCTTGTTCCTCATGCTGTATCTCAGTACTCACCTTTGAAGCATTTATGTAGAGGAGATGTTATTTTAGGTAAAGCTGTAATTCTGGTAAAATGGTCTAAAACTGTGCAAAATAATGATCAAGTGAAGCTTATCACTGTTCCCAGAATTCCAAATTCCAGCTTATGTCCAGTGGTAGTTTTAAGTAATTTGTTAGCACTTATACCTAAAGGTGCAAATCTTCCTTTGTTTCAAATCAAAGTGGCTCGATAGTAACTCCCTCTAACTTGCAGTCGAGTCAGAAGACATTTTGATATCATATTATCCAGACTTCACTTGAAAAAACACTGGTTATACCCCACACGCTTTCTGGTGTTCAGGTGCCACATTTGCCTTTAATAATGATGTGGCTTTGCAAAACATCCAAAGACATGGCACCTGGACGTTGGACTGTGTCTGGAGGTATAACATTGATTCAGCAAATGCTGGGGAGCAGGTGGCCAATATGTTCAGGGATAACTTTGCTTCTTGCTAACACTATTTTACTTTGGGATTTGGGTGGAAAAGTGTTTTAAAAGTTTTAAATCTAATTCATATCCAGTAAATTATAAAATTACTTTCAGTAAATATGTAAATTCATAAGGTCACCTTACCATAATGCACCCTTTCATATCTTCTTCCAATTACACTTTTTAGTTATTTAATTTTGTTTACCTTAGCTTCATAATTTTACCTTAACATTCTAAATTGGGGCTAATGGTAAGGTGACCTTATCAATCAATAACTGTAAGTGGTTAACTTTAAACTGTCATGGTTTTGACTTAAACTGTCATGGTTTGTAAATGTCATGTAATGTAGAAAGCTTGTTATATATATATATATAAAATAAAATATTTATCCCGCAATGCTGCTTTATCTGTTTGACTGAAGGTCATAGGTCAAATCATTCACTTACTGGTCACCGAGGAACTGAAGATATTTATGAAGAGTGACAATAACATCAATTCAATTTGGGACCTGAGAATTATGAGATTAAGAGTGAAACTAATAGAGAAATGGTCAGAAAAGATTGTCGGATAATGATAATATTGGATAATATTGTGGTAACAACTTAATTTATTGTGATAACTACTTATTATATTTTGGTAACAACTTACTATATTGTGGCAATATAGATACCATATAAAAACTCTCACTTTTACCAAGTCGTAAAACTTTTAATGTTGTGGTAATGATATGATTTGAAAACACCACCTCTTTCCATGTCACTGATGGGGTTCTATACATTAGCAATAACTTCATGTGCTGTTATTTGGTCACAGCCAGTGGATAAACAGAAACCCACACTTTATTCGCCGAAAGACAAGCTGTCTTAAGATCTTTGACATCTTCTTTTCAAAAGATTCACTGATAAAAGGTTTCCCTGATGGTTCAATGCAATAAGCCGGGACTTTTTCAAACTACAATAATTGCATCCTGGGAGGACTCTATTTATAACACAGCGTGAAGAAATGAGGAGTTGTCAACTGATAAGATTGACCTACTTTTACAACAGTTTGATGTTACATAACCAATTAAAATAAATACATTACTAATCCGATTTCTATGCTGGCAATAGTACTTGAATATTTTGCCTCTTTCTTCAGGTAAATAATAATAATCATTCTGAAGTTATTTTTTTTTCAAATCAGACAGTCAACTTAAACTATGAAACAAATTAATTAAATAAAAGTTTTTCAAGGTTCAAGATACAGTTCTCAATTAGTTGTGAAACATCTACTGCAAAGGTTTCCCATAAAACTAGATTGGTGTTAACAGTCCGGCAAAAGCTGATAAAACCAACAACTGAAAATGAAATCTTTAGGAACAACTTACATCCATCTATCTTTTAAAGTAAAGGTCAGTTAGGTTTGCTTAATTATCCTGTTTTAAATCCTACGTGCACTAAAGGAAAGCTAAGCCAAGAAATGATCGGTTAAGGTTTGGAAATGGCAATAGCTGTTTTTAAATGGCCAATAGTTTCCAAATGGCAAATAACATTATATACTACTATTTTTATTAACATAATATTCTCGCAATTCACATGAATTGTTAGTTACTCTGTTGCATGACTTGGGTTGTTAGTTACTCTGTTGCATGGCTTGGGTTGCATATTTAACACTTAAATAACACACTAGCCTCCCACCTTTGAGGTCGGCAGTTCAAATCCCCTTATGTGGGAAAGTTGGTAGTTGCTTCCAGTAAAGCACCTTGACCAACTGTACTGGTTTCCTCTGCCCACAAAACTTCTCGTTGTGATGTGACCTGTACAGTGTTGAAAGCGATGTAAAACCCCAAATAAATTAATAAACACTTACCATACACAACAGGATTCATGCAGGAATTAGAAACTGCAAAAATAAACAGCGCTCGATGGATTTTTGGATCTATCCTCATTGCTAGTTCTCTGAAATACAATGAAAATAATTTTAGATCAACCAGCTGAATCGGTAAAAACCCTTGGTGTCATCCTGGATGCTGAAAATTCAATGCAAAGACACGTGGCTAATCTATGTCTACCATCTCCGGGAACTACGAAGGGTCCGCAGGTACTTAAATCATGAAACAGCTGTAAAGGTGGCAAATGCCTTGGTAAGCAGTCGTCTGGATTACTGTAACTCACTGCTTTACAACACAAAAAAGGCATATACTAGCAGACTACAGAGAGTTCAAAATGCCTTATGTCGGACGTTGTGCAAGCTAAATAAATACTGTCATGTTACACCCTTCCTGCACAAACTACACTGGCTCCCCATTCATTACCGTATACTGTTCAAATATAATCTCCTCATTTATAAAGCAATACATTTGAGCCAACCTCCATATCTCTCCGCTCTAATTAGGCGGAGTGATCTCACACGGGGCAATCGCCTATCAATTTCCTCATCTAAACCAAATAAACGCTCAGGGCTACGCAGTTTCATAGCAGGGGCTCCCACAGAGTGGAACAAGCTTCCTCAAGCCATCAGAACCATAGAAAGCATTTCTGGTTTCAGGAAACAGTTGAAGACATACCTTTTTAGATTGGCTTATCCTCCACCATAGCCTATCTCCCCTACCGGATGCTAATATGGAAACGGACATCTTTCTGGAACTGGACTATCCCTTTTTGCACATCAGCGCCTTAGAGGATGTTTACATCAAATTCGGCGCTATATAAGTGTTTCTTACTTACTTACTTACTAATTAGAAGAAAATTGTTTTCACATATTTGCAAAATAGTATATATGCCTTATTTAGAGACAATGCCTGGTTCAAACTTCTATTGACTCTGATGTACTTCTGACATACTTTTAAGTATGTCACATTGGATTATGGATGATGGGCCTTTTGGGCTAAAATCTTCACAAAATCACTACATTGGATGAATGTGTGCATGTTTTTGTAGTTCAGTTCCAAAATGCCAGAATTTATCAATTACAAACATTAGACTTGACACCACAGTGGCGATAAATCCCTTAAGTACCACAATATATACAATAACAATTTCGAGTAGAGACAAACACACAAACGCAACCCAAACATAACCTTTTTTACAGTGGTAACAGATGAAATATGTTAAAATATATATACACTTGTGTTTTATCAGATAAATAATAACATAAAAACTGAGATAAGCAGGTCATCCTTGTTTGACACTATTTTTGACAGTTTTTCTAAAGGTTTGTTTTCATTAAATGTATAAGGTTGTGTAGATTCCTGGGACTACAAAACAAAATCATTGCTTCTTTTTAGCCATAAAACATTATTATGTAACACTTTAACCAGGTTTTTGTCAATTTTAAACAAAGCTTATACGGCACTCACTTGTTAAACCACCACAGTGCTGATATGAGGAAGTATGGAGTCCAACAAAGGATGAACACACAAACTGAAACACAGGAAAGCACAACATTCCACTCAGTCTTTTGTCGTGTATTCTGAGTTGTTCTATTTTTGTTTTGTTTTTTTCCTATTCATTAAATCAGCCAGTTTTGAAACAGGGGAGAAATGCTAGTGATTGCCAGTAACTCTGGGGTGTTATTTTATTATTCAGACCAGATTTAATGATCAGTTACATAAAGTTATTATTAACATTAATCCAAATTAGTAGAAAGCTAATTTTTAGTAACGTAACAAGTTTCCTGCTGTATTTGATCAACATCATAATAACAAGAAAGTGTAGCTTCAGCTCTCACTTTTGCAACATCTTCTTAAAGTCTAACATAGCGCTGGAATTATAATATTTATGTGTGTAACAATCTCAGAAAATAGACCCAAATAACTTCAATTGCAAGTTCTTACCAATAACCGTGGTCATTTTCAGTGCCCTCTTGCGAGCTTTTTCAATGTTCTTCATAGTTGATTTTCTAAGTTCCCCATAACTACTAAAGTAGTTCTTTCCTTAAAAACAAAGCAAAAAAAAAACCATTCAATACTGGTTGACACAAAATATTTCAATAAATAATATAATCATTATAAAAATGTAGTATCACAGTATGTGAACAACCTCTCTAATCTTATCTACTGTTTTGCAGGTGCAATATCTTCCCCAAAATGGGGAACTCAGTGCACTAAGTTAACAAAAATATTAATCATTAGGATAGTTGAGGGGCGGTCAAGGTCGGCAACTGTATGACCTGTTTCAGATTTAAGTCACAGTTGCATGATGGTCTGTTCGTGAATATAAACCTCCATTGGTAAATTTCTGTACAAAATTTTACATTTATGCATTTTGGAACACTTATATGATAGACCCATGTTGATAACTGTAGCCTTGTATAGATGAATAGTCCAGCAACTTATCACCCCAAATAATATAACCGTGGAATCAAGTCACATATTGAACCTCTATTTGAAAGAATAAATGCCGGTGTTGTGAAAGTTGTGTTAATTTTAATACTTAGATGGAGGTGCAATTATAAATGCTCAGAACCTAGCCATTTTGTCTAAACTCTATCCGGTTTAGCAAGGTTCACATGTCTAGATTTCCCTGATTTCTCAGGATACATTGTTCATTTCTATTGTGACGTAAACACTTAAAACAGATATTTTCATCAATATTCAGCATTTTTCCTGTTTTCTAAGGTGAGCCCTCTTCACCTAGAGATTATCTGACACAGAAGTTATTCATCTGGAATGAGTCTGTCATTATATCCTTAAATATAGATAAGGAATGGCATTTCATTCTTCTCAAATCAATCAATATGTTTACTGTTAAATTAGGAATTGATATCAGTATCATTCATCTGTTTTCATTTATTGAGAAACTATGTTGTACTTGAGTGTGATTATTTGTCTTTTCCTGCCTAGTTCTGCAAAATAAGAGACTCGGAGCCTTTTGGTAAGAGGTCTTAACAGACTTATTTCAGTTGTCTCAGCTTATGCTTCATATAAGCTGTGTCTAGATGAAAGGCTTCGAGGGTTCAAATTTCACAGCCAACAAGCCTGCAGACATCTAATACACACCTTCTTCATCAATGTCATAAGAGGTTCATCGACTGACTCTAATAAAAAGTATTTTCTGGTTGAAAGATGAGTACACACAATTATTTTTTGTAATGCAATAAATCATTGACTTATATCTGTAAATCAATTAACTAGGAAATGGCAGTTAGTTTTGTTTTACTGTTATTTCACTGCTATTTTATTTATGTTAATAATTTATTCTGTCCATTAAAAAAAATATCAACCACTTTCAAGCATGCCAGTGTGAGTTACCAAAATTTTGCTCCAGGCCAGTTAACCTTGTCTGTAAGGATCTTTTCGTTTCCTTGTTTGGTCAATATTTTCCTATTTGATGGCTTTTTTGGAGTTTTTTATTGCAAACATCATGCAAGTTTGGTGCCTATTTTAATCCTTAAATGCATAAACTTTGCAGTAATAAAACAATGCTTTCAACTAATACATGTTTACAAAATAACGTGGTCTCTAAACCCATGTTATTTATTTACTTTAAATTTAAATGTAAAAGTATCATTTAAGGTTTCCTAAGTTTCATATACACCTATCTCAAGTCGTTTTGCGGCTACCTCAAACTCACATTTAAATTATTAGATCAAATTTAATTTAAGGATTCAAAATTTAAAAAAGACCCTTAAACTCAATTTAGAACAGCATTAAATTCCAATTAAGGCGAACTAAGTTTTAGTATGTAAATAATGACTAGGTTTTAGAATAAGTTGTCAGTTGTGTATTTTACTTTGTGTTGAATAATATACTGAGATCATTGATTACATACATGGAAACAAACATAAAGTTAAGGTTACCCATGAGGTGGTTTCAAATCAGGTCTTTCAAACAAAGTTTCTGTTTAATTGAAAAAGCTTTGAACAACTTCCATCATTGGTCATCCTGTTTTTCTTTCATACATCAGCGAATGGAAGGATCTATTTTAGAACATCTCCGACTGAACGCCACAATTGAACCAGAGATCAACCTAGCTCCAACATGATAGAATGTATGACTATGTATGTCCCACCTTGAGACCATAGCTGTGACAGATCCTTAAAGTACTAGGGAAATTCAGAGATATGATAACATGTATGTAGCCAACAATGCAAATGCCTTAGTTACCAGCCGCCTTGACTGTTGTAACTGTGTCTTTTTTCACATTAACTTTGTGAATATCCCAGTGTATTTTTCTACATTTGATACATCGTCTGAATGAAAAAGTGCGTTAGTTGTTTAACATCGTTATCTTTGTCAAAATCGAGGTTAAATTTAAAAAGTTAGTTTTAGTGGTTGTCTTTCCAGTTCCCTAACTGGGTGGATACAGATATATCAGACGTAGCTGTGACCTTAGGCATCACCTTGCTCCATCTCACTCCTACATTTGTTTTATGGTTAATAATGTATGGCTTTTACAGTGACATACCCCTGATGCATAAACGAGTGATTTGTTTCTGGACCAGTTGACGAATGCATATTTTAAAACAGTTTACTCCAATGTTACACATCATCAGCTTGTGTATAAAAAATACCCACATACACCATAATGATAACAAATGTGAGCCTTTTCTTTTCAGAGTTTCTCAATAATACACAAATTGCTAGTGTCTGTCTTTGCAGTCATCACACAGAAGCATCTTAAAGTCCTCAGTGGCCTAGTGGGTTAGCAGGTTTGGCATCACAGGCTGTCACATCTGTGTGGCCTCGAATCCCACAAGTGACAATGCTGAGGTATTGTCCCAAATATGACCCTTGCTGCTGTATGGGACATAAAACCCCAAACTCTGACTTTGAAACATCTTTTGTAAACTCTCTCTAATTCCTTACCTTGTACAGGTGGACGCTTCCCTTCCCTAGACTTGACAGAGATTCTGTAGAGTAGTAACGAGTAAGACACAATGATGATGAGCAATGGTAGGAGGTAGAGCATGACCACATTGAACAGGTTGTAGGCCATCTCATGCGCAGGGCTTGGAAAGAAGTTGAAGGTCACACACTGGGTGAACCAAGTGAACACAGGATGGTGCTCTTCATGAAATATCACTGACTGAAAATACAAGATACAAGTAGAGAATAATGTGAAGGCCACAATGTTGCATGGAGAAGCTCTACATGGAATATCAGGGAGTGGAAATAAATCAGACTGAGGACAAGGTAATGGTCTCAGTGTTCATCAGGCGATGGCAGGGCGACATTCTCTGTGGAATATAACTAACTAGAAATATGTTATACTTTGGGGAAAATAAGATGATCACACTTTCTTATTTAATCAGACTGACTGTGATTTCATGGAATAAAATAGGTTAATTAATGAACTTGTGCAGTTCATTGCGTTGAATTACTTGAATAGGTCGCTGGAATGTAGTTACTGAGATACTCTCCCCACCTTGAAGGTCAAGGTTTTAAATATGAGCCTTATCCCAAAGGGTAAATTTGGTACAGTGCAGAATATTGACCAATAAATGCGCACTGATTTCCACTGGCAACTCCAGTTCCCCCCCCCCCCCCCCCCTAGTTGCCAAAGTACTGCCAGAATAGATCAAAGGTCAAGTTCGCAACCAAGGTGAAAGAATGGCTGTAAGTTTGAGAATTTTATTGACATGTTCATAGGTAAAGTTATTATATAAGGGTGAAACGTTAAATATTTAAAACAAAATGAAATATTTAAAAAACACACACAACAAGTAATGCATAGCAGTAATATAACATACCATACAACAAGAAATACGAAAAAATAGCATAACGCATATTACACTGTACATGCCAGCAGCTCCATGACTGGTATCTAATTATCACATAAGTCAAGCACAATATATTTAATCTATCTAATAAGTCGATATAGGTAGGGGAGCCAGGATCTGGCCCGAATCTGGTCATTATAGTCCATAGTCACTTTTTGTACGAAGGAAAACATCAGACGGGCAACTAGAGTAATCCCAGGCCTTGTCTTTAAATATCACATCAGTGTCTTGCAGGTCAATTCGGGAGGGTTTCTCAGGGTCAGCCTGAGGCCGCTTAAGCACCAACTCCATCTAAACTTTGTCTACCAAGCATAATTATCTCCCGCCTGCGGCTGAAGGTCATGGTCGGGAGATTATAAAACGCCTTCCGTACATCTGTGCGTCCGTCCGTGCGTCCATTCGTCACGTTTTTGCATAAACCTTAATATCTCATCCATTTATGAACATATCTTCACCAAATTTGCATGGAATGTTTATGGCTATAAAAACCTGTCTCTGAAAGATTTTAGCCTCATTTTGAAAAACAAAATGGCCGCCATAGCTAATTGTTTGAAAATCGTAAAGGTGCTCTAAATCTTGAAATATTCCAGCTAGCTTCATCAAATTTGCACAAAAGCTATATGGCTAGAAAAGCTAACCTGATAGTAATTTTGACCTAGTTCAAAAAACAAAATGGCCGCCATATCACATGTTTAATATCAAAATGGGTTATTCTATTAAAAAGGCCTTCTATCTCCCCTAATATTGCTCTCAGAGATTCAGAATGTGAAAACAACTTGTAGGAAGTCATGGCCATGGAATCTTTTCCAGGTGTTGCATTTGTCCTTTGACCCCTGCTTCAAGGTTAAATGGGGTCATAACACTAAAATGTCATAATTTCACCCTTATTATTGGTACTATGGCTTCAGAATATAAAGACAGACCATCAAAAGTCCTGGCCTTCAAATGTTTTGTCTAAGAAAAATTTTGGCCCTATTTTGAAAAACAAAATGGCCGCCATATCCAATCATTTAAAATTCATTAAGATGCTCTAAAACTTGAAATATTGCACCTAGGTTCATCAAATATGCGCAAAATATATATGGCTAGGAAAGTTAAGCTCATAGTAATTTGACCTAGTTTCGAAAACAAAATGGCTGCCTATTACATGTTAATTGGGATTATCCTATTAAAAAGGCCTTATGTCTCCCTGATCATTGCTAGTAGTGGTTCCAAATGTGAAAACAACTTAAAGGAAGTAAAGGCCTGAGACTGCTGACTTTTACCTTTGACCCCTTCTTCAATGTCAAGTGGGATTATCTTAATACAAAGCCCTTATATCTCCTGTAGTTCTCCATTATTACTGATTCTAGGCGGGCGATAACTGCTGCGGGAGTGGCCTTGTTCTCTAAGTATTGCATTGACAAAGCTTGTCAGTAATGATGAACTGTAGCTCTTTAGTTTTAGTCTTCAAAACTCCACACCAGAAATGAACCATTCTTGAACCACACGGCTATGGGGTAATGGTTATATGTTACACTCCTTTAAGTTTTTTTTATAATTAGAGGTAGATATTTATGGCAGTTACAATCAAGTTGCATATACTATCCTGCCAGAGGAAACTATCAAGCTTTAATCTTATGTGTGATTACACTCCTGGAAATGTCATGTGTCTGTAAATAGATACTCTTCAAGGTTTTTTTAAGCTGAGGGGTGGAATGGGTAAATACAATCATTGCCCTGAGGTATCACTTAGCTATCAATTTCGTAACAAAACTGAAAATCTTTGAGCAAAACATACAAAATAATTTCATTAACTGATGATGAGGTGCTTTTAGATTCAGATATATTAGAACAACTGAAAAAAAAATGAATTAATATCTAGTCTAATATCTAGGTCTAGTTAGATGAAACTGAATCTGCTGGAAAGCCTTTCATAAGTAGTCCCCACATAAGCTGCAGTGACATGATGAGATTCTTTCTTCCCATAATAACTGGCTTTTAGTGTAAGCTGAAGTGTCCACATTTACTATATCTTAAAATTACCCTTATCTTGGAATATTTTAAGCAAACATTTTTTAAATAACTTTTTTAAAGTAACATTTTTAGGCGTAACAGTTTATAAATTCCTCATACATTTTCAAATTCTAACTGTAAATAATATATTGAAAAATCTTTCATGGAAAGTTTGAAAAATTATGTTTTTGTGAATTCTATTTTTTATATTTTTTCACTAAAACACATATCTTCACAAAATGCATAGAATATACTGGGAATAATAATACATTAACAGTAAGGTGAATGTTTTTACATCCCTTTCAATGACAGGTCATATCAGAGTGGTCCGCCGATGCTTTCTACACAGTACTATGACATTGCACCTATTTATAAGGCTTCAATTTTGAAAAGTATGTGTGTCAATGAATCGCCAGCTTTCCCAATTTAGGCCAGTACAAGCCACAATAGGGATCAAGGTAGTACCATCGATAATACCCTTGCCTCCCCCTTATGTGGTTAAATCTGACCTCTGACCTAAACCCACTTCAAATCATACCTGTGTCAGGAAAGGGTATTGTAGCCTACAGACTGAGTCCAATTTTACTCTTACAAAATACAATTCTGTGTGATCTAAGTGAAAACTATAACGCAATCACAACACATTCAGAGTGGTTTTGTATTTCAATAGGCTTTGGTTTAATTCTCTGAATCTAATGCAGCTTTCACCATCCAGGCGGTAAATCCCATGGTTAGAAGATTTTCTTGGCAGCGGAACCGCCCCCAGGTCACCCCATTTTGATCGGGTTGTTAACACTACAGGCGGACGGCCACTGATTGAATACAGATCTTTAACCATCAATAACAGTGGGATGACAATACTAGAAACATTGGTCACCAAGAAGCAACCTCAACTAACCTCAACTCATCTTCGGTAGTCGTCGGACAAACTTGTGGCAGAACGAGCAATTCCTTAACTCACCTTATGTCGCTATTTTACACCAAAAGATGACCGAATCACAACCTCATGTACACTGTGGACCACACCTTCAGTTACCACCAAAAGGAATACATACATACATGCACAAAATTGTCTGTGTATGCTATCAGTACCGTAATCAGAGGCTGAAATTTCAAATATTTTAACACTTCAGTAGGATGCACAAGGTAATTGACGGTTCTCCACTGACTTGCAAGGTGGCATATGGGCATCAGGCAGTGATCCACAGACAGGGACATTTCACCAAATGCAGGTTTCTGCAGGTGATACCGCCTGTAGTGTGAAAGGGGTATAAGTTGATACTAAATCCTAACGAGTCACTCTGAACTCTGAAGAGACTAACACTTTAAACAACTGTTATAAGAATATTTGAAAAGCAGAACCAGTGAGTTTAAGTTATGTAAATGCAGTTTATCAACAAATCACACTCACTTCAAATTTACATGTTTATGTCAAGAGTGACATTAATGGCTTAAAATATTCTTACACAAGTGACACCAGTAGAAGGAGACACCTCAAGCAGCATAGTAATATTCACTCCATAACATGGAAATGCTTTAATCTTCCACTGGAATTTGTATTATAATGGAAAGGCAATCCACTGTCACTGATCCTCCCAAGTGTGAATAAATATGAAGGATTGTTATGTAGTTGATTAAGCAGTGTCAGATGTATCTAGAATGGGGTGAGGAAAGTAATGTGCAGAATGTATCTATGATATTCAGTGTTTCCTGTATATTTCTGTATTTTATTCTACCTTTGTTTACACCATTGGTATTTCAACCAGTAAGTACTTGTATATCATTTCAAAGCACCAATAATCCTATGATATATTCTCTTGTTGAAATTGATACATCCGCAGATGTCACTCTTTGAAGATATGTTATCTGATGTAAATAGTAGCTGCATTTCATATAAAGATACAACTGACTTTATAATCAATACAACGATTGATTGAAATTCATACACATCATTCTTTGAATGTATTATATTAAATAATAACTTTTATTCAATCTTTCTGTGTAAATTATTGTTTTTGTTTGATTATAACAACAGCCATTGTTTCCTTACTTTGTATGCAAGAGTTGATACTGGGACAGCAGCAGTCCTGGCTGACATGACATGTCACAGTACTCAGGTAACAGACATCAGACAACGGTTATTGTCAGTCCCTCACTAGAAACCCTCCAAAGCCAGTCATAACACAAAAGTTGACAAAGTATTTTTATAGTACCATCTCAAGATTGCGCAGATTGTAACTTCACGCCAAACGTATACTTTATTGGAAGAAAATAGCTTGACAGAAAAAACCACAAAACAGAAAAAAGTGATCTTTAGAAGTGCAAACTCTAGCAAGGTTCTGGCTTAATACCAAGTAGTTGGCAAAGGTCTCACGTTATCTGATAGTTTTCATGAATCGATAGTCTAAGTTAACCAAATTGCAGATTCAGCAAATTGTTATGTTATACAATATCCATTGCATTATTGCACTAGTACAGTAAAACCACGACCATTGTGATATGTGTAATGCAAGTCATACAGGTCCCCTTTTAGGATATCACAGACTATATATTGTATGTGTAAGTCTTGTGCATGAAAAGATGCTCACAAGATAATTGTATGCACACCCCAGATAGCTTTCCGATGTTGGGCCAACATTGGCCCAACGTCGGCACATCTGTCGGTCTGACATTGGCAGCCAATATTGGCCCAACAGCTTTTTGGCAAGCGGAGGCAACATTGGCCCAATGTCAGCAAGCCACTCAAATTATAGCATCTAGCCAATCAGATTGCAGCATGGTGTTACGTGGCCATTGTTTAACAGAAGGCAAGTGATTGACAGATTGTGGGCAGATCTTAGTTAAGGTAAGTCACATGACCAAACATTAACAATGGTGGAAAAGGTGATAATCCATAATCCAGTGATAACATTATATTGTCCACAAACTACTTTTTGGTGTGAATTTATAATAAGAATATTATTTTATGTCTAAAATTGTTAATTGTTAAAAGTGTCAATAAATAATTTTTTTAAAGTTTAAGTTTCCCCAAATCCCCTATTTTGCTCGCCGCTATCTTGAATAAAATCCATCATTGGCCCAACATTGGCCCAATATCGGCAAAAGATATACAGCCTGGGTAGTGGTGGGCAAGCCAACTTTGGCCCAACGGTGGCAAAATCTGCTGACCATGTGACCAACAGCCAACGTGGGACCAATGTTAGCAAAATCTGGCGACCATGCCACCAACAGCCAACATCAGTCCGACGGTGGAATGCTATCTGGGATATCTTAATTATCTGATAAATGTGAGCTAATATAGTGTGCAAAAGATAATCTTATGTACACAATATGATTAAGTTGTGTGGTCCAAATCATCTTTTGATCACAAGATAATGAAGTCATGGACACAAGGTCATCTCGGTCTCAAACATAAGTACTAGCACAAGGCAAGATGTTGTCATCTTGTCTTGTTGTTGTGATAACTAATATGATCTTGTGCACACACAATCAAGTCGTGTGCCCGGCATCTTTTTGTGCACAGAATTTAGCATGTTACATAGATTCTGCAATGTCTTTACAGAGTCTCTGTAAAGTCCCATTAAGCACCATATTTTTTTCCTGCAGTTCTCTGTTTTCAGAAATACTGCACTCCTTAACAACAGACTTGTTTTTTACCTCCAGCACATAGAAGAGAAAGAGGGTTTCTTTTGTCCTTGTTACACTATTTATTTTTCCCTTGTTTGTAATTACAGTCAAAGAAAACCTCCTTTTAGCTACCTTGCTTTTTGTTTTACCAATGTTCACTTAAATCCAGATGATAGAAAAAGCTACACATTTAAAATTTAAGTTTCAGAAATTCACTTGATAGAATAATTTAGGAGCTTAATAAAACTCAGGTCACGTATCACAGTATAACTATGAGGATCTGCAAGAGCTATTCTCTATTGGCTAGTTATTGACGTTGCTGGTTATATTAAACAGTTACATACCCTATGGATAAGCAAATGGGCTACAGCTACATTTAATGTGCATCAGATTCTGACTAAGTTTTAAGGAGAGGGGCAGATGTTATGGAAACATGTGCTACATTTGATCTGATTTTTTTCAAAGGGATTAAGTATTTATCAGATAAAATATACTCCAGGCTATCCAAAGGTAGAGTGCAATCACTTAATGCAACAGACATTAGAGCTGTTTTCAAATATAAACTGAAAATATGTATTCACTTCAGTTTATAGCCAACAGACAACTGAATAAATATAGGTACAATCTAAACATAATACAGTGATACGTTGGGGTTGCATAATAAAGGGGGAAACTGTTAAAACTAGATTATTATGAAGGTTTCAGTCATGTAAAAAATGCACATATAAATTTCCTAATGGATCAATCTTTGATTTTTTTTGCTTTGCCTAGATTTCTTGTAACTGCTACCTTAATAACGAGCACACTTGTATGACCTGCTGGAAAAGAGATGTGTCATTTTGCAGTCTTGTTGGGACAACTACTTCAAAGAACAGTGACAACCCATTTGCAAGGCTAATTATCCTTCAATAAATGTTCTGGCCTACAAGTAGTGTTAAAAGGCTATACAAATGGATATTTATCTCCAATTGTGTGGTCGTAAGACCCAAGAAAAACATGAAACCTCAATAAGATAAAAGCATGTTTCAGCAGATAAAATATTGTGTAAATTATGTCTCAACAGTTGTAAATGTCTACAATACTGGTCAGATCACTTGATTTGGGTTATTTCTCTTTTTATTGATGTGTATACTTTGACATTGACTTACCACTCGGAGACTTGGTGATATTGTAAATGTAACACAGTGGATCTCTGTATGTGACCTCGTGGGTTCAAATCTTGGTTGTCCCATTAAGTTAGAAGGCTGACATCTGCTCAGCAAGGCTAAGTGTTTTACAGTACAGAACCTTGCCCATTTTTTACCCATTGATTCCCTCCCCTCCAGAAAACTTTCCTTGTGATGTGACCTATAAAATGTGTTACACTTGGATAATGTATTTTGTGTAAAAAAATATACGCATTTTTCGTTGTTAGTTACGAAACCTCTGTACCGCCAAAATGTATTTCTTGTAAGTTGAACATACAACTTATTATGTAATATACATGAGACACAAAGTCAAATGAACGACTTAGTAAGTGTTATACTTAAAAAGTCAACTAAGTATAAAATAAGCTTAGACAGAGACTAAGTTATAGAGAGACTAAGGGATCACAAACTCTGACAACCTCTAAACAAATGTTCTTTGAAGTGCTAAAGCTTAGAATAAGGGGTGTCACTATTCCTTATTGTGCCAACGTAAAAAAACTAAATGAAAAGGAAAAAAGTATAGAAACTGAAATCCAAAGGTTAGAAACATTAGTTGTAAATAATTCAGAGAAAAAAAATCGAGGACATACAGGTTCTGAAGGAAGAATTAAGAATCATAAGAGAGACTACTTTGAGGGGGAATATGTTAAGGGCAAAGGCACAAAAGTATATTGATTTTGAGAAACCAACCAAATACTTTTGCAACTTAGAAAAACAAAATTATACCGGTAAGGTGGTGAACAAAATCAGGATAAAAAATAGTGTCATAACTAATCAGCAAAATATCCTGAAAGAGTTAAAACTCTTTTACAAAAATCTCCTGCAGAGTAAACATGTAGATAATCAAAACCAAAGTAAATCTCCATTTCTGGTTAAAGAAAACATTAAAACATTGAGTATGCAGGAGCAAGCGAAATGCGAAGGTTTAATAACTGAAAGAGAGGTTATAAAAGTATTGAAAGATATGAAGAATGGGAAATCTCCAGGTACAGATGGTTATACTGCAGAGTTTTAGAAAAAAATTTGGTAGGACATAGGGAACTTTGTTCTTGAGAGCTTGAATGAGTCCTTTAATACCGGTGAACTATCTATTACACAAAAACAAGGTGTGATAACTCTACTGCCAAAAGGTAATAAACCAAGAGAACTGATTAAAAATTGGCGGCCAATTACACTTTTAAATGTTAACTATAAATTACTGGCAGGAGTTCTAGCCTCCAGAATGAAGGAAGTGCTCCCCAGTATAATACAGAATGAACAAAAAGGATTCTTAAAAAATCGATATATTGGCGAAAATATTCGGACAATAGCAGATTCTCTAGAGTATATAAGACAAAAAAAATTATGGGTATGACACTTCTAATAGATTTTGAAAAGGCCTTTGATTCCCTCGAGTGGGACTATTTAGAATCTGTTTTAAAAGTATATAATTTTGGGGAAGACTTTAGAACATGGTTTTCTATTCTCTATAAAAATAGCAATAGTTGTGTTATAAATAATGTTTTTTTTACAGAATTCTTTAAAATTGGAAGGTCATGTCGGCAAGGAGATCCTTTAAGTCCTTACTTGTTTATATTGGCAGTGGAACCTCTGGCAACAGCAATAAGGAATAGTGACAAAGTGAAAGGTATCTTGGTAAATGAAAGAGATAAAAATTGGGCAATATGCTGATAACACTTTCCTCCTTGATGGCACAGTCCAATCTTTGAATGAGAGTTTCAGCATTTTAAAGTCTTTTCAAAAATACTCGGGTCTCAAAATTAATATGGAAAAAACCCTAGCTGTTTGGCTTGGGAGTGAGAAAGAGAGATTAAAGATACAACATATTTATCAGCTAAATTGGGTAAACCAATTTGAGCTTCTTGGAATAACCTTCCATGTTACTCAAGAAAAAATGTTTCACTTAAATTTTGATAAAAGAATAAGTGAAATTGAAAGAATAATAAGTATGTATAGTAAGTTTAGCTTGTCTCTAATTGGGAGAGTTACTGTAATAAAAGCGCTGATGCTGCCTAAGATAGTATATCTATTAACAGTTCTACTGACCCCTCCCAGCAATATTTTTTATGTCATTGAAAAAAGCTTAAAAGATTTTCTTTGGAAGAATGGTAATGTTAGAATTTGTAATAAACAATTGGAAAAGGAAATAGGGGAAGGTGACTTAAAGTTAACAAATATTAGGGATTTTAATAAGTCATTGAAATTATCTAGGCTAAAGAGACTCTTGACAACTGAAGGAAGCTGGCAGGCGATCTTTGAAAACTCTTGTGGAATACCAAAAAAGATGGTTTTAGAACTGGATGGAAAGTCGCTTATGGAATTAGTTGAAAAAATCTCAAATCCTTTCTGGAAGGATGTGCTTCAGATATGGAATGGTTTTAAAAACTGCTTCAGTGAAACAATTGATTTTAGAACCTACCCATTATGGGGAACTTTTTATATGACAAATCCAAACTTAAGTAGTAGGTCAACAGAACTGATTTCAAAAGGTATAGCATATGTAAATGATATTTTATCAAACTCAGGAGACCGCCTTGGCTATCACGACTTAAATAAGGACATTAAATAAATACAATAGAGGTCATGAAATAAAATGGGCTGAAATCTTAGGAAGGGAGATATCAGAATCTGACTGGTCAAAATATTATCGAAATAACTTCCAAAGTGTAATAGAGACATCTTTGAGAGATTTTCAATATCAAATTTTGACCAGATCAATTCCAACTAATAGATTCTTATCTAAATGCAAATTAGTAGAAAGTGATAAATGCTTCTACTGTAAAGAATGTGTCGAAACAGTGGAGCATCTCGTCTGGCGCTGTCCAGTGGTAAAGACATTTTGGTTCAATTTGTTTGATGTACAGAGATCAACATTAACCTAGTTGATGCGAAAGGGTTGCTGGGGGGTGTCAAAAATGAAAATAAGGATGTTTTAAATTATCTTTTCACAGTGGTAAACAGTATATTTATAATACAAAATGTAAACAACAGCAACTTAGCGTTAAATGTTGTATAAGTTTAATACAGTACTATCACTCCCTAGAGCAATGTGTAGCTACAAACGATTATGGTATGATAAAGGGCTACGTCGATAGATGGGAACTTTTGAGTCCCATTCTTGAATACAGGGCTACTGGTAACTAAAAAAAAGGAAAGAAAAAAAAAAGGCTAAAGATAATAATATGTTTTGGGGTTTTAAGCAGACATGATAAGAGAAATACTAACGGCAGTTTGATGTAAATATTTATTTAACTTTTTGTTGTTTTTTTCAATTATAGTTTAAAACAAAAATAAATAAAAATATAGATGCACAATTTTAAGAGCTGTAAATAAAAAAAAAGGTAATGTAGGCTTATTATTGGGTATCCTGCGAGATGCTATTTTTTGTAAAGGTCCTGGTGAGTGGTTTTAGAACCCCATTTACTCTGCACCAGATTCCTGAAACCTTACTTTTAAATGGGGGAATAAAAGAATTTGTGTACTAAAAAAAAAAAAAAAAAAAAGTTGTAAATATTACTAACAGGTATATACGACTTGCTAAATTCAGTATATGGCTTACTATTTTATATGTACTACTTCATAAGTTGCATATCTGCAGTGACCCATCAAATATACAACTTAGTTAAAAACATATTCAACTCATTAACTTGAAGATCTGAATAGCTGACTTGCAACTTAATGAAGTATACAACTTAATAAGTCTAAAACTGACTAACATTAAATACGTATGAGCTTTTGTACATGGCTATTTCTGACCCTGAACGCCCCTCGATTCTCCTTATGATAAAGATTTTTGTTAACTCAGCGTACTGAGTTCCCCTTTGTGGGGAAGATATTGTGCCTGCAAAGCAGTAGATTAGATTAGATTAGATAGAAGGTCAATGAACGAGGTCACTAACTGGGCTAAAATGTTACTCCACCTGGATCACTCAGGTTGGTTTTTGTATTCCTGTTTGGATCAATCAACAAGGTCACTAACTGGGCTGAAATATTACTCCACCCTGGCTCTTTTAGGTTTACTTTTTGTAATCCTCTGTCGCTTAGTAAAGAGACTACAAAAAGGCAATATCTCTGAAGTACTATGCCAGTGACTATCAAAGATATTTTATGTAATCGATCATACAGCTTAGTCTATTTATCAAAGACTGTGTATTTAATGGAGAGGATTCCTCACTTCATCACCCACATACCTAACATGTTTTTTTTTCTTGCTTGTGGTATAACCATGAGAAGGAACAGTTACAATATCATAGTTTAAACCTTCCACCTTATAATTTTAGAGTTTTACATCATTTTAGCGTATTTAATTGATTGTACAAATAATGTGTGAAGAGGGTGAGGTTCAGCACGTGTAAATTAGCAATTGATTGCAACCGATTAGCATTACAAGACTACAACAGACCACGATGTTACCAGCACAGATATTGCCAATGGTGTCCCAATTTACTAATAAAGAAACAAACAGAACATCTGAATAACATGGTTTTCAACAATGAGACATAAATTAATTTTAAAAATTACAGGCATGGCATTCAGTGATTATCTGCTTTAGGATACTCCAAAAAAAAATCTTATGGGACTAGTATCTGTGTAAGCAACAAAACCTGAAATTGCAATGTTTTCAACCAGTATTCACAAGAAATAAGAAAAGAAGAATTTAACCCGTCTTTATCTGTTCTTCTGGGTTTTCTACCACTAAATTGGTCTATTTTTATCTATGCTGGTTCCTTTGCATCTACTTTACATCAATCCCACCTTCTTTATCTTAAAAAGTAGATGCTTTAAACTCACCTGGGACACTGTGTTTACATGCACTGGCAAAAACATGCTATAAGCACATCATACTTTCCATGTTATCCAATTGACATTAAAATAAATTGAATGGGACATATATTGTTCTGCACGCGAAATGTAAACAGAAAAAAAATTGGTCCAAAGACATTAATTCTTCAACAACACTGCACTGTTTCAAAATTTCTCGGACAAACTTGAGATGTCTTTCCTTGCTTCAAAAGATTTGTGTCTCCCCCGATGAGGGTTCTCTGTTCTATCAGATTCAAATTTTAGCGGCAATTTAGAGAAGGGCAAATTTGCCGAGGGCCAATTTGGCGTATCGCCGATTTGTTACGCTTCTGGGTATTAAATCCCTTTCAACAACTCGGGTGTAATGGGGCAGCCCATTCATCAACCAGATCAGAACATTTGACAACATAGGTAACAACCAGACCACAAAACCATGAGGTCCATTGTTTGGTTTCCCCGACAACAATGAATACTTTACATGCTGTGTGGGCCACCCTACCCCTCTCTAAACTGAGCTTCTTGGTCCAATTATAAATTTGACTCAAGATGATACAACTTGCGTTTAATTTAAACCTTCAATTCCAGTCCCACATTCAATAGATAAATTCAATAGTGTCATAAGATTTACAATTGTAAAAGGTTAATCATTAAAAAGTACAGATTATTTTAACGGAATTGTGCAACCTACTGGGCTTCTTTACTTCACAAACATAATCTGGAATCTAATCCAGATTATGAATCCTTTGATCTATCTCAGGAGGTGGATTCACGGATTCAGATTTATTGGATAACCATAATTCTTTACAAAATAATGGCGGCAAATTGTAGCAGCAAAGTTTAAAGATTAGGTAGTTTTATGTTATTTATAGTAGTTTATCTTATTTTTTCTCATTTTGGATTCTTATTTCATGAAAATTGTATTTCACAAATCTAGCTTATCAAAGAATTTAAATCTGAGTTTGGATTGCACAGATTATGTCTGTGAGATACGCCTATCGAGTATTCAAATCTGAATAAAGACAAGTTGCAGCTCACATTGAGTCCCAGGGACATTATGAAACAAAACACCAGTGGGTTTTATACTTGTATTCTATAAACTATTTCTGTTTTCATATGCACAAATCAGTAAAACGCATTGGTATCATCAGTAAATTGATTGCCTTTGCAATCTGCCTATCTAAAATAAATCTATACACTTTAAATGAATGAGCATTACGGCACCAGTAATAACAATATAAGACCCCATAGGTCACAATAGCTTGCGGACCACACAAATTAGATAAAACTTATTAAACTTAAAAATAGTGATAATAGTTAGTTGTTAACACATTGTAAGTACTCAGCCTGAAGTGACATCCAACTAAAATCTTATAAACGTATTCATAATAGCAATGTAAAATATAAGGAAGTTAGCAAACCTTATATAATCATTGGACAAAATTATGTCATATGTGTCACATGGCATGTCATCGGCAAAGACCTTTACACCTGTCACTTTGACCATAAAAATATTATAGTGGTATAATAAAATATGTTTCTAATTTCAGACTGACAGTTGCTTGTTAAAAAGTCTCCAGATCAATGACGTACTAAATGGAGCAGGAAAATGGTTAAATGTGTGCATAGTTCTTTCCAATTTTAATAGTTGTGATATCACAGGGACTTCAATGACAGTGTCTAGATGTACACTGACTTTCTATAGTTATTGTTTAGTTGAATGCTCTCTCTCGATTCCTGTTGATCATTACATTCCAGGTAGAGGCTGAGGAGGCAGTCGATGTCTGTTGTGATTCTGGAAGGTGTATATCCATCGGTTGTTACCGTTACCTTCAGATACTCACATCTCCACTAAACTTTCATCACTTAGTGCTCTTCCCTACGTTTACACCCACCAGCTTGGATGACTAACCTACATCACCCCTATTCGTTCCCATTAGTTTGTGGGACAGATTTTGTGCCAGAAAAACAGTAGATTAGATTAGATCTTGTCGATCCCGTGCTTTTTAGTTTTGTTTTTGTTTTTTTCAACAAAGTTATACCCTCTGCTGTCTCTGACAAAATTTATTGTAATATTATTCA
This sequence comes from Sabellastarte sp. h YS-2021, assembly GCA_964017235.1. Classification (NCBI taxonomy): domain Eukaryota; kingdom Metazoa; phylum Annelida; class Polychaeta; order Sabellida; family Sabellidae; genus Sabellastarte; species Sabellastarte sp. h YS-2021. The sequence continues at coordinate 110,918,763 of OZ024928.1, forward strand.
ATGTCTGATTTAAAAATGCAACAATGATTGCATGATTCCATAATACAACCTTTTGATAGAAAAGGTTTCCAATCGGATTCTTCATTTCAATACGATTGTAGCTTCTTCAATACCCAGTGTTGATTCTAGGAATTTCAAAAAGTGGGGGCGATCCCCCACCACTACACAAAATGTGGGGGAGGGGCTAAAAATTGTGGGGGACGACTTTATGATGAAGTTTAAACTAATAAAAAATACATTTTCAGTTTATTTAGACATTTTTAACTGGGCTTCTATTAATTAGTGGTCAATTTTTATTGTCTTGTCCAATAAAAATAAACTTCAAGGCTAGTGATAGAATTTTAAAAAAATATTGAAAATGGTTATTTACATCAAAGTGGCTCCTTGCCTGTCACGGCATTGTGGTTTTAAGTTTTCATCTAATGTCAGGGCATCACAAATTCAGTCATTACACCATCAATTCGTACAAATATGTTGGAAAACCCCACAGAATACTATGACCTCATGAATATTAATGAGTAGTACACAAATTCTTCAAGTAAAATATCGTTAAAAAATCCAATGGAATCGTCAAATATTTTTTACGCATATGTAAATATTCATGAGCTCTGTACAGTACAGTAGTCCATCTAGTAGATATGATATTTGATCTTAAAGCAGAAAAATATTAAGAAACCAACATCAAAATCTGTGACCTCATTAATATTAATGAGCTGTCCATGAATTTTGATCAAGTAAAATATTTTTCTACACATATATTACTGGGAAATCCGACAGATACCTACGCCGGGTCAGCACCGGCTTCACTGCCATGGCCTGTTGTAACAATCCAGACTCCTGTAAGTTTCGTTTTTCTTGCAGCGATTTTTTATATAATCATCCACTTTCAGCTTAATTTTATGTTTTTGGTTATAATATGTCCAAATACTGTCTGTACCTCATAATATATTTAAGTTTGTAAATGATCACGAAACCACAATCGTCAACAGGCATTATTCGAAGAAAGTTTTGACGGAAAAATCAAAACCTCGACAAACTCTCGATCCGTGCAGTGTTTTCAGTCTTTTCGCTTCATATATTTCCCGCATCGCCTTGTGTACTACGCGTTGTCGTATAATTTGGTCACCGCAGACTCCATGAAAATCCGCATTTGTAGGTGAATTAATGCGCGATCCCGCGGAAAACACATCCTAGAAGCAACTCTGAATACCAGATCCACGCCTATCACGTTCTCACATTATGGGCTATGATTACCTCTGCCAGTGAGGTTATTTGATAGTTGGATGTTGTTTCCTTGTTTGTAGCATGTTTACACAAACAAGTACTGCAAGGATTTGCAATTTTTTTTACAATCGGTGGTTGCTGGGGAATGATATGCAACCAATTTTTGTATAGATGATTTTTTGCCATTGCAATCATAAATAATAGCATAGGTGTACACTCTCCAATTGATGTTGTTAGAGATGGATTTGCATGTTCATGTTACATTTCTAACAGGAATCCATGGGACACAAGGTCAGATAATGAGGCAAATTACAAAAGGGGCTGATTTCGCTGTCATAATAACAGGTATTTTACTCTTAGAACCTATTCTGATAATAATTATGATAATAAGGTACATCTTGTAAATGACTTAATGACATTGTTAGCGATTTATAGATCACTAAGTCTCAATGACTTGGATTCAATAACGACTTAATAATGTGGCTGAGTGAATAACATGTGGTATGAAGCGTGGGCGATTTTGGTTCAAGTAACCCCACCCCACAAATCAAAATACACTATACAGAAAGCAGGAAGTGAAGGATAAATTCAAACTTTAACCAATCAAGAATAGTGATACAGGGGTCAGTTCCTTCTTTGCTTTGTCAAGAGGTCAGTCTGATTAATGAAAGTTGGTCAGAACCAATGTTCCGAGCACAATATTTGAAGCAAATAATGCTTTGTGGGGCCATTCTTTTTCAAAGGAAGTGAAGTTTTTTTCCCAGTAATTCTAGGAAACAATGACAGGACTCTTTCTCGTTGATCTATGTGTCTGGCTTCTCAGGATGAATTTTATTTTTAACCAAGAATATAAAAAACTAGATTTGCACAAAAAAAAAGTTTTTTGTTTTGTTTTTGTTTTTTTTTTTTTTTTTTTTTTTTTTTGGGGGGGGGCACTTTTTCAATACTGTTACTTGAAAGCCATTCTTTCCCCATCTTCGAAGATATAATGATACTCTCTATCGCATCGGAACTGTGTTGAACTGTTTTAAGCTAAATTTACATTCTGACCCAATGAATTAGATTTTCATAAAAGACCATGGTAACCTCCATCCTCTTTTACCCATTTTCCTGACGACTTTTTGTACCCTGTTCAACTGGCGATGTTTTCAGGATGAATTCCTTTCTTCAAAGATGTACGAAAACAGACAAAATTCCCCTAGTATATGTAAAAAAGGCCATTAACCCTTCTTGGAAAAACAGTGTCCTGGAGGGTGTTCACAAAATTTACAATGTAAAAGCAATGTCAAAACCAGTGCCCTGGAGGGTGTTCACAAAATTAATAATGTAAAAACAATGTCAAAAACAGCGCCTGGAGGGTGCTCATAAAAATAACAATTTCAAATCAATGTCAAAATTTCAGGGTCAAATATTTGCATACCACATCAGACAGTGCTAAAATATTCAGACATAAATTAAATATAAAATTGCCTTAAAAAGCTTTTACCAAATAAACACAGGTGTATAGCTGATTTATTGGCACATACAATCGATAATATTGAATTGAACATCACATGGTTAATTAAGGATACCCTGTCAGGCTCCACTTAAACTAGTTTTACATTAGAGTTTTTACATTGTACACCAGTTGGAAGTAAGCCGGGTAGTGACATGCCTAATATGGCAGTGCCTGATTTGAATAAAATTTGAGGGGTGGCAACTTTATGTATGTGTAGAGCAATATTTGTGTTCACATAAAAAACTGGACAATATGATGTATTATCTGTTGGAACCTTAAAAGGACTGGCCAGTAGAATCTATTATGAAGTCTCAAGTGGCTGGTTATAAGAAGTGTTATTGATTGGAAATGGGAAAAGGCCCTATAAAGAAAAGCCCTACAGGAGAAAAGCTCAACAGTTTTTAATATCCATGTAAAAATGCAAGATACCATTTTTAGATCTTGGAGAAAGCCCTATAAATTATGGTTAGTTTACAAATGAAAGGGTTGATCATTACTTAAAGGGTATTTCAATTGCTATTCAAACTACCATGTGCTGTAATTTTCAATCCCCACGCCCCTTTGTAGTTTTAGAAACAATAAAATAATCACTTTGTTAGCAAAGTAAAACTACACATGATTACAGTTACTGAATCTCTCGATGATAACTGATCAAAAAGAACATTGCAGTGAAACTTCAAATAGAAATGGAGTTATGTTCCAGAATTTTTACAGTCAGTTTAACTTAGAATTTGTTTTTGACAATTGGGATTTGTTTATTTTCCTTTCAATAGTAATACAATAATTTTTTATATGTTATTTGTATTGCGAATGTTAAAAGTATTTCTTCATATTTTAGTTTGCAGAACCATAAATGTGTATTTAGCAAATACTAAAAACTACAGAGCCCAGGAAGGGACATAGAACTGTTTTCCTCTCATTTTTTTATCTTGTTACCACAAGATCGTTAGTCATTACCACAAGTTAGAAAATCATTCCCACAAGTTAGCAAGTCATTACCACAAGATACTAACTCGTTCCCACAAGTTAGCAAAGTCATTACCACAAGATACGAACTCATTCCCACAACTTAGCAAAGTCGTTACCACAAGATACTAACTCGTCCAGTCCAATGTAACATACTGAAATATCTTAGAAGGACCAAGGAAAGTGCCATAAAACAGGCATTTTGCTATCTTGCTATCTTGTGGGAATGACTTGTTAACTTGTGGGAACAACTTTCTAACTTGTGGGAATGACTTTCTAACTTGTGGGAATGACTTGCTATCTTGTGGGAACAACTTGCTAACTTGTGGGAACGACTTTCTAACTTGTGGTAATGAGTTGTCAACTTGTGATAATGAGTTGTTAACTTTTGGTAATGAGTTGCTAACTCGTGGCCATAACTTCCTATCTCGTTGGAACGAGATAAAAAAATGCCAAGAAAACAGTTCTATGTCCCTTCCTGGGCTCCGTAAAAAACAACAATAATTTTGAAAAAATAAAAGTGATATGTAACTTGGAAACAGTTTATGTTTGCACATTGTACTATCTGAAAAGGACTATTCAGTCTCAAAAATGGTGTAGGGTGTTCTCAATGGGGTCCACAAATTGTATGACTTTTTTCTGTATGGGTTTTCTCTGCAGGGCTTTTCTATACTTTACATGACGAAAAACTGGTGCAGGATATTTTGGAAAAAGGAAGTACCAAGAAATAGTTATTTGTGTAACTTGATCGATTTTACACATCATTGAAATATGTCATATATATGGAAGAGTGTTAGTGCCACAGAAAACAAATTTTTTTTTTGAATTGTTGACTTATTATCTCAACATGTTGAGTTAATATTTCAACATGTTGAGTTAATATCTCAACATGGTTTGGACTGGTTGCAGGACAGGTGTAATTGTGCAAAGGCATAGTCACACATCAATGTGCCCTACTAGGTTTTGGTTATAATGTTATGTACCAAATGAAACACTAAACTGGTCTATAAAAATGTTTACAATTTGCTTTTTTTCGTAAAATCTATTGAATGCCATGTTAATCCCACTTCTGTTTTGGCAGATACTAACTCAACATGTTGAGATAGTAAGTCAATATGTTGACATACTAACTCAAAAAGTTGAGATATTAACTCAACAAGTTGAGATACTAAGTCAACATGTTGAGATACTAAGTCAACATGTTGAGATATTATGTCAACATGTGGAGATACTAAGTCGATAATTCAAAAAAAAAATTTTTTTCTGTGGCACTAATATTCTTTCATACATATACTTCAAGTGATATTTTCAATACACCAACCCCACACCCTGGTGTATCATTATATCAATTCAGTGTACCAATACATCTAACCTTGCCCATGGCCTGTACCAGAGCCCCTGGCTGAATACATAAAATATTGTAAGTCTGTATGAATACTATGCTGGCACTTAGATCCTGGACCTTAGCTAATAGGCTCTGGTTAGAATTAAGTAGAATGTACCATGAAATGTAATGCTGATTCCCTTTGAAAATTAATTATGTTTTCTGTAGGTCAGATTGTTTCTTTCAGTCATACTTAGTTCCAATATTCAATTTGTTCTTTGAATATCATGGATACTTGCTATTGGAAAAATAAAAAAATATATAGAAAAATATATAAAATATAAAAGTTTAAAAAATATCTAAGAGCCTAGAATAAGACTAGCAAAAGCCAAAAGGTGTACAATACTGTACACACATGTTCCTTTGCATTGACCATTTGCATAGTGAAGAACAGTCATATTTGGCCCTGCTGATGGTGAAATGTGAACTATGTCCTTCATCCCTCCAATAAAATGGGTTAATATTAAAATTTTCTTTGTTAATAAGCTAAAACACCCTTTGTACACCACTGACCACCCATACTACCCTTGATGGTTACTTTAAGCTCCACCCACATGCCTGTTAAATGATTTCATTGGTAATTCACAAATAGGTCAGTGTACTACCCTGGGTAGGAATGGTTTCAATGTAAAAACTCTATTAGGTGAGAAACTCTGTTAACACAGTTTATAAAAGCAAATATATTAATAAAAGGAATGGACCAAGGTTTAAACTGTGAATACATATACTTTGAACCATTATTTTTGTCTAACCAATTATCTTCAATGTTATTCAATGAAATTATTTTATCCATATTTTTCTAAAGATGCTATATTTTGCAAATTATAAGGGATATTTAGAGGACAGTATCCCTTTTATCATTATTGCAATTTTATGTAAGAAGCACGTAGAGCTTTCAACTCGGAACTTGGACAAACACGAGAATAAAAGACAGTAACTTATCCTTCTGTAAACTTGTAGTTTTATCAATGCTTATTTTGCTTTATCGAATTGCTGCATTGAAAAAACAGCTTTTATCTTATGTCACCAACCTACAAAGAGGGCTGAAGAAAGCTGTGGCATTAAATGTTTTTACAAGCATGTGGACAACAAAACAACTTGCTGATATTTGTTTTTGTGTGGTATATGTACTTGTAAGTCTTTATAAGATTGCCTGGAGGTCTATTTTAAATATTATATGCGTCATCATTGGTATTTTGCAACATAATTACCTTTCTCTGTACATAGATCTGAGAATAGATCTCTGTACATAGATCTGTACATAGAAATGTTCAGTTAATCTGAACACCAAAATTACTGGGAGCACACTTAATAGCTTTCTGTAAATCATAGGTCCACATTCCCTGAATATAACTGCCTTTTGAAAGTGATCCCAGCTCTAATATGTTTTTAGACCACCCCAAACAGTTCTGGTAAGAAGAAGAATACAGAACCAGAAAAAAAGAACATCTTAACCAACCACAGCACATTCTAGTAAAGTGTGAACAAACGAGCTAACTTTGGGGTAATGTAAATCCTAACAACTTTATTAATGAATCAATTACTGCGAAAAAAGAGCTATAGTGTCTTTGTGGAAGAAACCTATTGTTCTTGTAAGTAGGTATAACCCACTGACACAACATTAATTACACCAGAAATAATTAGATTTCCCCTCATTAGTCCCAAAGTCACAGCACTGACTACACCATAAATAATTAGGTTATTTTATCTCAAATAACACGACTCTCCCAATAACTCAACAGGGTTGGTGTGATGATAACATAACGGTTTCACATGTGAAAATCCATATGTTCTTATCTTGATTGTGAGGTGAAGTAGGTATATACTTGCTGACTGGTGGTTCTTTAATAAGAGCAAAGTTGGGGATTTATATCCAGATAGGACACCAGTATCGCTTACTGTGACCTTCACCTGGTCCATCAGAACTGCAATCAAATCAAGAACTTAATTATTTTTGTAAAATAACTTAAATATTTCTCATATATTTTTATACGTGTTTAATTTAGTTTTCCAAAGTATAATCAGATTATAACATCTAAAATTCACACGTTATAAAATAAAAATGGGGCAAAATATCAAAAAGTGTACCTTATCGGGTGAATCAAAATTATATTCGTATTTTCTATACTGCTGACAAGTGTAACTACCAACGCTGATTATCCAAAATGGTGGCTGAAACTGGACCCTTCTCTCCAAAGAAAAGAGGTATGGCAGCCAGACTAGTTGGATCCCCCAATGACAATACATTTAATTAAATACCAAATGTGTTCACTTCTAAACCTCGGAAGGCCTTCCCAGTCTGCATAGTACGATTTATCGACAGAAACATTTTTTAATATATGATTTATACAATGCCTTAAAAGTATGAAGAAACACAAAAAAATCAATAACCAGATCTCAACCAAATCTAAAAACAATGGCCACATCCATGTGCCATTACATATAAGGGTTACTTTGCCAGTTCATTATTGTATGTGTGTTAAGAGTTCTTTGTCAGCCACTGTGGCCTAGCGGGTAACATACTTGTCTAGGAACTCAGAGGACGTGGGTTCAATCCCAGATACAGGCAGATACATAGTGGCTCGGATGACCACTTAAAATGGCGGTCCTCTGTCATTGGGTGCTATCCCCAGTGGCAGGTTAAAGAACCTCAAGGACGTTGATAAATGGTGATCCTTGAGCCTCTATCTTCCAGTTAGGGGAATGTCAGTTACTTGTGAGTTGGGGCTGTACCTGGACAGTAGTATTGGTTAAATAGCGCTTTGAGTCCTGTAGTATATGGAGATATTGCGGTGAGTATAAATACATAATAATAATAATAATAATAATTTGTCATATTAGGACATTGAATTATTAAATTTTTCTGTATTCTGCACAAGGGGCCCAGTAGGTACTGATCTTTCTTGTATTATACTGGAGTGTTCTATTTATAGATTTGAGGAAAATGTCACTGAGCTACTAGAACCTTCTAGGTGGTGTTGGTTTCTTGGAAATGTATTGATATGTTTAAATTTCTTTCTAGAACCTTCTACAATCTACTGCTATATATAAGTAGTGGAAAGCCTGACCACAGTCTGTATTGAACTGGTGTGCTAAACAGACAGAGATCTTTGAAATTGCTACATTGTGGATTAATTTATCTTTGTGTCAAGTGGATATAAACTGTGTGTTATGTGCATTTTGTGGTGAACTCTTATTGGAGTGAACTGGAAAGATTTCTGGATCTACCAGATAGTGGATTGCTGTATATATGATATCATTCACATCTTGGAACAAACACCAGAGTTGGGGAAGTGTATTGAACAGTTGGATACAGACATTTTGTGCTGGTGAACACTGGACGGATCACTGGACAGAATGTTGGACAGAGTTGACCAACTTGTTTTAACTGTTAGTCAGGCGGACGGACTGTGGTCAAGTCAGTTTGGTTTCATTATTGTTTTATTGTATGAACTATTAAGAGTATCTCAGTTGACTGTAAGTATCATTTTGATTGTTAAATAAATTTAAGTATAACTTTTTCTTTTCTTATTACACCTTGAAAGCAACTGCCAACTCCAACCACGGTTGCCCTGTTAACTGTAATATGTGTTTAGACCTGTATGCCTTTTTGTAGGCCCAAGTGAACAGGTGTTTGTTAATTTTTATGTGATCACCCAGATCGCATATTTGTGATCATGGGTCCCAATGAAATATATATTCAGCTCATAGCATGCCTTTTTATTGTCTTTTCCGGCATGATGTTTGCTGTTAAAATGGATGTAAAGTGCAATCCTGAAATTTGTTAACCTTGTCAAAGAAAATTATTTAAATACATTATTTTCTTAGGGCTTTATCATCAGTGCTGCATAATTGGCCACTGACCAAATAAAATGCAAGAAGTCTAGCACACACACTTTGGAAAAATACACAATGAACAAGGATGTTATTATGTAACAGGAAGGAACTCAGACAATATTTGTAGGTTTAAACCACAAATAAATAAGCTGACATCCGTTTTATAGTTCAGAACTGCTTTTGTGATTCCTAAACAGTCTCATTTTGCATACAAATAGTTTTTCAGCATCACAAAGCTCAAATAATGACAGCTGTTATTTATGAATTTGATTTAAAGCTCTACTTATGCCATTCTTAGGATTTGAGTACAAAAGAACATTATATTGTATTACTATAGCAATGATGATTAAATGGCTCATACCACAGTTCTGGCAACGTGACCTATCTTGGTTGTCTAATTGGCTGACAAACTCATAGTGCAGTAAATAAAAATGTGTGTTGCTTTAGAGACTGATTAGACATATTCAGAGATGCTGCCATTATTGTCATTATGCTGATCCAAAAGTAACGGTTGCATTGAAAAGGGATATTACTGGCAAGTTTAGTTCAAATAAAAAAATTTGTTGATAAAAACTTCTCCTTGGAATAGAGCCATAATAAGTATAGCCAGACTGATATAATGAGATATTAGAAAGCTTTTTAGGGTCATAAAGACCATTAGTTTCCTTTTGGAATCTTCTATTATCATCACGATAAGAGCTTTACGTTAATATGATTACTTGTGACAGACACTGAATGGGACATATACACAGTTCCTACCAGCTCAAAGCCAGTGAATATTATATGGGTGTATAATCTCATTGTATATATCACTATATATCCAAAACTACAATTTTTACAGGTCACACAGTAATTACATATAATTCCGACTCGATAAATACAATAGTTACATAAAGGTAACATGCATGAGACCATATTTGACAAACAGGTTAGGATACCATAACATGAATGCGATTTTGATATAAGGGTTGAGCTATATTGGCTTCCACCTAAGACATATCAAATTAGGGTTAAGTTAAATTCAAGAAGGAGATGAAGGTAAAACTTGAAAGTGTTTCTTCAAATGTAAACCAATCTTAAGTGTGGAGGATTGCAAGATTGATTATAAGCTTGCACCTGTGTAAGACTAGATTGAATTGAATATCTAATCATACAGTTTTACATAAGTCAACACAATGGGTGTGAAACATAGTGGTGTTAACTATTTATAATCTCAGCCAGAGACCAGGCTAAACCTTCACCAGGGGAACGATCAATCAGCAAAAAAATATGCTAAAGTGCGATGAAAAGTTACCATGTTGATTGACCGACATATTTACCAGACAAGCTATCAGGTGGCATAACATTACCCCCACATGTTGGTGTCTGCTATGGGAGAGTTAAAAGTGTTCAGTAAGACAGAGTAACCCTGACATTTATATTTATGTCTTGTGAAGCAATCTAGCTTTTTTCACTTTCACCATCCCTTGCAAGATGCTGAACTTTATGTATTTGACAGAATGTTTGTTCTGTGGAAATTGCCTGGAAACTGATGTCGGTGTATTGGTCTAAAAGTACTGAACACTTCTATAGTGTTCAAACATACTTTGTTCAAATAGTTTTAGTCTTTCCTAGAAAGTCTTTTTTCTGTTAGCGAGTCCTCTCCCTGTGGTGATGGCAGACTATACCAAATTGACTGCCACATACACCAAACAGTGTACCACTGCTCATTTGGATGTGTGTACAGCCACACCCCTGTTGCAATGCTGATACACTTGCAGTTTCAAAATCTGAGTTCCTAAGTGTAGATCAGGTGAATTATGCCCAGGATTTACATCAAGATCACCTGGTATTATCAACAGGAAAGACATGCTGGGGTGACATTGGGGATGGTTTATGAACCTGGTTTGTACGAAAGCCTGGAACCGCCATCCAGATTCAAAATTTGAAATTTGTTATTTGGAATTCCAAATAGCATATTTCATATTTTGAATTTGGATGGCGGTTCCAGGCTTTCGTACAAACTAGGTTCATGTACATACCAGGGAAATATGTCTTCATGTGTACTTATATTTCAACAGAAAAATCAATTCAACTTTAAAAAAAATCCCAAATATCGCAAAGTTTTATAGGTCAAGTAATATCAACTTGGTGATAATTCACAGAAGATGGGCGATAGTACCTGATACAGGTGTTTCCTTTTCTAACGTATTTCATATTCAAAGGATTGTGAATATGATACAACGATGGCATGTGACTTTCAGAAAAGTGCCCTGCATACCTAAATGTCTTTACTTGCTAATTTCATTCCTTATCCAATTAACTGAGCCATCAAGCTCAAGAGATATGTTCATTCTCTACACATTTCTACAATAATAAAAGACTGGCTTTGTAATGAATTAATTAAAGGTTTTAGGAAATGGGAAAATTGTATGAGAATTTGTTTTCTTAAGAAAATGAAGCTCTGCTTTTTCTAACGCATTTAAACTTGCATGCAGATTTCTTTTTGGGAGAAAAAAAGTTATCTTTGTTTTGCCTTGACATCAATTCTGAAGACTTTGATGTAACTTCCGAAGAACAGAGTGGCATGAAAGCAGACATCTACATTGAGAAGTGGTTTCTACTTCCACACTGATAGCTGTTACATTTTTACTTAGTGACGTCATTGAGGAACCACAAGCTCATCTTACAAAGCCCAAAAATGACATTTGGTGCAGTGAAAAAAATTGAAGAAAAGATAATTAGAAATGTCTCATATCAAGGTAACTGTAGTTTGTATTACCTCATGACAAATATAGATACTGTTATCATTTTGTTTGTATATTTCTTCTTATTTCTATAACTTAAGGTGATACAGTAACATACTTTGAGTTTTACTTCGGCATTAATTAAAACATTCAAGGTTTTATTCTAGAACGAAACTTACTAAAGGAGGAACCTTAAAAAATTAGTGTAGAATAAGACCATAATATTCCTTTAGTGCCCATTTTTGTGAACACCTGCCAAATCTGGGCCTTTGTGGCACTCTAAACTGTGACTTAAAGTTCATTATCCAATTTGTATTATGCTATAGAAGGATGTAACGGTTTAAGTTGCTTTGAGGAAGATTACTTCAGGTACTTGGTGCAAATGAGCAGGATTATCTCACACCGGGGTTGGAGTTACTGCCCTGGTATTCATCGCACTATTAAATCTGTAACAGCATTTATTATACAGACAGAAGAGCACAATAAAAACCATACATAATTAAATATATGCACACAATAATTCTGCTCAACTACATTTATTTAAAACTTAAATGTAAAGGCTGTTTGGGACAATATATTCGTTATTTCCATTAATTTGTTCACCATTTCATCTTTCTTTTATTGAAGAGATGTATATAGCAACAAAAATAGGCAGTTAACTTGATTTAAAAATTTTGTTATTTATTTCTGTTGTCCCATACAATGATCTCAATATTTGAAAATGTGTGTTAATTTATGTAAATTGTACTGAAGGCAAATCCTACAACAGCATTTTTAGCAACAGTGATCATTCCTCTAATAACGGTTGGAATATAGAGATAAAACATTTTTCATTGTTTAACTGTTTTTACTTCCCATTTGCTCACATTTTGTTTTATGCTCTTACAAAATTAAGTTTATCAATGGCGAGAAAATTGGGCAATTGTTTTTTAAGTCTATAATTTGACTTCTCTGTACACGTTTATAATGGTGCGCAGAAAAAAATGCCTAATGGAAAAAATCCTCCTGGAAAAAAATGCCTCCTGGAAAGAATGTCTCCTGCATATTTTATGCTTAACCTTGAATTTAATGCTTGTACTTGTTCTTTAAAAAGTAACCAATGTTCGGGTACTCATAGAAGATGTGGAGGGGCAGTTAAACTAAGTCATAAGTGTAAAAATATCCCAAATAATTGTTTAATAAATAGAAGACAAGAATGACAAGCATTCCCCCTTTCCTTGCTCATGGAGCAACAGATACAACCTGTTTATCAGTAACCACCATTCATCATTTGAATTTGTAAACATTTTCCTCATTTTCTGAAACCTGAGAATCAGGGTCTTAGGTTTTTATGAATCGCTTAGATATAAAGGGTACCCTAAGCCATAAAAAGGTTTTTATACACGATAATACGTGATGGTAGTGAGTTATTGGTTTAAATGCACTCAGACAAAGCAAGGGGTTCAGGGTGAAATCCTTACTTTGTGGAGATGACTGCCTGAAATGGCACAATCAAATAATAAATGGGGTCAAGATACATGAAATTCTAGCAAATGACAGTTCAACCTTGAAAAACTTATAGGTTTTGTAAATAAGGTATCCAATGTTTCAGTTTAACTGAAAGCTTATTTTGTTCCATACATATTAAACAAATTGTATAGAATGTACCATGTTATATTTAGCACAAATTATAATGTTTCACCCGAAGGTCATTGAAAAGAACAATACAATATTATTGAATATGTATTTTGATAAGTCCATTTTAGTGCTTGATTCTCAAGGTTTATTTAATTCATGCAAATTTGGCATAAAAGAGTTATTAATAATTTAATAGCATCCGGTCTTAGGATAAATAATTTAATGTATTCATTTGTGTGTAGTTTGTATCATACAAATAGCTAGGCGAAACTAAACATTGAATGTCACATAAATAACAAATAAACTATTATCCACGACAAATGGAAATCAAAGCAGATAAGTGGTCAAATGCAAATTAGCATTTTAAGATCAGCAAACTATTTTTCATGATTTGTTGAAAAAACTGAAGACCTGTCTTTAAAAACTTCAAAACTTTACCTCATATTTTACTTTGGCCTTAAATTACAGCCTGTCACTTGTGTTTTCAGTTCAATCATAAATTAATAAATAGGTTGTTTTGTTAAATATACGTGTGCACCAGTAAGCCCGACCTTCATTAAGAATTAACCACTCCATTTTATTCTGTAAACATCATGTTTCACATGTATCCAGATCAACAGCGACACATGTTCCCAATACACAAGTACTTGTCGGTTTTGTGTTCAAAATATTTCCTATGATGGTTATCAACAATATATATGCATGTGTACATTTGACCTTACCATGACCCAGGTTAGACATGACTGATGTTCAAACTTAAAGTGTACTGAATGATGCTTGTGCAGCCTTATCTTTGGGGCACAGTTGCTTTGGTAACAAAGTTGCCTCTGACCTCTTAGACCCTGGGTGCAATTCCTGACCCAACCTAATCTGTCTCGTCAGGGGCTATGGTGTACTGTGCAGAATCTTGACTAACTAGTAGTCTTTTTCTCTTTCCTCCACCGTCTGAACTACCTGTGATGATATGACCTAAAAATTTGTTGAAATCAACATTAAACCCAAAATATTCAACCAATCAAGCCTTAACCCCTTCACTGTCGGGTTAAGATACATGGTGGTCTTGCTATATGATGTTGGATCAATGATTGTTTTGTTTGTATCCCTGTATATGCGGATCACTTAATGAACCAATTTCTTTCCTTAAATAAATGAACATCACCTTACAAAACAACATGTAATCAAGCCAAAAACAGAGGGCTTCCAGAGGTGTATTGTACTACTACTTTATAACTAAGGACATCTTTTCAAATATCTAAGTAATAAAACAAATGTGAAAAGAAATCTTTTCATCTACCAGTGACCGCCTTCACTTAAACTACAATTTAGCACATTTTAGGATACTATAGTGCCAAAGACAAATTCAGGCATAAATCTGTGGGGCTGTAAAGGAGTATAGTAGCATGTTTTATCTGCTGAGAAAGAATCCCGAAAGACAAATAAGTTGTTTCCTGTCGGCTCATGTTTACTCAATGGGTCTATTTACCTATCTTACTGAATGTAGGCCTGTTTTGGTTTAACGTCTTTTAAGACAGCATTTAAAGCTTTTTAAAGATAGTACCCTAGACTCACAAAACCTTCATGTTATGCAAGGAGTTTGAAGAATGTCTGTTTTTTTTTGTATTTTCTGTTCCAACAATTCTGTTTATATGTGGAATAAGATTTTATTTAATTGTGGAATAATAATGTAAACAATGAAGGCTATGGAAGAATAAATCTTATTGTAATATATTTACAAGTTAAATCTAAATTTCAGTCAATGTTGTGTCGTAATTTTCAGTCACCAAGTCGATGCTTTGCCTCACTTTTCTAACAGAATCTTTTGGAAGGAAATCATTTTCTATTTCCCTTTCAGGTGACAAAAGATACCCATTTCTGAAACTGGAGATAATAATTGTATACACAGTCTCTGTAATCTTGGGATATACATGAAGCTATGGCATATATTCCTCTATGACAACTTTCTTTTCAAACATTTGGTATTATTATCAGATATTCCATGACTGGAATTAAGTCTAAATAAAGTCACTCTAATAAAACCTCACTGTGTAATAATTTATAGATATGTGAATTCCTGACTCTACCTTTTTTTCTTGTCTGTGTTGATGTTAGAAGGATATCAAATGACAGGCATAATGAGAAAAAAATACCCGTCTCTACCAGGAATAGAATCATTTAATTATTTGGAACAAGAAGCAGTCCATGTTATCTTCTCTGAAAACAAGGCCAAAAGGGATTTTAGTCTACTAGCGTGAGCCGCAAAGCAATCAGAGACACGAGTAGTGCACTGTGGCAGTCACCCATCCAAGTATTAATATAGCCCATTGCTGCTTAACTTCAGTGATGAGACAGGTACTCATCACGCTACGCCACAATTCATGACAGACGTGAGACAAAATAATGAAAAAAAGTGATTTCTAGAAGCGAGAGCCTCACTAGAGGTAGTGCTTAAAAATGCCAGACATATAAAAAACATATAATAACTCAGCTAACTATATATAAAAGCCGATTCATTATATGTTAATGATAAAAGAAATGAGAAGAGCTTTTCAAAATGTTAATAGAACATTGTAGTTAGTGATATGTATAGAGGTGTATAATCAGAAAGACAAGGTGAACAGATACTAATTAGTAAGAATGTGCAATGACTGTTAATTCTAATTTTCATTTTGAAAACACCTTTACCCAACACACTGACCTCATGCTCAACTAGACAATGAAGTTGAATGTGTAAGGATTTTGTATCACTTTTAGGGAAAATAATTAGTTTCATTAAAATACCTGGAGGTAACTAATATCTTATGAAACGTCTAACATGTATCATGCCCAGTCAACAATAACTGTGGACTCCAACAAATAGGTGGAGTTGTACTGACAGATTGGAGTTAAGGAAGCCTCTAGTTTCAAACAGAGCTTTAAAAATATTCATATTCAGTGGGAAGTCTTACTATAGTAGGCTAATTGATACTTTACTGTAAATGGATACTGGTCCATCCTTCTGAATCCGCCAAAATCCAGCTGAGACTGACTCACGCACTTTAATGCAAAGAAATCTAACGTTTAAATATTTTAGCATATTTTTTGCTTTGATGAAATACCCTGCTCCCTGATCAGATATTATGACTTCATGTGCGTCCACTAAATTGAGTTTAACGTTCACCAGTAAATTTCGTGAACTAGAGCTGCTTTCTAAAAAATGCCTCAGTAAAACAGTAATTGCCATATTTACAGCTCCAAATCTATGGAAAAGATATTCTGAATTCGTTTAGAGATGTGTAAAAGCTTTGTTGATATTTGTAATTTTGTGAAATTCAACTGGAAAGTGGGACGGTTTGTGGTCAACTGGTTTTGTTCTTGATTTTGTTGTTGTCTTATTTTTTGCTAAAAAGATGACATCTGATAAACTGTGTGATTTGGCCTGAATGAACAGGATAATTTGAACAGCCCAAGAGATCAGCCTCAGGGCTTTTTCCAAAACTAATACAGTACATTTGTTATAAAACATGAGCACTTTGAGTACAAATATCACTAGTTTAATGACAATAGGTGAGTAAAATGTCTTTTATTGTATATATCTTACATATTTATATGAGTACAACTTGCTGCGATGACAATAAGTAGTAAAAAATAAGCTCTTGTACAGTTATCTGAAACTCATAAATCTTTTCTTTAGGGGAAAAGATCCATTAGCTACATTTTTACAAAAGAGTGGGCAATATTATGTGCACCTCTTTAAAGATATGTTGCAACTGCTTCATGATTGAAAAGACTGGTTGTGAGTAATTAAGACACTTGCAAAGGTTTCTAATACTTTTTGATACCCGAGAAGAACATCTTCAAACACCACAATTACATCACACTATACTACTGAGAAAATAAGGATTACAGGCAATAAGATTACCCATAGACTACATTACCAGGCAGTCGAGAGGCAAACTTGTATTAGTGGAACAGGTGTGTAAAACTAATCTATAAAGCCTACCTGAGGAGCACTAGCCACAACACTAAGAAGCCAGGCCAGGGCTAACATAATCTTTCCCCTCCGACTGGCATCATTGAGGCGCAAAGGATGAGCAACAGCAAAGTATCGGTCCAAACTGATGACCGAAAGAATGAGGGAGGATAAATAGAAGCCAAAGGCACGTGAAAACATGAGAATGCGACACCATAGATCTCCAGCTCTCCAAGATACAGTGAGATGCCATCCAATCTCCATTGGTAACATCACAAAGGTTACAATCAAGTCTGCTATGCATAAATGCATGATAAACAAATTCACCCTGGATTTCCTGTGTCGGTATCGAAACAGGGTGACAAAGACTGTCAAGTTGCCAGTGGCAGAAACTGTAAACAATATGCAGTAGATGATGACAGAGACCAAACTGTCATCTGTGAAATACATCTCCCGTGGAACTTGTAAAGTTGTGGATATTACTTCCACACTGTTGTTGTAACCAGTGGCATTACTAGATAGGTTTGTTCCATTTGGGCAAATCTGGTTTTTAGTAACATTATTACTATGGTCACAGAAATGTTCTTCAGACATGTTTGTCAGTGTTTAAATATAAACATTAATATACCCTGCATTAGAATATTATGACACAGTTTTCCTACATTTTTACTCACACCCCTGCGTGTTGGAGTAATTTATTTAATCCATTCAGTAAAAGTACATAATGTAAATTTCAGGGAGTTTTAAACATCTTTCATTTTATCCTTTTTAACATAATCAATTTTATTGATTGAATCTCTTAATATCACAGACAGAATGTACAAGGATATTCCAATAACTAAATAAATTATCAGTACTTCTTTCATTACTATAATTATACACCGTTATCAATTTTTAACATACATCTTACAGTGATTAACGTTAATGCCAGAGTTTATCACATTCATGAATGATTTATTTAATCTTTCTGGATAAAAATAAGTGATACCTTGTCATGTTACCAACAGTTTGCCACTCAGATATGCGTATATCCATCTTGTAAAACTTTAGGTCAGTATCCCAAAACTTTCTGATTGTATAAATAAGATAAGGGAAGATTATGTAAGAATTATTTATCTACAAAAGAACAGTATTCATTCTTGACTCTGGTATATCCCTGTGTTTTTTTTCGATTGCCATTTAAGAATCAATATTTTGAGCATTTTCATCACATTGATGATCTGTTATTCTGTGAGAAGTTTTCACGGATTAACACAACTATAGAAAAGGATATTTATGAAAGTCATTTATAAAGTTAATTTATAAAGTCAATGCAAATTCATTGTTTTCAACACCATCATGAATTTGTTTTTACGTTCTGCCCTCACAGAATGATACACAAACTGGTTTTGTTTCCACACAAATTCAGAACTTGATAGCAGACAGTGTGACATAAATACAATGCTGCTAATTATGCGAGCGCTGTTCTGATTGGTCAATAGATTCTCTTTCGGTGGGATAGAATAAAAACTAGGTCAACTGATAGGGAAAATTGAGACGGGTTTCAATCACGATTTTTCTTGAAATTAAATAGAACGTATGAATGGGTTATTGTAATAGTTTCTTCATGAATCTTGTTCCAGTAATTCTGTTTGTGACATTACCAATATTTTATCATGATGAGGTTATAATTTTCTGTCTGCATGTTCAATATACTCAGAAAACTCCTTTCCCCTTTTCAATGAATACAATTTGTCAGCACATTTGTTGTGCTGTTTACTGTGTGTTTGGTACTGCCTTATTCACAGTTATTGGGTGTATTTTATTTTTGCAATACTCAATGGGCCTACAGAGGTAATGACAATAATAAGATAATCGGTAAACTTTGACCAGAGAAAAAACTCCATTGCCGATCCATTTGCTCACCAAAATGGGAGTTAATTGTCTCTCAGTAAAGACTGGGTCTCCCCTGAAGCTTCTTGTTGGCACTTTTACTCTATTACGGAAAGAATAACTGACATCCAGAAAAAAATCGAAAGCAAAAGACACAGTGGTAAGTTTTGGTTTTGTTTCTCTAACACTGGGGACTAAAGCTTTTGTATGTGTACAAATTGTGTACACTGAACTAAGTTATAGGTGTATTTTTTACCTAAAGAGAAGTATTTTGAAAAGCTACAAGACTATGATGAACAATACTTTGATATATTTAGAATAACATATACTCTGAATGAAAACTACATACTAATGACATTGGATACAGTTTATCAACAAGGCCAAGAGGCTTTTCGGTTCCCTAGTGGGAGCGCAAGGCCGTAAGAGACATGAGTAATGCACTAGAATTCACAAAGTCTGGTGACACAAAGAAATTCCAACTCAGACACATCCCACAGCTGGTCTAGAACTCAGGCGGTCACCCATCCGAGTACTAATGTAGCCCATTGCCACTTAACTTCAACAAGCAGACACAATACACCACAATTCCTGAAAGTCAACGAAAAAAGAAGTGATTCCTAGAAGTGTAAGCTTTATCGAGGCTCGCACTCAACAAAATACATACGATACATATCTGTTTACAAAACATGTTACTATTGCCCTTTTGAATATATGATAATAGAAGAGATAAAAGAAGATAAACAATAGGAAAGAATTGATCACAATAATTAGGTAGTCAGCTTTTCAGAAAATTATCATATATCTGAGAAATATTTGTAAAAAAACATAACCACCCTAATAACAAAAGGACACACCCCTCTAAATGCTTGATGACGTTGATTACTAATGGCGGTGCTTACTTTCATTTTGCAATCATTTTAAATCTCTACCACACTCTCCACTGAGTGAATGACATCAATTGTATGCAATATTTCCATAAACGTTTTTCCTAAAGTGCCAACAGAAATTTTGTTTGTGAGAACATATCCCTTTGTTCTCATTTTAGAATTGCCTATCATCTTAATATTGCATAAAGTGACACAAAGGCAGGGCAAATTTCCTTCAAAGTGTGGTGCCCAGTGGCCAAGTGGTTGACTAGGTTTGGCTTTCAATTATTTTGGCCCTAACCTCGAATCTTTGGTTTTGAATCCAGTACATCACAACTGATATGACACTACTGATAGCTTGTACTTATATGACCTTTAGCTCTTGAATGGGAAATAAAGCTTTGGCTTTCACCTGTTTTCAAGCTTAAAACAAAGATTTATTTATGCTTTCTCCATGTGAGCCCAATTTATGGTCGCTCTCTGTCATGTTTCCATTTCATGTTTGTTATCCTTACACTGTGACTGAAGTAACTGTTTCTCACACAAGCTGTATTTTTTTACCTTAGTTGTTACTATCAAAGCATGAGATAAGTCCACCTAATCACATGCTTCATTAGCCCCATATCAACTGTACAGCAGGTAGAAGTAAGGAACATCACAAGAAAGACTGGTGGCCCCAAAATACTGCTAAATGAGCCATTATTGTGAAAAATTGGTGATACAAAATACCGTTAATAAAATTCCAAAAACATTTGTCTTTTGCGGGGGCGTACTGAATTCAGTATCACGATTGCAGTAGACAATTAGAAAAACAAATGGTTACCTTTCTGATAAAATTCTGTATGTTTAAAACTGCTGACAAATAAATGATAAATAGTTTGGAGCAGTTACTTAAAGAACTGCTTCTTTCTTCTTTTATGACAAAGCCAATTAAGGAAGACATTAAATAAAGCTGCTTCCGGCATACATGTTGCCGATAAACTACATTTTCAAAAATATTATGTTGTAAATGGATTTCACACATGCAATGTGCACCAGAAGAAAATTGATTGCATAACAAGAACAATTCATGTGGGGAAAACCTGTGATGTATTTTCTAATTCAGAAAACCATAAATCGCGTGAGCTGTGTCAGAACGTCCATTGCTTTTTGAAGTAATGCAATAACAGGAACCAATTAATACTTTTTTAAGATTTATGAATTGAATTGAATTATGGCAAAAGAGGACAGATGTATCTTATTATAGGCTTACTGTATAATGTCCCTATCACACTATAGCTAGTAGTGCCTGTGTACATAGGAGTTTTTTTTATTTTGTACTGACTCACTTCTGTTATTTAACTTTGCATACATGGTATTCAATACTTTTTTTTGAATGACCACTGTTTTGTTACTGGAGAAGGGTAAATTCACTTGACTGTTTCTTTTGTGCTGAAATATAAATAATTCTTGGTGTCACAAAAAGCAAATAAAAAAAATCTTAGAAATTTTAAATAAAACATTGGACCAGAATGAACTAACGAACACTACCTGTTAAAGGAGGATTTCATAAGAAAATTTAAATAAATATTTAAACCAGTAGCCAATTTTACTGGATTTTTTGGTTTGCAAAAAATATGACTGATTCACTGAATCTGTAACCACACAATGTGCCATGAGACATATAACAGGGGGAAAAAACACTTTTTCCAGACAAGCAATGTATTTCAACACTAGACTAGACCACTGTCGTGACACTAATTCCCCCACAATGTACAATATATACTCTGACAAACTGTAAGACTTTAAATGTCACAATGAACCACTGAGACACTCAGTTATTGGAGATTTTCACTCTTTAGAGGAACATTCAGGCTGATCCATGCACAAAACACTCTTTTACCATATCTGTGGCTATGTCACTGAATCTCAGTCTCTGGGTGAGTAGGAGAGATGAAAAGCTACTTATAACAGATCTAATCTAATCAGACATTTACTGACAATCATATCTGTATGTAAGCTTCTCATCACAACATCCCCAGAAAGATTACATTCAACTCATATTAGCCAAATCTCTGGTAAGAGTAAACTTAAAAAACAAACATCTGTAGGAATGAGCTTACAGTCCATTCAGATGGACCAAAGTGCAATTTACAAAAACAAGATTTGTCATAGAATTGTACATGAGCGGGTAATTACAACTGTGTTTAAGAATATGGTGTTGTTAAAGTTTGGAGAAGATAAACCACTATTCGTTAAACACAATGTTTCTACAATGCAAAAAAACCCAACACTTCTGTTTGGGTAATTTATAACAGCTTTGGGGGTGTGAAGCAAGATCATATTCTATAGCAATACCATAGTACTGATTTTTATCAAAGCTAGAATGGCGCAAATATGTCTTGTTCTACTCAAATACAAATCCATAAAGTAGAGCTCCAGATCTGTAATAAAGTTAATGGCAAAAGCACGAATGTAGTGCAAATAAGGTCACACAAACATACAGCTTAACTCAATTGTAAGTCTGAAAGTTGAAAAAGACATCTATTGCATTGGAATTTGTCTTGATCTTGATTTCAAAGGATATTCACTACTCTTTGTTAAGTGAGCACACAGTTTATGTAAATGGGGATGAAATAAACAGTTGTTGTTTGTTGTTTACATGATCAGAGGTTACTTACTTACTTGAAAACTTTGGCTTGTATGTAGAATTTGTAATGGGGCATTAAGACTTTTACAACGTATTGCTGCAATGTATCCTTCATTTTGAAATGGGTTTCTAAATTCTGGCCTGGTGACACACATTCTTTTTGTCGTTTAAATACAGCTCCATTCTGTCCAGCAAGTGTCAGTTTTGTCAGCTTGCTGGTACATTCAGGCCAAGTCAGTGTTACACTAACAAATATCAGACTCATCACAGTATATAAATTCACCAGCCAGGAAATCTCTTTCTTTTCCTGGGTGTGTGGGAAATGCTTTGCACATTTGGGAATTGTCTGATACCATTTTGCCTCTGATCCTCCGTGACGCAAAATTGGTACTAAATGTCATCATTTTATCTTCATTTAAAGAGTTCATCCAGTTTGGAAGTTTACACACTGTGGTAAATTTTCTATATATTTCTACGTTATCCAGTTTTATCTGTGATCCTTTTCATCAATTAGAACAACATCATAACCATGTGGAGCTACATAGAGTTCTGTCATCACAACCTAAAATAGTCAAAAATGAATCATTCTATGGTGAGACTGATCTGTCCCATTTGACTGATAATTAGAACTTATCTGTTTAGTGGGAAAAGTGAGAACGACACATAACTGATTAAAATATGTATTAAGAATTCATGGAGTTTGCTTGGTTTTCAAATATTGGACAACTGTACGTGTAAAGAAGGTCAGTTGTAGTTTTATGTGATGGTGTCGTATCATTTTAAAAGTCAACTATTATATACATTATAAATTACAAATATTATTGATTACGTTTCAGTTTTACATTTACTATCAGTGCAATACATAATTGGTAGGGTCTCAGAGTTACTTAATAGATTTCATGTTGTGTATGTTGTATGAGTGTATAATTTTTTGACTGAATTTTGTTGCCTTAACACACTTTCCTCGAATTGCAGTCTGTTACTGGACAGGTGTCTTCTGGAAAGGCAGCAGGCCAAACAATACAAGGCAGATAATCCCAGTGGTCGTTATGGGTTAACTGCTGAACACAAAGAATTCTGACGATGGTGCTAATATTTATTTTTACTTACCCTTTTCTTCCATGTTTACCAGGTTAGTGTCCCAGATGATTTTATGGAAACAACATTAATCCCTGTTGCCAAAAAGAGTTGGGATGTATGAATGATGCAGATTGCTACTATAGTGTAAGTGTCCTTGGCACAATCTTTGAAATACAGTTTTATTGTTAAAAAATTACTGTGTCATTTAAAAATTGGAATATTTCAAATTTGAAATAAAAGTGTCAATTATGTAAAGCTTACTTTTTAATGGGAATAACTAGTTAAAATTGCACTTACTCTTTTAAACAGCATATTGGTATCTGGTATATTACTTTTTAAATTTTGCTTGAAAGAAATATAACAGAACTTTGTCTACATTAGATCTAAGGGTTATTAAAAGTAACTGTCAATTTAAAAAGGTTGAAGCCATCCCAAAGGTTGCAAAAAGAAGTGGGCTAATTACAATTAAATGCAACTTACCAGTGGTGAGGCTTTCTTTCAACGAGATCTGAGGATTGTAGCCAACCTTTTGAGGACTAGATCTAAGGGTTAATTGAATGCCTGTTATAGTCATAAATCTTATGATAATGTGGACAGGCAAATATCTATATATATATATATTTTATTTATTATAGTCACATGCAAATACAAATTTACAATAACAGTAATTAAAAATATCAATATTGGCCCATAGGACTTATAAGTGACTTTTAGCATACAAATACTAGGTACAGATGTATGTGTTTTTCACTTAGATATCTTTGCACAAAGAGAAACATGAAAATAACAACAATTAAAGCACAAGCTGATCTAGTTGCAATAAAACAATTATGTTAAATAGATTGATAAATGTCTAATTTTACTGCAAGATAATACTATCTGATGATTACATTCTGTCTTATATTCGAACTGTTATGCAGATAACATATCAGTGATTTTTCAAAATGTAACACAATGACTTCAAATTTTTCTACATCAGGAAGATTGTCAAAATTTTTTATTTCTGATTTAACATTGTTGTACAAACACCTCTCTTGTGATATCAACAGTGATATCAACATTTGCAATTAGTAATATAAATAAAGTACCAATGTGGCATAGTATTAAAAGCTCTTAATGTTATAAAATATACGTTGCAGTGTAATCTCACCTAGATGCCATCTCAAATTCTTAAATTTTTAAATAAATGTAAATACAAATATTAATAAATATTTAACTAATATTGTAGCTTAATCATAGTAGGAAAATGCTAGATGTTAAAGTACAACCATAGATGTACTGATATTCTAATACAATGTGTCAATAAAAATGCCAAATAAAAAAAAATAATTTTTCACTATGAATGAGACTAAAAATTTCGTACATTTAGTTGTCCATTTCATGAAATGGTCGGTAGATTATTTTATCCATTTCACAAAATGGACAAATATTTTGTCCATTTCACGAAATGGACAGTTGGATTGTCCATTTCATAAATAAGTTTGAGTTAAAAAGTATACACCAGCTTTAGGCAGCAGCTCATTTTATCAGCTTAGTTGTAATCATTTTGACCACCTCATTCTTTTAGTGGTTTTAGCAGATATTTGTCTGATTAGGCATTATACACACAATTTCTATTTTAAATATGTACTGGACACAATTACATAGTATAAATGTTTGTCTAGAACTATTGTACAACATCTAATTAAAAGGAAAGAAGAAAGACCCCAAACCCATTATGTAGAGAATGGCACATATTTGCCTGATTGGGACTATTTATTCTTGTGTTTTCTTCCCTTTATATCCCTATTTTTCACATAAACATACGGCTTGCTGGCGCTGATCTGTAATATAGTGTAAAGGAATTAATTCCACACATTGCTGTGTTTACTATAGAAAATTGTTTGTATCAACAAATTAGCAACTTCAGCCCCAAAGCTGACTTCCTGTTTAATGAGTGTATCTGACGTTCAATGATATCAATTGCCCACAACGTGTCCGGTGATGATTATTATTATGGGAAATACTGCAAAGATAAGTCTTGAACTTAAATGCTCTACACAAAAAATATGAATTTTTTTTAAACTTTTGCTTATTCAAAATTTAAAACCATGCCTATAATATCAGAATTTTTAAACTTTGAAGTTAAAAAAAGTTTCTTGGATAGAAATTATGTTGATTTATTATGAAAAAATAAATAAAATTTAAGTACAAATTAATAGCCACATGAGGTCAAGGAGTCAGCTGACATATTGTTTTTCTTTAGTCTCATTAATCAGCTTCTTACCCCAGTTTAGTTCAGCTTATATTTTCTACATAAAGCTCATAAAATTATATCTTTCAGGTTTTCTAAAATTGAGAAGGTTTGGTATCTGTGAAATATTACCGCTAAAGCTTCTCTGAAACTTGCTGTTGATATATTCTATCAACCAATACAGCTGTACTGTAGCTTTCGGTAAAAGGTTGTCGTGTATTGGTTTGTAATAGAAGTAATTACTGTGGATTTCTGTTGAATGGGTTAGTCTGTTCATTTGTGCTGATGGAGACAGACAGTAAATGTGTTAGTATTGAGATATGCAGACCAATTGTACTCATGGATCTCCTGAATATGCCACAGCCTCTTCCAGTTGATGAGTGAACACAATGAGTGGCAGTAGTAAACAATAGCTGTAGAAATCCTGTGAACTGATAATGAAATTCATCGCCTTTAAGATTACATGGCGCCTTCATCTGAATACAGACTTAAAACTTAGTGATATAAAGTAATCAGATATCGAATAGAATATTGTAATGTTTACTAAAACAAGAACAAGAGCTTGAAAGGCTCCTTTCTTTTCAATATTATGAGCCAAAGTTTGAGAGGGGTCAAATGACAAAAAAAAATAAGTTTATCTAGGAAACTTCTTTTCTTTAGTATGAAAGAATGTGCAAACTTGGGAATTAAGTACACATGTCAGTAACAAAGAATACATAAAATGAGAAGTATATTAATATTTTGCTTTTGAACAAGACTCACAAAGGCTTGTGACACAATAAAATAATGACCAAGATGGACACACAAATCACATACCAGGATTATAATCAAGACGTTCCCTTAAGGGTCACTATACCAAATGAACACAGCATGTTAGTGGTCATATATTTCATTACAAATATATCTATAATTCAACTAAGCATATATATGTTGTACCACCATTATGGTATTGTCAGTTTTTACAGCTGAACATGTATCATGAAGTAATGTCAAGTTAGTACGTAGAAGGTAAAAGGTTCAAATGATAGGTGAGATTTCCAATGTTATATGTTAAGTTCAGGCCAAGAATAATTAAGGTTTTTCCGAAGAAGGGTCAGTCAATTTTGGAAGATTGGAATCATGATCATTTCTTTTGTGTATATATCAATAGTTGACCTCATAGGCACTAAAAGGAATATTTAATAAAGTACAGAATAAAGTCAAAAAAGGATTTGAACCCAAGTTAAGGGTTGGTCCAATGTTGAGCTACTATATGGTTTGCAGATATGTTTAAGTAGTTTTATAAAGTAAGGTTTTAAGAAATTTACTCCTGTACATGTTTGTAAAATACATCAGATTGTAACGTGCCAAGGGTCTTGAGTTGAACTAATGTCAAGAGAAAGCCTTATGTCACATAAGAGAACATTTATTTACAAAATATAACAAGTATTTTACCAGCAATTGCTGGGGCTGAATTGGTACAAGCACTAATGTCACAAAAGTATTAAAAATAATCAGCAATCACATTTATATTATATACATTCAAATAATTCCCCAGAATCAACTAAAAGAATTGAAAACAAGTCATAACACTGGAAACCTACTGTCTACTAACACTTAGACCTTGGATCATACTCTATGTCAAAACACTGGTTCCATCCTTTATCAAGTACCATAGTAGATTCAGTACCTAATGAAATGAATTGAAATGAATTCAATTAGTCATGGGTTTTACCCCATGGAATATTAATCAAATCACCGGCATTCAGCCTGAAACCTATAATCATATGACTGAAATCAACACATCATGCACAATCAACCACATGCATCTATAACATCTCAGTCCATTCAATTCTTGTCAGGTTTTACCCTGCCACTAGAAATAAATACAAACTACTTCATCATTAATTCATTCAAACATAGTTAAATACAACAAGCAGCAAAGTGTTAAATGAAAACCCAACTTCCCCTGAAATAAACAGTTAAAATATCATGATACTTTAAAGTCAATTCCCAAACAGGTTTTACCCTGAAATCAAACAGAAATTATGTACAGAACATTCTCCTTTCCCTGCCTGCTTTAAAATGTCATCTTGCAACTTTCCCTGCAACCTAACCTATGGAAATAATAACATGCAGGTTTTACCCTGACATTTCTAAAATCTAACAACAGAAGAAAATACCAGGTTTTACCCTGACATGTCTGTCCTCTGTTACCTATACCAATTCAGCAAAGAATGACACAATTCACCCTGCTTTTATAGAGAAATTCCAGACATGGGAGAATAACTCAAAGTCTGCACCTGTAAAATTGAAACAAGGAATCCTATTGGTCTACAATTTAGTATTCTCCCAAACTTTGAAGTGACAACATCCTCTCTGCACATTGACATGAGGATACAATACAATCCACTTACAGTAATCATATACAACAAGGATAACAGTATATGACACTAAAAAGGTACATAAATACAAGTTACAATCATAATACATCAATTTAAAACTGTTTCATAACGAAATGGTGAAAACGTAATATCGCCGATTTCGCCGATATCACCGCATGCTTCAAGATTATCGTTAGTTACAATTGCCAGTGACGATTTTAAAAACACCAAATCAAAGTAGAAAGAACCCGGGATGCTAGTAGCAAAAGTAGAAGGAATGATTGGAGAAGTAACTAAAGGATGTTGCATATAAATCTACAACAGAAGCACTACACTTTAACCCATAGTTTGAAGAGAAACATTGTTTTCACAGGTAAACACCAGAAAGACGCAGAAATTACGGTTGTAAATAAGAGTATAGAACTGAACAGATACTTTCTTCAAATGGTAATATTATTGAAGAACTAACAATAAGTCAGGATTTACTCTTTTGTCTGCATGCAATAACCATGTTAATTATCTTCATGTGCATTATTCTGAGTAACAATATGGAACCTGAAATATGGGAGCAGTATAGCCCTGATTGCCTCAATTTGTTAGTGAAGCATCAATACACAACGAAACCTGGTTGTTGATTAAAGGTTTACAAATAAAAGTGTCACTGTTGAATGCTTGTAAGAAGGCAATAAACTAGTCAAAATCTTAATAAAATTCTGAAGTCAAGTGAATTTTCTTACTATTGGTGGTGTTCCTAAGTAAAATCAAATTTTGATTAAATAAAACCCTAGCTTCAGAAACACTTGAGTATAGATAACTTTCCAAGAATTAAGACCGCCTTCTTGTTTATGTTTGGGTATTTGCATGTATCCAAATTAGATTTCAACAGCATTTTTTTGCTCTTGCAGGGAAGAAAATTGGATTAAAAATAAAAATGCAGTTATATATCCCTTCTTCCAGGTATTTTTCATCCACTCCAAACCCCTGAATCAGATGCAGGGTGTTATAACCTGCATACATGTGTATGTAGACTGAATAAGACATTAGTAACTGATCACATGAAGCCAAACAAGACTTCTGCATGAGGACTTTACATGGAAACGAAGCAGCCATAGATATGTTTCTGGAATAATTGAAATCACAGGAAAACAATACGACAGGGATATTTACGATTTTAAGGTATATTTTCTGATTCATAGAAAATATCAAATTATATACAAAACGACTGACCAACATGCTTCAGAAGATTTCAAAGTAACAAACAAACATACAAATATACAAAACGACTGACCAACATGCTTCAGAAGATTTCAAAGTAACAAACAAAAATACATATATACAAACTGAGTGACCAACATACTTCAAAAGATTTTGAAGTAATGATAAGTCATTTACTCAACATATACTCAGTCATTATAGAATTACTAAGATTTTCCAACTACAGTGGCCAAATTTTCGGGTTGACAGTAGGAGACATAAATAACGATAGTTGGGAATATCTATTTTATTAATCAGTAACCATGTTAAACATACATATAAAACCTAATAAGCGAGGAGGGTAGGAACCCCCAAACCCCAAAAGAACTTTTATTGTAGGTTGTTGGCTAACTGTTGGAGAGCTAATGGTACCTGACAAGATTGAGATGTAGAATCAGAAATATAGGCCCAGATAGCGTGACTCTGCCGAGAGAGACACCTTTTATGACTACAGGCACAATCTTCAAACCCTGGTATTCTATCACCTAATACTAAATTTAAAAGTTATATTGGACACACTGTTATTAACATCTCAAACACTGACCTATCAGTTATGGAAAAAGATCTTACATTTTGCCATTCCCCAGACACACCAGACAAATCCCAAATTTGGTTAGATTTCAAAGAATTCCACAGAAGAAAGGAACTAACACACTTCTTTAGAAACATCACCCCAACAAATAACTGGACATTGACGAAAGTATTCTTGATTTTATGAATCAGAATGCATAGGAAGACAATAATGATTTCGACACTGAAAAGGAGAAATTCAAAAAAAAAATCTGAAAAAGATCATTCAAACATGGTCTAATAAAATGTCAAATCACAAAAAAAAAAGAAATAGAACAATCTAACCAACAAGAAAGTGTTGTACTTCAAGGGTTAAATAAAAACAACAACATTTCATTAAAAAGGGAGATAAAAGCTCTACTGTCGTAGTAATGTACACCACAGACCATCTTAGAGAAGGATACAGACAACTGAGTGATCCTAACTTTTACCAACTCAAAAAGAAGTACTAGCAAATAGCAAAAGTACTAACTCAAGGTGGTTTATGTTATAATTTTTAGGGTGGGTCTTAACAATCCGTGAAGGTGTATTTTATATTGAGCTAGATACTCTGGTTCCCGATTTTATCATATTTTTGGAGTTTTATGTTTTGGGTTTGTATTTATATTTTATGCTGAAGTTTTCTATTATCACTTTTATCTGTGTATAACCATTAGGGTTCTTGTACTTTGCTTAATTTAGAATTTAAAACCAGTGACAACATTTTCAGAAATAATCTTACAATAATATACCATATATATATTACAATAACTGCGGTGGCTAGTCCATCTTATAAATTAGAGTATTTAAATACATACTTAGTTCAATTAACTTAATCTTTCAAGTAGTTTTGCTAAGTTTCAACTTAAACTCATTTAAGGTGACCTTGTTACCCTTATTTGTCAATACATGCAGTTTAAGGCCACCTCAAAGTAGTATATTAAAAGTTGGTGACCTACTTAGTTCAATAAATTAATTTTTAAAGTAATTTGGCTAAGTTTCAACTTAAACTTATTTGTTAATATACACAGTTTAAGGCCACCTCAAAGTAATATCTTAAAAATTGGCGACCTTAAGGTCATCAGAAAGTCAATTAATGTAAAATCAAGTTAAGGTGGCCTTAAAGTTTCTTGTTGTTATTTGTAACTTATGTTATAGTATATAAATACTTTATAGCGTATTTTAACAATTAGATTAAAATCTAATTTCCCCAGTGTGCCTTTCACTAACTTCATATTCAAGGTCATCACACTGGGCCCATTTGTAGTTCTATCAATTAGCAAGTTTGTTGATGAACATATTTAGAAATATATTCCTAAAAATAACTCCTAAGTAAGGGACAGCAACATTTCAAAACCAGAATAAAACAATTGGGCACAACCCCCATGGGGGTATTACTAGTTACATTAGATGTTAGCTCATCATACACAAATATTCCAAGCCACAAAGGAATTTTAGCAGCAGCTGATCACCTCTTAAAACATACTTGCGATGTCATACTATTGTTAAAAGTGTAGATTATTTTTAAGAATCTACACTTTTCTGTAGATTCTTTTCACCAAAACTGTAGATTCTTAAAAAGAATCCACACTTGGATTTCATGGTAAAGTAATAACCTTAAGCAGTATTAAGCAGTAGTAAAATTGAATTAGATCTTCAACATCAGAAATGTCTTCCTAATTAGTTTGATAATCTAAATGATTCCCTTCTTTACATGCAGTACTCTAATTTTTTTCGCAGGTTTGTACCAATTCATTGTCAGAAATATCCAAAAATCTGGTCAAGTTTTATTGCTGGTTGAATTCTAGCATTTTCCACTGCAATATCTGCAAATGTTTTGTCCCCTAAACAGCATGTCTACAGCATTGAAAGCTGTATCTTTATCAATTGACCTAGCCAAATTCTCTATTAATGTATTCTGAGAAATAAAATATATCATTTTCATCAGTATTTTAATCCATTTAACAATTTGTCAGCAAAATATAAATAGAATGAAGACACCACACAGACATGAAAGTGGATGGTGAATTTTCATGCCTGAATGGTTTTAAAGAATCCACACATTTTTGAAAATGCTGGCAAACACTGCATATGAAATACATATACTATGATAACCCTTTACAGACGTTGTACTGCAAATAAGGAATAGTTACCAAAATCATTATAGTATATGATTTTTACAGAATTAACAGAATCTGCCAAAACTTAGTATAATTAAAATATGTTTTTGATGCACCATAACTGAATAACAGTAACCATGCTGAACAATTTATTATTTTGTAATACAATTTTTTTTAAATTTGATAACCCTTCAGGATTTCCATAGAATATATTACAAAATATAGGCATAATAAATTAACATAATGGTGATCACTCCACATCCTTAATTGGTTTAAGTGCTGTGATAATTTATATTAAACAATAATATTGAAAGGAATAATCAGATTAACCTCATTGCATATTTACAAAATGATATATATTTTAAGTTAGAGATTCTCCATAACAGAAATGATAAAACCAGTACTAATATAGGCTCATTCATACTTAGACTACTCACCTTGTTTCTCTTTTCAGTGAACTTTACAAATAGGAAGCATGGCTATGGGGACTAGTACAGCCCTAAATTATGCAAATCTATTCATGGATAAATTTGAGGCGAAAGCACTAAACATTTACCCAAACCAGTTCTATGGCTCAGGTTTATATATGATATCTTCATCATTTAGACCCATGGACAAGACCAATTGGACCAGTTCATATTATATCTCAACAACTTACATCCCTCAAGCAAATTCACTCATGAATCCAGTACAAGTTCAGTTAACTTCTTGGACACCACAGTCAGAATTGATGAAAATAGACATATATAATAATAATGTCATATATATAGCACCAATTCCGTAGACTGCTCAAGGGCGCTGTGGCAAAGTTCAAATTTCACTCTTTTGTGCCCACATAGACCACCATAGAGCCATCCACGTGGAGTTTGCAGGTTCCAAAATTGCTGCACACCCGAGTTCGAATCCATTGAGACAGGAATGAGAAGACATCAGGAGCTGTCCTGGATTTTCAAACTGCACTCTCTAACAACATTAAGCATCAACCAACATGTGTCAGCTATGAGTATATTTTGTTAGCCCATGGACTTGTGGCTATACACAGTGTCAAGTCAGGTAATGAGAATCAAGTCCCTAAGAGGTGGGCATGTCAGTGCATATGTTAATACTCGGGAAAATGACCTCAAATTTTCCATCATTTTTACAAGTTATAGCTGCAATTCTTACAATTAAAAAGTTCCAAAACAGTTAATTATTAATGACATGGAGTAGTTCTAGAAATATGGAGCATAATTTTATGGAAGTTTTGACAACTATATTCATATTGTCAGAAATATAAAGTATCAGAAAGTAACAAAATTTTCACATGATCTCATGTTGAATTTTGTACATTATGGGACAAAATTTTCAATGGAAACATTTTACATTTTAATTCTAAACACTTTCAGGAGTATAAAGATATAGGTTAAATGATTCAATGAATCACCAACTTTCACCCATCCTATGGATGGTTTGGGTTTGCAGAACCATGAAAAAAGTAACGGGTGTGAGAAAATATCTTTGACTATGTCACAAATTTGTTAAAATTAAAGTTCAGCCATGCTTTTCTGTTGTGTAGGATATAACAAGGAGAAGTGGCAGGGTGGTTAGCCACTGATACAATTTACAGAATTGCTAGGTCTCATGCTCAAAGACATAATTCAGGCTCTATAGGTTCAGGCTCAGAAAATCATGACAAAAAACATGTTTTTCCTACAAGTCACCCATTGTGTCTATTTCAATAAAACTACCTTCATAAACAAACACCATGAGGCAAATGGTGTTCTTTATATGCATATCTGTGCATTTTGTTGGACCAATAATTCAGCTAATCCTCATGTACAGATGGAATGTAGGGAAACATAGATGAAAGACCAGGTAGCTTTAGGCATAGCTTTAAGTCCAAAGAGTCATGCCCATAACACCCCATTTGTAAATATTTTCTCTCAAGGTGAAGAAAATGTGATCAGATTGTTTCACCTTTCTAATGCACAGGTTCGTGGTTGGTTTCAAAAACACACAACTTTTTCAATATGACAAACTGAGGCTCATACTCAGATGTGGTGGCCCATCAAAATAACAAAATCACTGACATGACTTCAAAATCAAATTCTCAGCATGTATCTCTTCACCAGTCTAAAAAGTACAACGGGTACATACTTCCCATAGTCCAAAACAAAGTTCTCCCATTGGCCAGAATTAACTGATGATTTAAAAATAGCCACAGGCTTTACAGGGGTACATGATAAACTGGTGAAAAGGGTTTATGATTTATATATAGTGCTTATACCGCGGAATGGAGTCAATAAAACTCATGTCATTGGATCAGATTTAACTCTGAAAAACAGATTTCAAATGTTGAAAAACAAATTTTATAAGCAACATTCTGCTAGTGATAATGTTGCACAAAATACTGACAGTAGTGCCTCACCTGCTTGTGTGCATAACGTTAGATGTAGGAATCATAACACCTGTTATTCTGCTATACAACAGGTCACCATGGAAGAATCATCAGCACACATTCTGATTCAGAAATGATTCAGACCTCCTTTGTCAATACTGTCCTTCCTGAAGGATATCACTTCTGCTGCAATGAGAACTGAGTACATTTCAGATGAAACTCACCTAGTAACATTAAACTATTCGATGGCACCTCCTCTAGACTTGGATAAAAAAAGTAATTTGGAGGCATACAGAAACCAGTTATACTTCAGCAATTAATTTGCTTAACATGGAGATCAGTATATTGAAGAAGAACTTAGATTTACTCTCACTCTAATTGGTCATTTGATAGTAAACAGTTTCCTTTGCACATTTCTCATTTTCTGACTAGAGAGAAATCAGACTCACAGGCCTGGCATACTATTATTATAGACCTCAGTTAGCCCTACGGTTCTGCAGTCATTCATTGAGTAGCCAAGGATCTATACTGTTAGTGGTGGTGGACCAGTTCACGCCCGTGTACCTATTCACGCCCACCCGTAAATTTATTCAAAACAATGACAGTGACACAAAAAATTAGTAATGTATATGATCAATTTGATAATTATCTATGATGTGGTAACATCTTTTCTGTGAAAAATTATAAATCTCTGAGAAAATTGAGGGTGGGCGTGAATAGGTACACGGGCGTGAACTGCTCCACCACCACTACACCAGTTATGAACTCCATCATCTGTCAGTTACTAACACGGTTCAACAACTGAATACTTTCGGCCTGCAGCAAATACGTTCAAAGTGGATATTAGCATGGCCTTGACAGCATTTCAATAGTAGTATCACAGTTGCTAGGGCTGATAACCATGCAGCAGATTTATTGTGTAGGTGACAGGAGACTACTTATAATTTACAAAATTGTTAACTTGTCCCTGAACTATTGTGGATGAATATACATACAGATATAACACTGTTGAATCATATTTAATTTATTTAAGTACCTGAGGCCACCACAGACTCTGTTGCCACTGCTGCAACTGTTCGTCGTTGATCTGCCTTCAGATTCCCCACTTCCACTGCTTACATAAAAATGTTGATAGGCCAACACATCTGAATATATGAAGAGTATCAATTCCTGAATAAGGGTGTTCAGTACTTGGCATCATTGCATAAACTGTAAGAATTGCCCCCCCCCCCCCCCCCCCCCCCCCCCCCCCTGCAAAGACAAATCCTTGTTTCGGGTACATAGAAATTACCATATTGGTGTCCTCTAAGGATTCATTTGCCAGGAAGCATCTAAAAACTATTTGTAATAAAATGCAATTTCGCATACGATTTACCATCATATCAGACGAGGAAGTGCCACTTCTGTATAGTGTGAATATTGTTCTGTTTGATAAAAGTTTTTATTGTGTTAAATGTACAAAATTGCTTCATTCTTTTCTTATCACAGTTTGAATCATATCACTCGGGGAAAAAACAGATTATCAAATAACACTAAGGGCAAAATGTACTATATTGTGAGTTCATATGCCTTTAGGTTATACAATTTTGTGACCTTAAGGAGGCTTTTGATCTGCTGGCACAATAGAAACCTACTCTTGTCTTAATATAAGTAAGCTAAGCTAATTGGAGTAACAGAAATTCACCTGCTTGTAAACCAGGCCAAGTACACATCAAGAACAGATGTGTTACAACAAAAAATAGAATAACAGACTTACATACATAATCAAAAGCCATGATCCCATTTCCTCAAACTTCCCTGAAGAGTAAGCCACAGCATCACATTCGTCTAGATTCACCAAAAATCTCAAGCTTAAGCCAAAACTCACCTGAATTATGTTGCAATTTTATTATTGCTTACTAAATTTGAGATCTACCAAAGACATCCTTATTCCCCTGGCCCACTATCATGAATTACATACCAACCTGCCAAATTAGACTGTATGAATGTTTAAAAACCTTTGCAAGTGAGTCTCTCTGTCCTGGTAAATTATGTTTTATGTTGTCACTCTTTTTGTTTGCTGGTTGCTGCGTGTCACAACTGTTCAGTGTCAGCCCAGGGTCCCCTTGTATGCTTATCACTTAATGTTTAGTTCAGGACTGGCAGTAATAAGTGGCTTCACCCCATTTCTCTCTCTTCCTGGCATTCTGAATTTTGTGTTCAAAGTGAAAACAGTGTTGTGTAGCTTGGATCTTAAAATTTGGTACATTTAGTTAGAACTCCTATGTTCATGACTGGATATGGCCACCAAAGCACATTGTTCTAAGTGTAGTCTTAAACACAAACGTCTTGTGGGTTTAAGATGCACCAGAAACTTGAATGAAAGTGTACCTGTTATTGCATCTAATTCCAGTGATATAGCTGTCTGGATGACCCGGACTTACCACCACCAGCACAACCGTGCAGGAATTCAGTGTCAACTTCCACTGGCAGTAATTCTACGCATAATCAAGGCAGTAATGAATTCTCATGGATGGATAAAAAATTAGACTTACTGTTAAGAAAGGATGGAACACCTTGCCAAGATGCATGCAGACCCAAAAGGCAAGGCAGTAGGTATCGACAGGAGATACAACTTACAGACTCGTCAAAGGAGGACGACTCACAGTTTAGTGTAATAGCACCACCACACGCAGGGGCTACGTACTCATCTCACAGTAGTTTCTCTGAACAGTCACAAATCTCTCTTGAATTCCTCAAAACAGACAATAAGGTGTAAAAGAAAGTACAAAGACAACTAGAGAAGTAGAGGCAGCACCATCACAGGTACAAAAAGCTTAAAGTCTGGTTTGCACAGAGCTGGAGGCAATGCGGTCAGACAAGAAATTGCCTGGCAGCATCACTGTTTCCCGGGACCGGGGGGGGGGGGGGGGGGGGGGAGGACTACCCGAGTGTAAGGACCTATCTCTCATCCAGTTCTTTATAGTGTTCTTGTGGTGCCTACAAGAAGAAAAATCCAACACTATAAGAGCGAACATGATAGATTATGGCAGATATCTTATGCAAGATGCACTCAAAACAAACTGGAGCACTGCGAGACATGCTCATCTTGTTATATTGCAAGACGTCGAACGTGGGAAATTGTCATGGAGAAACCTTGATTGGGTCGATAAAGTGGGAATAATACGGCCAGAGTCATTATGCCCAAAACTACTAGTCAAAACAGCAAACCAGGCAAGTCACACACAATACAGATAAGATCTGTGTAGAGTACAATCAGTACAATTGCAGTTACCAGTTGGATCATGTGGTTGAGGGCATAATACAAAAGCATGCTTGCCAATACTGTTTTACACAAGTCAATAGTTTTTGTAATCACAAAGTTCAGGATTGCCTTTGGAGGAAGACGAAAGAAGGCAAAGACGTGCATAACACTTGAATTAATGCATGTAGAAGATGCATGCATAACACAAATAGACACACTTCTCACCTCATTCCTGTTACTTCCCCCTCCCCTGTCACTCCCCTTCCTTTTTAACCCACCATGACTTATTATAACAATAATTATTTTGACACCACAAGCTGTTGTTTTAGTGATTTTAGTGACACGGACATTCCTCTGTCTACAGGCAGTCAACTGAACACTGATTCTCTAAGCCTCAACAAAACATATAATGAGGAAAGGTTAATTGACCTTTCATGTAATTGTGAACAAGATAATTGGTGTTTTGTCCACAACAAAGCGGAAATTGACTTTACAACAAGGCCTTTGGGTTATACCTTTGTCAGTAATTAGACCTGCGTTATTCAGACCCATCATAGACTTAAATACCAAGGATACTTTACACTGGGATATTGAAGTACACACATGTGTTAAAAGCACGGGTAAATTCAACTACCAGCATGCAAGAATTAAAGTTCCCAAGGAGTTGCATATAAGTAATTGGCACCTATTATGTGGAAATTACTAGGACCCCTTGATTCTGGACTACTTAGAATACGGGTTTCCATTGTATGTTGATAGAACTAAACTACAGTTCACTGAAGAAGTAAATAACCACCCCTCAGCTACAAATTTCCCAGATGATATGGATCCATATTTTGCAAAGAACCTTAAGTACAAAGCCATTGTGGGCCAATATAATGCTTTACCATTCACAGTTCATCACTCACCCATGCTATCACGTCCAAAGGAAAATAACAAGAGTAATTGTAAACCTCAGCCACCTGTATGGTGACTCTAATAACGACTGCATCTCTAACAAAATGTATGACAGAGTTGAATTCAGATTGAAATATCCTACTGTGGACTCTATAATCGACGCTGTCAAAGACAAATAAGAGGACATCCTCCTATCAAAATTGATATAAGCAGGGCGTTCCGTGACTGATGTTTAGATCCCTATGAATATGATCTTATGGGCCTTTCTTGGAGGGACATAATGTACCTGGACATCAGTTTACCTATGGGCCCTAAAACGGTCAGTGC
Organism: Sabellastarte sp. h YS-2021; assembly: GCA_964017235.1. NCBI lineage: Eukaryota > Metazoa > Annelida > Polychaeta > Sabellida > Sabellidae > Sabellastarte > Sabellastarte sp. h YS-2021. Next base: position 110,957,775 of record OZ024928.1, read on the forward strand.
TCTCTGCCAACGCATCACAGACATCCTGTGTCATATTATGGCATCTAAAGGAGTAACCATATTTAACTATATCGACGACCTTGTGTGCATTCACGCATGATGCACCACACATGCAGAATTCAACTTACTGCACTGGGTGCACTCTATATTTGAGTTCTTGGGATTGTCCATGAACCCCTGGAAAATAGAGCCTCCCACCACTGTATTAACATGCATGGACATCTAAATTGACGTTGGGATTGCTTCCATCCCTCATCACAAATGTGTACACTCAGATGTCCCACTCAGATCCTGGATGAGTGTCGCATATACCTGACTAGGAAAACAATTACCAGGAAGCAACTCCAATCACTATTGGGTAAATTGTTGTACCTTCATCGATGTGTGCACCCGGCAAGAATATTTGTTAACAGGCTTCTTAATTGACTTAGAGAATATCGCTCTGCCATCCCCGACTTAGAGAGTGTCTGCAAAGAAATTAAAAGTGATCTGATGTGGTTCACTTGGTTCATGGAAGATTTCAATGGCAAAGCCATTTTTGCTTACCAAAAAGAACGTGTCGACATGTAAGTTGACTCCTCTCTCACGGGAATGGGTGCTATATGGGAAAAATCATGTATATGCCGCCTCACGTTCACTACCATCCACACTGTCATATAGCATCACACAACTTGAGAGGGCAAACGTTATGGTGGCACTGCGTTGTTTCCGCAACTTGTGGAAATCAATGACAACAAGGCAGTAGTTATGAGTCTCAGCAATGGCAGGATTAAAAACCCCACGTTATAAGCTCTCAGTAGAACTATATGGTTAATTGCTGCCTCCAGCGACATAATTTGTATTTCAATCACATAGCAGGCAATAAAAATACGCATGCTGATATAATTTCACAGGTTTTTCAACCTGGTAGAAATCATAACCAATTGTTACAATATATTAACTGTGTATGGTGGCCATAAACGGCACTTGGTGTATATCCGACAGAGTTAGACATCTTCCTTGCATTATTAGAACTTCTGGCACAATCGAGGCTGTGTGCTCACACCCTGGCATCTTATATATCTGTGCTACATCACTGCTTTCAATTCTGGGATTGGGACTGCAAGCCTCTGTCTCACAGAAATATTCAGTTGTTTGTTAAGGCAGTCTCTCATAATGCTGCTTACTTCCCCAAGGTCAAAGCAACACTCACCATCAATGACCTGAGGAATCTCTCTAATGCATGCAAAAAAATTAAGCATGGAACCGTCTACAAAGCTGCTTTCCTCCTGGTGTTCTACACATTCCTTAGGATATCAAATGTAGTGCCTACTTCTGCAAAAACATTCGACCCCACATGTCACATTCTTAGGAGTGACCTCATATTTGCCTACCCTGGAGTGCACCTAATTCTAAAAGGGGGTAAAGCTATGCAATCTGCTGCTAGTCACCATGTTGTGCAGATACCATCACTTCCCTCTTCCGCCATTTGCCCTGTGGCTGTACTGAAGTTATTCCTCAGTTATACTTCCCCTAACTCCCCCCTTGCTCTCCATCCTCACAGCATCAATGCTTTCTGCTACCCTTACATGAGTACTGTTGTCATTGAAACTAAACCCGGCCCATTATGGGTTCCACTATTTCCGACTCTCTGGTGTGTTCTGGGCAGTAGATAACGGCATCCCTCTCCAAAACGTGAAGCTACATGGTGGATGGTCATCGGCAGCCATGTACACATAGAATAAATCAACATCACAAGCCTCAGCAACAGTACCACTAACATTAAAAAAACTTCTACTTTAATCGGGGTTTGGGCATTTTTATGTCTTATGTGTAGTTGTAACCTTTTTAACCATGTAGTTTTATTGGTGTGAATAAAAAGGTTCTTGTCCAAACTGAAAAATATATTTTATATATATATATATATATTACTTTTGTGTATCTTATGTGTTAGTTACCAACTGCTTACAAGTTTTAAACATAAAACCTACCTAATTACCTCAATGTCCTGACGCTTGACATTGCATATCTGTTCAATCAGTGACTTACAAACTCACCTGCTGACTGGGTTTTGGTCCCTGGGCTGACACTGTGCTGGTTGCTGCGTGTCACAGCTGTTCAGAGTCAGTCCAGGGTCCCCTTGTATGTTTTACACTTAACATTTAGTTCAGGACTGGCAGTAATTAATGTTATTCATTATTTCACGCGAATAAGTGGCTTCACTCCATTTCTCACTCTTGCTGGCATTCTGAATTTTGTGTTCAAAGTGAAAACACCCACCCAGCTCCCGGCAGTATTGCTGCCCTCCCCCTCTCACGGGGTGAGGCTCCGCGTTCAAACACCCCCTTACAGGTCATTGAAACCACATATATCACATATATGTCTCAATGTCTATGTTAGGGCCTTTTTATGTCTTATGGGTTTGATCTCTGGGCTGACACTGAATATCTCATTTCAACTAAAGTAAAATTTGGAGCTGATTAATTTTGTCAGATTCCTGTTCCAGATAGCCAAATGAGCACCCTCCCCTACCCCCAATGATGTGGTAAGGACTTAACTTGTGTTTTTGTGCGACTTATCTTGATCCATCTCTGCCGATCTAACTTTGTATGATCCGTCAGTCACAACTTTCCTATGACTTATTTGATCTTATTAGTTATATTTTTGGACCATGGTGGTTAGGTGTAAAATCTTCTTGATTACTTGCTTCAGTCAGGGCAGATCACATGACTTATATTTTTGGAAGTAATGCAATACAAGTCTAATTGGTCCATCACAGTTTCTCTGGGGTTTTTTTTCTAAGGATCAGTTGCACCAGGGTCCAAAGTGTTTAGATGGATAGATCTTGTTGCTGATTACAAATGTTGCACAACATCCTGACCAAGACAAAACCCTGACAGAGATTTTACCTGTCAACCTTGTGAAAATTACGTGTAGCCATTCGGATATGGTGGTGTAGCCACTCCGGTGTAGTGATCTTAAATCACTTTCCAACAGTCTCAAATTGTCTTTTATAACTTCAGCATTGTATTTTTATTCAGGGATATATTTTTTATTAAATCAACAATGTGTTAAAAAATACTGGCAATAAACAGTTTTACAGGTGAGAAATAATTGATGTTAGTGGTAAAAAACGACTTAAGAAGCTTTAGAATGTGACATGAATTGTACATTTCAACTCCAGCATCCAAATTCTTTCGGCCAAAATCAGCAATAAAGTCCATACAATAGAGCATAAAACTTCAAACAAAATGTTTCCACGTTATTTTCTTGTATAAATACTCGTCCATTATTCAGTGGAAATGGTTTATTCATTTCATACTTTGGAACGATTGGTTTGTTTCTGTTGTTTCTGTGATGGTTACTGTAATTAACCAAGGCCACTTATTAAACCTTGACATTTACTGAGAGCTGTGAATGAAAAAAACTAGTGTTTTATATTTTATAAGCGGAAACCAAATGAACGTCAGATTGAAATGTTTTATAGATAAAGAGCTCTCCAGTTATCTAGTAACCATTAATTAAATTTCTTTTTGCATCTTTACTTTTATAAATCCAAGAAAATAAACAGAAAATTAATAATCATTTTTAATTGTTCAATAAACAGAGTAAATCCAATTAAAATAGTATTGATATGTATTTAAAGCAAATATTTGTTTTTGTTTCTTTTTGGGGGTTTGGGGTAGGGGTGATCAAGTATGAAATTTATATGTTGAAGGCAGGATGTAACCAGCTAAACAAAAGCAGAGCTAAACAGTGTCAGTAGCCAACCAAAAGAGGCAAGGTTGGAAAGCAGACAATTGCTAACACTCTTCTATGGCTTCAATAAAATTGTTAAACAAACGTTGATAATCTTTCTGTAGTTGGGTCATAGAGAGTTGAACCGTTAACATAAGTTTGTTTTGTCAATAAGCATGTTCCATTTTATTTTATATTATCTGTCACATACCAACAAAAAGGGAGCAAAGTAGAGCCTTGTTTCTGCTTAACTTAAAGTAGGTCGTCTTTAATTATCCGCATAACTCGTGGTGGAAGACAAAGACTATTTTTAGAAAATATCTGTCTGATATTGAGGAGAAAAATGAGACCTCTTTGTAGTTTATCACAGGATAATACCATGAACAGTATGATTGGCAATCATCAATATCTCTGACCTTGCTCTCTCAATAGGACCAAATTGTTACCTCATTAAAAGGGTTTGGCATTTTGTACCACACCATATCCACCCTACAAGTTTCTAATTTGGCCTGATTCCAATGACATCTGCAAAGGATCGGTCTTAATTTCGTTTTATGTTGAGAACCCACCATTTAACCAACTATCGGAAAAAGAACAATTCTGATCATCACAGAAAATATGGAGGAATCTGCAGTAAGATATGGAAATACACTATGGAAAAGAAACATTTGCGAACTACTGGGAATTCACCAGTCATTTTCCAATGAGCTTTGATACTGGGCAAATCTGATAAGCAATTTATTAAACCGAGGTACAAATACAATGTGACAGAAAAATCAGATAAGTGGTCTTAAGATACTCTAAAAAGTCAGAACACTGACATTGTCATTGAAAAAAGCTGATAAAGGGTCTGCAGTAATGGTAATAACATCCCCGATTAGGTAACAGAGGAACAGAGACTGTTAAGTGATACCAAATACTTAACTGGAGTGGACAATGACCCAACCATTACAAAGAGTCAAAAAACATTGACAGCTGTGAAACATGGAAAAATGTTGTCATATCACAGTGAGAAGATAACCTGCATCACCAGTGAAAACACTTCAGGGTAAACTTTACATGCTCTTAAACATCCATTAAAAGGATGTTCCAGGAAGGTCAATATGTGTTCACCACCCTCCCAGCAAAGTTAGCTAACTGTGATAGAACACATTAAGAAGTGTGCATCAACCATACTTCTCACATCAAAGACATCCTAGGTTTTATTTGGAAAAACAAAGACCCAAAGAGGTTCAATCTATTTAAGATGTTTCAGTCGGTCTACTACCCTCCTGTACAACTTGGAAAGCCCCCCCCCCCCCCCACACACACACACAAAACCTTGTCTAGAACCCAGGCTTTTTGGTCAGTAAAGTAGATGCATAACTTGAGCTAGTGATAATGCATATTTTTATCTACAGTCATTCATTTCATAATGCTCAGAACAAGCACATATGAGGACTTTGTGCCTAAATTGTGCCATGATATTGCGGAAGCAGTATCGAAATGTTCCCAACAATGAAGGAATACCCGAGCAACTCAAAGGTGATCAAACTAAATAGAGTTTTTACAATGTACTCTAGTGGGAAATAAGCCAGTTACACCCTAACTGTCATTAAAAATCAACAAAAATTTAATTTAATTTTTGATTAATAACAACAAAAATTTAATTTAAATAATTACACTTAACTAAATGTATACAATAATACATTCTTACCAAAGACTATAGCCTATGATCCAATCCAAGGTTTTAAAATGGTTATCAGCTTAGATACCATTGACCTTATCAACGCAAGTGCTAGGTAATGGATATACGGCTGTGATTGGGTTATTATAAAAGCTCTTCACTAATGGGCTACCATCAGGTACTAAGGCATATACTAGGTTGGAAAAAGTCACAGTATTGGGGGACAGTGTTTTAAAATGTCATTTTTGCAATTGAGAGTTTCTGGAAAACATCTTTCACAGAGCTTGAAATAAGTTTGTACACTGAAATAAAATGTACTGTTGTGAATTAATTGGGGATATGACTGCCTGGGGTTATAACTCTCAGTTCTGGCACCAGACCATTAAGATGCATTGTGGGAGGTTACGGTTAATAGATTTTGGTATAAAAGCCAGTCTTTGTGTGGATTTGGTGCCACACTCGTTTGAATTTCATGGAAGCCACTTGTTTTGAACTGAGCTTCGTTGTATAAGTTTTATATTTTAGTATTTTATCTTTTACATGTTTTAAGTTTTATTTTTGCTCAGTTCAATTAACAAAATGCCTAAAGTGTTTCATTGCTCCAAATGCCAAGAGGAACATGCTCGTCCGGTGGGAAAGAAATGCATGAAGACAGCAGGTGAGTCCTTTTCTAGTGCTGACCCTTTGCCTGCACCCCCCTCCCCTGGCGATGACATTACGGCTTCTGATCAGATTCTGTTACAATTACGTAAAATTGGCGAAAAAATGGAGGCCATGGATAGGAGGGTGCAGCGCACAGAAGCTGCACTTGAACAGGGTAGCTCACACGTAAGTCTGCCTGGCACTTCCCAAGCTCAATCACAGTATGATACAGTTTTACACGGTACCGATACGGAACTGGCTTCTTCTCAGAGTGTGGTCCCCTCAATGTCGTTCTTGAGGACTAATGAATCCATACAGCATGAGGTTGAGAAACGCTTGACAGAATTACACCACCTTAACGAATCAGCCAGTAAAGGTAGGGTCAAATCACAGAGAGGCGGTCCTGGTGAAATTTTTGTCAAAAAATCAGTAGATTGGCCACAACATTTCATACTAACAGGCACAAACAAAACTCGTCCTAGTTACGACGATTTGACCATCACCCAATGGGTTTCCGGATTCGTACGGTGTATGCAAGAGGAAAAGTCTGAGCAGAATAGAACATGTATGCTGGACTACTTAGGAAATATTATGGAGGACGCCTCTGATTTTGCATGGGATTCGGCCAAATTAATACTATATAAAACCCAGACGAGCGACCCTTCCATTGTCTCAACTCTCCATTATTTTTGCATAATGGAGAGTTAACACTACATTATTTTCTAACAGTGGATTGTGGTTTAGTTCAATGGCCAGTCTGCCAAGAACAAAAGAGTATTTAGTATTTGCCACTCATCCTCAGCACAATGCATTCAATATTGAAATGTTTTCACAACTTCTTTCATATTAATTAGTTCAGTGGGTACATTTACAAAGTCTTTTCAAATTCTGAATGACATTCAGAGTTCATAGAAAAATACCTCATGGAAAAATGCTACCTTGAAGAAATACCTCCTGACAAATACAAAACAAGCAATTTAATTTATAAAGTTGGATATTTTTTAATTCTTTGCATTTCTTTACAACCTGCCTTTACAATAATCTTCTGTGAACTTAATTGAAGGAGTAGCTAACTTTCAAACAAACTCACTGTGAGAATCTAACCCAGCATACTATATTAAAAGGAGTGTTTTTAGTGGCTCAAAATTAACTCGAGTAAAATGAGAAAAAAAAACGTAGTGAAAAAATGTAGTACTGAAATGCATTACTGCTGGGTTTAAATTTGATTTAAATTTTCCATGTTTTTAAGTTCAAAACAAAGATTTTAATTTACCTTATTACAGTTTGTTATACATTCTTCTAAAATGATACACTGTCTGTGGTTGAAATGAATTTTGTTCTTAATGTTGTGGATTAATTTTCATAGGAGGTATTACTAAAATACAAAATGTGGAGTAGGCATTCTTTCTAAGAGGCTTTTTTTCCAGGAGACAATCTTTCCAGGAGGCATTTTTCCTTGATTTCAAATTAAGAGACAAAGAAGCACACAAAATAAAAATCTTGAGAAACTAAAAACTTCAACACAAAATAAAACAAATAAAGAATTATCCAGTTTCTAGTACTTTCAATGTCTGAAACACAAAAATAATAGCTTACTGCCTTAAAATAAGCACAGATTAATAAAGTAACATGAAACACTCACCACAGCAAATTATCCAAAGAATTGGTAAATAAGCAGTCTAATTTTTTCTGGAAAGTGCTTTCTGTAAGTCACAGATCCATGTTTTATTGATTATCATTATCCATGGTTAAATTTTGTGGCAGTCAGATTATATTAAAACTTTTCAAGCTTTATCCAAAATTATATTTTCCCATAAAGGAAAACCAGTGGTACACATGGTGAAACAATGTTGATTGTGTATTGAGATAAAAAAAACAACCATTATAGAACTAATTTAGTGAAAGCCCCATATGGTATGCACACCAAAGGAAACATTGCAAAGATTGTCTAGGCTGATCATTTGGTACAAGGTGTTGAATTAATAAATTGGTTTTAATTTACAGGGTTTTATAATAGATAATTGCCTCGTGGTGCTTCCATTATGTAAACTTAATGACCCTTCGGCCCTTTCAGGGCCTCAGGCCATTAAGTTTACATAATGGAGCGCCACTTGGCCATTATCTATATAGTAAACATATATAAATGCCTCCTTAAGCTAAAAAGAATAGACATTTCACTGGTGTTGAAAACTGATCAAATAAAAATAATTCTGTTGTTTTTTTTTCAGTTTTTTTTTCAAAATTGGAAACAAACTAAAATATATACTGATACTAATCAAATACATTGAAAAATATGCTTCCCACTGTCTATTTTATACGCCAGTCAATAACTAAGTGACTGGCACACCAATGAAACATGATTACTACACTTTAAAACTCAAATAGTTAATTTGCTCAACTGTTAAAATATAATTTGTAACTGTCAAACCAGACTTTGAATACTTTCAATCGTGAATAAAATAAGTGTTATTTCATTGGCTCACAAACATGATCATTGCAGTTCAAGCAGAGCACACACTGATTTGTATGATAGTGGCACCAGAAAACAGACACTTCAACCCTTAAAGGGTGCTACAGACAAAACAACATTTTCTCTAGTTTTGGATGTGCATATCAACATTAATTTACATTTATATAAAGTTACCACCCCTTAAGTTTTATGTAAATATGGCACTGCCATATTAGGAGCATGACTACCAAGCTTATTTCCCACTGGTGTACAATGTATAAACTCTGATTATGAACAAACAAGAATTTTTTCCTAACAGGTGACTCAGGGCAAGTGCCTTTGTATATTTTCAAATTATAAACTCTGAACTGACCACCGACCTTAGGACCATGCTTCTTAGTTCTCAGTACCTGAAAACTTGCTAGTATATTTAACGTTAAGCTTCTTGGAAAATTGTGTCTGGGTTTCAAGAGTACAGGCTCTCTATTGGCGTGGCTTGGGGGCTCTCAGGTAGAAAAGCTACATTTGATTCATTTAAGTTTTAAAAGTGCAAATTTATTTATTTACCTATTTATTCATTTACCTATTTATTCATTTACCTATATATTTATTTATTTAGTGTTCTACGCCATGCCTAGGACCTTATTGGTTATAGTGTGACAGCTAGTTGGAATGTCAGAGGAAACCAGTACATACAATTGGTTAAGGATCTGTACTGTAAACTACCAGCAACTAGCAACTACCAGCTTTCCCATATGAGGTCAGGCGGGATTCAAACACTGATCTCAGAAGTGGGAGGCGAGTATGTTGCAAAAGAAAGATTGTAAGACAGAGAATTGTAAAGAGAATTGCAAATTTTATTTGCAGTGATATTACTTGTCACATATGCATTGATGGAAAAACTTTATTTCAGTTTAATTATTTTTAATTGTTTTAATCTGACTTTAACAAAGTACTGTGTTTTTAGCTTCAGTGGAAGAAAAATTTCATCCTGAATGTTGAGTTTTGATAGTCAATTGATAGACAGCCTCGTGTTTCATTTGTCCATTGGTACCGATTTGACATGGATGGTCTAGTCTATCATTCTTGTGTATAGCCTAAACTTGTGTCAAGATTACGAACAAGCATTTGACATGGATGGTCTAGCCTATCATTCTTGTGTAAAGCCTAAACTTGTGTCAAGATTACGAACAAGCATTTGACATGGATGGTCCAGCCTATCATTCTTGTGTATAGTCTACACCTGGGTCAAGATAATGAAAAAGCATAATTTTGTCTAGCAGCTGACTCGGGGCAAGTGACTTTGTACATTTTCAGATCTTGAACATTGTCTCAAATAAATTAATAGCATATTGCTATTACATACGAGTGAATTTTGAAATAATTTTTTGTACAGTGCAAAACTATGACTTTAATCGATACAGTCTATGGAAACTGAAAATATGCATGCTATGCATGTGCACAATTTCATGAAAACTTGATTGTACTTGTGTATAAACATGTGCAAGTGAACAATGTACCTGAGGTTAATCAGTGTGCATCAGCTGGTAATGAAAAAAAATCTTTAAGCAATGCTAACTGGCCACATAATTTTGTTTTATTGGATAACAATGAAGCTAAATCATTGTACGACTCATTATCTACATTGCAATTTTGGCTGGCTTTGGTAAAATCATTCAAGTCGAATTTAGGACTAAAATTAACAATGCTATGTTAGAATAGATTTGCTTTCTTCATCAAAACATTGTACTGGGAAACTGTGGTCACCAATTTTTTCCTCAAACCCCTGAGAAGTGATGACACTGATGAGGTGTTTAAAGTATCTTCAATGGTGGTTGGCATTGTAGGCTGCAGTGAATGATTTATGCAACCAGATGTACCAGCCTGGGCTTGGGCCTGTGGCTGTCTTTGCTGAGTTTTTCAAATGTCTTTGGATGCCACAACTGGAGCCAAAACTGTTACATTCTGGAGTGGAACAAATAGACTTTGTTGCGGGGCATCTTGAGGCTGTGGTATTTGCTGCGTCTGCTGCTGCATAGGGTGATGGACTGAAGCACTGGAGGAGGCATGACTTCAGACAGGGTTGGCTGTGATGGGGTGAAGGAAAAGGGTGCGAGAGTAGGCCTGCCCAGTTCATCTGCTGCTCTGTCCTTAGCCTCTTAACAAGGTGAAATGTCTCATTTTGAACGTGGAGAAAGTGTGTTTGTCATCCATCTTCATAGCCTCTTGGTCCAGTCAGCCTGCCCATGTCCTGCATTGGTTTTCTGTTGGTCCTGAACTCTTAGCCATCACTTCCAGCGATGATTCAAACTATTCATCGTTTTCTGTCTTCCTCCAGCAGGCTGGCTTGATAGATGATCCAGGGGTGGAAGTCTGCCTCTTCTTGATAACGTGTGATTGGATGGGAGAGGTCATGCATTATTACAGCGTCCTCTACTACTGGGCCTGGATCTGCGTCTCAGTCTTGGTCATCACTGTCATAATTCAATGGTTTGGAAACTGTGGTTGTGGCAGACGCGGAGGGACATGGTTGGTATTGTACCGACTGTGGCCCTGCCTAGCATCATGGAACTAAGAGTGCTTCAAATATTACTCTGTTCTATTGATACATTGCTTCAAAAACATAAAGTTGATCATGGCCCACTACCACCTGTCAGCCATTTCTACTCTGCCCTGCCAAGACTTGATGTTACTGAGCTTCCTGTAGACTGTCTTTTTGGTAGAATACAACTGCTTCAGCAGCAGCATGGTGACTCCCACAAGATTTCAAGGGTCCACCCAAGCCCTGCCCCTCTTTGCAGTTCTTTGTTATCCTTCGCCTCTTATTGCACAAAAGTTCATGGGTCTCGTCCTTCAACCATTTCATCACTTGCTTGTTTCTCCTGTGCAGCAGTCAGATCTGTGGCAGTAGCTTTCTTCCTCTTCGTCTTCACCCCCAAGGTGTCCAGCCAGTGACCTCACTGGTATTCTCAGGCTGTTGGTTGGTTGGGTGAAACTCTGTGGCATCAGGGTCTCAGGAATGACCAAAGTCTCCCTCCCCAATTAGATTATGGTGTGTCTGTGCCTTGGTCCTCCTCCTGTGTCCCCTCCAGTGTCTTGTGACGCTTTTGCTCAGGTGTGGTGTGCACACGGCCTTGCCCACAATCTTCTTACAACTCTTGTTTTTCCTCTTCTTCTTAAGTGGCACCTTTGTATTTTTAAAATATTTACCCAAAAATTGCAATTATGTTTCTCTTCTCATTACAAAGCTTAAAATGAATGATATGATTCAGCAGAAAAGCGGGTGTCTATATAGGCCACCAACACCCAGGAGTAATAGACAGACAGTCCTGGAAGTTTTTGTGTATGTTTGGGAGCAGTACACGATTGGCTGTGAAACATGAGAATGCCTAGTGATTGATCTGGTGACACACGGGAGTGTAATTAGAGGTGTGGCTTTGATCCTTTGCAGGTCCTCTGGCAGGTCTGTGGCAGATTCTGGACACATGCGGGAGTTATCATTTTCATTCAGGAAGCCATCCTGCATGTCCTCAGGCAGTTTAGAGGAAAGCCCCACTTGCACAGGATTACAAAGAATGTACCCACTCTGGTTCCACCATGTAGGGCCTGCATTGCCTATAGGTGCTAGGCTGAAGACAAGGTAAAATTATCTTTGCTCCCAAACTGCTTCCTTAAATTTAGTGTCATATCAAATATTCAGGAGCTTTGATGGGTGAACCCAAAAGTTCCAAATATCATCCAGAATGCTCCAGGTTCTTTTAGGTTGGTCTTTTGGACGTGCGTGATTGTCATCTTTTAATCAACAACATTGACATCTAAAATACTACTTACACAATGGTATAAGGAGAGATTAAGGCCACCTTAATAAAAGTATATAGTTAAACATTTTACATACTCTTTACTGAGCAGACTGAGATGTATTAGCAATAAGCTAACATAATAATATGGATTAGGTTAAGGTGGACATACCATAGCTTGGCCCTATTAGTTGTTAAGGCTTTGTAACTAGTGGAGAGGACGATATTAAGGTTGAAACTTAAAGTAAAGTTAAATTTTGAAGAATGTTACTTAACAACACAAATTTTGAGCCAAGCTAAGGGTATGAGATAAACTTTAATTATTATCTTATGATAATAATAATTTAGATTTTTCTGGTTGAGTAGTGTGGGCTAAGGTGTAAATGCTCTAGAGAAAAATCTAATAAGTATCCCCATTACTGTGTTGTTTACCAAAATGGCAGATTAAAAATGATAAGTATAAATATGTATAAATGTAAATGAAATAGTAAAATGTGTAAACATAAAAGATGAGTAAACTTGTAAGATTTGCAGTTAAACCGAAGATAGTCAAAACTTACAAAAAGAACTAGAAAATCATTAAGAACAATCTTAGTATCTCAAACTTGTGCGATATTATCTGGGAAAAATTGACCAAATATATTAAGAAAATACAATATTTAATTAAAATTGATTTGGGATCTTAAGGATACGTCATAGCAATCCCCTTCAATTCATAAATGTTCATTGAAATGTATCACTCACTCCAAACCCAATGTAAATTAAATTACCATTTATATTCACATTATGAATACCTTTTCACAGAATATTCAGTAACGTTTTTATACAACAATGGTAACTTAATTATTTAGAAGTAAAGAACAAAGGGTTAATGCAAGTAACAGTTAACGACAGGGTGTAAGTGACCTTTACATTTCAAGGTTTTTATGTAAAACTTAACCAGCAGTAAACTAATTAAGGCTGATTTATTCAACAGTTTGCTAACTAGGAGTTAACCAAGACCTGATGACTTGGTTAACACAACTAAGGCTCCGATTTACAGGCCCCATTGGCTATTAGATTTCCCATTTTTACTTGAAGTGGGACAAATTGGTTACTGTGTGTCCGTGCCCACTGATTTTTAGTACAGATCTTTACCAACCAGTATGGACTGCTTTCCTTAACTACCCGTCGTTGTATGTACACAGGATGTTGAAAGCAATGCTAAGCCCCAATCTGAAGGCTTTCCCCAAGTGTACTGTTTTTCTCTACTTAAATGTAATGATTACAACATCTCTTGATTGGCTTTTTATCTATTATTGAAATCTTTGTTGTTTGAGCTTCATTGATTTTCCTCTGTTACACCCTCTACACCCTCCATAGATGTCAGAAAATGTCAGAGTGTAATCTAATTTGCCCTATTTATTCATAGATTTATTCACAACCACAAACAAATCAACCATTACTAACATGAAAAGTTTTGGATAAAAAAATCTTTTCTATTGCATAATTTTCCATACAAAAAGTTACAAAAGCTTTTTATTCTGTCGGTTTCCTTGTATTGATCATTGCATTAAGTTTTTGAATATTTTACACACAGGATAAAGATGTAGAAAAGATACTCAAAGATAATTCTGTGTTTTATTAGTAATTTGGTGCTGGAATAAACTTTATCTTAAACAGATAAACTAGACATATACTATAATTACACCCTTATTATTTTATTCGTGTTACTTTTAAAGATTCCATTATTAAACAGCGACAGAAGCTTAGAGTCAGCATATATCATGGACTTGTGGGTGTTATTGACAAAAGAATGAGTACAATATGGTAAAAACTACATGTTTCCTTGGTTTTTCTTATAAAACCAAACTTTTATTGGCACTAATCTCTCTCAAACTTTGAATGAAGAATAAATTGAAAATTCAATTGAAAGTCTGGATTTATCAAAACATATAAAATAAAAACATTACATCCAACAATTCTTGTTCAACTTCAATCTTTTTGATTAATCAAATAAGCTTAGGTCATGATAGACCTCGGTCACAGAGATATCAATGAATAACAGTTAGGATCCAACACCAATGATAAACAGGAAGCTTTTGTGTTCTGTCAACTGAACTTTTTACTGGGAAAATTGGTTCTGGTTTTTGGGACAATCTTATTAACAGGTTGCTTGGTTTATCACAACAAAACTTTTTCCGTTACCATGCCTCCTTCTTTACGGTCAGTCTCACTTGTGCGTTGAAAATAGCTTTAGCATAGGGTATGCACACGCCCAATATTAACATTGTGCAAAAAAAATTGAATATATTAATATTTTTTAGCTGTTTCAGATGTACATAATTCTCGTGTGATAGACACAGTGCCCCATCAGATAAGTTTTACAACAACATGTGATGATTGCAGTGAATACAACAATGAAAAGCAAGTATGGGATTATAATATTTTTTAATATCTAAATTTATATACAATACTAAAACAGCATCTTTAGAATAGTTTTAGGTCACCTTAAGCTTGGAAGAAGCTAATTGAGGCCCCCTTAACACAAGATTACATGTTCAGTGCATTTACATATATATTTCAATTAGTGTCCATACATGATATTGTAGAAGTTGATGCACTTCATCAATAGGGTGGCCTTAAACTTTTTGAGTTTAAGATTACAAAATCAACTTACTTTTCGCCAAAGAAAGGTGACCTCAATGAATAACTAAGTTACTGGTAATTTATGTATATATCTATGTTATATAAGTACTATATCAATGTAAAGTGAGGTAGATGCCGCACCCCAGAATTAAAATCATGATAAAACACGTTCTTAACTAAAAAGCTATGCTAAAAAAATACTTTAAGTGTACGGAATGTCCCGTTATATATCCAGTCCTCGCCTAACTGAAGCCTTAGGTTGCCGAGCAATTCGGCTACTTAGGTCTAACATTGCACAGTGTGAACGTGTTTCGTTTTTTGAAGAGCCCTTAGGGTACATCAAGCCAGAAATCGAGCATTAAAGTATTTTTCTTCTGTCTGTGGTAGCCTTGTGGTTTCTGGTATGTGCTACCCAGGTTCAATGCTCATAGGCTCTTATGGTCTGAAACTACAAAGACTAGTTTAGAAACATGCATGTGTATTTACATAATGCAATTATTTCACAACATTAACATGCAAACACATCAATACAGTACATTTGGTACTTATGCTCAGCCAAAGATATAATCATGTTTGAATTTTTTGCAAAATATGATAAAGTGACCCTGGAGATGATGAGTAATATGAGGGAGACCCAGGGGTCTCAGACTCAGGGAGACAAGGAGAGAGGCCCCCTACTAGCTAACAAGTGCCAATGCTGTGAACCCCATTGGTAACAAGCTAGAAGCACATACAAGGGCACCCAACCCCTCCCCTGCGCCACAGAGGTTGTAAAGTTAGGTTCGCAGGAGGCCACCCTACTGAGAACACGCTCGCTCCAAATGAAATGAGATGAACCAGGGTGGGAGGAGGGACAAATTTTTTACAGTTCCATAAAAATGGCGTCCTGCCCCTTTAACTTTTCAATGTTGAATGGCTTAATTTGTGGTTTGGCGGCAAAATAAATAGGCAATAGATCTATACCCTATCGAAAGTATTGATGAACAAGAATATCTTTCGCTGTGGTGCACTGATTAGGGTGGGGCCTAATGCTCCACCCCCCCACAGTGCCCCATCAGATAAGTTTTACAACAACATGTGATGATTGCAGTGAATACAACAATGAAAAGCAAGTATGGGATTATAATATTTTTTAATATCTAAATTTATATACAATACTAAAACAGCATCTTTAGAATACTTTGAGGTCACCTTAAGCTTGGAAGAAGCTAATTGAGGCCCCCTTAACACAAGATTACATGTTCAGTGCATTTACATATATATTTCAATTAGTGTCCATACATGATATTGTAGAAGTTGATGCACTTCATCAATAGGGTGGCCTTAAACTTTTTGAG
The DNA here is from genome assembly GCA_964017235.1 of Sabellastarte sp. h YS-2021. Classification (NCBI taxonomy): domain Eukaryota; kingdom Metazoa; phylum Annelida; class Polychaeta; order Sabellida; family Sabellidae; genus Sabellastarte; species Sabellastarte sp. h YS-2021. Next base: position 110,974,011 of record OZ024928.1, read on the forward strand.
TTTAAGATTACAAAATCAACTTACTTTTCGCCAAAGAAAGGTGACCTCAATGAATAACTAAGTTACTGGTAATTTATGTATATATCTATGTTATATAAGTACTATATCGATGTGAAGTGAGGTAGATGCCGCACCCCAATGCCCAACTAGGGGGTAGGTTTGCCGGGTGTGTAAAGCATGGAAGAGAATGCCTCTGCCACTTGGTGAGAGGCGTCATGATCCTGGACTATGTACCTCCAGACACAGTCAGACGTCCAGGTGCCATGACTTTTTATATTCTGTAAAGAAACATTGGCATTGAAAGCCAGGGTGGCACCTGAACGCCTGAAGGTGTGTAGGGAGATCTGGGATTGGGACAAATTTAGTCTTGCCAGAATGGCTTGTAGGTGGCGCCTCACCTTTGTATCTGTTAAGGGTACCCATCGATTTCTGTCATCCTTTACTTGAAACAAGGGATCGTTTGGGCCACCAGGGGTGAGGAGTAGTAATTTTTTTAACACCTGTACTGGACAGATAGGGGCTGCACCTAGCTGTGGGATTTTTATAATTTTTACCGAATCCCTGGTTTGCATTGTTTTAGACCATTTTACTAGTAGATGAGCCCCTGGTGGTGCAAAGAATATATCTCCCCTGGTTAACTGTTCCAAGGGTGAGAAAGCTGGGATTGAATGTGGGACTAGGTTGGATATCCTTAAGAAGGAGAAGAACGCGACTAGGTAAGTTGCTTTGTATATCTGCCCCATCCAAGTGGTGTCACATAGAAAAGTTATTTTTTGCAGGAGGGGAATGTCTATTATTTTCTTGATTTTCACCGCAAATTGTCGCTGCATAGCCAGTGATTTTTGATAATATGTGATCCTTTGATCCAGAAAAGGTAATATGGAGACCCCATACATGGTCAAACTGGATTTGACAGCTGATATATAATTACTAACCCCCGAGGGTGAGGTGCCATTCTCAAGCAAAAATTCCAGAAAAGACAAGATAAAAACTGTGGACAGCTGATGGAGCTGAACATTGACAAAGCAGCAGTAAGCCATGAAGATTTTGAATTTTCGTTTGTAGGATGCCTGTGTTGCTGGTCTGAGGGACTGGTGAACTCTGGATACTGCCCTGGAGGCCAAATCCCTAGCTGGCACCGGGATACCTGTCATATAGACCAGTCAATATTAACGATGGAGTCCGGAAGTTGTATCCATTCCGGATCAGATATAAATTGCTTTAACCTGATATGAGGGTTTGATGTTATGTACCATCTTGACAGGAGATCAGCTATTTTATTGTCGACCCCTAGTACATGTATTACCTGTAAATCAATATCATATGTTGCTGTTTCCATCATTATATTCCTGGCGATAGCGCCCAATGTCAGATCAGAGGTCCTACCTGAGGTGAGTACCGACACAACTGCTTGGTTATCACATTTAATGAGTATCCTTTTATTTTGAAAAAATTTCTTCCAAGCCCTAATGGTAACTAAAATATTTAGCATTTCCAAATGTACTATCACATAATTGTGAAAAGATACTGGAATTTTGAATGCATATACTTGATTCATACAATGTGCACCCAACCCTTGCAAACATGCATCAAGTTCAATGGTAGCCTGTACTGGGCTATGTGAAAAGAACGCCTTTCCATTGAGCTGAGGGAGAAACTTACAAAACCAGTTGAGATCCCTATGAAAATTGATTTTTTTTTTTTTTATTTATCTATTTTTGATAAACATATAAATTACAAAATACAACACACACTGTAACAACTACACACAAGACAATGTACACCTAGAAGAAGTGACTACTAAAGAGATGTAGTAATACAAAAATATCAATATTTGAATAATTTTATCATATTGAACATACATACACAAAAGAATTAGCCAGAAAAAATTGGCATAAAATTTCCCCATATCTTACTAAAATTACCTTCCTTAAATTCCAGTTTGGCAGTATATTCCTGTTCCAAATATATTCTTTTCAAAAAACTACAAAAACTAGGATAATTTAAAATTTGACTTGACTTTGAAACTCGAAAAATATATAACTTAGCTGCAAGGTAGATGGTATTAAGTGGTATAACATTGGTCTTTGTTAAGAGGTTTCCTAATATAAGAGTAGAAGGGTTTATTGCTAGATCAATTCCAAGTATGAGATGAAAGTGAGTTTTTAATTCTGACCAAAATTTTCTTACATCTTTGCACTGTACGAAAAGGTGTAATATCGTTTCAGAGTATTCTTTACAAAAACTGCATTTGCCATCATCATGGCTCTTCATTTTAAACCGTAAATCTTACCTAATATCCTGTACAGCACTCTGTACTGCATCCAGATTAAATCATTGTCTTTTATAGTCTTAAAACACACTAAATATTTGTTTCCACATATCTTTATCTATAGTAATACCCAAGGCTTCTTCCCAGAATGAATAAAAAGTGGTATCATATTTAGTGTTCTGATTGAACAATATTGCATAAAAGTCTTTACTTCCTTTCTTTGATTTACAAATGATTTTTATTTGATTTGGGATAGTTGGTTTTTCATGTTCTTTAGAAGCATTATTTTGTTTATTTGAGTAAGTTTTAACACAGGTAATGACTCTGTGGTATTCTAAAAAGTTGGTTGTAATGTGATATACCACTTTTAAATCATTCTGAGATATATACTTTCCATTTTCATAGATCATATCAGCAATTGATATAATGCCTTTATTGTACCAGTGTGGTAAGAAGAGTTGTGTCTTAGATACCATTGGATTATTCCAAAGAGGTTCTGAAAGAGGATCATTAATATTTTTAATCGGGATATTATTGATAAACTTACTCCAACAATACAGAGTTTCAGACCAGAATTTATTTGTTGTTTTTCTAGCCATATTTAAACTATAATATGACCCAAGTAAAATAACTTTATTAATTGATCCTAGATAAATGCTGGCCATATTAGCCCATGGTGTTTCAAAATTGTAGTGTAACCTTCGTATCCAAGTTATCTTAATGGCAGATATGAATGTTCCAAGGTCTATCATGTTTAATCCACCATCAAAGTAATGTTTTGTTAAGGTTTTCCTTTTTACCTTATCCGGTTTTCCACTCCAGATAAATTTATACAACTTTGTTTCTAATTGTTTCAATATATTCTTTCCCGGTGAAGGCAATGATAGGAACAAATGATTCAACTTGGACAGGGCCAAACTTTTAATCACGGTTATTTTACCTATTGGAGTTAAGTATCGGTGGCTCCAAAGATTTAAGAGTTTTTCAAGATTATTTATTGCAGGAAGATAGTTTAACTCAATCATATTTGATAAATCTACAGAAAATTTAATGCCTAGAAGAGTAAAATCACTAGCACCCCATATCAAATCTTTACCCACGTTAAGTTTATCTTTAGAATGGCGTTTTTTACCTATCCAAACTAGCTTGGTTTTATCCATATTTACCTTTAGACCAGACATATTACCAAATACCTCTAGGACATTGAGAGCAGCTAATAAGGTACTTTTGCTTCCATCCAAAATTAAGGTTGTATCGTCGGCAAACTGTGTGATCTTAAATTCATTGCCATTCACTGAAATACCTTTCAAATTTTTATCATTTACTATCAAAAGAAACATTATTTGTGCACACAGGATAAATAAGTAAGCTGATATTGGATCACCCTGTCTACAACCACGTTCTATATTGAAAAATTCAGATAATGTGCCACACTGAAGAATTGCAGCAGAAACATCAGTGTTTAAGACTTTGATCCATTTGCAAAAACTATCCTTAAAACCAAATATTGTTAGAATAAAGAAATTTCCATGAAATAGAATCGAATGCTTTTTGAAAATCAATCAGCATGAGCAAACCTGGTATTTGATTAGAATTTGCATAGTGAATTATATCATATATTAGACGAGTATTTTCTCCAATAAAGCGGTTGCTCATAAATCCTGATTGGGTATTTGAGATGAGATTATGTAGAACAGTTCGCAACCTAGCAGCCAGAGCAGATGAAGCAATCTTATATACTACTGATAGGAGCGAAATCGGTCTCCAATTTTTTAGAAATTGTCTGGGTTTGTCACCTTTCGGGAGGCATGAAATAATACATTGCCTAAGAGAGATTGACATTTGTCCTGTATTGTAACCGCAATTTAAAGATCTTAACACAAAAAACTTCAGTTTAGCCCAGAAAACCTTGAAAAAATCTGCAGGGAAGCCATCTATACCAGGACATTTTTGGTTCTTCATAGCTTTCAAAGCTTTACTTATTTCGTTAATTGTTAGACAGCCTTCTAGTGAATTGGCATCATTTTCTGATAGCATTTTGAAACCATTTAAATTTTGCAGATCATGGGTACTACAACCTAGTAATCCAGCGTCTTTATTTTTGAAAAGGTTCTGATAATATTTTCTTAATTCATTCAAAATTTCTTTTTGATCTGTTATAACATTTCCATCATCTGCCACTACTCTTTTAACTGTTTTTTCTGTGTAGTAAAATTTTTCGAGTGAACAAAAATAATTAGAAGGTTTTTCCCCTTCACTGAGCCACTGAGCACGTGATCTAATCATGATGCCATTGAGTTTTTCTTTACGCAAATTTTCCAATTCTTTTTTTTTCAGTTCCAAATGTTTTGGGTTTGTGGAATCTAGTTGTTTTTCCATAATTTCAATCTCTCGTTTTAAGTTTTCCTCTATCTGATTTGTCTTTTTTTTCAAAGCAGATGCATATCGTATAGTTTCACCACGAATCTGAAGCAATAATATTTCTAGGAAATCACTATCAGAAATGGTAAATTTAATACAGGAGTCATGTAAATTGGTTATATTATCTTGATTGTATATAGGTACTGCATAGCGTAGTTTTTCCCGGTCTATTACATTGTTAATATTGATTAGATATTCTTTGTCCTTTAATAATGAGCAGTTAAATTTCCACAAACCTCTACCACGCTCAAATTTACAAAGAGTTATAAGCAATTCTATGAACGAGTGATCTGACCGGTATCCCGGCTTTATATTACATTTGTCAATAAGATCAGTTAAGTTTTCTGAAATTAGAAAGTAATCTAGTCTTGCTCGCTTAATCGGATTCTTTTTGTGCCATGTATAGCATCTTGCATCTTTGTTAAAATACCTAAAGGCATCTTTTAAGCTCAGTGAATTCATGGTATCCTTCAAGCAATTTCTAGACTGTGGATTATTTATATGTCTGTAATTATAGCTATCTTTGGTCGGATCAATCACAATATTAAAATCACCACAAACAATACAATAATCGGTGTTAGAATGTTCGATCTTTTCTTTTAAAGACATAAAGAAATCAGGAGAGTCCTTGTTTGGACCATATATATTTATAATTTTTATGGTGAATTCATTTAGGCTTAATGATGCAGATATTAGATTACCAGCGATGTCTCTTTCAACTGCTAAGATCTTATATTCAAAAGTTTTATTAATTAAGATTGCAACTCCTCTGGCATTTGTTTGCGAACCGTTTAGTAAACACTCACCTGCCCATAAATTTTTTATTAATTTTTTATCTTCAGTTAACCAATGCGTATCTTGTAGACAGAGTATATCTGGTCTTATGTCCGCAAAATAATTCAAAACATCAGTTCGCTTGTTAATATCTCTAAGACCTTGACAGTTTGCCGAGATAATTCTCAAGTTTGAAGGAGCAATTTAGCAAACATCTGAATTATATATTGATCTTCAGGGGTATACTGCCAAGTAGCAGCTAAACCAGAACATTTTACAACTGGAAGGACTTCGAGATAAGTACAGTAAATGGTTTTTGACCAATTCAGTGTCAAAGAGACAACTAGGCTTTTCTTTGTGTAATAATGACAAATTAATTTGTAATTCTCTAAGAGTACGACACAATGAAATCACAGGACAAAACATAAAAGACATAAACATATTAAACCAATACACAAAAGTAATACAATATTGCTTTCAATTGTTAACAAAGTCAACAAGATTTTTTTTGGAATACAAACATTACAAAGACACATAACACAAAAACAAATACACAATAGGTTTACAGAAACACACATAGTTACTATGACACAAGATGGGCTATGAAAATTGATGTCCAGGGTGATCTTGTCTGTGTTATTGTGACAACGAAGTGTGTCTAACATGCGATTTAAAAAATTTCGTGAATTTTTGACGCATTTTGATATATATAATAAACTGCCCAATAAGGACTGTAACTCTTTTTTTCTTACAGGTTTTTCTATCTTGCCATTCCTGACAGGTGACCAGAATTTTTTCTAATTTTTCTTGAGGAACCGCCACGGTGAAGTTTTTTGTGTCGACTTCCACCCCTAGGCAAGTGACTTTTGTGGAGGGTCGTACCAATTTCTTCATGCTGATTTCAAAACCCAGATTTTCTAGGGTAGTTTTAAGCAATCTAAAGGAACTATCCGCTGTTGAAGTAGTGCCAAAACCTATGACGTCATCAATATAGTTGATGACGTCATAACCCTGTGACGTCATAATGAACCTGACGGCGTCGCTTAAACGTTGAAAAATTCCGGATCCGTGCCGAAATCCGAACGCGAGACAAGTGTCCAGAAAGTACTTTTCTTGCTTTAAACCCATGAGAAAGTAGTCCCTTGGATCAATTTTTACATGTCTGAATGCGCGACTAATGTCAATTTTGTATAATAAAGAACCTCTGCCAAATTTTTTAATTTTTTCTGTGATATTGTCTATAGAGGGGAGTGTAAGTACAAAATCAGTGCCCAGGTACTTGTCTTTGCTGATATACGAGTTGACTGCCTGCCCCTGGGGATAACTTAAATCCATTATAACACGCCTATGGGCTGCCCCAGGTTTTTCTCTGGTCATTAGTGGAGATACATGTAAATTTGGAATGGGTGGATTGTCATAAGGGCCATACATTGCCTGAAATTCAATTTCTTCATTTATATATTCTTCTATATCCTTTGGAAAGGCGATTGCTGAAAAGTGATTTTTGTGATTTGATTGTAATGGTGCCCTTGCGTCAAAGTCGAGAGGAAAACCGTATTTTATCAAATAAAGAAGTTGCTGGTCCCAATAATCGCCTAATTTGTTCTCCCATTCTTGATATTTTAACTGGGATTGAACTATGACTTGACTGGACAAAAAATTGTACTGTTTCTGGCTTTTCACCGCATCATAAAGTACAACCGGATCCGAACCCATAACTATCCCTCTGTCTGTGCTTGGAAGTATTAGGGGACCCAAGGGTATGAAGCCAAATTTGTCCGGAGTCTGCTTTGACCAAAGGTTATATGTGGGGTCATGCTTAGCTCTGGCTATTCTCATTTTATTTTTGTTGGTTGTATGGAGCTCTAGGTCGTATTTATCTTCCCCTTGAAGATTTGTCTCTGGGTGTATTTTCGATACTTTTCGGTGTGCATTTTTCTCGGCATTTAATGCCTCTTGTGCCAATTTTTGACCCGACCTATTTGCACTGTTGTCGTGTGCTTTGTTGTCTATGGCATGGATACTTTTCTTAGCTTTAGTTTTGGGGTTATCATCACCCACAGTAGCGTTTTTTGAACCCTGATTTTGACTGGCAGCTGTTTCATACTGTTGCTGCTGAGTAGCAATGGGAAGGAACCGGTTACTCAGTACTAGATGAAAGCAGTCTTTGTTTTTTGCTTTACCATACACATTGGTTTGAGTTTTATCTATTTTTACACACTTTTCATCTGAAGGGCGGACTGGTACAGTGCTAACTGGCTGTTGGGCTTCCCCACCTACCTTTTTTACAATGTTTTTGTGATTTGATTTACCTAGACCTTGAGCCTGTTTTGGAACTACTGTGCCAAACTCTTGTCTTACTGGCTTGCTTTTAAGCACCTGTGCGTAAGTTTTTCCGGAGTAACGAGCCCAGTCAGCCCTCCAGTTGAAACTACCACTATTAGTACACACATTTGAATACACAACTCTAGTATTAAACATTTGTTGTTTATTTACATATGATATTCTCCCATCCCCTGTTATTACCTCAGGCACTGCCCTATGGCAGTGCATTACTCGTTTTTTGAAATTTTTGAAGACGCCCTGCAATCTTTGGCCATGTGCCTATGCTCTTTGCCCATGGTGTAACAAGTTGCACAAATATGCCTATAGAAAATCCCCCCTGTCTGGTGATCCCTCTGATTTTGACACATTCCCCTTTGATAAAATCTGCAGACACTAGATTTGCCCTCTATCTTGCCCTGTTTTGAATTGTTGTTGCCAAAATTTTGTGCATATGGCCTCTGGGCATGAGCCCTCCTAATTCTATCAATTTTACTGGTATCTGTCCACTCAACTTTCCCTTCCTCCATCCTACAGAGGAGTACTGCATGTGCAGATTTTGCAGATTGCCAACTAAAATCGTTCGCGTCCTCCATCAGTTCACCCAGGTATTCCAACATAGCATTTTTCTTATCTATATTTATCTCCTCCCTAGCCATCATGGCAAAGCCCGACACCCATTGACACAGATTTAAACTGTCATACGACACTCTACTTTTGTTGTTCCCTCCCAAAATAAAATTCTGTGGCCAAGCCACCTGTTTTTTCACCCAAATATTCTCACTCCCCCCCCCTTTGAGACTTAAACTTGCCTGATTCATTGAGCTGTGCAAGTTGCCTGATGCGTTGGTCCACTTGGGCCTGTATCTGGTCAGAATTCTGTAATGATGCCATGGAGGGAACCACCACTTGGTCCAACTCAACTGCACTTGTAGTAGTGGGCGTGAGAGTCACAGCTGTCTGGTGCATCTGCATGTTGCTGGAATCCTCGGATCTCTTATCAGCCATCTGCTGTTCCATGGCAGTCATCCTGCCTCCTAGGCTCTTTAACTCTGCAAGTATCTGCATGTTCAAATCACTGTCCACATTAGGTGCCGATGCCTGAGCAGTAGCTGTCAAGCCATTTTGAGAGTCATTGTCACTATTATTGTCCATGAAAGGGCACTTGCTGTTAATTGGGCGCTTGTGCATGTCCCCACATTTCTTGCACAGGTATTCTTTGGGGGGCATATTTTTAAGCTCACAATTTTTTAGTTTTTCAGAATTGTCTTTACTGCAATAGAATAGAAGCACAGTGTACTTTGATTAATACGAGATCCACTGAAGAGGATGAGTTGTACAGGCTAATGTCGACTAACGAACTAAATGCATCCACTTGAGTAAGGTAGATACATACAGTAACAAGAGAGGTAAAATAAGTAAAATAGAAACTAAAATATAATTAAAATAATATAAAAGCAACTCATCCCTTAACAGTGGCTCCGACAACTCAGAGCAAGTCTCGCATAAACCAAAGCACTAATCCTCCTGGATTCTGTGCTTGATAATCTTCATGAAGGCGAGTCCAGAACAGGAACAACAAACTCTATCAGTACGCCAACATAATTCAACATTGACGGGCATTAACTAAAATCCAAGTAGGTAAACAAATTTTTTACAGTGTGAACGTGTTTCGTTTTTTGAAGAGCCCTTAGGGTACATCAAGCCAGAAATCGAGCATTAAAGTATTTTTCTTCTGTCTGTGGTAGCCTTGTGGTTTCTGGTATGTGCTACCCAGGTTCAATGCTCATAGGCTCTTATGGTCTGAAACTACAAAGACTAGTTTAGAAACATGCATGTGTATTTACATAATGCAATTATTTCACAACATTAACATGCAAACACATCAATACAGTACATTTGGTACTTATGCTCAGCCAAAGATATAATCATGTTTGAATTTTTTGCAAAATATGATAAAGTGACCCTGGAGATGATGAGTAATATGAGGGAGACCCAGGGGTCTCAGACTCAGGGAGACAAGGAGAGAGGCCCCCTACTAGCTAACAAGTGCCAATGCTGTGAACCCCATTGGTAACAAGCTAGAAGCACATACAAGGGCACCCAACCCCTCCCCTGCGCCACAGAGGTTGTAAAGTTAGGTTCGCAGGAGGCCACCCTACTGAGAACACGCTCGCTCCAAATGAAATGAGATGAACCAGGGTGGGAGGAGGGACAAATTTTTTACAGTTCCATAAAAATGGCGTCCTGCCCCTTTAACTTTTCAATGTTGAATGGCTTAATTTGTGGTTTGGCGGCAAAATAAATAGGCAATAGATCTATACCCTATCGAAAGTATTGATGAACAAGAATATCTTTCGCTGTGGTGCACTGATTAGGGTGGGGCCTAATGCTCCACCCCCCCCAATCTCACTGCATGGTGTGAATATTGCACTGCAGCATATTGCATAAAAAGTGACCATGGTATTCTTTTCGGTTTCTGACACAACCATTGGAACATTTTAAAGCATTCCTATATGCATACCTAAATACAAAATATACACAGACATTGAAATACGTTGTGCCAACATTCTGTGCTGTGTTTTGACACAGCTAGATCAAAGGTCAAAGTTGGGGTTTTAAGTCCCGTTCAACAACCAGGGTCATGTTGGGACAGCTCCACAGCATTTGCCACTTCTGGGACTCGAACCCACAAGGGTGACTGCCTGTGGTTAGATGCCAAATTTGCTAACCATAGGACACTGATGACCTTTGGCACAGCTAGAATCTCTAAGTGTCACTGGAATGGATACGTGAGACAAGGACTCTGTAATTGACTTCTCTTATACTTATCAACAGATTTTGTTGAATACCCAGATATCTCTTCAACATCATTCCACAAACTAATTTGAAGTGACTGCTGGAAGATAGATTTAAAGAGACACCTTAACATTTTATCCATTTAGCTTTATATTCAGCTTTGGCTAGTCATATTTAAGTATAGAGCTGTATTACCTCTTGAACTTATGTGATCTCTTTGGATTCCGTTTATTTTAGCAAGATTGCAAACAAAAATAATTAATTAAAAAAAATTAAAAATTACAGGAAATTACATCAAATTTATCTAACATAAAACATTTTTGGAATGATCTGCAATTAATTTTGGATCCACTAGTTTTAAAAGGATTTTTATTGCTGCACGTATAACCAATAGTTTCGTCGTGGCAGAGGTATACACACCTTTAGTGTATTTGTTAGGACAGGCAGACATAAAAAGTGACCGTTAAATTATTTTTCAGTGAATAGGGTCAATTACATTATTTCTGAAAATAAGTATTGCACTTCAACATACTGTATTTTTGACTGAAAAAAAAGAGATAATGAGAAATGGAGTGGTGCAACCTGATGCTACATAATGTGACATCAGCAATTAGTAGGTTTACATAAAACAATGCTCAACCCAAGCTACTCAGAAAACAAGAGAAATTAATTTTAATATGTGGAAAGTTTATCTTCCATGACAAGTTGGAATAATTATGCTCCTTCAAGACTAGGTTCTGTGCTAAGAAAAGAAAAAAAATTCTTCATTATAACTTGCACCAACTGAAAAATGAAAACAGGTAACCTTATCTGGGGATAAAATTAATTTTTCCCTCAAGCCTAATTTTTTTTATGAAATACAGCACTGAAATAGAGTTTTGAGTTGCTTACCATCCCACTGCTGGGGTGTTTATGTGTAGATGTAGTGTACTGAAGTGCAAATTGTAATGATTTAAAGTGAAAATTTAAATAATGAAAGGTATTTTAAGAAGCTCCACACATTTAAGATCATACGTAGTTGTAAAATCCTTGCAATTATATGTCCATTCAATAAAATAGTGTTTTATCTGAGCTAAGGAAGGTGTTGCTATGAAAGTTTAGGAAATTCATTACTGGTTTGACACTGTCCTTTTGCACATTTCCAATCCATTAATGGATTGCTTCAAAATAATTCCAAGTACCTTCCAAGCAACCTGCTCTAAAATCACTGCTCTGTTCCTTCAAGCTGAAAAAGTAGGACACACCTTTTGAACCTGGTGGTTGCCATGCTTAATAAAACCACATTCCTTACAAATGCTCTTGAAATATTGTTATGTAGGATCATCGGTTGAAAAGACCTTGAAATATCCCATTATGGAAATTTGACTTCAGAAATATGGTTCAGAAATATGCAATTAATATTTAATACACTAAACTTTACACTAGATGTATGTAAAACAAATTACAATTACAGTTAAACCTCAACTGACATTCAAAGAAAAAGCTTGATCTTATGGAGTGGTAAAAATAGAAACTGTGTCGTCAATCCCATTAATCCTAATTATTTTGGGTGTAAAATATTGCAGCCAGGTTTTAAGCCACTTAAAGTCGCTGTTGTTACAGATGAAAAACGTCAGCCATGGTTATAATCGGTTTAGTCCCTGTTGCGAACAATGAAAGAAGAAGTAGTTATGTCATACACTCTAAAAAAATTAAAGGAGAGATTTAGAATAAAGAGAATATCATAATGAATGATATGTCATCATGTTCAAACTTAAAGGGCAAGTCGCAAAAGGCAACTTGTATCTTGTCAATTTCAGAGATGCAAGACCGTGTGACACTGGCCAAGTTCAGGTCACTATGTCAGAAAAAAAGGAATTTTGGTTTTTTTTTGTGACAATTTTAAAATTTTATCTGTACTGATATTCTTACATATTCGTAATCCTCAAATATCACTGATTTTAGCTGTGTGAAAACAAAACTTTAAAGATACCTCTGACAAACCTTTACTGGATCAAGATACGGATTCGTGTTGTGAGAATATGTCATAACAGAGACAAACCAAGCTCACTTATATAGAAAATTAACAACCTGTTCACACTGTTAAAATTTACAACCGAAAGTAAATGTTTTAAGCTTCTCTTACATCCTATCATACGTGGATACACAGGTAAGTGTGCAAATATTGGTAAAAAATATGAACGTAGCCTGGTAGTAGGGTAGCAGAGATTTGCACGTGCAAACTGGGTGTATTTTCCCAACAAGAGTGTCACTACTTGAAGATCAAAGAACAGACTGCTACTGGCTACATGTCATACAGTGGGTTTATAATATATATACATGCAAGGTACACGTGAGTGTATCTTACAGCACATGGAAACAATGTAAGTAAATGGGGAGAACCTACAACACTAGTAAGGAGAATGCACGTGTCTAAGTCTCCCTTAAGTTACCCTTGAGATATGGATGCATTTGTAGCCATGCTGCAAGCACACAGAGAATAATGTGCATGCCAATTTTCATTTGTCTGCAACCTCAAAAATCTGTTATAAAATCGCAAGTGTGGCTTAAGTGTCCCTTGCAAATTGGCCGATTTTTCTCTGAAACCCGGACGTACGTGCACGTATGATGGGATGTAAAAGAGACTAAACTCTGTTTTTTTTTCAGTGGTATGGAGAAGAATAGAAAGTGCATCCAATCTGATCATGTGATGTTGGACAGTGATCCGGGAGTATTTGCTTAGGATAAAACTAACCTGAAAGATTCTTAAATTTGAAAAGGAATGCCTTATAATAAATGCCTTATAAACATCAATGAGGATCGGTTTATAACTATACTGCACACTGCAAAAACATTCCTAAGTGACATAAAAATCAAAAAGCCAAAAGATAGAGTTGCAGCCTTTAGAAAGTGCTCCTGATAATTATGTGTTAACCTATGTGACCTGTTTGTTTTGAATAAATAAAAAAGCCAGCCAGAAGTTTTTAAATGGTAAAAACGGTTTAGGCAAGAATACTGTGCGAGACTTTTTCTAACTGCTGTAGGTTCAACCAGGGTCATATTTCTAGAATTCCTTGTACATGGTGCTTAGTCTACATATTTCCATATGGTTGTTTCTGTACGTATTTCATCTCTGCTGCCTAAACCTCATCCTTATGGCTGCTAAAAGAGACCTGATATCTTATCTTACTTGTGCAGGTTGAATAATCGGCCATGTATCAATCTCTTTTCCCCTTCACTACACCAATGTATATCTTATACATTATTTTACCACTTGTTTGTAGATGGTAATATAATGTATAAGATATATTACTATTTGTTTGTAGATGGTGACCTCAGCATGGATAGGGGTTACCTTGATATTAAAGATCCATGAGTCATATGGTGACACTATTGTGGATTAGACATTACAGGTGAAATAGACTATACTCTCATTTTCCATTATGACACATCCATCTATATGACAGTGGTTTTTGCAGGTGCTCTCAGCCCAGATATAATATCATACTTAACATTGGAGTTGATAGACCAGAAATGTGTAAACCAGAGATAAACAACATAATCTGTTACAGACATGAAAATGTGTAAGATTCATGACAATTCATATCCAAAAACCACCAATACCGTTACTAAGTAAAGTATTTACTGTTCTAATGTATAATAGGAGATTAAAATAAAACTTACAAGTACTAATGGTCTTTGAATCTGTTGTCATCCAGTTTATCATGATGTGTGACAAATGTTATTCTAACATGACACAGCTATGTCAGTCAATCTGATTGAATTCCTTGTATAGATGTTGGTTCCTTTGATGATAAGCCCTGGATGAATTTAATATAATTGGTGAAACAGACTTGTTTTGCTGTGTAATTTGAGACTGTTAATAATATTAAAATATAGTTTCATTTCACAAGAAACACCTTCCCAATTATGCCATATGCAAAATTTTACCATGGACAGGGTCAATAAACCACTTAGGCTTGGCCTTTTTGATAAAATTCTATTTTCATTGTTACTTCAAGTAAGAAATATTCTCCCTGGTTCAACCTGAAATGTTTCAGCAATACATTGTTCATCTGGTTAAATGGAAAGCATTTGGCTTATGAGGCAAATTCAATGTCCATAGCACAACTCAAAGCTGACAAGGATTTGTTCTTCTTTAAGATGTCAAATAATAAGCCGTAACACGTGCAAGGCCAATAAATGTAAAAACATTATTCCGAATCTAAGTCATGACCATCAATTCCAGTATATTTTTGGACAGTGATATAAGAATATCAAATGATATTTACGAGGACATTGAATTGTTTCGCTTTAAATCCATCTGATATTACAATTTCATCGCAAAATTAAGAATGATATCAGTTACTTAATTACAGACAAAAATTAAAATAGAAAGCTAATTGCTTACAATATAGTGCTGTTCTCGTAAAGTTCACTGACCTCTGGAATTTAAAAAAACAAGTGGGTGGTGGTTAGGCTTCACAACAGAAAATGTACACGTGAAATATAAAAGATATGTATAATAAAATTATTATAGCTATTAGTTGTTATATAGTTATTGATTCAAGTCACAGCTGAATTAGAGGCTCTCAACTTAACTTTAAACATAGTGCACAATTTGGGTATCTGTGTACTTGTAAAGAAGGGCCTCTACATCTGTAAAGCTGGTAACATAGTTTAAAACGTTTTAAAACAATTGCAGCACAAATCCAAAATGTAGCTGAATTAATTGTTTTAAAAACCACTGTGGTACTTATGATCTCATTGCAGCTAGGTTATCCATGTTTCAACCATGTAGTTGTATTAACTGTGACACAAGTAGAGTTAATATGTATAAATGCACAACATGATATGAAATTCTACAGTGGGGGATTCCCCTTCTTTTTTTCGTCACCTGTGGGAAATACTTTACACATGTGTGATTTTTGTGGCTACACAATACAAAATTGGTACAAACTCTGGTTCATTTGCCTTACTTTTAAAAGGTACCCACCAGTGGTGATTTTTTTCTGCACTGTTGGACCTTGAAAAGTACATATATACTATTCAGTGCACAGATATACCACCCGATATACAATATACGACTCAATGCTAAGTTTGTATAAAAAATTTACTCCTTTAGTGATGGAGAGGAATGTTGCAAGGCATATGTAAACCATAAAGCTGTGGCAAGTAACTAAATATTTCTTACACAATTTTAATCAAAATAGTATTGGCTTGTCTCCATAACATTTTTGCCAATAAAATTCTCATTTTTTGGTTTTTGGTTGGTTGTTACCTCCTTATTAGTATAAAATTGACAATATAAACAAATGAATCCTACCCTTATAAAATAAATTCAGGTTTAAGAAAAAAATTCCCCAGTGGAAATTTAGCTAGAGTGAAAGAGATCCCTCTCTTAATAAACTTGCTGGTATGCAATAAATCATATCCCCAAAATTGTAGACTGGGCAATCACCCATCCAGTAAGTTTAGTGGAACTCTATCACAGATCTAACACTCTTCTGGGGTTTGAATATTATAGAAGATTTTCAAAAATTATTGCTTTTAGAAAAACATTTTTGTTTTGTATTTTTCATATCAAATTATGCATTTGAACTCTAGAATGACTATATTTTTGCAAATCTTTATAAAATGTTTGTTTTGGATTTTGTATATATTAGAGCTGACAGACAAGTACTGGTAGCCAGTGGTTGATGGATTGTTTGCCGAGAAAGGCCATTTGGCCAGAAGTTATACTGTCAATCCAAGCCAGTTACACTACTTGGCTGTTGAGAACATTAATTTGAAGTGATTACTTTTGTACAATTTTTTTCTTTGTGTATTTACATGTTGTTAGAAATTTGTCATTTTATCCTTTCCAAGCTGCAGAAAATGACCGCTCACATTGCTGTACATAATTTTTGCATGTAAATAAATAGCTGCATTGAAAAGGAACCTTATTCCGGTTTTTCCAATTAGTAGAGAAAATACCAGTCTTGTTGGCAAGACAAAATATTTCCCTCTGCAGGAACTTGGACAGAAAAGCTAATCCATCAATTTCACCTCCTTACAACCTGCTAATTAGAACGTTGTTATGTTGTGACGTAACTCACAGTGTAACTGTTAAAATAACCTATCTCAATTTAACCAAGAGATTTATGCTATATTTTTTATGTTATCTGTCCATATGTTGTTCACATTTTACGGAAATAACACTGTAGTGAAACTGAGGGCTACATATTTTAATTGTCTATTTTATGTATTTATTAGTCGACATGAAATATACAATATACCTATGCTGGAACAAGAAATACACAACATTGTCCAGCCCTGAAGGGTATATAATTCACTATTAATCAAGACAATAATTAACATGGTTATAGTGTGAGATAAAATCCAATGTTATCAGACGTTAGATGTCATTGAGTGGAACAGTTTCACTTACAGTTGCAGTTATATTATTGAAAAATTCATCCACCACAGACCATGTGACACTCGCCAAAATAGAATGAATAAGTATGTTCTATTTATCGAGCAAGTTTTACATAAAATTCCATGTTACCAGATGCTAGATCGATAGCATCACTAGGTCAGTGTCCGAGAGGTTGCAAAGTTTGGCATCTGGGCTCGTATTCGCTAAACCTCCTATATTTTTAAGGTCCCTTTATTGAAGGAAGGTGAAAAATCTCCTTTGGTAAGGTGACCTTTAAATTGCTATTCACTAAACCTCCTTTATGGTTTCCTTACCAAAGGAGACCTTAAATAAAGGATTCTTTATTAAAGGAGTGCATCCAGTCATCTGATTGGTTAAAAACATTTGTTCATAAAGGCTCCTTTATCTTTCCCTTACTTTTGTATTTTCTTCTTTCCATGTATATTATTAGTATAAGATTATTGTTGTGATGTGTTTTCTTTTTCCATTTAAGATGATATTTCATATTTTAAGAAATAAATATCTAACTTTTAAAGATTTTTGTATTGCATATGTATTGCAGATTAAAGATTGCAGTTTTTATATTCACAGGTGGCCATGCTTTTTGACATACTTTTTTGCATCTTCTCATTAAATATTCATACAATTTAACCCATAAATCGTACAAAATGGTGGGTAATAAAAGAAAAACATCCCTCATCAGACATACACAGAATAGATATATATCACTCTTGAAGATAAACAATATAATAGTCATTCAGGAAGTTTTCCTATTGTGGCAATAGCCAGTTTTCGCGCAGATACTGTGACACACGTCAAATATATTTTCATTGGGTTTGACGACATATTAACTGAATATCCCAAAAATTTCAAAAAAAGACATATGGTGATATAAATGATGTAGTATGGACAAAAAAGGTGCAAATGTCATAACATTTAACCAATTACCTCAATTTTTAGGTAAAAAGTCAAACCACCAAAACTCCCCTTTATCATAAAGGTAGTCACACACTTACCTTGAAAATTAAGGGGAAAAACCAAGGATTCCTCAGTAAAGGAAGGTTAGTGAATATCAAAATTCAAGATTCCCTTGAAAGTTAAGGATTTCCTAGATTTTTAAGGTTTCCTTGAAAATCAAGGAAAGAAAGTTAGGCTCCTTTGTTTGAGGGAAGTTTAATGAATACAAAAACAAAGGAAGGGGCATGAAATAAAGGAAATCCTTACTTTTTAAGGGTTCCTTGGAATAAAGGAGGTTTAGTGAATACGGGCCCTGATCTCCTAGATTTCACCTTTGTAGGAATATAGTAAAATCCAGCATACGGGAAGTATGATAAAGTCTCTTAATGCCTTAAAACCCATGACTTTAGCAGTTGAGAAAGATGTAGAACCCCATCTTTAACCGTTTGACCCACGAAAGCTGCCCATTTGTATTTTGAGAATGAGTTATCGGATGCACATTTAGTATTTCAATGTCTTGTGGTTCGTGATGGACAAGTTTCATATTTTGTCGAGAGGTTTGTTTTGAGTATTAATCAGTTGTTTTTCATTTACAATTTAATGTACAATGAAACATGAGAAAAGGTGATTTAATAATATTGATATGAAACAAAATCAATGTCTCGTTGTTCTAAATTCATGTCAAGGAGTCATGAATGCACACCCATGATTAACTTTAATTGCAGGTTAGTTTTTACTTTATTCCTTACCCCACTTGTCTCAGTATGTCTTGGCCACTAAAAATATTGAAACTATCTACAAATAGGTCGACTTTTACTGTGTTTAAATATTAGCTATTTTCTCTAATGAGAATATGAACAGTGAGAATCCATTGTGGACTCTTACCTCTGTGGGTTACAAACCCACCATATGACAATGCGTGGGATGCACACATTGCCATCCTGGTATTAGATGTTTAAAGTCTTGACATTAAATATCACATCTACAAGCCTTTAGATCATTGGGCTTGTGGGTTTTACGTTCCCTTTCAACAACTAAGGTTGAACCAGGAGAGGCAACCCAGTGTGTAAAACCCCAATATATAATAACATACATATGTGTGTGGAAGATGATAACTTTAACCACAGTTTTCCAACAAAATTGTCATGTTTGAGGTGTTGGGTTTCCACATAAATAGCACAGGATATATGTTTTCTATTGAGGAAAAGCACATAAAAAATCAAAATAGTTATATATAATCACAAAGTCTATTGAATCAAGATATATCAACACAAAAATGAAGAGGCTTTTGTTTTGTTTAGCTTTTGCCAGGACATTTTTTATGAAAATTAAGAAATGACATTATAAAAATACTCTTAAAAGCTACTTGCAATATGAAAATACATTTTACAAAGTGTTACTCGCTGTCTCACAATATCACAATTTCATCTGACCTTCGAATTTTTTTCAGCTTGTTAGCACCTTAACTGGACAGGTATTAATATGCTAAAATTACAATTTTCAAAATTGAATTTGACTGTAAACTCGATTATAAAGTTTTAAGTCCCTAAATATTATTATAATGATTATATATTTGACTTGAACTGAGGGACTGAGTTGGATATTTTTTAAAACTCTGTAGTTCTTAGCCTACACGTCACATGCTTCATGCTTTACATAAGACAAATTACCTGAGTGACAGAAAGCAAAAAAATATTCTCTTCCAAAGGATTGTCATCACACGTTTTTGGTGTTTACTTTTGACGTAATTTAAAAATATATTTCTCAAGTATTTAGTTACTCTTATCATACAACACATTCCTATAATAAATAGTAACATAAGTCAATATTTACCTAAAAGATGCAAAAAAACAGGTGTGAAATCTATCCATGTAGTACGAGCCACTGGCGGGTATAAAAACCTCATTTGTGACCTTATATTTCTCTGCTAATTCATCTGGATTTAAATGCAAAATGGCCATACCGTTAAGCTCTGTAAAAATACACTGTCAAAATACAGCTGTCAAAATATTTATACAGTATTAGTATGTGTTTACCATTCATAATGCTAACTATCCATAATAGAACCAACCTTAGAACCCATAGAACCCATAATACCCACCTTTAATCTGGATCATCCCCTGGCATTCTCTGTGGTGCTTGACTCCTTTACTGTCTCTGGATACTGGAATTGGTCGAGCTTTTTTTTTGGTTTTGTTGCACCTCAGAGTCCTCTTTGTATGGGTAGATTAAGCGCTATAAAAGTTCAATAGACTTAGAATTAGAAGGCTCCGGGTAATAAAAAGTATATTTCCCTTTGTGTGTATTTCCCAGCACATTCTTGATACTAAGCACAGAATCTTAGTATCAGCTGATTTCCTTCATGTAAACTTTATGAAATCAGCACCTCAAACCGACAGATGATCAATCAGTATATAATTTACTGGGATTTTTTCATTGTGTGAGCAATACTGACTGGCTAAAAACTTGTTGGTTCTGAATTTATAATCATGTCAAATAACTAGGTCAAACAGTGCGCAGTTTCACTGTTACTTGTGAATTTTTTTCTCTAGATTTGCCAGTTAAATAATGCACTCATTCATAAGCAGCTCATTTTAACAGAATGCCCTCCTGTATGGTAGTAGCCCTCAAACCAATGATACATAACGTTCTAAGACGTAAACTGTTATTTTCGTTTATTGTTACAGTGCTGTTAATGTTTGCATATTGCTCCTCCCGATTCAATTCATATAAATTGTCATTTTGATCAGAAATGTACATTTGTCCCATTTTGGAAATATTGTATAAATTGTATCTCCCCACACAAAGCAAAAGATAATTTCCTGTCCTTGCATCTAATCAAATTGGTTTTAACTGTGCTTGTTTGTTTTTACTCTTTTTTCATTTTACTGTCTATTCTTGAAGCATTAGAATACCAAAAAGTAATTTCATACTTTTTTTTTGTTATTTTCACACTGACATCTGAGTTGGAATATTTTTCATCTTCAGTATTACTGCATTGGGAAATTAAAATGTTGATATATTATTTACTACCGCGGCTTTTTAATTTATTTGTTTATCAAATAACATTAAATTAATTAACTGGAGAGGTACTTATATTGTTAGACTTTATTCTGCTGTAACATTAAAATAAACATTACACACTGTAGATATCCATTCCCCAAACGAGGCTCTCAAGGTTAATGATTAAAGTTAAGTGACATTTTAAAGTGTCCATATAAAAAGTACAAAGTCTGAAAGAAATCATATTCTCGGGGCTTATTTTCTACATCTTGACTGATAAAGCAGCTATATCTTAAGCTAAGTATACTTGTAGCTCTTTTGAACTCACTATATAAAAGATAGCTAAAATATTATGTCTTACAGAAATACTTAATGAGGTTATTTATGTAAGTAGAATGATTTATTCACTGTTATCATCATTTCAAAAGTATCATCCATACTTAGCACACTGGTGTTATGGAGGTGTTCCACTGGGGCCAACCCTATAACCAACTCTACAACTCGAGGGTCTGTTTGCAGTCAGGGATCGGGGACAAAAATCTAGAAAAAAGCATGCAAAAATTATGGGTCGGTTTCACTTCCCTGACAGAGGAGGTCTGGAGCAAGATCCCAACCTTGGGTCAGGGTGTTTTTCTCAACAACTAGACGGGAAACTATCAGGACAAGCCGTAAACCCCTAACCGAGTCGGGATCAAACAAACACAATATAAACCCCTTCTGGCTGCTATAACTTGTCATTTATCACTTTTGACAGAAGCTTACGGCCCTGTTGTTTTATTGAATTTTTTTATTTTCATTCTAAATTGCAGTCAAAAAAGACTCATTTTAACCCAAGAAATGCACCTTCCATATAGCCAACACCTTCACCACACCACCATCCTATAGCATCCATTTTCTTGTCTTTGAAGGATCCAGGGCATGACCCAGGGGCTTGGTGGCTTTCTTCTTTTCCCGGGTGGTGGTGGGGGTTGTGGTGAAAGTGCTGGCTGTATGGTAGGTGCTGGTCCAGGGTACAGATGACTTGTTTTATGTCCAGTCTAGTCAGGTTGGATCGGGACACTGCTCCAGTCTTGTCAGTTTGTCACTATGGCTTGTTGTGGCCTGATATAGCTTGTCTGTTAGGGGTTTATGGCTTATCCTGAGATAGCTTCCCATCTAGTTGTGGAGAAAAACATCCTGACCCTAATTCAGGTCAGGATATTGCTCCAGACAAGCCGAGATGCATTACATCCAGTTTGGCAGGTGAAACTGACCCAAATTTTTGCACGCTTTTTTCTGGATTTTCTAACCGATCCCTGACATTGCAAAGCGACCCTAGAGTCATAGAGTCGGTTGTAGGGTCGGCCCCAGTGGAACACCTCCATGAAATATCAAACATGTTTGATATTTTGCTGACCCACCAAGATAAGCTGGAAAACTACAACCGATCCTAACTCTGTAAACAGTGCTCCCAGTCCTTGAAAAATCCATAGTTACTGACAAGACTGCCCCAGTGGAACACCCCCATTACATAACTTATCGTTTTAGTTCTAATTTATAAACATGTAATATTCATTTTAAGATGATTTTTTTTCTAATATGTATAAACATGTCATTTCATGAAATATCCAATTGATCCAGTATTCCCTTGCCCAACTATTGAGTTGCCTTTTTCATAAAATGGGCAATAACATGTATGAAAAATAAAGTTCCATGCATAAAACTATATTATTGTTTTACTGTTTATTGTAAACATTAATTCATGCCTTATTTCATAGTTTTACAAAAGGCAACATATTTTATTATAAAAATGTTAATTATAGTACTAGAACTGTCATAACATAGTACATAAAATGTTAATTATAGTACTAGAACTGTCATAACACAGTACATATTAGATTTGCTGTAAAGTGATTTTATTTCTAATAATTTAATTTAGTCCTAATATATATAAACATAGCATACTCGTTTTACGTTGATTTAGTCCTAATATATGAACATGTCATACTCGCTTTAAGGTGATTTTAGTCCCAATATAACTGAACATTTCATACTGACTTTACGACAGTTTAATCCTAATATGAACAGATTATTTTAGTCCTAATATATATGCACATATCATGCTCACTTTGAGATGATTTCAGTAATAATCTAAACATATCATACTCGCTTTAAGATAAGTTTCAAGTCAGAATAACTTTTATTTTTGTTAGAATTCTTTGGATTTTGAATGTTTTAAATTTTTTTAAGCTTGCATCTTTTCTTCAATGAAGTAATAACTTTAAGCATTAAAATCCTATCAAAATGAATTTCTGGAAGAATATCCATCAATTAAATTATACAAACTAGTTTTGCAATCATTAGACTGTCGTGTTATTATGCTTGGCCTTTAGAATATAAAATCCTACTTTGGTTTTTTTTGATTTCTTGATATTTGTCAGACAGTTTTAATAAATAAAACCAAAATAAATTAAATGACAATATTTATGACAATGACAACAGATACTTGAACGTTTACACATGAACACAATATTCAATAAAAATATAAAAAGCCGGCAACTTTAACAATCATATCTAAAGAAAATATACCCTGTCCAAGTAGTTATTGCCATTATGCTATGCAAATTACATATGAAGTTCATATGTTTTACCTTCAATACCTTATCACATCTTGCCTTGCCGGGATCACACGCTACCACCAAACTGGCTCATCTGCCTTTGAATGTGGTTCGAACACATTTGATCTGTTTCTATCTTGAAAGGATGCATATGGTGAGATTTGCATTTGGGTAGCAATTCAACACAACAGAGAATGTGTTTTATACATCCAATTTATTAATTCAATAATTTAACACCTTGTACCAAATGATCAACCTAGACAATCTTTGCAATGTTTCCTTTGGTGTGCATACCATATGGGGCTTTGAATAAATTAGTTCTATGGTTGTTTTTTTCGTCTCAATACACAATCAATATTGTTTCACCATGTGTACCACTGGTTTTCCTTTATGGGAAAATATAATTTTGGATAAAGCTTGAAAAGTTTTAATATAATATGACAGCCACATAATTTAACCATGGATAATGATAATCAATAAAATATGGATCTGTGACTTACAGAAATCACTTTCCAGAAAAAAGTAGACTGCTTATTTAACAATGCTGTGGATAATTTGTTGTGGTGTGTGTTTCATGTTACTTTATTAATCTGTGCTTATTTTAAGACAGTAAGCTATTATTTTTGTGTTTAAGGCATAGAAAGTACTAGAAACTGTAGAATTACTTACTTGTTTTATTTTGTGTTGAAGTTTTTGGGTTTCTCAAGATTTTTATTTTGTGTGCTTCTTTGTCTCTTAATTTGGAATCAAGGAAAATGCCTCCTGGAAAGATTGTCTCCATGAAAAGCCTCATAGTAAGAATGCCTACTCCACATTTTATATTTCAGTAATACCTTCTATGAAAATTAATCCACAACATTAAGAACAAAATTCACTTCAACCACAAACAGTGTATCATTTTAGAAGTATATAACAATTTGTAATAAGATAAATTAAAATATTTGTTTTGAACTTAAAAACATTAAAAATTTAAATCAAATTTAAACCCAGCAGTAATGCATTTCAGTACTGCATTTTTGCACTACGTTTTTTTTTTCTCATTTTACTTGAGTAAATTTTGAGCCACTAAAAACACTCCTTTTAATATAGTATGATGGGTTAGATTTTCACAGTGAGTTTGTTTGAACGTTAGCTGCTCCTTTGATTAAGTTCACAGAAGATTATTGTAAAGTCATATTGTAAAGAAATGCAAAGAATTAAAAAGTATCCAACTTTACAAATTAAATTGCTTGTTTTGTATTTGTCATGAGGTATTTTTTCAAGGTAGCATTTTTCCAAAAATAATGGAGAGTTGAGACAATGGAAGGGTCGCCCATCTGGGTTTTATATATATATACTGGTGTGGCTCACTCTACA
The DNA here is from genome assembly GCA_964017235.1 of Sabellastarte sp. h YS-2021. NCBI lineage: Eukaryota > Metazoa > Annelida > Polychaeta > Sabellida > Sabellidae > Sabellastarte > Sabellastarte sp. h YS-2021. The sequence continues at coordinate 110,998,909 of OZ024928.1, forward strand.
ATGATCACTGCCAAGAAACAAGGATCTGTTTAATAAATCTTTATATCTGGGCTAGTTCTTAATAAACGATAATTGCTTATTATGCAACCAAATTAAATATATGTAAATTATTAAGTCTTGACTGTTTGTAAAGATGAACCTGTATTTTGAATAAACCTCTATTAATAAAATTAAAATAATTTTTGTAAGGGATAGAAATAGCGTTACTACATGCTGCATTTATTTTTAACTTCCTTTTAAGTAAAATATCATGATATTCAATTGTTATGATAACAACGTGTGACAATTCAGTTAAAAATCCCTATTTCTGCAATAGGCTCAATGGAAAGTCGACACAAATGTACATAGCATACATCAAAAAGACTTTAACAATAATAAAACAACATACTGGTCTTATTTTACTTGTTTTTACTAAATTGCGAATTAACTGTGGTAAAAATATTGCTATTTATGTTCAGTTTTGTAACAAATGATTTTCATATGTTAACTGGATGATTTCATTTGATTGAATTTATTTGAAAAACCTTTTCCCCTTTTTTATATAACCACAAATAACTGAATCTTATCTTTTGAAACCTTTATTTTTTTCAGTCTGGACTGTTTTCCACATTCTAGACTAATTGATATACATATCATCAAGGCATATTTAGTACTTAACGAGGGCCTTAATGGTAGTTTACTACAACAGATAAACATTAAAAAACATATTGATTCAGTATACTCTAACTCTCTCGTGATTGATGTGTTCTGAAGTTCACATAGTGAAGATCATCATCTGTATACGCACACCAATCAAGTTTCACAGTGTTCACCAAACTACAACCCATTCTGAATTAGTTTAGTAACATTCTTATACACCTGAGTTACCACATAAAACATTCTTTTTGACAGTCTACTGTCTATATCGCCAGTTTACTGGTGACTTGCAGTGTTGCCCTTCTTCTGGCTAACATTTTGGGATCTGGTACAGCATCGTCCTCAGCAAATAAATCTGCAGGATCTGCATTCAAACCTGGCAACCCCCCGAGTTTGTTCTGTACTTGCATTGTTGCTCTTCTCCTGCCCAGGGAACTGGCATCAGGTATCATCCTCTCTGATGTATTTTTGGGCATGTGTAATGATGCCCTCCGTAAAAAGAGTAGCTCTGGGGTGGGGATGGCTTGTTTAGATGGATCCGGAAGAGCGCCTAATTCATCATCATCTTCTTCTTCATCTGCACTGTCTTTCTCCCCATGGCTGTCCTCACCGGAGCTATCTGTCTTCAAGTGGGTTGGTGTTTTAGAAACCACTTTACTAGAAGCACGGAGCTCCTTCACTTTATTCATGCTGTACTCCCCTGAATCAAAGAACACTCTCTGAAATAGATGGAAAGGTACAATGGAGGTATGATTAGGTATATGGAAAATTTGGAGACCAAGATCCAAGCCTGTTCTCTCCAGTTCTATCCATTTTAAAGGAGGCACAGATCTGCTTTACTAATATTCAACTAAATGCTTTATACATATCCATAAAGGGTCTGGTGGAAAGGTAACTTGTTTTGTTTTTATTTTGGTATTTTTAAATCCTGTTTACCACCAAAATTTTAACGGTAATATAAGATGACAAACAATCATCTAGTGTGAAACGAAAATCTATACATTGTGGTATATTATTGGGCGAGTGATTGTTCTTTAAATAAATCTGTGTTTTAGAGTTATAAAATGTCATTCTAAGGCTAGACTTTCCTCAAATCTTTTTGTCTTAGGTATTATATGAGGACTAAATGACTTTTTTTCAAGAATTTAGTGCTGTATTTCATCAGACAGTAATATCCCCACCCATCATGATGGATTCATAATAATTCATAGTATGTCAGATATGGTGGAATAAGAAATACAAAGACTTGGAGCAAGTCGAATCTAAGGCTTACACACTTGTTGCGCTTCAATGATGTAGCCAAATCAATTTTCTTCACAGCACATATTATGATACTTAGCAGTGGAACGTTGTTATCTTAAGAATAATAAGGCATGATGGACATTTTTAAAATAGCTAAATACTTTAGTTGAATGTTTTGGACTGACTTATAAAAATAAGGTGTTTTTTTCATTTTAATCAATTCATAGAAAGGTTTAGAGTTTGTAACGTTGTTGCACATTAAAAGTAGTAAAATGCAGTCAGTACGTGGTGAGAGCAATCTGTTTTAAAAACACATGTGGAAACTTACCCCTTTGGATAGTCTCTTTTGTAGGAGTTTGGAGGCTGCAGGTTTGTTTCCAAGTGAAGGATATTTCGACACCAACTTCTTCTCTTGCTCTTGAAGGACATCTCCGGTCTGCAATGCACAATGTGATGCCATGTATTATCAAATTCCTGGGACAATGGTTTCTTACTTTACCCTCAAAACTGATTAAAATTTAGCTGCATATAAAGTGACACTGTTGTTGGCCCTAATAGTTATGTTTCAATACTTTGGTTCGCTGATGGCCAATGGTCTTCAATGCAGATCCTTCTCCACGACTAGATGGGAAAGTATCAGGACAATCCATCAATCAATAACACTGTTTTAAATATTATATTTTACTTTTGTATAAGTCTGGTGTTAGGTGTTTGAATACTAGTACTGGACCTGAGATTCTTGAAGTATCCAACTCAAAGTAACATGTAAGATTTACTGTGTACTGATATGACCACAGCTTTAAAAAGATATATATAGCCCAACATTGATTGCTGCCAACCTTTTATAACTACCCGTCATGTTAAATTTACTGTGTACTGACCACAGCTGTTATAGGTCACATATAGCCCGACTTTGGTTGTTATCAGTCTTTTAAAACAGCAGTCACGTTAGATTTACTGTGTACTGACATGACTATAACTGTTAAAGGGGACAGAATGCCCAACGATGCTTGTTAAGCTTTTACAATTACCATATCATCTGTACAATGTGCCAAATTATGTCATTCCTAAACCCAAATAAGGTAACCTATTATCTACTTTAATTACCAAATATTGTCAGCTATTATTATTATTAAATGTGTTGTTAAATAACTATCCCAAGATTATGAAATTAGCTCTAAAGGGAACCTTTTGTTGCTTTTTCTGCACATCGGTGAAAGATCTGTTAGTTCATGTAAACAAGCAAGTTTCTTGGTCTAGGGAATGTATTTGACAGGAAATTACCAGGAAGAAAAGGTAACAAGATGCCCCATTAATTATTTCTCCCTGCTTTACGACCCACAGGTGAAGTCTCATACCTCCTGTGTTTATAGTGACGTCACAAATGTGAGTCTTATAAAATGATCTAGCTATTAATATCAATGCGGCAACAAAACTGACAAGGCGTCAATGAAAACGTTGTAGTCATAGACATTGTATAAAATAGGCTATCCTGTGGTTGTAGGCTTGTAGTCTATGGGTCTATTTCTATGGTTGTAGTTGTAGCATGTTTCCCACACTTTTGCTGAGCTCATCCTCAAGAAGGTTTCACAAACAAATATAAGGTGTCCTTTTAATAAGCAGAACATTTCTAAATTAGGCTTTATCAAATGACCTCGCTTTGTACTTGAGACAACAAGCAACTGAGAAGAGAGAAGGCTTCCAAACAGATGTTCAATTTCTCATCAAACCAAAATAATTTTACCATACCCATATTAACCCTTATGCAGGAATTTCATCCAATAGAATGTATATAGATATATATTTATGTCTACATATATCAGCTTACATCCTTATCTGTAATTTGTAGCCAACTTGAAGTGTGACACATATGAAGTCATTTAAATATTCCTGGCCCATCTTGGTTTAAATGACGTTCACGCTTTCCTTGAGAAATAAAAGCATTTATTAACAAAGAAAAAAAAAGCGTTACAATAAAAAAATTGCTAATTATACATGGTGAGAGGCAAGAGGGGACACAGGTTTTCAGGTCAAATACATTTTTGGTGAATTAAAAAAAAAACTTATTAATTATGTATAAGCAGTACATCAGTATGCATCCTTACGCGTGCATGTGAATCAAATGCACGTTATTATTGTAAATATGTTACAGTTTTGTTGCAATACAATACCTTTCTACTGAGGATGATACGCTATACCAGATCCCAAAAAGAGGCCAGAAGAGGGCAGCGAGGTAAGTTACCAGTAAGGTGGTGATTGTTAAAAATGGGTAACTCAGCTACATTCAAACGTTTTATCCCCTGAGTGACTTAGTGATTATCAAAAGTGACCTTTCTGTCAATTAGCTTTCAGTTTTGTGGTAATTGTAGTGAGTGGTTTTGTGGTAGTAGAGCTCATGCCAATGTATTTGATTGTATGACCTGACAGAACCATAATTTTAGTCCATTCAGACCATTCTGATCAGACACCCCGATATAGCCTTGCTTAAGGCTCAAATTTGCATATCTTTTCAAACATGCACACAGATATTTGGTATTCATAAAGCACTCATACATGTTAAGAGATAGAACCTAATTAGCTGTGTGCTGCTATAAAAGTCAGTACATGTATGAGTACATTATAGAAACTGAAACTCCATTATCTGAACTGGAAACTGTCCCTAACTACAAAGAAACTTGAGCCTTCAGCAAGGCTAACCCCGATATACCCATGTTTGAAAAGCTTGTCTATGAATGTCATACATCTTTCACTTTATAAAGTGTGTGATCATTTAGTTTTGGGATGTGTACCAAAAGTCACCCCGAATAGCTTGAGCTATTAAAACTTATCTTCGCAAAACCCCTAAATATATAACTGTTTTGGAAGGCTATGATAGATTAGTCACTACATGATCGACTTTCGACTTACATTAACTACACGTACAACAAATGCAGCACGTTTTTGAAGGAAATTGTTTGCTGTACATACCACAGGAAGATAAAGGTTTCTGCGAATCTTAAATGTCCCATGCTGCTTCTTTTTTTTCCTTCTTTTTGTTCCAGGCTAGAAATATTCTATTAATTGTGTTTAGTGGAGGCAACTTTATAGAATATTCTCAAGTCTGAACTGGCAGACACAAAAAATGGTATTGATATTATTTCTTACCAGTGGAGTTCTACGAAATCATTATATTTGGACCTGAGCGCCAACACTGGATATCAAATAAAAGGAAAAGTGACCACAAAATTACAGATGTAAGTTTCAGGAAAAAGATTATATTTTAACATACAAGTACTAAATATTTCCAGCAAGACCTATATTGCAATGTGAGAGAAAACTTAGTCTGGCTCCGGTCCCATCTCCTTCAGAAGTGGCCTGGAATTGAATCTTAAGAGAAGTTTGGTGGCTAAATGCTCTTAGTAGATGACTAAGTCCAGCTTAGCACATGAGTTTACCTGGATTATGCACTCGTCACAACATGTGTTAAGAATATAACAAAACATACTGATTTTACCTTCAGTACCAGCTAACATATTATTAACCTTTCACAGGCTACAGTTATCAAAAATAATAGTTAGAGGTCAGGGGTAGATTTTAAAACACGGACATGGGATTTTTCCAGTAGTTTTAACGAGTGGGGCATAGAGAAATTTAATTACTTTCATCCTTTATTTATTTCCGTATGTACACATTTACATTAACGATAAGATAAGGGGATAATTAAGTGGAAACCATTTTCACTTAAAATGAAATTAGTGGAACACATAAAATTGAATATTAATTCTTTTATATTACAAATATCTGTCGCAAGAAAAAAAAATAACAACATGAGGTATATCAGTGTTCAATATGTACTTTCACAACTGCCTTTTAGTAACAAGGATAAATTTCAAATTAGTGATATTAACATTTCTCTAGAATTAACTTTCCAAAAATCCTACACAAAAATTATCGTTTACTATTTTTCAAATAGTAGATTACGAGAATAGGTTAAAGAAAGCTGCTCCTTAATCACATTACAGAATTATTCTACTTACACAGTTCTTGTTAAAACGGTCAGTATTTAAACAGGCTTGAAACTTTTATTTAAAACCTGCACATCATTAACTCCTATTCTTGTTTTATGCAAGTTAATTACTGCAACAAAGCTGTTACATTATTATTACTATCATTATTATGTTAAATTATCTTATATATGTTTACATTATTATGTATCCTCGTTTTATCTTTATAACTATTATTATTTTATTATTTACAAATACAGTGCACCAATAACAGCATACATTGCATTGTACAATTAAAGAAATTAATCTATTTATCAATGCAATGCTTTCTATATGATATGCTGTCAGTTAATTTGGCATTAAGTTATCTGTCATAACATATCATCATTATATAACACCACTGTTATATCTTTTTAGAAAGATGCCAAAATGTCTTGCACCAACAAATATGTCTGGTAACGAATGGCACGCTGCTCGGCTTTTGTGTGAAATCTGAAAATCTCATCATTTCTTCGTGCCTTCTCTTGGTCACTCATGCTGAAGATCGATCATAGGCCAAACAGTCATCCACCAGAATGTCCCTCAACCTGCTACATTCTTCTTCCAGAAAAAGAAGATCTAAGTCTACGCCCATGTCATCAGTTATTCCAGTATATTCATCTAAAAGAACACCATCCATCATATTTTCTTCTTTGTGTGGAACATCCTGGTCAGAGTCAGCAGGCTTCACCAATTGTTGAAGGCATTGTGATGATGTGACGTCACTTGCCTTGGTCTTAGACTTCCTCCTATTTAGAATACAGCCGAAAAATTGGTTACAGCTATAACCTCTCGACTTCACTTCACTACTCTTGGACTTCCTGGTTGGTTTTAGCTCCTTTATAAGTCTTCTAAAACGTCCAAGTGTTGTTACAGATTCCCCCATTTCCTGTTCTATTTTCATACCCTTGGTTATGTCTTCCATATAAGGAAGTTTCGCCAGGTGACGAGGGTCCACTGGTACATAGCTGGGCAAGGAATTCCTTTCGGCTTCCACTAATGTATCAACATCTCCGTTTGCATAGTTGTCAGTGGGATATTTTATTACACAGCACTGAATGTTTCTCCGTGCACTATTCCCCAGATAGCATTCCACCATCGGACCGACGTTGGCCCAACGTCGGCACATCCGTCGGTCCGACGTTGGGCCAACGGCTTTTTGACCATTGGGCCAATGTTGGCCCAACGTCGGCAAGCCACCGGTGAAAATTATATTCTATTTATAGCATCAGCCAATCAGATGATGTTCATTGATAACTTTTGTAGTGTGAATTTTTAATGAGAATATTATTTTTATGTGTAAAATTGTTAAATGGTTAGTTAAAATTTGTGGGCTCACTGAAATATGATTTTTAGACATACCATAATAAATATTTTTTTCTAAGTTACCCCAAATCCCCTATTATTGCTCGCCACCATCTTGAATAAAAATCCGCCGTTGGCCCAACGTTGGCAAAATATAGACATCTAACCTGAGTGTTGGTTGGCAAGCCAACGTCGGCCCAACGTCGGCAAAATCTGTCGACCATGCGACCAATAGCCAACGTCGGTCCGACGGCGGAATGCTATCTGGGTCTTCATTCTCAACAACAAAGACTCGTTACTTCCAGGGATGTTTCAAATTATCAAACAAGATTTAAACAGCAATTGTAATTCCGTGTCTAAAGCACAAAATAAGAGTTGTCAATGTTGTCAACATAGATACCGCTGCAACTGTGACGTTGTACGTGGATATGACGCAACTAGACGTGTCCAGTTTATCCTGGGGTGATAGAATCGAATTTGCAAATAGGGTGATTGGCTCTCAGAAATTATAACATGTTTAAATATATTGCTGTTTCTGACTTTTGACAGTCTTTATATTTTTGTACTTTGATATGACGTCAAAATGCTACACGTTAAACTTAATCATAATTCGCCCAGTGATAAAATCATTCTTTCGGGACATTACAATTTATTAAACATTAAAACAAATTTAATAATAATATAAATTAGCCATTTTTATATAGGATGTGCTTTAAATAGTAATAAATTGTAGCAAACTTTTAAATTTGTCTAAGAAGAGTAGCAAAATATCCACTGTTTTTTGTCGTTTAGAACATGGAGGTTGATTACAGAAAACATCAAGATAACGCAATGACTTCATGCAAAGGGTTTATAGTGGGGCCTTTGTCAAATATAGTCAACTGTATAGTCAAGTTACCTCTTTTCCAGAGTAACTTATTTCCTTTTACCCATTCTTACTTACATGTTAAACACAACAGAGTTTTCAATGTCATTTTTGTTACACAGTAATAAACCTGGATTTTCTATGGGTCCATATTGTATCCACTATGTTTGAATCACGATCTCTTTTCCACGATTATCATTCTGGGAGCTTCAGCTAACCAATTAATTCCAAGAATTATTAAACCATTTGTCATTACCTGGCAAGTTGAAATTCCATGTTTTCTGTACATGGGGCAAGATAATCGTGTTTGCAAGACTCCAAATAATCAACCTATTACAAGAATATTTTAATTGTTCAAGGATTTTAAAAATATTTATTGAAAGCTAAATCACCCCAGGCTTAAAGATGTATTATAAAAACCCTAGTATAAGCACGATTTGTGAGGGGCCTGCTACTGCAGTTGGAGGGGACCTTAAACTATAGTCTCCTATTTATTTTGTTTCACATCTTGGTTATTGTTGTTTACCAGATCTGACCAATAGGAATTATGTTTACACTCCATTGACCACAATCAAACTGACCTTCTGCCATATTTAATTTGAAAGTCAATGGGAGAACAAGTTTTGCCCGCCACCACTGCCCTGGTACATTGCAATGTATTCAATGCCCAGTGGGCGTTTCTGTTTCACTGGATTGGTAGGGTTATCCCTGCTGTGCGGATGATGATTAGTTCTGGCTAAATGTCCTTCTATAGTCCTGACCCCTTGTGCATGCCCGGCCAAGGGAGTTCTCCCATGAGGGATTGATATAGACGGCAGAATTATCGGGTTTAGGTTGGGCCAGACTGACCCTGGTTCCCCCTCTTAATTTTGACTTCTTTCGACCAACTTTGACCTTTCGACCTCCATCCACTTGGAGGAGTAATGAAGGATCCTGTGACGGGTGATGTCCCCTTAAGCTGGTCCCTTAAGGTTTTTGCTAGATGTTATCCACTGTTCACAGTAACCCTCTTGGGCCTGGACCCCTTATGCCTGTCCCAGCATAAGGGAGTTCTCCTTACCAGGGATTGATATAGGTCCTTGAAGTATTAGGGATAGGCTGGACCAGGCTGACCCTGGCTTCCCCCTTCAGATATTATCACTTTCGACCTGAATTAGACTTTTCGGCTTCTTGTGCTTGATGTTTATATGTTAACAAATATGTAAACGTAACTTTACTTAGACTTTACCTAATGTGGATGTTAACAAATATGCAAACGTAGTTTTAACTGTGTCTTCTTATACTAGTCAACATTCTTATGTTTATGCACTGTCTTGCTTTCTGTGATATATACCATTATGTTGGTGGTTTTAAAAATTTCTCATCATTCATAATTTTTAAATGCCTTATTTTAGTCATATGTGTGTGTATTAATACTAACTTGTAAATAAATGCCTCAAGATTATCCTCACTTTAACCCTATGACCCCAATGACCTTTGACCTCATACCATCTTGACCTGGTCTAGCTCCAACTGCTTGCATTATTCACAAAAAATATTTGAGACCAAATTTAATGTCAGATTCGATCTCAAACTTAAGATTGGTATATTATTGTCTCCCATATTAAATGAAGTAAATATTATTACTTTAATGGTGTAAGTAGAAATAATTTACAGCATGTATGAATACTTGGCCTTTAGTTTTGTCACAATTCTCACCAAAGTTTTGTTTTTAAAAGTACCTTACTTTGAAACAGTGACAGTGTTTCTTAATACATAGCAAAAGAGAAAAAGATCATGTGACATGCAAATAAAAAAATAACCGACAATTTTTCGACTTTTTTATTATATAAGGATTATTATTTGTCTTATGAATTATAATAAATACTCTGATCATTGTAACTGATTTACCTGTTTGCATGTTTACATTTTGTTTACATCTGAAAGACTTAAGACTGGTCTCAAATTGATCTCAGCTAAGAACCTGTTTGTCAATACAAAGTTAAGTCTTGATCCTAGCTGAGACTAAATCTGAAATCTGGGACTTTTTCTTGTCCCAGGGCTCATATTCATAATGCAGTCCTAAGTCTGATAAAGGGTGTGTATGTATTTGGAAAACAATGTGAACTTTCACATTTTTGTCTTCAGTCCAATATTCAGAAGTGGGCACCGTGTTGAGGTGGTAAACGTACTTGGCTCCTCTTCTCTCGTGCTGAGTTTGATTCGCAGTCCAAACACAAGTGGGGAAGTTGGTAGTTGTTTGCCAGTTTGAATGGTTTTCACTACAGAATTTTGACTAACTAGTATGCCCAGTTTCCCTTCCCCCCTTTCAAATACCCTACCCTTATTTATTACGTCAAAAGCAATGTTAAACTAAAGTTATTGAAAATAAGTCGCCGCTAAGGCTAGGGGTTTACCAGGAATTGGGGAGACAATCTCAAGACGCAAAATATGTGTTTTCCAAAACAATACCAAACATTGTTATCTTTTTGACCACATACATCACGTGTTGTGTCTATACTTTAGCATTACAAAATACCTGATCCGAGCAAACAGCTGAGTCAAATATACCATTATATTTTGGTATGAAACTGTTACACTGTAGCTTTAAACAGACTGAACTGAATTGAATATCAATGGATGTAGGCTATTGTATTCAAGTTGTAACTGTAAATATATGTTTGGTGAAACAAATGATTGCAACGAGATATATGCATGATATGCTCGATTGTGTGAATAAGTAATTATTCAGCAAGAAGTCATTTCATAAGAAAACTATCTCCTACAACCCATACTGTGTGTTGTTGGCCTGATTTTTTATATTTATTTTCTTTTTGTACAAGTTTACTATTCCAGTGGCACTGTTACAGTTAGGCCAGGCCACTTCCTTTGGGGCATAATGATCTAACTGACCCCAAATACCCCATCAAATTACAAGTCCATACATATTTTAAACTGGCTCCTGTGGAGGGTCCACATCTAAATGTGAGAATTTGATTGGCTAGAAGTTTCAGACTTTCGCACTTCTTAATATAGATATATAATTATAGACTTGATATATAGAATTAACTAACAACGTTGATGTAGTTGTTGCTAATAGGCACTTTAAGGATGTTGATTTTGTTACTCGGTGTTGGAATAATGAATAAAGATACACACAGTTTAGTTAGAATTTACCTTTTCTGTCTGCTTTTCTTCTGTGGTAGTTGAGTCATTCTCTTCCTCCAACATCTCAGGCTCTTCAGAAATGCTGTTTTTATTATCCATAGTTTAAAACTGATCCACTGCTATGTCACACTATTGTACAACTTATATTTAGGTTTATGTTAGAATACACTGGTGCATCTATTATCCTCACAACAACCTGCTCTGCACATAAACCAATGTGTACTTACAGTCTGCCTTTTTTCTCATATATGTGTGTTTCTAACAAGACACCACTTTGTTTACAATACTTTTGTCATTACTGCTGCTCCCAGTGTGTGGCAGAACAGCAATGAAGTCCTGTCCATATGTACAGAAGTAATTGTAGATATCAAATGAATGACACAGGTTCAAAGTGTGAAGTGTTCACAGACTGATAAAAACCAGGACAGTGACTAGTATATTTAAAAATAAAAAACTTCTCCCACTATCTGGTCTCCTCTTAATGGCTCACTATCACTACTGATGTTAAAGTCAGCCCAGTCCAGTCCAGCAAACCAGCTGTTATTTTGTATAAATGAACAAAAGACTGCGTATATGTTTATATTTGTACACATTGAATCCACCACATTTGTTGATGTTTACTATGAGTCCTTAAGAGTTTCTCAGTTTTTGTTTTTTGTTATTGTTTTTTTCACTGCTTGCAGTTTGTTATTTCTAGACTGATAACAGATGACACATGTTTATATACTTTGTTGTTTAGTGGTAAAAGACCAAAAGATGATCAAATGATCACTGTCCCTGGTGCATATATCTGTTTACTGCACTATTAGTAATAGAATACATGCCATTGTGTACATAGGTAATTATAGCGTGAGTTATCCTTTTTATGCTGACGAGGAGGGTAGTTTGTGTTGAAATAATGATGGTACACAATTATGGTGGTCAATGAATGGAAATGTGAATGCAAAAGAGTAAGCATGTAAAAGGCCTTTTTAATTCAGGTAATAGACTGTTGGCCAATATACCATCAACTAATGACCATCATAAAATGGGATTATATGAACATCAATAGGGATTCTGTAGAAATCCACTCATAAAATTACCATTATGGAATCAAAACACAACTGCATACGTTTTCTTAAGGTTTTTTTTTTTTCTTCTCTTGCACACTGGATATGAAATTCAACCTTGACTATACTTTATACATGTAAAGCTGTCATCATATTTTAGACCTTAATTTCAGATTACAGAACACATAAACTTCCAAGAATTGAGTGTCGCCAAGGCACTATCAAATGACGCAGCTTGAAGTTTGGCTTGCATGTATAGCAATAAAAGCCCAAAATGAGATCCAAGAAATTTATTGTTTTATCACCAAATTGGACTCTTAGTAGTTTTTGGTCAGATCAGTTGACTTCAGAAAAGAAGGCCTGGGTCAAATTTTGCACACAACTGTTGTGGTCTCGGGAGAAGTTGTTGACACTTCTGGTTATTTGATCAGCACACATTTTTAGTTTTGAAAGATAGTAGTAATTCTTTGACAGTGGGAGATCAATTCAGATAACTGTCAAATTAAAAATTTGACACTGACATTGAAAATGTTTCCATTTCAATTACACCGGAATCCACTAAGTTCAACCTCAAACTGAAAACAATTCTCCTCAACCAGGTATTCTAAATAACTGGGTACTTTTTAAAAGAAAAGACTCTCTCACAATCTGATGTTTACTTCTACATTAAAAGAATTCTACCTTCCAATTCTAATCAAAGGTGCTCAACTGTAGAACCAAAAATAAAACTTACCATGTGCAACAACCTTAATTTGAAAATTTTAATTACTTTAATGTAGCTTTTATAAGCTACAAGCTTACCATGTAGAACTGAATGCTGATCTCGGATGGTCGCAGGCCTCGGTCAACGTCCAAGAAAAATAGGCGTCTAGTACTGACTGGTGCCTCATGGCGGGGGGGGGGGGGGGGGGGTGAAATCCATCGTGAAATACCGCATGATCTCCCTCCTTTCGAGTTTTAATGAGCCCGTACCCCCTCACCTGTGATATAGCAGGGAGGCAGGGTGAGACTCTCTTCCACATGTGCTACAATAGCTTACCATGTGGAACTGAATGCTGAATCCAACTGTTCGGTGGAGGAATTATAGCTGAGACTGGAGGTATTTGTAAGAAGCCAAAAACCAGAATATTTGAATGAATGACAGAACTAAAGCTGTCTGGATTTGAAGGGCTAAGTACAGCCGTGCTCACTCAAACGGTATATAGCCCCAAGGACATCACCACGAATGAAAACAAGCCCTTGGTTTGAAACATCTTATCGACTTGTCACCCTTATCATGAGATTATGGGATCGCCTGAATGAGTACCTCATACATGTTAAATACTGTAACTGAAATAAAAGATGAAAGACCTTACCCAAACATCCTGAGGAGGTAGACATATACCTAGACCCTGGGATTTAGACTCCTGAAGACTTGGCTGCAGAGGATGTGCCCCCCTCCTTTCTTTCCAAAGATAACTAGTCTGAGGGGAAAGGTCTAGGACTTGTTGTGCCAATACTACTGGACCCAGATACATATTGTTGTTGTCTGACTAAGTAAGATCTTTTAGGTACAAACTTTGAAAATTTGAAAATGTGAGTTTTCCAGTGACAAGCTTGCATGATTTGGTCCACCGAAACCCCACTGTAAAAGGCCTTAGAGGCCACAAAGGCCCTAATATCATGCGCTTTAACTTGGACTAAGTCCAAGGCTTGTTGATATGCTTGTGACAAAGTAAGATAGTTTGTTTTAGCCAAGAAGAGACTGTAGCATGTCTGATGTCTGAGGTATGTCTTTTCTTAAAGGAGATAAAGAGAAGGGATCAAGATCCTCTTAGATCTTTGGTTCGATCCAAATAGTTCCTCAGGGCCCGTACCGGACACAAGGTCCTGTCTTCTTTGAATTGTCTATTTACAATGGTAGTTAGAGCAGGAATAGTCATCGGAGACACACTTGAGAACCTTTTCTTGCTAGTTGGTTTTTGGCTATGAAATCTGAAAAAAGGGAACAAAGCAACCTTTTCCCATTGGCCTAAATTAGATTCTTTGTTTGCAAACCAGGCATGAATTTTGCTACAGTGCTTGCCGGAGGCCAAAGCTAGCAAGAAAGCAGTTTTGAGGGTAAGATGTTTGAGGTCTGTGTCTTTCATAGGCTCAAATGGTGCTTTGGTGAGCTCATTAAGTACAACAGAAAGGTTTCATTTTGGAAGGTTCCTGGAACTTTTGGGGTGATCCCTGTGAAAACTGGAGAGGAACCTATTAAGGTCTGAGCTTTGGGAAATATGGAGCCCCATTGGGCCCAAGGTGTCAACAATGGCCGTCCTATAACCATCAATGGTCAAAGGGCGCCTGTTTAGGTCTTGGTACAGGTACATGAAGAAGTCTGAGACTTGCTTCACAGCAGACGTGGAGAAATCCACCGAATTTTCTCTGCACCATTTCTCAAAACAGTGCCCACTTTGACTTGTAGATGGTCCTTGTTGAAGACCTTGAGAGGCAGCAATTGTCTCTGCCACCTCCACAGTGAAACCTTGTTCTTGGAGCTGTCCACTCCTTGACACCAGGCGTGGAGCTTGAGATGCTGTGGGTTGCTGTGAAACACATAGTTGTGGGACTGTTTGAGAAGAGTTCTTGACACTGGTAGTTAAAGTGGGATCTCTGTCGAGAGCTGCACTAGTTCCCAAAACCAGGGCATCCCTGGCCAGCCTCGGGCTATTACAATGATGAGGCAGTTACAATGCCTGATTTTGGATCACACCATGAAGGAGAGCCATGGGAGGGTAAGCGTAAGCAGAGAGACCCGACCAGATTATGTTCAGAGCATCTATGTCCCAAGCATGTTGATATGGGATGGAGATACATACAATGGAACTCTGTGGTTCAGATGAGTGGCAAATAGATCTATTATACATCTGCGGATGCAGTGACCATTCTGTTTATTGGACTGAATAGACGGTAGCCATCACATTGAGGCACCCTGGAATGTGCCTGGCTCTTAAGAGTTATCTGGGAATGATGGCACCAGGTCAAGATTTTCCACAGGAGAGATGCATCTCCACCGAGTGGGTTCCTCCTTGTTTGTTTATGTAGGCTACTACTGCTGGGTTGTCTGTAGCAACCAACACTGTTTGGTTTTGGTACTGGTCCTTGAACCCTTTCAGGGCCAGATAAACCACCTTCAACTCTAGAACATTTGTGTAGCCTTATATCCCTATCTGACCACAGACCTTTGTAGAGACTTGCTCTGGGTGAGCGCCCCAACCTTTGTGTTGGGGGTCTGTAAAGATTTGTATACTGTGGTCTTGGGGTGAAGATCTGCACACTTCATAACGTTTGAGGGATTTGCCACTACTCTAGGAGAGCTGAAATGGTCTCTGACCAAGGAAGGAGGATGTCCAATGACTAAGGAAAAAACTCCAGTGCTCCTTGAGGAGAAACTGAAAGGGTCTCGTGTGAAGGCGTCCCTCTGGGACCATTTTCTCCATTGAGGTGATCAACCCAGTTAGCGACATCAAACATCTTAAAACATGTTTTGACTTTAAGTGTAGGAACTGATCCTGAAGACTGAGCCATCTCTCTGAGTGGGTTCTACAAGGGCTGAATCTAGGTGGTATTCATAGCCCATGAAACGGAAACGCCTGAATAGGTTTCGGTTTGGACTTCTCCTGATTTATTATCCACCCTAAGGACAGTGTCGGGTACTTCCCTGGGCTTTGGTGGAAGGGGATGTGAAGGTGACGACAGACAGGTCTATTGCAGACATTCATTTCCCTGGAATCAGAGAGGCCCTGATGGAGTTTCACCTTTGGTGAGGCTGGGGACTAGAAACATGCGACTGTAAAACCTGAGAGATTTTACATATCCCACCCTTTAGGTTCTTGACAGAAGAGACTGGATGTAAGAGGTCAGAGCTAGATCTTGATGGGCCTTGTATCCTGAGTGAATCAGGGGAACTCTGGCTAATTTGGATTGGTGATGAATGGTAGAACGTAACCATTGGAAAGAATGTTTAACACCTTGTTTGAGCATTTGTTTGTTTGCCAGTCTCTTCTGAAAGAGTGGAGGAGACCTCCTACTGGTGGACTGAGGGAGGCTGAAAGGAGTAACTGGGAGGAGGGGTAAGACCTAGGTAAGGGCAGCCACAAATTAAGGGTACAGAGATTTTGCCTTGCCTGAAGCTCAAACTCTTTGACTACCAGTAGGGGATCTAGCCCTTAGAGGGCCCAGAGTGACTAGAGGAGATACAGATTTGTAATCTTGTAATTTGTCCTCAACACAAGGTTTTCCCAATATACCCACTAGTTGAACCATGGGTTTTATAGATTAATTTTCAGACAAATTAACAGCCTGCAAGCCCTGTTTAAATTTATCAAAGCATCTTTAGTTGAGGACTGAGTGGGAGCATAGCTGAAGGGCCCTTTGGCCTAAGCTCCTGTTGGCCTGCCACATCATTCAGAGTCCAGACTGTGGAAGACCTAGGCATACTGGCCCTGGTAAGGGAGATTAAAAAACTGCCTAAGTTTTAATGTCCTCGGAATATGGTTAGGGGTAAGGCAGGCACTCTACTTCCCTATAAAATACAGTCTGGGCTGAATGAAGGACCTTGTTCAGAAGAAGTCCTCTTCGGCTTGAGGACTTTTGACTTGCACTGAAGCCTCAAATAGGTGATATTTAATACAAGACTTGTGTACTTTTAATCCAACTGTCTGCTGGGATTGTTCAGAGTTCTGATCTGGAACCATCATCCAAACATCCGAACGTTCCTGGCTTCTATTATCTTTTTAGATCTGAACAATCATCCAAACATCAGACCATGTTCGGATGGTTAGTACTTGGGTGATACGTCAAGCTGTGGTTGGACCAGGCTTCAATCATCCGAACATCCGAATTCTCGGATGGTTATAACTCGGGACAAAGTAAGTGTGTGGGTTAGGACCAGGCTTCAGATCCAAGCGGACATCTGATCCACCCCCACTTGGAATGATATAGTTTCCATAATAGAAGCCAGGAACCTACCCATTTATTGCTTTAACAGATAGTTTCATAAAACAACCAATATTTTTTGTTGAATTGAAGCAATTGAAGAAAAGGCAGGCATTACGTAAACAATTTTTCACATTTTAACTGCCTTGCCATTGTGCATTAATATTCGTCTATTTTATAAAGACCCTGTAGGTAAAATATTTCAAATATTTTATATCTTCATGTTTATATCAAATATATATTGGACCTTTAATAAAATGTACAGAAAAGGGGGCGACTTTTTATTGCTAAACTAAAGTCTCCCCAGCAGCATATGGCGATTTTTGTTTTGCAAGCACCTGCTGTCTAGAAGAAGACGATTTTGAACAAGGACTCGTTTTACTGTTTTATTTTTAAGTTTTAACCCTTTAAATGGTCAATAATGTAGCAAATAAGGGTTAGAATATTTTATTTTATTTAGTCGGGTAAAGGTCCTGTATAAAAGCTACATACACGCGTCTCTCAGCACTTGCTGTCTAGACGATGACATCACTAAACGAGTTTCCCCAAGGACATATGGAGCGGGATATATTTCTTTGTATTAATTAATTATAGATTAACAAAAAAATACTCGTGCTATGCACTCCTATAGTATTGTTATCTTCATTCATGATATATATTTTGTGTATATGTCATTCGGGAAGTTTCCAATTGTATCACAACACTAGAATTGGGGATAATATCAGTGACAGACAGATAACAAGGTGCACAGGTATAGCACATGATATTGACACGACACATGGGCTGTGACTATGTTTTCAATATCATCAGTAAACATTGAGGTTTTATCATTTACTTGAAACTAAATTTAGCGATTAAAAATTGCCCACATATATCAAATTATCATCATATACATATATCAGTTTTTTGGGGTTTTTTTGTATCTTTTTATTTTTATCATAAAATGAACTTTATAATATATACATTGCTTTGAACAGGACCACTTAATCATTGTTATATTTTGTTTGCACATCTTTCATTTTAACCATGGCCAACGTAATGGTGGAAGGTAATAGAGCAATCAGTCCAATGCAAATGGTGGATAGAGAGTATACAGATTTAGCTTGTTGATTCACCTTTTATAGTTATTGAGATTGAGCGGTCATAAGCGAGTCAAAGTTCATACTGTTAACATTAAAGCAGATTTAAAGGGGAGACCATTATGTCACTGAGGTGGCAAGAAAAGTGCACACAAAACCAAACAAGGACTCATTTCTAGGGACGTTTGAAATACAAATAAATAGACTTTTCGAAACTCGAACACACTGAAGTTTATTTGAACACAAACTTGTATCTAACACTGTTTTCAGTTCTGTTAAACAAAATTGTGTTTTTAAGTATACTTAGATATTAAATCCTTAAGTCAAAGTCAGGGCTTTACTTCCCATTCAACAGCCACAGTCACATTGGGACAGACCCTCCGTATTGTCCCTTGTGGGAGTTAAACCCACACAGAGGCGACAGCCTGTGACTAGATGCTAAACTAGCTAACCACTAAGCCATTGAAAACTTCATCGAATCAAGATATTTTCATTGAAATTTATGCTTATCTTGAAATACTGGTTATATAGAAGTATTTTCAAATTAATGACTCATTTGTATTCCAATGGATATCTGATTATTGATTTGATTTGGGTGTACATTTATTTTGTTTTGGACATTCCAACACCTGTATAATCATCTGTTAAATATCCTTGCATGACTCAAATATATTCCAATCATATCCTTACATGCACAGCTCACAGACAGCATGGGAAGCTACCAGTTTGGCAAAGTATTTAGCACATTATAAAGAAAGTTTAGGGAAATGCATCAACTTTATTGCAATAATGTCTTAGCTATGTACAATATCATTTAAATACACACACTAACAAAGGAGATATCACAGTCTCTATACCATCAGGTCACTTTCTTATCTGATTTTGTCCTCTCATTTAATTCTGAACTTCCCTCCATGTTCAATCCAGGACAGATATCACTGGTAACAACATAGTCATTATAGTCTACATCTGTCTCTGATTCCTCTTGTCCATCTTTATCACAGTCCATGTAATTTTGGCATTGAGATGACTGACTAAGCCTGTCATTATGTGATGGCATTACAGTCTCATCAGGTGTGGGGATCAATGAGGGCAAAGACTCTTTATTATTAATGTCAAGGTCAACATCATCTTCATCATCAAAATAGCGTTCCTCCTCGTCTTGTTCTCGAATGTCCAGAGAATCATATTCTTCATTCTCATCAACATCTCTGAAATGAAGAAAACGTACATAATAAAATGACTGATTGATAATAATAATATTGATATGGGTTCAAGAGCACTTTGAGCACATTGTACAGGTGATATGCTCCTGAGCACATTGTACAGGTGATATCATAAGTCATGACAGGTAGCCCAAGAGATTAAGTAAAGCAGTTTAGTTTACTAGTCTGTCACAATTCAGCACTTTAAACAGTCAAAATCACAGATAGGGTTTTATGTTTAATAGCCAGGGTCATATTGGAACAGGACTCATCATTGCCACTTGTGGGAGTTGAACCCACACAGATGTGACAGTCTATGATTTTATTCCAAAGTTGCTAACCATTTGGCCACAATGGATCTGATTCTGCACTATATGACCATCCCTTAATAATAACACATACCAACATCAAAAAATAAACACAACATCTTGACACAGCATAACACCAGATGGTATAAATTCACTGCAATATACAGAGAACTCCCCAGATATGCTATCAATCGACCTCAAAGATGATGTTATAGGTGAAATCTGACCATGCCAAAAGATTTGCAGTCCATGATTTCTGTAAATTGTTTCCCATTTAATTTAACTCTGAAGCAGGAATCAAAGACCAAATCTTACCACTAACATGAAAGATTCGCAGCACATGACTTTTTACAAGTTGCTTAACCTCCAAGTTTGGCATTAAGACCCCGCACGAGGTTAAGAAAGGCTCAAAGGTCAGATGATTGACTATGCGCAATTAATTGAGGCACTGGCTATAAAAAACTTCATACATATGTCAAATCACTGAATTAAAATATTTTAAAAGTCACTAATTTAAGGTCAAAAACAAACCACCTTATTACTGACATAAACCACCTCATAATAGTGTGAGAGATATCAACTTCTTCTGTCTGATAGTTACCCATCAGCCTTACAAATGTGAAATAGCCATTTGAACACCTGTGACATTATTGAAAGGGTCCCTACCTATAGTCAAAATCATCATCTCCATTCAGAAATCTGAGCTGCATGGTCCTGAGAAACTCATTCTTCAACATCTGCTTCTCTACTTTACTGATGCTTTCTTCACCTGTAGATTTTGAAAGGAGAATGTACAGTAGACTCTGTATGAAAAAAACAAACTTCCGATATCCAACTCAAAGGTAGTTTCACTTTTACCTATATTCAACTTGCAGTGGTTCAGGTATTGACAATCTCCTATACTTGCAGGGTAAGACAAACAAAGAGTAGAGGAAGGCATGCATACTTCACTTGTTCAAGATTCTGCACTCTAAACTACTAGGCAATGGCAAGTAACTACCAACTTACCAAGTCTTAGTCAGAGCCAAGATTTGGACCCTTAACTTCAAAAATGGGAGACAAGTTTGTTACATCTACACCATAATGACCGCTCCCTTATATAAACTGAATCATTTCCAACAAGATGCACTCAGAGAGAGCAAAACGCTCGACTCGATGTGACCAGTCTCGCATGTGTTATAAAATATGATCCAGATCTTTCCCAAAAATTGGTAACTTCATTCTTCTTTTGGCCAGGTTTGTGACCTCACAATGACAATTGCATTGTGACATCATTAAGTAATGACATCATCAGAAAGCAAAATATTGATTTTTTATGTATGTGATGAAGAGAATCAGGGCCGGTGTACCACAAAATCCTCCCCCCCAGAAATCCTCCCCCCCGGGGGGGAGGATGTCCTAGGATATCCTCCCCCGGGGGGTAAATTTCCTAGGAAATCCTCCACCCCGGGGGGGAGGAACTCCTAGGAATATGACCCCCCCACCAGGAAATAACCCACCCCGGGGGGGGGGGGGGGGGGAGGATTTCGTAACAGATCTTCTAGGAAATCCTCCCCCCCACCATACTGTAACTACACAAATTTTGTATTAAAAAAACTGAAAATCAACAGTGTCAGCTAGATCTTGTGTATTCTGAATTTTGTCAATGTACTATTGCAGAAGTGGATAAATATATAAATTACAAATCTCAAGGAAAGATGTTACGTAAAAAATTTAAAAGTTATAAACCATTTTGGAATAGTGAACTAGATTGGGCCAACTCGGCGCCAACATATCCCCAGACAGGTCATCACTCACGCCACAGGTTTTGATCGGGAATTTTTTAAAACATAATTACCCATTATTATATGAACTTCAGCACATCAATCTACTCTGTTTATATCTCCCCAAGGAAGATGGTGTATCCCCAGACGCCGAATACATAACTCAAATTATATTTTCAATCTTCCTGCAATGATAACTCTAAACCTATTTTCAAAGTATTTAAATGATTGATGATTGAATGTCCATTCTAAAATAATAATCCCAAAAGAGCATATCTGTTTCTATATTTGTTGACAAATAAAATATTATTTTTAACTCAACTCATCATATTTTTCAATCTTCCTTCAAAGTATTTAAATGATTGATGATTCAATGTCCATTCTAAAATTCATAATCCCAAAAGCGCATATCTGTTTCTATATTTGTTCACAAATAAAATATTATTTAAAAAAAAATTGTTTATATTATTATTTTATTATATTATTTTTAGAATTTGCAAATTGTTTTCAGTTATTCATTTCCTCTATACCTATATATGTGGTCCATATATATGCAACCTAAATATGTGACACAATCTCAGTTCTGACTCCCCTTTGTGTTATATGTAATGAAGCCCACCACCTCCCACCCCCACCCCTCTCCCCTTCTCCACACCTTTCTCACTATTACACAAGATCTGCAACCCCATTGAGTTCTTTGTTTCTCATCTGATATCATTAAATACCATTGTTT
The DNA here is from genome assembly GCA_964017235.1 of Sabellastarte sp. h YS-2021. NCBI lineage: Eukaryota > Metazoa > Annelida > Polychaeta > Sabellida > Sabellidae > Sabellastarte > Sabellastarte sp. h YS-2021. Next base: position 111,021,225 of record OZ024928.1, read on the forward strand.
ATTTAGTGTCACTCAATATAGCTGGAGGTCCCAGAGGTGGGTGGGGGGAATCCGGGTGGGGGATGTGGGTTGAGCATAAATGGTAAACAAACAATCTATATAAAAGGGGTACTCAAATACAAAAAGAATTGAGAATTTTAAGTATGTGATTATCAACTGAAATGAGTTCATAACTATAGGAGCTGTGCCAAAATTAACTGAGGCAAGTTGAATAAAACTGGGCTAGTTGAGGGTTAAAAATCCCCTAGTTTTACTACATAAGGATATAATTTCATTAATATTGGGACTTAAAGCTCACTTAAAGTGTCCATTTTGTCTACTTCACTTGAATATGTTTAACCAGTTTCATTTTAAAAAGTGAAAAACTCAGCAAGCAGAGGTATAACACACAAAAATAAGTTCTTAAAAGACTAAGATAGCCATAACATTATTAATATTCAAAATTTAAATAGACAGGCATTTCCTTTTAAAAATTCAAAGATTTCAGCTCTATACCCCACATCGTTTGACAGTTACTGGGCTTTAAAGTGGCATAATATCCATAAATTGGGTTTCTGTGGGCATTTTACAATTGTTAAAGAGACCTTAGCAATTAAACTACAGATCTGAAACTTTTTGGGGGACATACATAACAAACAAAAATTATATATAATACAGTTTAAGACTTGTCACACTAAGCATTTCCAAATAACAGGGCAAAATACGGAAAAAATGTCAAAAAAGGCACTTGGGCGAGTGTCTATGGCCCTCATACACAGGTTAAATGTCTACTAAAAACCTTGATTTTCGGCATATGTAAAAAGGACATAATAATGCATTCCCAGATGGGATTTCAGCTCCATCAATCACATAGTTTAACAGTTACAGGGCTTAAAGGTGGTAAAAAGTCCAAATATTGGGTCATTGTGGGCCTTTTAGAGATCTCGATGTGGCTTTCAAATTAAAGCTTCAGACTTAAAATTTGTTACATACTAAGATTACACATAGAATATGTATCTAATAAAGTTTGAAACTTCTCAGACTTACCATTTCCAAGTTACAGAGCAAAATATGTGAAAAATGTCTTAAAAGGGTCACTCAGGTGGGTGTTTAAGGTCCTCATACACAGGTTAAATGTCTACTTGAAGCCTTGATTTTTGGCACATGTAAAAAGAACATAATAATGTATTCCCAGATGAGATTTCAGCTCTATCAGTCACATAGTTTAACAGTCACAGGCCTTAAAATTGGCAAAAAGTCCAAATATTGGGTCTTTATGGGGCCTTCTAGAGACCTAAATGTAGCCTTCAAATTAAAGCTTCAGACTTAAAATTTGTCACATACTAAGATTACACATAGAATATGCATCTAATACAGTTTGAAACTTCTTAGACTTACCATTTCCAAGTTACAGGGAAAAATATGTGAAAAATGTCTAAAAATGGTCACTCGGGTGGGGATTTATGGTCCTCATACACAGGTTAAATGTCTTCTTAAAGCCTTAATTTTTGGCACATATAAAAATAACATACTAATATCTTCTCAGATAGGATTTGAGCTCTATCAGTCACATAGTTTGACAGTCACAGGGCTTAAAAGTAGCAAAAAGTCCAAATATTGGGTCTTTGGGAGCCTTTTAGAGACCTCAATTTGACCTTCAAAATTAAAGCTTCAGACTTAAAATCTGTTACATACTAAGATTACACACAGAATATATATCTAATACAGTTTGAAACTTCTCAGACTTACCATTTCCAAGTTACAGGGAAAAAGATGTGAAAAATGTCTTATAAGGGTCACTCGGGTGGGTGTTTATGGTCCTGATACACAGGTTAACTGTCTATTAAAGGCCTAAATGTTAGGGCACATATAAGAAAACACATAGATATATTCCCAGATGATATTTCACTTAGATGAGAGACATAGTTTGAAAGCTACAGTGCTTGAAAGTGGCAAAAAGTGCATAAATTGGGTCTCTGTGGGCACTTTTGAGACCTTAAGTCGACCCCTTTGGGTAAACCTACAGCCCTAAAATTTTCTACAGACAAGGATTACATATCAAAGTTATACCTAGCGAAGTTTGAGACTCATCAGAATTATCACTTCCAAATTATAGGGCAAAATATGTGTAAAGTATAGCAAAAAATCCCTAAGTGGGGGTATTTATGGGCCTCAAACACAATTTTCTCCTCAACTTAAAGTCATGATTTTCGGCACATGTACTAAGAACATATTAATGTGTTGTCAGGTAAAATTTCAGCCAGCTGAGCATCATAGTTTGTGACCTACAGGGCTCTAAGTGGCCAAAAGTGCAATTTCTGACCTTAAGGTGGCCATAAGTTCTTTTTTACTGGGAGTTTAAGGTCACCTTAAAATAGGGATCTTCCTTTGGGCACCCTTAACATGTGTACCAAGTTTAAAAAAAAAATATTAATTTGTTTTTGAGTTATCGCGTCCACAAGGAAATTTCTACGGCGGCGGCGGCGGCGGCGGCGCGACGGACCTGAATCCAATATATCCCCGACTTTCGTCTGGGGATATAATTAACTAGCTTATGGAAAGATATGTGTCATAAGGAAAGGTCAGCTCGATGTTTAACAAGTAATTTACAACATAAAAAATCATTAAGAATGAAATTTTCAACTGCAAGAAAAACATTTGACAAAAGACTCCGATATTATGAGAGGCAATATAACAAAAATATTATTGCAAATATAGAAACTGTTAGTTCTTCAAATCCCAGGGAATTTTTGCAAAAAATAAAAACACACTGTCAGTGTAATAAAAAATTTATCTATCTATTTATTAACAAAATGAAAAATTTTATGGAACCCCACTTTAAATGCATACTTTTGTCACTGGCATACTTTCTGTATTATTTTCTGAAGAAATCATTACTGATTTTTACTGTTGTTGGTAACTCCCAAAGAACCCTGAAATGTATATTTTGCATATATATCATTGAGTATAATTTTAATAATGAGCAGTTAAATGGATTGGAAATAATCAAATCAATCTGAATACATTTATATAAGGGACAGCCCAAATAGTATTCATAAGGGATATAAACTGAACAAATTAGAATATTAATATGATTATATGTCTTAATTTTCAGTTACCTTTTTATGACTAAGTTAGATTCATGTAACCTAAGCCTTTGATGATATATTTTTTTTAAATTGAAGCCCCCCCCCCTCTTGCCCCTCCTTGTTTATTGTTGTATGCTTTACATTCTCCTATGAATTGATCAAAGTGTAACAGTTATCCTGTCTTCACTTTGGAAGGATTACAAGTGCAATTGCCCCTACATTGTTAAAAGTACTTCACATAATCTGCTACCTACTCAGGTCTTTGATTTCTACTCCTGTTCAGGCTGCTTAAAACAAAACAACAAAGCCTGGGATGCTTTTGTTTATTGCATCAAAGTTGCTTCAACTGTCTTTCCCATAATTTCCTACCTGTTCAGGCCTTTGAAACCTAATCCTCCCATAGCTACTTTAAAGAACAAAGCTAACTGTTTGATATATTTATGGTGTATAATTGCAATTTCTTCCAGATTTTTGTGTATAAATACCAGGGGAAAATGACCAAAATCATATCATTTTATAATCTCATTGGAGTATTATGTAAAATGGATGCTGAAAAGGACAATTTCACAAGTTCTGGGGAAGGGAAACAAAATTTGGTTTCTAACACAGACAAGTTTGTCAAATTTAAGGAAGATACAATTCTTGTTTTCAATTATGTGGCTAATCAAAAGTATCCTGAGGGGATGTCTAGAGACCAAAACAAGGAGTTCAGGAGGAAATGTAAATGTTACACCATCAAAGATGGAGTGTTGTATTATGTGGGCTTTGGCAAGAAAGGTAAAAAATATATTTAAATCTTGTGTATTTATGTCTTGTGTATTTCTTCTTATTTCATGTAATCTGTGCATTATTACCTCATTATGTAAACCCAACTTGCCAATCATTGTTCTACACTTTGGGTTAACTGAGAAACTTGAGCTGAATAGATTTTTCAATATAAAATTTTTTTCAACAGGCGGGGGGGGGGGGAGGATTTCCTGGTGGGGGGGATGATTTCCTAGGAAATTCTCCCCCCCGGGGGGGAGGATTTTCAGGGGGGGAGGATTTCCTTTTACACCGGTATTCATAAAACTTGCTGAGACCAAATTTTGTCTCAAGTCTTAAGTTTTGGTCTGAAGTCTGAGACCATTTTTGGTTATTATATTATAATTTTTTTGGGTTTAATGTAAAGTAGAAATAATTTACAACATATATAATACTTGGCCTAAACTTTTGTAACAACGGATATCCCATACTTTGGTTTCAAAAGTACCTTACTTTGAGACACTTTTCAACAGTGTTTTCTGACTGCATAGCAACAAAGAAGTAGATCATGTGACATGAAAAATAAAAAACACTTGACACAATTTTCTATTTATTTTTTATTTTAATAGACAGTATAATTTTTGTTAAGAATTAAAACACACAAAAACTATTGATCTTTGAAAAAATGTTAGATATATTTGCAAGTTTATTGTTTGTTTACATTGGAAAGACTTGAGACTGGTCTCAGCTTGGTCTCAGCTGAGAACCTCTTTGTGAATACAAAGCTGAGACTTGGTCTCAGCTGAGACCAAATCTCAAAGCGGAGACTATTTTTTGTCTCAGACGTAAGATCTCTTTATGAATCGGCCCCAGTTTCTCTGTATGTGCCCGATTCAAAATAAGAAAAACTCTCTCTTGACTTTAATTTTTACTCAAATTTTACCAAATTTGGACGAATCCATCTGTACCCCATGAAATTTGAGTTTGATTGATATTATAGTTTTTGAGTTATAAGGGCCAAACAGTGCACAGACAGAAAGACAGACAAAACAGAACAAACTGATTACAATAACCTCTCCTAGCGTCGAGCATTAATAACACAATGCATAAAATGGTGTATCATTGCAACAAATAAAGGTTGCATGGTCCAACTGTTTGTAATAAATTGTAAGTAAGAGCATGCTGGTTATGTGGGTGTTCCACCACACGACTAAGGCTCCCGATTAAGGGTTTTTGAGGGTCGGTTTCAAAAATATGCTTAGTCCCAGGCTTCCTGTAAGGGTCGGTTGTGGTCGGTTGAGGCCGTGTGAGAAATCAAACATGTTTGATATTTCTCCCGACCCCAACCGATTATTTTTTCCCGCCATAAACAAAATGTCCAGTCCCAGGCTTCCTCAGGCCTCCTCAGATCAAATTTACACAGTCCTATGTTGTCCCAGGCCGCCTGCGACCCTTAGTCGCCGACCCTTAGTCCCAGACCCTCTATACCTTAGTCCCAGGCTTCCTGCGACCCTTAGTCCCATTGCAAAGCAAAAATCGGCTATCTCGGTCTGGGGACGCCTGGGGACGCCTCAGGACACCTTGTGGGGTCGGGACTTAATCCTGGGTTAGTCGGGGCTTAGTCCCAGGAGGCCTGAGGCGTCCTGGGACCCAGTCGGTTTGTCTACGACAGGATCGTGGTTCAAACCGACCAGAAAAATGGCTTAGTCTGTTCTTAGTCCCAGACCAGTTAGGGACTGTCTGGGGCCTCCTGGGGCGTCCTGAGGCCGATCTGTAGTTAATCCCAGACCTTCATACCGATTCTGTCTTCCACCCCATTGGTCAATTTTTTTTCCATTTTTTCCAAGACTACCCACGATTAAGGGTCGCCGACAGGATCGGGGCTTAATCCTTTGGTGGAACAAGGGCATTACTTACAGATAGCTACAGATATCATGAATTGAATTTTTAGCCTATGATAATCATGTTTCACTTTAGGATACTTTATGTGAGCTATCTTGACAATTTTTTACAAAAAATCATAAATATTTCTATGCACTAACCTGTATCTATCATATCTTCCTCATCACTGTCTTCTTCTTCCATTTGACTATTCTAAAAATATATTACTTCCATGTTTACTTCAGACCAACTGCACAACATCTACACTGCTCCAAGACCACTAAAATAGTATGTAAACCCAAGAAGGTCAATGGAACAGATACTCTCAATGACCATAAAAAGAATTGGTTAACTATTGGAAGACTGGTTAGGTAAAAGTATTGTCATACTTCAAGCCCGGTTGCCCATATATAGCCAGAGATTATTTATTAATGTAAAATGAACATCAGCTGCACTACTTGCTTCACCAGTGCCGTCAGTCACTATTTAAACAAGGGTCCCTAGATTTGGGCAAGACTTTTAAATTTTGAGTGCCTGGTCCCAATAATTTTTGCTTATATCAACCTATACATTTACCTCAGTATCTTTCATCTGTTCATACAGGACAGTATTAGCTAGAGCCTGTACATGGTCTATAAGGACTGTGGAAAAGTTCAAATCTTTTCCCTCCACTTCACTCTTAATTTCCTCCTGAGTTTTGTACTGTCCAATCAGTTGCTCAAACAACAGAGGGTCCCGCTCTTTCATCACTTCCACAGAAAAATAGTCCCCTGACAGATGATAACAAAAGCACAATCACATTATTCACCTTAGTTAATGTAGTAATAAATACTGAGTGTGAGGGCGTTTGTTACAGGATATACGCCCGGCAAAAATTCCAAATAATGCCAGAGCGCCGTCAGGCGCGAGGGCATTATTAAAGAATGTTTGCCGGGCGTATATCCTGTAACAAACGCCCGAGCATGAGGTATTTATTACTATTATAAAGACTGACCTATCTGGTATCAAGAAACATGCCTTTATTTTTATGAGGTGAAACGAACAAGGACGCCGCCATATTGTTTTGAATGCATTATCGCTCTCGTAAAGGCAGACAATTTTACTGCCGACATACAATCGAGCCATCGAAACAGCACTTCCGTTTCTCAGCGGGCCGTTATTGGAGGTTTTACTCCGTCCTGATTCTATGCGCACAGGCGGGTTTTCGTTCGCTGCGCACTTCCGGTCTTTATAATGCACTCTAACCATACAAAATTCCTTATTACTCACTGTTTAATACTGGAGTGCCTTTTCTATACCAAGTAGTTTTGAAAATAGTAATATTTGCACAGTATAAACATGACCTTTACATCCCCGAACTCACTTTAAACAAGGGTTTGGGGTTAAATCTGACCAACATTTTTAACTCCCAGATCATGGTATCTAATGCATACATTGTTTATTCATAATGACGATATTTATTGTTTTAGGACAGGGTTGCCCATATCAATGTCTAAAGATATATATCTATTTTAAAACACCAATTTATTAGCATCGGAGATGCCCGTACCCCACAGCCTGGAGAAATAGTTTTCAACACCATGACATATAGAAGTAGTGAAACAGTACAAAGATTGGAATACTTTCAGAGCAATGTCAGTTATATAAAGGTCCAAATAATGCTTAAGTAGAGAAAATAGCATCTAAGAAAGAGAAAATGTATGTAAAGATTAAAGTATTAAAACAAGACAATTCAATAGCAAGATGACAGCATTAATCAGTAAACTAAGAATTATGAAACTGTAAAATTTATTAATTGGAGTGGACATGTCAATGCAAATAGCACAATTACCAGTATGTAAAATTACATATAATAATCAGATGCTGTAATCCATACATCTTTGTCATAAGAGAAACATGTCTCAAATAGGGCAGGTGAACACACTTTGGCTGAGCCAAAGCTAAAGGTCACACCATGATGTGGTCAAGTGTCAACCTTCTACACCTTCCAGAATCCAAGAAATGGCTCGGTCAAGATTTTCAAACTCAGAGTGTCACTGTGACAAGGCCAAGGGTCAACTCAAGGTCACACCAAGACGTTGCACACCTACACCCCCTAACCAATGTCCCTACCAAGCATCAACTTCCTACACCTTATGGTTTCTCAGATATAGCCCAGACAAGATTTTCAAACTCAAGGTCACTCCGGCAAGGTCAAATCAAGGTCACACCATGGCGTTGCACATCTACACCCCATAACCAATGTCCCAACCAAGTATCAACTTCCTACACCTCTCAGTTTCTGAGATACAGGCCGGACAAACTTTTCCCACTGCGAGACCACCCGCCCAAACGCCCATCCGGACACCATGGTTGAAAAACTTAAGGGCTGTCGGGTAAAAACTGCAAACTTTCACTGCAAATATTTGAAATAAAGTCTAAATCTGAAGAAATTGTACACTTTTATCTTGCGTTATTGTAGTTTTTAAAGCATTTTTTATCAAAACTGCCATGTTTTGTTTTGGCAAAGTTCACTTCCTGTTAGCAATTTGGGATGTGCTAGAAAACAACATTTTCGGTATCCCAAATTTAACTTTTGAGAGATGTAGACCTACATCTCTCAAAAGTGGCCATGACATAGTCCTGTCTCAAAGTAGGTGTACCAAGTATCTGACAATATAAGTACAAACAGTTACAGTCATAAGAAAATTATTCAAAGTAGCTACTAACACTATTACTCAATTAGCACTGGAAATACAGCTGCAAAAACATGTCAAAATTTAAAGGAATGGAAGAAATGGAAAAGTGTCTTATCGAAATTACCCTCATGTAGAAATAATCATCACAGACACACTTTTGTAAGGTAACTGTTAAATACTACACCATAGCACTGATAATGCAAAATTATGCATTTAATTATTGTGAGGTGTGTCAAAGCAGTCGTTGGGCTTTATAGACTCCCAGTATGGCTTCCCAAATTACTTAGTATTTAAGCAAAAGACCCCACAGCCCTTCAATTTAGAGAAAATGTTGTGCCACACGCACTCACACATGCAAACAAACACACCAACTCACACATAAGGAGAAGAGGGAGATAAAAAATATAAACCAAGAATAACTAGACACTGCATATTGACAGAGTATATCCCCAAGACAAATTTAGCGCAATACACAGAGAATTCATGCAAGTGAGATACAATGATTCCTTGCCATGTTGATATCATTTGAGCTTGAATGAGACATTGATGTAATTTGAGCCTGAAGGAGATATCAAGGGTCAAATATAACTATCTCGAAAGATTCGCAGCCCATTATTCACTGTAAGTTGTTCAAGTTCTACTATGGATAAATAATAATGGAAATACATGAGGCTTTGTGGGGAGTCCAATCTGTTTGATCTTAAACTATAGGTTAATCACTAAATCTGATCCCACAAAAAGATTTGTAGCACATGATTTCCTGAAAGTTGTTTCACATTCCAATCATTTGAAAGTCTACCATTGAGTACTTCATTATGAACAAGTAAAAATATGCAAAAACTGAACAAAAAAGGGTCTTAGTGGGTTAGTGGGGGCTTTTACACTCTCCGGGTTACCTAAAATAAAAAATATTCAAGGTCAAGTTATTTTTGAAGCTTGAAAGGGAAATACATATCAAATAGACAACTACACAGATTAAACATGATCCAAGCTATAGTATACCAGAATTGGGCAAATGTAAGAACAAAAATAGCCAAATATTGACCTCGTTAAGGCTGCCTTGAAATTGAAGGTCAAGGTTACCAGTGGTGACTCACCACATATAAAATTTGAAAGTTTTGGGTTAAAAATATTCTGAGTTGAATCTCTACAGTGTACAAAACATATATATCCCACAATTTTGTACTGAAATATAATAAGAGGATTTAGAATGTTAGGGATTATAGGCCTTGGGAGTGCTGGTCAGGTTTTAGCAATGGAAGCCAATGGTTTTAAGTCACAGTGATTGAACCTTGCCAATCATCAGTCAGGTGGTTTGGATGTAAACTGGTACCAACAGAGAGACTGTTTCTAATATCTTAAGCAGGAATTTCAACACAACACATGAAATTATATGCAAATATTTACCTTGGTGGTAGTATTTCTTTCCACTTTAAAATTTGGTGAATTAATTATAAATATATTCCTTTTACCTTGCTCCATCATCTTCTTCATAGCTTCAAATCGTCTATTCCTCTTTTTGGTTTCATTTTTCTTATCATCAAGAAACCTAAGGATTTCCTTAAGGTGAAAGTTTACTTCATATTGATCTCTGACATCATCAAAGTATTCCAAATCCTCAGCAGATAAATGCCTAGAGAGAAAACGAAAATCATAAACTAGACCTACGGTGAACCGATGCAAATTTGCATCCACCGGAAAGACAATTCACCAAAGCAAGTGAACCATCGTTTGACTTGAAAGAGGGGTCCAAGGTCAAATCTGACAACAAAAAAAGGTTCCCAGTCAATGATTTCCCATATGTTGGTTTCACATTGTAAACCTCTAGGACCAATAATAAGCGAGTTATAAATTATTAAGCACTTTTAGGTTTGGCTATCGTCGATTAACCATGAAGGAGGGGTCCAAGGTCAAATGTGACCACATCAAAAGATTCCCACCCAATGATTTCCTATAAGTTGGTTTCACATATTAACAAACCTCTAGGACCAATAATAAGCGAGTTATAAGCACTTTTAAGTTTGGCTATCCTCGTTTGACCTTGAAGGACTAGTGCAAGGTCAAATCTGACCACATCGAAAGATTCCCAGCCCATGATTTCCTATAAGTTGGTTTCACATACCAAACCTTTAGGACCAATAATAAGCGAGTTATAAGCACTTTTAAGTTTGGCTATCCTCGTTTGACCTTGAAGGACTGGTGCAAGGTCAAATCTGACCACATCGAAAGATTCCCAGCCCATGATTTCCTATAAGTTGGTTTCACATACCAAACCTTTAGGACCAATAATAAGCGAGTTATAACCACTTTTAAGTTTAGCTATCCTCATTTGACCTTGAAGGAGGGGTCCAAGGTCAAATCTGACATCAGAAGATTTCCAGCCAATGATTTCCTATAGGTAGGTTTCTCATTGCAAACCTCTAGGACTAGTAATAAGGGAGATATAGGCACTTTTAAAGTCTGCTACATGTGGTACTTTGGCACTCCATGGATGACCTCGAATTATGAGCTTCAAGGTCAAATATCTGTAAGGCTGTAGAGGACATGTATATCTGTTATACATATCACCTATGAAGAGATTCAACCTTCTATCTATGAGAACCAGCCAGTAGAAAAAGGTAGATAATTTTCAAAGAAATGCCCGTGGTGGCCATCTTGTTTTTCAGAATGAGGATAATTTCAGTCCCACAGAAGCTTACCTCCAAATGAAAATATCCTGCAAATTTGGTGAACCTAGGTGGTGTAGTTTTCCACTGAGAGCGTAAACGCCGAAAATCTCTCTACACAGCGGCGGTGTCAAGAATGTTAAACCAAAGTATCCACCGGATGCCTACGGTGGATACAATACTGTCACGTTTTTTTCAAGATTTTCATTTGTGTGTTATACCACACAATCAGTGGCCACAGCATGTCTTGAGATGGCAGATAATCATTACTGGTCTAAATAAGTAGCCAGATAGTGTATCTCCAATGAATAAGAAAAAAAATCCATACAGAGGCATATAAACTATAAAGGTAATGATAACTTTACTGTACTAGTGTCTAGGTGCTGTTTCCAGTGGATGGTGTTTGGTATACCAAATGAATGTACGAGTAATCAAGTATGAAAAAAGTTGCCTGTATGAACATAGGGGCTTGGTAAATAAATACATTTACAAATAAGTCAGAAAAAATTGTTAAAAGTCATGATTGCTTTTACAACTACTTACTTTAGCATACAAAACATTTTATCAAATATGTTGAATATACAAGTATTTTCCTTCAATTTTCTGACTATACCTTCCAAAACGTGACAAAAAAGTTGCAGGATTTTTTTCCAGGACTTGTGTGGCAATCTGTAACTTCTCATCAAAAGTCAGGTCAGGTTCCCCACGCTGTTGATGTTTGAAGTGGGCATCGCTCTTTGCCACACGATTCAGCATGGCAATGTTAACTGTTGAGCACAGACAATGTAATTTTATGGTAAAGGAACTCTTGGTATTTAGCTTCTTTTCTCTATTTTTGTTGGAGTGAAGTTTAAGACTCAAGTGACTGTACTTACTTAGCAAATTAAGGATGGATTTACGGCAGAATAATAGATGAGAGTCGTAAAGCCAGAGGCCATTATGCTGCATGACCTTCTTTCAGTAACCAATTAAGTAAAATCTTGGGTACTTACTTTTATTACGAAGACTTGCTATTGAATATATTATGGCCACTTATTTGCATATTTTATGAGAATTATTTTTTATTATCCACCACACAATGTATTTGCTCTAAATTTGCCCCGGTACTATGGATAATGAGTGTGTATAACTTTCATTTTTTTCAACAATATCTTGGAAACTAGGTTACCTATAAATATGTATTATACATCATTGGAAAGGTCGTTTTACAGCACTTCTGCTCATGTCTGTTGCATAAAAATCCATGCATAAATAAAAGAGTAATTTCAAGTTAAATATTGAAATTTTTATAATCACTGTTGCCAGTGCTTTTTGACAGCCTTTTCACATTCTCTCATTAAATATTTGTATTATTTAACCCATAAATCGTACAAACATGATTAACATCTCTCATTAGACACTCATGCTGCACATTCGTATAATACTGTTATCTTCATTCGTGATATATTTTTTCTGTATACGTCATTCGGGAAGTTTTCCTATTGTCCTTATATTGCTACTTTTCCTAACTTTCCTTACCTATGACCACATTTCATTAAAATAGACAGCCGTAACTAGAAAACATATTTGCCAAGCAAAACCAAAGCATCCTGCACCAGGGAGATTAATGTTTAGAGACATAATAAAAGCATATTCTATTTAACACATAACTGGAACTCTAAAATATAGAACATTTAACATTTTTCCTTTTAAATCTTCATGAACAAATAATGGATAGCTAATCCCAAACAGTTTTCTGTTTTATTACGCTGTTATAAACATGTAAGTCAATGTGACTACATTAATACATTTACACATAAGTTCTTTCACTGACAAAGATGATTACAAACAGAAACTGTTGAAGAAAAGAGGGGGAAAAGCCCCAGCCAGGCTAGGGGCTAAGTGTGTGTTTTTGTCACAGTGATATGTATAATCTGGAAATACACATATTCCATAAAGTTTTTACAGAATATAGATAATCCTAAAATTTTCACAATATTTACACATATTCCCTGAAATGAAGATTGAGAAATTCTGTTACAACATATTGTATTTTCCCAAGTTTAAAACAAAATTTATTACTAATAGGTTTTACAAAGGGCTGCATATACCCATCCCAAAGATTTCCATACAGGATCTAAGAATACCCACACAGTACCGAGCAATAAGTCTTCCATCTACTGTGTACAAAATTTTAAATGTCAAGGTCACTACAGCAAAATCAAGGTCAAATCAAAGTCACACCATGATGTTGCACACCTACAACCCCTAACCAATGTCCCTACCAAGTATCAACTTCCTACACCATACGGTTTCCGAGATATAGCCCGGATAAGATTTTCAAACTCAAGGTCACTACGGCAACGTCAAAGTTCAAATCAGGGTCACAGCATGACGCTGCACACCTACAGCCCCTAACCAATGTCCCTACCAAGTATCTGCTTCCTACATCTTAGATACAGCCCAGACAAACTTATTACCGCCTTCCGCCTGCCCCTCCAGACACCATGGCTGAAAACAACACCCAGGGGTAAAACTGAAAATTATGATCTGGAAGTATCTGGAAGTTTCAAAAGAATTTTGAGCAAAAGTGAAAAAATTTACATTCAAACCCATTCCTTATTTTGTAAAAAGAATTGAAATCCTTTCAAATCCCAGGCCTGATTTATAAAAAGATACAAAACAATTTACAACAGAAAGTGCACCTTATTGTTGTCTTTTATATTTTATTTTCTAACCTGTGGCCTTTTTCATTTCATGTAATTCCATTTTTTCAGAATCTGCAGCACCATTTCTGGTTTCATCAATGCACAATGCCATTTCTCCTTAACTGTAAAACGATTGATATAACAATCAGATTTTCTACATACTAATACTGTTGACAATTTCTTATTAACTGTGACAGCATTTTGTTATTGCAGTTATAAAATTTTTGAGTTAACTATCATTATTAGTGGTTCAATGTTTTTTTCATAATAGACTAATTAAACTTAGATATCAGCCATGTCTCCCACCTCCATATTTCAATTGGGTTTAAGAATATTGATGTCACCAGTGTTAAAGATTTCCTTTTTTTCCATGGAGCATGGAAATACAGAACTGCTTTACTGCTACAGAAATGTGGTTGTAGTCAGTCAAGCTTTTTTATGCATTCTGAAATGCCAATCTAAACTTACCATGAAAAACAAATCTTTACTGCTCAGCTTCCCAAGTGTGGCCTACCCAAGTGTGTCGTCTGTCTTAAAAACTGTTAAGCACCTGCAATTTTGATACTGACATAAATGGACCAGATATGTATTATGATGATGTACAACTCAACACAGAAAGATAATTGTGAGGAGATTTTAATATTGTCAAAAATGCAAGTGACGATAAACGGTCTTCAGAATTTTTCAAATATAAGTGGCATAGACAACAAAATTGCACAAACTAAATAACAAAATACAAAGCTTATCATGAGATTTGTTAGTTATTTTGTGCAATTTTGTTGTTTATGCCACTATCATATGTGCATCGTCCTTTCTGGTGGATTCGATACATCTGCAGGTTCAAAACTAGATGTTTTCCCGCATTTGCAACATTATGGGTGGTTTTTGAAACATTGCAAGTGGGTCAGTTCAACCTACATAAATAAAAACAGTCAACTTAGACTCAACAAAGAATTGTCAAAAATGCAAGTGAACATAAACAGTCTTTAGAATATTTCAAATATTAGTGGCATAGACAACAAAATTGCAAAACGTTTTGAATATTACCCATACATACAGATGTGGCAACACATGCTTTTATGTGGAGTTGGGGCAAAACCTGTGGCTCACTTGATGCAATACCATCTGTTACAGTTAATGAATTCTAATATAACTTTAACAGTGCTTAATCTACATCAAAAGACACCCAAAGGTGCAAAAACCAAGATACAAGTAAAAGATATAAGAGAGACAAATTAGTATTAGATATCTCTGTAGAGAGATAAAATAGCATCAGATATGCAAGATAAAAGGTCAAATCCAGGTCACACCATGACGTTGCACACATATAACCCCTGACCAATGTCCCTACCAAATATCAACTTCCAACCACCTTTTGGTTTCCGAAATATAGCCCAGACAAGGCATTATAGGTCAAGGTCACTACGGCAAGGTCAAAGGTTTAATCAAAGTCACACCATGATGTTTGCACACCTACACCCACTAACCAATGTCTTTACCAAGTATCAACTTGCTACACCTTATGGTTTCCGAGATATAGCCCGGACAAGCATTATCCCACCGCCCACCCGGACACCATGGGTGAAAACAATACCCCTACAGCCTTAAGAGTTGTGGGGTAAAAATGGTTGTATATTTCAAGGTTTGTTAAGGTCTTGGAACTCCTTTAGGGCCAAAAGACCACCTTGGTTCCAGATACTTTATGTGTAACATGCTTCTGGAAGGGACCAGGTTCCCCTTGCAGTGTGTTCCCCTAAGTGAGCACTCAGCCTTCTTGATTCATCTGTAAGGATTTGCAGAGCATATTTAGGTAGGTGTAATGGTTGACCTTGAAGCACATTGTTATCCTACAACCACCATTTTAGATGGTGTGGAGTGAACTGGGATCACCTCACAGCAGGGGTAGGCTTATATGAAACAACTGCCTTCTTCCCGTCCATAACTGTGGAATCAGCAGATTTTCTCTGTAACCAGTAAGTCTGGATACTGCTACTCCATCATGTACTCAACCTCCAAAACCATTTTCAATAGTTTCCATGCAATATAGTCTGCAATAAGTGTGAAAATATCTCCAAAAAGGTCAAAAATGGCACCGGTCAGGTACTTTGGATGACCTGTGGATGACCTCCAATGAAGAGCTTCAAGCTCAAATTTCTGCATGCTTATAGAGGACATATATATGTATTACATATACCAGCCATAGGATGATCTAACCTTCTGTATATGAGAACTGGGCCAAAATGTGAAAAAATGGCCAAAATCTGACCTTTAAGAGGCCACCAGTGACCTTGAAATTGAAGGTCAAGGTCACAAAACAATAGCGTTCGTGGCATTGCCCATATATACCCACATACCAAATTTGAAAGGTCTAAGCAAAATATTTTTTAAGTTACCGTGTCCAAAAGGAAATCTTTGCGGCAGCGGCGGCGGCGTGACTACTGAATCCTAAGTATCCCCGACTTTCATCCGGGGATACCATAAATTAACAATCAGTTGCAGCAATCCATATATCCTTATATTGTCATAAAAGAAAAAAATTTAAGATACCTCAAATATGGCAGGTGAACACACTTTGACAGAGTCAAAGTTAAAGGTCACACCATGATGCACACCTACACCCCCTAACCAATGTACCTACCACGCAACCTTCTACACCTTACCGAATCCAAGAAATATGATTTTCAAACTCATGGTCACTACGACAAGGTCAAAGGTTAAATCAAGATCACACCATGATGTTTGCACACCTACAACCCCTTACCAATGTCCCTACCAATTATCAAATTCCTGCACTTTACAATTTCAGAGATATTTCCTGGACAAAATTTTAAAGGTCAAGGTCACTACAGCATGATAAAAGGCCAAATCAAGGTCAGACCATGACGTGGCACACCTACAACCCCCAACCAATGTACCTACCAAGTATCAACTCCCTACACCTTACGGTGTCCGAAATATAGCCCAGACAAGATATTATAGGTCAAGGTCATTATGCAAGGTCACAGGTCAATATATTTAAACAAAATACCGTAAATGCAATAGTTTTCAAGTTACAACTGATTTACTGAACAGTGAGAATCTCAAATTAGCCTTTCCTCAGCTTTGCACTGATCTACAGGTCTGCAGTTTTACTATGTTAGAGCTGACCCAAAAGTAGGTGAGTCATATATTTAAACAAAATACTGTAAATGCAATAGTTTTCAAGGTACAACTGATATACACAGCTACGCATAATAAAGCTCAGTGAAAGTGAACTTTCCCACTTTTTTTCTTTTCTTATGCAATATTTATTCCCCCCACCACTTCAACTGGAACACTGAAGGGAGACACACATACACATCCCCCCACTCCAAACACACAGAGGCAATTTTTTCTCTGCTGCAGTGTGGATGAAAAAGGGTGAGAGGGGAGGGGATTCTTTCTGAATAAGTTAGCATTGTATAGTTTATGTGGGTATTTCTTTATTATGCAATGTGCTACAAGTCTGAAAGTTCACTATGTTATAGCTGAAAGAAAAATAGGTGAGAAACATGTTAAACAAAATGCTCTAAATGCAATACTTTTCAAGTTACAAGTGATTTACTGCATGAATTCATGAATTTTAATGCATTCAAAATTATTTAAAATATTCATAAATAAAGATAGTGGAATATAAATTTTCATGTGAGATGGAGGCACATGTAGAAGTGACAACAAGTTTAATGTTTGATTGCAATACTTTTAAAGACAAAAGGCATTTACTCACTTTAGTAGCTATTACTCTGCCATCCAAAGAGCTACAGTTCTGCAACTTTATTATGCAGTAGATCAACCCAAAGTAGGTAAGGCCGTATTTAGAAGAAATTGCCTACCTGTAACACTTTTAGAGATAAAAGATATTTACTTATTTTGGTGGCTATTACTCTGCCATCCAAAGAGCTACAGTTCTGCAACTTCACTATGTGGTAGATCACCCAAATGTATGTGAATGACTTATTTAAAAGAAATTGCCTACCTGTAATACTTTTAGAGATAAAAGACATTTACTCATTTTAGTAGCTATTACTCAGCTATCCAAAGAGCTACAGTTCTGCAACTTCTCTACTTGGTAGATGACCCAAAAGTAGGTGAATGAGTTATTTAGAAGAAATTGCCTATCTGTAAAACTTTTAGAGATAAAAGACATTTACTCATTTTAGTAGCAATTACTCACCTATCCAAAGAGCTACAGTTCTGCAACTTCACTATGTGGTAGATCACACAAAAGTAGGTGAATGACTTATTTAGAAGAAATTGCCTATGTGTAATACTTTTAGAGATAAAAGACATTTACTCATTTTAGTAGCTCTTGCTCAGCTATCTACTCACTTAGCTATTGACCTACATCTGCAAAAGCAACAAAAATATAGAGGACACAGGAAAGTAAGCTTTTGAAAAACTAGATGAATAACAAATGAAAAGATTTGCCTAACTTTGGTACTTGTGAAGGTATTTGACATTTATTTCCATCATAATTTTGCTACAAATAAGAAAATAGCTATTGCTCACTTATGACATGCAATGGAACCCCAAACGATATGCCATCTTATAGTTAAGGAAAAAGTAGCTGAACAAATTATTTTAGGAAAATCCTGTAACTGCAGTAGTTTTTGAGTTACAATGGATTTACTCAACAGTCACAATTTCAAAGTAGCTATTACTCAGCTGTCCAGTGTGCAACAGGTTTGCAGCTTTACTATCTGATAGGTCATCAAAAACTTGATGAATAACATATTTGAAAAGAATTCCCTAACTTGAATACTTTTGAAGATATTTGAAATTTACTTATGTTGTTATTTTGCTACAAATAAGAAAATAGCTATTACTCACTTATGGCATGCAACAGAACCCCAAACTATATGCCATCTTATAGTTAAGGAAAAAGTAGCTGAATAACCTATTTTAGGAAAATACTCTAACTGCAATAGTTTTGGAGTTACAATGGATTTACTCAACAGTCACAATTTCAAAGTAGCTATTACTCAGCTATCCAATGTGCAACAGGTCTGAAACTTTACTATGTGATAGCTTATCAAAAACTAGATGAGAGATTGAATAACATATTTGAAAAGAATTCCCTAATTTTAATACTTTTGAAGATATTTGAAATTTACTCATGTCGTTATTTTGCTTCAAATAAGGAAATAGCTATTACTCACTTATGGCATGCAATAGAATCCCAAACTGTATGCCATCTTATAGTTAAGGACAAAGTAGCTGAATAACATATTTTAGGAAAATACTCTAACTGCAATAGTTTTGGAGTTACAATGGATTTACTCAACAGTCACAATTTCAAAGTAGCTATTACTCAGCTATCCAACATGCAACAGGTCTGAAACTTTACTATGTGATAGCTTACCAAAAACTAGATGAATAACATATTTGAAAAGAATTCCCTAACTTTAATACTTTTGAAGATATTTGACATTTACTGATGTCATTATTTTGCTACAAATAACAAAATAGCTATTACTCACTTATGGCATGCAATAGAACCCCAAACTATATGCCATCTTATAGTTAAGGACAAAGTAGTTGAACAACATATTTTAGGAAAATACTCTAACTGCACTAGTTTTGGAGTTACAATGGATTTACTCAACTGTAGAATTTCAAAGTAGCTATTACTCAGCTATCCAATGTGCAATAGATCTGAAACTTTACTATGTGATAGCTTATCAAAAAGTAGATGAACAACATATTTGAAAAGAATTCCCTAACTTTAATACTTTTGAAGATATTTGACATTTACTTATGTCATTATTTTGCTACAAATAAGAAAATAGCTATTACTCACTTATGGCATGCAATGGGACCCCAAACTATGTACCATCTTATAGCTAAGGACAAAGTAGCTGAACAACATATTTGAAGAAAAAGTTGTAACTGCAATAGTTTTTGAGTTATGAGCCCTTTACTCCAAGTAGCTAAGATTGCTATTACTCACTTATCTTTAGGCCCAAGTCCATAAAACCAAAAAAATTTTCGAGGGCGTGAAAATTCATTGGGACAATTAATTTACAAAAAATCTGTAGCTGTAGTAGTTTTGGAGAAATCTGCGTGACTAACTAACGCACGCACGCACACACGCACGCACCCATACAGGTTTATGGTGTAGACCGAGGACGCTGGTTTTTTACTATCCAACCGAGGACATCTTTATTTTTGTGTTTACATATCAGATTTTGATTGATATGCATAAAATGAATTATTTTATATCATCCCATGTATTTAAATCTGAGAAAAAACTTATTTTCTGGAAGTTGGTTTTTTACAAGACAACTGAGGACACACTTAGTTGTATGTTTACTATCCAACTGAGGACCATAAGTATATAGGAATTAATGCATATGATTGAGGACGCACATTTCAAAAATGATCCGTCAAACTGAGGACACACTTAGTTGTACTCTTACCAGCAACCTGAGGACGCACAGGTAGAGGACTTAACACACATGATAGAGGACACACACTTTTGTATGATCCGTCAAACTGAGGACACACTAAGTCATATATTAAATAGCAAACTGAGGACACACAAGTACAGGAATTAATACCCATGATAGAGGACACACACTTTATACATGACCTGTCAAACTGAGGACACACTTAGTTATATATTACAGCCAACTGAGGACACACAATTATAGGAATTAATACATGCAATAGAGGACACGCATTTTACATGTGTTCTGCCAATCTGAGGACACACCATATGGTACATTTGCCACCAAACTGAGGACACACATATATGAATTAATCTATATGACAGAGGACATACATTTGCAAGATGATCTGTCAAACAGTCAATGATCTTAACAATATCAATGATTAAATTTACTTGATAAGATTTGTAGCTGATTTATTTATTTGGGGTTTTACGTCGCTTTCAACACTGTACAGGTCATATCACGACGGGTAGTTGGAAGGGCAGAGGAAACCAGTACATAGAGTTCGCTAGGGTTGTGTACTGTAAACCGCCAACCAACGGCAAGCAACTACCAGCTTTCCCACTAAGGACGTCACGGGGATCGAACCCCGGCCTCAGAGGTGGGAGGCGAGAGTGTTACACTCTGCCACCGTGGCCCCCAATTTGTAGCTGATAACATATGCCACTGTTTATTTGAAATCAATTACAAAATATACAAGGCCACTGCCGCAGCAGTTATCTCCCGCCTTAGAGTCAGTAATAATGGAGAACTAAAGGAAATATAATAATAAGGCCTTTGTACTTGACATTGAAAAAGGGGTCAAAAGTAAAAGTCAGCAGTTAGCAAAGTCTCAGACCATGACTTTCTTTAAGTTGTTTTCACATTTGGAGCCCCTAGTAGCAATGAAAAGGGACATATAAGACCTTTTTAATAGGATAATGCCATTTAACATAATCTGATATGATGGACATTTCGTTTTCGAAACTAGGTCAAACTAGAGGAATGCTTTTGCTAACAAAAAGCGAAGCATCCCTGAAAGTTTAAAATGCTTTGTGGTTTTAATAAGCATGCTGTAAAGCTAAGAATGCACAAAGCTGCGCCGTATGCTTTCCCAATACCTCTTACTACATTCTGAAGCTATAAAAGCAACGATAAAGGAGATATAAGGCAAAAACTCCAAAGCAGCTATTTATGACCCCAGTTTGGCCCATAAGGTTAGGGGTCGGGGGGTAAAACTGACTGGCTCTTTAGACTCTCCACATATGCTTTCCCAATACCTCTTAATACATTCTAAGGTATAAAAGCAACAATAAAGGAGATATAAGGCAAAACTCCAAAGCAACTATTTATGACCCCAGTTTGGCCCATAAGGGGGGGTCGGGGGTTAAAACTGACCGGCTATTTAGACTCTCCACATATGCTTTCCCAATACCTCTTGATACATTCTGAAGGTATAAAAGCAACAATAAAGGAGATATAAGGCAAAACTCCAAAGCAACTATTTTATGACCCCAGTTTGACCCATAAGGGGGGGTCGGGGATAAAACTGACTGGCTATTTAGATTCTCCACATATGCTTTCCTAATACCTCTTAATACATTCTGAAGCTAGCTATAAAAGCAACGATAAAGGAGATATAAGGCAAAAACTCCAAAGCAGCTATTTATGACCCCAGTTTGGCCCATAAGGGGGGGTCGGGGGGTAAAACTGACCAGCTATTTAGACTCCACATATGCTTTCCCAATACCTCTTAATACATTCTGAAGCTATAAAAGCAACGATAAAGGAGATATAAGGCAAAAACTCCAAAGCAGCTACTTATGACCCCAGTTTGGCCCATAAGGTGGGGGTCGGGGGGTAAAACTGACCGGCTATTTAGACTCTTCACATATGCTTTCCCAATACCTCTTAATACATTCTGAAACTATAAAAGCAACAATAAAGGAGATATAAGGCAAAAACTCAAAATCAGCTATTTTATGACCCCAGTTTCACCCATAAGGGGGGGCCATGGGGTAAAACTGACTGGCTATTTAAACTCTCCAAATATGGTTTCCTATTACCTCCCAGTACATTTTATGGCTCTAAATGCAATACTTAAGAAGATAATAGGGGGGTTGACCTAAATTTAAGGCTTTCAGATTGGAAGGCGTCAGAAAATCCCTCATAAATAAGACAATTTTCAAGGGACTGCTCCCAAAATTTAATCAGCTCGCGTTTTCGATAGTATGAACAGGTGTGTCAAATTATAAGGCTGTGTAGCATGTAGTTTTTCCTGAACTGCGATGACGGGGGGGGGTGTACTTCAAAAAAATTGTTTTTGATCATGTGACCTTCATAAAGGTCAAAGGTTAAATTTAAGCATGCAGAAAAATTTTCCCACGCCTAAGGTATATAACTGCCAAATATGGTTTGAAACCTTCCAATAATAAGGGAGATATTCAAGGGAGACCATAAAGCGGCGGCGGTGGCGGCGAGGAAGCTGAGGCGAAAACAAATAAGCGCCGTTTCAGGGACGCTTAATTACTATCAGGCTAACTTTTTAGCCTTATATCTTTTGTGCAAATTTGATCAACCTAGCTGCGATATTTCCATTTTTATAGCATCCTAATGATTTTGAAATAATCGGCTATGGTGGCCATTTTGTCTTTCAAATAAGGCCAAAATTTTCTCAAAAACATTTGCAGGCCAGGACTTTTCATGGTCTATCTTTACATTCTAAAGCCATAGCACCAATAAAAAGGGAGAAATAAGGGTGTTTTAGTGTGATGACCCGATTTAACCTTGAAGCAGGGGTCAAAGGTCAAATTCAACACCTGAAAAAGATTCCCAGACCATGACTTCCTACAAGTTGTTTTCACATTCCGAACCTCTAGGAGCAATTTTACTGGAGATATAAGGCCTTTTTAATAGGATAACCCTGTTTGACATAAAACATGCGATATGATAGCCATTTTGTTTTTTGAACTAGGCCAAAATTACTATCAGGCTAGCTTTTCTAGCCATATAGCTTTTGCGCAAATTTGATGAAACTAGCTGGAATATTTCAAGATTTAGAGCACCTTTATGATTTTCAAACAATTAGCGATGGCAGCCATTTTGTTTTTCAAAATGATGGTAAAATTTTACACAGACAGGTTTTCATAGCCATAAACATCCCCTGCAAATGTTTGAGTGAATTACGAGCACTTTTAAGTTTGGCTATCCTCATTTGATCTTGAAGGAGGGGTCCAAGGTCAAACTTGACCACACCAAAAGATTCCCAGCCCATGATTTCCTATAGGTTGGTTTACCATCCCAAACCACTAGGACCAATAATGAGTGAGTTATAAGCACCTTTAAGTTTGGTTATCCTCGTTTGACCTTGAAGGAGGGGTCCAAGGTCAAATTTGACCACACCAAAAGATTCCCTGCCCATGATTTCCTATAGGTTGGTTTACCATCTCAAACTCTAGGACCCATAATAAGCAAGTTATAAACACTTAACTTTGGCTAGCCTCGTTTGACCTTGAATGAGGGGTCCGAGGTCAAATCTGAACACAACAAAAGATTCCCAGCCCATGATTTCCTATAGGTTGGTTTGACATCCCAAACCTCTAGGACCGATAATAAGCGAGTTATAAGCATTTTTAAGTTTGACTATCCTTGTTTGACCTTGAAGGAGGGGGTCCAAGGTCAAATCTGACAACATCAGAAGATTCGCAGCACATGATTTCCTATAGGTTGGTTTCACATTGCAAACCTCTAGGACCAATAATCCAACAATAAGTAGGGCTGCAAGCGAACCCGAAAATGCGCCTCGAGTCCTCATTTTGAAAAAAAATGACTCAGACTCGGTTATTCGCTTGATTATCGCCCACAAAATTAACTGCTTCATATTTTCACATATCAAGCCTTATAAAATTATTAAAATGCACACAACAGGAAAGAATGTTGATAATTCATTGAATTTTGGAATAAATACGTATTTATAATGCAAAAAACAGGAACGTTTAGCCATTTTAACATTGCGAGATTTGAGGCGTCTTCGAAATATGTTATATTAAAATGCCATCTTTATAGGAACATTGTTACGCAAAAATTTAAAGTTTGCAAATGCTTAAAATATAAAAATTGAAAACGGAAACACCTTATATTAGTAAAATATACAAATATGTTCATATTTTTAAAGAAAAATCTAATTTTGTGGTAGATTATACGTCTATTTTTAGTTGTTTTCGAACACCTGGTTCACTTTTCTTGACTCAAGTATTAGACTGAATTGTTTGTTTTCCGAGTAACTGAAGAATCATTGCAGCCTTAATAATAAGGGAGATATAGACACTTTTAAAGTCTGCTATGTGGGCTACTTCAGCACTCTGTGGATGACCCTGAATTAAGAGCTTCAAGGTCAAATGTGCACAAGGTTGTAGAGGACATGTATATCTGTCACACATATGACCTATGAAGAGATTCAACCTTCTACCTATGAGAAACAACCAGTAGAAAACTGTAGATTATTTTCAAAGAAATGCCCATGGCGGCCATCTTGTTTTTCAGAATGAGGCTATTTTCAGTCCAGAGAAGCTTACCCCCCAATGAAGATATCCTGTAAATTTGGTGAACCTAGCTGTGTAGTTTTCCTCTTAGAGCGTTAATGCCGAAAATCTCTCTACGCGTGGCGGCGGCGTAGCGAACGCTAAACCAAAGTATCCGCCGGATGCCTCCGGTGGATACAATTATCTGGCAGCACAAATCCAGATGGTCCAGACAGTTATCCAGATCACTCCCAAAATCTAATCACTTGTTCCTTGTCCCATTTAGGACATTTCCTGAAAATTTCATCACAATCCATCCATAACTTTTTGCGTTATCTGTGTTTAAAAATTACATTTCATGGATGCAGAAGAACCAGAGAGTGGTCCGGATCACTCCCAAAAATTAATCATTTCTTCCTTTTCAGACATATCCTTAAAATTTCATCAAAATCCATCCATAAGTTTTTGAGTTATCTTGTTCTTAATAAAAACACATTTAAGGTCACTCAAATTATTGTTTTTCATTAAGAATTTGATTTAAATAACCTGCACAAAGGAGTATTCCTACTTCATCTTAATTATGGAAAAGCCACATAACTGACAGACAAAAACATATTCAACTCTTTCTTGTGTTAAGTTATTTTACTTTTGCATAGCCCATATTCTTGTTATTTCTGTCTCCATATCTTTTTTAAAAACTTAGCAAATTCATAAATATGTTAATTTCATATTATTCCTTGAATAAGTTGATATGGGATCATCTACATTATAGAGCATCCATCAATTTTAAATGAAACAAGTATTAATATTTGTCATTTTCATCACATATTGAACACTAAAGGCCAATTTAGATTTTGAAAGAATAAATCTGCTTAATTAGTTTAATTATATTTATTAATTTATATATCAATTCAACCACTAAAATGAGGATAAATTATGCATATATCTATTGTGATATCTTACCACATAGCTGGTGTTTAAGACATGTTGTCTATAATCTGTTTTTAATCATTTATTATTAAAAAAAATCGAAAAACAAGTTTTGGTACAATAATTATGAGATCAATATACTAACTTTAGTTGTCCCTCATATATAGCAATATCTCTGTGCATTGTTTAGGGATGAAAAATTTAAAATATCCAATTTAAGCACACAGTTGGCATTTTAATACCAATATGAGGACATAGGTGTCCAAGTATTAACCTGTATAACTGAGGACATCACTAGAATTCTGTGCAGGAATTTTTATGTACAACTGAGGACATGGAGTGTGCTTGGATTTTTATGGAGGAACTGAGGACATGGAGTGCATAGAGAAGATTAACAGCTTTTAATAAATTCCTATAACTCCATACATATGTGCTAGGTGTTTTACAGTCTAACTGAGGACATATCTCAGAATTGAATGAAAACTTGAGAAAAGGTTATTTAGTGTATACTTATTGGATTTCTAACATGATTCTAACTGAGGACGTCCTCGGTTGGCAGTGCGTCCTCGGTTAGAAGGTGTGCAACCAGGGTCATGTCCTCAGTTTAAATGTGTAAACAAGAACACCCACGCACACACAGGCATCATTTCATAATCTCCCGGCGGGAGATAAAAAAAGAAAGATCCAAACCTGGTACTCACACAAGAGAATCTACTTGTGGCCTAGGACATATATGCAAGATAAAAGAGAAATCCCTTTAATACTCAATATGAGAAAATTGTGATAAAGTGTTGAAATTTTCACACTGGGTGAGGGTATCTCTCTGCTAACAGCTCTGGGGAACAGATGAAAAAAACAGCATGTCTCTGGGCCTTGTAGTTTGGGAGAAGTCGTTCACGCATACGCCAAAGCCGCAAAGTGATGACATAATGTCAGCTGACTGACAAGTCAGGTGACATAAAAATTTTGTTTTGTATTAGGCAAAAATAGCATCAGAGATGCCCGTACCCCACAGCCTAGGGAAATATTTTCAACACCATGAGATATAGAAGTACTGTACCATTACAAACTTCAGGATACTTTCAGAGCACTGTCAGTTATATAAAGGTCCAAACAATGTTTAAATGGAGAAATAATGTTTAAAAGAAAGATAATGCGTATAAAGATGAAGTATTAAAACAAGATAATTCAATAACAAGATGACAGCATTAATCAGTAAACTAAAATTCAACACTCTTTATCTACATCTGCATGGCCGAATTATGGTTTAGATGGTTTGAATATTACCATGCATACAGAAGTGGTAATACATTTAATGAATGCTTATTGTGGTGTTGGAGCAAAATCTGTGGCTCACTTGATGAAATTCTATCTCTTACAATGGGAAGTTATGAAAGTAAAATTCTTAATAAATTCTAATATGACTTTTGCTTAATCTGCATCAAAAGACAGACCCAAAGCTTCATGAAGATTTTAAAGGTCAAGGTCACTACGACAAGGTAAAAGGTCAAATTAAGGTCACATGCCATACAGAAGTGGTAATACATTTAATGAATGCTTATTGTGGTGTTGGAGCAAAATCTGTGGCTCACTTGATGAAATTCTATCTCTTACAATGGGAAGTTATGAAAGTAAAATTCTTAATAAATTCTAATATGACTTTTGCTTAATCTGCATCAAAAGACAGACCCAAAGCTTCATGAAGATTTTAAAGGTCAAGGTCACTACGACAAGGCAAAAGGTCAAATTAAGGTCACACCATGATAATACACACCTATAGCCCCTACCCAATGTCCCTACCAAGTATCAACTTCCTACACCTTACGGTTTCCGAGATATAGCCCTGACAAGATTTTATAGGTCAAGGTCACTATGGCAAGGTCAAAGGTCAAATCAAGGTCACACCATGATGCTGCACACCTACACCCCCTAACCAATTTCTCTACCAAATATCAACTTCCTACACCTTACAGTTTCCGAGATATAGCCCGGACAAGATTTTATAGGTCAAGGTCACTACGGCAAGGTCAAAGGTCAAATCAAGGTCAGATCATGACGTTGCACAACTACACCCCCTAACCAATGTCCCTACCAAGTATCAACTTCCTACACCTTACGGTTTCCGAGATATAGCCCGGACAAGATTTTATAGGTCAAGGTCACTACGGCAAGGTCAAAGGTCAAATCCTGGTCAGACCACGACGCTGCACACCTACACAGCCTAACCAATGTCCCTACCAAATATCAACTTCCTACACCTTACGGTTTCCGAGATATAGTCCGGACAAGATTTTATAAGTCAAGGTCACTATGGCAAGGTCAAAGGCCAAATCAAGGTCAGACCATGACGTTGCACACCTACACCCCCTAGCCAATATCCCTACCAAGTATCAACTTCCTACACCTTACGGTTTCTGAGATATAGCCCGGACAAGATTTTATAGGTCAAGGCCACTACGGCAAGGTCAAAGGTCAAATCAAGGTCAGACCATGACGTTGCACACCTACACCCCCTAACCAATGTCCCTACCATGTATCAACTTCCTACACCTTACGGTTTCTGAGATACAGCCCGGACAAACTATTTCCCGCCGCCCGCCAACCCGGACGCCCACCCACCCACCCATCCAGACACCATGGGTGAAAAAAAATACCCCGACAGCCCTTAAGGGCTGTGGGGTAAAAACAGAAAATAGCATCAGAGATGCCCGTACCCCACAACCTGGGAAAATAGTTTTCAACACCATGAGGTATAGAAGTAGTGAAACAGTACACAGATTGGGATACTTTCTGAGCAGTGTCAGTGTCCAAATAATGTTTAAGTAGAGAAAAGAACATTTAAGAGAAAGAAATTGCATGTAAATATTAAGTATTAAAACAAGACAATTCAGTAAACTTAAAATTATGCAGCTTTAAGACTTCTCCCATTTTGATTTTCATTTGTATGGTCGAATTATGGTTTGGATGTTTTGAATACTACCCATACATACAGATGTAGAAATACATGCTTTTATGTGGAATTGGGGCAAAACCTGTGGCTCACTTGATGCAATACCATCTGTTACAATGGGAAGTTGCAAAAGTAAAACAGTTAATGACTTCTAATATGACTTTAACAGTGCTTAATCTACACCAAAAGACACCCAAAGGTGCAACAACCAAGATTCAAGTAAAAAGATATGAGAGATATAAGAGAGATAAATAGTATCCCATATCCTCGTAGAGACATAAAATAGCATCAGATATGCAAGATCAAAGGTCAGATCCAGGTCACACCATGATGTTGCACACACATAACCGTAGACAAATGTCCCTACCAAATATCAAATTCCTACATATTATGGTTTCCGAAATATAGCCCAGACAAGGCATTATAGGTCAAGGTCACTACGGCAAGGTCAAAGGTCAAATCAAGGTCACACCATGACGTTTTACATCTACACACCATAGCCAATGTCCTACTTAGTATCAACTTCCTACACCTTACGGTTTCCGAGATACAACCCAACAAGATTTTACAGGTCAAGGTCACTACAGCAAGGTCAAAGGTCAAATCAAGGTCATGCCACAACGTTGCACACCTTCACCCCTAACCAATGTCCCTACCAAGTATCAACTTCCTACGCCTTACAGTTTCCGAGATATAGCCCGGACAAGATTTTATAGGTCAAGGTCACTACGGCAAGGTCAAAGGTCAAATCAAGGTCAGACCATGACGTTGCACACGTACACCTCCTAACCAATGTCCCTACCAAGTATCAACTTCCTACACCTTACAGTTTCTGAGATACAGCCCTGACAAACTTTTTCCTGCCGCCCGCCCGCCCACCCATCCGGACACCATGGGTGAAAACAATACCCCGACAGCCCTTAAGGGTTGTGGGGTAAAAATGGGTCATTTTATGACCCCAGTTAGACCCATAAGGGGGGTCAGGGGGTAAATCTGACCGGCTATCTAGACTCTTCACATATGGTTTCCCAATACCTCTTAATACATTCTAAAGCTCTAAAAGCAGCAATAAAGGACATATAAGGCAAAACTCAAAATCAGCTATTTTATGACTTCACTTTGACCCAAAAGGAGGGGTCAGGGGGTAAATCTGACCAGCTATCTAGTAGTGCTGGTATTGTTTATCAATATTGAAATATTTATCGATCCATGCTAAATATGCTGATATTGATAAGGTAGGGTCCATTATCAATATCGAAACATACTACTTAACAGGTACAACTATGGTGTTTTTCATTCAAACAAAGGACAATATTTTAAGAATATAATGGTTTTCATATTATTTTTGTAAACTTTCACTTACCGCTATAGCAGAAACGCCATATTTATTTATGTTTCAGGAAACAACTAAAACTTGCGAAAGAATTTGGAAGGTCTCTCCCGGAAAACATCTATGACCCGATATTTCAATATCGATCAAGACGAAAGGCAAAAAATGGTTTGATATCGATATACCGTTACATATTATTATTCGATACCAACACTACTATCTAGACTCTTCCATATGGTTTCCCAATACCTCTCAATACATTCTAAAGCTGTAAAAGCAATAATAAAGGAGATATAAGGCAAAATGTCAAAATCGGCTATTTTATGACCCCCGTTTGACCCCTACAGGGGGGTCGGGGGGGAAATTTGACTTGCTTTCTAGACTCTCCACATATGGTTTCCTACTACCTCCCAATACATATCATGGCTCTAAATGCAATACTTAAAAAGATAATACGGGAGTTTACATGAATTTTAAGCTTTCTGGTTGGTAGCTGTGAGAAAATCGCTCATAAATCGGTTAATTTTCATCGAATCGCTCCCAAAATCTCATCAGCTCATGTTTTGATAGTAGAAACATGTGTATGAAATTATAAGCCACTGTAGTCAGCAGATTTTGCTGAATATTTTTTTATCATGTGACCTTGATAAAGATTAAAGATCAAACTTAAGCATGTGAAAAAATTTTCCCACGCCTAAGGTATATAACTGCCAAATATGGTTAAAAAGCTTCCAATAATAAGGGAGATATTCAAGGGAGACCATAATGCGGCGGCGGCAGTGGCGAGGAAACTGACACAAAACAAATAAGCGCCCTTTTCAGGGACGCATAATTATAAAATAACTATACATCATATTGACTTCAAAACTGCACACATAAAAGTACAAGCACTAGGCTGTCTGGTACTATTTACAAAATAACATTAGGATGCAGGATTGTTGAGATATAGAGCATTGAACTTTTAGTAAAATGCAAAATATCCGTTTTTCTGTAATGTGTGCTTAAATTACAGGCAAATATAAAAATGTTAGGTCATCGAAGAATTCCTTATTTTCATTTTAACAAACTGTTGATTTTCTTCCCATCAATATGCTTTTTACAGAACAAAAATGAACAAATTATTCAAAGAGAAAAAATCATGTAAAAGTTGTGTGTTTTCGACATATATTTTTAGTGTAAGTGTTTCTCGATCGTAAGTAAAAACTAACAAAAGTTCCTATAATTATTAAAATAATAATTAAATACAAAATAATATATTTTCATAAGCTGTTCCTTCATTAAGGAAATATATTTAGAATTATTTCCCTTTTTACAGAGCTCAAAAATATGATTTATAAAGGCATAAGTTTAATTTTTTGTCAAAGTACAGCAATAATAATCACTAATAATCCTGACGTCACATAATGATGTCGATGCAAAAGGTCAATAGGTCAAGGTCACTACAGCAAGGTCACATCAAGGAAACACCAAGATGCTGCACACCTACAACCCACAAACAATGTCCCTACCAAGTATCAACTTCCTACACCTTTAGGTTTCCGAGATATAGCCCGGACAATATTTTATAGGTCAAGGTCACTATGGCAAGGTCCAAGGTCAAATCAAGGTCACACCATGATGTTGCACACCTACAACCCCAAACCAAAGTCCCTACAACAAATACACAGAAAAGTTAATAGATTTGAAAGTTTTATATATATGTACCATGTAAAATTTGTGGCTTTGTAGCCTCACAGTCAAGTTTAAATACTTGCCAGACTATCCGCTGTGAAAAATGTGAGTTTTATTGCTTATTTATTGTGAGATTACCTCACTTGCGTGCTATGTCTGCGCAGGCGCAATCTCGGCATTTGGTCCGCGAGATTTGCTGCAGAAGTGTCTCCATGATCATTTGTGTAAATGCGGTGGATTATAGCCCACCGCAAATGTTTTATAAAATAAAATATATAAAGTAAATCTCTTTCAATACCAATTTGTGCCTATGAAATTTGTTCCTTTTACTGCCTTGCTACCAATTATCACCAAACAGAATTCAAATGGACATAACTTGCCCCAAAGTAGATCCTAAGTCTAGTAAAAAAGGTGGAACTATTTTCAAAGTGAACTGAACTGAACAAATGCATGACAAAAAGGCTTTCAAAAGATGTGGCCATTACTAAAATATAAACATTTTATTTAATGGTGGCGATAATTGGTACCTGGTGATAACTGGTAGATAGCCCCATCGCTGTCGTCCCTAGACATGGTTACCTCGGCTCTACTTTACTTCCGTCTACATGCAAGTAAAGTAGAGCCGAGGTAACCATGTCTATGTCGCCCCGTGTAAACATCAAGCCAAATCCGTGACCTCATATGTCCTCATGAATATTAATGAGTTGGGTACTATGGCCATGAGTTATCCAATGTACTGAAGATCGCATGGTGCGAACTCGTTTCGGTGTGAACCGTTGAAACACAGTTTATTTTTGTGTTCTTTTATGTGTCCACCCATGTATGTAACCACAAATATTCACATTTAATACCAGCCATTAGAGTACAGCTAAATCCAAGTATACCATATACAGTAGGTATATAAATAAAGGGAAGGCTTGCAGAATTCCCCTCCCAGAAGTAGAAAGGTGTATGAATATCAGGGAATTTATTTTTTACAATAATATAGTTCCTGATTAAAGTGAAAATAGAGAGGTATCAGGTCAGCAGTTTCTGTAGTTTGTCATTGAAGTTAAACAAGAGAGGTAGTTTACTAGGCAGGTCTGCATGTCAGTCAAGTGCCGACCTGCTGACCAGTTTATCTGCCGACCTGTCTAACTAATTTTTTTTTTTTTTATTTTGTTTTATTTTTAAATATATACTGTATATTCATATTTATATATAATTATCCCTCTTGACGGAACTACTTCCATCTATTTCCGGGGGGAAGGAAGGATTGCAGAAATCCCCTCCCGGAAGTAGAAAGGTGTAGGAATATCATTGAATTTATCTTCTACAATAATATAGTTCCTAAGTAAATGGAAAATAGGAGACGTGGACAGGTTGGCTAGTATCTAAATACTAAATCTAGGCAGGTCAGCTGGTAGGCAGGACATTATAGGGACATACAAAAAAAATCCATGCTCTACGTAAATTTAGAGCACAAATACAAATTTTTCCCCAGAAATCAAAATTATGTTATGATTCATATTTTTTTTAAAGAGTGTTATAAAAGGGCACTTCCTAAAAGTTGGACAAAAGCTGATAGCGGCGACGTTAATTTTAATTGAGAAGAAATGAGGAGGGGTAGATGGCCAGCAGCGATAGCGGCAACAGTCCAAGTAATGCGGCGATAGCGGCGATGGAGGGGGGCAATGGCCGGGAGGTATTTTATTTATAAAGTACCCCCACTTGGAGCCTCATGTTTTCTCAATAACATTAATGTAGCATGCGGCGATGGCTTTCCTGTCCAACTTGGAAATGGGGAGGGGGTGTGGGGCGGCGATGGCCAGGAGATATTTTTATTTATAAAATACTGTTGGAAAGCCCCCTTCTGGAGCCTCATATTTCTTCAAAAGCATGTGCTGAATATTGGGTGTAACACTCCACGTTGGGATCTCTGTTAGTTTATAAAATATTTCTAGAAAATCCCCCATCTGGAGCCTCATATTTCTTTAATAACAATAATGTCCTGGATGGTGGGCATAAAAGAATGCAAGAAAACCCCCACTTGGAGCCTCACGTTTTCTCAATAACATTAATGTAGCATGCGGCATGGCTTTCCTGTCCAACTTGGAAATGGGAAATAAATCCCCCCCCCCCCCCCATCGCCGCTTTGGCCTATTAAGTAAAAGTCCAAGTTGGACAGAAGAATGTAGAATGTACTGTACCTTATAAAAGTTTAAAAGTAATAATTTGAAATTGCCTTTTTTGTGTTAAATATATTATCAATGTGCCACATATGAACACACAGGCGGTGGATTGTTAAGAACGGTCAAAACTTTCCACTGGTACTCACAGGTCGTGTGCACGGGCTCACCACCTCTTCTGAACGCAGCATTATCTCTTTTTTCCAGGCGATATTTGGGATATTTCGATGTCCCTGCGATTCACCCTACGATTGACCAATTTGATCTAAATAGGAACCTACTAAATTTCTAAATCGTAACCCGACTTGATGTGTACAAAATAAATCTAAAGACTAGTACTACAGCTGCTATGCTATACTGGAAACATTATTTTTACAAGACCGATCTAAGGCTTGCGAGAGAAGTACACTTTGACACGGTTACTGTAGGCAATATCCTTTTGATACAACCAAAATATGGCGCTTACCCTACCAATCAAGTTATTATCCAGGAAATTTGTAATCCAGAAAGTTGGCCTTTTCAAACTTTTGCATTTTAAACTTGCACTGGGCCATTAAGAGCATTTATAAACCTATCAAGTAGCTATCAGCTGCCTTCTCAATAATTTCAAACTGTTTTAAGTTATTGTAAACTTTTCCCAATTCTTATCATATCTTGCATTTTGTAAACCCATTGTGAAACCATCTTGTGCATTGTATCTTGATCCTAAATATAAGATTTATTTAGGAATTTTATTAGTCATAAACCTATCTGGAAGATTTCGATCATAAACATTTTCTAACACATTACAAAGATTTGAAAAGAGCCAATCAGATTTTAACTTCAAAAATACTTTAAAGTATATGATGTCACTGTTTACAAAGGAAAAGATTAAGACAGGAATGAAAAGATGGCTTCAAGATGGGTTTATGATGACTTCCCAGTGGGGATTGGATTAAAAAGATCACATCAAAGCGTCCATTTTATAACTAAATTTTGAAGAGACAGAATACATGTATGGGTAATTTTACAACGATTAGCGATATTAGGATGACGAAGGCGGAGCCTGAGTGATTCTAATGTGCTAATCATTGTAAAATCGCCTATAACCCGAGCTCCGAGTTGTCTATTTTTATTCTAACATGACATTTTAGAAGATCTTATAAAAATTAGTTTTGAAGCTATTTTATAGAAAAATATACGAATATTCTATAAAGATTTCTTTATCGAGGGTGCCATTGAATTATTGGAAGAGCCACAAATTAAGATAACCCCTTTCTTCATTAAAGGTCCTTAAACTTCAGCAAATGCATATCAGTATATTCTATATTCAAATGTAAGAATCCATGTATATCGTGTTTACCATTATTTGTCTACTTAATGAAAAAAATCTAGGCTGTTACTTCAAGTTTTCTTTTTGCGGAGCAGCATAGTGAGCGATAAAATAGAAATGATGATGTTATGCGGGATTTTACAGAGCATTTTTTCGTGTCTTAGCCAATCAGAATCACGGACACAGCCGTGTCATGTTAGAATATGTCTTTTATTCTTATAATATCAGATTTTTATGGACTTAACATTTTGAAAGACTTTGTAATTTTAGTTGATATCATTTATTTTGCTTTTCTGAGTGGATTTTTATGGGATTTTAAAAATATTATAAAAATGTCTCTTAGGAAGAAGTGAAAATAGGAAAGCTACTCCTCCTGGCAATGACAAACAGACAAGATCCAGAAGCCTAGTGAGTGCATGACACCAACAGCATCGCAGACTCAGAGGGTTACTGGGGGTTAGGTATTGGCAAAAGAGACAGAGGCTACACAGGCAACAGGGGCTACTGAAGTTACACAGAATACACTGGATATACCCACACATCATGCACACTAGTCCATGCAACATGTACTCCATTCGGTTCCCCAGCAAATGCAGCAAGCTAGCCACCCAGTGCATGCACCAGCATGACCAAGCCACATTTCCTCATCTAAGGGGACAGCTTTCAACCACATTTCACAGCCTCATGAATTCAACACCAACAGATGCAACATCAGTAGACTCAGCTGAAAATTTATTTGAGTCATTTATCCATGCCTTGCCAAACACCTCAGTAGGCGACGGCAACATCTAGATCCACAAGCCCTGCTTGTCAGAGATGACTGCATATAAGACCAACAGTAGTGGATCACATGTTGCACATATCAAAAACTGTAGATCTGTTTTTTTTCAAGTCTTCGTTACAGCCAACAATTCCTTATCTGCATGGGTTCTTCAAACTATAAAAATAATAAAAAATCCCTCAACACTCACCAAAGCTAAAAAAAATGGTAAGTTCACACAGTATGTCCACACCTTAACATTCATTACTTGGCCCCAGTATATACATAAATTTGTAAATGTCCAATCTCCCCCCCCCCCCCCCCCCCAAAAAAAAAAAAAAAAAAGACAAAACAAAAGAAGAAACAAAAAAGACAAAACAAGAAATAAAAAAGAAAAAAAGACAAATATCAGAAAGCCAAAGTGTCCTGGTTTAAAACATAAAATCCCTGTAAAAGCATGTCCAGGTGTTTTTAAAAATAGTTTTACCCCAGCCCCAAAAAAGAAAAACAAAAATAATAATAATAATACCAGAAAGTCAAAGCATCCTGGGTATTATCAAAAACCCTGTGAAACATGTTCAGGTATTTTCAGAAACACTTTTCCCCACCCCCAGCAAAAAATGTTACAGTTTAAATCGCACAGGGCAAGGTTTTAATCCTGACTCTCTTCAAAACTGTTGGGTCAGAAGGACTAACCTCCTACAAGTGTATACAAACCACAGAGCAAGCATGTTGTTAGTGAGAAGGGATTTCAACAAGCCCAGCCAGGGTGATTCAAACCTTGACCCTAAACCAGGTATCTTTATGATGTTGGAGGCACAAACACAGCTTTCATGTCATTTTTTATGTATTGGGTATGGCACTTTGTGACTTATATCTTTCTTTCAATTTCATGCAATGAGGTTTTGAGGAATATAAGGAAATTGTACAAGCAAGAAAAGATTATAATTTTAACAATCTAATTTTATTCATGTGAGCAATGACATTTTTCATTTCTAGTGTAAATAGCATTCTTCAAACATTGGTCTGCAAAGACATATAAGACATAAAGTAACTTTCCAAATTAACTTTTATACACGTGCACTTTGCTATTTTGTAAGAGGTTGCTGAGTTTAATTTTATCACAACAAAAGAAAAATATAGGAGTTTTATAAAAGTATTAAGAAATACTATAGATATGGACAAATACGATACAATGCAAAAGAGTTTATATGCAATATGCTCTGTATAAAAATTCAAAACAAATACTGGGCAAGTAAACAACATTAAATCCCCAGAACTATTAAAACTTAGTCATACTATTGTCCACACTTTCAACATTAATTCTTTTGAATTATTAACACTTAGTAATACTATTGTCCACATTGTCCACTTGCACTTCCAACATTAAATCATTTGAATTATTAACACTTAATACTACTGTCCGCACTGTCCACTATGTCAAAATAAAATCCTTTCCTGCTGCCAAGGCACAGCTCCTTCATTCTTGAAGCAGTGATGCAAAACACTACTCTGTGTGTTGGCAGCTTATGTGGGATTTCTTCCTAGGCTGGATATGGCAGATCATTTCCCTGCAGCACACCTTTGCTTTTTTTTTTGCATAACTTCGAAAATTTGTATTGAAACTTTACAATGGCAGTGGTGAAATACTTTACACTTGGTATTTTTTATTTCATTAAAGCTTGATAAAAGGAGAGGATTATTGTGATCAGTTTCATTCCATCTTTTTGTCTTTCTGTCCTAATTATGTCACATTCATTAATTTTTATGAGGGGATATTTGTCCAAATTATATAGCATGAGTGCTGTTTTTCATTGATATTTCGGAAACCATGTAGCCTACAAATATGTTATTTATATCATCAGAAAGGTCTTATTACTGCACTTCTTCTGCTCATGTTTATTGCATAAAAATCCATATAGAAATGGTGGAAAAATCACAAGTTTAAAATTATTTTCACTTGTGTGCCTATACGGATAAAAGTCTATGGAGTGTTTATTTTACCACCTGCTAGTACAAAAAGATGAGAAGAATCTCTGTCTATTTGTTATAAAAATAAATTGTATAACTGTATATATATCCTATTTTAGTTTAAAACCAAATCTAGCTTGGTAAAGGCTTAAATATAACTGTAAAAGATCTGTGTGTGAACTTGTTCACCTCATGATTCTTATTTTAATTAACTGTAATCATTAATAATTGAAAATTTTGTAAAAATACTTTTTAAAAATTGCTTGCGTAAAATATCCATATAACAGACTCTTATGTAATCCAAATTATTTTATATTTATTAAATTATTATATAGACTAGTTCACAAATTTTATTTTTAACTTTTGGCATTGCATTCTTAATTTAAAATCAAAATTCAAACTGAGGATTGACAAAGATGAACCCAATTTTTTGTAAGCCTTTCACGTCACAAGTGAGAATGGCTTTTGCAAACATTTTGCACCAAAGTATTTTGGTCACTGTTTTCCTGCACAATTAAGGTTTAAACAATAATAGATGGGCAATAATGGAATACTTTATGACACTCAAAAGTCAGGTCACATTGAGCTGAGCGTTTTGCTCTCTCTGAGTGCATTTGATTCTAAATGTTTCATACATCATTCATGGTAGGTAAGAAAATCATTTTTATAGAATGTTTTTAAAATGTGTTGTGTATACTATTAATTAAACATTTAATGATAAATGTTAGAAAAATGTTACAAATGAACATTAATAATATCTTTTAAGATTTCTCACTAAAGAAAGTGTGATTTTTATGTCAAAAATTCTATGATAGTGGCTTATAAATTGAGCTCACGTTCAATTCTTACTTTTAGGGATTGCATGTGGGGCAATTTTTGACAAAATCCTCTAAAATCCCGTATTATTGCTCACCACCATCTTTGTTTGGACATCTTGGAAGGTAAATGTTTAACAAGCATTCTGAAAATATGGGTTTAATATTGTTTTTGAAAGAATGTTTGTAAAACATTTGATAGAAAAGATTTCATTTTCAAGGCAAACATTTACAAAACATAGTCAGCAAATGCTGTTTGAACATTTTATGTGTTCTGTTTATCAAACATTTAATGGTGAATGCTTGAAAAACAGCGTTACAAATGTTTACTTGGAAATGTTAAGAAAACCATAAGATGGGGTTTAAATAGCTTTTCAAAACATTTGTAAACGTTCACATCATTTTAAAACATTTCTAATGTAAAACACAAACTTGGACAATTTTTCTTGGACTTTTTTTCCCACCTCCCTCACCTAAAATAAAAGGTGTTTGTAAGAATATTTTAATTTTAAGAAGTAAAACTTTAATTGATATCTTTACACAAGAAACTGCATGCATAAGTTGACATTGAAAACATTTATACTTCAATAAACCACAATTTGGCACGTGAGTGGCACACAAAATTTTATTTTAATGGCCAAAAGTTCATATCTAATGCACTATCCGCTTTGGTACACTTTTCGACTAAAGTAATAAATTTTGGTAAATACACGATTTGCGAGTTTCGTCCGCCATTTTGAATATTTAATTAGGTAGAGTAAACAAAAAACGTCTGTGACAGAAGAACCAGGAAGTAGCGAAAATCAATTTCATTGGATACTGTACATTAACACATATATATTATTAAAATTATTACTGGAAATGGAGGAATAAATTATATAAATTCGTTCTGTATACACTACAGAATTTATGAAAATTATATGCTGCAGTTTTAATACAATATCTCCTATTTTCGCCCACTGCCAGTTGTCAAATTAGTACTATTAACAAGTGCCAATATTTCTTTGATATTTCTGAAGCCTACAAATGTGTTGCATACATCAATAGAGAGGTATGTTTACAGAGCTTCTGCTCGTTTTTTGCTGCATCAAAATCAAAAGAAATGGTTGAGAAATTGCAGTTCAAACCCTGAGTTCATATAAAGGTCACTTTCGGCAGAATTCCCTATTATCTGCTTATCTATTATACTCTTATAAAGTCATTT
This sequence comes from Sabellastarte sp. h YS-2021, assembly GCA_964017235.1. Lineage (NCBI taxonomy): Eukaryota > Metazoa > Annelida > Polychaeta > Sabellida > Sabellidae > Sabellastarte > Sabellastarte sp. h YS-2021. Next base: position 111,061,029 of record OZ024928.1, read on the forward strand.
GGAAGGTAATTTAGGAAATCATATGCAGATATGAATATTCATGAGCAACATTTTTTGTTGACTATATTTAATCCATGTACATTTAATCCAACCTGAGGTCAGGCCATAGCAACCTTGACCTTTCAAATATTGTCACTGTGTTACTAGAACTTACAGTTTGTGCGCATTTGTTACATAGTTTGGAGAAATTAAGAACAGTTTTTAAGATATAAAAGTCAGTGGAAATTTTTATCCTTATTAAAAAAATTAAGTGCAACCTCAGACTGAGAGGCCTGGGTTTGATTCCCAGTGATGTGTAAATCAAGACATCATAGCTCAGTGATAGAGCACTCAGTCTGGAATAAGGGCTAAAATTCATTGAAGTACTTGACTGGAGGGATTTTACTTTAAAAATTTTGTGAATTATTTTGCGTTTGTACTGTCGAACTTGTATTTTTTTGGTTCTGTGTGTTTGAGTTTATTTTTTTGTTGTGGAATGTGTTATGTATTTTGACTAGTATGGGTAGATACATCCCAGATAACATTCTACCGGTGGCTCACCGGCGTACGGTCGGCAGATTTTGCCACCGTTGGGCCACCCTTGGCCCACCGGTGGCTTTCGGTTGTATAATTAGCAGTTTGCCACCATTGGGCCAATGGTGGCTTTCCAACCAATCTTCATGTCTGTAGAATTTGCCACTAGTGGGCCATCAGTGGTTTTGGTTCAAGGTGGCAGTCAGCAATAATAAAGGATTTTGGAAACTGAGTAAAAATTTATTCATACGTGTGACTGTGTGTCTAACAATGAGATTTCAGTGAGCCCACAATTTTTAACTCATTATTTATCAATTTTAGACATACAAACAATATTTTTATTATAAATTGACAATACAAAAGTTGTCACCTATTAGTTAGGGAGTGCAGTTGTACAACATCTTGGTAGGACTTTGATTTGACCTTTCACCATGCTGCAGTGACCTTGACCTTTAAAATCTTTTCTGGGCCACATATGTAGTTTTACTTAACTGTGCTATTTCTATTGACACTTACACTTGAATACATTGTACAGCTTCATGTATTGTCTTGTATTTATGTTATGTACATAATCATGATGTAAAAAGATAAGAAAATACAGCTGTATAATTACTATGGCAAGGTCTAAAGTCAGTGTAGATTTAACTTAATATTTATTTTACTTCCATTTGCATACACCCAGACTGAGTGCTCTATCACTAAGCTATGATGTCTTGATTTACACATCACTGGGAATCAAACCCAGGCCTCTCAGTCTGAGGTAACACTTAATTTTTTATAAGAATAGATAAACAATTTCCAAAAAATAGTTCTGCATCTCAAAAAATTATAATTTTTTTTTTTCATGCATACCTGCAAAGGCATAATCGATTTACAGTACACGGGGCGACAGCAATTGGGCCACCGAAGACAAGTTTTATAAGCCGTGATTCGTAGTTACAAGGTGTTGGATAAGAAAACATATATAAAGTCGTCTAACAAATATATTTATAAAATAAACCAGTAACTAAAACAAAAATAAATATTTTATCAGTTTAACAGAACTTTTTTTTTGAATAATGCAAAATGAGAAAATTATTGAAAATGCGACAGCAATTGGGCCCCTAATATAACACAATATAAATATGATTTTTTTTCAATCTGTCTACATTTTTAATATATAGCATACATTTCTATCGATTTTTTATCTCAAAAAAGGGGTTTTACATAAAAATAAAACTTAAAAATTTCAATGACATGGGTAGCTAAAAATAGACCAGGCTATGCTAACCCCATCATCAGAAGGTTTTGCAGTACAAAAAGAGAATCAGTAAAATGAATTATGAAATTCTTATTTCTTGCTTGATTTTTACAAATAGTATATCATTTTAAAGCTAACATCTAACACAAATCACCTACACTGGCAAATACAGCTGCAGTTATTAAAAACACAATTGAAAAATAGAACAAAGACTTTGTAATAAATAAAAAAAAATTATCAAAATAGTTTGTGATTTCCTTCTGATTTGTGGATGAAGTATTATTGTAATTAATGCAGCTGGAATATTTTAATTTTAAAAATATTCAAAATTTAAAGTTGGTTTCTCCACTGAGTATTTTTAACATGAATAAAAAAGTTACCATAGCCACTGTTGCCAGGATGATGTCATTATGGAAGTTTTGGGGAAATCCCTACATGTACTATTTTTAGATTGAATAGTTTTTATTCTCAAAAACGTTTATTAGTGAAATAAAATAAACTAAAACTGTATAATGCACTGATCTTTCATAACAAGTTGATTTTAAAGTTTAAAATTTCACCTTATATATTGTGAAAAGTATTTTAGTAAAAACGGCCCAATCGCTGTCACGGCCCAATCGCTGTCGCCCCGTGTAGTGGATCCATGTTTCCATCTCATGTTAAAGTAATTTATATATGTTGAAATCTGACATTTAAGCTTTTAAAAAAAATTACTCAAAAATCAGTTGTTGAACTTATATCCGTTAAACTTTTATATTTAGAAAGCCTTGAAAATGTACTTTCTTGTGGTCTTTATTTGGCCAAAATTGATCGATAAATGCCAAAGTTATTCAACATTTTATAACCACTGCCACATATATACATATACATACAGTATATACATACGTACTGCATATACACTGGGCGATAATAGATGATTTTACTTAAATATAAACTAAATATCATGACTTAAGCCACAAAAACGTTTATTTACCCCAAATAAATTCAGAACAAACTTTTGATGAGAGCTCAACAAAAATATGTATGGAAAACATTCAGAAATCATAAAATTCCATCACGTGAATGTCTATATCCTGAAACGTTTGTTTACTCCACCAGGAAGTAGAAGCGGAAGATAACAACTACCATTGCACATGCGCAGATCGAAACTCGCAAATCGTGTATTTGTAGGTTTCTTTTGCTATGTTTAACATGTGAAAAGTAGCTTAACATACATTTAAAAAGTAATTATAATTATTGAATATAAACAAAAAATAAAATGGATTCGGAAAAATATGATGAAACTGTAAGTGTTGTCCTTTATTCACAACATTTGAACAACCCCCGCATTATCGCTCATTGACACCCGGGGCCGTATTCACGAAAGGTCTTAGCCAAGTCTTAGGCTTAAGTTGGCTGTATTTTTATACAAAAGTTAAGCCTAAGACTTAGCTAAGACCTTTCGTGAATACGACCCCCGGTGTCACATTTTTGGTATTCGTGCATTTCGCCGACAATACTGTACAACTCGCAGACAGCATCTCGTTGACCGAATTCGCCGACAATTAACAAATGATGAGCCCTATGTAAAGTAAAAGGTACTGTAGATCTTTTGTGATCAGGAACAATATTTTTGTACGGCCTTCTTTGTAGTGGCTTTCTACCAGTAAACGCCCGCCTTATATATCTTTGTTAGAGGTCAAGGACAAATGCTTCTATAAGTCTACAAAATGGGCGTTCCCTGGTATTTCTGGTTTGCAGTAAAAACGGCCGATAATACAGATAAATTATGAAAATGTAAAGCTTTGAAACAAATATTACAACATGCACCTCGGTTATTAATTAAAGTGCGTATTATTTGACAACATAGTTGTAGAAGAATAAATTATAAAGCTGTAATATAATTCAAATTCAATATATTAACTTCAGCATGGGCGTTTACTGGTAGAATGCCACTATAAAATATTCATCGGAGTGGTTATTTACCCAACAGCTGTGTAAGCTAGCTGTGATATTGGTCTAGCGTACCCAACGGCTGTGTATGCAAGATCTATATCATCGCTAGCATACCCAAAGGGGCAATGGCTATGTACATGTTACAGTAAATATGCGAAATCAGTAAATACGTGTATTTACTGAAAATTTCAGTAAATACGCATATTTAGTGATTTGGCCAGTAAATATGCCTATTCCCTAAAATTTTCAGTAAATACGCGTATTTACTGATTTATTTATGACCTGTATTATTTCACAAGTTTACTGGTTTGACTTTCAGTAAATATGTGAAATGAAACTTTGATGTTTACTGGTTGTCACTATATAATACGAAATGGTAAACCAAACTCTACATTATGTTGGAACATTTTACTCTATTATGATGACTATTAGAACATACTAAGCATACTTCATTTTACAGTACATTACATGCAAATATGTCAAAAACTACTATATATAAAACTACTATATATAATACTCTATATAATATTAAATGGTAAACCAAATTGTGAATTATATTGGAACATTTTACTCTATTATGATGACTATTAGAACATACTAAGCATACTTCATTTTACAGTACATTACATGCAAATATGTCAAAAACTATTACTGGACTTTTAAATATTTATCTTTAAAAACTTTATATATGTGCTTTCTGTATATATTTCATTTAAGCTTATATTATTTTCAATCCCACAGCTACTAAGGACCTATGTCATCCCTACAAATGATTAAAGATCATTTAACATTTCTGATTTAGTCAGTAAATACGCATATTCCCTGAAAATATCAGTAAATACATGTATTTACTGGTTTTTTGGTCCAGTAAATAGGCGTATTTACTAAAATCATCATGAAGATTTTATATCTTAAATAGCCAGGTGTTATCTGCTATGTCTTCATATTAACAATTATTTCAAACTTTAAATGGTTTTGTCATGGTCAAAGTTTGATACTTGTTTACAATAAGCCTTATTGGAGTTCCGAGTGCGCATGTGCGGCAACCCTGTTTACAAACGAGAATGTGGAAAAACAATGGCCATGTGTGAACAAGAATATTCACTAATTACCCGGTTAAAATATATGAAAAATAATTCTTCCTGAAATTTAACCAATTGTATATCATTTCGAAGCATAAAATACACAGATTTTTTAATTTCCTATTGTGTTTTATGGTTTTGAATATAAAGAATGAAATAATTAGATCGGATTTTATTTTAATGTATATTGGTGACTAAACTATTTTTAAAATTAAAAAAGATAAAGTAATAATTGAAGAGATACCCTGTCCATATCTTAATAAACCAGTTTTCAAATGCTCTGGGATAATAATAACATTTCTTATGCTTAACTTTTGTTTTACAAGTTTGACTAAATTAAGCTTACAAGTATAAATTATAATTGTAGACATATAAAATTAAATTTTAAAAGGTCAACAGATGTGCAAAAGGTCACAAAGTCCTGGGAAACCAAGAAAAATACACACGCCCTACATTAATAGAATTATACCAATAATTTTATGATCTGCAATATTTTGAATATTTTTGATGGTATTATTTCCCATGTAAAATTGTTTATATTCACATTTTCTCGAATACATCAGTTTTCTTGATAAAAAATGAATATGAGTAAAAGCATATATTTAAAATATTACAGTCTAATTTATAAACAAAGTTACGGAAAATATGAAACATGGAGACACAATTGTTTAAAAATAGGCACAGGTGACAAATGTTTCCTCTCATAAAGGCATTCTTCAACATTGTAGATGAATTCACTGTTGAGTACAGAAACAATAGTTTAGAATGATTTTATCTAAAATTTACTTTAAAATAAAATTAATAGCACTGAATATAATAATACATGACCAAGATACTCCATTTTACAAGAGAATTATGAACATATTTTATTGAGCTGATATGACATTGTGATTTCTATTTACAAACACCCAGTGGATCACAGTTATTGTTTTCACTGGGGGCTATCCTCCCCCACACCTTCTTAAAAAGTTATTTATTTTCAGTGATCACTTTCCAAATTAGACATGGCTAGCAAAGTGTGGGGGCGGATAGTCCCCAGTCACAATAATTTAACAAATGGCCTCTGAATGGCTACAGACACTGCAGTGAATAACAACTATGGACCTTAATTTCTTAGAGTTTGGAAAATATACTTGGAAAAAAGTTTTCATATTTTACAAGCACAATTCAAATTGCATCAAGTACAAAATATTTGAAACAAAAATTTGCCTTTAAAATGATAAAAATATCACATTTTTACCCATACTCCTTCAAGGCTGTCGGGTATTGTTTACACCCATGGTGTCCAGATGCTCGAGTGGGTGGCAGAAAAAAAGATTGACTCGGCTGTATCTCAGAAACCATAAGGTGTAAGGAGTTGACACTTGGTAGTGACATTTGTTGGGGGGTGAAGGTGCGCAACATCATGGTGGGAGCTTGATTCGACCTTTGAGCCTGAGTTTAAAAATCTTGTCCAGGCTATTTCTTGCATTCCATAAGGTGTAGAAGGTTGACACTTGGTAGGGACATTGGTTAGGGGGTGTAGGTGTGCATCATGGTGCACGTGAAGTTTAGTCTTGGCTCTGCCAAAGTGTGTTCATTTGCCATATTTGAGACATGTTTTTTCTTATTGCATGGATACATGGATTCCGGCAACTGATTATTTTATGTACTTTAACATAATTGTGTTATTTCCATTGACATATTCTCCTGCTAATAAATTGTACAGCTTCATAATTTTTAGTTTACTGATTAATGCTGTCCTCTTCCTGCTGAATTGTTTTGAATTAATACTTTATCTTTGTGTACATTTTCTTTCTCTTTCATGTTATTATTCAAACATTATTTGGACCTTTATATAACTGACACTGCTCTGAAAGTATCCCAATCTTTGTACTGTTTCACTACTTCTTTATCTCATGGTGTTGAACACTATATTTCCCCAGGCTGTGGGATATGGGCATCTCTGATGCTATTTTATGAAATAGGCCATGGTGGCAGAGTGGTGCCACTCTCCCCTCTCACCTCTGAGATCTGGGTTCAGCTCCCGGCCCGACCTCAAGTGGGAAAGCTGGTAATTGCTTGCCATTGGTCGACAGTTACAGTACAGAACCTTAACCAACTGTATGTACTGGTTTCCTCTTCCCTCCCAACTACCCATCGTGATTAGACCTGTAGTGTTGAAAGTGACGTAAAACCCCAAATAAAAGAATAAATAACTCTAATCTTTCCAAAACATTGGATGTCAACAGGTGGTCATCTTTCCAAAATATTCTAAAAATTACCATATATTGTTGGAAAAGGATTTAACAGTGCCTCTACTCATTTTCTCTATTAAAATCCAGCCACAATAAAGAGAAAAAAATTATTATTTTTTTTTTTTTTTTGTGGTTTTGTAACAGTTTATTTTTTTTCTGGTGTACACACCATTTTATGTAATATTTTATCATATCCACAACTAATTTCATTAAACTATAAGATATTGTATACTTGTCATTTTTTTTTATTTCCGTTATGAATTCTTAATGTATCATATTTGAAAAAATAGATTTTCAACATCTTATTTCTGGTGTTTCAAAAAATTTTTTAAATATATTTTTCAACACACAACCAATTTATTTGACTAAGACGTTATATAAAGTTTGATCATTTCATTTTAAAGGGTATAACTTATTTCAATAAGCAATCAAAATTGAGCTATAAATATAAACTATTCAGGTATAGTAACCCCCATTTTCGCCCACCTAGAACTCTCAAATCAATATTTTAAAACATCTTTTCCATGCACAAAAATAACCATTTTGGAGATCCATATGTATATTTCTTATAAAAATTAAATACAATGTGATGCAGATAAACAGATGTAACCACATTCTAAATAGAAACAAGGGGTGTTTCTACCGTGATCTAGTTAGTGAAAATTGTGGTGATAGTAAGAGGTTATGACATGCACTAAATAGAACATTGAGTCGGTCAAATTCTACTGTCCTCCCATCCTTTGAGGATGAAAAGTCTTTAGCAAACAGATTTGGTTCATTTTTCATTGATAAAATTAGAAAGATTCGAGACACCTTTAAATACACCCGATCTCAGGTTCTTCACTCAGACAAGGAGCCGCCGACTTTCAGTTCCTTTCAAGTTGTCACTGATACTGAAGTCCTTAAGTTTATCAAGGTATCTCCTTCAAAAACTTGCTCCCTTGATCCATGCCCCACTCACATTGTGAAACAATGTATTGACATTCTTCTCCCTTCATTGACTAAACTGGTTAACTTGTCCCTCAAAAATGGCATTTTCCCTAATCCTTTCAAACAGGCTATTGTCACACCCCTCCTAAAAAAGTCCACTCTTTCAAAAGAGGACTTGAAGAGCTATCGACCGGTGTCCGGTCTTAGCTTCTTGTCAAAATTGGTTGAGCGAATTGTGGCTGCCCAAATTAGATCTCACATGGATTCTCATGATCTTGGTAACACTTTCCAGTCAGCCTATAAGTTGGGGCACTCAACAGAAACTGCCTTGTTGTGCATCAAAAATGAGATTCACTTATCTCTGTCCAAGGGCATGCCTACAGCACTTGTGCTACTCGACCTGTCCGCGGCTTTTGACACTATTGATCATGACACACTCCTATCCTGTTTGTCGTCTAGATTTGGTTTTGCTGGATCGGCACTAAAATGGTTTAGATCCTACCTCCAGGATCGTTTTCAGTCAGTCAAGATTGGTTCCAGTCTTTCGAATTTGTTCAAATTGAAGTTTGGAGTCCCCCAAGGTTCTGTCTTAGGTCCTCTTCTGTTTTCCCTCTACACAACACCTCTTGGTCAAGTCATCAGAAAATATACCGGAGTCCATTACCACTTCTATGCGGACGACACTCAGCTGTTCATTCACTTATCCCCTGATGATAGTCTCAAGTCTTTTGACCGTCTTAAATTGTGTTTAAATGATATTCAGGTCTGGATGTCTGAAAATAAACTCAAGCTAAATCCTGATAAAACAGAATTCATAGTCTTCGGTGCCAAAGACAGACACAAATGGCTCAGTGACTCATTTCCTGTCAATATCCTGGGTAATTGCCTCTCTCCCGCAGATGTTGTACGCAATCTGGGTGTTCTGTTTGACGCAAAGTTCTGTTTCACCAATCATGTAAATTCTGTTATCAAATCCTGTTTTATTAGCCTCAGGGACCTTCATCGCATCAGAAGGTTTCTTTCTGTGGATACATCAGTGGTGATTGCAAATGCTCTGGTCAGTAGCCGTTTGGATTACTGCAATTCTCTTTTTCGCAGTTTGTCATCCCGAAATGCTACAAGGCTCCAATATGTTCAAAATGCTCTTGCACGGTTTGTCACTGGTGCTTCAAAGTACACTCATATTACATCCACCCTTAGGACACTTCATTGGCTACCCATTAGACAACGTATTATTTTCAAAACCCTAGTTTTGGTTTATAAGTACCTCACCACTGGCCAGCCTAAGTATTTTGCACCATATCTCCCCTTGTACAAATCTGCTGTGAATACAAGACGTTCAAATCCCAAAAATTTGTTCCTTCAGGTTCCCTCTTACTGTGCTTCCATCCATAAATCTAAGGTCCATTTTAACAATAGTTTTTCATATGATGCCCCTAAGTTATGGAATGATCTTCCATATGATATACGCAGTGCTCCAAATCTCTCCAGTTTCAAAAGTCGACTCAAAACCTACCTATTTCAGAAATCATTCCCACCATAGCTTCTTACTGCCGAACACCGGACGACCTCCCTGGGAACGACTCGGAACATGTCTAATGTCTTATGACTTATGCCTTATGAATTGGATGGTGTGCCTTAGAATCCGTTGATACGGAGATTAAGCACGTGGACAGCTGATTGATTGATTGATGTTCTCCCTTCAATAGGGAAGCCACACCATAACCATAGATGCCTTAAAACGGATCAAGTCCCTCTGAAAGACTATGATGAAATCCAATTAGGGGCTAGCTTTCCTTTTCATTGTTTATAACAACAATCCTTTGATCAAGTAGCCAGTACCTACACTAAAGTCATAACTCTACCAGAAAATGGCAAAATATTAAGCCTTGATTGAAATAAAATAAAAAAACCACTCACTAATAATCTCTGTTTAACAATAGATTGAGAATACATGCAGACTTGTTTGGGTGTAAATTATGTTGTCTTAAATGATAAGGTAAAATTTCTGCTGAATGAAAGTACAATTAAAATATGTTAAAATTTAGAAATTTAAATTAATTTCTGAAACTTTTATTTTTTTATTTGATCAATTAGCCAGTACCTACATTAAGTCATAAATCTACCAGAAAATGGCAAAATATTAATGAAAAAAAAAATTTCTGCTGAATGAAAGTACAATTAAAATATGTTAAAATTTAGAAATTCAAATTTATTTCTTAAAATTTTATTTATTTCTAAAAAAAGCACTTTATGTATCAGTCACATAAAAATAGTGAAATGTTAAATGATCTTTAATCATTTGTAGGGATGACATAGGTCCTTGGTAGCTGTGGGATTGAAAATAATATAAGCTTAAATGAAATATATACAGAAAGCACATATATAAAGTTTTTAAAGATAAATATTTAAAAGTCCAGTAATATTTTTTGACATATTTGCATGTAATGTACTGTAAAATGAAGTATGCTTAGTATGTTCTAATAGTCATCATAATAGAGTAAAATGTTCCAATATAATTCACAGTTTGGTTTACCATTTAATATTATATAGAGTAAAATGTTCCAATATAATGTAGAGTTTGGTTTACCATTTCGTATTATATAGTGACAACCAGTAAACATCAAAGTTTCATTTCACATATTTACTGAAAGTCAAACCAGTAAACTTGTGAAATAATACAGGTCATAAATAAATCAGTAAATACGTGTATTTACTGAAAATTTTAGGGAATAGGCATATTTACTGACCAAATCAGTAAATATGCGTATTTATTGAAATCATTGCTAGTGTACCCAAATTTTAATCAATTCTCCCTTAGCTCATTTCTGACATGTCCTTTAAAAATTGTTGGAATGTAACAATAACCAAGTTATTCTGCTGAATGTGCTGTAAAAGGTACTGATATCGAGTGCACAACCACTGAGTGCATATAATACCTTGGATAATGAGAAATTGGGAAGGCTGTAAAAAAATTGGAGTTGTTGGCTACACTAGCAGTAATATAGATCTTGTGTGCACAACCATTGGGTACACTAGACCAATATCACTGCCAGTGTACACAACTGCTGGGTATGCTAGTAGTGAAATGGATAATGTGTACACAGCCACTAGATATGCCAGCAATGATATTGATCTTGGGTGCACAACCATTGGGAACATAGACTTTACTGCCTTAGGTACAGGGTAGTTGGGTATGCCAGTACCTTACACAGCTTTTGGGTACACTAACAAAAAAAACAATGACATAAATCTAGGGTAAACAACAATTGGGAAAATTTCAAAATAGAACCTAGTGCTTTAATTTGATACATTTAAAGTTGTTTCTAGATTTTCCAAAATTCCTAGATTTTCCAAAATCTCAAAGTTGTTGCCATTTATTTGTACTTGTAGGCTGGGATTCCTGCCTCTTGAGGCTGGCTACTTTATACTTGTTATTTTTTCATTAAAAATGTGTATTATTTACTTTTTAGAAAAAATCATGGATTCAAGAGAATTGTCTTTCAGTTCCATGCATGAGAAAGACATTATTTACAAGCATATCTGGTTGTATGTTTGCTGGCTTAGGTTATTTCCTTTTTACAAGTAAGTTTCTTTCAATAATCTTATACTATATTGCAAGTTATGATAAACTTGACAGTTGCAGAGGATGTTATCAGATCATATATTTTGAAAAGCTTAATGAAACACAAGAGGTAATAATTTGAAATTGAAACTATGGTTAAATCAAGTTATTATGTCCACCCCCCTGGGGGGTGGATATATTATTTTTGCTTTTTTCGCCGTCCGATGTCCGATGTCCGTTGTCCGATGTCCGATGTCCGGCGTCCGATGTCCGGCGTCACGCATGGTTTCCGCTCATTTAAAGGAAAAGTATTAGAGCTATTGTCACCAAATTTGGTATGCAGGCTTATTGGGTCAGTAGCTTGCTTGGGATTGCTTTTGGCTGTTGTACCTCTTTTGCTTACTGAGTAATACTTAAGTACAGCTATTTTCAGTACCCATTGGTTTCCGTGCATTTAAGCCAAAATAATTAAAGATATTTTACTACAATTTTGAATACAAGATTGTTATGTCCATAGCTCGCTTGGTATTGCATTTGGGACTGATAGCTTTGTCAGTACATGAGTAATAGCCATTTAGGTACTTCATTGTGTATTTTCAGTACTACTTTTGAGTAATTTGCTTCTATCTCCTTAACCGTGCGAGATAGAGCGATTTCGGCAAAATTTTCGACCCGCAGGGTATCTGAGGAGTGTACTCTTTGCAATTTTCAAAAAATTTTCCCCTCCCCAAAAATGGCGGCCATTTTGAATTTTCGAATTTTTGCCAAAAATGGCAAAACACAAATTTGCTTCTATCTCCTTAACCGTGCCAGATAGAGCGATTTCGTCAAAATTTTCGACCCACAGGGTATCTGACCATTGTACTCTTGGTAATTTTTAAAAAAATTTCCCCTCCCCAAAAATGGCGGCCATTTTGAATTTTCGAATTTTTGCCAAAAATGGCAAAACACAAATTTGCTTCTATCTCCTTAACCGTGCGAGATAGAGCGATTTCATCGAAATTTTCGATCCACAGGGGATCTAAGGAATGCAATCTTTGCAATTTTCAAAAAATTTTCCCCTCCCCAAAAATGGCGGCCATTTTGAATTTTCGAATTTTTGCCAAAAATGGCAAAACACAAATTTGCTTCTATCTCCTTAACCATGCGAGATAGAGCGATTTCGTCAAAATTTTCGACCCACAGGGTATCTGACCATTGTACTCTTGGTAATTTTTAAAAAAATTTCCCCTCCCCAAAAATGGCGGCCATTTTGAATTTTCGAATTTTTGCCAAAAATGGCAAAACACAAATTTGCTTCTATCTCCTTAACCGTGCGAGATACAGCGATTTCGTCGAAATTTTCGACCCACAGGGTATCTAAGGAATGTAATATTTGCAATTTTCAAAAAATTTTCCCCTCCCCAAAAATGGCGGCCATTTTTGGGCAAAACACAAATTTGCTTCTATCTCCTTAACCATGCGATACAGGGTATCTGAGCATTGTACTCTTGGTAATTTTTTAAAAATTTTCCCCTCCCCAAAAATGGCGGCCATTTTGAATTTTCGAATTTTTGCCAAAAATGGCAAAACACAAATTTGCTTCTATCTCCTTAACCGTGCGAGATACAGCGATTTCGTCGAAATTTTCGACCCACAGGGTATCTAAGGAATGTAATATTTGCAATTTTCAAAAAATTTTCCCCTCCCCAAAAATGGCGGCCATTTTGAATTTTCGAATTTTTGCCAAAAATGGCAAAACACAAATTTGCTTCTATCTCCTTAACCATGCGAGATAGAGCGATTTCGTCGAAATTTTCGACCCAAAGGGTATCTAAGCATTGTACTCTTGGTAATTTTTTAAAAATTTTCCCCTCCCCAAAAATGGCGGCCATTTTGAATTTTCGAATTTTTGCCAAAAATGGCAAAACACAAATTTGCTTCTATCTCCTTAACCGTGCGAGATAGAGCGATTTCGGCAAAATTTTCGACGCACAGGGTATCTAAGCAATCCAATCTTTGCAATTTTCAAAAAATTTTCCCCTCCCCAAAAATGGCGGCCATTTTGAATTTTCGAATTTTTGCCAAAAATGGCAAAACACAAATTTGCTTCTATCTCCTTAACCGTGCGAGATAGAGCGGTTTCGTCGAAATTTTCGACCCACAGGGTATCTAAGGAATGTAATCTTTGCAATTTTCAAAAAATTTTCCCCTCCCCAAAAATGGCGGCCATTTTGAATTTTCGAAGTTTTGCCAAAAATGGCAAAACACAAATTTCCTTCTATCTCCTTAACCATGCGAGATAGAGCGATTTCGTCAAAATTTTCGACCCACAGGGTATCTGAGCATTGTACTCTTGGCAATTTAAAAAAAAATTTCCCCTCCCCTAAAATGGCGGCCATTTTGAATTTTCAAATTTTTGCCAAAAATGGCAAAACACAAATTTGCTTCTATCTCCTTAACCGTGCGAGATAGAGCGATTTCGTCGAAATTTTCGACCCACAGGGTATCTAAGGAATGTAATATTTGCAATTTTCAAAAAATTTTCCCCTCCCCAAAAATGGCAGCCATTTTGAATTTTCGAATTTTTGCCCAAAATGGAAAAACACAAACTGGCCTTAACCGTGCAAAATAGAGTTATTTTGTTGAAATTTTCGACCCATAGGGTATCTAAGAAATGTACTCTTGGCAATTTTCAAAAAAATTTCCTTTTCCCAATAATGGCGGCCATTTTGAATTTTCAAATTTTTGTCAAAGATATATTTTACAAATGAAACAGGGTCTTGTAAGACTACTGTACAATTTGGGCAAAAGGTTCATGGGTGGACATTACACATGATAATGTGTGTTCTTCTATGCTATCCTGTTTCTATTCGCATCTACTATCAACAGGGCGGCCTATTTCTAGTTAAATAAATCTTGACCCCAAAAAATTAAAACTACACAAGTCATTTTGTTTTCATTATTTTTTGTCTTGGGTTGGCTGGGTCAGCCATGGCATAATGTTTGAATTATGCAAATTACAGTTGCATTTTAGACACCTTTGCAGGAATCCTAACTTTATATATGAGGGAGCAGCCCCTAATAGTATCCTGATACCAGTTACCTGGGAGAAATGAGCATGCTTCATTGCATTAGCTGTTCAAAGAATTATGTAAGTCTGGTACAACAGCGTTGTCACAAAAGTATATGCTACAGTTATTACATCAAAGCTCAGTAATCAAGTTTGACACTTCCCACATTTTGTCTGCTCAGTTATTTTCAACTTCACACTGTGTTACTTGTACTCCTTTCTTTTATTGCCTCAGTCATAAAAGACACCTCGTTTATTACCTCTGTCAAGGAGATATTGTTTTTGCGTGTGTTTGCTTGTTTATCTGTGTTTGCAGTCGCTCCAAAACTAATGAATGTTTGCATGTTTGCCTGTCTGTATTCGCTATTACTTCAAAACTTATGAATGCATCTTTATTATTGACCAAAGAAATAAGTGATTAAATTTTGGGAATGATTCAGATTTTCAATGATATTGGTTTTGTGATTGAAAATATTTGAAAAATAATGAATAGATCTTTTTGAAACTTTTGTATAAATGGTCAGACCAAAGAACATTGCAGGAAAGATCTGGATCCTATTCTGCATGCCAAAGAAAGTCAGATTTTCACTGAAATTTCAATGATTTTGCTGTGTAGTTCAACATTTCTCCAAAAGTAATCAACAACTCTATGAATTATTTTAATGAAGGTAGGGCCTGCATGACCAGAGAAAGAAGTTATTCGATTTTCTGAAAGATCCAGACCATATTCTGGATACAAATAAAATCCTGAATTTTCAACAGTCCCCTTATCACTCTTTTCTTTTTGGTCAGGCTATCAGATTATGAGGGTAAAATATTTAAATCACACAATGGGGATATTTGGTTGTGTTGGCGAGTGTTTCTAATTCATCCTATTTTGCTTTAAAGTGGATTTATTCGTTAGTTGAATCTTTGATATATACTGACCTGCAGCTGTTACTTCCAGGTGGGTTTGTCTGGCCTTTAAATCTTAAAATTGTACACAAGGTTTGTAGACATACTTGTACCTTAAAGTGCATTGTATACCTGCTGCCATTTAGTTTCTTGACAGATATTTTCTTTTATGGAGTATTTTATAACATAAAAGCCTGTCTGCCATCTGGCATCACTTCCAGTTTTGTGTAAAGTCCTGTATTTCCTAGAATCAGTTGTCTTGTCTATTGTTTTCCTTTGCTCAAATGAGGCTTTTTTAACCTTTTTAAAATTATTGTATCCCCGACGCGAAGCGGGGATACTATGGATTCATCATCGTTGTCGTCCACGCCCTCGTCCGCAGAGATTTCTTGTTAGCGACCTACAGTCCACATTTCTTTCCGGATTTCTTTCATATTTGGCAGGTGGCTTGATATGGTAGAGGACGCGCCACCCTATCTTTTTGGTAGGCTTTATGTCTAAATTAGGCCTGTGGTAGACAAAAATGTCTAAAATGCATTAAAAATCATGAAATCATGCACTAAATCACTTATAACTTGAAAAGTGTTGCATTTAGAGCATTTTGTTAAAATATGTTATTCAGCTACTTTTTTCATAGCTACAACATGGTGAGTAACTTGGGTGTCTGTCTCAATAGCTAAGTGAGTAATAGCTACTTTTGGGCTTTTCAGTAACGTCCATCATGAGTAAAATCACTTGTAACTTGAAAACTATTGCATTTACACAATTTTGTATACAATATGTTATTCAGCTACTTTTGGGTCAGCTATAACATAGTAAAATTTCAGACCTGTAGCTCATGGCATAGCTGAGTAATAGCTACTTTTAGGTTATCACTGTTGAGTAAATTACTTATAACTTCAAAAGTATTACATTTAGAGTATTTTGTTTCAATATGTTATTCACCTACTTCGGAGTCAGCTATAACATAGTGAAGTTCCAGACCTGTGGCTCATTGCATAGCTGAGTAATAGCTACTTTGAAGTTCACACTGCTGAGTAAATCAGTTGTAATTGGAAAACTATTGCATTTACAGAAATTTGTGTAAATATGTTATTCAGCTACTTTGGGGTCAGCTATAACATAGTGAAATTACAGACCTGTAGCTCATGGCACAACTGAGCAATAGCTATTTTCAGGTACTGACTGTTGAGTAAATGACTTGTAACTTGAAAAATATTGCATCTGGAGTATTTTGTTAAAATATGTTGTTCACCTACTTTTGGGTCAGCTATAACATCGTGAAATTACAGACTTATAGCTCATGGCATAGCTGAGCAATAGCTATTTTCAGGTTCTCACTATTGAGTAAATCAGTTGTAACTTGAAAACTATTGCATTTACAGTATTTTGCTTAAATATGTTGTTCACCTAATTTTGGGTCAGCTATAACATAGAAAAAATTCAGACATGTAGGTCATTGCATAGCTGAGTAATAGCTACTTTGAGGTTATCACTGTTGAGTAAATCAGTTATAACGTGAAAACTATTACATTTACAGTATTTTGTTTAAATATGTTATTCACATAATTTTGGTCAGCTATAACAGTCAGAGTGAAATTGCAGACCTCTATGTCATGGCATAGCTTACCAATATCTACTTTCAGGTTCTCACTGTTGAGTAAATCATTGTATCCACTGGATAGCCGCAGTGTGTAGAGAGATTTCACCATTACCGCTCTAACGAAAAAAAATATTATAGCTAGCCTTCTCAAGTTTGCAAGGTATATTAGAGGGTGCACCACAGTATTCTATTGGTAGGCTTTATGTCTAAATTAGGCCTGTGGCTAAATTACTTGCCTACTAAAAATGAGTAATTCTGCATTTTCTCTAAAAGTATTGCAGATAGCAAATTTTTCTTAAATAACTCATTCACCTACTTTTGGGAGAGCTTTCACATGCTGAAGTTCCAGACCTGTAGGTAATTACTCACCTACTCAAAATGAGTAAATGCGAATTATCTCTAAAAGTATTGCAGATAGCCAATTTTTCTCAAATAACTCCTTCACCTACTTTTGGGGAGAGCTTTCACTTGGTGAAGTTTCAGACCCGTAGGTAATTACTCACCTACTCAAAATAAGTAAATGCAAATTATCTCTAAAAGTATTCCCGATAGCCAATTTTTGTCAAATAACTCCTTCACCTAGTTTTGGGGAGACCTTTCACTTGGTGAAGTTTCAGACCTGTAGCTAATTATTCACCTACTCAAAATGAGTAAATGCTAATTATATCCCCAGACGAAAGTCGGGGATATATTGGATTCAGGTCCGTCGCGCCGCCGCCGCCGCCGTAGAAATTTCCTTGTGGACGCGATAACTCAAAAACAAATTAATATTTTTTTTTCAAACTTGGTACACATGTTAAGGGTGCCCAAAGGAAGATCCCTATTTTAAGGTGACCTTAAACTCCCAGTAAAAAAGAACTTATGGCCACCTTAAGGTCAGAAATTGGACTTTTGGCCACTTAGAGCCCTGTAGGTCACAAACTATGATGCTCAGGTGGCTGAAATTTTACCTGACAACACATTAATATGTTCTTAGTACATGTGCCGAAAATCACGACTTTAAGTTGAGGAGAAAATTGTGTTTGAGGCCCATAAATACCCCCACTTGGGGATTTTTTGCTATACTTTTCACATATTTTGCCCTATAATTTGGAAGTGGTAATTCTGATGAGTCTCAAACTGCGCTAGGTATAACTTTGATATGTAATCCTTGTCTGTAGAAAATTTTAGGGCTGTAGGTTTACCCAAAGGGGTCGACTTAAGGTCTCAAAAGTGCCCACAGAGACCCAATTTATGCACTTTTTGCCACTTTCAAGCACTGTAGCTTTCAAACTATGTCTCTCATCTAAGTTAAATATCATCTGGGAATATATCTATGTGTTTTCTTATATGTGCCCCAACATTTAGGCCTTTAATAGACAGTTAACCTGTGTATCAGGACCATAAACACCCACCCGAGTGACCCTTATAAGACATTTTTCACATCTTTTTCCCTGTAACTTGGAAATGGTAAGTCTGAGAAGTTTCAAACTGTATTAGATATATATTCTGTGTGTAATCTTAGTATGTAACAGATTTTAAGTCTGAAGCTTTAATTTTGAAGGTCAAATTGAGGTCTCTAAAAGGCTCCCAAAGACCCAATATTTGGACTTTTTGCTACTTTTAAGCCCTGTGACTGTCAAACTATGTGACTGATAGAGCTCAAATCCTATCTGGGAAGATATTAGTATGTTATTTATATATGTGCCAAAAATTAAGGCTTTAAGAAGACATTTAACCTGTGTATGAGGACCATAAATCCCCACCCGAGTGACCATTTTTAGACATTTTTCACATATTTTGCCCTGTAACTTGGAAATGGTAAGTCTAAGAAGTTTCAAACTGTATTAGATGCATATTCTATGTGTAATCTTAGTATGTGACAAATTTTAAGTCTGAGGCTTTAATTTGAAGGCCACATTTAGGTCTCTAGAAGGCCCCATAAAGACCCAGTATTTGGACTTTTTGCCAATTTTAAGGCCTGTGACTGTTAAACTATGTGACTGATAGAGCTGAAATCTCATCTGGGAATACATTATTATGTTCTTTTTACATGTGCCAAAAATCAAGGCTTCAAGTAGACATTTAACCTGTGTATGAGGACCTTAAACACCCACCTGAGTGACCCTTTTAAGACATTTTTCACATATTTTGCTCTGTAACTTGGAAATGTAAGTCTGAGAAGTTTCAAACTTTATTAGATACATATTCTATGTGTAATCTTAGTATGTAACAAATTTTAAGTCTGAAGCTTTAATTTGAAAGCCACATCGAGATCTCTAAAAGGCCCACAGAGACCCAATATTTGGACTTTTTAACCACCTTTAAGCCCTGTGACTGTTAAACTATGTGATTGATGGAGCTGAAATCCCATCTGGGAATGCATTATTATGTCCTTTTTACATATGCCGAAAATCAAGGTTTTTAGTAGACATTTAACCTGTGTATGAGGGCCATAGACACTCGCCCAAGTGCCTTTTTGGACATTTTTTCCGTATTTTGCCCTGTTATTTGGAAATGCTTAGTGTGACAAGTCTTAAACTGTATTATATATAATTTTTGTTTGTTATGTATGTCCCCCAAAAAGTTTCAGATCTGTTGTTTAATTGCTAAGGTCTCTTTAACAATTGTAAAATGCCCACAGAAACCCAATTTATGGACATTATGCCACTTTAAAGCCCAGTAACTGTCAAACTATGTGGGTTATAGAGCTGAAATCTTTGAATTTTTAAAAGGAAATGCCTGTCTATTTCAATTTTGAATATTAATAATGTTATGGCTATCTTAGTCTTTTAAGAACTTATTTTTGTGTGTTATACCTCTGCTTGCTGAGTTTTTAACTTTTTAAAATGAAACTGGTTAAACATATTCAAGTAGACAAAATGGACACTTTAAGTGAGCTTTAAGTCCCAATATTAATGAAATTATATCCTTATGTAGTAAAAGTAGGGGATTTTTAACCCTCAACTAGCCCAGTTTTATTCAACTTGCCTCAGTTAATTTTGACACAGCTCCTACAGTTATGAACTCATTTCAGTTGATAATCACATACTTAAAATTCTCAATTCTTTTTGTATTTGAGTACCCCTTTTATATAGATTGTTTGTTTACCATTTATGCATCCCCCACCCGGATTCCCCCCACCCACCTCTGGGACCTCCAGCTATATTGAGTGACACTAAATAAACAAAGGTATTTAATGATATCAGATGAGAAACAAAGAACTCAGTGGGGTTGCAGATCTTGTGTAATAGTGAGAGAGGTGTGGAGAAGGGGAGAGGGGTGGGGGTGGGAGGTGGTGGGCTTCATTACATATAACACAAAGGGGAGTCAGAACTGAGATTGTGTCACATATTTAGGTTGCATATATATGGACCACATATATAGGTATAGAGGAAATGAATAACTGAAAACAATTTGCAAATTCTAAAAATAATATAATAAAATAATAATATAAATAATTTTTTTTTAAATAATATTTTATTTGTGAACAAATATAGAAACAGATATGCGCTTTTGGGATTATTATTTTAGAATGGACATTCAATCATCAATCATTTAAATACTTTGAAGGAAGATTGAAAAGTATGATGAGTTGAGTTAAAAATAATATTTTATTTGTCAACAAATATAGAAACAGATATGCTCTTTTGGGATTATTATTTTAGAATGGACATTCAATCATCAATCATTTAAATACTTTGAAAATAGGTTTAGAGTTATCATTGCAGGAAGATTGAAAATATAATTTGAGTTATGTATTCGGTGTCTGGGGATACACCATCTTCCTTGGAAGATATAAACAGAGTAGATTGATGTGCTGAAGTTCATATAATAATGGGTAATTATGTTTTAAAAAATTCCCGATCAAAACCTGTGGCGTGAGTGATGACCTGTCTGGGGATATGTTGGCGCCGAGTTGGCCCAATCTAGTTATCTCTAGAAGTATTGCAGATAGCCAGTATTTCTCAAATAACTCATTAATATGAAAACAACTTATAGGAAGTCATGGGCTGCAAATCTTTTCATGTGGTCAGATTTGACCTTTGGCCCCTCCTGCTTATTATTGGTCCTAGACGTTTGCAATGTGAAAATGACTTATAGGAAATCATGGGCTGCGAATCTTTTGATGTGGTCAGACTTCACCTTGGGCCCCTGCTACAGGGTCAAATAAGGGTAGCCAAACTTAAAAGTGCTTTCAGCTTGCTTATTAACGAAAAATGCTGTTTATCTTCCAAACTATGTTAGTTGGCCTTTGTCGGTGGATACATCCAGCATCTGGCCACAGATGCGTCCTTAGTCTAGTTTGTCTCCTAGTTTCTGGGCATGAAGGCATGGTACTTTAAGACATTGCACAGTGTCAGTGAAAAAACTGTTGTCTCCACATCCCCAAGTTAAACTACCCTATACACTAGTGCCTCCAAGTTATTGATTGTAGAGCTATGGATTTGTGCATATTTTCATTCACAGCTCTTGTAACATGACCAGTACTCCAATTATGTCTGATCATTCATATATTTAAGCGTCCCTTGTAAAGGGCACTTAATTGTTTTCACTTTGAGTGTCCCCACTGCAGCTGCCGCGTTATCATCTCCCTTGAATATCTCCCTTATTTATAAGGCAGATTTGAACCATTTTTGGTGGGAACACCCACTGGTCATCGCCAGTCAGCCAAAACTAGTTACTGCAGGAGGGTGTTATTTTACATATATGTCAATGCTATCAAAATCTTGAGTATTCGGCAACAACTGTAGCCATGGCAACAGATTTTTACCCCACAGCCCTTAAGGGCTGGCGGCAGGAAAAAGTTAATCCGGGCTGTATCTCAGAAGCCATAAGGTGTAGGAAGTTGATACTTGGTAGGGACATTAGTTAGGATGTGTAGGTGTGCAACGTCATGGTCTGACCTTGATTTGACCTTGCCATAGTGACCTTGAGTTTGAAAATCTTGTCCCGGCTATATCTCGAAAAACGGTAAGGTGTAAGAAGTTGACACTTGGTAGGGACATTGGTTAGGGGGTGTAGGTGTGCAACGTCATGGTCTGACCTTGATTTAACCTTTGACCTTGCCGTAGTGACCTTGACCTATAAAATCTTGTCCGGGCTATATCTCGGAAACCATAAGGTGTAGGAAGTTGATGCTTTGTAGGGACATTGGTTAGGGGTTGTAGGTGAGCAACATCATGGTCTGACCTTGATTTGACCTTTGACCTTGCCATAGTGACCTTGAGCTATAAAATCTTGTCCGGGCTATATCTCGGAAACCATAAGGTGTAGGAAGTTGATACATGGTAGGGATATTGGTTAGGGGGTGTAGGTGTGCAACGTCATGGTCTGACCTTGATTTGGTCTTTGACCTTGCTGTAGTGACCTTGACCTATAAAATCTTGTCCGGGCTATATCTCGGAAACTGTAAGGTGTATAGGAAGTTGATACTTGGTAGGGACATTGGTTAGGGGGTGCAGGTGTGCACATCATGGTCTGACTTTGATTTGACCTTTGACCATGCTGTAGTGACATTGACCGGGCAGTCAGGCTGGCGGCGTGAAAAAGCTTGTCCAGGCTGTATCTCAGAAACCATAAGGTGTAGGAAGTTGATACTTGGTAGGGACATTGGTTAGAATATGTAGGTGTGCAACGTCATGGTCTGACCTTGATTTGACCTTGCCATAGTGACCTTGAGTTTGAAAATCTTGTCCGGGCTATATCTCGAAAAACGGTAAGGTGTAAGAAGTCGACACTTGGGAGGTACATTGGTTAGGGGGTGTAGGTGTGCAACGTCATGGTCTGACCTTGATTTGACCTTTGACCTTGCTGTAGTGACCTTGACCTATAAAATCTTGTCTGGGCTATATCTCGGAAACCACAAGGTGTAGGAAGTTGATGCTTGGTAGGGACATTGGTTAGGGGTTGTAGGTGTGCAGCATCATAGTCTGACCTTGATTTGACCTTTGACCTTGCCATAGTGACCTTGAGTTTGAAAATCTTGTCTGGGCTATATCTCGAAAAACGGTAAGGTGTAAGAAGTTGACACTTGGGAGGTACATTGGTTAGGGGGTGTAGGTGTGCAACGTCATGGTCTGACCTTGATTTAACCTTTGACCTTGCCGTAGTGACCTTGACCTATAAAATCTTGTCCGGGCTATATCTCGGAAACTGTAAGGTGTAGGAAGTTGATACTTGGTAGGGACATTGGTTAGGGGTTGTAGGTGAGCAGCATCATGGTCTGACCTTGATTTGACCTTTGACCTTGCCATAGTGACCTTGAGCTATAAAATCTTGTCCGGGCTATATCTCGGAAACCATAAGGTGTATGAAGTTGATACATGGTAGGGATATTGGTTAGGAGGTGTAGGTGTGCAACGTCATGGTCTGACCTTGATTTGGTCTTTGACCTTGCTATAGTGACCTTGACCTATAAAATCTTATCCGGGCTATATCTCGGAAACTGTAAGGTGTAGGAAGTTGATACTTGGTAGGGACATTGGTTAGGGGGTGCAGGTGTGCACATCATGGTCTGACCTTGATTTGACCTTTGACCTTGCTGTAGTGACCTTGACCGGGCAGTCAGGCTGGCGGCGGGAAAAAGCTTGTCCGGGCTGTATCTCAGAAACCATAAGGTGTAGGAAGTTGATACTTGGTAGGGACATTGGTTAGAATATGTAGGTGTGCAACGTCATGGTCTGACCTTGATTTGACCTTGCCATAGTGACCTTGAGTTTGAAAATCTTGTCCGGGCTATATCTCGAAAAACGGTAAGGTGTAAGAAGTTGACACTTGGGAGGTACATTGGTTAGGGGGTGTAGGTGTGCAACGTCATGGTCTGACCTTGATTTGACCTTTGACCTTGCTGTAGTGACCTTGACCTATAAAATCTTGTCTGGGCTATATCTCGGAAACCACAAGGTGTAGGAAGTTGATGCTTGGTAGGGACATTGGTTAGGGGTTGTAGGTGTGCAGCATCATAGTCTGACCTTGATTTGACCTTTGACCTTGCCGTAGTGACCTTGACCTATAAAATCTTGTCCGGGCTATATCTCAGAAACCTTAGGTGTAGGAAGTTCATACTTGGTAGGGACATTGGTTGAGGGGTATAGGTGTGCAATGTCATGGTCTGACCTTGATTTGATCTTTGACCTTGCTGTAGTGACCTTGACCTATAAAATCTTGTCCGGGCTATATCTCGGAAACTGTAAGGTGTAGGAAGTTGATACTTGGTAGGGACATTGGTTAGGGGGTGTAGGTGTGCACATCATGATTTGACTTTTGACCTTGCTGTAGTGACCTTGACCTATAAAATCTTGACCGGGCTATATCTCGGAAACCGTAAGGTTTAGGAAGTTGATACTCGGTAGGGACATTGGTTAGGGGGTGTAGGTGTGCAACGTCATGGTCTGACCAGGATTTGACTTTTGACCTTGCCATAGTGACCATGACCTATAAAATCTTGTCCGGGCTATATCTCGGAAACCGTGAGGTGTAGGAAGTTGATACTTAATAGGGACATTGGTTAGGGGGTGTAGGTGTGCAACGTCATGGTCTGACCTTGATTTGACCTTGCTGTAGTGACCTTGATCTATAAAATCTTGTCCGGCCTGTATCTCGGAAACCATAAGGTGTAGGAAGTTGATGCTTGGTAGGGACATTGGTTAGGGGTTGTGGGTGTGCAGCATCATGGTCTTACCTTGATTTGACCTTTGACCTTGTTGTAGTGACCTTGACCTTTAAAATCTTGTTGCACCTTTCGGTCTTTGTCTTTGGGTCTGTGATGCAGATTAAGCACTGTTAAAGTCATATTAGAATTCATTAAGAAATTTGCTTTTACAACTTCCGATTGTAACAGATGGAATTTCATCAAGTGAGCCACAGATTTTGCTCCAACACCACACATAAGCATTCATTGAATGTATTACCACTTCTGTATGCATGGTAATATTCAAAACATCTAAACCATAATTCGGCCATGCCAGATGTAGATAAAGAGTACATGCATTATCTTTCTCTTAGGCATTATTTTCTCTATTTAAACATTGTTTGGACTTTTATATAACTGACAGTGCTCTGAAAGTATCCTGAACTTTGTACTGATACATTACTTCTGTATCTCATGGTGTTAAAAATATTTCCCTAGGCTGTGGGGTACGGGCATCTCTGATGCTATTTTTAGGTCTTAAAGTGTATGGGTGTTCCACAACCTAAACCCATGGACTGACTTTAACGAATTTCTCAGAATGTGTTTATCCAAAGAGGATCTAGAGCTGATTAGGTTTTGGAGGTATCCGGTAACAACTGTTTCCATGGCAACACTTTTAAAATTTTGGGGTTTTAACGTTTGTGAGTGTTCCAGAGCCTAAATCAATGCATGGATATGTTCACTAAAACAAGGTCTTGAGCGGATTAGGTTTTGGAGTGTATCTGGCAAAAGCTGTTGCCATGGCAAAGCTTTAAATACTTTTCATTGTTAACCTTCTTAATTGGAAAAGGGGTGTTGTATTCAAGCCTCAGTGACTTAATTTGGGAATAAGTAAAACTGCACTGAATGTAATCTTACATTAAATTTTATTAAAATAAACAACAAAGTCACCAGTTATATGCTAATACAGTCAATGTTTTGGGCCCAAACCGACTTTTATTTAATACACAAGTTTTTTTTTCAATACACACTGAAATTGTCCATGACTTGTATTGTTCTATGAGTTTCTAATTAATGCATCGTCCCTTTAGGCTTGAAATCTGTATAACTGTATTTAGCACACTGTACTAGGCTGTAGCATTCCTGGGCTGGGTCCATGTAACTCAGTGTTCAATATACAAAACCAGTCCTAATAACATACATAACATATGGTCTGGTACGATATGGTCTTACAAAGCAATTTTTAAAACAATTAAAATTAAGTTTATATTTTAAAAGCAGATAAAGCAATTGCATGCTTGAAATTATAGTAATCTACAGAATTTTAATCTGAATATGTACTGTGCAGGGTTTTCAAGTCATCTAATTTTACACCAACAGAGCACTTTTAGAATCAACCATAAAATTCTATAATTTAACAAGGTTTACTTCTATCAAATGTAAGTGTATCATACCTTCAACATGACAAGGAATTGTTTCTAAACTCTATCTTTTCAACTTTTCAGACACACCAACTTTCTGCTGCCCACAACTGACCATGAGGTCCCCATACTATTTCAATACAAAGCCAATACTGTGACATATGTATAACTTCACAACTCCCTATTTGGAATAATCTCATAATGCACTGATGTACTGTTCTTAGGACCCAAAATAAATCATAATGACATCATTCATTCACTAGGTTCATACGATTGAATCTGTGTTAACTAATATATTCCAGTTTCATCTTTATCACAACTGAATTAAATGGTATCAAAGGCAACAATTAATTGCATAATATACACATACAGTGAAATACAACAAGGGGAACTATTAAACCGATGTTATTACAGTTGCATTTTTATCCCAGGCTGGCCAAGGTGGGGGTTGGGAGATTATGAAATCGTGGGCGGAAATAAACAACTTTATAACCAACAGCTAACCTTGCAATATTGGAATATAGTTGCCATTTACATAATCTCAAGACTTTATAAACTATAAACCCAAACTGTTGATTTGCTTCAATAAAAAGTGACAGAAATTACACTTATTTGCCTTAAAATTGGAAGAGTGTCCCTTGGGCACTGTCTCAACTGATATTTTGCATGTCTCAACAAGTTTGAAACAGTAAATTCACATCTAATTTTGGATTATGACCAGCATTACTTTATTTTATTAATTACATTTTACTTTCATTATTTACATCTTATCTTATTTACATTATTGTACCCACTGGAAGCATCTGGTGGATACTTTGGTTTAGCGTTCACTACGCCGCCGCCGCCGCGCGTAGAGATATTTTCGGCGTTAACGCTCTAAGAGGAAAACAACAGCAGCTAGGTTCACCAAATTTGCAGGATATCTTCATTGGGGGGTAAGCTTCTCTGGGAAGGAAAATAGCCTCATTCTGAAAAACAAGATGGCCGCCACGGGCATTTCTTTGAAAATAATCAACATTTTTCTACTGGCTGTTTCTCATAGGTAGAAGGTTGAATCTCTTCATAGGTGATATGTATAACAGATATACATGTCCTCTACAACCTTGCACACATTTGACCTTGAAGCTCTTAATTCAAGGTTATCCACGGAGTGCCGAAGTAACCCACATAGCGGACTTTAAAAGTGCCTATATCTTCCTTATTATTGGTCCTAGAGGTTTGCAATGTCAATAGGAAAATGTCAATAGGAAGTCATGTGCTGCGAATCTTCTGATGTTGTCAGAATTGACCTTGGACCCCTCCTTCAACGTCAAACGAGGATAGCCAAACTTAAAAGTGCTTATAACTCGCTTATTATTGATCCTAGAGGTTTGGGATGGTAAACCAACATATAGGAAATCATGGGCTGGGAATCTTCTGGCATGGTCGGATTTGACCTTGGGCCCCTCCTTCAAGGTCAAACGAGGATAGCCAAAGTTAAAACTGCTTATAACTCGCTTATTATTGCTCCTAGAGGTTTGGGATGGTAAACCAACCTATAGAAACTCATGGGCTGGAAATCATCTGGCGTGGTCGGATTTGACCTTGGGCCCCTCCTTCAAGGTCAAACGAGGATAGCCAAAGTTAAAACTGCTTATAACTCACTTATTATTGCTCCTAGAGGGATCATCTGGCGTGGTCGGATTTGACCTTGGGCCCCTCCTTCAAGGTCAAACAAGGATAGCCAAAGTTAAAAGTGCTTATAACTCGCTTATTATTGCTCCTAGAGGTTTGGGATGGTAAATAGTGCTGTAACAAGTTGACCGAAACTCGAGTCGTAACTCGGTGGGCGATATTTGGGACCACGTCGATTTACGTAATTTAAACTCGAGTTTTTAAGAAATAAATTATGATATACTAGTCTTGTTATAAAACCAGCACTTTTACAATTTATCTAACCATAAAGACAAAAAATTCAATGAGCAATGGCCGTTTTTTTATTTCCTTATTTACGTGGATGTTCCATAATGTGCTCATACATACCTGTACAATTTAACCGGCAACAGAATATATTTCCTTGCAATAAAATGGTACTAAATACGTCAATGGCGGATCCCTTGATGACAATATTTGGACATTATTATTTTATTTATATTTGTGTCATTTACTCGAGTTCAACTCGAGTTCAACTCGCATCTAACAAGCGAGCGTCGATCTACAGAAATCACTGTTGATTACAGCTCTAATGGTAAACCAACATATAGGAAATCATGGGCTGGGAATCTTTTGATGTGGTCGGATTTACCTTAGACCCCTCGTTCAAGGTCAGACAAGGATAGCCAAACTTAAAAGTGCTTATAACTCAATTATTATTGGTCCTAGAGGTTCGGGATGGTAAACCAGCATGTAGGAAATCATTGGCTGGGAATCTTCTAGTGTGGACGGAAATGACCTTGGGCCCCTCCTTCAAGGTCAAACGAGGATAGCCAAAGTTAAAAGTGCTTATAACTCGCTTAGTATTGATCCTAGAAGTTTACAGTACGAAACCAATCATACAAAATCTTGGGCTAGGAATTTTCTGATGTTAGATATGACCTTGGTCCCCTCCTTCAAGGTCAAACAGTGGTTCACTGGCTTTGGTGAGTTGTCTTTTCGGTGGATACAAATTTGCATCGGTCTCCGATGCGTAGGTCTAGTTTTAAATCTTGTCTGGGCTGTATCTCAGAAAGCATAAGGTATAAGATGTCGATACTTACTAGGCATATTGGTTCAGGGTTGTAGGTGTGCAACGTCATGGTGTAACTTTGATTTGACTTTTGACCTTGTCTTAGTGGATTGATTTGATTTTGACCTTGTCTCAGCTTCACCTTTAAAATATTGTCTTGACTATATCTCAGAAACCATGATATGTAGATAGTTGATACAAAGTTTGGACATTGGTTGGGGTGCAAGTGTGCAATGTTGTGGTGTGACCTTGATTTGACCTTTGACCTTGCCATAGTGACCTTGAACTTTAAAAATTTTGCTGTGCTCTATCTCGGAAACTGTGAGATGTAGAAAGTTGATACTTGGCTGGGACATTGGTTGGAGTGTAGGTTTGCAATATCATGGTTTGACCTTGATTTGACCTTTGTCCTTGTGTTAGTGACTATGACCTTCAAAATTTTTTCTTGCTATTTCTCGGAAAATGTAAGATGTTACCTAATACCTGTGGAAAAAACATAACAACCCTGCTTACTACACTGAAATAAAAAAGTTACTACTACTGTACACAGATACCTGTTAGCATCACTATCAGTATTACTATCATTTGATATTATTCCCAGTAACTTTTTATCAAAAGATAAATTTACACTAAATCATAAGATTATTTCATGAAATTTTTATCCAAGAAATCTCAAGTTCTGACAGCCATATATATTATTAGTGGCTGTGACAAAAATGTCTGGAACTACTCAATAGAATTTTTTCAAATGAAAGGCATTTGAAACTACAATAATTTTCCTTCAAAATGATATAAATATCATGTTATAAAAGAACCAGATAAAACAATTCTTAGCAAAATTCCAGCAAGATGGATGATGCCAACAGGTACTCATCTTTGCAAATATTTTCAACACTATTTAATGCAAACACATGTATTATATTTCATTGGTGGGGTATTTGAACAGTGCTTCTGTTTATTTAATTGTATTAAAACCCATCCACTAATAAGAAAGAAAAAATGATTGAAAGACAAGTTTGATTTTACAGGTAGTATCTTTCCTCTTGTTTACACAATTGTTTAGATATCTTAGTAAATTAATATACAACCAAACTTCTCAAAAATGGTGAGATGCCACTATCATTTTCTTTTATAGGGGTATAAATGGTATATGTGTAGCTTCAAGACTTGGTTAGTTACAATTATGTAATCCATGTAACTTCACTGAAAAAATATATCATTTCTTTTCAACACTTAATTTCTAGTGTATATCATCTTTGCGTCCTGAATTTTTGTGCAGTGGTATTGCTGGACAGTAATTACGAGAGAAGTGATATTATGGCTGCTACAACAGGAAATGATCACCAAGTGTTCAATCTGCCGACCTATTGCTGATTTCCTTTATATTTAATAACTTATACGTTCACCAGTACTGCCATCACTAGATATGCTGTGGCTTTAGCTACTGGTCAGTGATGCTTGTAATCTGTGACAAACTACTGTTTACACATTTGTTTTTCAGGTAATGCTTCCAAATCATACAGTTTTACAAAGAAATCTTTTTTTGGCATAGGAATTTTAACCTGGTAAGTCAAAAGCTTAAAACTTTATTGAATCATTTACGGGAAATGTGTATTTCTTTTAGGACCAGTTCACTTATTTTTGAGCTAAATATTAACATCTTACCAGAGCATCAAGAAATGGCAAATTGACAAAATGATTAACTTTCCCCAGGAAAGGCATCAGTCTAGTATTTACAAGGTTCATTATGTCCACCCCACTGGGG
Source organism: Sabellastarte sp. h YS-2021 (assembly GCA_964017235.1). NCBI lineage: Eukaryota > Metazoa > Annelida > Polychaeta > Sabellida > Sabellidae > Sabellastarte > Sabellastarte sp. h YS-2021. Next base: position 111,091,582 of record OZ024928.1, read on the forward strand.
GGTGGACATATTATTTTTGCTTTTTCCGCCGTCCGCCGTCCCACTTGGTTTCCAGACATTTTAGGCAACAGTTCTTATCCTATCTTTACCAAATTTGGCATGCAGGTTTATTGGGTTAATAGCTTGTATGGGATTGCTTTTGGTGATGATAGCTCTATAGCTAACTGAGTAATAGCTACTTTGCTACTTTTGAGTAGCTCTTTGGTTTCCAGACATTTTAAGGAATGCTATTAAGCCTAGCTTTCTGAAATTTGGTATGGAGGTTCATTGGGTTAATAGCTTGTATAGGATTGCTTTTGGGGGGAATTGCTTAATAGATGAGTGAGTAATTAATTAAATAAATGAGTAATTGACTATTTTGAATACTGAAAAAGGCAAATGTGCTCATATCTCCTAAACCGTGCGAGATAGAGCGATTTCGTCGAAATTTTCGACCCACAGGGTATCTAAGGAATGTACTCTACAATTTTCAAAAAATTTTCCCCTCCCCAAAAATGGCGGCCATTTTGAATTTTCGAATTTTTGCCAAAAATGGCAAAACACAAATTTGCTTCTATCTCCTTAACCGTGCGAGATAGAGCGATTTCGTCGAAATTTTCGACCCACAGGGTATCTAAGGAATGTAATCTTTACAATTTTCAAAAAAATTTTCCCCTCCCCAAAATTGGCGGCCATTTTGAATTTTCGAATTTTTGCCAAAAATGGCAAAACACAAATTTCCTATCTCCTTAACCGTGCGAGATAGAGCGATTTCGTCAAAATTTTCGACCCACAGGGTATCTTAGCATTGTACTCTTTGCAATTTTTAAAAAATTTTCCCCTCCCCTAAAATGGCGGCCATTTTGAATTTTCGAATTTTTGCCAAAAATGGCAAAACACGAATTTGCTTCTATCTCCTTAACCGTGCGAGATAGAGCGATTTCGTCGAAATTTTCAGCCCACTGGGTATCTAAGGAATGTACTCTTTGCAATTTTCAAAAAATTTTCCCCTCCCCAAAAATGGCGGCCATTTTGATTTTTCGAATTTTTGCCAAAAATGGCAAAACGCAAATTTGCTTCTATCTCCTTAACCGTGCGAGATAGAGCGATTTCGTCGAAATTTTCAACCCACAGGGTATCTAAGGAATGTACTCTTTGCAATTTTCAAAAAATTTTCCCCTCCCCACATATGGCGGCCATTTTGAATTTTCGAATTTTTGCCCAGAATGGAAAAACACAAATTGGCCTTAACCATGCAAAATAGAGTTATTTCGTTGAAATTTTCGACCCATAGGGTATCTAAGAAATGTTGTAGTCTTGGCAATTTTCAAAAAAATTTCTTTTTCCCAAAAATGGCGGCCATTTTGAATTTTCGAATTTTTGCCAAAAATAGAAAAACAGGAATTTGCTTCTATCTTCTTAACCGTGCAAGATAGAGTGATTTCGTCAAAATTTTCGACCCAACCAATGCAAAAAGGCATGAAGCTGAAATAATTTACATCTACACTAATAAATATTTAAGCATCATTGATATATTTTACAAATGAAACAGGGTCTTATAAGACTACTGTACAATTTTGGCAAAAGGTTCATGGGGTGGACATTACACATGATAATGTGTGTTCTTCTATGCTATCCTGTTTCTATTCGCACCTACTATCAACAGGGCGTCCTATTTCTAGTTTCTCTACCTGCAGTACTTAGACTTCAAATGAAGAATCATTCATTCATGTTGCCAAAATATTATCTTTCAACCTTACTTCCACGACCCCGACAAGTGGCAAATGTTGTGGGCCTGTCCCCCCCAAAAAACCTGACCGTTAACAGGACATAAACTACTAACTTTGACTTTACAACCATGCTTTTGTTCCTTTTGCTCTATCCACCTTCAGGAATACTTTATTTTTATTTTGGAAAAAAACAACATTTTTTAGTTAAATTGGGACAGCCTTGTACTAAAATCTCTCATTAAATGCCAGAGTAAAAGTTACAAGAGTCATAGAAACTTTGTAAATAATTACTGAATACATTAAATACAAAGAAACAGTATGAGATATGCAAAATTTGTAAATGGGTACTGTTACAGAATTTAACATTGTTTCATTTAAATTATTGTATTTTCTTTCCATATTGTTTGTATGCTATTTGCAATTTTTTGGTGTATATAAAACATGGTCTGTATGTTCATCTGGAGATTATTCCTATCCCTTCAACACTGCAGAAGCACCAAGGGTAGTATGAAGTACACTTGATATGAAAATTCTTTGAAATAAAAGCACAGCTTATGAAACATATGACAAAAAACAAACATTAAAGGTTAGGTGTAAGGTTTACATATTGTTATCTCACTGCCTTTAAAGGCTGTGTGGGCACTGTTTTCATGGCATCCAGCTTGGTGGATGGTTGGCAGAAAAGTTCTTGTCTGGGTGCACCTCAGAAATGTATGGTGTAGGATGCTGATACTTGGTAAAGACATTGGTTGTCTGTGTATTTATGCAATGTCATTTCACTTTTGACCTTGACATAGTCACCTTAAAGTTTAAAATCTGTGCTATATCCCATAAACTGTGAGATGTAGATAGTTGATATTCAATGGGGACAATGGTTGGGGGTTGGGTTTTGCAACTTAATAGTGTAACCTTAAATTGACCTTTGACCTTTAAAATCTTGTCCAGGCAAAATCACAGAAACAGTAATATACAGAAAGTTGATACTTGGTAGGGTCATTGGAGGTGTAGGTGTGCAACATTATAGTGTGACCTTGATCTGACCTTGGTATAGTGACCTTGACCTTAAAATCTTATTTTGGCTATATCTCGGAAACTGTAACATGTAGGAAGGTGATATTTTATATGGACATTGGTTTGGGGGAGGGGAAGTTGACCTCAATAACCTTAACTTTTAAAATCTTGTCCAGGCTGTATCTCAGAAACTATATGTAGAAAGTTGATACTTGACAGGGTCATTGTGTGCGGGTGATAGATGTGATAGTGTGACCTTACCTTGGTGTAATACTGGGCTCTGCCAAAATGTTTTGTACTGTCATATAGGAGACGTACTGTATTTCACCGTATAAATGCCCCCGCCCTATCAAATACTCCCACCTCCTCTCCACTCTACAATTCGGAAAAAGATGTATTTTAATACATGCCCAATCCAATAACCGCTAACAGGAAACAAAGTCAAAACATGACAGTTTTGATTAAGAATGCCTTAAAATCTACAGAAATGAAAATTAAAAGAGTACAATTTGTTCAGCTTTAAGGTTTGTTTATAATATTTTAAGTTCTCCCAACATTATAGTTGTTGAAAAATCAAGATGCAGGTTGTAAAGTATCTATTTTTCGCCATTTCCACCAGACACTTAACTTGCTTGTTATCTATAAAAAAGAGCCCTGCTTTTTAAAAATTCATTGCCCTGGGGCGTTTATACAGTAAAATACAGTATTTCTCATACGACAAAGATATGTAGATTGCTGAAGCTGGTTATTATATGTACTTTCACCTAATTTTGCTATCTCCATTGACATCTTTATTTTAGTGAATAAATTTTACCACTATCAAAGTCTCTTGATCTTTGTGTTGTTTCACCTCTTCAATAACTCATGGTGTTCAATGCTATTTCCCCAGTCCGTGGGAGTATGTCTCATTCTATTTTATTTTTTTCAGGTGTTATTGTAGATACCAGTATGCACAAGCTAAGATACGTAAAGTGAAATTAAGAGAAGCATTAACTTCAAAAGATGATCCAGATTTTGAACATAAGTTAGAAATGGACCTCAAGGAAGTTAGACGAATGTATGGATCTCGAAAAAGCTAGTTCAAAGCGAAACATGTGGTATTTAAATATTGGCAGCAAAAGAATTATCTAATTGACCCTGGTAAAACATACAAAAATATGTGATTAAGGAAGATTTGAAATTTAAAATTTGAAAGTTAAGAATGGCTTTTTAAAATTTGAGCATTGCCTCTTATCTTCAAATATAATCAACATATGAGTGTCATGTGAAAACTGCAAAAGAGAAGAAGAGTTGGTTTCTAGCCATCGGAGATTTAACATGAATATCATAAAACAAGTTGATAAGGTGATTAAATTGGATGCAAGGGTATTCATGCTCAGGAAAGATGGTAGTTCTTTTATACTTTGTCACAATCTGAGAACACTGGAATTTATAAGTTATGTTATTTTTTTCAGTACAGGTAGTGTAACCTAGAAATGTAGAGGAGTGAATTGACGAGAAATTTCCTTGTGATATATATTTTGGATCTTTCATAGAATTCAATGTCATTGTGATCAGTGATTTATGGAATTGTTTAAATTTTACTCTACACATGGTTATTTTCATGTGAGATTTATTTATGTGTTACTTGCAAGAGAAATTCATTTGTGAAAATAAATTCCATGTAAAAAGTTTCCACAGTGTCTTCTGTTAGGCCAATTGTTTTGTCATAGAATAGGGATTATGTTAATACACACTGCTTCTCACACGGTGAAGTAAATATTTAAAATGTCCTTACCAAAAACATACAATTTACTTTTGGGTTTACTTCACACCATTTTTTGTCACTGTCATGCTCTTAATGTTCAGGTTATGAGCATTACCTACTGGATCAATCAGACCTATTCTTTGTTTTTTTATTTTATTTTTAAATTTTTTTTATTCAACAAGAAGAAACATAGACATAATACAAAACATTACAGAGTGACATGACACTGTACAACAGAAACATACAAAAAATAATTCAATTGACTACACAAAATTACAAGACAACAGTTCTTCAACTCAGGATTTCATAAATCTCTTCATATACTTTACTAAGTTTATTATTTCTAAATTTTGATGAATAGAGGTCATGAAATACCACAAGCTTTGACTTTATCTGAGCTAAGAATTCCCGAAATAAAATGGGTTTATCTTTTGTTTTCTTTTCATTAATATACCACTTTCCCAAAAGAATTAGGCAATTTATCATTAGGAGTAATGAATTTGCAGTACATGGGATACCCAAAAGGATTTCACAAACAGTAAATTTAATTATAATTTTCGTATTAGTATTACACCAACTTTTAACTGTCTTCCAGAAGTCTGCTGAGATAGGACAAAATACCAGATGGTGTTCTAAAGTGTCTATGGCCTGGTCTTGACAGTATTTACATGTTGCAGACTCTACTCTTTTCCAATTGTATAAGTTATGTCTACAGTTTAAGGTTCTGTTTAATATTTTATACTGAAACGTCTGCAAATATGGTTCACAGGTCACTTTATTTGCCAATTTAAAAATCTCTGCCCAATTGGCTGTTTCTAAAAATGGGAAAAGATCAATCCATACCCTAAGAGATGTAGGCATATTAGAATTATTATTAATCAGTTCCCAATATATATCCTGACTCTTTAATTTACTAAGAGGTTTCATTACCTTACAGACACTCACAGTCAACCCTTTATCGGAAGGTTTGCCCTCATACGGATGTAATTTAAGTTTTTCTAGCCACTCTTTTTCTATTGCTTTTGTTATGCTTAAGTACTCTAAGAAATTTATCTTTATTGAAAGTTTGGTCTTAAAAGCCTCAAAACTTATAAAGTTACCAGTATTATCAATAACATCATGAAGTTGTAGTTTCAAATTTTATTTCTTATTACCTACTATTGCAATCGTCAAACAAGAGCCTCCAATTGAAATGTATCTATTGTATAGTAGATATTCACATTTTATTTCTTCAGCACAAGTGGGTGCCCTATTTTTAAAGTTATACCAGAAGTCTAATAGCTGCTGATAATACTTGGTTTCGGCACACTGTATATAAAATTTTTCCGGTAATTTAAAGTGTAAAAACTCACTACTTATGCCTAATAGTGCTTTAGTAAGTGTTTTCCATTTTCTGTTTGTTTCATCCATCAAACGTTTTATCCATAACAATTTGTGGGTAGCATGGATACTATATATATCAGGCATTTTCAGCCCTCCATCATCATACTTTTGTACATTTTTTAACTCTTGGTGGCTTATTTGCCCATAAAAAATCGAAGAACAATTTATCTATCTCTTCAAGGATACTAGCTGGGGTATATAGAGTGCTAAGCAAGTGTATTAACTGTGGTACTATCAGGCTTTTTAATATTGTTATCTTACCCTTCCATGAAAGTGCTCTTAATTTCCAGATGTCCAGTACTTTCTTTATGTTTTTAATCCGCTCATTAAAATTTAATTGTGTACAAGTGTTGTCATCTCTAGTGAACCATATCCCAAGTGTCCTGAAGGGACCATTTGTAATTTTTATACCCAACAGATTGCCGGTGATTTGTGACAAGTCTAAATGAAGATCCCCTAAAGGCACTAATTCTGTTTTATCTATATTGAGCCGAAGCCCTGATATCGCTCCGAAATGGTTGAACTTAATAATAGCTTGTTTCAAAGACTGTAAATTCGATAAGAACAAAGTAGTGTCATCTGCTAGCTGTCCGATTTTAAACTCTACATTATTTACATTAATACCTTTTATTAAGGTATCTGACCGTATATTTACTGCTAAAATTTCTGCTACAAGAATAAACAATAATGCAGAGATAGGACAGCCTTGCCTGATTCCTCTTGTTAAAGTAAAATAATTTGAAATATAACCATTATTTGTTACACAGGAAGAGATGTTGGAATACATAAGTTTTATCCATCTGATGTAATTCTGACCTATTCTTTGTTACTTTACTACATTTATTGATGAAAGATACTCTTCATTTATCGTGTTGGAATAATATTTCTACTTGGAATTGATGTCACATAACAATCCCAAAATTGTTTTAAACTCCAAAGTATTATTGCTGTACTTTGGGCACTTTTGTTGTTATTGTAATTATGCACATGAATGAGGGAAGCTGGTAACAGTAGCTTAACAATTGTTACAGAATATCCTGTTTCTTCATTGATTGCTTGTACAAAAAAAAGTTATTTTGACAGTTTTAAAAGTGAGGACTTCACTTGAAATAGAGTAGTAGTCCTACTCCCCATAGAGAAAAATTAAAATCATGAAACAACAAAATTCCGCTCTGTAGCAGAAGAACTGAATACACCGTAAATTTCCAAAATAACGCCCAGGTTCAAATAAACACCTGGTTCAAATTAACGCCTGGGTACCAAGCACACTGTTTACAATTTATGACACTGTTTTTATACTTCAAAAGAACACCTGGTTCAATTTAACGCCTGGTCTGATAACCATTTGAAAATAATTAACGCCCGGGCCATATTTTGGAAAAATACGGTATTGCCTGTCATAAAATTCCCAAGTAGGTTCCCTCTGTAGAAATAGATTGTTTTCACTTTTGGGCCTATGAGATTCCCAGCCCATAATTTCCTATAGGTTGGTTTACCATCCCAAACCTCCAGGACCAATAATAAGTGAGTTATGAGCACTTGTAAGTGTGACTATCCTCGTTTGACCTTGAAGGAGGGGCCCAAGGTCAAATCTGACTACACCAAAAGATTCCCAGCCCATGATTTCCTATAGGTTGGTTTGCCATTCCAAACCTCTAGGACCAATAATAAGCACTTTTAAGTTTGGCTATCCTCATTTGACCTTGAAGGAGGGGTCCAAGGTCAAATCTGTCCACACCAGAAAATTCGCAGTTCATGATTTTCTATTGGTTGATTTCACATTGCAAACCTCTAGGAACAATAATAAGGGAGATATAGGCACTTTTAAAGTCCGCTTTGTGGGTTACTTTGTGGATGACCTTGAATTAAGAGCTTCAAGGTCAAATGTCTGCAAGGTTGTAGAGGACATGTATATCTGTTATACATATCACCTATGAAGAGATTCAACCTTCTATCTATGAGAAACAGCCAGTAGAAAAATGTAGATAATTTTGAAAGAAATGCCCGCGGCGGCCATCTTGTTTTTCAGAATGAGGCTAATTTCAGTCCCAGAGAAGCTTACCCCCCAATGAAGATATCCTGCAAATTTGGTGAACCTAGCTGGTGTAGTTTTCCTCAGAGTGTTAATGCCGAAATCTCTTTACGTGCGGCAGCGGCGTAGTGAACGCTAAACCAAAGTATCCACCAGATGTTTCCGGTAGATTACAATAATAAGGGAGTTATTAAATCATACGAAATCATGGGCTGGGAATCTTTTGGTGTGGTCAGATTTGACCTTGGACCCCTCCTCCAAGGTCAAACTAGGATAGCCAAACTTAAAAGTGCTTTAACTCGCTTATTATATCTGTCATTATTTTACTACAAATAAGAAAATAGCTATTACTGACTTATGGCATGCAATGGAACCTCAAACTATGTGCCATCTTATAGTTAAGGACAAGGTAACTGAACAATATATTTTAGGAAAATAATGTAACTGCAATAGTTTTGGAGTTACAAAGGCTTTACTCAATAGTAAGAATTTCAAAGTAGCTATTACTCAGCTATACAATGTGCAACAGGTCTGAAACTTTACTATGCGATAGCTTATCAAAAACTAGATGAATAATATATTTAAAAAGATTTGCCTAACTTTAATACTTTTTAAGATATTTGACATTTACTTCTGTCACTATTTTGCTACAAATAATAAAATAGCGATTACTCACTTCTGGCATGCAATGGAACCCTAAACTATGTAACATCTTATAGTTAAAGACAAAGTAGCTGAACAACATATAACACTTATCTTTAGGCCCAAGTCCACAAAACCCCCAAAAAATTCAATGGCATGAAAATTCATTGACAAATTACAAAAAAAAAATATGTAGCTGTAGTAGTTTTGGAGAAATCTGCTTGACACACTAACACACGCACGATGCATTTTATAAAATGTCTAAGTAGGGTCTTTGTGGGTCTCGATCACAATGTAAAACCCAGCATAAAGTATTGATTTTTGGCATATTTATGAACATAGTAATGTTCCCAGGTACAACTTGAGCCAGATAGGCCACAATGTTTGTGACCTCAACTGCATTAAGTGGCCAAAAGTCAAACTTCTGACCTTAAGGTGGCCATGGTTTATTATTGGGAGTTTAAGATCACCTTAAAATAAAGTTCCTTTCCTGACCCAAATATGTGGGTGTACCAAGTTTGAATGAGATCTGTGAAAGCATTTTATCATGCATACAAGTCCAAATGTATGTAGGCAGCAGTGTGACCGACTTAACCAATATATAACGACTTTTGTCTGGGGACATAAGTTACATTAATTTATATATTGTTATCTTTGTGAGAAGATAAAGATGTCTCAAATATGGTAGGTAAACACACTTTGGTAGGGTCAAGATTAAAGGTCACACCACGATTTAGCATTCCTACAACCCGTAACCACTGTATCAACTTCTTACACTTTATGGTTTCTGAGATATGGTCCAGACAACATTTTAAAGGTCAAGGTCACTGCGACAAGGTCATAAGTCAAATTAAGGTTAAATCATAGGGTTCACAAGTGTTATTGTCCTTGTTTTAAAACTGGACACTACAATGATACAGTTCTGTGATGTTGCTGGAACTGCATGCAATTTTTGTGTGTAAATCTTAACAGCTCAACCTAGTATACTTGCCCAAATAGATCTTTAGGTAACTCCACTAAAAAGACAAAAGTATGTGGACTGTCCCCACACTGTAAGAAGACATTATAATATTTTGTGCAGCTTATCTAACGAGCATCAAGTATCACAGGGTCAAAAAGTTTTTTTGTTTTTTTTTACCATAGATATTGTCTTCTGCGGTTGTGGAAGAAAACTGCAAAAACACAGAAAAATACCAAAGATAACAAAAAAAATTCTGGATTAATTTTACACTTTATTTCTCTCTTCTAAACATAGCCTCACATAGATACTTTTGTAAGATGACATTGAAGAGCTACATTTGTTTTCAGCTTTTAAAAATACTATTTATTTACATCTAAAAGTAATCACTGTACATACAAAATACATCAATGTCTTACACACTGTATAATTTCGAAATCAGTCTTTTAAAGGCCAAATGTATTCACATGTAGCCAAACCAACTTCATGTACACAACAGTGTGTGGTTTAAAAACACTGACATACATACAAAAATTTACCGTCAGTTCCAACAAATCTGAAGTGATAATATTGGTTGACTTTCTTATAAAAACTTTCCAGGTGTTGGTTCTGTTGTGGTTAATCCGTATACTCCAGGCAAACGTAAATGCAACAGTCTTGTACACATTTTCTCATCCATATCTGCCAAAATCACTTTGCTGCTGCAAGTGGATTTCTCAAAACTAAGATGACAGAATCCCCACGTAAAAACATTTTGGAAATGTACCTGTGAAAATAGAAGATACACGAGTAGTACCAAGAGAAAACACACAAGTTACACTTTTTATGATGGTGTTATTAAAAATATAATGATTTATTTTTATATTACAAAGAGCAATGAACAATTACTTCATAAACTTCCATGTTCTTCATATTATACCAATAAAGTAAATTATAATTTCAAATGTAGGACAACCAATGCAAACATTTAAAGCAAATCAAATACAGATCAAATTCTGTAAATGCTGAAGTTTTTCTAATGGAAAAAAAAATGCATTCAGATCAGTGTCAGATATACCCTTATGCTGGAGAAGTGGCACTGGACACCATGAGATATAGTCGAGATTAGGGGAGTTGCAGTAGTACCGGTATTGTCAGTACGGTAAATAAATTAGTGTAAACCGTCATAAGTTCATCTACCGGTTTTCCGCTTTCACCTCAATATAAAGTAACTTTACTAACCTTACATACAAAATAAATGTCTTAATCCACTTTTATTTGCTTTTTACTGTAAACTAGATTGGGCCAACTCGGCGCCAACATATCCCCAGACAGGTCATCACTCACGCCACAGGTTTTGATCGGGAATTTTTTAAAACATAATTACCCATTATTATATGAACTTCAGCACATCAATCTACTCTGTTTATATCTCCCCAAGGAAGATGGTGTATCCCCAGACGCCGAATACATAACTCAAATTATATTTTCAATCTTCCTGCAATGATAACTCTAAACCTATTTTCAAAGTATTTAAATGATTGATGATTGAATGTCCATTCTAAAATAATAATCCCAAAAGAGCATATCTGTTTCTATATTTGTTGACAAATAAAATATTATTTTTAACTCAACTCATCATATTTTTCAATCTTCCTTCAAAGTATTTAAATGATTGATGATTCAATGTCCATTCTAAAATTCATAATCCCAAAAGCGCATATCTGTTTCTATATTTGTTCACAAATAAAATATTATTTAAAAAAAAATTATTTATATTATTATTTTATTATATTATTTTTAGAATTTGCAAATTGTTTTCAGTTATTCATTTCCTCTATACCTATATATGTGGTCCATATATATGCAACCTAAATATGTGACACAATCTCAGTTCTGACTCCCCTTTGTGTTATATGTAATGAAGCCCACCACCTCCCACCCCCACCCCTCTCCCCTTCTCCACACCTCTCTCACTATTACACAAGATCTGCAACCCCATTGAGTTCTTTGTTTCTCATCTGATATCATTAAATACCTTTGTTTATTTAGTGTCACTCAATATAGCTGGAGGTCCCAGAGGTGGGTGGGGGGAATCCGGGTGGGGGGATGTGGGTTGAGCATAAATGGTAAACAAACAATCTATATAAAAGGGGTACTCAAATACAAAAAGAATTGAGAATTTTAAGTATGTGATTATCAACTGAAATGAGTTCATAACTGTAGGAGCTGTGCCAAAATTAACTGAGGCAAGTTGAATAAAACTGGGCTAGTTGAGGGTTAAAAATCCCCTAGTTTTACTACATAAGGATATAATTTCATTAATATTGGGACTTAAAGCTCACTTAAAGTGTCCATTTTGTCTACTTCAATATGTTTCACCAGTTTCATTTTAAAAAGTGAAAAACTCAGCAAGCAGAGGTATAACACACAAAAATAAGTTCTTAAAAGACTAAGATACCCATAACATTATTAATATTCAAAATTTAAATAGACAGGCATTTCCTTTTAAAAATTCAAAGATTTCAGCTCTATAACCCACATAGTTTGACAGTTACTGGGCTTTAAAGTGGCATAATATCCATAAATTGGGTTTCTGTGAGCATTTTACAATTGTTAAAGAGACCTTAGCAATTAAACTACAGATCTGAAACTTTTTGGGGGACATACATAACAAACAAAAATCATATATAATACAGTTTAAGACTTGTCACACTAAGCATTTCCAAATAACAGGGCAAAATACGGAAAAAATGTCAAAAAAGGCACTTGGGCGAGTGTCTATGGCCCTCATACACAGGTTAAATGTCTACTAAAAACCTTGATTTTCGGCATATGTAAAAAGGACATAATAATGCATTCCCAGATGGGATTTCAGCTCCATCAATCACATAGTTTAACAGTTACAGGGCTTAAAGGTGGTAAAAAGTCCAAATATTGGGTCATTGTGGGCCTTTTAGAGATCTCGATGTGGCTTTCAAATTAAAGCTTCAGACTTAAAATTTGTTACATACTAAGATTACACATAGAATATGTATCTAATAAAGTTTGAAACTTCTCAGACTTACCATTTCCAAGTTACAGAGCAAAATATGTGAAAAATGTCTTAAAAGGGTCACTCAGGTGGGTGTTAAAGGTCCTCATACACAGGTTAAATGTCTACTTGAAGCCTTGATTTTTGGCACATGTAAAAAGAACATAATAATGTATTCCCAGATGAGATTTCAGCTCTATCAGTCACATAGTTTAACAGTCACAGGCCTTAAAATTGGCAAAAAGTCCAAATACTGGGTCTTTATGGGGCCTTCTAGAGACCTAAATGTGGCCTTCAAATTAAAGCTTCAGACTTAAAATTTGTCACATACTAAGATTACACATAGAATATGCATCTAATACAGTTTGAAACTTCTTAGACTTACCATTTACAAGTTACAGGGAAAAATATGTGAAAAATGTCTAAAAATGGTCACTCGGGTGGGGATTTATGGTCCTGATACACAGGTTAACTGTCTATTAAAGGCCTAAATGTTGGGGCACATATAAGAAAACACATAGATATATTCCCAGATGATATTTAACTTAGATGAGAGACATAGTTTGAAAGCTACAGTGCTTGAAAGTGGCAAAAAGTGCATAAATTGGGTCTCTGTGGGCACTTTTGAGACCTTAAGTCGACCCCTTTGGGTAAACCTACAGCCCTAAAATTTTCTACAGACAAGGATTACATATCAAAGTTATACCTAGCGCAGTTTGAGACTCATCAGAATTATCACTTCCAAATTATAGGGCAAAATATGTGTAAAGTATAGCAAAAAATCCCTAAGTGGGGGTATTTATGGGCCTCAAACACAATTTTCTCCTCAACTTAAAGTCATGATTTTCGGCACATGTACTAAGAACATATTAATGTGTTGTCAGGTAAAATTTCAGCCAGCTGAGCATCATAGTTTGTGACCTACAGGGCTCTAAGTGGCCAAAAGTGCAATTTCTGACCTTAAGGTGGCCATAAGTTCTTTTTTACTGGGAGTTTAAGGTCACCTTAAAATAGGGATCTTCCTTTGGGCACCCTTAACATGTGTACCAAGTTTGAAAAAAATATATTAATTTGTTTTTGAGTTATCGCGTCCACAAGGAAATTTCTACGGCGGCGGCGGCGGCGGCGGCGGCGGCGGCGGCGGCGGCGCGACGGACCTGAATCCAATATATCCCCGACTTTCGTCTGGGGATATAATTAATAAGACCGCCATAATGAGCGATAATTTGCAGAAACCATGTATTTCATTGTTTAGCCAATCAGTGTCATGTTAACACTCCTGTTTTACAGTATGGAAGACTATTTGGTTCTCATGTTTTGTTAAATAAGAGACGGTTAACTTGTAACCGACCGGGAAGTTCTAGACGTGAAAACGGAAGGAAAACTAGATTGGGCCAACTCGGCGCCAACATATCCCCAGACAGGTCATCACTCACGCCACAGGTTTTGATCGGGAATTTTTAAAAACATAATTACCCATTATTATATGAACTTCAGCACATCAATCTACTCTGTTTATATCTTCCAAGGAAGATGGTGTATCCCCAGACGCCGAATACATAACTCAAATTATATTTTCAATCTTCCTGCAATGATAACTCTAAACCTATTTTCAAAGTATTTAAATGATTGATGATTGAATGTCCATTCTAAAATAATAATCCCAAAAGAGCATATCTGTTTCTATATTTGTTGACAAATAAAATATTATTTTTAACTCAACTCATCATACTTTTCAATCTTCCTTCAAAGTATTTAAATGATTGATGATTCAATGTCCATTCTAAAATTCATAATCCCAAAAGCGCATATCTGTTTCTATATTTGTTCACAAATAAAATATTATTTTAAAAAAAATTATTTATATTATTATTTTATTATATTATTTTTAGAATTTGCAAATTGTTTTCAGTTATTCATTTCCTCTATACCTATATATGTGGTCCATATATATGCAACCTAAATATGTGACACAATCTCAGTTCTGACTCCCCTTTGTGTTATATGTAATGAAGCCCACCACCTCCCACCCCCACCCCTCTCCCCTTCTCCACACCTCTCTCACTATTACACAAGATCTGCAACCCCATTGAGGTCTTTGTTTCTCATCTGATATCATTAAATACCTTTGTTTATTTAGTGTCACTCAATATAGCTGGAGGTCCCAGAGGTGGGTGGGGGGAATCCGGGTGGGGGATGTGGGTTGGGACTTAGTTTAGTTTATTAGTTTATTATAGTGACATGTATTATGTTGACAAGGATTATACAAAAACTATTGAAGTAATACCCAGCCCTATATGGGCTTATAAGTCACTTTAAATAGAGAGTTAATAACAAACAGAGCAAACATATTTTGAGGTAAGATACAGTAAATGCAATTCAATACATAAAAATTAACAATATAATTTACTTTTTCTTTCTTGCCACAAATCAAAAATAAAATTAATAACCATATTGACATTCATATGAGTTAATACCCTCGATAATTGATCTATTAATAATTCAGATTTATCTATATTTAAAATTTTGAAATATTTCATACGAATCAGCTCTAAAGCTGGACAAACACAAACAAAATGTATCTCATCTTCTACATCTTTTTTACACAGTTTACATGTTCTCTCAAAGAGATGGAGTGCTACAGCATAAATGGTAGTGTTGTGGTTGAATGCAAATTTTAAAACCGGTTTCCGAAAGCGGAAATTCGGCGAAAAACCGGGTATATTTGATTTATCAAACGCAAAGAAATAAGTTTTCAAAAGCGTACATGAGACGTAACTCGTATATAAATAAGAACAACTATGGGCTTTTTGAAGACTTTCGAGGACAAAATGGGTGATATATTGATGGAATATCATAAAATACTGTGAAATATTTGTTGTAGTTTAATATTTTGGTAAACTTAAGTTCAAATAATGCCTACATGTGGCGAAACCGGTTTTGGTTACAAGAAAACGAAACGTAACCGGATCAGTGTCTTTCGGTCGGCAAATAGGTTTCCGGTTTACCGTCTTCAACACTAATAAATGGTAAACAAACAATCTATATAAAAGGGGTACTCAAATACAAAAAGAATTGAGAATTTTAAGTATGTGATTATCAACTGAAATGAGTTCATAACTGTAGGAGCTGTGTCAAAATTAACTGAGGCAAGTTGAATAAAACTGGGCTAGTTGAGGGTTAAAAATCCCCTAGTTTTACTACATACGGATATAATTTCATTAATATTGGGACTTAAAGCTCACTTAAAGTGTCCATTTTGTCTACTTGAATATGTTTAACCGGCGTTTAACCAGTTTCATTTTAAAAAGTTAAAAACTCAGCAAGCAGAGGTATAACACACAAAAATAAGTTCTTAAAAGACTAAGATAGCCATAACATTATTAATATTCAAAATTTAAATAGACAGGCATTTCCTTTTAAAAATTCAAAGATTTCAGCTCTATAACCCACATAGTTTGACAGTTACTGGGCTTTAAAGTGGCATAATGTCCATAAATTGGGTTTCTGTGGGCATTTTACAATTGTTAAAGAGACCTTAGCAATTAAACTACAGATCTGAAACTTTTTGGGGGACATACATAACAAACAAAAATTATATATAATACAGTTTAAGACTTGTCACACTAAGCATTTCCAAATAACAGGGCAAAATACGGAAAAAATGTCCAAAAAGGCACTTGGGCGAGTGTCTATGGCCCTCATACACAGGTTAAATGTCTACTAAAAACCTTGATTTTCGCCATATGTAAAAAGGACATAATAATGCATTCCCAGATGGGATTTCAGCTCCATCAATCACATAGTTTAACAGTCACAGGGCTTAAAGGTGGCAAAAAGTCCAAATATTGGGTCTCTGTGGGCCTTTTAGAGATCTCGATGTGGCTTTCAAATTAAAGCTTCAGACTTAAAATTTGTTACATACTAAGATTACACATAGAATATGTATCTAATAAAGTTTGAAACTTCTCAGACTTACCATTTCCAAGTTACAGAGCAAAATATGTGAAAAATGTCTTAAAAGGGTCACTCAGGTGGGTGTTTAAGGTCCTCATACACAGGTTAAATGTCTACTTGAAGCCTTGATTTTTGGCACATGTAAAAAGAACATAATAATGTATTCCCAGATGAGATTTCAGCTCTATCAGTCACATAGTTTAACAGTCACAGGCCTTAAAATTGGCAAAAAGTCCAAATACTGGGTCTTTATGGGGCCTTCTAGAGACCTAAATGTGGCCTTCAAATTAAAGCTTCAGACTTAAAATTTGTCACATACTAAGATTACACATAGAATATGCATCTAATACAGTTTGAAACTTCTTAGACTTACCATTTCCAAGTTACAGGGCAAAATATGTGAAAAATGTCTAAAAATGGTCACTCGGGTGGGGATTTATGGTCCTCATACACAGGTTAAATGTCTTCTTAAAGCCTTAATTTTTGGCACATATATAAATAACATACTAATATCTTCCCAGATAGGATTTGAGCTCTATCAGTCACATAGTTTGACAGTCACAGGGCTTAAAAGTAGCAAAAAGTCCAAATATTGGGTCTTTGGGAGCCTTTTAGAGACCTCAATTTGACCTTCAAAATTAAAGCTTCAGACTTAAAATCTGTTACATACTAAGATTACACACAGAATATATATCTAATACAGTTTGAAACTTCTCAGACTTACCATTTCCAAGTTACAGGGAAAAAGATGTGAAAATGTCTTATAAGGGTCACTCGGGTGGGTGTTTATGGTCCTGATACACAGGTTAACTGTCCATTAAAGGCCTAAATGTTGGGGCACATATAAGAAAACACATAGATATATTCCCAGATGATATTTAACTTAGATGAGAGACATAGTTTGAAAGCTACAGTGCTTGAAAGTGGCAAAAAGTGCATAAATTGGGTCTCTGTGGGCACTTTTGAGACCTTAAGTCGACCCCTTTGGGTAAACCTACAGCCCTAAAATTTTCTACAGACAAGGATTACATATCAAAGTTATACCTAGCACAGTTTGAGACTCATCAGAATTACCACTTCCAAATTATAGGGCAAAATATGTGAAAAGTATAGCAAAAAATCCCTAAGTGGGGGTATTTATGGGCCTCAAGGACAATTTTCTCCTCAACTTAAAGTCGTGATTTTCGGCACATGTACTAAGAACATATTAATGTGTTGTCAGGTAAAATTTCAGCCAGCTGAGCATCATAGTTTGTAACCTACAGGGCTCTAAGTGGCCAAAAGTCCAATTTCTGACCTTAAGGTGGCCATAAGTTCTTTTTTACTGGGAGTTTAAGGTCACCTTAAAATAGGGATCTTCCTTTGGGCACCCTTAACATGTGTACCAAGTTTGAAAAAAAAATATTAATTTGTTTTTGAGTTATCGCGTCCACAAGGAAATTTCTACGGCGGCGGCGGCGGCGGCGGCGCGACGGACCTGAATCCAATATATCCCCGACTTTCGTCTGGGGATATAATAATCGCTACCGCAACACCCCTAGTAGAGATGAAAAATATCATCAGAGATGCCCGTACCCAACAACCTGGGGAAATAGTTTTCAACACCATGATTAGTGCTGGTATTGTTTATCGATATTGAAATATTTATCGATTCACGCTAAGTTTCCCGATATCAATAATGTAGAGTGCCATATCAATATCGACATATACTACTTAACAGGTACAAATATGGGGTTTTTCATTAAAATAAAGGACAATATTTGAAGAATACATTAGTTTTCATATAATTTTGTCAACTTTCACTTACCGCTAAACCGGAAACGCCATATTTGTTTACGTTTCGGGAAATACTAAACCTCGCAAAAGAGTTTGGAAGGTCTCTCCCAGGAAAGCATCTAATACCCCGATATTTCAATATCGATCGATACGAAAGGCAAAAATATGGTTTGATATCGATGTGCATATTATCATTCGATACCAGCACTAACCATGATATATATAAGTCATGAAACAGTACAAAGATCGGGCCACTTTCAGAGCAGTGTCAGTTATATAAAGGTCCAAATGATGTTCAAGCAGAGAAAATAATGCCTAAGAGACAGAAAATGTATGTAATGATAAAGTATAAAAATAGCATCAGAGATGCCCGTACCCCACAGCCTAGGGAAATATTTTCAACACCATGAGATACAGAAGTACTGTACCAGTACAAACTTCAGGATACTTTCAGAGCACTGTCAGTTATATAAAGGTCCAAACAATGTTTAAATGGAGAAATAATGTTTAAAAGAAAGATCATGCATATAAAGATGAAGTATTAAAACAAGATAATTCAATAACAAGATGACAGCATTAATCAGCAAACTAAAATTCAACACTCTTTATCTACATCTGCATGGCCGAATTATGGTTTAGATGGTTTGAATATTACCATGCATACAGAAGTGGTAATACATTTAATGAATCCTTATGTGTGGTGTTGGAGCAAAATCTGTGGCTCACTTGATGAAATTCTATCTCTTACAATGGGAAGTTATGAAAGTAAAATTCTTAATAAATTCTAATATGACTTTAACAGTGCTTAATCTGCATCAAAAGACAGACCCAAAGGTGCAACAAGATTTTATAGGTCAAGGTCACAACGACAAGGTCAAAGGTCAAATCAAGGTCAGACCATGATGTGCACACCTGCACCCCCTAACCAATGTCCCTACCAAGTATCAACTTCCTATACACCTTACAGTTTCCGAGATATAGCCCGGACAAGATTTTATAGGTCAAGGTCACTACAGCAAGGTCAAAGACCAAATCAAGGTCAGACCATGACGTTGCACACCTACACCCCCTAACCAATAGTCCTACCAAGTATCAACTTCCTACACCTTACGGTTTCCGAGATATAGCCCGGACAAGATTTTATAGGTCAAGGTCACTACGGCAAGGTCAAAGGTCCAATCAAGGTCAGATCATGACGTTGCACAACTACACCCCCTAACCAATGTCCCTACCAAGTATCAACTTCCTACACCTTACGGTTTCCGAGATATAGCCCGGACAAGATTTTCAAACTCAAGGTCACTACGGCAAGGTCAAAGGTCAAATCAAGGTCAGACCATGACGTTGCACACCTACACCTCCTAACCAATGTCCCTACCAAGTATTAACTTCCTACACCTTACGGTTTCTGAGATACAGCCTGGACAAACTATTTCCCGCCGCCCGCCCGCCCACCCATCCGGACACCATGGGTGAAAACAATACCCCGACAGCCCTTGAGGGCTGTGGGGTAAAAACAAGACAATTCAATAGCAAGATGACAGTATTAATCCGTAAACTAAAAATAGCATCAGAGATGCGCATACCCCACAACCTGGGGAAATATTTTTGAACACCATGAGATATAGAAGAAATGAAACAGTACACAGATTGGGATACTTTCAGAGCACTGCATGTAAAGTATTAAAACAAGACAATTCAGTAAACTAAAAGTCATGCAGCTGTAAAATTTCTTAACTGGAGAATAGCTGTCAATGAAAATATCACAATTATGTATGGTCGAATTATGGTTTGAATGTTTTGAATATTACCCATACATACAGATGTGGCAATACATGCTTATATGTGGAGTTGGGGCAAAACCTGGGACTCACTTGATGCAATACCATCTGTTACAACAGGGAGTTCAGAGATGTTGCCAGCTTTTGATGGGGGGGGGGGGGAAAGAAGAAATCAATATTATTGCCGTCGACCCTGTGTCGACAGACATGGTACCTTGTAATACACATTAGTGTCGACTGCTAGTCATCATAGATGGTAGCGAAAGGGTTAATTACAACCAGCATTTTGAATGTCCGTACATAAAATTGTGAGTAAACAAAATATTTGAAACAAACCCCAACCTTGAAGAAAGTATAATTTATCTCATTTCAGTATATTTTGAGCACTTCTACAGCGATTTCTTTTGTAAAACTGCCATGTTTTGTTTTCATGAATTTTAGTCTGTTAGTGGAGCCTATTCGATTGGGGATACACTAGAACGCAATTTTTTTCGGTGTCCTAGAATCGGTACAGTTTCACACTCCTGGGATACTGAAATGGTAAATCGCTGTAGTGACCTTGACTACCCCAAAGCAATATGTCTGCCAAGTGTTCAAATTCCCAGCAGTTCCTATAATTTACAGTGAGCCAAATACAGGTCACAGAATGATGATGCAAACCTATGTTTCCAAATCAACATTCCCACTTAGTATCTCAAAGTTTCTGAGATATGGCAGAGACAAGATTTTTCCTACCACCCACCAGCTGCCATGGGTGACAACAATATTCACACAGTTTTTCAAGGCTGTGGGGTAAAAATTGGTACTAAAAAAATGCCTTCAAACAGACTTTTACACACGATTCACACATGCACATTGGTGAGCTTATCCATGACTATAAAATGTATGTGCATGATCATGCATAGGATCCAACTTCTGTGCAGCACATCATAATGTACATTTACCTGTCTTTATTGACCGGCTTAGATTTCTTCTTTCCTTTGCCAGCTCTTGGTACTTCAGTCCACATTTCTTTCACATTTTCCAAAACCATATTGCAATGCCTGGAAATGACAAAATACATGCAAACACTTTGAAATAATAAATTGTAAATTTTGAAAGCAATTTGACTAACTCTAGAAAACCCTAAGAAATAAATGGATTATTGAAAAGCATTATCTCCACAAAATTCTAGCTAATCTCTTGAGCATACAATGTTCTCTTTTTCCACCTTTCCATTGAAGAAAAATCTTGTGAAAATCCTCATTTAACACTAGAAATTTTGCCAATATTATTCTTTAAAATATTTAATATTATCTTGTAAGTTAAGATAATCCTGTACATTATACATATGTACAAAGTTCAAGGTAATTCTTTTACCTGTCAAATGCTTTGACCCGGCCCAGTAGTTTTTTATTGTTTCTGCAGTTGATGAGGACCTGTGTATTGTTTTTCACTGACTGTGTTAGTACAGACAGTGGTCCCGTGTTGAACTCCTCCTGCTCCTGAGCTGCAAGCTCTTCAGGAGTCATCTCACTCTTTGGCTTATTCATCAGTGACCTTTAATAATGTAAAAAATAACCATTATTGCATTTTTCAGTAATTGCAATTTTTT
The DNA here is from genome assembly GCA_964017235.1 of Sabellastarte sp. h YS-2021. Classification (NCBI taxonomy): domain Eukaryota; kingdom Metazoa; phylum Annelida; class Polychaeta; order Sabellida; family Sabellidae; genus Sabellastarte; species Sabellastarte sp. h YS-2021. The sequence goes on from OZ024928.1 coordinate 111,113,185, forward strand.
TTCAATGACAAAACTAAACCTTGTGAAACTAAAGCTTCCGATACACCCAAGTCTGCACCAATGATACCCTAGATATTTTATGTCGAGATTGTTTCTCTTCAGATACACATTTCTGTCAACAAAACCGCCATTTTGACATTTAGTCTTGTCTGAATGTATTTTAAGTCAGACAACTGACTTGATTTGATCACTGTCATCATCATACCATTAGAGTTAAACCTATCATTGTATCCCCGGACAAAAGTCGGGGATACTTGGGATTCAGTACGGTCACGCCGCCACAGAGATTTCCTTTCGGGCGCGATAACTTAAAAAATATTTTAGTTAGACCTTTGAAATATGGTATGTGGGTATATATGGGCAATGCCACAAACCCCATTGTTTTGTGACCTTGACCTTCAATTTCAAGGTCACTGGTGGCCTCTTTAAAGGTCAGATTTTGGCCATTTTTCTCACACTTTGGCCCAGTTCTCATATCTTTCTGTCTAGGAAATCAAAACCGGTTACTGGGGCTTTGAAACGAACGAAATCCGGTATTACGTATGCTTGTTAGTGTGCAGTAAAGTTATTCACATGGCATACACGAGGCAGAACTTGAAACTGGAAATAGCTTTCGCGAGATATTATTAAGTACATGTATGTAAATATGATTTTTGCTCACTATAAAGTAAAAATGTGACATATTTTACAAAATATATATATATATTTTGTTGTTTTGATGATGTATTAGCCATTAGATGGCCTAAAATGATAACATTTTCAATAACCAGTTCCCAAATATTCTTTGCGAATATCGCTATTTTTACCAAAAACGAACGAAAAACCGCATACCGGTTTATCGTTCACAACACTAACAGAAAGTTGGATCATCCTATGGCTGGTATAATATAATACATATATATGTCTTTTGTAAGCATGCAGAAATCTGACCCTGAAGCTCTTCACTGAAGCTCATCCACAGACCGCCAAAGTACCTCACCGAGACCATTTTTGGCCTTTTTGGAGATATTTTCACTTAATGCTAGCTATATTGCATGGAAACTATTGAAAATGTTTTTGGAGGTTCAGTACATGATGGAGTACCAGCATCCAGTTTGTTGACCTTGGCTATTGTTTTCAAGGTCACCTTAGGTCTGCTAAAATGACTCAAAATGGTACCTTAGACTGAGGCCATATACCTCCTTTATTATTGGCTGTTACTGCTCTAACAAAAAAATATTATAGCTAGCCTTCTCAAATTTGCAGGATATATTCATAACCATAAAATCTTGGCTGGCAATATTTTTGGCCTCATTTTGAAAAACAAGATGGCCGCCAGGGATGTTTATTTGACTTAAAGCAAGGACTTTTTTGGGCCCTCTAGAGCAAAGGTATTATAGGTAGAGATCTCAAATTCGCAGGATATGTTCTGCATTACACAATCTTGACTGAAAATATTTTCGGCCTCATTTTGAAAAACAAGCTGTCCGCCACAGGCATTTTTTGGTCAGTCATGAAAAGTGCTTATATCGCCCTTATTATTGGTCCTAGAGGTTTGGGATGGTAAACCAACCTTTAGGAAATCATGCGCTGGGAATCTTTTGGTGTGGTTGGATTTGACCTTGGGCTCCTCCTTCAAGGTCAAACGAGGATAGCCAAACTTAAAAGTGCTTATAACTCACTTATTATTGGGCTAGAGGTTTTGGATGGTAAACCAACCTATAAGATATTGGCTGGGAATCTTTTGGTGTGGTCAGATTTGACCTTGGACCCCTCCTTCAAGGTCAAACGAGGATAGCCAAACTTAAAAGTGCTTATATCTCGCTTATTATTGGTCCTAGAGGTTTGCAATATGAAACCAACCTACTGGAAATCATGTTCCGGGAATCTTTTGATGTGGTCAGATTTGACCTATGGCCCTTCCTTCGAGGTCAAACGATAGCAAAATCTAAAGTGCTTATAAATCGCTTTTTCTTGGTCCGAGAGGTTTGTAATGTGAAACCATCCTATAGGAAATAATAATGTGCTATGAATCATTTGATGTCATCAAATTTGAGCTTTGGCCCCTCTTTCAAGGTCAAATGACGATTGCCAAAATTAAAAGTGCTTATATATAACTCGCTTATTCGGGTTCCTAGAGGTTTGCAATGTCACAACAACCTATTGGAAATCATTGGCTAAGAATCTTTTGATGTGGTCAGATTTTACCTTGGGCTCCTTCAAGGTTAAGCAATGATTGATTGGCTTTGGTGAGTTTTCTTTCTGGTGGATACAATTTGCATCGGTTCTCCAATGCGGTACATCTAGTTACATTTGTATCTTTCAGCAAGCAAACATTTTGTTAACCCCACCCCATAAAGGCTGGGGTTATAGTCGTCCTCTGTGCCGTCCGGGCGGCGATGGCGGCAAGCATAAAGTTTGTGGGTATTCCAAAACCTAAACCCCTGCATGGATTTTCACCAAATTTTCAGGATATGTTTACCCCAAGAGGATCTAGAGCTGATTAGGTTTTGGGGAGTATCCAGTTACCACTGTTGCCATGGCAACACTTAAGATTTTTAGATCTTAAACTTTGTGGGTGTTCCAGACTAAACCCATGCATGGATTTTCACCAAATTTTCAGGATATGTTTACTCCAAGAGGATCTACAGCTGATTAGGTTTTGGGGGGTATCCAGCGCCAACTGTTGTTGTTTTGTTTTTTTTTGTTCTAAAATCTTTAATGTTTTCTGTAACCTAAAATATTGCAGCTAGCTTCATCAGATTTGCACAAAATGTAAATGGATAGGAAAGCTTGCCTTGTTTTGGAAACACAATGGCCGCCATATCACATCTTTAATGCCAAATGGGTTTTGTTTTGGCAAAAATCTCCAGTTTTATGTGGGGTGGTGCCACGGCTCTACACGCAAGTAAAGTAGAGCCGAGGTAACCACGTCTAGGTCAGGGTAAGTGAAATCTGAATGCCACTGAATGATACATATGAATTTGAAAGGGACAGAGTTAGTGGTGGGATTGCCAGCTTAAATGGCAGATCGAGCATCACTTGTTAGAAGCAAGTTTAACTCGAGTCAAACTCGAGTAATTTTCGGGATAAAGTATTTCGTTTGTTAGCTATTAATATAGAAAATATTTTACATGAAGGTACATTAGACAAAAACTTTAACCTGGAAATGGCTTTCGCGATATAATTTAAGTTAAATGTTCATTGATTTAAGCCACAATAAAGTAAAAAATGCAATATATTTTTGAAATTTCGGATATTTCTATTGTTTTGGTGAAGTGTCAGCCTTAGATGGTTAAAATTAGTGGTGGGATCGCCAGCGTAAATGGCAGATCGAGCATCACATGTTAGAAGCGAGTTGAACTCGAGTTAAACTCGAGTAATTTTCGGTATAAAGTATTTCGTTTGTTAGCCATTAATATGGCGAAAATATTTTACATAACCGTACATGAGGCAAAACTTTTACCTGGAAATGGGCTTTCGCGATATAACTTAAGTTAAATCTTCATTGATTTAAGCCAGAATAAACTAAAAAGCAATATATTTTTGAAAATTTCAGATATTTCCATTATTTTGGTGAAGTGTCAGCCTTAGATGGTGAAAATATTGACGTTTTCAAAAACTCGAGTTTCACTTGCGCAGATCGAGGTCACCCCAATTATCGCCCATCGAGTTGTAACTCGAGTTTCCGTCAACTCGTCCCAGCACTAGTTAAAATATTGACGTTTCCAAAAACTCGAGTTTCACTTGCGCAGATCGATGGCGCCCCAATTATCGCCCATCGAGTTACTAGTGCTGTGAAATCGCTTCAAATATTGGGTTCGATGTTTGGTGTCTTTACAAGCTAGCGAACTTCGGTCTAGATCGATCTTCGAAACAACGTTTTTAAAACCAGTTAAAATGCAGAAATCTCACATATAATCTTGTCACTTTGTTGAAAATATAGCAAAAATATAAGATGCATGTATATTTTAAATAAAATCCGCCACATTTTCAATAAAAGAAACAAGTTTTATAGATGGGCGAAAATAGAATCCGTTGGGATGTGGTGTGATATTGGGGATTTCTAAACGTTTTGCAAAGTCCGAATTTTCAGACGTTTGAACCGAACTCCGAAATCGGGGCAGTAAACGAGCGAACTATCAAACTTCTTCAAACATCGTCCCAGCACTACCACTCGAGTTTCAGTCAACTGGTCCTAGACCGATTAATCTGTCTCTCAGCCAATATTTAAAAGATGGATGTATTGGCGAGAGACAGATGGCATAAGTATGCAAAAAACATAAACGTCCTGAAGGGCAACAAATGGCACACATCCTGACATTAAACATGTACTAGGCTACCACCTTGAGTATCAAGGATGTGCCCCGCATTAAAAGAAATAAACTTTTTGCATAGTTAATGGATATATTTAACAAAATTTATTTCACTTGCAAAATTTCATCATTGTTTATACAAACAGGAAGTGCAGAAAAAGTGTCTATATTACTGCGAACACAGAAAATTGTGTTCCTGCATCTAAATGCTTTATACTGTTAATACATTTAAGTGGATATTTTAAAGTTTAAAGTGACAGTAATTTTCAGATATTGAAGTTTTTTTGTGTGGCGAGGAACTCTGTCCCAAAATGCCATACATCAGTTTTAAAAAGGCATATTTTGGGACAGAAAACTCGGTCTAACTGGTCCCAGCATTTGGACTCCCCAATCTTTCCACCACATAATGGCATATATATGCAGGAGCAACAAAAATTACATCAAACAGAAATAAGTACAGAATAACCATATGATTATCAATCATTATACCTCAATTGAGCATCAGCCAAACAGTTTGTCATATTTGTGGTAAGGCTGCAACGATTCTTGGGTTACTCGGAAACGAAATGATTCAGTCTAATACTCGAGTCAAGAAAAGTGAACCGGGTCTTCGAAAACAACTAAAAATAGACGTAAAATCTACTACAAAATTACTGCCTTGCTACCAATTATCGCCGGGTACCAATTATCGCCAGACAAAATTCAAATAGGTATAACTTGACCAAAAGTACATCCCAAGTCTAGCAAATAAGGTAAAAGTATTACAACAGTGAATAGAACAGATACACCATGAAAAGCTTTCAAAATGTGTGGCCATTACTGAAATATGAATGTTTTATTTTCCGGTGGCGGTAATTGGTACCCGGCGATAATTGGTAGCAAGGCAGTAGATTTTTCTTCAAAAATATGAACATATTTATATATTTTACTAATATAAGGTGTTTCCGTTTTCAGTTTTTATATTTTAAGAATTTGCAAACTTTAAATTTTCGCGTAACAATGTTTCTATAAGATGGCATTTTAATATAATAAATTTCGAAGACGCCTCAAATCTCGCAATATTAAAATGGTTAAACGTTCCTGTTTTTTGCATTATAAATGCGTATTTATTCCAAAATTCAATGAATTATCAACATTCTTTCCTGTTGTGTGCATTTTAATAATTTTATAAGGCCTGATATGTCAAAATATGAAGCAGTTTATTTCGTGGGCGATAATCAAGCGATTAACCGAGTCCGAGCCGGTTCTTTCAAAACGAGGAATCGAGGCACATTTTCGGGCTCGCTTGCAGCCCTAATTTGTGGGCTTATATATCACGGTATTGCCTCTTTTTGATTAGAATATCTATCTGATGCCCACTTGATCCTAAAAATGTCAATGTTTATGGGTTGGGAATGTAAACAAACTAGATGTTGTCTGCTAAGATGGGTCATTGCCACATAATGATGTACATTTAAAAGGTCAATATACAATCAGTAAGCACCTAACACTACATTTTAACACACATACTGCTCAGCCAGTGAATGTCCTCACCTGCATTTCATGGCAATATTAAATCATTTTCACACTTAATTTTCATCGCTGAATTACATATTGATATTGCTAGTTGTGGTTACATGTGTTTAAACACAAGCATTGATGTTTTTGAGGGTTTAAATGGCAGGTGGTGAAATACACTGGGTGACGAAATTCACTGGCTGAGCAGTACCCTTACAGAACTAGATTGGGCCAACTCGGCGCCAACATATCCCCAGACAGGTCATCACTCACGCCACAGGTTTTGATCGGGAATTTTTTAAAACATAATTACCCATTATTATATGAACTTCAGCACATCAATCTACTCTGTTTATATCTTCCAAGGAAGATGGTGTATCCCCAGACGCCAAATACATAACTCAAATTATATTTTCAATCTTCCTGCAATGATAACTCTAAACCTATTTTCAAAGTATTTAAATGATTGATGATTGAATGTCCATTCTAAAATAATAATCCCAAAAGAGCATATCTGTTTCTATATTTGTTGACAAATAAAATATTATTTTTAACTCAACTCATCATACTTTTCAATCTTCCTTCAAAGTATTTAAATGATTGATGATTCAATGTCCATTCTAAAATTCATAATCCCAAAAGCGCATATCTGTTTCTATATTTGTTCACAAATAAAATATTATTTAAAAAAAAATTATTTATATTATTATTTTATTATATTATTTTTAGAATTTGCAAATTGTTTTCAGTTATTCATTTCCTCTATACCTATATATGTGGTCCATATATATGCAACCTAAATATGTGACACAATCTCAGTTCTGACTCCCCTTTGTGTTATATGTAATGAAGCCCACCACCTCCCACCCCCACCCCTCTCCCCTTCTCCACACCTCTCTCACTATTACACAAGATCTGCAACCCCATTGAGTTCTTTGTTTCTCATCTGATATCATTAAATACCTTTGTTTATTTAGTGTCACTCAATATAGCTGGAGGTCCCAGAGGTGGGTGGGGGGAATCCGGGTGGGGGATGCATAAATGGTAAACAAACAATCTATATAAAAGGGGTACTCAAATACAAAAAGAATTGAGAATTTTAAGTATGTGATTATCAACTGAAATGAGTTCATAACTGTAGGAGCTGTGTCAAAATTAACTGAGGCAAGTTGAATAAAACTGGGCTAGTTGAGGGTTAAAAATCCCCTACTTTTACTACATAAGGATATAATTTCATTAATATTGGGACTTAAAGCTCACTTAAAGTGTCCATTTTGTCTACTTGAATATGTTTAACCAGTTTCATTTTAAAAAGTTAAAAACTCAGCAAGCAGAGGTATAACACACAAAAATAAGTTCTTAAAAGACTAAGATAGCCATAACATTATTAATATTCAAAATTTAAATAGACAGGCATTTCCTTTTAAAAATTCAAAGATTTCAGCTCTATAACCCACATAGTTTGACAGTTACTGGGCTTTAAAGTGGCATAATGTCCATAAATTGGGTTTCTGTGGGCATTTTACAATTGTTAAAGAGACCTTAGCAATTAAACAACAGATCTGAAACTTTTTGGGGGACATACATAACAAACAAAAATTATATATAATACAGTTTAAGACTTGTCACACTAAGCATTTCCAAATAACAGGGCAAAATACGGAAAAAATGTCCAAAAAGGCACTTGGGCGAGTGTCTATGGCCCTCATACACAGGTTAAATGTCTACTAAAAACCTTGATTTTCGGCATATGTAAAAAGGACATAATAATGCATTCCCAGATGGGATTTCAGCTCCATCAATCACATAGTTTAACAGTCACAGGGCTTAAAGGTGGTTAAAAAGTCCAAATATTGGGTCTCTGTGGGCCTTTTAGAGATCTCGATGTGGCTTTCAAATTAAAGCTTCAGACTTAAAATTTGTTACATACTAAGATTACACATATAATATGTATCTAATAAAGTTTGAAACTTCTCAGACTTACCATTTCCAAGTTACAGAGCAAAATATGTGAAAAATGTCTTAAAAGGGTCACTCAGGTGGGTGTTTAAGGTCCTCATACACAGGTTAAATGTCTACTTGAAGCCTTGATTTTTGGCACATGTAAAAAGAACATAATAATGTATTCCCAGATGAGATTTCAGCTCTATCAGTCACATAGTTTAACAGTCACAGGCCTTAAAATTGGCAAAAAGTCCAAATACTGGGTCTTTATGGGGCCTTCTAGAGACCTAAATGTGGCCTTCAAATTAAAGCCTCAGACTTAAAATTTGTCACATACTAAGATTACACATAGAATATGCATCTAATACAGTTTGAAACTTCTTAGACTTACCATTTCCAAGTTACACGGCAAAATATGTGAAAAATGTCTAAAAATGGTCACTCGGGTGGGGATTTATGGTCCTCATACACAGGTTAAATGTCTTCTTAAAGCCTTAATTTTTGGCACATATATAAATAACATACTAATATCTTCCCAGATAGGATTTGAGCTCTATCAGTCACATAGTTTGACAGTCACAGGGCTTAAAAGTAGCAAAAAGTCCAAATATTGGGTCTTTGGGAGCCTTTTAGAGACCTCAATTTGACCTTCAAAATTAAAGCTTCAGACTTAAAATCTGTTACATACTAAGATTACACACAGAATATATATCTAATACAGTTTGAAACTTCTCAGACTTACCATTTCCAAGTTACAGGGAAAAAGATGTGAAAAATGTCTTATAAGGGTCACTCGGGTGGGTGTTTATGGTCCTGATACACAGGTTAACTGTCTATTAAAGGCCTAAATGTTGGGGCACATATAAGAAAACACAGATATATTCCCAGATGATATTTAACTTAGATGAGAGACATAGTTTGAAAGCTACAGTGCTTGAAAGTGGCAAAAAGTGCATAAATTGGGTCTCTGTGGGCACTTTTGAGACCTTAAGTCGACCCCTTTGGGTAAACCTACAGCCCTAAAATTTTCTACAGACAAGGATTACATATCAAAGTTATACCTAGCGCAGTTTGAGACTCATCAGAATTACCACTTCCAAATTATAGGGCAAAATATGTGAAAAGTATAGCAAAAAATCCCCAAGTGGGGGTATTTATGGGCCTCAAACACAATTTTCTCCTCAACTTAAAGTCGTGATTTTCGGCACATGTACTAAGAACATATTAATGTGTTGTCAGGTAAAATTTCAGCCAGCTGAGCATCATAGTTTGTGACCTACAGGGCTCTAAGTGGCCAAAAGTCCAATTTCTGACCTTAAGGTGGCCATAAGTTCTTTTTTACTGGGAGTTTAAGGTCACCTTAAAATAGGGATCTTCCTTTGGGCACCCTTAACATGTGTACCAAGTTTGAAAAAAAAATATTAATTTGTTTTTGAGTTATCGCGTCCACAAGGAAATTTCTACGGCGGCGGCGGCGGCGCGACGGACCTGAATCCAATATATCCCCGACTTTCGTCTGGGGATATAATTATCCAGCGAGTGGATGTTGATTTGCAGGCCTTTTCAGTGTCTTTCAGTACTGGGTGAACAACATTGATTGAATTGGTGTAGGTCATCACACTTGATTGAATTGCAGGGATAGGGACTTTTTTCTGTACTGTGAACACTCTTTACTCGGATCCCCTTTACTCAATTAAGTTTGGGGATCAAGTGAAAAAAAGCTTAGTGAAGCAAGGGTGCTTTTTTCTTTCATTTCTGTGGACCCAGTACTGAGTATGTTTTGAAACAGCATTTGAAATACCGCCGATCGGCGCAAAGCATAGGGAAAATAATTTTATAGCCATCTTCACAACATGCAGGTCCACAAATAAACTAAATCCGACACTTACGACATTTTATGTGATATACGATGACGGCAAATTAACACCAGTCACAAAAAGACAAAATTTAACGCAAAAATTGCGAAGACGCTTCCGACTTTAGGAACAAACTAAATATCCAGAAATTGCTTTTCGAAACTAATGTAATTCTGAAACCCGAAAATATAAATATTGGCTACGACAAAAATAGGGGATCAGACGACTAAGACATTTATTTTATTATCTTCACATTTAACCATGTATTAAGTGACTCTCATCACGTAGATTAAAAAAAAAAACACATGTCAGAGGACAAGGTTTTCAGGGCACTCAATGCATAACATTTCATTCTAAAGGCCCAGGTTGCACCAGATAAGATATGATTTATTTTTTTTGTTTAACGTCACGTTCAACAGCCAGGATCATATTGCAACGGGTAGTTTATAGGTGGAGGAACCAGTGCATACTGGTTGGTCATTATTATGCACAGTAAACCACTTGCCATTGGCAAGTAACTACCAACTTTCCAACATGAAGCGCCCGGGCCAAGATTAGAACCGGCGACCTCAGAGGATGAAAGCAAGCACTCTAACTGCTACATCACCGACCCCCCCTCAGATGAGCTATAAGGGAAATCCCTAGTAGGCACACAAGTGGTGGCAATTTTATCATTTTACCATATATTTTGTATTATTGTAATTTGAATTAACGGGCGCAGTGAGTGCAATTAAACCTTTTGTCAATTTTAATTTTATATATGCTTAAAAATTGTTTCCTGCCAAACTGTAGGATTCTGTTAGTGTTAAACCTACATTGGTACTTTGTAGACAATGCAGTTCTAAAATCATAAAGAACTCCGTTAAAGTTCCTTTCTGAAAAACAGCAACTCTGTTGATGCTAACTGCCACTATGATTAATCACCCTGGAGTTGGACTTTGAACATAGGAGAGAAAACACTGCCACTTCTCAATAGTTATACACACATAAACTGGCTTTATAAGAATTACATATATGAGTGTTGTGTTCCAAGAATAACCAAGAATAAAACCTGCTTGTAGATATAGAGTGTTTTACTGGTCAAGATACAACATAAAAAGTGGCGACGAGGATAAAAACAAGTTGATTATACTAGAGAACAAATTAACTGCTACTCTATTAAGTGTAAAAGAACCACTAAGAATATAATACATAAAAAAAACTGCTGAAAGTTGTTATTTCTTTTGAACATCATTTTTAAAATGGCTACACTACACATGGGAAATTAGATGAATTCCAGTGTGATAGTGGGGATGCTGAAGCATGGAATAAATACTGTGAAAGGCTTGGACATTATTTTGTAGCTAATAAAGTTACTGATGCTGCTATAAAAAAGTCCATATTACTCAGTGTTTGTGGAGCAAGAACTTACAAGCTGATGAGAAACCTAGTCTCACCCCAGAAGCCAGGAGATCTTTCATATGATGATTTGGTGAAAGTTGTGAAAAATCATCACAGTCCTCAGCCATCAGAAATAGTTGAGCGTTTCAAGTTCAACAGTCGCAACCAGAGATCAAATGAGACAATATCAGAGTATATGGCTGAACTCAGGAGGCTGTCAGGCAACTGTAACTTCAACGCTACCCTGGAGGACATGCTACGCGACAGAGTTGTATGTGGTGTAAAAGACACCAGAATCCAGCGAAGGCTACTTTGCGAGAAGACACTCGACTTCAGTAAAACACTGTCACTAGCCCAGAGTATGGAGATTGCAGAGAAGAATGCACAGGAAAGAGCCACACCACAGGAGGTGAACAAGGTAAACTTCAAAGGCAATACGACCGGAAGAAGTTCAACCAAGCAAACTCGGGCAGTGGTCCACCAGAGGGACAGAAGTGCTACCGATGTGGGTCAAAACACTTACCCAGCACATGTAAATTCAAGCAGGCAGAATGTTACAAATGTAAAAAAAATGGACACATAGCCAAGGCCTGTCATTCCAACAGTAGGAAGCAGGGTAAAAGGCCTGAAGCAGCCCATGTTCTCACAGAAAAAGGTGAAATCTGTGATGAAAAGTCAGAAGTGTACTTATTGTACAATATCAATGGAGCAAGTAGTCCTTGTGTGGTCAGGGTGAATATCAACAAGAAAAGTGTTCCAATGGAAGTGGACACAGGGGCATCTGTGACCATTCTGAATGAAAAGACACACACATATCTAGGGAGGCCAAGCTTAACTTCCTGCAACCAGAAGCTGCGTATTTACACGGGGGAACAAATTCAAGTCCTAGGAAAGGTCCTAGTTGGAGTAAACTACAAAGATCAGGATACAGAACTGCCTGCACTAGTAGTCAGAGGGGATGGTCCTTGTTTATTATGTCGAGATTGTCTGAAGCAAATTAAGCTAGACTGGCATGCCATATTTCAAGTGCAGACTCATGCAGCACAGATAAACTCAAAGCAAATATTGGAGAAGTACCCGCTGCTATTCAATGAATCCCTGGGCACCCTCAAAGGCTTTGCAGCAAAGATTTATGTTCCAAGTGATGCCAAACCATAGTATTATAAACCCAGACCAGACCATGATAGGCTGCTTGATTCTCTTAGCTCCTGGTTTGGTGTTGGCGGGGTTGTCCTCCATTGCTTCAAGTCTTATCTCTCAGACCGTGTTCAGTGCATTAAGATTGGGTCAATTTTATCTGATGCCAAAAAGTTATTGTATGGTGTACCTCAAGGCTCTGTCCTGGGGCCAATCCTTTTTTCACTCTACACTACTCCGCTGAGGAAAGTCATACAGAATCATCCTGGTATCAGTTTCCAGTTCTACGCTGATGACACACAATTGTATGTGCATCTCACACATATAAATGTTGCCTCGGCCCGTGATAAGCTGTCACACTGCCTAGAAGACGTTAAGAGATGGCTCTCTACACATAAGCTCAAGCTAAATCCTGATAAGACCGAATTCATTGTGTTTGGCTCAAAGTCTCAGCGTGAAAAACTTAATCACTCATTCCCAGTCAACATACTTTGTAATCTTATATCACCAACAGATGCAGTTAGGAACCTTGGTGTCTGGTTTGATTCAGATTTCTCATTCTCTTGCCATGTTATGAAGGTCTGCAAGGCTTGTTTTGCTCATGTCCGGGATCTTAAGCGACTCCGAGGACATCTGACATATGAAGCTGCTCTTATGGCTACCAATGCTCTGGTCGGAAGTCGTCTTGATTACTGTAACTCTCTGTTCAGAGGTCTCTCAGCCCTGGATCTGCGCAAACTTCAATGTGTTCAGAACAGTCTTGCCAGAATTGTTGCTAACACCACCAAGTATTCACACATCACTCCAGTTAGAAAAGCACGACATTGGTTGCCGATTAAGTACCATTCTATCTTTAAGACTGCTGCTTGTATATAAGTTCTTACACAGTGGTAACCCCAAATAATTTGAACCCTTCCTGATACCCAGACATAGTGCATATAACACTTGTCGAAGTCAATCTGATAGCATATTTCTTGAGGTTCCCTACTTTGCTTCAGTTTTCAAGTCTCGAAAGCATTTTGGACTCAGTTTTGCGTATGACGCACCTATAATTTGGAATGACCTTCCTGATGAGGTCCACTCAGCAAACTCACTTGCCTCTTTCAGGTCAAAGTTGAAGTCATACCTCTTGGGAAAAGCATACCCACCCTAAATTTCCAATCTCCTTCTGCTTTCTCCACGGTGCTGACCCCTGCAATGTCTCTGGTTTATGAATATTGAACAATGTTTTTGGGTGATGTGCCTTAGAGTCTGTCTTTTGACAGAGATTAAGTGCTATAAAAGTGCTATTAGAATTAGAACTAGAATTCCTTATTCAATGGCGTTCCGGCGTACTAATAGTAGCGTGTACCCGAATCCAGGTGGCGCCGTTATCGATGTGACCTTTGAACCAAACACAGTAACTAATATAAACAAATGAGGATAAATTCTTGTCCTGTTATATATAGCAGAGTTATTCGAAAATATATATATATAAGAATTATCAATTGATGCATACACACAAAATCCGGGCGAGTATTTTAACAACTATTTTTCTGGTTGATCAGTATTTTAACGGCTGAAAAATATTGACAACTTTTTTAACAAGCAAATTCCTGGTCAAATTATTGCGAAGTTTACCACCTGGAAATGCTTGACAAAATGTCTGTAATGTTCAACATTTTACTAGTATTTTGCTTGTCTTCTCAATCTCTTTAAGAACCAGTATTTTAGTTGTCATTTCACAATGTTATTTCTTGAATTTTCCCAGCATTCAACAGTGTGACGTCACATGTCACCTGTAACGCCATTTTTAGATGAATGTGTGTTCATCAGTTTTACCAGGTAAATCCATTTGTATCAAAATATATACAAGCCATCATCTTTTATTTACTATGTAACATTAACAATTTATTGTTCTAGCATTTGTAGGACCATATTTCATGTGTTAAAATTTAGTGCAATTAGGTTTAGATCAGTGAAACAAATAAAGTAAACACTTTATTGGTACCAGAAGTGTGTGAAAAACTCACATTTCTGTTACTTGGTGCCAATAATTTTATTTATATTCAATTCTGTGATATGTTGAGAGTTTATACACTGTTTTTTGGTTCATTTGAGTATAAATTCACGGCAATTTCGAGCGTGTAATTAACGCAAAATCGCCGATTTTTGAACGTGAATTTGCCGATTTTTGAGCATTAAATTCACTGTTATTTGACTCCAAATTGCTATTAATGGAATATTAATCAGTTATTGACCTCATATTTGTTGTTTTAACTGATTTTTGAGGTAAATTGCTGCATTATACAGTGTATGAGGCTTCGACAAGTTGAATTGGACTGTGTACTGCTGGTCCACTGTTGTCAGAATTAGTGGATAATTTAAATACTGTATAAGTGGTTATTTTTGCGGGTACTTAAGTTCGCGAATGTACACTGTAGGCCTGCTTCGCGAGAATTTATTTTCGCGGTGAAATATATTCAATTATCGCCCAAGCTAACACAAATTAAAATACTTATTATGCGGACTTCTGCTGGTTTGATTGGAAATGCATAGTTAACGTCTTTTCTTTTATACACGTTGTCAGTGTGTGAACCTACTCTGGGAGATTATAAATTTACGAAACCCAATCGAACACACTTTCATTGATCAGCGCATTATCAAAGAAGTTGTGTAGCGGGGTCGTGTAATTGAATTAATCCCTCCCTATTGGTGACAAAGATCAAAGAAGTTATGCGTTTCTGTGAATGGTACATTTGATAAAGCAATGGAATTTACTATTTCCGTGACAGTGTTAAATATTGTATCTTGCATAATCTTGTATTATCGCTCACGCTACTGTAGACTGGTTCTACCCAGATAGCATTCCGCCGTCGGACCGACGTTGGCCCAACGTCAGCACATCCGTCGGTCCGACGTCGGCTGCCAACGTCGGGCCAACGGCTTTTTCACCGTCGGGCCAACGTTGGCCCAACGTCGGCAAACCACCAGTAAAAATTATATTGTATGCATAGCATGAGCCAATCAGATACTGTTCACCAACAACTTTTTTGGTGTAAATTTATAATAAGAATATCATTTTTATGTGTAAAATTGTTAAATGGTTAGCTAAAATTTGTGGGCTGACTGAAATATGACTTTTAGATATACCATAATTAATAATTTTTTTCTAAGTTTCCCCAAATCCCCTATTATTGCTCGCCGCCATCTTGAATAAAAATCCACCGTTGGCCCAACGTTGGCCCAACGTCGGCAAAATATAGAGAAATCTAACATGAATAGTGGTTGGCAAGCCACCGTCGGCCCAACGTCGGCCCAACGTTGGCAAAATCTGCCGACCTTGTGACCAACAGCCAACGTCGGTCCGACGGCGGGATGCTATCTGGGTACTGAATATAAATATTGGCTAGAAGTTATTTTCGCGTTTTGTAGTCACTCGCGAATATAGCGAAAATTAATTCCACGCGAAAATAACCACTTATACAGTATTCTGATTAAAACAGTGCATTTGTCTTTCCAAAAATTAATTTGAAAGAATTTTGAATTTGTGATATATTTTGATTGAAAAATTACAATTTGAAATAATTTTGAATTTGTGATATATTTTTGTTAGTGAATAATATTTCGTGTTCACCATAATAGTACAGAGGTGCATTGAACTTTGATTGGTGAATAATATTTTAACATTCACTGCACTATTGGTATAATTAATATTGGAATACACCAGTGAATATTTAACATCCAGTGTGTATTTTATGTTGAAATTTAAATATACTGGTGAATATTTCATAGTGTATTAATTTGAATTTTGATACATATTTAATGCACTAAATTTTGACACTTACGCCAGTGAATGATATTGATGAAATTCAATTTTTCATTATATTTATGCACTGAAATTTGACGGTGACGCCAGTGAATGTTACTGGTGAACTATAATTTTCATTGAATTTATTCACTGAATTTTGACGGTGACGCCAGTGAGTGTTACCGGTGAAATTTCTTTTTGATTGAATTAATGTACTGAAAATTGACGGTGACGACAGTCAGCAATACTGTTGTAAATGTCGATTTTAAATTTTTAATATTATATGTTGAAGTGAAATATTGACTGACGGCAGAGAATATTATTTGTGAAAAATTATATTTTGACTTGTATTACGAGTTTCTGTAGTTGACTTTTCACTGAATAATAGTAAAATTTCGTGGAAACTGATATAATTGGCAATATTTGGAATTTTGCCAGATTTGTTTGTTCAAGTAAATTAATTTGTCAGTAAAAAAAAAAAAAAAAATTATTTAATTACATTGTAAAGAAAATAGATTTCCAGTAATTAAGTGTCCCTTGAAAAGGGGACGCTTATTGGTTTCACCCCTGGTTTTCAGTCAGCCGCCGCCGCCACATTATCACCTCCCTTGAATATCTCCCTTGTTATTAGGCATATCCAAATGATATTTGGCAGTGTTCTTCTATAGGCGTGGGAAAATTTTTTGACAGGCATAAATTTGACCTTTGACCTTTATCAAGGTCACATCAAAAATTCAAAAAAATAATTTACTTCCTTTTCACTAGATTTCCTCAGAAAGTACTGGGTGTGGGTCAACCAAATTTGGTATGTACATTCCTGAGGGAAGAATCTAGGGCCCAGTCAATATTGGGATCAATCGGGCCATAATTGACCGATTGACGGGCGATTGATTATAAGTTAATAAAATTTTGCTAAGATTAAGCCTTGAACTCGCTTATTATTGGTCCTAGAGGTTTGGGATGGTATACCAACATATAGGAAATCATGTGCTGGGAATCTTCTGGTATGGTCAGATTTGACCTTGGGCCTCTCGTTCAAGGTCAAACGAGGATAGGCAAAGTTTAAAGTGCTTATAACTCGCTTATTATTGGTCCTAGAGCTTTGGGATGGTATACCAACATATAGGAAACCATGGGCTGGGAATCTTTTGGTGTGGTCAGATTTGACCTTGGGCCTCTCCTTCAAGGTCAAACGAGGATAGCCAAACTGAAAAGTGCTTATAACTTGCTTATTATTAGTCCTAGAGATTTGGGTTGGTATATCAACATGTAGGAAATCATGGGCTGGGAATCTTTTGGTGTTGTCGGATTTGACCTTGGGCCTCTCCTTCAAGGTCAAACAAGGATAGCCAAACATAAAAATGCTTATAACTCGCTTATTATTGGTCCTAGAGCTTTGGGATGGTAAAGCAACATGTAGGAAATCATGTGCTGGGAATCTTCTGGTGTGGTCGGATTTGACCTCGGGCCTCCCCTTCAAGGTCAAAAGAGCATAACCAAACTTAAAAGTGCTTATACCTTGCTTATTATTGGTCCTAGAGGTTTGGGATGGTATGCCAGCATATAGGAAATCATGGGCTGGGAATCTTCTGGTGTGGTCAGATTTGACTTTGGGCCCCTCCTTCAAGGTCAAACGAGCATAGCTAAACTTTTAAGTTCTTATAACTCGCTTATTATTGGTCCTAGAGCTTTGGAATGGTATACCAACATGTAGCAAATCATGGGCTGGGAATCTTTTGGTGTGGTCGGATTTGACCTTGGGCCTCTCCTTCAAGGTCAAACAAGGATAGCCAAACATAAAAATGCTTATAACTCGCTTATTATTGGTCCTAGAGCTTTGGGATGGTAAAGCAACATGTAGGAAATCATGTGCTGGGAATCTTTTTGTGTGGTCGGATTTGACCTTGGGCCACTCGTTCAAGGTCAAACGAGGATAGGCAAAGTTTAAAGTGCTTATAACTCGCTTATTATTGTTCCTAGAGTTTTGGGATGGTATGCCAGCATATAGGAAATCATGTGCTGGGAATCTTCTGGTGTGGTCGTATTTGACCTTTGGTCCCTCGTTTAAGGTCAAACAAGGATTACCAAACTGAAAAGTGCTTATAACTCGCTTATTATTGGTCCTAGAGGTTTGTGATGGTATACCAACATATAGGAAATCATGGGCTGGGAATCTTTTGGTGTTGTCAGATTTGAGCTTGGGCTTCTTCTTCAAGGTCAAACGAGGATAGCCAAACATAAAAGTGCTTATAACTCGCTTATTATTGGTCCTAGAGCTTTGGGATGGGATACCAGCATATAGGAAATCGTGTGCTGGGAATCTTCTGGTGTGGTCGGATTTGGCCTTGGGTCTCTCGTTCAAGGTCAAACAGGCATAGCCAAACTTAAAAGTGCTTATAACTCGCTTATTATTGGTCCTAGAGGATTGGGATGGTATACCAACATGTAGGAAATCATGTGCTGGGAATCTTCTGGTGTGGTCAGATTTGACCTCGTGCCCCTCGTTCAAGGTCAAACGAGTATAGCCAAACTTAAAAGTGCTTATAACTTGCTTATTATTAGTGCTAGAGGTTTGGGATGGTATACTAACATATAGGAAATCCTGGGCTGGGAATCTTTTGTTGTTGTCAGATTTGACATTGGGCCTCTTCAAGATGAAACAAGGATAGCCAAACATAAAAGTGCTTATAAGTCACTTATTATTGGTCCTAGAGGTTTGGGATGGTAAACCAACCTGTAGGAAATCATGTCCTGGGAATCTTCTGGTGTGGTCAGATTTGACCTAGGCCCTCTCCTTCAAGGTCAAATGAGCAGAACCAAACTTTAAATTGCTTGTAACTCGCTTATTATTGGTCCTAGAGGTTTGGGATGGTAAACCAACCTGTAAGAAATCATGGGCTGGGAATCCTCTGGTGTGCTCGGATTTGACCTTGGGCCTCTCCTTCAAGGTCAAACAAGCATAGCCAATCTTAAAAGTGCTTATAACTTGCTTATTATTGATTTGGGATGGGAAACCAACATGTAGGAAATCATGGGCTGGAAATATTCTGGTTTGGTCGGCTTTGACCTTGGGCCTCTCCTTCAAGGTCAAACGAGCATAGCCAAACATAAACATGCTTCTACTTTGCAGCTGAAAACACTGTCAGCTGATACAGAACCCGTTCATAGGCACTGATTGCTTTTTTCGTTTTAAGGTCACTCTTGTGACCCTAACATGGTCCTTTTCAGGAGAATTTCTCTTCACCAATAACATTTACCTCTTCACATTGGTCCTTTAGCATTTCATATAAAACTTGAAAGCTGTAGGGACGCTTTGTTTTTGTGTACAAAAACTTTTGTCTAGTTTGAAGTAAATTTGTTTAGAATACAAAAGTAAACTTTTTGAAAATATATTCCTTTGACAGTATTTTGTATGTATTACTAACCTAGTTAAATCATACATGCTTTTGGATCATTGAGTTAAAAATTTCAAATTTATTTTGCAATTTTTGATTTGATTTTGCTATTTAAGTTTATAGTTAAGTTGTTCAGCGATTTCAGATCATCTGTTCAACAAAAAACACTATTTATACAGGTACTTGTAAATTTGTATTGCAAATTAACATAAATTTATTTTATTGAAATTTATTTATTTATGTCATATAATTGATACAGGAAACAGAAATATTTCATGCAAATGTTAATATTTTGATGTGCATGTAGCTTCTCAGTGAAAATTTAGCAATTAAATTAGAAATAACTTTAGATTTATTATCTCCCGCCGGCCGATAGGCCCAGTACAGGAGATTATAAAATGCCCTCTGTCCGTGCGTGCGTGCGTCCGTTCGTCACATTTTTACAAAAGCCTTTCTATCTCTAAAACTATTATAGCTAGAGCTTCCAAATTTGCAGGATACATTCATCATTTGAAAAACTTGCCAGGGAATCTTTTTTTCCTGATTCTGAAAAACAGGATGGCTGCCACGGGTGTTAACAAGATGGCTGCCGTGGATTTTTTTCTACTTTGAGTAAAGGACTCATAACTCAAAAAGTATTGCAGTTACACTTTTATCATGAAATATGTTGTTCAGCTACTTTGTCTTTAGCTATAAGATGGTACATAGTTTGGGGTTCTATTGCATGCCATAAGTGAGTAATAGCTATTTTCTCATTTGTAGCTAAATAACAGAAGAAGTAAATGTCAAATATCTTCAAAAGTATTAAAGTTAAGGAAATCTTTTCAAATATGTTGTACATCTACTTTTTGGTAAGCTATCACATAGTAAAGTTTCAGACCTGTTGCACCTTGGATAGCTGAGTAATAACTACTTTGAAATTCTGACTGTTGAGTAAAGCCATTGTAACTCCAAAACTATTGCAGTTACAGTATTTTCCTAAAATATGTTGTTCAGCTACTTTGTTCTAAGCTATAAGATGGTGCATAGTTTGGGGTTGTATTGCATGCCATAAGTGAGTAATAGCTATTTTCTCATTTGTAGCTAAATAACACAAGAAGTAAATGTCAAATATCTTCAAAAGTATTAAAGTTAGGGAAATTTTTTCAAGTATGTTGTCCATCTACTTTTTGGTAAGCTATCACATAGTAAAGTTTCAGACCTGTTGCACCTTGGATAGCTGAGTAATAGCTACTTTGAAATTCTGACTGTTGAGTAAAGCCATTGTAACTCCCAAACTATTGCAGTTATAGTATTTCCTAAAATATGTTGTTCAGCTAATTTGTCCTTAGCTATAGCCAATTTTTCTCAAATAACTCATTCATCTACTTTTGGAAGAGCTTTCACATGGTGAAGTTTCAGATCCATAGTTAATTACTCACCTACTCAAAATGAGTAAATGCGAATTATCTCTAAAAGTTTTGCAGGTAGCCAATTTTTCTCAAATAACTCATTCACCTACTTTTGGGAGAACTTTCACTTGGTGAAGTTTCAGACCAGTAGCCAATGATTCACCTACTCAAAATGAGTAAATGCTAATTATCTCTAAAAGTATTGCAGATACCCAATTTTAATCAAATAAGTCATTCCTTTACTTTTGGGACAGCTTTCACATGGTGAAGTTTCAGACATGTAGCTAATTATTCACCTACTCAAAATGAGTAAATGCTATTTAGCTCTTAAACTATTGTGGATACCCAATTTTTGTCAAATAATTCATTCATCTACTTTTGGGAGAGCTTTCATATGGTGAAGTTCCAGACCAGTAGGTAATTACTCACTTACTGATAATGAGTAAATGTGAATTATCTCTAAAAGTATTGCAGATAGAGCGATAAAGTGTATTGGGAGGTAATAGGAAACCATATGTGGAGAGTTAAAGTAACCGGTCAGTTTTCCCCCTGACCCCTCGTTATGGGTCAAACTGGGGTCATAAAGTAGCCGATTTTGAGTTTTTGGCTTATTTATACCTTCAGAATGTATTAAGAGGTATTGGGAAAGCAAATGTGGGGAGTCTAAATAGCCGGTCAGTTTTACCCCCCAACCCCCCCCCCCCCCTTATCGGTCAAACTGGGGTCATAAAACAGCCGATTTTGAGTTTTTCCCTTATATCTCCTTTATTATTGCTTTTATAGCTTCAGAATGTATTACGAGGTATTGGGAAAGCATATGTGGAGAGGCTAAATAGCCGGTCAGTTTTACCTCCCCCGACCCCTCCTTATGGGTCAAACTGGGGTCATAAATATCCGATTTTGAGTTTCTGGCTTATATCTCCTATATTATTGCTTTTATAGCTTCAGAATATATTAACAGGTATTTGGAAAGCATCTGTAAAGAGCATAAATATCCTGTCAGTTTACCCCTACCTTTTAGTGTGCTGCTTTGTGTATTCTGAGCTTCACAGTATGTTTCTAAAAACAACAAAGCATTTTAAACTTTCAGGGTAGCTTCGCTTTTGTTAGCAAAAGCATTCAACTAGTTGCAATGCAGATCATGCTGCATAACTAAATCCCCTTACCAGTATCCCTACAAAATATCAAATTCCCACATCTAAAAGTTTCAAAGAAAAAGCCCAAGATTTTTAAGGTCAAAGTCTCTATGGTCAGGTCAGAGGTCCAATCATGGTAAAACTACGACATTGCACACCTGAATACTAATATCCCTACCAAGTATCAACACCCTACTCCTTATAGTTCTGGAGGTCTGGCTTGAACCAGATATTCTTGCTGCCCACCTGCCCTGCCATATGCCATGGGTGAAAACAATACCCCAAAGCCTTTTCCAGGCTGTGAGGTAACAGTACTTTAGCTCTCAACCCATCACTTTCTGTTATGTGATTATCATATTTCAGATGAACCTTCCAGACACAACTGTCCATTCTGATTCTGCGCCTACAGAGACTTATTCAGATGCTGAAGGTGATACATCTTACAATTAGTAACTTTTTATTTAAATTATTCCTTAAGATCAAATGGGGTCTACAAAGTCTAAATAATCTTTATCTTGTTCATGCATTTATGGGCAAAACCCATGATGATTCTAGTGGAGTTTAAAAACAGTGAAATCAAAAACGGCTACATTTTGCCATTAAAATATTAAAAACAATAACGCTTGAGCCATCTTAAGGATTCCAACATTTTCCTGGAATTATATATTTAGCCTTTAGCTTTTATATTTCTAACCATGTCATACATTTATGTTAATTCATGCTAAGATTGAAAGAATTATATGGTAACCACAATGTCAAAAAGTGAATAATATCTTGCTTTCGTAACTTCCCTTAAAAAACTATAATTTTTAGTTGAAACTAAACCATAATTATTGAGAATTTCTAAAAGGATAATGGACTATAGTATATTGTAACCTTAAATCTCAAAATATTATTTCAGTTTTGCCATGAAATTCTTATTCCAGATAAAAACTGAAAGACAACTTCTGTCAATCAATTAAAAACTGGATTGCTTTAAAATTTGATATAAGTTTAAAAACACAAAATGGCTGCCATTGTCAAACTCTTTCTGGATTCTGACGCAAAGACGCCTAAAAGAGATTGCTGCCCAAGCTGTGAATTGAAAACCATTTTTTCTAGAAACTGACTGCTAATTTTATGATAATACAGAAGTATATGTTTGAGAAAATATATAAATTGTAATTCATGCATTTAACTTGCCTTTATGTTGTACTTGGCAGGTTGATGTATGCTTGTAGCAAATGTGAATTCAGTAGTGAGCACTGCAGTGTCTACTTAAAACATTTTTCATTGAAGCATTCATTTGATCATAACACTACACTATCTTGTTTTGTTCCTCCATGTAAAAGATCGTACAGATCAGCCAGATGTTTAGTGCGACATTTAAGAAGTAAACATACCCTTTTTTATGAAGAAAACTTTGCAACCAAAAACAGACATGTTCGTAATGTTGATGAAGGAGATTCAGACCATGAGCCAAACCTAAATGAGGGAATTGAATTTGATGGTGAATTAAAGCCAATTATTGCCAAACAATTATTAAAACTACGTGAATTTCACCATTTAACCTCAGCAGCAGTTGTTGCGGTAAATGATGTTATACATAACATTGGTCTGCAGATTAAAGCTAAGTTAATTTCAGATGTGACAGATTATTTAAGAAGGGTCAATTTTGATAATTGGCAAGAGCTTCACAATATATTGTCAGAATGTAATCAATTTGAAGATGCATGTACATCACTTAATTCACAAAAAAAGCTAGAAACATTTGCTGAAGTTCACTTGAAAGTTGTTAATCCAGTTGAGCAACACTTAATTTCCAATAATTCACGTCGAGGTACATATCAGTATGTTCCTGTTCTTGAAACATTAAAGTATCTCCTACAATTTGAAGACATATTTTCAGAAGTTGTAAATGGACATATTTCAAATGATAATGCTTTGCGTGATGTTTGTGATGGCAGCTCATGTAAAGAAAATATTTTGTTCTCAGCGAGTCACCAACATTTACAGTTACTTCTATATTTTGATGATTTTAATGTTGTCAATCCATTGGGAAATAAACTAAAGAAGTATAAGCTGAGTGCATTTTATATGACATTGGGAAATATTGCCCCAAGATTCCGATCACAAAACAAATCAATTTATCTTGTAGCTTTATGCAGAACTAAATTATTGAAAGAATATGGATATGCTAAGATACTTGCACCAGTTCTTGATGACATAAAAAAACTTGAAACTGAAGGTTTGACAATTGAGAAGGATGGGCAACAAAGATTATTTAAAGGATCAGTTCTAGCAATATGTTGTGATAATTTAGCAGCCCATAGTATTGGTGGCTTCAATGAATCATTTGTTTCTCTAAAACCTTGTAGATTTTGTAATGTTACTTTAGATAATTTAAGAAATGGTGATGAGGGTACTTTACGAACAAAGGAAGCATACAATAGTCATTGTAATCTAATAGAGCAGTTTCCAGATCTAGGCAAGGCTTATGGACTAAAGACATTGTCTCCTTTAAATGAACTGAGTTATTTTCATGTAGTGAATGGATTACCATCTGATATATCACATGATATATTTGAAGGAGTGGGGAAGACTTTGCTGGGCCAAGTTATATCTCATTGTATCCAATCTGGCCACTTTTCAGTTGATTTTCTAAACTCTACAATAGATCATTTTCCCTGGAAAGCAGATGATAAAACAAACAAGCCTTGCCATATTTACTGCAGTGGAAGATCTGTAGAGATTAAACAAACAGCCACACAGTGTTTTTGCTTGCTAAGAGCATTACCATTATTGATAGGCGAAATTATTCCTATTCATGACACAAAATGGGCACTGTTCTTAGACTTTCGAGATATTGTGGATTTTGTATGCATGCCTGCCATAACATCAGGACAGATTGACTTTTTAGAAGATTTAATTGAGAAATTTATTCAAGATTACAAGGAAGTATTCCCCGTATCTAGACTGACAGCAAAGTTTCATTACTTGAAGCATTACCCTCAAGAAATTAGGTTGTTTGGTCCTCTTAAAAATGTCTCTACATTACGTTTTGAAGCTAAACATCAAGAATTCAAAAATTATTTTAAGTTGAACCGGTGCCATAAAAACATTTGCAAGTCTCTTGCCAAAAGAAGTCAATTAAAACTTAGCTTAACTTCAGATTCTGTCAATTTTTTCAATTTGAATTTTGAATATAGTGCCAAAATAGATCAAGAACACATTTGCAGTTTTCCTGAAGTTGAGAAAAATGCCTTTGAGCAGTACACCAATGATGTTGTGGTGCAATGTTTTAAGATATTGAAAGTTGGTCAAACTGTCTATAGGGCAGATGATACATGCATTACATCTGGGAAAGATGGTGATAGAGTATTGTTTTCAAAGCTGTTGTATTTTGTTTCCATTAACAATTCTCCATTTGCTATGCTGCAAAGACTGCGAACTATAGAGTATTTAGCACATTTACATGCATATGTTGTTGAAGAATGCAATGAAGTTTACCTGAAAGATTTCAATAACATTTTCAATGATAGTCAATACCTTGGAATGTATCGGATGTCAACATCATTAAAACAGTGTGTGACATTGAAATTTCACTGTTAAACATTAAACTATTCCAATTATGGTGCATACGTTTGTTTTTTAGAAATGACTAAATTCCATGTTACTTTTGGAGAGAGGAAGAAGCTCGTAAATGTGGAAGATCTAAGAAATTTGAAGTTTCTCATCAGAAAAGCTTTTTCTATAAAAAGCAAATTTTCCCTGCAGAGATTCATCCCAGAAGTAGATGATTGGGTGGACATAGAGGGGCAAACAGAAATATGTCATAGTGAAAGTTTTGTAAAGATAAAGGTAAATGTAGTTACTGTTTCCTCTCATTGATACGATAAAACAATATGTTTTTATTGTTACATTACTGAACATTCACAAAAATGTAGAAATATAAATTCTTGTTCAATATAAATTATCTAACTTGCAAAGAAATACTTAGTGGTCCCCTGCAGAAATGCAGTAAAAAGTAGATGAACCCCAGTTTAAACAACTGGAAACAATTTGTGATTTTGTGTATATCAGGTAATAATGTCCAATACATGTATATTGTTTAGTTATAGAAGATAACAAAATCGGAAGGAAATTGCTGAGCTAGTTCATGCAATAACTCTTATTTTGTTGTTTTTATGGCAAATACTTGAGCCAAAGATTACAAATTTTGTAAATTTACAACATAATTCTGTTTAATTTAAATGAGTTAAATTGATAGATATGCGTTATAAATTGTTTAAATAACATTTCTTGTCAAAAATGCACATTGATTATTTTCATTGTAATTAAACTTTCATAGCGCATAATCTTCATCACACAACGGACTCTAAGGCACTTCATCCTTTCCATGATCAATGTCGTCCGTTATCCATTTGCCTGATCATGTAAATTTCCACCAAACATGGTCCACATTGGTAAAAACCATACAAAATCCCTAATTTAGTTTATTTTAAATACCACCACCTTTTTCATCCCACAGCCTAAAAAAGGCTTATTTTCACTCATTGCATCTGGCTGGGCAGGCAGGTTGGTCAACCATGGGAATATCTTGTCCGTGCTAGATCTCGAAAGTCGAAACAATAATGTTTAAGATGTTTAAATTTGGTAGGGATATTAGTTAGGGAATGTAGTTATGCAGCATCATAATTTGATTTTAATTTGACCTTTGACATTGCTGTAGTAAAGGTCAAAGTTGGGGTTTTTACGTCTCGTTCAACAGCCAGGGTCATATTGGGACAGGTCCTCAGAATTGCCACTTGTGGGACTCGAACCCACAGAGCCATATCTCAGAAACTGTAAGGTGTAGGATGTCATTACTGGTATTTGTTATGAGCATCGGTTTTGGGGTTCAATTGTGCAACATCATAGTTTGACCTTAATTTAACCTTTGGCCTTGCTGAAGTGACTTTGAACTTAAAAATTTTGTTTGGATCTCGGGTAATCAGGGTTCTAGCCAGTGTAAGGGAAATAGGAAATACATAGAGACTCTGATTGTCACATTAATGGCGGTCCTATTTTATTGGGCCCTATCCCTTGTGGAACATAAAAGAATTTTGGACAAATTGCTAATTAGTCATTTCCAAGCCTCAATCTCAGTTGTAAATATGATGGTCGTAGTATGACTTTGACTGTTGATGCCAACTTTAACAAACTAAACTAACTTTTATTATATCAGAGTTTTGTTAAACATGGATCTTATATTAGGGATGATAGTTTTTCAGTATAATGCATATCTTATCATCTGATCTCATTGTGCTTATTGATGTTTACCAAGGCTGTGTGGTCTGGGCGTCTGATGCTATTTTTCATTTGGGCAAACAAAGCCAACATTATTCAAAGTAAAATTTGAAGACTTTCTAAAAAATAATCCTATATTATTTGATTATTAATTTTCTCTCAATGTTTAGGTTATACTTTTGCCAAATGACCAAGAAACCAATGAAGAAAAAGCTTCTCTTGATCTTTCTATGGAATCTGACTGCTCTGCTGAAATGAGCTGTGATAATGGGTAATAGTCCTTAGCTAAGAAGTTTATTGAGTATTTAAAGTTGGTTTAACTTTCATCCTACATGCAGAGCTTTGATATCTTCTAAATTAATATTTCAGCCCCCATTTATGGTCTGATGTCAACACAGATTAATGAGCAATAATATCATATGAGGTACAAATATTTTATGTCTGATGTAATATTTCTAAATTTACTTCTGTGTCAAATGATTGTAAAAGACTTCAACCAACTATAACAATTTCAGGTTGGATTTATATTTATATCAAGAATTTTGGAAATTAGAATATACAAATGTATATTTAGTTACTCATTTTACAAAAATGTTGAAACAAAATTGTACTATGCTAATATGCAATCGGTAAAAATGAAGAAGTCACACTTGGCACTCAAAGGTCACACTTTAAAATGTGATGCTTTGAATCTAAATATTTAGTCTGTGACTGGGAATTTTTTAAGGGGGATTTTTGCAACCGTACCCTGGCCCTTTATTTACATCTATATGGTGACTCACACTTAGCCCTGGGGTACCAGCATCTCAAAGGTTATTTATATTTCAGTGACAGGTTGAACTTTCTTTAAAATTTGATATAGATACCCAGGGATTTAACAGATAGAGATAGCTTAATTTACTCAGCATGAAAAAAATTGTTCAATACATTCAGATCGGTTTGTTTTTCTGTTTTCCAGAGCCTTAAGAAGGCAACCCCAACCCCCGAAAAAGTGAAAATATTAACAGTTGTTATACTATATTCTCAGTCACTAGACTAATCCTAATAATACTTTTATAGTGCTTAATCCCTGTCCATTGACAGACTCTAGGTGCATATGCCAAAAGTCAGAGATCATAATCATAAAACATTGCTGGGTCAGCACCACAGAGGAAGAGAAAATGAAGACTGGGGATAAACTAGGGTAGTAAGCTTTGTCAAAAATGTAGGTCTTCAGCCTGTTCCTGAATGAGGAGAGAGACTTGGCAGAGTGTACACCATCAGGGAGATCATTCCAAATCCGTGGAGCTCTATATGCAACGCTATGGCCAAAATATATGCATTTTGGACAGTCACTGTCATGAGGTATTTAAGGGGTCAAACACTATAAAAGTGTAGAACAGAATGGAGTACTCACTCCAGAGAAGTATCAGGATTCTGTCCACCTATAGTGTACTGGGGAGCGGTGAGTGCTGACAGGTCCACTAAATGGGCGGCTGTTTTCACTTCACTCATCACCCAGTCTGTGCCGTTATGTGTCTCCATGAGTAGTAAAGCAAAAATTGCTTTTTAGATTTATATATTGATGCAATAAGTGAGACATCAAGCCATAGGGATGTACCTGAAATGTTGCATATTAATTGTAGCCCAATGGTAGATTCTTTTGTCTGAGTATCAAGTGTAGGTCTGTATTTATTGTGTTCAAGAATTTTTTGGAATACTATGTATTTTGCATGTTCATCATCTGTGTCCACATTTGTATACACATCTGCAGAGATTTCTTGTGTTCTACGTACAGGCCACATTGTAGGGATCTCTTTGAAACTTTGCAAATCTCTTGCTATGACAAAGATCTGGGCGCCTTTTATTTTGATAGCACTGGTGTAAAGATTATGCCCTGGGGGTAAAAAATAGTAAATTATTACTATTTCCTGTGTTCCAAGCTATATACCACAGTGTCTGTCACATTTAGGTAATATTTGGTGCATGCATTTGATGGGTATATCATGAGGCCACCCTATCTTTTTTGTTGGCCTGGGGTCAAAATCGAGCATGAAAAAGCAATTTTATGTATTAATGACTAATTTTATGAGTTAATGACTCCTAACATTTGCAGGTACCCACACTATGTCTAAGAAAGGCTGAGGAATTGCAGGAACATTGCTTGGGTGAAAAATCACTGTCGGCTTGATTTCACCTTTGACCCTGCATCTGTAATGACCTTGACTTTAAGAATTTTTTTTTGATAATGTTTGCAACTGTTACAGATACTATCTTCTTAGCTATTCAAAATAATGTTGTATATTTCTATTTGAAATAGTGGACAGGATTGGTTGTTTTTCCCCAAATATGCCGTCCCAGTGCAAACACTAGAAAAGCTTGAAAATAAAGTCGCTCTCACCAAAAAGGATGAGTTTTCATTAGCAGATGCTTTCTATGTCCATGCTGCCAAAAATAAGAAATAGTAAGTAATTCAATTTCCATCTATTTTTCTTAACTACAAAATTAAGGATAGCTGGATTTTCTGTAATTTGAAAAGAATATCTTTGACTATATCTGCCAACTTAATGTGCAATAATTAAGGGTGTTCCACATTCACATGCTTGTTATTTGACTTTTTACTATACTTATAAAACTTCTGTATCAAGTTTGTTATATTTAGACCACTTTGTAACTAAATTATTAAATTACTTTTTGTCTGTAACCTACAGCTGTTACTTGCTGTGTTGGTATTATTGTATCCCCCCAAAAAAATTTTAACAGATACTATGGATTTCGCACGGACATCATCCGTCTCTGTAGAGATTTGTTGTGTTCAACCAACAGGCCACATTTCTTTTGGGATCTTTTTCAAACTTTGTAGGTGCCTTGCTATGGCAAAGATTGGACCACCCTATCATTTTGATAGCCCAGGTTTATAAATTATGCCCTGGGGGTCTATAACATTAAAAAGTCAGTATTTCTTGTGTTCATGTTACGGGCCACATTTTCTGCCACCTTTATTTCATATTTGGTGAATGGACTTAAATCTGGCAACCCTTTCGTTTTTGGAATCCTGGGGTCAACATCATGCAAGAAATGGCTATTTTATGTTTTATTAGTTAATGATTTTGAACATTTACCCACACCGGATTTTCGAAAGTCTGAGGTGTAGAATGTTCTTATTTGGTAGGGACATTGGTTAGGGGGTCTTATACAGCATCACAGTTTGACCTTGATTTGACCCTTGACCTTACAAATCTTAAATGGGCCATATCTCCGAAACCATAAGTTGCAAGAAGTTCATTTTCGGTAGGAGTATTGATGAGGGGGTGTAGGTGTGCAACATCATACTTTGACCTTGATTGGACCTTTCACCTTGCCATAGTAATGTCTTTAATCTGAGAAATCTTGTCCTGGTCATATCTTAGAAACTGTAAGGTATAGGGTGTTGATATTTGGTGGGAAGTTTAGTTATATGGGGCAGGTGTAGAACATCCTACTTTGACCTTGATTTAACCTTTGAGCTTGCTGGAGTGATATTGACGTTTTGTTCATAATTGCAAGGGATATTGTTTAAAGAGTTTAGGTGTGCAACGTCATAGTTCAACCTTGATTTGACCTTGCCATATTAACCTATATTATATCATATTACCATCTTTAACAATTTTCAAGGATATCCTGCCGGGCAAATTGGTCTAGTTTTCACCTCAGTTGACTGATTCCAAAAGGAAATCTTGAGCTGCAGTGTGTAGGATGTTCATATTTGGCAGGAAAATTGTTTAGATGATGTAGTTGTACAATGTCTTAATTCTTTTTTTCCAATTGGTATAAAACTATGGAATGAACTTGATATTTCTTTTAAGCAGGCCAACACATTACTTTCCTTCAAATCATTATTGCGTAAGAGAAAGGGTTCAGTAAATGTTAAACAGTTAAAGTTAAGGCAAAAATTATTTGGTTTAGGCGATAGGTATTGGAATATTACACACTCAAAAATGCGAATGAACTGTAGCTTTCTCAAAGATCATCTTGCCAAACATCTTCATGTTATAGAAAACTCAATTTGTGATTGTGGTATTTCAGTTGAAAACAATTCGCATTTCCTTTTAGAATGTATGCTTTATGATCAACATAGACAGTTAATGTTAAATAAATTACACGATTTTGGTCCAATAGCAACCGACTTGCTTCTATTTGGTAATCTTAATTTGTCTTTTGAACAAAACAAAACAATTTTTGAGGCTGTTCAATTATTTTTAAAGGACTCAGGCAGGTTTCTATAGTGTCATACTAGCCACATGGCCACACCCTCATCATTATCATCATTATCATCCTGTTTATATTCTTTTGTACATATTTCTTCCTGCGAGAAGGCTTTATAATAATCTTTTTTGATTTTGCCTAATTGCATTAATAAAATATTGTTTATGAAAAAATATCTTAATTTAACCTTGCCACCATGACCTTAAAAGTTTTGTCTGGGCTAATTTCAATTCCAAGTCCTCTTTATAGCTCTTAATCTCTGCCAAAATGACAGACTCTAAGGCACAACATCATAAGCACAGTTACAAAGAAATCCTTGTCCATAGCAATAGTTGACATTACAGACCTATCGACTATATCTTAGAAATCAGTAATATGTTGGATATTGATATTTGGTAGGGATATCTTTAGATATATGTGGTTTACCTTTTCTTTTGTCCTATTACAAAGTAGCCTTTAAAAAGTTGATACTTCATATGGACATTGGTTTGGGGATGGTACATTTTCTGTCACATCTCCCTTGGTTGCAAGAGGGTAACATAATTTTCAGGGAGATACAGTGTGGCTCGGATAATCACTTAATATAAATGGCGGTACCTTTTGATTTGGCCCTATCCCCAGTGGCAGGTAAAAGAACCATAAAGGCATTGATAATCAGCCCCAATCTCTCTCAGTTGTAAATTTGATAATACAAGTATGATGTAGACGTCAAGTAAGCTAATTGGTGTATCACAGTCTTGTTCATAATGAATCTTTTATCCAGGATGATTGTTCTTAACAAATGAAATGTATATCTTAGCATCTGATCTTGTGGTGTTTATTGATGTTTACTAAGGCTGTGGGGTCTGGTCATCTCTGATGTTATTTTCAATTTTCAATTTTTTGTAGCTATCCCAAAACAACTGAATATCGAAAGATGGGGCGATTACTGCTTGAGAAATATCCCCACCTGACAAAGGAAAACATGGTTGACGCTTTGGTATATATATATTTTTACTTTCTTGAATTAACAGTTATTTCAAGTTTCATTGAAGTAAACAGATACAAGTCATGATTGTTAAGAAGGATAGGGTTGTTACCAGGTTTATCATTCCAGCATCCCACCAATGCAATTTCGTACTGCTCTGGCATACCAAAGTAGAGTTTTACAGTATTTCAATAATTCCCAGTCAAAAGGTACAAAAAGGCAATAGTTTTCAAGCAAGAAAAATACAGGTCAAAATATGGCAAAGAAATAGTTTTCCAAATGAGTAAAATATTACATAATGTAGATAAATTTTATTATTTTACAGATTCACAAGATTCTATTTAAATATGCCTTTATCTAAGGAGGGAGATTATAAAATGCATTCTGCCCATGTGTTTGTGTGTCTTACAGACTTCTCCAAAGCTAGTACAGGTAGAGATTTTTGTGGGGCAATATTTCTCTTAATTCCTTGATATAAGCTAACTTTTGAATCATTTTTTTTAATCATTTATGATAAAAGTTGTCTTCTCAGTTTATTGACCTTCTAACTTTTCATATAATTTGTTTTCAATATTTCCCATTAAAGAATACTTTTATTATTGAAAATATGATTTTCTTTGTATAATTGGTAATTAAAAATCTTACAAAGACTTCATTTTAAATAAAATATTGATGGAAAACCCCTCATCCTCAATGTTATGATCTGGGGTCATTTGAAGGTTCTCCCAAATGGCAGACAAATTTAAAGATATTTAAATTTTAAGCTGTTAAAGCATTAGGCATGATTAATGCCCTTAATTCTCTGAAATGCCTTAATATTTTCCAATAGTGTGCAATATCTGATTGGACGATATGGGTGAAAACAGTATATTTTCTATTGACAATGTTGTGAACTTGGCGATGCATCACAGGTGTCATAGAAAGAAATAGGCATGTACTTTACAAAAGATATTTAAGTTCACATGAAAAAATATAGTTTTCACCCCACAGCCTTAAAAGGCTTTTTGGGGTATTGTTTTCACCCATGGCGTCTGGCTGGGCGGTCGGTTGGGCGGACGGGTGGCGGGAATGTCTTGTCTTGGCTAGGTCTCAGAAACTTTAAGGTGTAGGGTGTTGATACTTGGTAGGGGCATTGGTTAGGGGGTGTAGTTGTGCAACGTCATAGTCTGACCTTGATTTGACCTTGCCGTTGTGACCTTAAACTTAAAAATCTTGTCCGGGCCATATCTCGGAAACCATAGGGTGTAGGATGTTCATATTTGGTAGGCAGATTGGCTTGGGGGTGTAGTTGTGCAACGTCATAGTGTGACCTTGATCTGACCTTTGAGCTTACTGTAGTGACCTTGGCCTTAAAACTTCTGTCTGGTGCTCTGGTAATCCAAGGTTTATGCCTTGGTCATGGAGATAGTGACTCAGATGATCACTTCAACAGTGGTCCCATGTCATTGGGCCCTTTCCCCAGTGGCATATAAGATTTATGATTTATTTGATGTTGTGGAAAAGGTTGGTGGAAAGAACTCTAACCGTTACACCACCAAGCCCTACCCTCCAGTGGCACATAAAAGAACCTTAAAGTTGTTGATAATTAGTTATCTTAAAGCTTCTATCTCTGTCTAGTTTTAAAAATGTGATAGTCCCAGTATGATCCTGGCTATTGATGTGGACATATCCATCTAAACTATCTAACTTTTGTAATATCAGAGGTTGGTTAAACAGGAATCCAATATCAAGGAAGATTTTTGAGTACATGAAATGTGAATCTTGTTATCTGATCTCATGGTGTTTATTAATATTCACCAAGGCTGTGGGGTCTGGGCATCTCTGATGCTATTTAATTATTTATAACTCTAATTTTGTGCTAATTTAATGTTTTGCATCTGGTTATAGAAGGCTTTTACTTCTAGGATATTATATCTCCGTGACATTCCTGATAAGAACCCAAAAATCAGAATTTAAAATTTGTGCTATTTTCTGTTAAATGTTGCATACATTTTAGGATTTTTGGAGAGAAAAAATTATCCACCGCTTTCAAAATGCAAGAAAGAGGATAGATCAACAGAGTGAAGAGGTAATTAAGCGCAAGGAAAGATATAGGGTGTTGAAGGAAAAGAGAAAGGAAGCAGATGACTCCCCATCAGACATCATGCTGCAAGAGAATGATGCAAAGAAGGTAAAACCATCTGAAAACAGTGAAAAGCCAACCACCCTCCAATATGGCCTTGCTAATTACTCGCCAACCCTAAGTGCCCATGAAGACTGTCATTCCGTCAAAACACTTTTAAAGTCGATGAATAACGAGATGTCAAGCAAAGCCCCAAATATGCAAAAAGTAGACATGATTATGGAAAGGACTTTTGCACTACGAAGGCAGTATATTTTAGCAGAACAGCCAGATATTGAAGATATATTAGAGCAGTACCCAGTGTTGCATAAACCACAAGAGGTAAAATTTCAGTATTTTCTACTGATGTAAGGGTATGTTTTGACAATGATTGTCTATTAGTGTTAGCATGGCAGAATTAGCATTAGAAGTAACTTGACAAACCAAATAAATCCTGTCATAGACTATGAGCTTTATAGAGTCTTGAGATTTTCAATTTTATGCTTCATTAATCTATAGCCATTTAAAGTGAAACGAGGCAAAAATTTCCTGACCAGGCTTTTGACCCTGATTTTTCTCGGGTACCTTGTCATGTTGAATAAGCATGCAAAGAAAATAATAAGTTAATCCAATGATTATATAATCAATTACAAATACTGAAAATTTCTACAGTGCACTTCAAATACATGCATATTTTAAAGAAATGTTACCTTGGGATTCCTTCAACATATGTAAGGGAAATTGTACATTCTCTGTGTATTTAAAAAATATACCCTTTATAGACATCATAAGAGGCCATTGTTTTTATTTATGGTGTCCCACTATTTTTTTTCTTTTCATGATTGTGTTAATATATTAACTGTAATTCCTTTGCAAGCCGATAATGAAGCATATTATTGTATTTTCTTTGGAAGCAGATAATCAAGATTATTATTGAAGGACCAATATCCTTGGACATGGCATACCACCAAAAGAATCAAATTTTTGAACATATTCAAGCATATATATATATATTCATGAAATATTTTACATACATTGTATTACTTTTTTCTTGCTTATGAAACTTGTTCTATGCCCCAGTTGCTTCTGATGCCCTCTCTCATACCCGATTATAATGTAGCACATCACTAATCTATGAATTTTTATCAATTACATTTTTATACAGCTCATCAAAGACTTTCGAAGACTAAAGCCACACGGAAGATTATCCAACGATGTTACATCAGTTGTTACTGAGGCACTTATTTCCAATGAAAGAGCCCTCCTGGATGCCGTGTCAGGTCGGGGCAACAGTCTTCTTAATGCATTACAAAACATCACAGTAGACCAACAAGAGCGAAAAGGTTTGTAAGAATTTTTCTCCTCAAATGTCATTCTGACAAAAAATTTTCTTTTTGGCATTTCTATAATATTGTCAGTAAAAATGTTACCATCGACTTATAATTTGTTGCCATATATGAATTCTCTTTCACAAGTAAAGAGTGCAATTGTAGTTTTTAAAAAGTCTTAAAATGTAAAAGAGTTGCCGACAGAATACAGTACTAAAGTTTGTTTCTTTTGTGGTTAATTAATTATATAAGAATGTAATTTTGGACTTTGGTTTTACACAAACCAGTATTATACAAAGAATTTTGAGAGGAATCTATGTTAAAGTATAAATGCTTGTGCATTTTAAAAGGAAAGTAAATTAGTTTTAAACATTGTTTGATTGTTTCTATTGATTTTTTTTCTTTTTTGTGATCTTTTTTGAATTTTGAAGAGTTTTATGGTAGAAATCCCAATAATCACAATGTCACAAAAGTT
The DNA here is from genome assembly GCA_964017235.1 of Sabellastarte sp. h YS-2021. NCBI lineage: Eukaryota > Metazoa > Annelida > Polychaeta > Sabellida > Sabellidae > Sabellastarte > Sabellastarte sp. h YS-2021. The sequence continues at coordinate 111,149,369 of OZ024928.1, forward strand.
TCAGTTCAGATTTGCAACTGGCCTTGGAGTAAATTTTTGTGTATTTCTTCCTATTGAAACTGGGGTGAGACATGGTACCTGAAAACCCAAGATTGGTTGGGTCCAGCAGTGTTCCGGGGTCTAATAATGAATGTCAAGAACCCAAAAATTTATCGTGTTAGCAAAACAGCACTAGTAATCACCACAGCCTCACTTTCAATTCGCATCTTTTATTTCCTACCCACATGTAAACAAACATTTTTTAAATACAAATGGACATATCTATATATGATTATTGAGGAACATTTTTTAAATACAAATGGACATATCTATATATGATTATTGAGGGTATGTTAAATAACATGTTACTTTGAGTAGTTAAGTGAAATTTTCCTTCAATTTTACACACTTGTATGTATGTCCCGGTTACCCGACACTGGTCAGGTTTTTGTCCAACTGGTTTCCGGGACCATATTTCTTGTCTCCTCTCACCCCTAGTTGTACCACTAGAATGTAGACTATCGTTGTATCTTATTGAAAAGTAAACATGTGAAACTAATGTAATTTTTTAATTATTCAGTGGTCCGTGGTTGTACAGCATTGTTGTGCCTCCCACATCTTCTAGACGAGTGCCCAGAACTTTTGTTTGCAAAAGAAATGGTAAGTTCTATCATTTTCATTATTTATCAACCTTTCCAGGGCTTGTTTATTTTGTACTATGAATAGGATATAAATGAGGCGATTTAGCATGGGATGAGTACTTTTAAATTACATGTACCACCTAAGCCAATATATTACCCTGAATCAGAATTAATGCTGGATAATTGTTAGCCATTGAAACACTTATATCAAGCATGATAAAAATACAGTACCATAAAATGTAATGTTAAATTTGAATAAAGTCTAAGCTTTGTAAGGAGGAAATATTAAGGGTGGCACATATAACTAATTTGATAAGTCTTTGAATGCATATGGTATAAAGCACAATGAACATAGCACCATGTAATGTAATAAGCTATTTTTATACAGCTTAAATTGAAAATTAGAGTGACTTTAAATTAATTTTGGACAGCAGTTGTAAATTTAGTATCTTAAAATGTAATATAAACTTAGTAGAATTTTATCTCTGCCAATAAAGAATCTCAATTACAAAATAGAGCAGGTTTGAATGAATTTCAAATCTGTGAAATAGATGTATTGCAAAATGGCTGGCATCTTTAAACTCTTTTTCGGAGCTCTTGGCTCTGCCTTTACCAGTTAATTACATATTTAACAGAGTTGTAGGCTAGGATTACCATCTAAATTAGTGCCAGTTTTAAAATTTGCCACTGTGAACAAATGGTAGCAAACGTGTTCTTCTATATGATTCAAGTTAACTACAGGATTGTTTTTTAAAAAAAATTAGTTCCAAAATATTTGCAATTTTACTGACCTTTTAAAGTCACCACGGATGTAACTTAAATACACTCTGTTACCCTTACCTCAAATCACCTGAACTTTCATTCTTGCTACTTAAAGCACTCTAAATGTCAGCTGATGCATAGGACATTCTATGGGCACTGATTTCTTGTAATATTAAAACTTTATTTATGTGATCTTGGTTTACTATTTTTTGGTAAACTTAACATATTAATAAGATTTTTGACCGTGTGTAAGGTTTATACCTGTTTGAATTGGTTTAATTTTGTTTTACCCTATTTTTCAGGAGGACTCACAGAAGGCACTGATAAGCTTTAAAAGTAACATCCCATTTAAAGAATCAGTCGTGAACTTGGAAAATGTGAGCATAAGATGCTCGAACATCTTCGAGGCTGTTGCTGTAGTAATTGCAGCAACCTATCTTTTTAATCTCAAGTACCCTGATGGGCTGCAAGAAACATTTAACTTTCTGGAGGTTGGACTGCTGGACTTCAAGCATGGTCAAAAGCTCAGCAAAAAAGCACAAAGTCTTTTGAAATTAATATAAGACAGTAATTTCTAATTTGGTGTGAAACCTAAATATTTTGTTACATTCTGCTTTTGTTGAAAATGATGTTAGACAGTTATTCTTTTTATTTGGTGTTAAAACCTAAATATTTTGTTAAGATTTTGTTTCTGTCAAAAACATCTGGAACAATGTTGTAGGCATTGAAAATACACAGAAGAATCCCTCTGTTTTGCGTAATTTACAAAAATTATCTTTAAAGTTTCTCTATGTGTGATTATCCATTCAGCAATTTACCAAATGATAAAAACTTCCAAACATTTTGCTTTGGAGATGAAGGCATTTTGCAAAATACCTGAATTTGATGCTATAAACAATTTTTGTTTTGCATCTTGTTTTTATTTTTGGTTATATGAACATCGAGCGGTATTACAGTGCAAATACCATTGTGAGTGAAAATGATTAATAACGAAGCATTAAAATATTTGATATTACAATTGAAGAAAGAAATTGTCAATTATAAAACCTTTCAAAGCTGCTCAGTTGTGTGGTAAATGGTAAATAAATGTATCATAAGGATTACATTCTTGTAAAACTTTTAGTCAATTTGTAAAATTTACTTGAAAATGGAACTGGTTGATGCTGATGTTTGGCACACTTTTAAAATATGCATAATCTCAAAATTGTGCTTGTGCAAATTCGGGATTTAAATATAAGTGGCAATTGTGCAAAATTTAAGAATATTTTCTCACATTTGATTCGTTTGCTGATTTATTTTTTTCCAGGAACTCCAGGAACTGATTTTTCTATTCATAAATTTGACTATGATATACAGTTTTCTTAAATTATACTGCCATGTTACGCCATCCCTATATTATCAATTTCATGGTAAATATAAAACAACATCATGTCAAGGTATTTTGTTCAAATAGCAATCATGAATCAGGCCCACCTATTTTGACTTCGTAATCAATTGTATGTGGCTTATGACAGAGAGGCAACATGTATTGAAATAAAATCATTGTGCTGGTTGATTGCAATTAGCGGGATCTTAGCGGGTGTACTCCACACACTCGAATCTGTTAATCCGAGGGATTTAGATTAATCCGAGTCTTTCACTTATTCTTCAGGTGTGCACACTATTACAGTTCAAATTAGATTCGGAATCCGTCCGAATTAACGTAATCTGTCAATCTTTTGGATTCAGATTAGTCGGATTCGAGTGTGTGGAGTACGCCCAATGACAACCTTAATGTCGGAATATAAAATTCCAGTGTATAAAAGTACCATACATAACAGTTTATCATGAATTTAGTACTCTTTGGTGTCATTAAGCATATTCTTATTTACATGGTGTTCTTTTTTACCAAAAACAGGATTTGCTGTTAAATTAAGCCTTTGATTATCTTTCTTAATTTGCACATTAGATTAAGCTGTTTAAAGAAAGTTACCATGTTTCTTGAGAGAAATTTTGAAATTGTGCTGAATAATTTGAAATTGTTTTAACAATTTCATGTTGCCTCAGAAATTTAAGATCCAGAAATCATGCATACACAATTTTGAAATTGAGCAGATTTTGAATATACGACCAACACTGATATTGAGCCTATCTACTTCTGTTTGAGGTTTATTTTTACTGTCTCCTCTCCTTGTCAAGGAAAACCTGAAAAGGTTGGCCATTAAGTCTTATTGATAATGGTGGCATTAAAAAGGTTTTTGTTTGCAAACATTTATTTTGCATAAAAGGAATTACAATTACCTGGCTTTGAGCGAACTATTAAATTGGTGATGTGCCTAAGAGAATTGCTTATTTAGTAAAATGCATAATAATTATTTTTGCCTGTATCATCTTTGTTTTCATTGTGGATGGCATACCTGTTAACGCTATTTTTTTATTCTTTGTAATTTTCTTCAGATATGCTGAATAGTTTACCATACTATATCATTTATATATGCATATTGACATTTAGCGACATTAAATATTTGATTTTTTATGTTTAATGGACACCAAATCCATTGAAAGTGTTGAGATTTTATATAGTAATGATTGTTCATTATTTGAAAACTTATTCTTTGTAATTTTTTCAGTTGTATTGCATTTTACAATCAGGAATGTTCAGGTGATGTGTTGAGACACTGTTTGTAAGGAATGCATTGTTAAATCTGGAAAAACTTTTCCAGTTCACATGATATGTACTCATTTCTAAAATAAATATTCGAGTAATTATTGCTTTACATGTTTAAGTACAGAGAATGTGTAATGAATATACATGTGGTTCAATTTTTAAGTTTTAAATTCTATTCAGTAATTTTCCATTATTTGACAAGAACTTCTCCAAAACTTCATTCAATTTGTGTTATAGGTAATACAATTTTATGTGACATATTTTATCTGATATATTTGAGTATTATTGATGGGTAAATGGGCAAAACCCCACTCAGACAAAACCCCACTCATATTTACAGGGGAGGGCAAAACCCCGCTCAGACACAACCCCACTCAGATCTATAAAAGTGAGGACAAAACCCCACTCATCATGTAGAAAACATTCATTTATTGTGCTACAATTTTTATTGATAAAAATATACAGCCATGATACAGATATAATTATAGAAATATACATAACAAAAGATACTTTGGACCCAACAAAAATATTATTTGACATTTGATATAATTTCATAAAAATCATTTGAAGATCAAACCTTAAAACTGATTGAAATTAGGGACTCCTGCCAGTTTATGAAAACCATAAACTGTGGCTTCTTGTTACAACCAACCCTCTTATGTTTGGAAAATACATCATGGCTTCTTTTAGCATGACTAGATTAATGTTTCTATTTCATTATTAACACAAAGTGAATGCTGGGGGAGGAGTTCAATGGGGGAAAGTCATAGGCAATTAGCCTGAGTAACTACTGCCACTGAACACAAAGCCCACTCCAAATACTAGCAGATAAAAGTTTCCCTTTGATCATTAAAAACTGAGCAGCTAGTACAGTTAAACATGATGTCCATTTAAAATTTAAGACTTAACTTAATTAAAAAAAACTTCAAAATTTTAAAAATATGATTAGAGTGGGGTTTTGTCCTGAAATTTCAAAAAGTGAGTGGGGTTGTGTCTGAGTGGGGTTTTGCCCTGTGGGGTTTGGTCTGAGTGGGGTTTTGCCCTGGATTCTTATTGATGAGGCTTCAACTTGGGTACACAGATAAAACTCAGTATGTATTAAGTTGCGAGATGTAGTATTATTTTTAAGATATAGAGTTTTGCTGTTACTATAACAGTACAGACAGCTATTTGCACAACCAATGCACAGGCACTTGTTAGTGTTACTATAGATGTTGTTTAGTTTTGGACTAGATAATAGTACTACTAATTTTGAACCTTGCTTGATGGCACAAATCAAAGTATATAAGGAAACAAATTAGTTACAGAGACTCAAAAGATGCCAGACTAATGTTGCATAGTGCTGACTTGAAAAAAGGTAAGGGAGTACTAAAACTGAGTTGACATGTAACTCAAACATTGTGAACACGCAGAGCCCAAACATTTTAATCAAAATTATATTCTTGAGCACAATTTATGCAACAAAATATACTTCATTTTTAATGTCAGTGCAACAATTTTGGTTTACACTTTTCTGTACAGTATACAAGTAATTTTTATTTTTGTAATTTTGTGTAATTATGTTTTTGTTTCATCATAATAAAGTTTAAACCTTACTTTTTCTGCTAATTATAATGATTTATTCCTGAATCCCTGACTGTATAAAGTACAAGTAGAATAACGGTAATATGTTCTCAAATGTATGAACATTAAAAAGTTAGTCAAATTTGACTACTATTAAACTGGAAAAAAACTTGTTCTTTTGTTAACGGAAAAGTGCTAGAAAAATTTGACCATTATTTAAGTGGAAAAATTGTTCTTGTCAGTAATCCAAGTAAAATACTGGTCCCACAAAATACTTGTCGTCTTAGGCACCACTTGAGATTCTGGTCAATTTTACAAGCATTATCCTCATTTTATTAACATATTGCTGGTCACCATGACAAACTTTTATACACATGACAACTATAACATTGGTCACAAATCAAGAAATATACTGGTCATATTATTGGTCAAGGACAAGAGAATAATCCAGGTATTACCACCATTTCACTGTTTATAGATAACAGTATTTCATTAGTCATCTCGACTAACTAAATCCTTGTCGTCTTAGGCACCACTTTTAACAAGCAAAATATTAGGCCGAGATTTTGTGTGTAATACTTATTTTGAAGCAGTTTATGACAGCTGCCATGTTTTATTTTTTGTGTATTTATCATGTGAAATGGGCGATAATAGGGGTGTCTGAAACTCCAACAGCCTGTCAGGGGTGCTTACATGTTTTACAATGGTACACCTGTTCGCCATCGCCGGATTATGGCCACCCCTGAATAACTACTTTGTCTTTGGAATTGTTTTTACTTCATTGTACTTTGTTTTAAACTATAGGGATGAGAATTTGGGGGGATACATCGATTTTATGGTTACCTTAAGTTGTAAATATAAATGTAGCTCTATATGTCGTCCTTAAAGTAATTAAATTTGAATAAAACCCTCTGGCTCCTTTATTTTCCATTTATAAAAGTCTAACTTATCACTGATGTTGAAGAAGACCAATAAAAATAAATAAATAAATAAAAAGACCCTGGCTACCTTAATATTTCAATATTTATTATGTTATAATTTTGTTATACAGTCAGTGAGTATTTAATTTATAAAAATGTCCTCAGATGCTTTAAATACCAGTACAATCAGTAAAAAAATTATCCATTATTTGAGACATATTGCTCAAAGGCAAAAGTCATATCAGAATTTTTTTTTTTTTTCATTCTTGTAACTTACTTATGTATTTATTTGGGGTTTTACGTCACTTTCAACACTGTACAGGTTCATATCACGACGGGTAGTTGGAAGGGCAGATGAAACGAGAACATACAGTTCGCTAGGGCTGTTCATTCTTGTAACAAAATATTAACTGTACGCTCAGACTGGGAGGCCTGGGTTTGATTCCCAGTGATGTGGAATAAGACATCATAGCTCAGTGACAGAGCACTCAGTCTGGTATTTTGTTGCTGCAATACTATAACATAAGAAATTATTTATACCATAAATTTCCAAAATAACGCCCAGGTTCAAATAAACGTCTGGTTCAAATAAACGCCTGGCACCAGGCATACTGGTTACAATTTGTTACACTGTTTCTTGTATTTCAAAAAAACGCCTGGTTCAATTTAACGCCTGGTCTGATGCCATTTGAAAATAATTAACGCCCGGGCCTTATTTCGAAAAAATACGGTATATTTTAAAGAAAATTTGCATTTTTGTATTGGTACATATCTCTTACTGAGGACCTAACATGAGTTTAAAATACCCCTTTTTGACCCCATCCAGCTATATTCTATTTTGTGTGTATTTAGCTTGTTGCCTGGACTATAATAAGGGTTTCCAAGAGTTATTGAGTAGACTGTTGGGAGTGCTTATTTGTTTTCAGGTTGGTTCGATTGATCACAGCCACTGGATTATGTGGTAGGGACGTTGGTTGGGGATGCCACCGATTGATCGCTGCTGCTGGATTATGTGGTATGGATGTTGGTTGGGGGTGTGACCGATCCCACCAAACTCCAAAAAAAGACATCCTGTATATACTACTGGCAGGACCGGTCACGGAGTGTGCATTCGCTAGGTGTTACCTTGTGTGTACCGTCCTGTCGGGGAGGTGCAACCGACCTAGTATTTTCCCACCCTTTTTTGAGAATTTTTATCCCTGACCACCCGACTTTTTTAGCTGACCTGAGTTGTAGGGTCAGCTCAAGCGGAACACCTGCATTACTGAATCCAAGAAATGGGGACAAGATTTTAAACTCATGGCCACTATGACAAGGTCAAATGTCAAATTGAGATCACACCATAATGTTGCATACACCTTACAGTTCCCAGGATATAGCCCAGGCAAGATTTGCAAACTCAAGGTCACTATGGCAAGGTCAAAGGTTAAATCAAACTTTTTCCAGCTGTCCACCTGCCCGAATGCCCATCAGGACACCAGGTGAAAACAATGTCTTGACAGCCCTTAAGGGCGTTGGGGGTAAAGATGTATCATAATTAGTGGTGTTTGACTCATTGGGCTCTTGTTCACTAAAATATTTTATGAAAAAAATTGAAATTAATTAATTGATAATCTATTTCTTCGTACAACTTTCACTTTCTGAGATATAGCCAGGAAAAGAATTTTAATCACATGCAGAAACTGTAAGATTTTAAAGTTCAAGGTCACTACAGCAAAGTCCAAGGTCACACCATGACCTTGCACACTATGTAGAAACTGTAAGATTTAAAGTTCAAGGTCACTACAGCAAGGTCAAAGGTCACACCATGACCTTTCACACTATGTAACCCAGAGACGTGTTCTATATATCACTAGTAAGGTATTTCCTCAGTGCTTCTGCTCATATGTAGTCCCTAAAAATCCATGCAGAATTTAATTTGAATAAATAATAAAAGAGTAATATAACTGACAGACTGAGTGCTTTATCACTAAGCTATGATGTTTTTGAAGGAACACCACTGGGAATCAAACCCAGGTCTCCCAATATGTCAGAATATGCTACTGTATTACTTATTGTTGTAAAATGTAATGTATTGTAAATCCAAGAAGTATACCCTTGTCTATTAATTTCCATACAGAATTTTTAGGGGGCTCAGTGGTGTAGCGGTTAGAGTTCTCTCTAACCTCTGAGGCCGCCGGTTTGAATCTCGGGCCGGGCGCTTCATGTTGGAAAGTTGGTAGTTACTTGTTGATGCCTGGTGGTTTACAGTGCAGTATGCACTGGTTTCCTCCACCTGTAAACTAGCCGTCGCAATATGACCCTGGCTGTTGAACGCGATGTAAAGCAACAAGTAAATAAACATGAAAATATTAGCTATTAAATTTAGAAAATGGTTGAGAACACCAGTAATTGGTATGTACATGTTCATTAGTTGAAAATATTTGTGTATTTGCCAAAAAAATCAGCAAAAAATTTTCAGAATATTTTAGATAAAATAACGTACACTACACACACTAAGCTTAATTTTTTATATAAAAATATAAATATAGATCTACAGAATAGTGGGTTTTTTTGGCCAAGAAAAGATACTTTGAATTTTTTGTTGTTGTTGTTCTTCTAAGGTGGGCGAAATGGGGTTTCTTTAACCTGTACAGTTATTTTTGGAGATGATTTTTGACTGATTATTTTATTTATAAAAGGATAATAATGGGAAAATAGTACAAAAATATTAGGAAATAGGTACATAAATATATGAAACAACAGATTGGGTGTTTTATTTATTATCCACCAGTTTGTTTAAATAATAAGTAAAATAAGTCCATAAATAAAAAAAAAATTGAAAAAATTTGGGATGAAATTACAAAAAAACTTTGTATGTATATAACATATTTGTGATTTAAATATTTTTTGGAAATATCAAAGAAAATGAGGCCTTATTGATGAAATAAATTTCTTCTAAATATTTCTTTTTTTGATTTCCTCTAAAAATTTCTTTTATAAGATTTAAACCAGTATTTTTTTCTGAAACAGATCTTCATTGAAACCAGTAAACGCCCATGCTGAAGTGAATATATTGAATTTAAATTCGATTAACAGCTTTGTATTTATTCTTCTACAACCGGATTGTCTGATGATATACACTACAATTATTATTTGAGGTACATTTTATTAAATTTGTTTCAAAACATTATATTTTAATACTTTTTTCTCAATTATCGGCCGTTTTTACCGCAAACCGGAAATACCAGTGAACGCCCATTTTGTTGACATATAAGAGGATTTGTCCTTGACCTCTAACAAAGATATATAAGGCGGGCGTTCACTGGTAGGCTGGCGTTCACTGGTAGAATGCCACTACTGGTACTCTGTTTAGCTACAACTGGGCGAAAATAGGGGATTTATGTTAAAACTGCTACAAATATCTCATACAAATTCTATATTCTTCACGGAACTAATTTATATAATTTATTACACTATTTCCATTATAGTTTTTATAAGATAAATGCGTATATATCCAGAAATCAGATAAATTAATATTCGCTACTTCCTGGTTCTTCTGTCACATACGTTTTTTGTTTAGGTCACATCGATTTTGGCGCCGCCCTGGTGAGTATTTCGTGCCGGAACCCCATTAAGGATCAACTCGGGAGAGAGCTTGACTGCTTAGTTCAAGAAGGTACTCTGGAACCTGTGGAGTTCTCAGAGGGGGCAGCTCCAATAGTGCCTATTGTGAAGAAGGACAAAAGCCTCAGAATTTGTGGTGACTATAAAGTCACAGTGAACAGGGTCTCGAAGCTTGATAATTATCCTATCCCCAAAACAGAGGATTTGTTGACAACTCTGGCGGGAGGTGAAAAGTTCACCAAACTGGATATGAGCAAGGCCTATCAACAGTTGTTACTGGATGAAGATTCCAAGAAATACACTACAATAAATACCTATAAGGGACTGTTTCAGTACACAAGATTGTCATATGGAATCTCATCAGCATCTGGGATCTTCCAGAGAGTGATGGAAGACTTGCTGAAGGACATTCCGAATGTATTGGTTTGGATAGATGATATATTGCTCTCAGGAAAGAATGATGAAGAGCATCTGAAAACATTAGAGACAGTCCTACAGAAACTGGAAATGTCTGGACTGAGGCTGAACAGAAACAAATGTTTCTTTATGGAACCTGAAGTTACCTATCTGGGGCAACAGATAAACAAACATGGTGTCTCACCAGTGCAAGAGAATGTCAAGGCAATTTCTGATGCACCAGCCCCCAGAACAGTTTCTGAGCTGAGATCATATTTGGGCATGATAAACTATTATAACCACTATTTACCTCAGCTGTCAATGGTGTTGAATCCCCTATTGAGGCTACTGAAGAAAGGCACAAAATGGAGTTGGGGTAAACCTCAAGATGAAGCTTTTCGAAAGAGCAAAGGAATGTTGCAGTCATCAGCTGTGTTGGTTCATTATGATGCTAGCAAGGAACTGCATGATTCTTTCATGTGATGCATCTCCATATGGAGTGCAGCACTGAAAACCGAAATGACAAATAAGTGACAAAAAAAGTTAGCATTACTGTGCCTGAGATGACTACCCTAATGACTAGTGTTTATTTGTTTAAAACTCGTCAAGTATATCTAGTCATAAACTTGTCAGTAAACAACTTTTATTAGTCATTAGTTTGTCATATATTAGTCAGAAAATTCGCCTCTGATTAACTAATGACAAGTTAATGACTAATTAATGACTAGCATACACTTGCTAGTTGTTAGTCAGAGATGCCTATTTTCTGACTAATATATGACAAACATACACTTGTCACTGTGCCAAAGGTAGTCATTTCAGGCACAGTAAAAAGTTTGTCCAAAGATAGTCAAACATATTAGTCAATGGTATGTCATATATCAGTCACCACATAGTCACAAAAATCTTTGACTAACTAATGATCAGTATATTTGACTATTTTATGACAAACTTTTTACTGTGCCTGAAATGACTACCTTTTCCACATTGACAACTGTATGTTTGTCAAATATTAGTCATAAACTAGTCACCTCTGAAAAACTGAAGACTGAAAAACGACTACCTTTTACTTATTCACAAATGAATGTTTGTCATACATTAGTCACAAAGTAATCACATCTGACTGATGTACACTTGTTAGTTTTTTTCAGAGGTGACTCTTTTATGATTAATATATCACACTCATTTGTCAATAAGTAAAAGGTATGATCTTTTCAGGCACGGTAACAAGTTTGTCATAAAATTGTCAAATATATTTGCCTTTAGTTAGCCAAAAGTGACTAGTTTATGACTAATGCATGCAAACATAGTTGTCACACAATATATAGGAAAGGTAGTCATTTCAGACAGAGTGAAAAGTTGTCATAAAAGTCAGGGGTCAGTATCTGAAAAGTAGTCCATAGGCACAGTAAAAGATTGTCATAAAATTGCTAAATATAAAGTTATTTTGTCAGGCGAGTATGTAAATTTCTCACTAATTCAATCGAAATTGCTCCATCTTTTTACTGTTACGGAGATATTTCCAATTTTTTATTTTCAGCTAAAATCCAAGATGGTCACCAAAATTTGCAAAAATTAAAATTTTATCCTTTTGTATAGCCTACTTCACTACTACCCTCCAGGTCAAAAACTCACTCGAAATTGCTCTCTTATATATGGTTTCCAAGATATTTTAAATTTTTATTTTCAGCTAAAATCCACGATGGCCGCCAAAATTTATGAAAATTGAAATTTTACCCTTATGTATAGGATACTTTTCCACTACCCTATGGATCTCTATCTCTTACAGTTTCCAAGCAATGGTTCAATTTTTTCTTTTCCACTAAACTACAAGATGGCATCCAAAAGTGGCGAAAATCACTTTTGAATAGAATACTTCTCTAGTACCTTCTGGGTCAAAAATTTTCGAGTGTACATTAATAGCTCTTACTCGCTTACCCACAGAGCTAACAGTGCCAAATGCAATACCAAGCAAGCCAAATGTATGCCTAACTTTAGCAAAATAACTTGAAACATTCTCTTTTAAATGCACAGAAACCAACAATAATAAGTTTCGCTATCCTCTTTTGACCTTGATGAAGGGGCCAAGGTCAAATTCGACAACATCAGAAAATTCGCAGGACATGATTGCCTGTAGGTTGGTTTCACATTTTCACATTTCACATAAGCACTTTTAAGTTTGGCTATCCTCGTTTGACCTTGAAGGAGGGGGCCCAAGGTCAAATCTGTCCACACCAGAAGATTTCCAGCCCATGATTTCCTAGAGGTTGGTTTACCATCCCAGACCTCAAGGACCAATAATAAGTGAGTTATAAACTCTTATAAGTTTGGCCATCCTCTTTTGACCTTGAAGGAGGGGCCCAAGGTCAAATCTTTCCACACCAGAAGATTCCCAGCCCATGATTTCCTATATGTTGGTTTACCATCCCAAACCTGAAGGACCAATAATCAGTGAGTTGTACGCACTTTTTAAGTTTGGCTATTCTCTTTTGACCTTGAAGGAGGGGCCCAAGGTCAAATCTGACCACACCATAACATTCCGAGCCCATGATTTCCTATTGGTTGGTTTCACATTGCAAATCTCTAGGACCAATAATAAGCAAGATATAGACAATTTTAAAGTCCGCTATGTGGGTTACTTTGGCACTCCGTGGATGACCTTGAATTAAGAGCTTCAAGGTCAAATGTCTGTACGGTTGTAGAAGGCATGTATATCTGTTATACATATCAGCTATGAAGAGATTCAGCCTTCAACCAGCCAGTAGAAAAAGGTATATAATTTTCAAAGAAATGCCCCCGGCGGCCATTTCAGTCCCAGAGAATCATACCCCCAATCAAGATTTCCTGCAAATTTAGTGTAGTTTTCTTCTGAGAGGGTTAATACAAAATATCTCTGTGCGCAGCGCGTAGTGAACGCAAAACCAAAGTATCCACCGGATGCCTCCAGTAGATATAATAATATGTTAGATTTTATATACCACATCTAAAACCTGAGATAGTTTAGGTAGCATATATATAATGGTGAAAGTAATAAGATTGACAATAGCATCAGAGATGCCTGTACCCCAAAGCCTGGGGAAATAGTTTTCAACACCATGAGATATAGAAGTAGTGAAACAGTACACAGATTGGGATACTTTCAGATCAGTGTCAGCGTCCAAATAATGTTTAAGTAGAGAAAATAACATCTAACAGAAAGAAACTGCATGTAAAGATTAAGTATTAAAACAAGACAATTGAAGTAAACTAAAAATTATGAAGCTTTAAGACTTCTGCCATTATGATACTCATTTGTATGGTCGAATTATGGTTTGTATGTTTTGAATATTACCCATACATACAGATGTGGCAATACATGCTTTTATGTAGAGTTGGGGCAAAGCCTGTGGCTCACTTGATACAATACCATCCGTTACAGTGGGAAGTTGCAAAAGTAAAGCGGTCAGTGAATTCTAATATGACTTTAACAGTGCTTAATCTTTATCAAGAGACCCCCAAGTTGCAACAACCAAGATTCAAGTAAAAAGATATAAGAGAGATATAAGAGAGATAAAATAGTATCACATATCCCCATAGATAGATAAATAGCAAGATCAAAGGTCAAATCCAGGTCACACCATGACGTTGCACACATATAACCCCCGATCAATATCCCTACCAAGTATCAATTTCCTACACCATACAGTTTCCGAGATATGGCCCGGACAAGATTTTATAGGTCAAGGTCACTATGGCAAGGTCAAAGGTCAAATCAAGGTCACACCACACCTACACACCCTAACCAATGTCTGTATTAAGTACCAACTCCTACACTGTACAGTTTCCGAGATATAGTCCCGACAAGATTTTATAGGTCACTATAGCAAGGTCAAATCAAGGTCACACCATGATGTTGCACCCCTTCACCCCCTAACCAATATCCCTTCCAAATATCAACTTCCTACACCTTACAGTTTCTGAGATATAGCCCGGACAAGATTTTCAAACTCAAGGTCACTACGGCAAGTTCAAAGGTCAAATCAAGGTTAGACCATGATGTTGCACACCTACGCCCCCTAGCCAATGTCCCTACCAAGTATCAACTTCCTACACCTTACGGTTTTCGAGATATAGCCCGGACAGGATTTTCAAATTCAAGGTCACTACAGCAAGGTCAAAGGTCAAATCAAGGTTGCACCATAATGTCGCACCTCTACACCCCCTAACCAATATCCCTACCAAGTATCAACTACATACACCTTACGGTTTCTGAGATACAGGCTGGACAAACTTTTCCCTGTCGCCTGCTCGCCTTCCCATCCGGACACCATGGGTGAAAACAATACCAAAGATCTCTAATATCCGAATGGTCAAAAATTACTTTGAAATTGCTCTATCCCTTACAGTTTTCGAGATAAATGACATTTTCAATTTCCGCCAACATTCAAGATGGCCGACAAAATTCTGGAATTTCAACTTTTCACAAGCACTATATCTAAAGTCTCTAGTACCCAAAGAGTCCAAACATTGCTCGAAATCACTTTATCTCTGAGGGTTTTTGAGATAAATGACACTTTCAAATTTCCATCAAAATTCAAGGTGGCAGCAAAAATCTCGTTCCCAAGATAAATGCATTTTTGCATTTTACGCAGAAATTCAAGATGGCCACCAAAAAATGGCGGGAAAGTGATTTTTGCAAAATGTGGCCAATACACTCTGCAGATACCCTTTGGGTCCAAAATTTTTGTCGAAATCGCTCCATCTCACACCGTTTCCGATGTGAATGCCCTTTTATGCAGAAATTCAAGAGGGTTGCCAAAAGTGGCGGGAAAGCGATTTTTGCGAAAAAGTTGCCAGTAGACTCTGCATATATCCTGTGTGCTGAAAAATTTCGTTGAAATCGCTCTATCTTGCACAGTTAAGGAGATAGAAGCAAATTCGTGTTTTTGCAGTTTTAGCAAAATTCAAAATGGCTGCCATTTTTGAAGAGAGTAAAATCTTTTGAGATTGCAAAGAGTAGTTTGCTAAGCTATCCTGTGGGTCGAAAATTTCAACGAAATCACTCTATCTTGCATGATTAAGGAGATAGAAGCAAATTTGTGTCTTTGCTTTTTTGGCCAAAATTGGAAAATTCAAAATGGCCGCCAGTTTTGGGGAGAGGAAAATTTTTTGAAAATTGCAAAGAGTGCATTACTTAGATAACCTGTGGATTGAAAATTTTGACGAAATCACTCTATCTCGCATGGTTAAGGGGTTAGAAGCAAATTTCTGTTTTTGCATTTTTGGAGCAAATTCGAAAATTCAAAATGCCCGCCATTTTGGGGGGAGGAAAATTTTTTGAAAATTGCCAAGAGTACATTACTTAGATACCCTGTGGGTCAAAAATTTCGACGAAATTGCTCTATCACACACAGTTTAGGAGATAGACATATTTATGGTTTTTGCTATGTAGCTATTACTCAGGAGGTTACAGCTATTACCATCAACAATACCAAACATGTAATTGACCCTATTAACCTTCACACCAAATTTTACAAAGATGGGTTAAATATGTTTCTTTTAAAAGAGTGAAAACAGAAATGCAATTCAGAGTAGGCTTAAAGTAGCAAAGCAACTATTACGCAGATAGCTACAAAGCTATCATCAACCAAAAGCTACCCAGGCCAAACTATTGACCTGATTATCCTTCATATAAATTTTTGTGAAGATAGAAAACATTGCTTCATTAAAATGTCCAGAAAAAAGTCAACTCAAAATAGTACAATAGCTATATAGCACAGTAGCTATTACTCAGTTAGCTATAAAGGTATTATCACCAAAAGCAATCCCAAGCAAGCTACTGATCCAATAATCCTCCATCCCAAATTTTGTGAACATAGGTGAAATACTTTTCCTTTAAAATGCTTAAAATAAAAAAAGCTACTAAAAGTAGCTAAGTAGCTATTAATCAGTCAGTTATATAGCTATTATCACTAAAAGCAATCCCAAGCAAGTTATTGACCTATCTATTGCTCATACCAAATTTGGTAAAAATATGTCAAATAGTTTTCCTTAAAATGCCCGGAAACAAAAGAAGTACACAAAAGTAGCTAAGTAGCTATTAATCAGTTAGCTATAGAGCTATCTTCACCAAAAGCAATCCCATGCAAGCTATTAACCCAATAAACACCCATACCAAATGTGGTAAAGATAGGATAAATACTTTCCCTTGAAATGACCGGAAACCAAGCGTGATGGACGGCGGACGCTGGATGATGGAAAAAGCAAAAATAATATGTCCAATGGGGTGGACATAATAAAAAAGCTCGAGAGACTCTCAGAGCAAACTGTTACAGTATGTTGCATATCTACACCCCAAACCAATGTCCTTACTACATAATCCAGGGGTAGCGATCAATCAAACCAACATGAAAACAAATAAGCGCTTCCAAAACCTGCTTAATAATTGTTGGAAACCCTGATTATAGTCCAGGTAACAAGTTAAGTACACTCAAAATAGAATACGGGTAGCTGGGATTAAAAAGGGGTATTTTAAACTCATATTTGATCCTCAGTAAGAGATATGTACCAATACAATACAGGAGGCATCCGGTGGATACTTTGGTTTAGCATTCGCTACGCCGCCGCCGCAGCGCGTAGAGATTTTCGGCGTTAACGCTCTCAGAGAAAAACTACACCAGCTAGGTTCACCAAATTTGCAGGATATCTTCATTGGGGGTAAACTTCTCTGGGACTGAAATTAGCCTCATTCTGAAAAACAAGATGGCCGCCACGGGCATTAGTTTGAAAATTATCTACATTTTTCTACTAGCTGGTTCTCATAGGTAGAAGGTTGAATCTCTTCATAGGTGATATTTATAACAGATATACATGTCCTGTACAACCTTGCAGACATTTGACCTTGGAGTTCTAAATTCAAGGTCATCCACGGAGTGCCAAAGTACTCCACATAGTGGACTTTAAAAATGTGTATATCTCTCATATTATTGGTTGCAGAGGTTTGCAATGTGAAACCAACCTATAGAAAATCATGTGCTGCGAATCATCTGATGTGGTCAGATTTGACCTTGGACCCCTCCTTCAAGGTCAAACGAGGATAGCCAACCTACAAAGTGCTTATAACTCGCTTATTATTGGTCCTAGAGGTTTGGGATGGTAAATCATGAACTGGGAATCTTCTGGTATGGTCGTATTTGACCTTGAACCCCTCCTTCAAGGTCAAATGAGGATAGCCAAACTTAAAAGTGCTAATAACTCGCTTATCATTGGTCCTAGAGGTTTGGGATGGTAAACCAACCTATAGGAAATCATGGGCTAGGAATCTTTTGGTGTGGTCTGATTTGACCTTGGGCCCCTTAGTCAAGGTCAAACAAGGATAGCCAAGCTTAAAAGTGCTTATAACTTGCTTATTACTGGTCCTAGAGGTTTGGGATGGTAAACCAACCTATAGGAAATCATGGGCTAGGAATCTTTTGGTGTGGTCTGATTTGACCTTGGGCCCCTTAGTCAAGGTCAAACAAGGATAGCCAAGCTTAAAAGTGCTTATAACTTGCTTATTACTGGTCCAAGAGGTTTGGGATGGTAAACCAACCTATAGGAAATCATGGGCTGGGAATCTTTTACTGTGTTCAGCTTTGACCTTGGGCACCTCCCTCAAGGTCAAACAATGGTTCACTGGCTTTGGTGAGTTGTCTTTCTGGTGGATACAAATTTGCATCGGTTCTCCGATGCGTAGGTTTAGTTTTATTTGATTCCAACAGGCATATATTCCTGTATATAAGCTGCATGCACGAATCGTGCATTAGTTTGCAAGCAATTGCTGTGTAGACAAGGACAGAAATTGTTTCTGATGACTTCTTTCAACAAGGACTCATTTTGTGCTTTAATTTATATTTTTAACCCTTAAAATGGTCAAATATGGAAGCAGATAGGGGTTAAATATTTTATTTCGACAGGCCAATGTCCTGTATGGTATATAAGCTACAGCACGAGTCCTTAATTCTTTACAACGTGAACCCAGAAGTGGACTTAAAGTTGTAAAATATGATAAAAATACTCGTCTGATCTGTGAATTGTCACAAAATAAGATTCTATGCTATAAAATAAAGAAACTGATGTAGTTTCAGTATCCAACGACAAGTATATCCACAGAAATAATAATTTTCTTTCCTTGCAATAAAAGGCACGTATTCCATTATAAGCCTTATTGGAGTTCCGTTCGTGGAAAATGTATGTGGATAAACAAACCTACGTAGATCTTAACCAGGAAGTGATTTTTACATGATAAAACACGAGAATAATAAATATTTTCATAATAACACACATTGCATTTAATTTTTATAAAAAATATGCATCTTGATCTACAAAATGGTCATTTTTTACCAGGAAAAGATGCTTTAAAGTACTGTTTTGAGAGTTTTAAATGGGCGAAAATGGGGGTTTCTAGGTTTGAATAATTTGTTTCATGCCTCAAGTTTTGACTGCTTATTTAAATTAGTTATAACATTAAAAGTGACATTTCTGTGGTTTCTGACACTTATTAGTTTAATAAATTGGTAGGGTTTTGAAATAGAAATTTTTAAAAGTTTTGAAAACAATAGAAATTAGACGTTGAAAACCTTTTTCTTGCAATAAAATGACATACATTAAACCTTCATAATGGAAGTAAAAATATGTATACAATTTCTGATGACATTTTATTGTAGTTTTAGTTTTCCTCTTAGTTTAAGGAAATTAGTTGTGGATATGATAGGATATTACATAAAATGGTGTGTACATCAGAGGAATGTAAACTGTTTTAAAATCACTAAAAAAAATTATAATTTATTTTTTTATTGTGGTTGGATTTTAATAGAGAAAAATAGCATCAGAGATGCCCGTACCCCACAGCCTGTGGAAATATTTTTCAACACAATGAGATTAGAAGTAGTGAAACAGTACAAAGAGCAGTGTCAGCTTTATAACGGTCCAAATATTGTTTAAGTAGAGAAAATAATGTCTCAGAAAATAAGAGAAAGAAAATGTATGTAAAGATGAAGTATAAAAAAGACAATTCAATAGCAAGATGACAGCATTAATCAGTAAACTAAAAATTATGACGCTGTAAAATTTATTTATTGGAGAATAGCTGTCGATGGGAATAGCACAATTATGTAAAAATGCATATAATAATCAGTTGCAGCAATCCATATATCTTTGGTACGAGAGAAAGATGTCTCAAATATGGCAAGTGAACACTCTTTGGCAGAGCCAAAGTTAAAGCTCACACCATGATGCACACCTACTCCCCCTAACCAATGTCCCTACCAAGTGTCAACCTGCTACACCTTACAGAATTCAAGAGCCTGGACAAGACTTTAAAACTCATGATCAATACGACAAGGTCAAAGGTCAAATCAAGATCACACCGTGATGCTGCACACCTACAACCCCCAACCAATGTCCCTACCAAGTATCAACTTCTTACACCTTACGGTTTCTTAGATACAGCCCGAAAAAACTTTTACCCATCCGGACACCATTGGGGAAAACAATACCCCAACAGCCCTTAAGACCTGTGGGGTAAAAATGAGTAGAGGCACTGTTAAATCCTTTTCCAAAAATATGAGGTAATTTTTAGAATATTTTGGAAATATGAACACCTGTTGACATGCCATGTTTTGCAAAGATTAGCGTGATACCTATTTTATAAAATGTGATATTTTTTATCATTTTAACGGAAATTATTTTTAAAATAAGTTTTACTTGAAAGAAATTTGAATTGCCCTGGTAAAATATGAAAGCTTTTTTTACAAGTATATTTTCCAAACACCCAGAAATTAAGGCCCTTAGCTGTTATTCACTGCAGTGTCTGTAGCCATTCAGAGGCCATTTGTTAAATTATTGTGACTGGGGACTATCCGCCCCCACACTTTCCTAGCCATGATTAATTTTGTAAGTGATCACTGAAAATAAATAACCTTTGAAGAAGGTGTGGGGGAGGATAGCACCCAGTGAAAACAGTAACTGCAATCCTTTGTGTGTTTATAAATAGAAGTAAAAAATGACATATCAGTCTAATAAAATATGTTCATAATTTTCTTGTTAAATGGATTATCTTGCTCGTGCATTACTTTATTCAAAACTATTAATTTTATTTTGAAGTAAATTTTAGATAAATCATTCTACACTATTCTTTTTGTACTAAACTGTGAATTCATCTACATTGTTAAAGAATGCCTTTATGAGAGGAAACCATTTGTCACCTGTGCCAATTTTTAACCATTTGTGACTCCATGTTTCCTATTTTCTGTGACTTTGTTTATAAATTAGACTGTAATATTAAAAATATTTGCTTTTATTCATCTTCCTTTCTCATCAAAAAACTGATGTATTGGTGAAAATGTGACTAAAAATGATTTTACATGGGAAATAATGCTGTGAAAATATTGCAGATCATAAAATTACTGCTATAATTCTATAAAAGTAGGCTGGCTGTATTTTTCTTTTTTTTCCCTATGACTCTGTTACCATTGCAAATCTGTTAACCTTTTAAAATTTATATAGATGTCTACAATTACAATTTATACATGTAGGCTTAACTTGACCAAACTTGTAAAACAAAAAAGGTTAAGCCTAAGATATATTAATTAATATTACCCCAGAGCATTTGAAAGCTGGTTATGAGCATATGGACATGGCACCTCTACAATGATTATTTTATCTTTTTCAATTTTTTAAAATACTTTAGTCACTAATATATATTAAAATAAAATTTGATCTAATTATTTCATTATTCATATTCAAAATATATGCACATGTCCAGGCTTTAAATAGAATTTTATATTAAAGGCTATCCAAATGCATTTACAAGAATTCATATTTTCTTCTGTGAAGTATGTTAAAGTAAGGACCAAAATCATCACAAATTCACTACAAAACCATAAAAACACAACAGGAAATTAAATTCTGTGTATTTTATGCTTCAAAATGACAATTTGTTAAAAATAAGAAAGAATTATTTTTTACATATTTTAACCGGGCAATTAGTGAATATTCTTGTTCGCACATGGCCATTGTTTTTCCACATTCTCGTTTGTAAACAGGGTTGCCGCACATGCGCACTCGGAACTCCAATAAGGCTTATTTGCAGCCAACTCAAAAAGAGGAAGTGGATGGCTACGTCACTACTGGGGTCACCTGGATTCCAAGGCATCTCGCCACTATTATTGGTCCCTTTTTCTTGGACGTTGGCCGAATGCCTGCGGCCTCCCGAGTAAGCATTCAGTTCCACATGGTAAGCTATTGTAGCGCAATAAAATTTACGTTTCTGCGAATGCATATATTGTTTCTTTTCATATTGTTTTCTCGCGAGACCGTGAATTGGCTTATGGCTGATTATAATTTTAAAGCAATAAGTTCATTGAAATTTGTCAACTGACAAACCTTGCCTAGTATAACGAACATCTGACAGACATTAATTTGACACAGATTGACAATGGCAGGGGAAGGTATAGTCAGTTGAAAAACTTGATCAACTACAACAATTGCCCCAAATTAAACTGACAATTGAAATAAATAATATAAAGAAGATATATATTGTTATCTTACCCATTCTGGGTAAACTTTTGGGTAAATTCTGTCCAAATCTTTACTTGAAAACCTGCAGCCCACTTCATGAACTTCCCGACTTTCCTGTGCGCATCAGGTGATCACCAAACGTTCAGGAATTGACTGAGAGAAAAACGAAAACAAACTACGATGAATACTTTGACTGCGGTTTTCGGTGCAGGTAACTGTAAGTAGGTCAACTACAATAGGTGTGTGGTACCTACGATTGGTATGCACCCATTAGCCACTGATTATGTTTCCAAGGCAATAATTTTAATGAAATTTGTCACCTGACAAACCTTTAACAGTATGATAAATCTCTGACAAACATTGATTTGACTGTAGAATGACAATGACACAGGAAGTTAGTCAATTGACAAACTTTGCTCTATTTCGCGACTAATTTGTGACAAGTAAAATACATACATGGTCAACTACAAAAGTAACACTAAATTAAACTAATAGTTGAAACATATAGCATAAAGAAGATAAAAATTGATATGCTACCCATTCCAAATAAGTCTATGCATCTATTTCTTTCTAAATTTTTGGAAAACAATCAGCAGCAAGTCACTTTATTATGATGGGTGACAATAGAGGATTCGATCCAACTCACATTTACAACTGTCTGTAAATTGCCTATTTCTCAATTTCAGCTTCGAATATTCATTTCAATTCAACCTATACATCAAGTAGCAATTAATATTAGCTATTACTTTAC
Source organism: Sabellastarte sp. h YS-2021 (assembly GCA_964017235.1). Classification (NCBI taxonomy): domain Eukaryota; kingdom Metazoa; phylum Annelida; class Polychaeta; order Sabellida; family Sabellidae; genus Sabellastarte; species Sabellastarte sp. h YS-2021. The sequence goes on from OZ024928.1 coordinate 111,172,172, forward strand.
TGTATATGCAGATATTTTGTTTAAAACATACCTACTTCATAAACTCCCTTCTGTAAACTTCTTCAACCATGCCACGTGGGTAATACTAAAAACGAAATAGTGACAAACATTAATCATGACAATTCGAGAGACAAATAAATTACAAACATTAATTTGACCGCAGTTTTCAGTGTGGGTGCAGTGTTGTCACACCAAATAGCTGACGGGAAGGAAAGACCTATAGCATTCGCATCCCGCAGCTTGACACCAGCTGAGAAAAACTATTCTCAACTGGATAAACAAGCTCTTAGTGTCATTTTTGGGGTAAAGAAATTCCACCAGTATGTCTATGGACGTCATTTTGTACTTTGTACAGATCACAAGCCCTTGGTTAGTTTGCTGAATGAACACAAGCTTGTTCCGTATATGTTATCTTGCTTGTCGTTGGTCGGCAGTTTACAGTACAGAACCCTAGCGAACTATATGTACTGGTTTCCTCTGCCCTTCCAACTACCCGTCGTGATATGACCTGTACAGTGTTGAAAGCGACGTAAAACCCAAAATAAACAAAATAAATAAACATATATGTTATCACCTAGGATGCAAAGATGGGCACTAACCTTGTCAATGTATGAGTATACAACAAGACACAGAGCAGGAAAGGAAAATCAAGCCGCTGATGCACTGAGCAGACTACCACTCAAAACAAAACGCTTTCAAGCACCAGTACCAGGTGAAACTGTTTGTCTCATAGAGACTATGGGGGCCACGGTGGCAGAGTGGGAACACTCTCGCCTCCCACCTCTGCGGCCGGGGTTCGATCCCCGTCATGGCCGTAAGTGGGAAAGCTGGTAGTTGCTTGCCGTTGGTCGGCAGTTTACAGTACAGAACCCTAGCGAACTATATGTACTGGTTTCCTCTGCCCTTCCAACTACCCGTCGTGATATGACCTGTACAGTGTTGAAAGCGACGTAAAACCCCAAATAAACAAATAAACAAAATCATAGAGACTATGAACAGTAAAATTATTCACACAGAGACTGTGAAGCAGATGACCAGGAAAGATCCAACTCTTTCCATGGTTCTGAGGTTTGTGCAGATAGGTTGGTCTAGTACTTGTCCAACTGATGCAGTGAAGCCATTCTACAAAAGGAAAGCTGAGCTAAGTGTCCAAGATGGATGTATTCTGTGGGGACAGCGTGTTGTACTACCACCACAGGCAAGAAGGTATGCATTACAGATGTTGCACCAGACACATCCCGGCATTTGCAGGATGAAGTCTTTAGCACGGAGTTACATTTGGTGGCCTAGTATGGACTCAGATGTGGAACAGATGGCACACACCTGTAATGAATGCAGCAGTAATCAGAAGAGTCCTGCCAAAGCACCACTACACCCTTGGGAATGGCCAAGCCAGCCCTGATTTCGTATACACCTTGATTATGCTGGACCATTCATGGGGAAGATGTTTTTGATTATAGTGGATGCCCACTCCAAATGGATAGATGTGCATCCTACCAGTTGTTCTACATCAGAAGTCACCATAGAGAAACTGCGAATAACATTTGCTAACCTAGGGTTGCCACATCAAATTGTGACTGACAATGGGTCATGTTTCACAAGCACAGAATTCAAGAACTTCACAACTGCGAATGGCATCAAACATATATTCACAGCTCCATATCATGTGTCTTCAAATGGGCTTGCTGAAAGAGCAGTCCAGTCCCTCAAACAAAGTATGAGAAAGCAGACAGGTGGAACGGTACAAATGAAAGTTTCGCGATTCCTGTTCCAGTACAGAACTACACCTCATAGGACCACAGGAGTATCACCAGCAGAACTTTTACTAAATAGGAAGCTAAGAAATCATCTTGATTTGTTGTGACCAGATCTTGTAACTAAAGTATTACAGAAACAATCTTGTCAGAAAGATGCTTATGATAGACATGCCAAATATCGCGAAATCCATGAAAATGACAAAGTGCTTGTGAAGGATTTTACATCTAAGAAACCTGTATGGCTTCTGTAGGTCCTGTATCAGCAGAAGTTCAACTACAGGATGGACATTGCTCTGTCAGCCGCCACCAAGATCATATTCACCGCAGGCACGAGAAATCTCCAAATACACCTGAACCGGAAAAAGGAGATTCACCAGTTTCACCAAATGGAAAAGGTGATATGACTACAACAGACAAAGATGATATCACCACAGAACTGGCAAAAACACCTACCAGACCAAGGAGAGACCGAAAACGTCCAGCTTATTTGAAAGACTATATGTTAAGTTAGTCCAAATAGAGCACCACACATATTTTGGGCAGAATAATCCCAAGCTCTGTTAAAAGGAAAAGGGCAGTCTACCCCATTTTCCTTCAGCACGAATAATTGTAAATTAAAGCTTTATTGTCTAGTGTTTTTAAACTAGGTGTAGGGGAATGTAGTATTCTGTTAGTGTTAAACCTACATTGGTACTTTGTAGACAATGCAGTTCTAAAATCATAAAGAACTCTGTTAAAGTTCATTTCTGAAAAACAGCAACTCTGTTGATGCTAACTGCCACTATGATTAATCACCCTGGAGTTGGACTTTGAACATAGGAGAGAAAACACTGTCACTTCTCAATAGTTATACACACATAAACTGGCTTTATAAGAATTACATATATGAGTGTTGTGTTCCAAGAATAACCAAGAATAAAACCTGCTTGTAGATATAGAGTGTTTTACTGGTCAAGATACAACACAAACCTAGCTTCTTGAGTTAAAAACATTTAATAAACGTTTTCAGAAAAAACATTTCTATATAGAATGTTTATAAATGTTTTTTAAACATTACAGTGTAAAAATTTGCTTGGAAACATTTAGAAAACCATAAGATAGGATTTAAATAGGTTTGAAAAACATTTTGTAAACGTTTAAACCATTTTAAAACGTTTTTAATGTTTACTGGGGTGGTATTTCATGTTTTAATTAACAAATCAAATATTTACATACAGGAGTAACCCACAAGAAATAAACGACTTAGCTAACCCGGTTAAAAGAGAAGCAATTATATCAGTTAAGGTCTTGTATTACCTTACGTTATGACTGCATAAGGCGACATTCAGTGGCTGTTGAACTTGATGTAAAACGCTGTACATTGACTTATATTCAACATGACGAAGCTAAATTCCGTGGTATAGTATGACGACCTAATTTCGGTTATATTCGACTAAAAAGTCTCGTACACAGATGCGTATCGCTCTAAAATAATGGCCAGGGGAAGCAGTGCTGGTTTTGACAGACATATCACAATATTCTCGCCAGAAGGAAGGCTTTATCAAGTTGGTAGGTATTTTAAGTTTCCTGACACATGATTTGAAATAATAAAAATACGTTTTCTCTTCTTGTAGTTGATGAAGGTGGTAATTTGACAGAGCGATAATTAAGGGTTTTGCTGACAGCCCATTAAATGTATGTCGGCTGCACTAGTAATCATGCTACTTAATCAAAAATATCAATAAAGTGTATGACAAAACAAACATACATTAAGTTCTCCAAGACTGTAAAATACTTCAGGCATTATTAATGCTGAATTTTGAAGAAAATATCCACTAAAATGCTGAAAAACATTTGTTTCAATCATTTAATTATGACTGCCAACAGTTTTATGTCAGAAGGTTACTGACCTAGTTTTCATGCCATCCCTTGGCACTTTCACAAAATTTCAAATTTAAATAATTTTTACACTAGTGGTGGTGGACCAGTTCACGCCCGGGTACCAATTCACGCCCACCCTCAATTTTCTTGAAGATTTATAATTTTTCATAGAGAAGATGCTAACCACATTATAGATAATCATCAAATTGATCATATACATTTATAATTTATTGTTTAACTGTGATTGTTTTGGATAAATTTAGGGGTGGGTACCCGGGCGTGAACTGGTCCACCACCACTATAGTGGCTTTCTACCAGTAGACGCCCGTGCTTTAGATAATATTTAAAATTTATATTATATTACGGGGCGACAGCGATTGGGCCGTGACAGCGATTGGGCCTTTTTTTTTACTAAAATGCTTTTCACAGTATAGAAAATGAAATTTTAAGATTAACTTATTATGAAATGTCAATACATTGTACAGTTTTAGCATATTTTATTTTACTAATAAACGTTTTTGAGAATAATAAATATTCAATCTAAAAATAGAATCTATAGGGATTCCCCCCAAAATCCAGGATGACATCATCCTGTCAACAGTGGCTATGGTAACGTTTATATTCATGTTTAAAAATGCTCAGGGGAGAAACCACCTTTATCTTTCGAATATTTTGTACATTGAAATATTCCCTGCATTAAATTACAATAATATTACATCCACGAATAAGAAGGAAATCACAAAATATTTTGATATTTTTCTTTTATTTATTACCCTCTTTTTGTTCTACATGTCGATTAAGTTTTTAATAAATTCAGCTGTATTGCCAGTGTAGGTGATTTCTGTTAGATTTTAGCTTTAAAACGATACAATATTTGTAAAAAACAAGCAAGAAATGAGAATTTCATAATTCATTTCACTGATCCTCTTTTTGTACTGCAAAACTTTCAGATGATGGAGTTAACATAGCCTGATCTATTTTTAGGTACCTATATCATTGAAATTTTTAAGTTTAATTTTTATGTAAAACCCTTTTTCAAGAGATAAAAAATCGATAGAAATGTATGCTATATATTAAATATGTAGACAAACTTAAAAAAATCAAATTTACAGTGTTTATTTTAGGGGCCCAATTGCTGTCGCATTTTTAATAATTTTCTCATTTTGCATTATTCAAAAAAGAAAGTTCTATTAAACTAATAAAATATTTATTTTTGTCATAGTTACTGGTTTATTTTATAAATATATTTGTTAGACGACTTCATATATATTTGCTAATCCAACACCTTGTAACTATGAATCACGGCTTATAAAACTTCTCTTCCGTGGCCCAATCGCTGTCGCCCCGTGTAGTAGGTTTAGCTTATATTTTTTTAAACACAATTTTCAAGTGGTGTACTGTACAATTAATGCTTTGATTATGCTGTTCAATATTTCTCTTAAAGTCTTATATTTTGACAATATATCACTATTATTGGCCATTTTTACCGCAAACCGGAAATACCAGTAAACGCCCATTTTGTTTTGCAAATAGAAGCATTCAGTGGTAGGCTAGCGTTCAGTGGTAGAATCCCACTAATATACAAAAGAAGACATAATTGTAAAACTCTGAACATAATAAGTTTTAATAACCTTTCCAATGGTGTTTTAATAAGTCTAATCCTCATCTCAACTACGCATGTGTGAATAAGTTATCCCTTCTTCCGTTTTGGGATAAACAAATCTGTGTTCATCTAAACCAGGAAGTGATTTTTACATTTATAAAAATGGAAAAAAATATGTTTTCTTGCATGACACACTCTAAGCTAGTGTTACGATCGAAAGTAAATATGGAAACCGGGTCCCCCCAAAAAAATTCTTCGGAAACTGGATTCGTTCGAATTAGTATACACCAAACTGTAGTCACACTGTAAAATCTTCTGCACGTGTACATGAACAATTACTTCAACTAAAATGCGGTTTATTTTTTGATAAAATCTGACAGTTTGGATATTATTTCACTGTATATTGGCAAAATATTACACAAGTAAATGTTTTGAAGCATTTTTGTGCAATATTTTATACGTTTGAGGTGTTAATATGTTACATTTTGGGAACCGGTTCTTGGACTTTGTCACCGGATTTCGTTTACGTTTATATGAATCGAATAGAAACCAACTATCCAGTTTGCCGTCTTTACCACTACTCTAAGCTTAACTTTTTATAAAATATACATACGGATCAACAAATAGTGATTTTTCACCAAGTAAATATACTTTAAAATATTGTTTTTATTCTTCTGTGGTAGGCAAAAATGGGGTTACTCAACGTGTACAGTTATTTTTGGAGATGATTTTTGATTTAACTACATACCGTATGTTAAAAAAATTATTGTTGTTTCAGATATTTTTTATTTGAGATAATCACAAAGTATTACCTAATAAATTTGAAAAATTGTTGAGAACGCCACCAATTGGTAGATGTCATTTAGTTTAAAATAGTTGTGTATTTGCTAAAAATTTTCAGAAAATTTTAGATAAAATATTGTGTACACTAGAGATATGCAGTTGAAAAAATGGTGTGTATATATATGTATGCATGTGTGTAAATGTTTAAAAAAATGGGCATTTGTGTACATGCATAGTCAGTTTTCTTAAAAATTGGGCAAACAATATAAAAACAGGAATTACAATTCCCTAAAGGTGAAATAAATTACTCTTACTGTAAAATATGTTCTCAGAGTAGCTTGTCAAAAATAAAATATGCTCTTAATCTTAAGATTTTTCAAAATATTATAACATATATATCTCAAATTAGTAAGATATGGCAGGGTAAAAAACCTCATCTAACCTCATCTAACCAGTATGCATAATGTACTTGTGTAAAAAGGGTAGAAAATTATAAATACCGGTAAGTGGAGTGACATAGTCCCCTCAGTGGCAGATTTTTGTACTCCCCGGCTGACCTTAAAAAAGAGACTCAAGGTCAAATACAGTTAAGATTAATGCATAATAAAGCTTATATATAAGGCTAAAAGAAGAATAATAGGAAAACAGTACAAAATTATTGTGCTATAAATGTTCATCTTTTAGTGGACATTAAGTACTATAAAAGGTCAAAATTGAGGGTTTACATCTCGTTCAACAGCAAGGGTCATATAAAGACAGGTCCTTAGCATTGCCACTTGTGGGACTCGAACCCACAGAGGTGACAGCCTGTGATTAGATGCCAAATTTGCTAACCACTAGGCCACTGAGGACCTCTGAAATAGTATAAAAATAATTAAATTAGAATCAAGAGTATACATATGGTGTGTTGAATGTGGATAACCATTGAATGTGTACATTCAATGGGCAAATTATTGAATGTGTACATTCAATGGCTGAGCTGTGGAATGTGTAGATTCAATGGCTAAAACCGTTGAATGTGTACATTCAATAACCCAAGTCATGGAATGTATGAATAATTATATCCCCAGACAAAAGTCGGGGATATATTGGATTCAGGTCCGTCGCGCCGCCGCCGTAGAAATTTCCTTGTGGACGCGATAACTCAAAAACAAATTAATATTTTATTGCGTTAATACATCCTATCCAATGGACAATATGCTAAACCGGTCGGCGCAGACCGGCCCGCCAAACGTCAGAAAAAGACGTCCTGTGTCTCCACCGGCTGGCCGGTCCTCACACTGCACTCGCCAGGTGGCGTGTCGTACTTCCTTCCTGTCTAGACAAGCTGACGTCATAGCATCTTTTTCGTTTGGCGCATGCACTGCTGGAACGAATATTTGGAAATTGTTTTATATTTTATTTTATGTGAGTTTGAAGAAGTGCTGGATTGTTGAACTTTGCGTATCACTTCCTCACATACTATAGATCATCTCTACAGTTATTTTAGTACTTGGAACGCTTTGTGAGTTGTTAGAAGTGCGGTTTTAATTACCTTACGGATCACTTCCTCACGTGTACTTTTCTATCATGTCTTCTCCAAGTCAACGTAGGGGGGGGTGCGGCCACATGATGGCTGGCTTCGACCACCACACTGTGTGTGCTAGGTGCCGTGACAAGAAGAAGGGCTCAGACCCTTGTGTTAAGTCCCCACCTGAATCGTGTGATCATTGCGACCTTTTGACGCCGGAACAAAGGACTCAGCTTTCAACCCCCTCCTACAAGCTGAAGAAGGAACGGAAAGAGGCCAAGTCTTCAACACCCATCAAAGATTCAGACACTCTCAGTCCCACCCTTGTGGACCCGGCACTTATGTCGGTAGTAGGGGTAGTGGATGGCCAGGGTACCTCCGGTGCCTCTGGTTTGAGTGGGCCGGAAGGGAAGAGGAGGAAATCTGAGAAGAAATCTGAGAAGAAGTCTGCATCTTCTAAGTCGGTTAAGCCGGACAAGTCGGTCAAGTCACCCAGCCGGCCTGCATCCTCATCTTCATCTACCGGACAGGGGAAGTCCACTGCCCCTTCTACCGACTCCAAATTATCAGATTTGGACAAAAAGTGGTCGGACCGGTTCAACAGGCTGGAGGCCCTGCTTATGGCCAAGACGTTGGACCGACCTCAGGAACCAGTGTTTGGAACTGTAAAGGTCACCCCTTCACATGCTCCTCCAGCTGATTTGATCCGACCGGAACCCTTCATTCAACCGACTACTCTTCCTCAACCAGCCGACACTGCCCTTGCCTCATCGGCCACCGACCCAGTTCCTCACGGGTCTTCTACTACCTCAAAAGCCTCATCCTCAGGCCTACCAGAACTGGCACAACCAAGGCAGAAACGTCCGGCCACGGCCTTTGACATATCTAAGAAAGACGCCTCTCCCTCTAGTGATTCGGAATCGGACAGCCTGTCTTCCGACCATCCTCTTGTTGATATCTTTCCGGAGGAAGGGGAATTGTCAGACGATATGGAGGCAAATGCATCTGATCATGATCAATCCCTCTCGGAGGAGCAATCCTACCGAGAAACTATGAGGGGGATTAGATCCTTCATGAACTGGTCTCATATTCCGGACATTGACACTGGGGCGACAACATCTGAGGACAATCCTTTCTCCGGCCCCAAGATGCACACTCCAGGAAAAGTCTCTGTTTCTCTACCGACAGATGAATGGCTCTGCAAAAAACTTTCAAAGCTCAATCTTACCCTTACTCAAGGATATCCTACTCGAGCTTCTGAAGCAGGGGGCCTCTTGAGAGACCAATTCGTCCGGCCACCGAAATCACAGACAAAGTGGTATGGGTGCCACCCAAACCCAAAGAAGGACTCCGACCAAGTAGTTACTGCGTGGCACACCGGCTCTTCACGCCTGAACAGTGGATACTTGAGGATTGCCAGACAGGCCGGTATAGCAAGTGCCCCAGCCCCACCCATGTCGCGGCCTATTTCCCAAGAGAACTTACGTAAATGGGAAAAATCCGCGCGTGAGTCCACTATTATATGTAACCAGGCTGCTGGATTCAACAGGTGTTTGCTGAAGGTCCAACAGAACATGGGTGCACAGTTAAAGGCAATAAGGGTGGAGTCAAAGGGCAAGGCACCGACCAAGGCTTCAGCTGCTGTTGATGAGCTTCAATTTTTACTGGACTTCAACGCCAGTGTATGTCAATCCATGGCTAAAGCAGTCGAACACCTCACTGAATTTGTGTTCGTCAACATGGCAAATGCCTCTCCTGAGGCGAGATTCTTATCTGGCATACCTTAAGGCTGGTGTGAAGGCGGACACCCTCAACGCCCTCCGCACCTCACCTCTTCATGTGGAGACTCTCTTCCCAGACTCTTGTGTTAAAAAGGCTGAGGAGGACATTACTGACTTTGATAGGAACAAGTCTGGCTCTGTATATAAGGGTCGCCGCTACCACCCATATGAAAGGCAGGAACAAAGGTCAGACAGAAAACAGGACAAACCGGCCTGGAAGAACTTGTCACGCACTCAGCGCCACAAGAACAAAGGGAAACAACAGTACTCCTCACGTCCTGCCAAGGGTCAGCAGCAGTATAAATGACAATCAATGTGTTTTGCAATTGAGACCACTGCTGCTGACCGGGAGCCCACAAGAGACTATGAACACTTTAAATGCAAAGTTAACTGTTGTCAATTCTGCTCATACTGCGCCCGGGCATTCGCAAAAGAAAGAAATAAGTCCCGGGGCAGCAGTTTGTTTTCCAGATCTAAGTTCATTAAAATCTGTGAAAGCTGTTTCTTGTGTCATTCCATTGTCTCATGCAAATATTGTAACAAATGCTCCCAATGTTGCCACAAATCTTCCTGTGGGGGCCAGACTCCAAATGTTTTGGGAAAAGTGGTCAGAGCTGGGGGCCGGTCCGAAAGTTGTTCAAATCCTGAGGGAGGGTTACACCCTTCCCTTCCGGACCAGGCCAAACTTGTCAAGAACCCCAACAGTTGTAAGCTGCTATGGCAATCCTCACAGAAACCTCAAACTGTTAGAGGCATTACATCAGCTTACGGCAAAAAAATGCTATAGAACGGGTACACAAACAAACATCCCTAGGGTTTTTCAACCGACTATTCCTGGTTCCCAAACCCAACAACAAATGGAGGCCAATACTAGATTTGAGCAATCTAAATCCCTTTCTCAGAACAGAGAAATTCAAGATGGAGACTCCGGATACCATCAGAACCTCTCTCCAAAAAGGAGAGTGGGTAACCTCCATAGACTTCAAGGATGCATATTTCCACATCCCCATACAGGAACAGTCAAGGAAATATTTGAGATTTCACGCCCAGGGACAGACCTTTCAGTTCAAAGCTCTCCCCTTCGGCCTATCCACAGCTCCCATGGAGTTCACTGTCATAGCAAAGGAGGTGAAGCTTATGGCCACTCAGAAGGGTATAAGGCTCCACCAATACCTAGACGACTGGTTGGTGAGGTCCACATCCCACCGGGCCTGTCTCCAACATACACAGGTCCTAGTACAACTGTGCCTACAGTTGGGTTGGCTGGTAAACATAGAAAAGTCGGAATTGGACCCCAAGCAAGTTTTCAACTTCGTCGGTTACCAATTCGACCTCCAGTCCGGTCGGGTCCGACCGACACCGGACAGGTGGCAAAGCCTACAGGAAAAGATACTAGAACTCATCTCCCGACCGGCTTGTTCAGTACGGGAACTGATGTCTTTAATAGGCCTGCTAACCGTGACAGAGAAACAAGTTCACCTAGGCCGACTACACATGAGGCCCATTCAGTGGCACCTCAAAAGAAATTGGAGAATACCGGAATCCCTACACAAACGGATCCCTCTGCCCAGATCTCTGCATCCTCACTTACAATGGTGGCTGCAAGAAGACAACGTTCTCACAGGCCAACCACTACACCCTCTACAGCATGCTCAGCAAATCTTTACAGACGCATCAAAAGAAGGGTGGGGCGCTCACTTAAACGAGCATATTGCCAGAGGATCATGGTCCCTACCGGAAAGCAAATTGCACATAAATTACTTGGAGTTAAAAGCAGTCTTTCTGGCTCTAAAAGAGTTCCAAAAGGTATGCATAGGCAAAATGGTGCTAGTTGCAACCGACAATACCACCGTAGTAGCCTACATCAACAAGGAAGGGGGCATGAGGTCGGGCCCACTTTGTGCCCTACTCTGGAGAATCTTGACCTGGTGCACCGGGAAGCAAGTGACTCTGAGAGCACGACACATTCCCGGCCACCTAAATGTAGTGGCAGACAAATTGTCCAGATTGGGTCAGACCATCCAAACCGAATGGTCCCTCCTGCCAGAAATCTTCCAAGCCCTATGCGACAGGTGGCATCAGCCTCAAATAGATCTATTTGCTACGAGGTTCAACAACAAGCTGCCCCTGTTCGTATCACCGGTACCGGACCCCAGGGCCACTGCAGTGGATGCACTCAGTTTGTCATGGGAAGATCTGGACGCATACGCCTTCCCACCAACAGCCATTTTGGGCAAAGTGGTGGAGAAGTTACAAGACTCCCCGTACCGGAGGTTGATCATTATTGCCCCGGGGTGGCCCAACATGGCATGGTTTTGGGACCTAGTGGAGATGTCCAGCCAGATACCATTGCTTCTACCTCAGTTGCCGAACCTTCTGACTCAGCCATTCAATCAGACCCCTCACAGGAGTCTAACAAACCTAAATCTCCATGCATGGCTCCTAGAGCCACAGCTATCAAGGAGCAGGGTTTCTCTGAGGCAGTGGCAACAAGAATTGAAGCTCCTCAAAGAGGATCAACTAGATCCGTCTATGAGGCAAAGTGGGCCATTTTTACGAAGTGGTGCGTCACAAATCAGGTGGACTTCAGGACACCTCCTGTAAAGTCAGTTGCTGATTTCCTCATGTACCTTTTTGAGGAAAGGAAATTGCAGCCCAGCACCATTGATGGCTACAGGTCTGCCATTGCTGATAAATTGGGCAGTTCAACCCTCAACATCAGCAAAGATGAAAATCTCACCCGTCTCTTGGATAGCTTCCACAGAGACAGACCCAAGGGCAGAAGAGGTATCCCCTCCTGGAACCTATCTCTGGTTTTACACCAGTTAACAAAGGCTCCCTTTGAGCCAATTAAGGAGGCCTCCTTGAAGCATTTGACCTTCAAGACAGTTTTCCTCTTAGCCTTAGGATCAGGCAAACGCAGAAGTGAGATTCATGCTTGGCAACATAAGAACATCAGACACCAGTCTGATTGGACTAAGGTATCCCTGTACCCTTCTCCCAGCTTCCTCTCCAAAAATCAGCTGGCTAAAGAGGGTCCAGACAGTGTGGCCCCAGTGGTTATCCCAGCCCTGGCCCCCACTCTGGATAGATCTCTTAAGTCTGACAGATCCCTCTGTCCGGTTAGAGCCTTGCATTACTATTTGGACAGGACATCAGACTTCAGGCAGAATAAAGAGTTGGTTTTTGTCTCCTTCAAAAAAGGCTTCGACAAGGACATCTCACCTGCCACTATCTCCTCTTGGATCAAACAAACTGTGATCCTATGTTATGAGCTCTCAGACCAGGAGGCCCACAAGTTACATCAGGTTAAAGCCCATGATGTCAGGGCCTTCGCTGCTTCAAAGGCCTTCCAGTCGGGGGTCTCCTTGGAACAAATACTAGCAGCATGCCACTGGAAGTCACATAACACCTTCACCCAATTCTATTTGAAGGATGTGGCATGGGCTGATTCTGAGCTTTACCACCTGGGACCTGTAGTGGCTGCTCAGCAGATCCACAAATAACCCAGGCCAGAGAGGAGATCTGTACATATGTATATAGTGTATATATAGTTAAGAAGCATCAAAAAAAAAAAAAAAAAAAAATCAAACGTGCTTCCTTCGGGAGGTTTATTTCTTGGGACTGAACTCATCCCTCTCTTCCCCTACCTCAGAGCAGGTCTGTAAAAAAGGGGGGGGGGGAGGCGAGTCGGTTTGGACCGGTTAACCGGTCTCTGTTGACCGACCATAGCCTTAAGGGTCTTGATAATCCTAGATCGACCCAGGCTTTAAGTTGTTAGTTATTTTCTGAGTTCGTATAAGTCCCTAGTAACTTACCCGCCGACCAAGCGGTAGTTATTCAGCATATTGTCCATTGGATAGGATGTATTAACGCAATAAAATTGCAAATTTAATAAGTAAATTAAATTTTTATAAGTTAATACCCTATCCAATGGACACGCAAGACCCTCCCACCGACCCCGCTATCAGTTTACTAGGGGTCTAATAGGTTTAGACAACGAAAAAGATGCTATGACGTCAGCTTGTCTAGACAGGAAGGAAGTACGACACGCCACCTGGCGAGTGCAGTGTGAGGACCGGCCAGACGGTGGAGACACAGGACGTCTTTTTCTGACGTTTGGCGGGCCGGTCTGCGCCGACCGGTTTAGCATATTGTCCATTGGATAGGGTATTAACTTATAAAAATTTAATTTACTTATTAAATTTGCAATTTTTTTTTCAAACTTGGTACACATGTTAAGGGTGCCCAAAGGAAGATCCCTATTTTAAGGTGACCTTAAACTCCCAGTAAAAAAGAACTTATGGCCACCTTAAGGTCAGAAATTGGACTTTTGGCCACTTAGAGCCCTGTAGGTCACAAACTATGATGCTCAGCTGGCTGAAATTTTACCTGACAACACATTAATATGTTCTTAGTACATGTGCCGAAAATCACGACTTTAAGTTGAGGAGAAAATTGTGTTTGAGGCCCATAAATACCCCCACTTAGGGATTTTTTGCTATACTTTTCACATATTTTGCCCTATAATTTGGAAGTGGTAATTCTGATGAGTCTCAAACTGCGCTAGGTATAACTTTGATATGTAAGCCTTGTCTGTAGAAAATTTTAGGGCTGTAGGTTTACCCAAAGGGGTCGACTTAAGGTCTCAAAAGTGCCCACAGAGACCCAATTTATGCACTTTTTGCCACTTTCAAGCACTGTAGCTTTCAAACTATGTCTCTCATCTAAGTTAAATATCATCTGGGAATATATCTATGTGTTTTCTTATGTGCCCCAACATTTAGGCCTTTAATAGACAGTTAACCTGTGTATCAGGACCATAAACACCCACCCGAGTGACCCTTATAAGACATTTTTCACATCTTTTTCCCTGTAACTTGGAAATGGTAAGTCTGAGAAGTTTCAAACTGTATTCGATATATATTCTGTGTGTAATCTTAGTATGTAACAGATTTTAAGTCTGAAGCTTTAATTTTGAAGGTCAAATTGAGGTCTCTGAAAGGCTCCCAAAGACCCAATATTTGGACTTTTTGCTACTTTTAAGCCCTGTGACTGTCAAACTATGTGACTGATAGAGCTCAAATCCTATCTGGGAAGATATTAGTATGTTATTTATATATGTGCCAAAAATTAAGGCTTTAAGAAGACATTTAACCTGTGTATGAGGACCATAAATCCCCACCCGAGTGACCATTTTTAGACATTTTTCACATATTTTGCCCTGTAACTTGGAAATGGTAAGTCTAAGAAGTTTCAAACTGTATTAGATGCATATTCTATGTGTAATCTTAGTATGTGACAAATTTTAAGTCTGAAGCTTTAATTTGAAGGCCACATTTAGGTCTCTAGAAGGCCCCATAAAGACCCAGTATTTGGACTTTTTGCCAATTTTAAGGCCTGTGACTGTTAAACTATGTGACTGATAGAGCTGAAATCTCATCTGGGAATACATTATTATGTTCTTTTTACATGTGCCAAAAATCAAGGCTTCAAGTAGACATTTAACCTGTGTATGAGGACCTTAAACACCCACCTGACTGACCCTTTTAAGACATTTTTCACATATTTTGCTCTGTAACTTGGAAATGGTAAGTCTGAGAAGTTTCAAACTTTATTAGATACATATTCTATGTGTAATCTTAGTATGTAACAAATTTTAAGTCTGAAGCTTTAATTTGAAAGCCACATCGAGATCTCTAAAAGGCCCACAGAGACCCAATACTTGGACTTTTTGCCACCTTTAAGCCCTGTGACTGTTAAACTATGTGATTGATGGAGCTGAAATCCCATCTGGGAATGCATTATTATGTCCTTTTTACATATGCCGAAAATCAAGGTTTTTAGTAGACATTTAACCTGTGTATGAGGGCCATAGACACTCGCCCAAGTGCCTTTTTGGACATTTTTTCCGTATTTTGCCCTGTTATTTGGAAATGCTTAGTGTGACAAGTCTTAAACTGTATTATATATAATTTTTGTTTGTTATGTATGTCCCCCAAAAAGTTTCAGATCTGTAGTTTAATTGCTAAGGTCTCTTTAACAATTGTAAAATGCCCACAGAAACCCAATTTATGGACATTATGCCACTTTAAAGCCCAGTAACTGTCAAACTATGTGGGTTATAGAGCTGAAATCTTTGAATTTTTAAAAGGAAATGCCTGTCTATTTAAATTTTGAATATTAATAATGTTATGGCTCTCTTAGTCTTTTAAGAACTTATTTTTGTGTGTTATACCTCTGCTTGCTGAGTTTTTTACTTTTTAAAATGAAACTGGTTAAACGCCGGTTAAACATATTCAAGTAGACAAAATGGACACTTTAAGTGAGCTTTAAGTCCCAATATTAATGAAATTATATCCGTATGTAGTAAAACTAGGGGATTTTTAACCCTCAACTAGCCCAGTTTTATTCAACTTGCCTCAGTTAATTTTGACACAGCTCCTACAGTTATGAACTCATTTCAGTTGATAATCACATACTTAAAATTCTCAATTCTTTTTGTACCCCTTTTATATAGATTGTTTGTTTACCATTTATGCTGTAGCACTCCATCTCTTTGAGAGAACATGTAAACTGTGTAAAAAAGATGTAGAAGATGAGATACATTTTGTTTGTGTTTGTCCAGCTTTAGAGCTGATTCGTATGAAATATTTCAAAATTTTAAATATAGATAAATCTGAATTATTAATAGATCAATTATCAAGGGTATTAACTCATATGAATGTCAATATGGTTATTAATTTTATTTTTGATTTGTGGCAAGAAAGAAAAAGTAAATTATATTGTTAATTTTTATGTATTGAATTGCTGTCTTTATTTACTGTATCTTACCTCAAAATATGTTTGCTCTGTTTGTTATTAACTCTCTATTTAAAGTGACTTATAAGCCCATATAGGGCTGGGTATTACTTCAATAGTTTTTGTATAATCCTTGACAACATAATACATGTCACTATAATAAACTAATAAACTAAACTAAGTCCAAACCCACATCCCCCACCCGGATTCCCCCCACCCACCTCTGGGACCTCCAGCTATATTGAGTGACACTAAATAAACAAAGGTATTTAATGATAGCATTATCAGATGAGAAACAAAGAACTCAATGGGGTTGCAGATCTTGTGTAATAGTGAGAGAGGTGTGGAGAAGGGGAGAGGGGTGGGGGTGGGAGGTGGTGGGCTTCATTACATATAACACAAAGGGGAGTCAGAACTGAGATTGTGTCACATATTTAGGTTGCATATATATGGACCACATATATAGGTATAGAGGAAATGAACAACTGAAAACAATTTGCAAATTCTAAAAATAATATAATAAAATAATAATATAAATAATTTTTTTTTAAATAATATTTTATTTGTGAACAAATATAGAAACAGATATGCGCTTTTGGGATTATGAATTTTAGAATGGACATTGAATCATCAATCATTTAAATACTTTGAAGGAAGATTGAAAAGTATGATGAGTTGAGTTAAAAATAATATTTTATTTGTCAACAAATATAGAAACAGATATGCTCTTTTGGGATTATTATTTTAGAATGGACATTCAATCATCAATCATTTAAATACTTTGAAAATAGGTTTAGAGTTATCATTGCAGGAAGATTGAAAATATAATTTGAGTTATGTATTCGGCGTCTGGGGATACCATCTTCCTTGTGAAGATATAAACAGAGTAGATTGATGTGCTGAAGTTCATATAATAATGGGTAATTATGTTTTTAAAAATTCCCGATCAAAACCTGTGGTGTGAGTGATGACCTGTCTGGGGATATGTTGGCGCCGAGTTGGCCCAATCTAGTTAAATATGAAATGTTGATACAGATTGCAAAGACTTAATTTATAACCTAGATTGGATATTTCCTAGCATAACAATAAGCAATTAACTGGAATAAAGGTGGTACACTTCACAAATTAACATATTGACGGTAAGGCTGCAACGATTCTTCGGTTACTCGGAAACGAAACGATTCAGTTCAATACTCGAGGCAAGAAAAGTGAACCGGGTCTTCGAGAACAACTAAACATAGACGTAAAATCTACTACAAAATTCTATTTTTCTTTAAATATATGTATATATTTATATATTTTACTAATATAAGGCATTTCCGTTTCAGTATTTTATATTTTAAGTATTTGCAAACTTTAATTCTTTATGTAACAACGTTTTATAAGATGGCATTTTATTATAACGTATTTCGAAGACGCCTCAAATCTCGCAATATAAAGATAGTTAAACTTTCTTATATTTTGGATTATAAATGCGTCTTTTTCCCAAAATTCAATAAATTATCAAAATTCTTTCCTGTTGTGTGGATTGTAACCATTTTATAAGGCGTGATATGTCAAAATATGAAGCAGTTTATTTCGTGGGCGATAATCAAGCGATTCACCGAGTCCGAGTCGATTCTTCTGAAACGAGGAATCGAGGCGCATTTTCAGGCTCGCTTGCAGCATCAGTCTACAACATTAAAATTAATAAACATACAATGTCATGACATAAGTTTTATATATTTCATCACATTATTTTCTTTACTGTCTTTATATTTTGTAAATCACTTATTAATACACAATAATTTTATGGCATCATTCTGCTACTGCATAGAACATTTACTAATTTCTGCACATCAATCCTTTCTGATAGCCATTATGAAAGCTGTATAATAAGCTCTACTTTAATTCACAAATATCAAAACATTTTGCCTCACAATCAAAGAATGAAAGAGAAACAGTTCATGCCTAGGTAGTGATTTTATGGTCTTTAAGTGTATGACTCTAAAATGTGACCTCAATTATTCATCTAATTATGTGTGGAATTTGGGGATTTAATTGTAATTAGTGAGAGGTTCATTTGGACTGTATGATTAGAAAACTGATTTAAATAAACATTTTTTACTTTAGAAAAAGCAGTGTTTGTTGTAAGACACAACTGTGTGACTGCCTACAGATTATAAACTTATTGCAAAAGTTTATTTTTAAGTTGATATCAACAGATGTGACATTAAGAAAATGACAAAAGTAAGTGACACTTAATGCAGTATCAATTGCTTATTTCATTGTATCCACCGGAGGCATCCGGAGGATGCTTTGGTTTAGCATTTGCTACGCCGCTGCGCGTAGAGAGATTTTTGGCGTTAACGCTCTCAGAGGAAAACTACATCAGCTAGGTTCACCAAATTTGCAGGATATCTTCATTGGGGGGTAAGCTTCTCTGGGAAGGAACTTAGCCTCATTCTGAAATACAAGATGGTCGCTGCGGGCATTTCTTTGAAAATTATGTACATTTTTCTTCTGGCTGTTTCTCATAGGTAGAAGGTTGAATCTCTTCATAGGTGATATGTATAACAGATATATATGTCCTTTACAACCTTCCAGACATTTGACCTTGAAGCTCTTAATTCAAGGTCATCCACATAGTGCCAAATTAACCCACATAGCAGACTTTAAAAGTGCTTATTTCTCCCTTATTATTGTTCCTATAGGTTTGCAATGTGAAACCAACCTATAGGAAATCATGTGCTGCGAATCATTGATGTGGTCAGATTTGAGGATAGCCAAACTTAAAAGTGCTTATAACTCGCTTATTATGTCCACCCCACTGGGGGGTGGACATATTATTTTTTATTATTTTTTTTACTTGGTTTCCAGACATTTTAGGCAACAGTTCTTATCCTATCTTTACCAAATTTGGCATGCAGGTTTATTGGGTTAATAGCTTGTATGGGATTGCTTTTGGTGATGATAGCTCTATAGCTAACTGAGTAATAGCTACTTTGCTACTTTTGAGTAGCTCTTTGGTTTCCAGACATTTTAAGGAATGCTATTAAGCCTAGCTTTCTGAAATTTGGTATGGAGGTTCATTGGGTTAATAGCTTGTATGGGATTGCTTTTGGGGGGAATTGCTTCATAGATGAGTGAGTAATTATGTCCACCCCCCTGGGGGGTGGATATATTATTTTTGCTTTTTCCGCCGTCCGATGTCCGGCGTCATGCATGGTTTCCGCTCATTTAAAGGAAAAGTATTAGAGCTATTGTCACCAAATTTGGTATGCAGGCTTATTGGGTCAGTAGCTTGCTTGGGATTGCTTTTGGCTGTTGTACCTCTTTTGCTTACTGAGTAATACTTAAGTACAGCTATTGTCAGTACCCATTGGTTTCCGTGCATTTAAGCCAAAATAATTAAAGATATTTTACTACAATTTTGAATACAAGATTGTTATGTCCATAGCTCGCTTGGTATTGCATTTGGGACTGATAGCTTTGTCAGTACATGAGTAATAGCCATTTAGGTACTTCATTGTGTATTTTCAGTACTACTTTTGAGTAATTTGCTAATATCTCAGAAACCGTAAGAGATAGAGCGATTTCGACAGAATTTTTGACCCACAGGGTATCTAAGGAATGCAATCTATGCAATTTTCCAAGAATTTTCCCCTCCCCAAAAATGGCGGCCATTTTGAATTTTAGAATTTTTGCCAAAAATGGCAAAACACTAATTTGCTTCTATCTCCTTAACCGTGCGAGATAGAGCGATTTCGGCAAAATTTTCGACCCATAGGGTATCTGAGAATTCTACTCTTGCCAATTTTTAAAAAGTTTTCCCCTCCCCAAAAATGGCGGCCATTTTGAATTTTAGAATTTTTGCCAAAAATGGCAAGACACAAATTTGCTTCTATCTCCTTAACTGTGTGAGATAGAGCGATTTCGTCGAAATTTTCAACCCACAGGGTATCTAAGGAGTGTACTCTTTGCAATTTTCCAAAAATTTTCCCCTCCCCAAAAATGGCGGCCATTTTGAATTTTAGAATTTTTGCCAAAAATGGCAAAACACAAATTTGCTTCTGTCTCCTTAACCGTGCGAGATAGAGCGATTTCGTCGAAATTTTCGACCCACAGGGTATCTAAGGAATGCAATCTTTGCAATTTTCAAAAAATTTTCCCCTCCCCAAAAATGGCGGCCATTTTGAATTTTCGAATTTTTGCCAAAAATGGCAAGACACAAATTTGCTTCTATCTCCTTAACCGTGCAAGATAGAGTGATTTCGTCAAAATTTTTGACCCAACCAATGCAAAAAGGCATGAAGCTGAAATAATTTACATCTACACTAATAAATATTTAAGCATCAATGATATATTATACAAATGAAACAGGGTCTTGTAAGACTACTGTACAATTTTGGCAAAAGGTTCATGGGGTGGACATTACACATGATAATGTGTGTTCTTCTATAAAATATTTTACTGTAACACACCATTTATCAAGCGAAATCTGTAATATGGACATTAGTAACTGATGTAAGATTTAAGTGTCCTATAACAAGTATAATACAAATTTAGCCAATTAAAAGTTTAAAGCAGTTACTTCATACATATCATTTAGGTGAGCAATTAACACCTGTGCTTCTAGTAGCATGTCAAAGCTTGTAGTACTGTTACCTCATCCAGAGTTTCAACATCTAGATTGGAATATCAACCACATTTATTAGATTTTGGACCCCAGGGCAATACCTAAATCTCATAGATTGGACTTTCTACTGGTAGAAACTCCAATTGGACATTCTACCATGACATATATATATATAATAATCACATAAATTAAGTTTTCGCTATTTCCTGGTTCTTCTGTCACAGAAGTTTTTACCCCACAGCCCTTACGGGCTGTCGGGGTATTGTTTTCACCCATGGTGTCCGGATGGGCGGCGGGAAATAGTTTGGCCGGGCTGTATCTCAGAAACCGTAAGGTGTAGGAAGTTGATACTTGGTAGGGACATTGGTTAGGGGGTGTAGGTGTGCAACGTCATGTTCTGACCTTGATTTGACCTTTGACCTTGCCGTAGTGACCTTGAGTTTGAAAGTCTTGTCCGGGCTATATCTCGGAAACTGTAAGGTGTAGGAAGTTGATACTTGGTAGGGACATTGGTTAGGGGGTGTGGTTGTGCAACGTCATAGTCTGACCTTGATTTGACCTTGCCGTAGTGACCTTGACCTATAAAATCTTGTCCGGGCTATATCTCGGAAACCGTAAGGTGTAGGAAGTTGATACTTGGTGGGGATATTGGTTAGGTGGTGTAGGTATGCAACGTCATGGTGTGACCTTGATTTGACCTTTGACCTTGCTGTAGTGACCTTGACCTTTAAAATGTTTTCCGGGCTATATCTCGGAAACTGTAAGGTGTGGGAAGTTGATATTTGGTAGGGACATTGGTTAGGGGGTGTAGGTGTGCAACATCATGGTGTGACCTTGATTTGACCTTTGACCTTGTCGTAGTGGCCTTGACCTATAAAATCTTGTCAAGGCTATATCTCAGAAACCGTAAGGTGTAGGAAGTTGATACTTGGTAGGGACATTGGTTAGGGGTGTAGTTGTGCAACGTCATGATCTGACCTTGATTTGACCTTTGACCTTGCCGTAGTGACCTTGACCTATAAAATCTTGTCCGGGCTATATCTCGGAAACTGTAAGGTGTAGGAAGTTGATATTTGGTAGAGACAATCATGACTTTAAGTTGAGGAGAAAATTGTGTTTGAGGCCCATAAATACCCCCACTTAGGGATTTTTTGCTATACTTTACACATATTTTGCCCTATAATTTGGAAGTGATAATTCTGATGAGTCTCAAACTGCGCTAGGTATAACTTTGATATGTAATCCTTGTCTGTAGAAAATTTTAGGGCTGTAGGTTTACCCAAAGGGGTCGACTTAAGGTCTCAAAAGTGCCCACAGAGACCCAATTTATGCACTTTTTGCCACTTTCAAGCACTGTAGCTTTCAAACTATGTCTCTCATCTAAGTTAAATATCATCTGGGAATATATCTATGTGTTTTCTTATATGTGCCCCAACATTTAGGCCTTTAATAGACAGTTAACCTGTGTATCAGGACCATAAACACCCACCCGAGTGACCCTTATAAGACATTTTTCACATCTTTTTCCCTGTAACTTGGAAATGGTAAGTCTGAGAAGTTTCAAACTGTATTAGATATATATTCTGTGTGTAATCTTAGTATGTAACAGATTTTAAGTCTGAAGCTTTAATTTTGAAGGTCAAATTGAGGTCTCTAAAAGGCTCCCAAAGACCCAATATTTGGACTTTTTGCTACTTTTAAGCCCTGTGACTGTCAAACTATGTGACTGATAGAGCTCAAATCCTATCTGAGAAGATATTAGTATGTTATTTTTATATGTGCCAAAAATTAAGGCTTTAAGAAGACATTTAACCTGTGTATGAGGACCATAAATCCCCACCCGAGTGACCATTTTTAGACATTTTTCACATATTTTTCCCTGTAACTTGGAAATGGTAAGTCTAAGAAGTTTCAAACTGTATTAGATGCATATTCTATGTGTAATCTTAGTATGTGACAAATTTTAAGTCTGAAGCTTTAATTTGAAGGCCACATTTAGGTCTCTAGAAGGCCCCATAAAGACCCAGTATTTGGACTTTTTGCCAATTTTAAGGCCTGTGACTGTTAAACTATGTGACTGATAGAGCTGAAATCTCATCTGGGAATACATTATTATGTTCTTTTTACATGTGCCAAAAATCAAGGCTTCAAGTAGACATTTAACCTGTGTATGAGGACCTTTAACACCCACCTGAGTGACCCTTTTAAGACATTTTTCACATATTTTGCTAGGTCCTCGGTGGCCTAGTGGTTAGCAAGTTTGGCATCTAATCATAGGCTGTCACCTCTGTGGGTTCGAGTCCCACAAGTGGCAATGCTGAGGACCTGTCCCAATATGACCCTGGCTGTTGAACGGGACGTTAAACCCCAACTTTGACTTTGTCACATATTTTGCTCTGTAACTTGGAAATGGTAAGTCTGAGAAGTTTCAAACTTTATTAGATACATATTCTATGTGTAATCTTAGTATGTAACAAATTTTAAGTCTGAAGCTTTAATTTGAAAGCCACATCGAGATCTCTAAAAGGCCCACAATGACCCAATATTTGGACTTTTTACCACCTTTAAGCCCTGTAACTGTTAAACTATGTGATTGATGGAGCTGAAATCCCATCTGGGAATGCATTATTATGTCCTTTTTACATATGCCGAAAATCAAGGTTTTTAGTAGACATTTAACCTGTGTATGAGGGCCATAGACACTCGCCCAAGTGCCTTTTTTGACATTTTTTCCGTATTTTGCCCTGTTATTTGGAAATGCTTAGTGTGACAAGTCTTAAACTGTATTATATATGATTTTTGTTTGTTATGTATGTCCCCCCAAAAAGTTTCAGATCTGTAGTTTAATTGCTAAGGTCTCTTTAACAATTGTAAAATGCTCACAGAAACCCAATTTATGGATATTATGCCACTTTAAAGCCCAGTAACTGTCAAACTATGTGGGTTATAGAGCTGAAATCTTTGAATTTTTAAAAGGAAATGCCTGTCTATTTAAATTTTGAATATTAATAATGTTATGGCTATCTTAGTCTTTTAAGAACTTATTTTTGTGTGTTATACCTCTGCTTGCTGAGTTTTTCACTTTTTAAAATGAAACTGGTGAAACATATTGAAGTAGACAAAATGGACACTTTAAGTGAGCTTTAAGTCCCAATATTAATGAAATTATATCCTTATGTAGTAAAACTAGGGGATTTTTAACCCTCAACTAGCCCAGTTTTATTCAACTTGCCTCAGTTAATTTTGGCACAGCTCCTACAGTTATGAACTCATTTCAGTTGATAATCACATACTTAAAATTCTCAATTCTTTTTGTATTTGAGTACCCCTTTTATATAGATTGTTTGTTTACCATTTATGCTCAACCCACATCCCCCCACCCGGATTCCCCCCACCCACCTCTGGGACCTCCAGCTATATTGAGTGACACTAAATAAACAAAGGTATTTAATGATATCAGATGAGAAACAAAGAACTCAATGGGGTTGCAGATCTTGTGTAATAGTGAGAGAGGTGTGGAGAAGGGGAGAGGGGTGGGGGTGGGAGGTGGTGGGCTTCATTACATATAACACAAAGGGGAGTCAGAACTGAGATTGTGTCACATATTTAGGTTGCATATATATGGACCACATATATAGGTATAGAGGAAATGAATAACTGAAAACAATTTGCAAATTCTAAAAATAATATAGTAAAATAATAATATAAATAATTTTTTTTTAAATAATATTTTATTTGTGAACAAATATAGAAACAGATATGCGCTTTTGGGATTATGAATTTTAGAATGGACATTGAATCATCAATCATTTAAATACTTTGAAGGAAGATTGAAAAATATGATGAGTTGAGTTAAAAATAATATTTTATTTGTCAACAAATATAGAAACAGATATGCTCTTTTGGGATTATTATTTTAGAATGGACATTCAATCATCAATCATTTAAATACTTTGAAAATAGGTTTAGAGTTATCATTGCAGGAAGATTGAAAATATAATTTGAGTTATGTATTCGGCGTCTGGGGTACACCATCTTCCTTGGGGAGATATAAACAGAGCAGATTGATGTGCTGAAGTTCATATAATAATGGGTAATTATGTTTTAAAAAATTCCCGATCAAAACCTGTGGCGTGAGTGATGACCTGTCTGGGGATATGTTGGCGCCGAGTTGGCCCAATCTAGTTAAATGTATTACCACTTCTGTATGCATGGTAATATTCAAACCATCTAAACCATAATTCGGCCTTGCAGATGTAGATAAAGAGTGTTGAATTTTAGTTTACTGATTAATCCTGTCATCTTGTTATTGAATTATCTTGTTTTAATACTTCATCTTTATACGCATTATCTTTCTTTTAAACATTATTTCTCCATTTAAACATTGTTTGGACCTTTATATAACTGACAGTGCTCTGAAAGTATCCTGAAGTTTGTACTGGTACAGTACTTCTATATCTCATGGTGTTGAAAATATTTCCCTAGGCTGTGGGGTACGGGCATCTCTGATGCTATTTTTGTTTATCCTGATGCCTTCCCATGATGCTTTGTGCAGATTGAGATGCTGATTAGGCTTATTGTAAAAAATAGTTATGTTTTGACAGATTTACAAGCAATTAAAGATTAACAAAATTTCACATTGCATGGATAAAAATTTATTTGCACACATAGTATTATTTGAAGCCAAAATGAGGGACTAAAAGAGTTTGTTAAGTGATAACTAAGTACCTGATTCAGCAACAGAAATGTCAAATGTACCATATTAAAGATAAATTATAGTAGATTTTGACAGTTTTCGTTTAAAGAAGGTTTTTGTTTTATATTGGCTGAGATATTGTTAAAGATGTTGTAAACACACAAAAACCTGTTCTAGCATGAAAACTGGATTGTCAACCACAAAAATTATCACAGGGCAACAGCGATTGAGCCACTACATTGACTGGACTTTACTACAATACATTATAGAACAGAGGCAATGAAACATTAAACTATAAAATTTATATATTTTAAAAATTAAATGAATTCATCAAAGTGTTGGCCTATTTTATGTCATTAAGCGTCCCGCAAGGGACGCTTGTTTGTGTATGGGAGAGCTTCCGGCTCCGGCGGCTCCGCCGGCTCCGGCGGCTCCGCATTTTGTTTTCCTTATAACTCTGTAACCGTTAGGCGGATTCTTTTCAAATTTGGCAGGTTTAGGCAGTAGCCTTGGGGAATTTTTTTGAATATGCTGCAGTGACATTTCAACCAATCAGAGAGGTCACATGACCAAAAATGTCTTTTTTCGATGGGGAAGCTTGTCCGGATGATAACTTGAAAGGAATTTTATCAATTCACCTGAAACTTGGCAAATACATTCATTCTATTAAAATCTGGAAATCATTAGATTTTGGCATTGATTGGTCAAGAAATGGCCGAGTAATTAATGATTAATTAATCATTACCAATTTTCCAAATAAGGAAAACACAAAAATGCTTATATCTCGAAAACCGTGCTAGATAGAGCGATTTCGACGAAATTTTTGACCCGCAGGGTATCTCTGTCGAGTAGTTTTCCCAATTTTCAAAAAATTTTTGTCTCGCCCAAAATGGCGGCCATTTTGAATTTTCGAAATTTTCGCAAAAATTGCAAAACACAAAAATGCTTATATCTCAAAAACCGTGCTAGATAGAGCAATTTCGACAAAATTTTTGACCCAGGGGATATCTCTGCGGAGTACTTTTCCCAATTTTCAAAAAAATTTTGTCTCGCCAAAAATGGCGGCCATTTTGAATTTTCGAAATTTTCGCAAAAATTGCAAAACACAAAAATGCTTATATCTTGAAAACCGTGCTAGATAGAGCGATTTCGACGAAATTTTTGACCCGCAGGGTATCTCTGCAGAGTAGTTATCCCAATTTTGAAAAAAATTTTGTCTCGACAAAAATGGCGGCCATTTTGAATTTTCGAATTTTTCGCAAAAATTGCAAAACATAAAAATGCTTATATCTCGAAAACCCTGCTAGATAGAGTGATTTCGACGAAATTTTTGACCCACAGGGTATATCTGCAGAGTAGCCATGCCAATTTTCAAAAAAATTTTATCTTGCCAAAAATGGCGGCCATTTTGAATTTTCGAATTTTTGCGCAAAAATTGCAAAACACAAAAATGCGAATATTTCGAAAACCGTGCTACATAGAGCGATTTCGACGAAATTTTTGATCTTCAGGGTATCTCTGCAGAGCAGCTATCCCAAAGAGCTTTCACTTGGTGAAGTTTCAGACCCATAGCTAATTGCTCACCTACTCAAAAAGAGTAAATGCGAATTACCTCTAAAAGTATTGCAGATGGCCAATTTTTCTCAAATAACTCATTCACCTACTTTTGGAAGAGCTTTCACATGGTGAAGTTTCAGACCCATAGCCAATTACTCACCTACTCAAAATGAGTAAATGCGAATTATCTCTAAAAGTATTGCAGATAGCCAATTTTTCTCAAATAACTCATTCACCTACTTTTGGGAGAGCTTTCACATGGTGAAGTTTCAGACCCATAGCTAATTATTTACCTACTCAAAATGAGTAAATGCTAATTATCTGTAAAAGTATTGCGGATACCCAATTTTTATCAAATAACTCATTCATCTACTTGTGGGAGAGCTTTCACATGGTGAAGTTTCAGACCCATAGCTAATTACTCACCTACTCAAAATGAGTAAATGCGAATTATCTCTAAAAGTATTGCAGATAGCCAATTTTTCTCAAATAACTCATTCACCTACTTTTGGGAGAGCTTTCACTTGGTGAAGTTTCAGACCCATAGCTAATTACTCACCTACTCAAAATGAGTAAATGCGAATTATCTCTAAAAGTATTGCAGATAGCCAATTTTTCTCGAATTAATCATTCACCTACTTTTGGGAGAGCTTTCACTTGGTGAAGTTTCAGACCCATAGCTAATTACTCGTCTACTCAAAATGAGTAAATGCGAATTATCTCTAAAAGTATTGCAGATAGCCAATTTTTCTCAAATAACTCATTCACCTACTTTTGGGAGAGCTTTCACTTGGTGAAGTTTCAGACCCATAGCTAATTACTCGCCTACTCAAAATGAGTAAATGCGAATTATCTCTAAAAGTATTGCAGATAGCCAATTTTTGTCAAATTAATCATTCACCTACTTTTGGGAGAGCTTTCACTCGGTGAAGTTTCAGACCCATAGCTAATTACTCACCTACTCAAAATGAGTAAATGCGAATTATCTCTAAAAGTATTGCAGATAGCCAATTTTTCTCAAATAACTCATTCACCTACTTTTGGGAGAGCTTTCACTTGGTGAAGTTTCAGACCCATAGCTGATTACTCACCTACTCAAAATGAGTAAATGCGAATTATCTCTAAAAGTATTGCAGATAGCCAATTTTTGTCAAATTAATCATTCACCTACTTTTGGGAGAGCTTTCACTCTGTGAAGTTTCAGACCCATAGCTAATTACTCACCTACTCAAAATGAGTAAATGCGAATTATCTCTAAAAGTATTGCAGATAGCCAATTTTTCTCAAATAACTCATTCACCTACTTTTGGGAGAGCTTTCACTCTGTGAAGTTTCAGACCCATAGCTAATTACTCACCTACTCAAAATGAGTAAATGCGAATTATCTGTAAAAGTATTGCAGATAGCCAATTTTTCTCAAATAACTCATTCACCTACTTTTGGGAGAGCTTTCACTTGGTGAAGTTTCAGACCCATAGCTAATTACTCACCTACTCAAAATGAGTAAATGCGAATTATCTCTAAAAGTATTGCAGATAGCCAATTTTTCTCGAATTAATCATTCACCTACTTTTGGGAGAGCTTTCACTTGGTGAAGTTTCAGACCCATAGCTAATTACTCGTCTACTCAAAATGAGTAAATGCGAATTATCTCTAAAAGTATTGCAGATAGCCAATTTTTCTCAAATAACTCATTCACCTACTTTTGGGAGAGCTTTCACTTGGTGAAGTTTCAGACCCATAGCTAATTACTCACCTACTCAAAATGAGTAAATGTGAATTATCTCTAAAAGTATTGCAGATAGCCAATTTTTCTCAAATAACTCATTCACCTACTTTTGGGAGAGCTTTCACTCGGTGAAGTTTCAGACCCATAGCTGATTACTCACCTACTCAAAATGAGTAAATGCGAATTATCTCTAAAAGTATTGCAGATAGCCAATTTTTGTCAAATTAATCATTCACCTACTTTTGGGAGAGCTTTCACTCTGTGAAGTTTCAGACCCATAGCTAATTACTCACCTACTCAAAATGAGTAAATGCGAATTATCTCTCAAAGTATTGCAGATAGCCAATTTTTCTCAAATAACTCATTCACCTACTTTTGGGAGAGCTTTCACTCTGTGAAGTTTCAGACCCATAGCTAATTACTCACCTACTCAAAATGAGTAAATGCGAATTATCTCTCAAAGTATTGCAGATAGCCAATTTTTCTCAAATTAATCATTCACCTACTTTTGGGAGACCTTTCACTCTGTGAAGTTTCAGACCCATAGCTAATTACTCACCTACTCAAAATGAGTAAATGCGAATTATCTCTAAAAGTATTGCAGATAGCCAATTTTTCTCAAATAACTCATTCACCTACTTTTGGGAGAGCTTTCACTCTGTGAAGTTTCAGACCCATAGCTAATTACTCACCTACTCAAAATGAGTAAATGCGAATTATCTGTAAAAGTATTGCAGATAGCCAATTTTTCTCAAATAACTCATTCACCTACTTTTGGGAGAGCTTTCACTTGGTGAAGTTTCAGACCCATAGCTAATTACTCACCTACTCAAAATGAGTAAATGCGAATTATCTCTAAAAGTATTGCAGATAGCCAATTTTTCTCGAATTAATCATTCACCTACTTTTGGGAGAGCTTTCACTTGGTGAAGTTTCAGACCCATAGCTAATTACTCGTCTACTCAAAATGAGTAAATGCGAATTATCTCTAAAAGTATTGCAGATAGCCAATTTTTCTCAAATAACTCATTCACCTACTTTTGGGAGAGCTTTCACTTGGTGAAGTTTCAGACCCATAGCTAATTACTCACCTACTCAAAATGAGTAAATGCGAATTATCTCTAAAAGTATTGCAGATAGCCAATTTTTCTCAAATAACTCATTCACCTACTTTTGGGAGAGCTTTCACTTGGTGAAGTTTCAGACCCATAGCTGATTACTCACCTACTCAAAATGAGTAAATGCGAATTATCTCTAAAAGTATTGCAGATAGCCAATTTTTGTCAAATTAATCATTCACCTACTTTTGGGAGAGCTTTTACTCTGTGAAGTTTCAAACCCATAGCTAATTACTCACCTACTCAAAATGAGTAAATGCGAATTATCTCTCAAAGTATTGCAGATAGCCAATTTTTCTCAAATAACTCATTCACCTACTTTTGGGAGAGCTTTCACTCTGTGAAGTTTCAGACCCATAGCTAATTACTCACCTACTCAAAATGAGTAAATGCGAATTATCTCTCAAAGTATTGCAGATAGCCAATTTTTCTCAAATAACTCATTCACCTACTTTTGGCAGAGCTTTCACTTGGTGAAGTTTCAGACCCATAGCTAATTACTCACCTACTGAAAATGAGTAAATGCGAATTATCTCTAAAAGTATTGCAGATAGCCAATTTTTTTCAAATAACTCATTCACCTACTTTTGGCAGAGCTTTCACTTGGTGAAGTTTCAGACCCATAGCTAATTACTCACCTACTGAAAATGAGTAAATGCGAATTATCTCTAAAAGTATTGCAGATAGCCAATTTTTCTCAAATAACTCATTCACCTACTTTTGGCAGAGCTTTCACTTGGTGAAGTTTCAGACCCATAGATAATTATTCACCTACTCAAAATGAGTAAATGTGAATTATCTCTTAATAGTATTGCAGATAGCCAATTTTTCTGAAATAACTCATTCACCTACTTTTGGAAGACCTTTCACACACGAAAATGAAAAATTGTGAATATCTCGGAAAAGCTATTTCTTCTGCTTTAATGCTCGGCGGGAGATACACACCACGGCAGTGGTCTTGACAAAAATTTTTGTGTCCCCAAAAATGGTGGCCATTTTGAATTTTCAAAGTTTTTGCAAAACACAAAAATGCTTATATCTCGAAAACCGTGCTATATGGAGTGAACTCAACAAAATTTTGGACCTGCTGGGTATCTCTGCAGAGTAGCCATGCCAATTTTCAAAATATTTTTGTCTCGCCAAATATAGCGGACATTTTTAATTTTTTTATTTTTTGCAAAACACAAAAATGCTTATATCTTGAAAACCGTGCTAGATAGAGCAGACTGCGCTGACTTTGGTTGCCACAACAGTATAAGGCTAGAAACGAAGCATTTTCTTAATACTTTAGCACTCACCTTTATATCCTTTTCGGGACGCATAGCAAAAACATTGTCTTTTTTTTTTGCAAGCGATCCTCTAGTTAATAATTTTTTTTTTGATAAATAGACATTCATTCTAAAAACAGCATCAGGGATTTCCCCAAAATTCTGTGACATCACTGTGACAATATTGGCTATGATAACGTTTTTATTCGTTTAGGAAAATTCCCTATAAGGGAAGACAGAAAGCCTCTTCAGTATTTTGTAAATTAAAATTTTTTCCAAAAAATAATAGTAATAATAGTTTCAATAAGCTGTTATCTTTAAAATAATATCTTTTGTGTAAAAATATACTATTAATGTGTTGGTGTTTTCTGCTAGAATGCGACTATCGAATGTAGTGGATTCTTGTCAAAGAGTATGGTTTGATGACTTGTATCTTCTTTGAACACAAATTCCTTGGGTTGATACATTTTGTAAAGTTTGTGATTGTTACCCCACAGCCCTTAAGGGCTGTCGGGGTATTGTTTTCACCCATGGTGTCCGGATGGGCAGGCGGGTGGCGGGAAAAAGTTTGTCCGGGCTGTATCTCAGAAACCGTAAGGTGTAGGAAGTTGATACTTGGTAGGGACATTTGTTAGGTGGTGTATGTGTGCAACATCATTTTCTGGCCTTGATTTGACCTTTGACATTGCTGTAGTGACCTTGACCTATAAAATCTTGTCCGGGCTATATCTCGGAAACCGTAAGGTGTAGGAAGTTGATACTTAGTAGGGGCATTGGTTAGGGGGTGTAGGTGTGCAATGTCATGGTCTGACCTTGATTTGACCTTTGACCTTGCTGTAGTGACCTTGACTTATAAAATCTTGTCTGGGCTATATCTCGGAAACTGTAAGGTGTAGGAAGTTAATACTTGGTAGGGATATTGGTTAGGAGGTGTAGGTCTGCAACGTCATGGTGTGACCTTGATTTGACCTTGCCGTAGTGACCTTGACCTATAAAATCTTGCCCGGGATATATCTCGGAAACCGTAAGATGTAGGAAGTTGATACTTGGTAGGGACATTGGTTGGGGGGTGTAGGTGTGCAATGTCATGGTGTGACCTTGATTTGACCTTTGACCTTGCTGTAGTGACCTTGACCTATGGAATCTTGTCCGGGCTATATCTCAGAAACCGTGAGGTTTAGGAAGTTGATACTTACTAGGGACATTGGTTAGGAAGTGTAGGTGTGCAACATCATGGTGTGACCTTGATTTGACCTTTGACCTTGCCGTAGTGACCTTGACCTATAAAATCTTGTCTGGGCTATATCTCAGAAACCGTAAGGTGTAGGAAGTTGATACTTGGTAGGGATATTGGTTAGGGGTTGTAGGTGTGCAGCATCATGGTGTGACCTTGATTTGACCTTTGATTGTTATTTCTAATACCCTTCACAAATTATCAAAAAAATAAATAAATAATAATCCAGTGAAAGGTTGAGGTGTGAGAAATGACCGCAGTATTAATGAGCTACAGTGACAGCAGTATTAATGAGCTACAGCCATGCTGTGCTAGAATGATTTCTAGTTGATTTAATGTTTTGAAGAAATTCTGCCTTCATTTTCAATACTCTAGGAGAGGGTGTAAAATATATTTTATTCCAAATATTTCATTTATAACTTTTGAAAAAGAAAAGAGAAAAAATTACTATGAAGGTTGCGCCCTACAAGATTTATAACAAATCCCAGCTCTGAGCCCCCACCTAACAATTTGTTAGGACAAAAACTTTAATTACCAATATGTTACGCAACGACCTTAAAATTGCCTGAGTTCATTGACCTGTTTCCTAACGGAGGAAGATTGACCTTAATCTTTGCAAGAGAATAATACCAATAAAATCTTTAGATTTAATGCAACAACTTATTAATAACACCGTATTAATATAAATTTGACATTTATTAAATCCAATATAAAATATCAAGCAATACAAGTATAATAATGCACAACAAAGCTAAATTAAACTGTATTACTGTATTACAGATACAAAATACTAGTATTTCTAGAGACAAAGTATTAAACTAAAATTACTACCGCTACTGATAATAATAACCTTTTAAAACCTGAATACACATATTACCGTTATCACAATATATTACTGTTATTACCATATGTTACTGTTATTACAACAATCTGTTGTAATTCAAAACGAACACAATACCTGTGTTCTTGACCCAAGAACCTGTGTAAAGAATATAAATTAAACCAAATGCATGGTCTTCAACCGAAATGTGATAGTTACCAGATAAAATATTACCAATACAACACAGAATATATATTACAACCTATAGCAATATATATACCGAAACCAATAATTAATCACGTATACCACTGGCACAGTCTCCGACTTTACGGTCTCTGTTACCGAATATATAGCCAGTCTCCGACTTTACGGTCTATGTCTATAACTATTCATACACTGATTAACACCCTATTAAACAGTATCCGACTTTACGGTTTCTGAATAATACACAATATATTATCACTAAGAATAATTAACAATTCCTTATGTAAAATACTAACCTAAATGTGGTACTCTTCAATCCTCCGGTAAAACACCTTCTGGTAAAATACTTCACAACTGGTATAACACTTTCAATAAAATCAAACTCCAATCTATTTATTAACAACCTGGTAAAACATTTCTTGTAACCTCAAGATTTGAACCCAAACTCAGTCTGTTAAAACAATACTTCCTACCACTTAGAGATTCAAACCCAAAGTTAGCATGCTAAAAATACTTCTTATCACTTCAAGATTCAAACCCAGACTGATTTTAAAAATCAAATCACCCTATGACTTAATCATGGTTGTTAAGCCTACAGCTGACAACAACTTGACAACTGGTAAACTGTATTATGACATCACTAATTTCAAACAATACAACTTATAAAAGTGCTGTAATTCCCATAACTGGTGCCTGATAATAAACAACAACATTAGGAATGACATATGTAATACATGAAACTAAATGAATACATAAACCCTATTATAAAGCATGAAATGTTACCCTATAAGATTCAGAATTACCGCTAAAATCAGGTCATCACAACAGGATGTGTATGTAAATGGTTGGTACTAAATTTCAAACTCTTGTGACCGAAAACGGCACTCCCAAAATTCGCCGAGAATCTCGTTGAAACGCTACCATTTCACATTACAGAAAAAAAATATTACAACTTGATAACTAGCAATGCATATCACTAAAACACACACCACAAGCAGAAACTTTCATGTTCTGACAGTTCTGTTCATGTGTTTAAACTGAAATTTGGTTGTTAGAAATCAATTTGCTAATTCAAACAATTATATTACTAGCTTTAAATAAGAATATTGTGAAATGGTTTGTATAATTGTTTCAATTTCTCCACAGAATATGCTTTTAAAGCTATCAACCAGGGTGGGTTGACATCAGTGGCTGTAAGAGGAAAAGATGCTGCTGTCGTAGTCACTCAGAAGAAAGTACCTGTAAGTAGCTTTTGTCTATAGATTTGCTTCACAGTACAATTTCCATTAATGTAGGACTGTTAGGTTAGTTGTGTGTATAATTTAAGTCAAAAGCCTTCAATTGACCTATCTCAATATTTTGTGGTTGAACATAACTTGAGTGAAACTGAAGTTCAATTTCAGTTACTTATTGACTTTGTCAGGTTGTAGTCATGCTTTCTCAAAATTTTTCAAAGGCAAATGGAAAGTTTTCTATTTTTTCAGTACATTCTATATATTGTCAAGTGAATTAATGTAGGACTGTTAGGTTAGTTGTGTGTATAATTTAAGTCAAAAGCCTTCAATTGACCTTATGTCAATATTTTGTGGTTGAACATAATTTAAGGAAACTGAAGTTCAATTTCAGTTACTTATTGACTTTGTCGTGTTGTAGTCATGCTTTCTCAAAATTTTTCAAAGGCAAATGGAAAGTTTTCTATTTTTTCAGTACATTCTATATATTGTCAAGTGAATTCTGTTATATATGTTACAGTAAATATGTGAAATCAGTAAATACGCATATTGACTGAAAATTTCAGTAAATACGTGTGTTTACTGATTTCACATATTTACTGTAACATATACAAAATTCTGTCAACGTATTAAAATTCTAAGAAACATTGTCATATTTTTTTTTGTTAACTTGATAATTTGTTTGGTAATATTTTCTATGTTGATTCTTCACGATAGCTTGAGTATTCTTTTGTATTTACAGGACAAGTTGTTGGATGCCAGCACAGTGACACATGTGTATCAGATCACAGACTACATTGGCTGTGTTATGACTGGTATGCCAGGTAAGGATGCAGAACAAGTGCTGTTTTCTGTTTGTGAAAAAAGCTGTGAAAATTGGAATTGCTATTCTCTAAATATCTTGTTATGAATATTGAGGTATTACAAGTATATATGCCTCTTAAAGGAATACTTTGTGTCTTTGTTACTCTTTGATATATTTTAAATTTTTTATTGCATATTTTATTGTTTATTATTGTTATATATTGTTTATTTTACTATGATCATTCCGATTTCAAAATAGAATCCTTTTCTGGTACATTTAAATTCTTAGTTGTATCCCCGAAAATCGGGGATACTATGGATCATGCACGGTCATCGTCTGCATCAGCAGACATTTTCTTGTGTTCACCCTACAAGCCACATTTCTTTTTGGATTTCTTTTAAACTTCGCAAATGGCTTGTTATGGCAGAGATCTGGCCACCCTATTCTTTTGGTAGCCCAGGAATTAAAGTTATGCTGTGGGGAGTCAAAAACATTAAAAATATTGACTTTTGCTTGTGTTCAAGCTTTCTTCATGACGCAGATATTAAAATAAATCCTATAATGCAAGATACTAACTTTGCTGTGGACCTGTCCCAATTTGACTCTGGCTGTTTAACAGGATGTAAAACATCAAGTGTGACCTTGAGATATTAACTTGTGAAGATTATTTATCTATTACCCATTTACCCATTATTTTATGAATTACTTCAAGATTCTCATTTGTGTTTTTCAGCGGACAGTAAATCACAGGTGCACAGAGCTAGATATGAGGCAGCCAACTGGAAGTACAAGTATGGGTATGACATACCTGTGGATATCCTGACCAAGCGGGTAGCAGACATCAACCAAGTCTACACACAGAGTGCTGAGATGAGACCATTGGGATGCAGTAAGTTTGACCAGAAAATACAGTCAATGTGGAAAATACAGGAGGAAAGCAGTGGACAGTATAAGTGGCCACTATTTCAAGTCTGTAAATCACAGAATTTAGGAAGTGGATTGGGACTTGCAGTGTTCGCTCTCGAGCGCGATTTCGCGAGTTTGTACACACTCTGGGGCGAGTTGTCGCAAAACCAACTCACCAACGCGTCTGTGCTGTCGCTACCAGGCGAAACACTCAAAACTGACGGAAGAAATTCATCTATTATCGGAAGCGACGACGTACATATTTCCTCATAGAAATGTTTGAGAAAAGCAGTTTATTTTATCTTATATATCCAGCTAACAGTAATTCACGTGAGAATTCGGGTATTCTTGCGAGATTTCCGTGCTTTTTGTTGATTTTTAAACTCATCTTCTGCTCATAGTGCCACAGGCGAAACAGTCGAAACAACTGCTGACCAAAGAAATTCGTCTATTATCGGAAGCGACGGCGTACATATTTCCTCATAGAAATAGGTGAGAAAGACATGAAAGTGAGTTTATTTTATTTGATACATCCAGCTAACAGTAATTCACGTGAGATTTCGGGTATTCTCACGAGATTTCCGTGCTTTATGTCTATTTTTAACTCGTCTTCTGCATATTGTGTCAGGCGAAATAACTACTGACCAAAGAAATTCGTCTATTATCGGAAGAGACAAAATATATATTTCTTCAAAGAAAAGAGAAGAAATGCAATTTATTTATTTATTTGATGAATCCAGATAACAGTAATATAAAAAAATTTTTTTTTAAAAAACCAGTAGCACCCAGCCATTAGGCCATTAAGATGTGGTTTAGAAGTGAAATTTAAAAAAAAATAAAAGACAAATAAAAACAGAATTAAATATTTTATTTATTTGAACTTTTAGTTTAGCATCTATTTCTTATTATTTAAATAAAGAAGATTTTATGCAGTCCCAAATTGGAACTAAATATTTCAAAATATCTTGACGCAAAACATGTCTCACATTTTTTCACAGTTGTCTCACCTTTTCAAGTGAAGGGAGACAGTCTGTGTCACACTCATTTTTCACGAGAGCGAACACTGGACTTGTTAACACCCATGTAATATAAAATGGTAAAAAAAATTAAATTACATGTATAATCCTATATGCACATATTAAAAGCTTAAATAGTTGTCTATCTTTGACCTTTTACTTTGTGTATAATAGGAAAACTTCCCGAGTGACGTATACAGAAAAAATATATTACAAATTAAGATAACAGTATTATACAAGTGCACAGCAGGAGTATTATATTGTTAGTCTTCATGAGTGATATACAGAAAAAATATATTGTGAATGAAGACAACAATATTACACGAGTGCGCAGTAAGTTTGACCAGGGATGTTTTACTTTTATCATCAACCATTTTGTATGATTTATAGATTGAATAACATGAATATTTAAAGAGAGAATGTGAAGAGGCTGTCAAAAAGCACAGGCAACAGTGAATAAAAAAACTTCAATCGTTGACTTGCAATAGCTCTTTTATTTCTGCATGGATTTTTATGCACAACACACAAGCAGAAACATTGTACAACATCCTTTCTAATGATACATAATGCGTATTTGTAGGTAACATAGTGTCCTAGATATTAGTGAAAAATGGAAGTTATCCATGGTATGGAGGTGCCGTTGTATATAAATAAAATTTATCACGCTCCGTACATTTCCCTCTATATGGGTCAAATACGGTGTACGGTGGATAATAAAATGCAAGATAGAACACTCATCTATTGACTGTTGCAACTCAAGTATCAACAATTATGTGCATGTTTTTTTTTTTTGTCGCTGTTTATGTAAAAAAATTTTATCAAAATATTAACCACAAGTATAATATTTACAGCTTCATATGTATAAGAATTTGCAGTGTACTTAAATAAGACCTCATGTTTGTATATTTATGTTGCTTTTCTCTTTTTTGAACCTGAAAGTATTCCATAAGTGTCCTATATTTCTTTTAAAAGTTGAGTATTACTCCGTGATTTCATGTAAATCAGAGGGAAAATATGTTTGTGTGAGAGTTCAAATGAGTTTAAAAATTGCATTGATGGATAACAGTAGTTCACAGAAAACACCTTCTCCTGTGTCTTCATGCTGTACCATAGCCATGATTCCCTCAGTGGGACATAAAATAACTTGACCTCTAACTTTGCAGCCATGATTCTTGTTGGTTATGATGATGAGAACGGACCGCAGGTCTACAAGACCGACCCGGCGGGCTACTACTGTGGTTACAAAGCCACAGCTGCAGGGGTGAAGCAACTGGAAGCCAATGGTTTCCTGGAGAAACGCATCAAGAAGAAGGCAGACTTCACCTTTGCAGAAACAGTGGAGGTAATGTTGAAATTGATGCGTGTGCTTATATCAATGAAAAAAGTCGACAGTGTATAAGTAGAAGTACGATTAGTTATATTTTAGCAGAAGTGGAAATGAATTTTGAGTAGGTCTGTATTATGCAAGTTTCTGTTAAAGAATAGTATAGAGTCTAGTAATGAGTAATTCGGATATTAGGGAAAGATTACTCTTTTCTTGTTTGACTTCAGAAGTTTTGAAAATATTCCAATAAACTGATCTTTTCTGCAGTTAAATTAGGAAAGTGATGTGAAAAATATGGCTATTTTTAATGCAAATTAAAGTACTGTTTAAAGGGTAGAGTAAAAGCCTACTCAAATACAACAATTGCAGTTCATTCCAGCACAACTTTTGACGTCTCAACTTCAGAGAATCATGTGTTTTTGTAGGTACCAGCTATAACTGGAAGTTTTTCATAACTACAATCATATTCTGTGAATATTAAATTATACTCAGTTTGGTAACTATCAGGGTTTTAAAAATTCAGCCATTCAATGTGCTGTAGAAGTGGAACAGGTACCGCCGAAAATTCTCCCATTCGTAAGTAAAAGAAAGAGCCATGAGCTTCTTAAAACCTGGAGCCTCAATGTTTTGTGAAGAAAGGGCAAAATTACTTGCTCAACAGTATAGTCTTGAATTGTTTTGTTCCAAGTATATTGACCCAAACCATGGTGTTCATCATGTAAATCACCAGATTATCTTTTAGTTAGAAAGCAGTCCAACGTGGTACCAATTACAGTAGTAACTTGTAGTGAACAAAAGAATCTCAACAAATACTTTGATAAAACATGGTTCCAATTACAGTAGCACTTTGTATTGTCCAAAAGATTCTAAAGTCTGCAGATTGAGGACACTTGGTTCCAATTACAATGGTAATTTATAGTAAAAAAAAAAGAATTTTAACTGGGGGATTGTTTTTAATCAGATAATGCATTAACTTACACAATGTTACCAAACTACAAATGTTTGTGCCTTTGAGGTTTATTTTGAGCTTGCATTGTTTATGCTTTCTATGTAGAAGATTTTTTCTTTACTTTTAAATTAGTTCATGAAATTAACCAAGTGAGAGTGATTTACATGGCCAGTGACTAGGTTTGATTAATTTTTATATTTTTGCTCTTTTATGGTATTTCGTATTGACTATTTAATTATGAAAATCTTGTTTTCTTAAGTTAGCTTGTCATGTTCATTCATTCTATTCCACACCTTTACAGTGCTTGTCAGTATTTAAGTGGAAAAGCAAAATCATAGATAAATCTGTCCAAATTTTTCACACACCATATTTTCTTTTTTCAGGTCGCAATTACATGTTTGTCCCAAGTGTTATCAGCAGACTTCAAACCAACTGAGATTCAAGTTGGTGTTGTGTCCAAAGATGATCCTAAATTTAAGTAAGTTTTTGATAAAGCTCATTGAATCTTTTGTTATATAATTATAATGGTTATTGAAGAAGAGATGTGAAGTATGTCTCTATATGTGGAATTTGCAAGTCTGGCAACCCTCTTGTATTTTCTTTATTTGTTGGAAATTCTTTGTACATGTGTGAGGGGCCTTGATGGTGCGGTGGTAACACACTCGCCTCCCACCTCTGAGGTCAGTGGTTCAAACCCCCGACCTTATTTGGGGAATTTGGTAGTTGCTTACCGATGGTCGGCAGTTTACAGTATAGAACCTTAACCAACTGTATATGCTGGTTCCTCTGCCCATAAAACTACCCATCGTGATATAACCTATACAGTGTTGAAAGCGATGTGAAACCCCAAATAAATTATACATGCTTGACTTTTGTGACAACATTGGGGCCTCTGATCTCCCCTGATGCAAAACTGGTAAAAAATATGAATGTCTTGTGTTACTTGTAAAGGGTGCCCTCCCTCAAATATTATGTACTGTGGCAAATTTCAGTTTGTACTTTGTATATGTAAAAGCTGTATATTATGTATTTCTTTATTATACAAAAAAGTTGTTTGAAGAAAATAAATCTACGGTAAAATATTATATTTATTAAAATATTTTTAAAATCAACCCGGTTGATATATACTGGATGCTCTGTAAAGCATTATCAGAGATTTAAAAGTATCTTCAGCAATAGATTATGCAGTAATAAATTTCGAGAAAAAAGAATTCAAATCGGGGATAATATGATATATCATCAGTTATGTTTTAATTTGTGCACAGATTTTATACAAGTTTGTACTGCACGGCTGTTTCAATGCACAAATGGTGTATGTTTTATATTACAGGATTTTAACAGAGGCAGAAATAGATGTACATTTAACAGCCATTGCAGAGAAGGATTAGGATTATGTTCAAAGACTGAAATATTTCTGTGTACTTTTAACATGTCTTGTCTTGAGACAACAGTTGTAATGCATCTTGTCACTTGTTGGGCAGGTTGTTTATTCAAAAAACAATAAAAATGCAGTGGTGAATGTTAAAATATATACACATATGTAGTAAAATAAATGGATTAAATATAACTGGTTTGGCTTGTTCAGGTTATATTCTTGTAATAAAGATTATTGATCATAGTCCCTTCAATATTAAAAGCTGTGTGTAAAAACGTATTATATTTTTCTTAAAACTTATATGTTTTGTACCAATTAATAAAATTATAATGGTTAAATAATTTAGTAGGTAACAAATGATCGCTATTTTGATGTGAACTATTACTGTTAAAATTAGTATCATATTCTGACAAAGGTGTTGCCTTTCATCATTGTATTGGTATATTTATTGTGAAATTGGTTCATTATTTGAGTGTACAAGGTTTTGGATTCATTGGTGGGCTGTTGATGACCAGTTTTTTAACATTATACAAATTTAATAAAGTTAAGCTTCCCCAAGTCAAGTGTTACACTGTGTAATGTGTGCTGCAGTACAAATATCATGAATGCATCTTCCGATTATCTAAAATAAAGATGTTACTTTCAAGATCAATTTGTGTTTTATCAAATTTTGCTGTTGTATAAGAGTACATTATGATGACGCTGATTATCTAAGAAATGAAATCTGTCCTGTTCAACAGTTTAGACATCGGATACCTTATGATTCTGCTATTACTCCATTCTCTTTGCCTAAAAAGTTTACAACTGTCAGGACCTTTTGACATTCTGCTACACTCAATTATTAGCTCTGAAGTGCTTTTTCTACATGGTACTAGCCTGTGATTTCTTGGTATACATCTGGTCTTTGTAGGGTTTTGATGACCATTTAAAGACCTGTGCACCGATTTAGCTGTACGATTTTTGGATTAATAGTTGACAAATATGTTTTTCTAGCAGTGGGAGATTTTCCCTCAATCATCTTATCTGCAGTGACCTTAATGTCCCTGGTGGAGTGGTGAAAATGCATGACTTGATATGACTAATCTCCACTAGTCTGTTCACAAACCAACACTGCTATATTTTCACGCATTGATATTATTCAGCGGAAAGGGAGAGAGAAATAGAGGCTCTGTCAGCTCCCACATTTTCTATTGCTTATGGCTCAGCAACCACCGGGTGGGTCCTCTTCAAAATTGGTACACATGTTGAGTAATCCTGGGAAATCAGAGAAGTTACATGACCAAAAACATGTTTTTTATTGCGGTACAATAGCTTACCATGTGGGACTGAATGCTGTTCTCGGGAGGCCGCCAGGCCCGGCCAACGTCTAAGAAAAACAGACATTTATAGTTGGCTGTAGCCTCAGGTTGTCGTCACATGGTCTACCCCATTTGTCTTCTCCTTTTTCTCATTGGCCGCCGCCATATTGGAATCTCTTGTGAAATTCACAGCCGTTTATTCTACTATTTCTCTGCTTAAACTTATTGTTGGATGTCCTTATTTAGCCATTTTTACCCCACAGCCCTTAAGGGCTGTCGGGGTATTGTTTTCACCCATGGTGTCCGGATGGGTGGGTGGGCGGGCGGGCGGCGGGAAATAGTTTGTCCGGGCTGTATCTCAGAAACCGTAAGGTGTAGGAAGTTTATACTTGGCAGGGACATTGGTTGGGGGGTGTAGGTGTGCAACGTCATGGTCTGACCTTGATTTGACCTTTGACCTTGCCGTAGTGACCTGTGTTTGAAAATCTTGTCCGGGCTATATCTCGGCAACCATAAGGTGTAGGAAGTTGATACTTGGCAGGGACATTAGTTAGGGGTTGTAGGTGTGCAACGTCATGGTCTAACCTTGATTTGACCTTACTGTAGTGACCTTTAAAATCTTGTCCGGGCTATATCTCGGAAACCGTAAGGTGTAGGAAGTTGATACTTAGTAGGGATATTGGTTAGGGGGTGTAGGTGTGCAACATCATGGTCTGACCTTGATTTGACCTTTGACCTTGCTGTAGTGACCTTGACCTATAAAATCTTGTCCGGGCTATATCTTGGAAACCGTAAGGTGTAGGAAGTTGATACTTGGTAGGAACATTGGTTAGGAGTTGTAGGTGTGTAACATCATGGCCTGACCTTGATTTGACCTTGATTTGACCTTGCTGTAGTGACCTTGACCTATAAAACCTTGTCCAGGCTATATCTCAGCAACTGTAAGGTGTAGGAAGTTGATACTTGGTAGGGACAATGGTTAGGGGGTGTAGATGTGCATTGTCATAGTGTGACCTTGATTTGACCTTTGACCCTTGCCGTAGTGACCTTGACCTATAAAATCTTTTCTGGGCTATATTTCGGAAACTGTAAGGTGTAGGAAGTTGATACTTGGTGAGGACATTGATTGGGGTGTAGTACGTGTGCAACGTCATGGTGTGACCTTGATTTGACCTTTGTACTTGCCGTAGTGAACTTGACCTAAAATACCTGGTCTGGGCTATATCTTGGAAACCATAAGAGGTGTAGGAAGTTGATACTTGTTAGGGACATTGGTTAGGGGGTGTAGGTGTGCTACGTCAGGTGACCTTGATTTGACCTTTGACCTTGCTGTAGCGACCTTGACCTATAAAATCTTGTCCAGATTATATCTCAGAGACTGTAAGGTGTAGGAAGTTTATACTTGGTAGGGAAATTGGTTGAGGGTTTTAGGTGTGCTACGTCA
This sequence comes from Sabellastarte sp. h YS-2021, assembly GCA_964017235.1. NCBI lineage: Eukaryota > Metazoa > Annelida > Polychaeta > Sabellida > Sabellidae > Sabellastarte > Sabellastarte sp. h YS-2021. Next base: position 111,215,860 of record OZ024928.1, read on the forward strand.
TGGTGTAACACTGATTGACCTTTGACCTTGCTGTATTGACCTTTAAAATCTTGTTGCACCTTTGGGTCTGTCTGTTGATGCAGATTAAGCACTGTTAAAGAATTATCCATTAAGAATTTCATTTTGCAAGTTCCCATTGTAACAGAGGTCCTCAGTGGCCTAGTGGTTAGCAAGTTTGGCATCTAATCATAGGCTGTCACCTCTGTGGGTTCGAGTCCCACAAGTGGCAATTCTGAGGACCTGTCCCAATATGACCCTGGCTGTTGAACGGGACGTAAAACCCGAACTTTGACTTTGACAGATGGAATTTCATCAAGTGAGCCACAGGCTTTTAACCAACACCACACATAAGCATTTTTGGTTTACTGATAAATGCTGTCATTTTATTATTGAATTGTCTTGTTTTAATACTTTATCTTTATATACATTTCTTTTCCTTAGATATTATATTCTCCACTTAAGCATTATTTGGACCTTAATATAACTTGCACTGCTCTGAAAGTATCTTGAACTTTGTACTGTTACACTACTTCTATATCTCATGGTGTTGAAAAACATTTCCCCAGGCTGTGGGGTACGGGCATCTCTGATGCTATTTTGTTTTTTATATGTAACTCCTCATTCTGCGAAAGTTTTGTTGCAGCAGGATAAGTATGAATGCGTTTTTTGGTGTTTTGGATTTTCGCCTCGGCTCAGGCTTGCATTGATCGGCTATATACATATATATATATCCTTTATTGCGTATTTTATTGCATTTTCAATATGTCTTCTCACCAAAGCAGTAAAGACAAACCTTGTGCTTTAAAATGTCATGATACCCACAATTTTTGTCCAACATGCAGGGAGGCTGGCAAGGGAGACGATTCCTGTGTCACTTTTATTTCACCCTGCAATATATGTGCTTCGTTTACTGAAGAACAAATGACAAAAATTACCCATAGGAAGAGATACGTTAAAAAGGAGAAATCTGACACAAATAAAGATGAGGAAATGGAGTTGTTGGGGGATCAGGAGGTTGAATCCTTTTCTGGCTCACATGCAGACCTTGAGAGTGCTGCAGACCATCTTTTCACCTCTCCTCCACATCCTCAGCCCCTTGATTTTGAGGCTTTGTCATCCAAAACTCCATCTAAATCTGTCCCACCAACTCCAGGTACTGGTTTACAGCAGAAAATAGAATCTAAACTTGAACAATCACTCGGGTCTCGTTTTGACATCCAATTGGAACAGAAAATGGGTATTTTCCAGGCTTCTATGCTCGAGGCATCCATCCAAAAGCCTTCTCAAGTGGAGGTGGATCAGATCTCCGCTTCGGCCTCTAAACCTGGCCCATCTAACAGTGTTCATCTGGACTCCTCTCCCCTGAGACCTCAACCTTCTCATTCTGTCAAGTCAATGGAGGTAGACTATGGTCCCTCTTTACCTCCACGTCTCGGGCCTGATCCTAGTCGTGTCAAGGACACCTCGGATCTTCATTTAGATGCAGTCAAGGAACACTCAAGGTTGCATTCGGCTAAAGACAAAAAGCATTCTCATTCTCACAAACAGCATGATATTGATCTGAGCTCTGCCTCGGACCAATACTCATATCAGACCGATGATCCTCGGCCTGTATCTAGACCCAAAAAGTATGCTGACAATCCAAACATAAATCCTGGTCCAGATATGTACCCTCTTCTTCAGAGGAGGATCAGTCCTCTGTAGCCAGGCATATGTCTCCAAAGCCTTCAAGACCAACCTCAATATGATCCAGACCCCTTCTTACTATAAGGAAGTAGCATTGTCTGATGTTCCCTCTCAATACGCAGAGGAGGTAGACACCTTCAGGTGCATCTTGAAATTCCCTGACCCCAGGGAATCTATGCCTAGGTCCTCCACTGCAATCATGGGTCTGGATGACGAGAAAGGTAGGCAGGAGCTCAGCCCAAGGGGCCCTTCCTCTATGCTGCCCCTCAACTCATCTATCCAAGACACCTTTGATAAGTTCGACCATGACATTCAGGCAGCAAATTTACCTGAGGGTAAATACATAAAAGCTCCTCCTTCCAATGCCAAGTGGTACAAGGTGGGACAGCCTTGTTGTGAAGACAAAATACAGGAATTAAATACAGATTTCAGAAAGATCTGTATTTCTCCTAAGCCCTCTGGGGCCCCTATGCGCAAGGTTCCCCTACCAATTCTTAAGGAATTGGAACACCAAGCGAGGCAAAACATTTCCACTCTCAACTATGCTGCTACCTTTGCCAAGACTTCCTCGTCTTGCAATGCCACTCTTGAGAAGTGCCAGTATAGCTTGAAGTCAATCTTTAAGAAGGTTAAGGCTCAGATTCGTAAAGGTGCCGACCCTGAGAAAGCAGCAAAATGTGGATATGACCAAGCCTGTGAATACTTAGACCTTTGGAACAAAACTGTTCTAATTCAACACAGGGCCTTGACATGCCTCAGCAGATCCTTAGCCCATATACTCCAGAGGGAGTTGTTTCCATTGGTAACACCGGCTTGCTTAGGCGTGAAGCCGAAATGACCCTCTTGCAACCTCATCTAGGGGAAACGAGACACCAAGAACTAAAGAATTCGTCCTTTTGACTGCCTTCCTTGTTCAAGTCTCAGCTAGTGAAGGAAGGTAAAGACTTTCTCCTTAAAAAAGGCACCTCAAAAGACTCCCAGGGTTTTGGACCCTATCAGAATAAACCCTTTCGTGGAAGAAAAGAGGCTCCTACAGGAAATGCCCCTATGGGGGCAATTCCTCACAAAGCAGTAACTGTTTTCCTCAGGAAGGGGGAAACCAAATTTCAGAGGCTCCAAGGGTCGTTTTCAACCCCACAACAGGGGACGAGGGCGTGGTAACCCCTCCCCTCCAATGACTCCTTCAAAGCCTCCCTCAGTCCACCAGTAGGCGGTCGCCTCCGTTCTTTCAGAAGAGACTGGCGAACAAATAAATGCTCATCAAACGTGTTAAACATTATCACCAATGGCTACGCACTGCCACTCCTCTCAAAACCAAACTTGGTCAGGTTCCCTCTGATCCAGTCAGAATGCAAGGCCCTTCAAAAAGACCAAGCCTTGGCCACTTGTATCCAGTCTCTTCTGTCAAAGAACGCAATAGAAAGGGTGGAAAATGTAAAATCTCTCGGGTTTTACAGTCGCCTGTTTCTAGTCCCCAAGCCTCACCGAAGGTGGAGACCAGTAATAGACTTAAGCAGGCTCAACACTTTTCTACATGTAGAAAAAATCAAAATGGAAACTCCAGAGTCCATCAGGACCTCCCTGATTCCAGGGGAATAGATATCGTTGATAGACCTGTCGGACGCTTACCTTCACATCCCCATCCACCCAAACTCAAGGAAATACCTAAGGTTTTGCTACAAGTCCCTGGTGTTCCAGTTCACCTCCCTCCCTTTCGGACTAGCCACAGCCCCCCAGGTATTTACAATGATTGTAAAAGAGGTGAAGCTAATGGCTCTCTGAAGGGGACTCAGACTTCACCAATACCTGGACGACTGGCTGATCAGGTCCCAGTCTCAGGAGGAAGCCCGTGTGAACACTCAGGCAGTAGTAGACCTAACCCAGTCCTTGGGGTGGATCATAAGTCAGGAGAAATCGGAACTAAAACCAACTCAGGTGTTTTCGTTCGTGGGCGACGAATACCATCTAGATACAGCCCTTGTAAAACCCACTCAAGAGAGATGGCTCAAACTTAAGGATTTGATCCTACAAATCAAGTCAAAACATGTTTTGACTGCAAGATGTTTGATGTCACTAATTGGGTTGCTTGCCTCAACGGAGAAAATGGTCCCGGAGGGATGCCTTCACATGAGGCCCTTTCAGTTTCACCTCAAGGAGCACTGGAGATTTCCTCAGTTGCTGGACAGCCTCCTTCCTTTGACAGAAACCATTTCTGCACACCTAGACTGGTGGCAGAATCCCTCAAACGTGATGAGAGGTGCAGACCTTCATCCCAAAGACCACAGCATCCAACTCTTTACAGACGCCTCAAATGAAGGTTTGGTCGCTCACTTAGATCAAAATTCTACCAAGAGTCTGTGGTCAGACGAGGGAAAAAGGCTGCACATAAATATTCTAGAATTGAAGGCGGTCTCACTGGCCTTTCGACACTTCAAAGACCAGTGTCAGAACTAAACAGTGCTAGTTGCAACAGACAACTCAACAGTGGTAGCCTACATAAACAAACAAGGAGGAACTCACTCAGTGGAGATGTGCGCTCTCCTGTGAAAGATCATGACATGGTGTCATCACTATCGCATAACATTGAAAGCCAAACACAGGGTGTCTGAATGTGAAGGCCGACCTTCTATCAAGGTCAAACCAAGTGCAGTCAACAGAATGGTCACTGCATCCACAGGTGTTCAAGCAGATCTGTCAAAAGTGGTTCACCCCTCATGTAGATCTATGTACCACTCGTCTGAACCACAAACTTCCACTGTACGTATCTCAAGTCCTAGACCAAAACGCTTGGGACATCTACACATAAACTGGACGGGTCTCACTGCCTATGCTTACCCTCCGACGGCTCTCCTTCATAGGGTGGTCCAAAAGATCAGGCAATGCCATTGCCTCATCATAGCAATAGCCCCAGGCTGGCCAGGGATGCCCTGGTTTTGGGACCTAGTGCAGCTCTCAACATAGATCCCTCTTCAGCTCCCTGTGTCAATAACTCTTCCCAAACAGTCCCACAATTATGTGTTCCACAGCAATCCTTAACATCTCAACCTCCATGCCTGGTGTCTAGGAGTGGACAGCTCCAAGAACAAGGCTTCTTTCTCTGTGGAGGTGGCAGGGAGAATTGCTGCCCCTCAGAGGTCATCAACAAGGACCATCTACAAGTCAAAGTGGGCCCTATTTGAGAAATGGTGCAGAGAAAATTCGGAAGATTTCTCCACTCCATCTGTGAAACAAATCTCAGATTTTTTCATGTACCTGTACCAAGATCTAAACAGGCACCCCTCGACCATTGATGGTTACAGGACGGCCATTGTTGACACTTAAGGCCCAGCGGGCCGACATATTGTACAAAACTCAGACCTTCACAGGTTACTCTCCAGTTTTCACAGGGATCATCCCAAAAGTTCCAGGAATCTTCCAAAATGGAACCTTTCTGTTGTTCTCAATGAGCTCACAAAAGCACCTTTTGAGCCTATGAGAGACACAGACCTCAAACATCTTACTCTCAAAACTGCTTTTTTGCTAGCTTTGGCCTCCGGCAAGCACCGCAGCGAAATCCATGCCCATTGTAGATAGACAATTCAAAGAAGACAGGACCTTGTGTCCCGTGCGGGCCCTGAGGTACTATTTGGATCGAACCAAAGACCTAAGAGGGTCTCTATCCCTCCATTTCATCTCCTTCAAGAAAGGACACACCTCAGACATCAGACCTGCTGCTCTTTCGTCTTGGTTGAAACAAACCATTCTACTTTGTTATAAACAAGCAGACCAACAAGCCCTGGGCTTATCCAAGTCAAAGCGCATGACATTAGGGCCTTCGCGGCCTCTAAGGCCTTTTACGGTGGAGTATGGGTGGACCAAATCATGCAAGCCTGTCACTGGAAAGCTCATGACTTTTACTAATTTTTAGCTAAAAGACCTTACTTGGTCAGATAGCGACAACAATTTGTATCTGGGGCCAGTGGTAGCGGCACAACAAGTCCTAGACCCTTCCCCTCAGACCAGTCATCATCGGGAAGAAAAGAGCGGGGGGCACATCCACTGCAACCAAGTCTTCAGGAGTCTAATCCCAGGGTATAGGTTTACCTCATCAGGGTGTTTGGGTAAGGACTTTATATTCTTTTAATTTTAGTATAGATTGCATAATGTATTAAGGACTTATTAAGGTTGTCATTAATCTCATTCTAGGGTGGCAATAAATTATGTTGAATCTCCAAGCCTAGGGCATAGATTTTCTATCATGGTAGCCCTGGGGGCTTTGCTCTGTCTAATGTGTGCATAGACCACACCTCTGTCCTATCAAAACACCCAAACAGTTTTAACACTGTCAGTCTTTCATTCAGGTTTTTGGCTTTTTACAGGCCCGGCCTCCGGGATTGGGGCACTGTATTATTATATGTACTTTATTACTTCAAAATCTAAGAAAAGCATAGACATATCTTCCAGTCTCAGCTGTAATCCCTCCACCGAGCGGTTGGATTCAGCATTCAGTCCCACATGGTAAGCTATTGTAGCGCAATAAAATTGAAAATTTTAATTACTTAAATGTAGTTTTTAAAAGCTACAAGCTTACCATGTGGGACTGAGAAGAGTCCAACCCTGCCTCCCCGCTGTATTACAGCGGAGGGCGTATGGTTCTAAGTTCCAATGAGAAGGGAGAAGACAAATGGGGTAGATCACGTGACGACAACCTGAGGCTATGGCCAGCGATAAATGTCTGTTTTTCTTAGACGTTGGCCAGGCCTGGCAGCCTCCCGAGAACAGCATTCGGTCCCACATGGTAAGCTTGTAGCTTATAAATTTAATTAATCAAATTTTTCAATTTAAAAGGGTTGTTCTAGTTCAGATTGTAACTTAAAAAGCGCTTCACCTATTCACACAAAATTTTGAAGTAGTTTTGCTATACAGGTGTCTAGGAATCATTACTTTTGGAAGTGATCCGATACAAAATTGCTGATTGCAAAAACACATTTATCTCAGATACAGTGCCTGCTGAGCAATTTTTATGAAGTTTTTACAGGGTTGCCACTTAGTTACTTACTGCCTGTTATGACTAGTGTCATGTAGGGCAGCAACAAAGGCTCTCAACTGGTAGTGGTTTTGTGCTATCCTTTCCACTGTTCCCCATGTGTGGCCCAAGCTTTTTTATCTCCCCTCCGACCATTCTTCGCCAAGTTATCTTGGGTCTTCCTCGTTTTCTGTTACCCTCTGGTGTCCAGTGGAGTACTGTTTTGGTGTGGGAAGCATTGTCTTTTCTGGTGACATGACCTATCCATTTCCATCTTCTTTTCATAAGTATTGTGGCCATATCCTGTTGGTTACAATCAGCCATAGGTCTTTGTTGCTTTTAGTTCTAGGCCAGAAGATACGTGCTATTCGCCTTAAACACTGTATGAAAAGTTGACAGTTTTTCAAGGTCTACTTCAGTCATTCTCCAGCACTCCGAGCTGTACGAAAGTGTTAACAATACACAACTCTGGTATAATTTGAGTTTGGTGCATTTGCTATACTGGCTGGACTTCCAGACATTTTTCAGTAATATGAAGGTATTTCTTGCTTTGGCAATCCTGTTTTTGATGTCAGCACATGCTCCTCCATCACTTACTATGCTTCCAAGGTAAGTAAATCTGTCTATTGTTGATAGATTCTTATCATAGACTTTTATTGGTGTGCTGTTTGTAATGTTTTAGGTCATAACCTCAGTTTTCATTTCAGTGATGTTTAGGCCGATGGTTTTGGCAATTTCAGAAAGGCATTTGCTCTTTTCCTGCATGTGTTTACGTGTATGTGATAATAGAGCAATTTCATCAGCACAGTCAAGGTCTTCCAGGAGAGTGTCTACTTTCCATTGTATTCCCCTCTTCTTAGCATTGGCTGTTCTCCTCATCACCCAGAATATGACCATATTAAAAAGGATAGCTGACATGACGCAACTCTGTCTGACACCGGTTTTCACTTGGAACATGATGTTACTGTATTGTATGCTGCATGTAAAGTTGTAAAAATTGATGTTAACTATTTTGAGTAGTATTCCATTTGATCTTAATATTTTCCACTGTGGATGCTGTCAAAGGCCTTCTGAAAATCCCCAAAGTTTATATACAACTGTCTTTGCCATTCTGTGCATTATTCTATTATGTTACGAAGCGCAAAAATTTGGTCAGTGCAGTCTCTGCCTTTCCTGAAACCTGCTTGCTCTTCTTCCTGTGGACATTCATCTATTGTTGTAGACATTCTGTTTATTATAATCTTGGCCAAGGTTTAATGGGTATTGATAGAAGTGTTATTCCTCACCAGTTGTTACAGTTGTTTAATGCACCTTTTTGGGGGAATCTTGATGGTACTTTTGGACCAGTCTTCAGGTATTATGTTGTTATTCCAAATGCACCGAAATAGAGGGTGTCAATTTGAAGCTGCAACGGCAGGGCCTTTCTTAAACAATTCTGTATTCAGATTGTTTAATCCAGGAGCTTTTCCATTTTTAAGGGATTTAATTGCTGTAAATATTTTGTCTACTATAGATCTTGCTGTAGCAATATCAAGGTCGTTGTCTGCTTATGGTATTTCTTGTATCCTGTTCGCTGACAGTTGCTGAAAGTTTTCCATCTTTGTCCTTAATTGGGACGTTCGTGTTGGCCCTGTACTTGCCACATACGAGTTTGGTCAATTTATAGAGCTGTCCTTGCTCTTTCTTCCATGCAGCAACATCAGCCTGTCTAACAATGTTCTCAATGTATGTTCTCTTATCTTTTCTTGCTAGTTTTTTAACATCTTTGTCAGCAGTTTTATATTGATCTTTGTATTTATTCTTCAGTCTTTCTGAATATGAGTTTAGTTCCTTAAGAATGATGTTGCGCCTTTTTACAATAGCTTCCCATGTGGCAGTTGCTAGCCACTTTTATATCAGCTGACTTGTCAGGCAGCCGACATTACGGCATGACTCTGCGGCGTCCGTGTCCACGTAAGCATCTGCGTGAACAACTTCTTCAAAACTACAAGGCCCAGAGACATGCTGTTTTTTTTTAAAGATACCTCCTCTATCGAGGATGAAAAATTGTTGAAGGCATACAAATCTGTCTGTTCGTCAGTTTGCTAGAGCTATTACAAGGGAGGTACCCCCACCAAAAGTGAAAATTTCAACACTTTATCACAATTTTCTCATTATGTCCACCCCACTGGGGGGTGGACATATTATTTTTGCTTTTTCCGCCGTCCGGCGTCCCACTTGGTTCCCAGACATTTTAGGCAACAGTTCTTATCCTATCTTTACCAAATTTGGCATGCAGGTTTATTGGGTTAATAGCTTGTATGGGATTGCTTTTGGTGATGATAGCTCTATAGCTAACTGAGTAATAGCTACTTTGCTACTTTTGAGTAGCTCTTTGGTTTCCAGACATTTTAAGGAATGCTATTAAGCCTAGCTTTCTGAAATTTGGTATGGAGGTTCATTGGGTTAATAGCTTGTATGGGATTGCTTTTGGGGGTAATTGCTTCATAGATGAGTGAGTAATTAGTTAAATAAATGAGTAATTGGCTATTTTAAATACTGAAAAAGGCAAATGTGCTTATATTTCCTAAACCGTGCGAGATAGAGCGATTTCGTCGAAATTTTCGACCCACAGGGTATCTAAGGAATGTACTCTTTGCAATTTTGAAAAAATTTTCCCCTCCCCAAAAATGGCGGCCATTTTGAATTTTCGAATTTTTGCCAAAAATGGCAGAACACAAATTTCCTTCTATCTCCTTAACCATGCGAGATAGAGCGATTTTTTCGAAATTTTCGACCCACAGGGTATCTAAGGAATGTAATCTTTACAATTTTCAAAAAATTTTCCCCTCCCCAAAAATGGCGGCCATTTTGAATTTTCGAATTTTTGCCAAAAATGGCAAAACACAAATTTGCTTCTATCTCCTTAACCGTGCGAGATAGAGCGATTTCGTCGAAATTTTCGACCCACAGGGTATCTAAGGAATGTACTCTTTACAATTTAAAAAAAATTTTCCCCTCCCCAAAAATGGCGGCCATTTTGAATTTTCGAATTTTTGCCAAAAATGGCAAAACAAGAATTTGCTTCTATCTCCTTAACCGTGCGAGATAGAGCAATTTTGTCAAAATTTTCAACCCACAGGGTATCTAAGGAATGTACTCTTGGCAATTTTCAAAAAAATTTCCTTTTCCCAAAAATGGCGGCCATTTTGAATTTTCAAATTTTTGCCAAAAATAGAAAAACAGGAATTTGCTTCTATCTTCTTAACCGTGCAAGATAGAGTGATTTCGTCAAAATTTTCGACCCAACCAATGCAAAAAGGCATGAAGCTGAAATAATTTACATCTACACTAACAAATATTTAAGCATCATTGATATATTTTACAAATGAAACAGGGTCTTGTAACACTAATGTACAATTTGGGCAAAAGGTTCATGGGTGGACATTACACATGATAATGTGTGTTCTTCTATGCTATCCTGTTTCTATTCGCACCTACTATCAACAGGGCGTCCTATTTCTAGTTGACTATTGCAGGGATTTCTTTCATATCTTGCATATATGTACTAGGCTACAAGTAGATTCCCTTGTGTGAGTATCAGGCCTTGATCTGTCTTACTTCTTTTTATGATTTTTTTCATGCACTAAGTCACTTATTTTTTCATTGACTATTGCAGGGATTTCTCTCATCTTGAATATATGTACTGGGCCACTAGTAGATTATCTTGTGTGGGTATTTGGGCCTGGATCTTTTAAAATTATTTTTTTATGAATTTTTAAAATAATTTTAATGCATTAAAATTCAGGAAATCAAGCATTAAATCACCTATAACTTGAAAAGTATTGCATTTAGAGCAGTTTGTTAAACTATGTTATTCAGCTACTTTTTCCATAGCTACAACATGGTGAGTAACTTGGGTGTCTATCCCAATAGCTAAGTGAGTAATGGCTACTTTCTGACTTTTCAGTATCTTCAATAATGAGTAAAATCACTTGTAATGCAAAAACTATTGCATTTAGAGAATTTTGTATAAATACGTTATTCTGCTACTTTTGGGTCAGCTATAACATAGTAAAATTGCAGACCTGTAGCTCATTATATACCCGAGTAATAGCTACTTTGAGGTTATCACTGTTGAGTAAATTGTTTGTAACTTGAAAACTATTGCATTTAAGGTATTTTCTTTAAATATGTCATTCACCTACTTTTGGGTCAGCTATAACATAGTAAAGTTGCAGACCTGTAGCTCATTGCATAGCTGAGCAATAGCTACTTTGAGGTTTTCTCTGTTGAGTAAATCAGTTTTAACTTGAAAATCATTGCATTTAGAGAATTTTGTTTGGCTGAGTAATAGCTATTCTCAGGTTCTCACTGATAAGTAAATCAGTTGTAACTTGAAAACTATTGCATTTAGAGTATTTGTTTAAATATGTTGTTCACCTACTTTTGGGTCAGCTATAACATAGTGAAATTGCAGACCTGTCAGTCATGGCATAGCTAAGCAGTAGCTACTTTGAGGTTTTCACTGTTGGGTAAATCAGTTGTAACTTGTAAACTATTGCATTTAGAGTATTTTCTTTAAATATATTATTCATCTACTTTTGAATTAGCTATAACACCGTAAATTGCAGACATGTAGCTCATGGCACAACTGAGTCATAGCTATTCTGAGGTTCCCACTGTTTAGTAAATCAGTTGTAACTTGAAAACTATTGCATTTAAAGTATTTTCGATAAATATGTTGTTCACCTACTTTTGGGTCAGCTATAACATAGTGCAATTGCAGACCTGTATGTCATGGCGTAGCTGAGTACTAGCTACTTTGAGGTTCTCACTGTTTAGTAAATATGTTGTTCACCTACTTTTGGGTCAGCTATAACATAATAAAATTGCAGATGTGTAGCACATTGCATAGCTGAGCAATAGCTACTTTCAGGTTCTCACTGTTGAGTAAATCAGTTGTACCATGAAAACTATTGCATTTACAGTATTTTGTTTAAATATGTTATTAACCTACTTTTGGGTCAGCTATAAAATAGTAAAATTGCAGACCTGTAGCTCCTTGCATAGCTGAGCAATAGCTACTTTCAGGTTCTCACTGTTGTCAGTTCTAACTTGAAAACTATTTAATTTCGAATATTTTGTTTAAATATGTTGTTCACCTACTTTTGGGTCAGCTGTAACGTGAAATTGTAGACCTGTAGCTCATTGCACAGTTGAACAATACCTACTTTTTTAGGTTTTTACTGTACAGTAAATCATTTGTAACTTGAAAACCATTGTATTTACAGTATTTCTTTAACTATGTTATTCACTTACTTTTGTGTGAGCTATTCCATATTAAAATGCAGCCCTTTAACTGATTGCATAGCTGAGCAAAAGCTATTATGAGATTGTCACTTTTGAGTAAATCAGATGTAACCTTGAAAACTAGTGCATTTACAGTATTTTCTTGATATGTTTAAATATAATATGTTTAAATATGTTTAACCTACTTTTTACACCTAAACAGTTACCTTGTTACTTCTGAATACCATTTGCAGGGCACAACTTTTGAGTCCTTTCTTCTGTCACTTTACTCTGAAACTCAAAACACACAGCTGACACAGAGCCTGTTCACGGGCACTGATTGCTTGTTTCTTGCTGTGTTGGTTCTATAACCCAGGCAGTTCTTACTGGTATCACTGTATACCTCTTTCACATTTTCCCACAGCTTGTTGACTTCTGTATTGACTTCTGTATTCTGTTTTTGACTTTCTGATCTTTCAATTTGTCTGTGTCAAAGTGCTTGTTTGATGTTAGCTTTTTGCATGTGCTCTGCAACTTCACCTTCAACTGGGCAATAACAAGATGGTGATCGCTGCCCATATCTGCACCTCCATGCACTGTAACATCTATCAGTGATCTCCATTTCCCGTTAACTAGGATGTGATCGATTTGGTTTCTATCTATCCCATTTGGAGAGTTCCAAGTTAGTTTGTGTATCAATGGATGTGGGAACAATGTGCCTCCTATTACAAGATCATTTAGTGCGCATATGTCGACTGGTCTTTCTCCATTGTTGTTTAAGCTTCCACAACCATGCTTCCCCATTATTCGTTCCACACAGATGTTTTCATTGCCGACTTTTGTGTTCAAGTCTCCCATGACAATTAGCATATCGTGACTGTGAGTAGAGATGATTTCTGATTGCAGTTGTTCATAGAAGGTGTCTTTGCTATTTTCATCACTGTCATTTGTTGGTGCATAACACTGTATGATTGTCATGTTGTTCTGACGACCTTTAAATCTTGCTGTTAATAGCCCGCTGTTAACTGGTTTTCGTTCCAGTAGTTTCTTTCCCATTCCCATCTTTAGAATTAGAACTACTCCTTCTGAGTGGTGGTTATCTTCACGACCAGAGTACAATACTGTTTCTTTATCATCTGTTGTTATTCGTCCAGGTCTGGTCCATCTGCTTTCACTTATTCCAAGTATGTGTAGATTGTATCTTTTCATTTCTGATGTTACCTGCGCTAATTTGCCTGTTTCGTACATGGTACGAACATTCCAGAATCCAATTCTGGTTTTACTTTTGGCGCTGAGGACTTCACTCATGCTGTTAGCTTCCTTTCGGCTTTCACTACCAGCAGTCATACTGTTAGTTTGCAGGCCTCTACACACAAATGTGGTTAAATCCTTTGTTGCTGTTTCCGTAACATAATTTTTTTTACAAGACAGGGTTGTTGGCCCTCTGCTAAATCCCCAACCTGGAGACCCAGGGAGTTTGTGGTCAAGGCCTCCTTCCTCTAGATTGGTTGCTGATCTGCAGCTGACAAGTCAAATCTACCCAGACTTTTACATCAGATTGGATCCTCTCCTAGATGAGTTGCCATTCAAGGCTATCAAGTCCCATCTCCCCGACTATTTGACCCATAACTGGGGACTAAGATTGCAGGCATCAGGGCATATCCACACGCCGGTGAGCCATGCATGCCGCGCATCTAGGAGTCTAGTCACCTCCGAGACCTTGTAATTTAGCCTGGGGCTGCAAGGTGCCCAGTTATCATCTACCCCCTCGAGGAGGTTCCCATATGTGGGTCACATAGGTCTTACTGTGGAGAGGCTATAATTGGAAGAGAAAAACTGACACATTCTGCTTTCTTTACTAGTACACTATCCAATGGTGAGGCTGGCATTTCAGCTTTCACACTATACGCATCACACAGTCATTTGGTAGACAGGGTTGCCAGTGGTCAGGGAAAAGTCAGGGAAATTCAAGGTCAGGGAATTTTGTTCTGGGTCAGGGAATTTAGGAATTTTGAAAATAGTCAGGGAAATTTGGGAAAATCCTTAGGAAGTCAGGGAAAATTGACTTTCTGGAGTCGCGTGTGTAAGGTTAAGTGAAGCCATGATGCCACAAAACGTTTGTGTATAGCAGTACAACAAAAATTGATGTGCAATGTTGATCAAGAAGATCCTACATTAATAGGCCTATGCAATTTGAACAATGCATGATGTGCACATTATGTAATTTTAATGCCCTTCAATTAAGCATTGACTATGGCAAACTTTTGTTACGAAAAATGGTGTCAATGGTGTATTGTTGAAGTTTTTGTGACATAGGTACGCCTTAAAAGTATTAATTACTTATATAACAGACAGCGCATTATTTTTTCTAACTGAACATGCTGAAGTAATATGTTTTACTACATGTCACAAGTTTGTGAAATCACAAATTTTTCAAATTACAAAGAATTTTTATTCATTTGACCTGGCAGACTGAGTGGGCTCAGTAAATAAATGGTATTCATTGTGCTATCCGGTGGATACTATGGATTTCGCTTCGTTATGCCGGCACCACCGCCGCCGCCGCAGTGTGTAGAGAGATTTCACCGTTACCACTCTAACGAAAAAAACATTATAGCTAGCCTTCTGAAATTTGCAGGATATATTCATAACCATAAAATCATGCCTGCAAATATTTTAGCCTCATTTTGAAAAACAAGATGGCTGCCACGGGTGTTTTTTGACTTTCAGCAAGGACTTTTGGTGGCCCTCTAGAGCAAAGGGTATTATAGGTAGAGATCTCAAATTCACAGGGTATGTTCCTCATTACAAAATCTTGACTGGGAATATTTTTGGCCTCATTTCGAAAAACAAGATGGCCGCCACAGGCGTTTCTTTGTCAGTCATAAAAATTGCTCTCCCTTATTATTGGTCCTAGAGGTTTGAGATGATAACCCAACCTATAGGAAATCATGGGCTGGGAATCTTTTGGTGTGGTCAGATTTGACCTTGGACCCCTCCTTCAAGGTCAAACGAGGATAGCCAAACTTAAAAGTGCTTATAACTCGCTTATTATTGGTCCTACAGGTTTGGGATGGTAAACCAACTTATAGGAAATCATGGGCTGGGAATCTTCTGATGTGGTTAGATTCGACCTTGGACCCCTCCTTCAAGGTCAAACGAGGAAAGCCAAACTTGAAAGTGCTTATAACTCGCTTATTATTGGTCGTACAGGTTTGGGATGGTAAATCAACCTATTGGAAATCATGGGCTGAGAATATTTTAGTGTGGTCAGATTTGATCTCGGGCGCCTCCTTCAAGGTCAAATGAGGATACCCAAACTTAAAAGTGCTTATAACTTGCTTATTATTGATTCTAGAAGTTTTGCAAAGTGAAGCCAACCTATAGGAAATCATGGGCTAGGAATCTTTTGATATGCTCAGATTTGACCTTGGGTCCCACCTTCAAGGTAAAATGAGGATACCCAAACTTAGAAGTGCTTATAGTGTTGGGCTTGCCCTTAGGACAACACAGATAAATATAAGACAACTTATCACGTGCATTAGCCTGTTTATTATCGTCCATTATCCCTTGCATACCACCCAAAACAGCCGAACATCGGCGCACACTAAAACACGTATCAACATCTCCCTATAACCAATTTTTTTTTTTTTTGCTCAAAGTTTCAATACACGTAGCAACGTCATTTCTGAAGAATTTGAAATTACATATAATTATTGAAAGACACTTACATTACATATTGAAATAAAGCATAACATCTTAAGTGAAAAAAAAAAATGAAACAAAAGTGTTTGTCAAATTATGCAGGTGTTATATAATGCATATGTTAAATTCAATGTACATTTTATGCATTGCATTTAAAACCTCAGTCAGTTGTCACACATGTGAGGGATCAAATATTGTTCTTGGTTTAACTGTGCGTCCTGACTTAGTAATATAATGGTTCACTTGATTACTAGATTCAGTGTTTATATTCACTTGCGCTGTAGTTGAGGTTTCACTGGGGGTGGAATCAAAAACTGATTCCAGGGCATTCGTGCCCCCTTTTGACCCGGCAGTGTTTGCAGGAACCAATGGGCTGTCACATTTCACTGGATCTGTCGGAGCACTATTCTTATCAATATTATCACTGTCGAGAGAGACGGGGTCCACATTGGGCCCCAGGGTATTCATACTCCCTTTTGGCCTATCATAATCAAAATACAAGTTTGAATGTTCACTTGAGTCACTCTTATGATTTGTATCTGCTTCACTGTGATTTCTTTCAACTTGTGGGGTAGCCAAGTGTAACGGTTTACGGTTGCGCCTTAGTTTGCTTGTAGCAGTTTCGATGGTATACGATTTTGGAGATGGCGATCCAGTGACCTTTCCAAAGTGCCATGTTCTACCTCTGTCCTGTGGAGAGGGTTTTGCATACACATAACTCCCCAATGGAATATCTGGAAGATCACCATGGATTTTTTTGTTGTAGCAAGCCTGTGCCTTTTGTCTTTTTGCTGAAATCTCGCTTTGCACTAATTTAGAAGTGCTGAATTTCAACAAATCTTTCATTATGGGGATTGTTGTGTGAGTGTGTCTATTCATGCACCGTTGCACTAGACTGAAGGTGTGTCCTTGATTTGGTGTATTTCTGTACATTAGTAATGCCAGTTGTAGATCTTCTGACTTTTTGATCATTGCCTTAATAATTTTAACAGATGTCTCTGCCTTGCCATTCCCTTTTGACCAGTAGGGAGATGATGTTATGTGCGAAATTCCCATCTGGGCACAGAATTTTTCAAAGTCTGAACTTATGAACTGAGGCCCATTGTCCGTTAGAAGGATTTCTGGAATTACATGCCTGCAGAACTGTATTCTGGTTTTTTCTGCAACAGTGGCTGATAAGGTATTCTCTAGAATATCTACTTCTATGAAATCTGAATAGTGATCTACAGTGACCAAATAATTTTTACCATCATGTGTACAAATGTCTTGACTAACATACTGCCATGGGTATTCTGGGATTGGATGAGACAACATCTGCTCTGAGCGGTTCTCTTTTGAATATTGTGCACATTTCTCACACTGGCTGCATAGCTCTCTTATGGCTGCTTGCATACCTGGCCAAAATAATATGTCTCTGCACATTCGTATGTTGCTATCTGCTCCAAGGTGTGATGCATGAATACGTTTAAGCATATGCTTCTGCATACTGGGAGGTATCAGGGCTTGTGAATCACGATAGATTATCCCGTCAAGAATGGACAGTTCATCCCGAAATGGCCAATATGGTGTCAGAGTTTGCTTAAGATCAGTTTTATTAGCTGGCCAGCCATATCGAATGGCACATGCTAGTTCACTAATGACCGGATCATGTCGCGTAGCGATGTGTAGCTCTGCTGTCGTTTTGGGAGTCAAATTGGGATTCTCAACTTCAACTGATTCCTCCACATTTATTCGGAAAATTTCGAATGCAGTTTGTTTTGAGGTATTAATGCTCGGCAATGGTGAGCGTGACAGGGTATCAGCCAGAACTAATGATGTACCTTTCTTATACACAACATTCAATGTGTATCTTTGAAGACACATAATTAGACGCTGCAGTCTTTTTCGTGCCTTAGCTAGTGGCTTTCTGAAAATTGTCTCTAGCGGCTGATGGTCACTATGAACAGTGATTGTTTTGCCATAAAGCCATAAGTCCCATTTCTCACAGGCAGCACAAATGGCCAAAGTTTCCTTCTCAATCTGGGCCCACATGACTTCATTCTGTCTCATCAAACAGGATGTGAATGCCACAGGTTTTAGTTTATTGTCTGCATCAGGTTGTAATAGGGCAGCACCAAGCCCATTTTCTGAAGCATCCACCTGCAGTACCACAGGCCTATTACTGTTGAAGAAAGCTAGGCAAGGAGCATTGACAGTTTTTTCGCATCATTGAACTACTTCTCATGAACTGATGACCACAGGAAAGTGTGGTCTTGTCTTGTCAGGTTGTGCTAAGGCTTTATAACTGATGCTAAATAATAATATAATAATAGTAGGATTTATATAGCGCAAAATTGATACAAATCCTCTAATGCGCTTGAGTCCAAGAAGGGAGAGTCCAGGGACAGGCATGGGTTGACATCTAAAAAGCGCCCGCCAGGGTATAACCAAGGTGGGGGGTATGCCATCCTAAACAAGTAGGTCTTTAGCTGGCTTCTGAAACCATCTATTGTTTGCTGAGATCTGACAGTCTGTGGCAGCTTGTTCTATTCGGCTGGTGCAGCTACTGCAAAGCCACACCTTCCTATGTGCTTATTAGGGCGGGTTGAGGAGATAGATAGCCTGTTGCCACGAGTGCGACTGCTCTATCTTATTAAAGCTGAAAGATACGGGGCTGTGAAAGATTAATAGCCTTGAATACCAAAACGTTGTACTTAAACAGGATGCGATGTTGAATTGGGAGCCAGTGGAGTTTTTTCAAAAAGGGTGTAACATGACTCATTTTGTCAAGTCTGAAGATGACGCGGCAAAGAGCATTCTGGACTCTCTGTAGTTTGGCTATGTTGGACTTGCTTACCCCATAGAGTGAAGAGTTACAGTAGTCTATACGACTACTGACCATAGCGTTTGCCACAAGTATTGCTGTCTCAACTCCAAGGAATTTGCGAATGCGTCGCAAATCACGAAGATGATAGTAACATGCTCTGCAAACCTTGGCAACATGATTGTCAAAGGAGTTGTCTGAGTCAAAAATAACACCCAGGTTTTTTACTTCCACCGACGGAGAGATATTGTTTTGGAGGAGTGGAACAGGAAAATTTGGTGCAAGTGACTCTCTGATGGCTTTTTGACCTATGATGATAAATTCGGTTTTTTCTGGGTTTAGTTTTAGTTTGACACCGTCCATCCATTCCTGTACAGACTTGAGACACTCGGTCAACTCTTCCATGCTAGAGTCAAAATTCCTGGAGTCAACTGCTAGGTAAATCTGGGTGTCATCGGCATATAGGTGATGAGTAACATTGAATTTTGAAATAACTTGACTGAGGGGACTAGTGTAGAGGGTGAAAAGGAGAGGACCCAGTACAGAGCCTTGGGGGACTCCGAAAGGGAGAATTACCGCCTCAGAGAAACTATCACCTATTTTAATTTTTTGATTACGGTTTGAAAGATACGATTTGATCCATGACAAAACAGTACCATCTAGACCAAACCAGTCATGCAAGATAAAGATGGGCAAAATGCATTCAAATAGTTTACCATTCCGATAAAGCGCTGTACTCCGTGTTTGTTCACAGGGCGTGGCATCTCCACAATGGCCTTAATCCGTGTGGGATCTGGTTCAACCCCAGCCTCTGATATTCTGAAACCCATAAAGTCTACCTTGGTCAGCTTAAATTGTATTTTTTCTGGGTTAAGTTTTAGCTTGCGTTCTTCAGCTCTCCTCATGAATGCAATAAGGTTTTTATCATGGTTCAATTCAGCCTCAGCTGGTGTATCACCTAATCCATAAATAACTATGTCATCTGCTATTCCAAGAGTCCCACTTAAACCATCTATAGCTTCATGAATGCGCCTTTGAAATTCCTCTACCCCTGATGACACACCATAAGGTAGTCTGTTCCACTTGTCCCCATGGTGTGTGCATTGTTGTAAGCTTTGTAGACTGGTCATCCAAACGCACTTGAGTAAAACCATCAAGAGCATCCATTATTGTAAATGTCTTGTGTTTTTTGGAACTGAAATGTGGGAGTATCTCTTGTAGTGTTGGAATCGTGTACTTTGGTACAATCAGGCCTTTATTTATTGTCTGACTTGGATCAAGGCATATTCTGGTCTTGATGTCTCCATTTGATTTTTTTGCGCTCAACTACCGTCATATTGGAGCACCACTCTGTTGGTTCATCAACCTTCGATAATTTTCCACATTTGACCATTTCATCAAGTTTAGCTTTTGTACGCTGTCTCTTAGCAACTGGTATTCTGTGAACTGGAGCATGGACTGCTGTTACGTTCTCAATCATGACAAAAGATACAGGAGTCCCGAGATCACCAAGTCCCTTAAAACTGTCCTTGTAGGTACTGAGAAGGACTTCTTTTGTGAGAGGTTCTGGAAGAAATTTCTTGTCATCTACGATATGCAGAGAGTCCTGGCTGTCATTGGTACATGCTTTCACCCGCAATGGGTCAAACTTGATAAGTCCCAGTTTTACTGAGTCTTTGAAACCTAAGAGAGCTGGCCTGTCCTCAATCTCACTATTCGCTACCACTTCAAAGTCTAACAAGTTATATGACATATTCGATTCACAAAGAAGTATTGTCTTACCTAATGGCTTTATTGACTTGCCAGAATATGTGCGAAGGATAGAATGGGATGGTTTTAAATCTTTAACACCTCCAAAAACATTGTACATTTTTTGGGGAAGGGTGTTACACGATGCAGCACTGTCAACCTGGAAACTGCAGTCCTGAAATTCACTCCCATCACTCGACAATGAAAGTGACACACACATTTTCCCAGATGTCTGCCCGTCAACAACATGAATGCAGTTTTTGCGGTCCAAAATGAAAGTATAGTCATGTGTAAGTTCATCATCTGAAGATGACGGTTGTTGCATAGCTGAACCTGAAGTACATTTGTTGGGATCAAATACACCATCCACAGCATTTATATTCTTTTGCCTTTGATTCTGCTTTGCCAGCCATTTCTGTTTAAAATACCCTTTCGGGCTGCGACACACGACACTGAAGTGGTTCTCTCCATAATAGTTTCTGCAATGAACTCCTGGCTTTCCTGCTGGGCATGTTCGTCGAGTATGACGTTCATACTGTCCACAATATTGACACTGATTAGATGCTCTGGTCGTTGGCGCACTTGGCTTTGGTGGACGTGAAGGATTTCTGGTTTTATAAGTGTTGTTCTCAAGTCTATTAACAGAATTTACTTGTTCTTCAGTGTGATGTGATTCAATTACCTGAGTGTTCAGTCGGTTGGCAGCTTCCCATGACTTTGCTTTAGTTACTACATCATCAAGGGTAAAAATAGTTCCATCATCCCATTTATGTCGCAGTAGTTCAGCTCGTAAATTATCATTATATACACCAGTAACAAACCTGTCTCGAATGAGCTCTTGTTGAGGGTCAGTCATTTTCTCATATTCACACTTTGAGCCATGATATTTGCAGCGGGCTTCAAAAATCAGAGATTGATTCCTGGGGTTTTTGCTTACATGTGTCCATAAATGTCATTCTCTGGGCCAAAATTAGATCTTGCCCTGAATAGTGTGATGTGAATTTCTTTTGCCATTGCCATGGCTGTTTAACCTCATCGTTGCTCATTTTCGGAACAAGGGAAGATTTGACCATTTTCCACACCTTGATAGGAAGTGCTAGGCGAAATGCACTGATTTCAGATTCATAGTGTTCTGGCTTCCAGTCGCTGTTGTCACTTGCATCTTTCGAGGTGTCTCTCCACCCTTGCAAGGTGCACCAGTCGTTAAACTTATCCAACCACAATTCAACAGATTCCCTTTGGTCATCACAACTGTCTAAGTCTAGTACAGGAGGCTTTCCTTTTGCCATTATTAAACAAATGTCTATGTCCAATAATTAATACAATTTAATAAGAGTACACCACTGCCACCATGTTGGGCTTGCCCTTACGACAACACAGATAAATATAAGACAACTTATCACGTGCATTAGCCTGTTTATTATCGTCCATCATCCCTTGCATACCACCCAAAACAGCCGAACATCAGTGCACACTAAAAACACGTATCAACAATAGCTCGCTTATTGTTGGTCCTAGAGGTTGGTAATGTGAAAACAACCTATAGGAAATCATGGGCTAAGAATCTTTTGATGTGGTCAGATTTGACCTTGGGCCCCTCCTTCAAGGTCAAACGACAATAGCCAAACTTAAAAGTGCTGATAACTTGCTTATTATTGGTCCTAGAGCTTTGTAATATGAAACCAACTTATAGGAGGTCATGGGCTGGGAATCATCTGATGTTTTCAGATTTGACCTTGGGCCCCTCCTTCAAGGTCAAACGATGGTTCACTGGCTTTGGTGAGTTGTCATTTTGATGGATACAAATTCGCATCGGTTCTCCGATGCGTAGGTCTAGTTTATTCAATATAATTGTTGTTTTCATGATTGTATCAGGGGGTTATTATCACTGTGTTGATCAGAAAAGGTTTTTACCCCACAGCCCTTAAGGGCTGTTGGGGTATTGTTTTCACCCATGGTGTCCGGATGTGCGGGCGGTCGGGCGGGTGGCGGGAAAAAGTTTGTCCGGGCTGTATCTCGGAAACCGTAAGGTGTAGGAAGTTGATACTAGGTAGGGACATTGGTTAGGGGCTGTAGGTGTGCAACGTCATGGTCTGACCTTGATTTGACCTTTGACCTTGCCAGAGTGACCTTGACCTATAAAATCTTGTCCGGGCTATATCTTGGAAACTGTGAGGTGTAGGAAGTTGATACGTACTAGGGATATTGGTTAGGGGGTGTAGGTGTGCAACGTCATGGTCTGACCTTGATTTGACCTTGCCGTAGTGACCTTGACCTATAAAATCTTTTCTGGGCTATATCTCGGAAACTGTAAGGTGTAGGAAGTTGATACTTGGTAGGGACATTGGTTAGGGGTTATAGGTGTGCATTATCATGGTGTGACCTTAATTTGACCTTTGACCTTGCCATAGTGACCTTGACCTTTAAAATCTTGTTGCACCTTTGGGTCTGTCTTTTGATGTAGATTAAGCACTGTTAAAGTCATATTAGAATTTATTAAGAATTTTACTTTTATAACTTCCCATTGTAAGAGATGGAATTTCATCTGGTGAGCCACAGATTTGGCTCCAACACCACACATAAGCATTCATTGAACGTATTACCATTTCTGTATGCATGGTAATATTCAAAACATCTAAACCATAATTCGGCCATGCAGATGTAGATAAAGAGTGTTGTAATTTTAGTTTACTGATTAATGCTGTCATCTTGTTATTGAATTATCTTGTTTTAATACTTCATCTTTACATGCATTATCTTTCTTTTAGACATTATTTTCTCCATTTAAACATTGTTTGGACCTTTAGAGAACTGACAGTGCTCTGAAAATATCCTGAACTTTGTACTGATACAGTACTTCCATATCTCATGGTGTTAAAAATATTTGCCTAGGCTGTGGGGTACGGGCATCTCTGATGCTATTTTTAAAACATTGATTTATGCAACAGTTATCATCAATCATTTCACCGCGATGGTCAGGGTAAATGAAGTTGTCAGTCAGGGAATAGTCAGGGATATTTTTAAGCAACCACAAGTGAAAACCCTGATTTTAAACCCTTGGGTATGTGCAGAGTCATCTGGCACTTTTTGCCAAAAAATTGTTTTCCCGCCATTTTTGACGGCCATCTTGAGATTCTGCTTAAAACACAAAAATGCATTTTTCTTGGGAATGGTGCGACATAGAACAATTTCAACAAAATATTTGACCCCCCAGGGTATATGCAGGGTCATCAGGCACTCTATCAAGAAAACATATTCCCGCCATTTTTGCAGGCAGGTGAATTTATGCAGAAATGGAAAAACACATTAAAGAGAGAAAGATAGTCATTTCGGCAAAGTCATAAATGCTCATTGGGACACTTTGTTTTTGCTGTGCAAAAAAAAAAAAAAAAAAAGACAATTTATTTTTCTCTTGTGAAGCAATACTCTAGTTCATTACCTTACTTTAAAGCCCAAAGTTGAGGGGTCAAAGAGCATTTAGGAACCTTCATTCCTCTGTCAATTGTGATGCTACAATAAACAAACTAATGTTGGATGGCAAGTGCATTGTAATGTACACTTATCTCAGATAATTAACAACTGCCATGTACAGAAGGACTTATGTGGGAATCTGCTGTTGAAAATTTAAATAAAGTGTGTGTACTTTAAAACAGTAAAAAAACTGCATCAAGTGACAAAATTCCTTGAGAACTTATGCCCTTTTAGTCTGGAAGGAAGAATTTATCACTGCTGTCAAAGGTGATATGTTATATCCCAGTAAGCTGTGGTGTTTGTTGATATTTGTATATGAAGACTTCAAATGTATGATCTTTGTAATTTGAGGAGATTTTCGTCCCGGGTCGAAAACTTTCCCCTTTTAGGGCTGTCAGGGTATTGTTTTTGCCCATGGTGTCTGGATGGGCGTTCGGGTGGGTGGCAGGAAAAGTTTGTCCAGGCTGTATCTCAGAAACTGGAAGGTGTAGGAAGTTGATACTCGGTAGGGACATTGGTTGGGGGTGTGGGCGTGCAACGTCATGGTGTTACCTTGATTTGACCTTTTAACGTTGCCGGATTGACCTTGAGTTTAAAAATCTTGATCTGGGCTGTATCTCTCCAAAATCATAATGTGTAGCAAGTTGATATTTGCTAAAGACATTGATTGGTCATGAGGTGTAGGTGTGCAACGTCATGGCGTGACCTTGATTTGACCTTTGACCTTGCTTTTGTGACCTTGACCATTAAAGTATTGTCCGGATTATATCTCGGAAACTGTAAGATGTAGGAACTTGATACTTGGTAGGGACATTGGTTCGGGAGTGTAGGTGTGCAACATCATGGTGTGGCCTTGGTTTGACCTTTGACGTTGCCATAGTGACCTTGACCTTACTATCAGGAAAATATATTGTAAATAGGGAACACATCTTAAACATATCGTAAACTATACCCTGGATTGTGCATTTTTACCACACAGCCCTTAAGGACTGTCACATTATTATTTTCACCCACGGTGTCCGGATGGGCAGGCGGGGGCAAGAAAAAGTTTATCCGAGCTGTATCTCAGAAACCGTAAGGTGTAGGAAGTTGATACTTGGTAGGGACATTGGTTGGGGGGTGTAGGTGTGCAATGTTATGGTGTGACATTGATTTGACCTTTGACATTGCTGTACTGACCTTGACCTCTAAAATCTTGTCTGGGCTATATCTCGGAAACCGTAAGGTGTAGGAAGTTGATACTTGGTAGGGACTTTAGTTAGGGGTTGTAGGTGTACGTCATGGTGTGACCTTGATTTGACCTTCACCCTCACGTAGTTATCTTGACCTATAAAATTTTGTCTGGGCTATATCTTGGAAGCAGTAAGGTGTAGAAAGTTGTTACTTGGTAGGGAGATGGGTTGGCGGAAGTAGGTGTGTAATGTCTTTATGTAACCTTGATTTGACCTTTGACCTTGCCGTAGTGACCTTGACCTATAAAATCTTGTCTCTATATCTCGAGCACTGTAAGGTGTAGGAAGTTGATACTTGGTAGGGACATTGGTTGCGGCTTTCTCTTTTGACAAAGATATATGGATTGCTGCAACTGATTATCAGATATACATTTACACAATTGTGCTATTTTCATTGACATCTATTTTCCTATAAATAAATTTTACAGTGTCATAAATTTTAGTTTACTGATTAATGCTGTCATCTTACTGTTGAATTGTCTTGTTTTAATACTACGTCTTTACATACATCTTCTTTCTGCTAAACATTATTTTTTCTCTTAAACATTATTTGGACCTTTATATAACTGACACTGCCATTGTGGCCTATTGGGTAACACACTTGTCTAGGAACTCAGAGGATGTGGGTTCAAACCCAGGTACAGGCAGATACATAGTCGCTCGGATGACCACTTAAAATGGCGGTCCTCTGTCATTGGATCCTATCCCCAGTGGCAGGCTAAAGAACCTCAAGGATGTTGATAAATGGTGATCCTTGAGCCTCTATCTTCCAGTTAGGGGAATGTCAGGTACTTGCGAGTTGAGGCTGTACGTGTGCAGTCGGATGGGTTAAATAGCACTTTGAGTCCTGTAGTATATGGAGATATTGCGCTGAGTATAAATACACAATACAACAGTACAATACTGCTCTGAAAGTATCCCAATCTTTGTACTGTTTAACACTTGTATATCTCCTGCTGTTGAAAACTATTTCCCCAGGCTGTGGGGTGCGGGCATCTCTGATGCTATTTTTTTATTACTTCAAATTGTAACCCTATCATAAAACACATTCACAGAAATGGAACAGGCCCCTTAAATATATTTTATCATTGCTCTCACAAGCAATATTGGAGCTGTTCTGTATTGACAGAGGTATGCACTCTCCAAGTGCTCTTGCTATAAGATTCAATGTTTGTGTACACGTGATTTTTATCAGATCATTACTGGACAGAAAAGCATGATTTTATTAACCTTTGAGAGGGTAAATCTTTGCAGATCACTCTGTTTCCTCTTGTCAACAATTTTTGTACAATCATTTAATTGTACTTCATCATGTTTAAAAAATATGTGATACATCAGAGCTTTTCATTATTTTAAAAAACAAAGTGGAAAGAATGGAAAAATGAGTTATATCACTCCCATAAAAGTATCAGGATGAAGTTTTATCAATCTATATTTGATTGAATTGACAAGTTCATTCTTTAACTTGCTGGTACCTAATAAACAAACAGAACTTGTTGACAGCATGTCTCGCGGAAAAAAAAACTTTCTTAGACAAAAAAGATAATGAAATGCATATTTGATAAGGTCTTCACTGATATTTCAAGCCATCATAAAACAAGGTGACAACTGACAATTGATTGTGTTTGTAGACATATTGACATTATATTTTTTATCAGTCGATTAATATTCTCAAGCCCTTTCCATAAAAGAAACCTGTGTTCTTAAATTACTTTGATGAGGTATGTTCAGCATATTCATTGTTCTCTTCTGGTCTTTAAGCATATACATTTTAGGGAATACATGGTGTATAATTTTTCTTTCAGGTAAGAAAAATTTAGACAGTTTAAAAGTTTTTGCTGTTTAACTGAAACTGCTAGAAAAATTTAGTGGTTGTACCTTTCATGTGTATTTTATTACCCAAATAACATCAATGGATTAACTATGTTACTGACAGAAAAGGGGGACGCAGTTAAATATGGCTGCTGTACAGGTACTATATTGCATTTTTCATAAGATATTAAGATTTTTTTCATGTCTGTTGATTTAAACTTTTTGTATTTTTCCTGTTTGAGGTTGCATATTGAGGTTTTAGATTTGACATGGGAATTAGTTCTCTGGTTTCATTTATACTTCAGCGGAATAAACATTGTCACAGTAATTTTAAATTATGTAATTGAGCATATCAGCGAATAAACTGAATATGACAGTGATGAAATCTGATGCAGGGATTGAAATTCAATAATTATTTCATTATTGATACAAAATCATAATTGACTTTGCAGAAGGATTGATAATAGAATATTGCTCCTCGCCATAAGACATACAAGAACTAGAAATGTCTTTTATTTTTTAAAAAGTTAATGTAAATATATGAAGTAATGCAAAGAAATATTCAGACAAGATTGATAATAAAGCTATTCAGTGTCATAAACTATAAAAAGTAAGTTTTCCAATGTATGAAATTCACACTATGAATATTGATATTTAAAGTATGAAGAAAATTTAAAATGCATGAACATATTTCAAAAACTGTTTTGTGAGCTATACTGAAATTGCCACTTTGATATCAATATTGAAATTTTGGAAGCTATGTTGATTGAAAATTGAAATATTAAAATATGATTCCTTTCCTAAAAGAATGTTTTACAAGTGAAAATGGTAGCCTGTGATTTAATGCATGCAACACAGTTTTCTGCTAAATGTGAAATTATCAGTATTTTGATGTTTCTGAAGTCAATTTACAATTTGAAACAACAAACAAACATCAATTTTTGGCTTCAGATGTAAAAATCTGTGGGAAATGAAAATTGCTGACTGCTTTTCTGAAGGTCAGTTGAATATTTTCTCAAGACAAGAGGAATTTGCAGTTTATTATTTCAAAAAGCTGTTGCCAGTGTACTGAACATGATTTGATAATACATGTCAGCAGTTTGTAAACAAAATTTGAAGGAAAATATAAGAGAGTAATATATGTACAAATGTCACAAGTTTAGACATATAATTCCACATGTAATACGATACCATGTTATTATACTGTCAAACATTTGACTCTTATTGCAGCATTTGAATTTAAGCCAGCAGAAATCAAAACAAGAACACATTTGTTTGAATGGGATTAGGATCAATTGTGTAATACCAGTATGTGTAAATGTCTGTCCTGGAACGTTCTGTTTGTCGAAAAATATTGGGGTTTGCTTTATTTCCTGATCATTACCTTTATGTTTGGGTGTCAGTCTAGTCAAAGAACCACTTACCACTGTCCTTTCAATCGCTGTTTGTCTTTACTGGCTGTATGTCACTGTTCCTTCATGTGTCTTTCTTCTTTCAAGTTAATGTTACATTAATATGTAACAGTTTTATGTCAGCACAGAATCGTAACTTTTTAAATTTTGCTTGGAAATACTAAATTGTAATGGATAATAGCAGCAATGTGCCAGTGATACTTGGTATGTATTTCGACATATTAGTAGTTTATCTTTGAAGCCTTTATATTTAATTCAAGTTTTGATTATTACGTTGCCTTATTAAACAATGTCTGATTTTGCCACAGTTAATTTTGCCACAGTTTGTATTTTTTTCATTTTGTATAGGTAATTATAGTTTTGTCACAGTCTTACTTTTTCCATTTTTTTCGTGAAGTAATACTTTATGCAGACCATTTTCACTCATAATTTTCTTCAGGGGATTGTTGAAACATGTCCATTAAATCATCATTCCAAAAACCATTATCTTTCATAATATTATAACGATTCAAACAGGCTTTCACTGTGAATGTGAATAAAAATTTTCTTCTTTGAAGGGGAAAGATTTTGTTCTGGAACGAAAATCCCATTAAATTTCACTTTGGTGCATTTATAGGTCCTGTTTGTTTTTGCATCACCTTTGACAGAGGGATGGGATGGATGATTTTAACTTTTCTTTGACCTCTCCACTCATGGCTTTAACCATTGCCAGAGGTACTTGTAATATGTAGCCTTGTGTACGGCTCCAGTAGTGTGAACCAAATGCAAATGGTTTTTATTCATTTAGCACTCCTACATGTTAGGAGATATTAATGTTATCGTAATTACAAAAGAAAACTTGAGCCTTGAGCAATGCTGTATGATATGAACAGATACAGGTATGTTATTTATGTGTTACTGTCTTTACATGGACATCCAACTAACAGAATTCTACACATAAATTGAGACAAATTAGTAACAAAAAAATCAAAATTTTGGTTGAATTTTAGAGCATTCGGATGAAAACATGACATGCATTGGCTCTAAACAAGTTAAAGTGGTAGCTACCAGTTTTATCTGCCTCTGTTGTTTAAAGGTGTGTTGTGTGCATAATGATAAACTCTACTAGATACATCTCCACTGATTTCGAACATATTCTTGAATTGATCCATTCCTTTACAATCTCATTATGCTCACATTAAAATATTCATAACAAATATATGCAAAAGGGAAAAAGAATTTCTTTGTTATGACAATGCATATTTGTGTTAGGTAATTCATGTATTTGCTCAGGATGATCAACTGATGTCAGTAGATTCAGTAGAAAAAAATTGCATATTATGTGGATTGTGTAAATATTAGAACATTGGTTGGCAATGAAATAGCTTGAGAATCAAGAGGCATATCAATAACTCTCATTTCTCTGCAGGGGACTTTGGTGAGACTGAGACTGTTTTATTAGCTCATGGGTCACCAATATCATGTGCAAATTTTTGAAGATTGGTTATGACTATGCAAATAAAACTTTAGGAATGAAAGTAAGAATTATAACCTTTCTGGGGAAGTCATTTTTTTAGAGACATTTTGCACTTGGGTAAAACACAGTAAGAAACGTGTCAAAATTTAAGTTTTACTTTTTTCTGCCATCACATTATTAGTGCTGTATTAAATTATTCCAATGTACAGATAAACCCCATTATCTTCTGCTTAAAGAATTCCAGAAAATGATTAAGTTTAATGGAAGATTCCCTGTAAGAACCAATTATTTACTTCAGCTTCAAATGAAATTCTACTACATGCCAAACTATAACACCTGTTTCACATACATTATTTCTATTCAAGGTTTGAGATTTGATGGCAGTAAGAAAGTAAGGTAAGTAATGAATGTGAAATACACCACAGTATATGTTAAATATGCCGCTGTGTCAACTCCCCAAAAACTGAGTAATAGAATACAGTTACAACATATTAAATTAATTGTTTTACATTTTTACACAACAATTAAAAAACTTGACAGCGGCACTTGGAGAACACATGCCTCCACCAAGGTATTCATGATGTGTTTTTAAATGGCTCAACAATAAGTAAATGGGAATATCCAGATCTTTGATATTTTTCTTGCATCCAGATCACTCTCAAAATTTAATATGATGTAAGCTGGACCAAGACCCATCTTATTTTTTTCATGAAGATTTAACCAGTAGTATTAGTATAATCCTGCTAAAACAGACAGACAGACAAACTAAAGGTAATAAATTAAATACCTCCTTGGTGGAGGTAATAAGAACTTGCTATAATTAATCAATTTTGATACGTCCTCACATCTCCAAGGTTAATTATCCATGCTTTTCCAGCAACTGTATTGTTTTCAAACAGTGATATTATTTTATGTCCTTTAGTATGCTGGTATAGAGATTAAGCATTGTAAAGTTATGAGTAGATAGAAATTAATAGTTATCAATGAAAGCTGGTGGAATTTCCAGTTTTGGACAATCTTCAGTGTATGACAGGCTATCCCTGTCCACATAATTCAGTCATTATCACCTCTGCCAAGGAGGTTATGTAATTGGGGGTGTGTGTCTGTTTGCAAAATAAATTGAAAAGTTGTGGACGGATTTGGATGAAATTTTCAGGAAATGTCGGCAATGGGATGAGGAGTAAATGGTTATATTTTGGTGGTGATCTGGATCTTGTCTGGATCCAGGGATTTTTTTAACAGATTTTTTTATCATTGCACTCAAAAGAATATTGAATGTGTTGGGCCTCAGTGAAGGTCTGTGCTCTCAGAATACTCTTGTTTATCATTATTCTCCTGCCATTTGTGATACATATCTGGTTGACATGTATATTTACAATAGACATAAAAATCCAGTAATTGATACCAACTTGATATTTTTTGTGTGAAGATTCACAGAAACCTATAGAAAGGCTGGCTCATAACATTTAAAATGAAGTGATATCAGAATGTTTTAATAACCCAATTGCCTCTTGTAAATCGTATTTCTTGATATTTTTGTGTAAAACAGAATTGGCTATGCAATTTTGTGTGGTTTTTGGTTGCTCTTTACTTTGCATTGATAATATATTCATTACATTTCTATTTCCTTTATATGCTATACGCTAATGATACCTTTTGATTCCTACAAAAGTTGAAGAATTCTTCAAAACAGAAATGGTTCTGTATCAGCTTGTATTGTTGGTGTATACAGACAGGTTTATCATGTGAGTTCTAAATTAATTATCACACCATGTCATATACAAATCATACAGGTCTTTCATTTGTATGCTTGCTGAATTGTCAGCTGGAATTATGGACAAAGGTTTGGTAAGAAAGAATTTTGTTCAATAAAAGTGAAAACCTCTGTAAAATTACCACTAATTTTTGCACATAGAAATCATTGCCGTCATTATTATTTAAGCTGGCAGGACTATATCAAGAGTGACAAGTCTTCATCGAGCAAATCTCCAGTTTAAGTCAGTCTTAAGCCTGAATATTTAAAATCTGGATAATTAGGACCTGTTAAGTTCAGTCAATTTTCTATATAGGGGTATATGCCTAAAAGTTCTTATATTTTTTAATTAAATTTCTTTTCATCAACTGTGACATTAATATGTGTGATTCCAGATCAAGTTTTTCAATATAAACTGCTATTTTTAAGATATTAACCCTTTTGAATGCGACAGTTTGGGGATTAATCAAGCTTTCATTCCTTGTGTTCAGCCCATTTATAGAAGAACAAATGTCCTTTCTGTTCAGTGGAAATTATGTGAGCTCTTTTTTGTACCTTCATAAAGAAATCTTATGTCCTGCTGAATTAAGGCCTGGGATCAGTTTTTACTTTTTCTCTCATATTAAGAGGAATGCATATCTGACTTCTGATTGAAAATTTGGTTTCTTAGTTCTTTTACACACCAAATAAAGCTGTCAATAGTTCAATATACATCAAGACTTGGAATAACAAGAGGTATGTTTGCCAGTTTATGCAAATACAGAAAGTGTGTGGTTTGAACAAAGTGCATTGGATTTAAATATGTTAAAAGTATAGAGTTATTCAAATTTCACAATTATGTGAATTCTATCGATTCCAATAGGTACTGTTTTTTTTATTAAAGTATTGTCTCATTTCTACATGTTATTGTTAGAGTTATATTTGTCATGTATTTAGCAATATGTCATCAAGGATGTCTCAATTGCCACAACCAGAAAGTTATGTTTTGGGGTGTGTTTGTCTTAATTTGTGAATACTCCAAAAGATAATGAACAGATCTTAGTGAAATTTTTTTTATGTCGGAAAGGCTTGACCAAATAGATAAAGTGAATAAATTTGGGGATTTGGGAAAGATCTGGATTATATTCTTGATGCAAAAACACCCAGAATTCTCAGAAATGCCCCACCCCCACCCCCCGGTGGGGGTCTGCACTCTATGAGTACTTTCTATTTGGTAAATTAGTTAAATCTTATGGGACCAAAATACTCATCTGGAGCTTTTACTGTAGTTGTGCAGCATGTGCTATTTTTGTAAATTGTATAAATATACTAATAATCATTTTTAATTTATGTGGTAATTCATCCTCCAAATAATCGAGAAAATGGAATTAATCTATCTTTTTTGTTTCACATTATTTACTTCTTAACCCTGCAATAAATATCAAAAGTTCTGAAAATTGTTCACTCATTCTGCCTGACTATGTGTTTAAATTTATGTCAAACGAAAAGGGTAATATGTGAGCCATAAATTTGTCTCTTTTTAAAGGAAATTTGACAAAACAGAGAATATCATTAGAAGCAAGGTTGGGATAGAGTATTTTAAAAACTACTGTAATAACAATAACAAGACTTTAGTTGAGCCTGATATATTAACCTGTTGGTGTTAAATTCTCTAAAGTTATGAAAACATTGTATGTATACATAGAGGGCCTTGTGGCAGAGCATGTGTGTTTGAATCTACCTGAAAAGCAAAGAAATAATGTCTGTATAATAAAGTCCTCACATATGTATGACTGGTTATTTGATGATAATCAATTATGGCAGCCAGTTGTACTTACAAAAAGAGGTAATGTGTGCCCATGTTAAATATAGGACATTTAGAAAACTGAAATGCCAGAATGTAGCATGGAATTTTTTCAATGGTGTTTGAAACACATATTAAAGACCTATTTGATGTATGGTTGTATGTGTATAGTTTTTGTTAATTTTAGTGTTGTAAAAGATCAAGGTGATTAAGAAGCTATGCTAGATTCTCCTGCTGTTTGTTTTTTGGTGTTTGGTATGTGACCCAAAAGCTTTAGGAAATGACTGGCAATGAAACTTTTGATGGGGTCAAGTATGAGCTATGGCCTTCTCTCCCAGGCCTACCATTGTTAATGGCTGCACAGCTTTTATGGGATCACATTTGTTCTTTGACCCCTTGCAAAAGGTCAAATGACTTATTTTTATTTCTCTTATAGTTACAGAGGTTTTGAATATTAACACAATATTAGTGCTTAATACTGCACCCAGTCACTTGATATTTAAATAAAGCTTCCACAGACAAAGGGTTTGGTACATCTCCATTGAAATAAAAGGTGCTAGCCGAGAAATTCTTAATTGTGTTGACAAACTGCATCGAGTCTCAGTGTCTGGTTTCTGGTCAGTCTATTATGTTTTAATCAGTGCTTACTCATCCATTATTTATCAATGAGGAACTCTGAGAGTTTTTTTTTAATTTTCTCAGTTTTCTCAAGAATTCTTGCTCAAGTAGAAGCATATTTAGCTTCCTCAAAATTCAAATCAACATTATTTAGATGTGTTCTTTCAGTGAATTTTGCAGATGTACAAAATATTTCAAAAGTAACTGAATATAAATACACAATACAATACAATATTTTAGGGACAAGCAAAGTAAAAAATGTGAAAATAGAATGTTATTGATCATATTTTGTGTCAAAAACCCCATTGGATACAGTAAAGGTTCACTGAGATTTGTTTTATTAACCCCAACCATAAAGGCTTGGGTTATAGTTGACACCTGTGCCGTCTTGGCTTTGGTGGGGGGCATTAAGGTTGTGCGTAATTCACAGCCTAAACCCACACACAGATTTTCACAAAATTTTCAGGATATGTTTACCCCAAGAGGATCTAGAGCTGATTAGGTTTTGAAGGGTATCTGATAATAACTGTTGCCATGGCAAAACTTTTTAGATTTTCGGGTCTTAAAGTTCGTAGGTGTTCCACAGGCTAAACATGTGCATGGATTTTAACTGAATTTCCAGGATATGTTTACATCAAGAGGATTTAGAGCTGAATAGATTTTTCGGGGGATCTGGCAACAGCTGTTGACATAGCAACATTTTATATATTTCTTAAAGTTCTTAATTTAAAAAGGTGCACTTTTAAACTAATATTCCTGCAGTTGCATTTTTATTTCCCACTTGTCAAAGGATACCTCATTTATTTATGAAGATATTGTCACCAGTTTGGCAGAGAATGATTATAGCTATGAAAAAATGTCTGTAAAAAAAGTTGTTCTCATTTTAAAAACGAAATAGCCACCATAGCCAATTGTTCGAAAATCATTATTATGTTTTAAACCCTAAAATATTGGAGCTGGCTTTATCAGATTTGTGCAAATGTATATGGCTAAGAAAGCTTGCCTGAGAGTAATTTTGGCCTTGTTTTGAAAATAAAATGGCTGCCATGTCACATCTTAATGTCAAATAGGGGGTGTCATCATATCCCTAATATCTCCTTTATCATTTGTCCCAGGGCTTCGGAATGAGAAAACAACTTATAGGAAATCATGACCTGTAAATCTTAAGCAAGTGCCCGATTTGACCCTTGACCCAAGCTTTAAGGTCAAGTGGAGGCATCATACAAAAAGGCCTTAATCTCCCTTATTATTGCTCCTATGGCTTGAAAATGTGAAACTAACCTATGGGAAGTCATGGCCTGCAGATCTTTAGCAAATGCCGAATTTGGCCTTTGACCACTGCTTCAAGGTAAGTTTGGGTCATCATACTAAAAAGCTCTTATATTTTTCTTATTATAGGTTCTAGGGCTTCCAAATATGAAAACTTCTTATAGGAAATCATGGCCCACGTATCTTTTTCAAGTGTCAAATTTGACCTTTGACTCCTGCTTGAAGGTCAAGTAGGGTCATTATATTCAAAAGGCCTTATATCTCCCTCATAATTGGTACTAGGGCTTCAAAATATGAAAACAGTTTGTAAGAAATCATGGCCTGTGAATCTTTTGCAAGTGTCAAATTTGACCTTTGACTCCTGCTTCAAGGTCAAGTGGGGTAATCACACTAAAATGGCCAAATATCTCTTATATATTGGTCCTTGGGCTTGGAACTCACATTATGAATGAATAAAATATGTATTTTTTGACCCCTTCTTCAACTGCACGAATGTTCTTTTTCTGACATCTCGTGGGTTCTGTATACTTCTTACAACTGAAGTTGTTCTTAGATTTTCCTAAATCTCAATGTTGTTACCCATTTAATTGTACCTGTGGGCTGGGGTTCTTGCCTGCCAAGGCAGGCTATATAGTTTAACCCTGTTTTGATGAACCCCAACAGACGAAACCAATACGTCGTCATGACCTCTACCTGGTTTTGGGCTCTTCCTCTTTGGATTCAAGCATATCAGAGGATTTTATCAATTTGATTTATATAAATGTTTCTATTATTATTTATTACTTCTACCTGAAATTCCAAATAACAGGGCAGATTTCATTGGAAAAGGCCCTAAAGCCCTCCTGTACATTTCTTATTAAGAGGAATTCTACTTATATGTGTGGTACTTCAAGAGGTTTGACTCTATCTTGGAATAACATATAATTAGAAATATTTGGTAATCTGATACAGTTGCTTTAAAAATACAAATATCTGCTGTATTTTACAGATACATAAACACTGAAGTTTTTGCAGGAGACCTTTATAGTCCTTGTTACTGAACCGTTGCAGCAAAATACAATCATGCCTACACAGGTGAGAAGGCCCAAAACAGCTGGGGCTAGGTTATACAGGTATGTTCACTACTTTTATTCTACATCCATATTCACTAAAATTCTTATTCCTGAAAGACTCCTATACTTTGAAAATTTTTATATTTCATAGTCATTATTCTTAGACTATGAATAATTTTTATGAATATACATGTGTAAAGATTTTTTAGAATTGCCATAAAAGAGTATTTCCTGACAGTTTTCCATAGATAATATTTTTATGCTTGTTAACAACTAAACTACTCAATAAATGCAACTTGTTTTATACACAGTGACAGCTATGGTTCCCAGTTTCTCATAACTTGTTTTTGAATTCTTAAAATTTTCGGAAATTCTGTGAAATTTTTCTTAGATTTAAAGATTTTTCCCAGAAAAGGATTGTTTTCAAAAGTGCAACCAGTACTGGTCTAAACCGAAGTATTTACTGAAGGTGTAACTGAAGGCAAGCCATACAACAACCGTATTCTATGAATACTGAACACCATTATTATGTGTGAATTGTGTATCAGTTCCTCTCTATCAGTTAATGAATATAGCACTACATGAAAAGCAGTTATTATTAAACACTTTATGTTAGTTTAAAGATTGCTCCCTTAAGCTGTTACTGTATAAAAGCTATACTGAATATTGCAATGTTAGAACTTGAAGATATTTATTCATTTTAAATGGAAGTAACCCTCTTTGGAATCCCATTTATCTGTACTAATAAATCCATTTCTAAATATAGATCTAAGTGATTAAACTTTCTGGATTTGTTTTTGTTCTTAATGCATTCTGTATGTTGATACCAATATATTGAAGTGTTTAATCTATTTCTGGTAAAAATACGACACTTTTTTGAGACAACAGAGGTCGTGTTTTTGCCCCCTTCTAGTTGTGTAGTCATACTTTCGAAGATATAAGAATTACTGCTGTGAAAAAGTACATGTTAAAAATTAAGTTTTTTACTTTTCCAGTGTGCCGAATTAAGAAAGGAGTTCTGTCTTCTGGTTCAATTTTTTCTAGTTTTGTAGATATTCACTTGCAACTGGTGCATAATGAGTCAGTCCCTGACATACACAGGAAAACGAGTCAGTTGTGTATGCTTTTATTACCCCCACAGCCCTTAAAGTATTGTTTTCACCCATGGTGTCGGATGGGTGGATGGGTGGGCTGGCGTTGGAATAAAAATATGTCCGTGCTGTATCTCAGAAACTGTTGGTTTGGGGAGTGTAGGTGTACAATGTCATGGTCTGACCTTGATTTTACCTTTGACCTTGCCATAGTGACCTTAAGTTTGAAAATTTTGTCCGGCCTATATCTCGGAAACCATAAGGTGTATGAAGTTGATACTTGGTAGGAACATTAATTAGGGGGTGTAGGTGTGCAACGTCATGTTGTGACCTTGATTTGACCTTTGACCTTGCTGTAGTGACCTTGACCTATAAAATCTTCTTTGGGCCATATCTCGGAAACCATGAGGTGTAGGAAGTTGATACTTGGTAGGGACATTGGTTAGGAGGTGAAGGTGTGCAACATCATGGTGTGGCTTTGATTTGACCTTGCTGTATTTACCTTGACCTATAAAATCTTTTCTGCGCTATATCTCGGAAACCGTAAGGTGAAGGAAGTTGATACTTGGTAGGTACATTGTTTAGGGGGTGTAGGTGTGCAACATCATGGTGTGACCTTGATTCGACCTTTGACCTTGTCACAGTGACCTTAACCTTTAAAATCTTGTCCGGGCTATATCTCGGAAACTGTAAGGTGTAAAAAGTTAATACTTGGTAGGGACATTGGTGAGGAGTTGTAGGTGTGTAATGTCATGATGTGACTTGATTTATCTTACCATAGAGACCTTGACCTTTAAGATTATGTCCAGGCAATATCTCTGAGACCGTTAAGTGTAGGAGGTTGATGCTTGGTAATGCGACTGCTTAGAGGTTGTAGGTTGACACATCATGCTGCAATCTTGATTTGAGCTTTGACCTTGTCATAGTGACCATGAGTTTTAAAATTATATCCGGGCTATTTCTTGGATTCCGTAAGATGTAGAACGTTGACACTTGGTAGGGACATTGGTTAGGTTCTATATCTCATGGTATTGCAAACTATTTCCCCAGGCTGTGGGGTACGGGCATCAATGATGCTATTTTCTCTGAAAAGAGTACTCTTAAGAGAGTAGAGATATGGTTTAAAATTACTTGAGGTTTTTAATAATAACCACACTTTCAAACACTTTTAAGTTTGGCCACCCTCATCTGACCTTGAAGGAGGGGCCCAAGGTCAAATCTGACCACATCAGAAGACGCCCTTCCCATGATTTCCTATAGGTTGGTTTCACATTGCACACCTCTAGGGCCAATAATAAGCGAGTTATAAACACTTGTAAGTTTGGCTATCCTTGTCTGACCTTGAAAGAGGAGCCCAAGGTCAAATCTGTCCACTTCAGAAGATTCCCAGCCCATGATTTCCTATAAGTTGGTTTCACATTGCAAACCTCTAGGACCAAGAATAAACGAATTATAAGCACTTTTAAGTTTGGCTATCTTTGTTTGACCTTGAAGGAGGGGCCCAAATTCAAATCTAGTCACACCAGAAGACTCTCAGGCCATGATTTTCTATAGTTTGGTTTCACAACCCAAACATCTAGGAACAATAATAAGTCCATTATGAGCACTTTCAAGTTTGGCTATCTCTGTTTGACCTTGAAGGAGGGTCACAAGGTCAAATGTGACCACATTGGAATACTCCCAGCCAATTATTCCTATAAGTTGGCTTCACATGCCAGACATTTACGACAAATAATAACTGAGATATAGGTACTTTTAAAGTCCACTACCTGGAAAAAAGCACCCATGGTGGTCATTTTGTTTTTCAAAATAAGGCCAAAAATAGTCTTAGGCAAGCTTTGTAATGAATATTTCCTGCAAATTTGAGAACTCTACCTACAATACCTCGGCCTCTAGAGGGGTAATGAGTATCAACCAGATCCTATCTGGTAGATACAATATGTAAATGTGAAAATCTGGATAATTTTATCTGTATCCAGATGGTGATCCAGATCACTCTCAAAATTGGACCAAGAACCACATTCTGTTTTTTTGTAGAAGATCCAGCCAGTAGTATTTGCGTAATCCTGCTAACAATCAAACAGACAAACAGAAAAAAGACAAATGGCCATGTAAATAATACCTCCTTGCTGTAGGTAATTACGGTTGTAACACCTAGGTCATACCTTTCCATGCTAGGGTCACGAGCTACAACCGACTTGACTTGTCTACCTCTCGGTAGTTAATGGTTGGCTACATTTCTTGGTGGGGCACATTCGGCATGATTTTCTGGGATTCTATTTTACTTAAGATGCATTTGACACAACCCAGAATGTGCTTTGCATTCGTGACTACTTTTTTAATGTTTGAAAAAGCTGTTATGTTGTTTTATGAGCTAAACTTTTATGTATAGGATGGAGGCATGAAGAGACGAGCTGGATGGATATGCAGGGCACCTCATTCTTCAGGTGCATCAGCGAGATACAAAATCTCTTTTCGGAGCCATAACGATAACATCATAAAATAGAAATCATACACGTAAAATATGACTGTATTGAAAGATTGGACTTAACCATGAGGATAGAGTCGTGAATCAGTCATAGTATAAAATTAGGAAAGGACTAATCTTTCCCTGTTGGATAAATGCAGTTTTGCAAATATTTTCATAAATTCACCCAAAATGGGTCATTTTTTGCAACTTGTAAAACTTGTAAAATAGTGCAGAAATGATAAAAAAGTATTTAAGAACAAAAACTGCTAGCACTGCTTAAAATATATTAAAAATATTCAAGTTTTTACCACTACTGTACTGCCTTTATGTCAGCCCCGTTTAGCCATTGACACTCACATTTACTTTTACTTATATAATGTAGCCCGTTTACATTAATTAATCCTATTTACTTGAACACACTAATTGCTTGTAGTGTTAAAGATTCATTGGTTTTATTGTTCCCAACAAAAGAATTTTTGACAGATATTACTGGTTATTTATAAGGTAAAAGGAATTTCCATTCATACTCTATACTTGCATACTCTCAGTAAATAATGGTTTAAATTAATCCTTAATTCTCGAAAAATAAAAACTTGCTGAAAGATGTATAATTTTTTCAACCATAAATGAAAAGAGCTACCTTTAACTGTGTAATGTATATGATACATAATGTATGTACCCTTGCTTCTCTGTTCAGTCACCTGGGGAAAAATGATTGTGCAAAAAAAAAATTAAAAAAAATTAAAAAAAAACATCTTCAATGTTATTGTAAATACCTCATGAGCTGTAATTACAATTTTTTCAGAGTTTTGCAAATGTTTTAGCATATAAATGTTTCTCTCATTATAAATAAAAATCATTGATGATATTAAACCTCTATACTGTTTACAAAGGGGCTAGTCTCCTGTTTTGAGAGTAAAATTAACAACATTTTTAGAATGGTTTAGTTGGAACAACAGACATAAATTATTGTGGAATTAGAAGTATCTCTTTTTGGGCACAAGTTGGTTTCTTTTTATATTCCTTTGGTAAATTAGGAAATATATACTAGTTTTCTTGTACATATTAAATTATAATGGAAATGGTTTGCCAATGGATACTATTATATAAATTAATCACTTTGAATTCTAAAATTTCAGAAAATACTTTTATTAGGTTTGGCTGTTGTTTCAGGAATCAGTCAAATTTGTTATTTCATAGATTTGCACAAGCGTAGATTCACAGAATCTAATCCCCATGGATCCATATCCCCATCCATAGAAAATGATTAGTTATACCGGTATTTTACTTCACATACATGGATGAGGTCCAGATTCTCCAGAAATTTCAATTTGTATGAATCAGTTTCATAATAATACAAGGCCACTGCCGCAGCGGTTATCTCCCACCTTAGAATCAGTAATAATGGAGAACTAAAGGAGATATAAGGCCTTTGTAGTAAAATAACCCCACTTGACATTGAAGAAGGGGTCAAACTTTCCTAGCCATATATATTTTGTGCATATTTGATGAACCTAGCTGCAATATTTCAAGTTTTAGAGCATCTTAATAATTTTTAAATAATTGGCTATGGCGGCCATTTTGTTTTTCAAAATAAGGCCAAAATTTTTCTCAAGCAAAACATTTGAAGGCCAGGACTTTTGATGGTTTGTCTTTATATTCTGAAGCCATAGCACCAATAATAAGGGTGAAATAAGGACATTTTAGTGTGATGACCCCATTTAACCTTGAAGCAGGGGTCAAATGACAAATTCAACACCTGGAAAAGATTCCCAGGCCATGACTTTCTACAAGTTGTTTTCACATTCTGAACCTCTCAGAGCAATATTAGGGGAGATATAAGACCTTTTTAATAGAATGACCCCGTTTGACATTAAACATGTAATATGGCAGCCATTTTCCTTTTAGAATTAGGTCAAAATTACTATCAGGCTAGCTTTTCTAGCCATATATCTTTTGTGCAAATATGATGAAGCTAGCTGGAATATTTCGTGATTTAGAACAACTTTATGATTTTTAAACAGTTGGCTATGGCGGCCATTTTGTTTTTCAAAATGAGGCCAAAATTTTACAGAGACAGGTTTTCGTAGCCATAATCATTCCCTGCAAATTTGATGAAGATATCTTTATAAATGAATGATATGTTAAGGTTTATGTTAAAACCTGACAAACGGATGCGCAGACGGATGCACAGACACACGTATGGAAGGCGTTTACATCTCTCGACCACAACCTATGCTTTTCATGGTCTGTCCTTACAATCTGAAGCCATAGCACTAATAATAAGGGAGAAATAAGAACGTTTTAATGTGACGACCTCATTTAACCTTGAAGCAGGGGTCAAAGGTCAAATTCAACACCTGGAAAAGATTCCCAGGCCATGACTTCCTACAAGTTGTTTTCACATTCCGAACCTCTAGGAGCAATATTTGAGGAGATATAAGGCCTTTTTAATAGGATAAGCCCATTTGACATTAAACGTGTGATCTGGCGGCCATTTTGTTTTTTGAACTAGGCCAAAATTACTATCAGGCTAGCTTTTCTAGCCATATAGCTTTTGTGCAAATTTGATGAAGCTAGCTGGAATATTTCAAGATTTAGAGCACCTTTACAATTTTCAAACAATTGGCTATGGCGGCCATTTTGTTTTTCAAAATGAAGCTAAAATTTTTCAGAGACAGGTTTTCATAGCCATAAACATTCCCTGAAAATTTGGTGAAGATATCTTTATAAATAAATGAGAGTTTGAGGTTTATGCAAAAACGTGACAAACGGACGCACGCACGTTCGGAGGGCGTTTTATAATCTCCCGACCACGGCTTTCGGCCGCAGGCGGGAGATAATAATGGGCTGTTACCTTCAAATTTGCTTTTCTTTCAGTAATTGAGAAAATCTGCCTAAGTTTGGCCAAACTTCGATTCCGATCCAGATTCAGCCATTATGAATAAACCTTAAACCAAGTTACCTTGATGAAAAACTTTTCACTGTGTTCAATCTTTGTGTGTCCAAGAATGATGTATATTTATGAAAATTACCCTGTCAACCAGTGATTATAAGGAAATAATTATTGAGTTTTACATTAGTTCCAGACGACTTTGCTATGTATATTCTGTAGGTGTGAAGTCGATACAAGGGATCTTTTGAGTTCAGTCTTCTTGATTAAGTAGATTGATGTCAGTCTATTTGAGGATCATAGAAATCCAATATAGATGTTTGTGTTCAGTAGTATATAAGTCAGAAAACCTCCATTCTTAGCAGCAACTCAGCTGCGAGATATTCTGCAACTGTGTATTGTCGGAAAATAATTTCATTTACCACACAACTGGAATTATTCATTACCTTTAAAAGGTAAAACTCTTGGTTTTAAATAATATAGCAGTGCAGTTGTGATGAGAAGAGACAGATGCAGTTTTCAAAGATTGAGATCATAATAAAGTATTATTGAAAGGAAAATTAGACATAGCTTAACACATTTGTATGGGTCTAAAATTATTTTTGAATTTAGTTTTTCTAAGGTACATTTCAGGATTGCCTGTTTTATAGCTTAGAGTAAGAACTAATGGATTTTACTGGTCTTTTAATAAAGCTTGTCTGAGCATTGGCTTGGGAATAACCTGAAAGTACAATTTTACAAAATGTGCCTGATTTTAATATTTCTGACCTTATAGTTGCTCTTGCAAAATAGTGTCTCATGTTTTAAAAGTTGTGTGTGATAAAAACATAAGAGAAATTGTTAAAAATATTTCAATACATAGTTATATACTAGTTTGGGTAATGTTTCATCAAAAGGCAAATTTTTAATTTGTAGGTAAATTTCGGATACGTTACATTATCGTTTGGTGTTATTGGACTAAGCCCTTTATCTTTACAGTTGTGAATTTATTCAAAGACGACAATTTTTTTGTTCTTAATTTGTCCCTGTTTAATGTTATTGGAAAGTTACTGTTTTGTAACTTTCAATACTTCACATAAGGTTTGAGAACATTGGTGTTACAGCACCCTTCCCCAATAGAAAGAATAAATTTTTGCTTTTATATTTCAAAGGAATTTCAATTTATAAAAAATACTGTGAAGTGATACATGCATATGGATTAAGCAGTCAGAGGCTTTTTGTAAGCTAGTATTCATCAAAACAGGTAATTTGTCTTAAAAGTAATTGTGCAGAAAAAACCCACTAATGATTTTTTTCTTCAATTTTGGCTAATGTAAGAATAATACTATTAATTTCAAAATTGACCATTTTTATTTTAATTTGGTTTTGAAACATTTTTGCCTGTTTAGGTGGGCTCCTGCGGCCAATTAAATAGAAATTTATTGAGTGGGAATATAATAAAATTTATGGCAATTTAGTTGCAAATATCATAGCTTGAATATCTCCAAAACTTAAGTATATAACAACAGGTTTTTCCGGTGTGGCAATTTCACAAACTATGGCAATTTTATCCATTTCTCACAATTAAATATCAGATATTGTGGTCATTTTCATCCTGTGAACATAACTTGAAAACTATGTATCAGATCAGGGTTATATTTTGAAATAAGATGGTGTCTGCTCATGATTTGGTCCTCCTCAAAGATGTTTTGGGTCCTGATCAAGACTGCAGAATTTGGTTCCAGATCTGTGAGGGGTTGTGCTCTCCAAATCTGTTTTGAATCCTTTTTCAGACATTCGATGATTGTAGTCAAAGTCCGAGAAAAAGTTGACAGATGTTTATATTTCTATGGATTTCTCATATTAAAATCATGTTAATATATGTCCTTATTTGTTTGAATATCATGCAGCATTAGCATTATTTTGTGTGCACTTTTTATATTTGTCGAAAATATCAATGAGCTATTAATATGAGTGTTTTAACTTACCCATTTGTGTTAATTTGATCACACATAAATGTAGGGGTAGACGGTTAAATATTTTAAAAGAATAAAACAAATGTAATTCTTAGGTTGTCTGCATAGTTCTTTCATGACAAGAATATTACTGGTAATATATACACAGATGTACATTGTCATATACTGGCATTTGATAACTAAAAAAAAGTAGTGGTGGTGGACCAATTCATTCCTAT
Organism: Sabellastarte sp. h YS-2021; assembly: GCA_964017235.1. Taxonomy (NCBI): domain Eukaryota; kingdom Metazoa; phylum Annelida; class Polychaeta; order Sabellida; family Sabellidae; genus Sabellastarte; species Sabellastarte sp. h YS-2021. Next base: position 111,260,564 of record OZ024928.1, read on the forward strand.
GTACCTATTTGTACCCACCATCAATTTTATTAAAGATTTATATTTGTTGATGGCAAATATGCTTACCACTTCATAGGTAATTCTGAAATTGATCATATACATTGGTAATTTATTGTGTAACTGTAACTGTCTTTAATTAATTTAGGGGTGGACATGAATGGGTGCATGGGCATGAATTAGTCCACCACCCACTAACATAATGTGACCTATGTTTCAACAGTTGCGTTTTATACTTTTATACTTTTCATATGGTTCTCTTAAAATATATCAAACCCAGAATGTTTACAGACTTTGGGGTTATACTATATTGGGAATTAACCATTTTTAGTTTGTATAAGTTAGACCAGGGCTTTTCCCAATTAAGGTAATGCAGCAGACTCTATATGGCCAAAGAGATGTCATATTTCAATTAATAATGGACAAACCCATTAGTTTCGATGTACATCATAATTTCAATTGTGGCACAAACTAATACTGATTGACATTTAGTATATGAAAAATGCATAGACGTCCCAATTAAGCAAAGTTATTCAGAATGCTTCATTGGTTAAATCTCATTTGTACGTATGTGCAGTACAGCTAAAAATCAGAAGTAAAAGAAATGTTCAATTATTCTAAGATACAAGTGACACGGACACCTGAGTGGTACAACATACACTCCTGCATAGTGCACAATCTCACACACACTAGAAAAATGGAGTTGTGGGCCTAAAGCTACCCTGTGCAAAGTGACATTATCGTGTGAAAGATGACCTAAACTAACAGTGCCACATCTGTATGGAAATTAAGGGAGGTTCAGTCTTAAAAATTCATACATACTGTGTACTTTTCGAACTGCTGTCACCCTTCATATTTTATGCAGTGGTCATGATGGTTAATTGCAAAATGAGAAAGGTATGTAAGCTGTGTGTGCCCAAACCGTATATAATAAGCACATTCATAATTGACTAGGGCTTGTTGATTAAACCGAAACCTAGAGACCTAGTCAGCTTATTTTCAGTTGGAGTAGGACTTTGATGTTAATTTGAGTTTCGTTGGTGAAGGATTTTATTTTCTCAAACATCTTTGCAAGTTTTGAACATTTAGTTTGTGTAATAACTGATATTAAAATGGATTCACAGGGTAAGTAGCTTGACAGACTGTGAAATAAACAGCTGAAATATATCTTTAATACTTTTATTAGTCTTGGCAACTATAAACTTTTGTTCTTGTGCGTGGCTTGTTTGTATGAAGAAACACCACTAGATTTGAATCTCGAATGCCAGGGTTTATATTTGAACAGGGCTGTTACAAAAAGAAGTGTTATGTAACATGAAATCAATAGATAACTTTTTCAAATTTAAGTTGTCTGTTTAAAGAATAATTAAAATAATTATATTAAATACAAAAAGCTATATGAATATGTAGGTATTCAATTTATGGACTATATACAGTTCAGGGCCCTTTTCATACTGCTGTTACAAACTGATTGTAAGAGTTCGCTGGTTTTAAAACTTGGGATAAATTAGATCATATAAAAGAAGGACAGGAAATCTGACAACCATATGATTCGTTCCAAATTCAAAACATAAGTCATTTGACTAGATGCAGACATATGAGCTTCGTCGAACTGTTACCTTTCATTATGATCAGCCATAACAATAGGCCCTGGCCACTTATGTAATAGTCAGGGGACTCCTAGGATTGATCTTCTCTTGGGAAAAGTTCATTCAACTCCACTTTTAAAGAAGAGTGAAAAAGATAGGTTTTTTCAGTCAATAAATAAGCCATAAAATAATAAAGATTAGTCATGGCACCCAAAAGATTGGTCATAACTAGCTTACGCTCAAAAGATCAGTTGTGAACAAACGTTTATAAACATGTTTGATATTTTCGATGAGCACCTTTGATTGTCATGATTAGTCTGTCAGCCTGGATGAGGGAAAAGAAACATTGAACCAATAAGATGGTGCTAGCGATTGGATGATCAGGGTGATTGAGAGGCAAACTCCCCATAGTGGAAAAGTTGTACAAATGGAATCAAGAGAGACCACCAAAATACTTTTTCTGAACCAGATTTCTAGATACTGGTAAATTTTAATGGAAAAAGCCCAATGAAGGTTTGAATGTTATTTCAACTTAAAAGAAAATTCTACTTAACAGAGATTCTATTTTATGGTATATGACATTGTTTGCTGAACATATAATTTTACAAAAGGAGGCAAATATAAATTTCACATTTAGGCAACACTTCCTTTTGACAGATCCTGATGTTGATAAATCTGACCCAATTTGAATTGAATAGGCTTCAGCTAATGTGGTGCTTTCTTTTGCTAGGTTTGGTCCAGATTTGTGTTAGATTAACCATCAACTCTCAGCATGTCCACACATATATATTTAGCTTTGGTAGATCTCATAAATTATTATGTAAGCTTACTTGTAAGTAATTTGTTGATGATTGTAAAAAGATCTTAATCGATGTTTGTAAAAACCTGATATATAGAGTGTTACTTTTTTCTGTTTGGCTTTTTGTCATACATTAAGTGTATATAATCACATTATTGAGTTATTGACATATTTAAGACACACTTCAGCGTGGTGTTTTGTCAGACCACCACAAGTCCTAGGGTCTATTGATATTCATTAATATCCTTTAAACAAGCTTGAATAATTGCCTGTCATAAAGATTCCATTTGCATGTTATTTTCCTGTGTTAATAACATGCACTGTCTTTCAAGTAACAGAGATAACCAACATATGACACAGTTTTATGAAAAGATGTCTTTAGTGCAAAGTTTTAATTGCACAATAAAGGCCCAAGTACTCTAACCATGATGTGATGTAAGACAATAGGAAATGATCTGATAATAAAGTTGTGACTGGTATAACATGTCTGTATGCACCATAACTGTTATGATACAAGCTCTTATGAACTAATTTTTATTTAAAAGAATTCTCCAACTTTTATCAGATAGTGGTAATCTAGGACAGAATGTAATGTGAGTGTATAGCATAGACCTCCATGTGAAATGAATATAACTTATTTACTTTGTTGGTCTCTGGAGCCTGGTGGTTAGAGTTTTGGACTTCAGAGTGGAAGGTTTGGGGTTCGATCCTTTCTGGGTGATTGATATTACAACTTTGAACAAGGTACTTTGTACATATGTGTCCCTCTTTACCAAGAAATATAAACAGGTACTGACACTAGTTCTGGAGGTAAACCAGTGACCGACTGGCATCTTGTTCAGGGGAGCAGTAATACTAGGGTCACTTCATGCCATAGAAACCCGAAATAAGGACTTGCCTTATCAGGCTGAAGAATGATTTTACCACTTTATTTTGAACAGGTTTTTAAATGTTTTAACCATTTTGTTCAGTTTGGAAAGGGCAAGTTTCTGAGGCTATCATATTGGATCTCATGATAGCTTATTCTGCTTATATATAAATTATGGTTGAAATTCTTTAATCGTTTATATGTCTGGTCCTCCAAAGGGTCTTTGCCAGTTAAATTTACTCTGATCTGAAATTGGTTTTTGTCAGTTAAATTTACTTTGATCTGGACTTGGTCTTTACCAGTTAAATTTTAACCTTGATGTGGAATTGGTCTTTGACAGTGAAATTTACTTTGATCTGGAATTGGTCTTTACCAGTTAAATTTACATCGATCTGGGATTGGTCTATGCCAGTAAAATTTACCTTGATCTGGAATTGGTCTTTCCCAGTGAAATTTACATTAATTTGAAATTATTGGTCTTTACCAGTTAAATTTGCATTGCCTTTGAATTGGTCTTTGCCAGTTAACTTTTCTGGGCTTTTACCAGTTAAATTTACCTTGATCTGGAATTGGTCTATGTCAGTAAAATTTATCTTGATCTGGAATTTTCTCGATCTTTACCCGTTAAATTTACTGTGATCTGGAATTGCTAAAGATAAAGAAGGATTTGTTTTCCTGGTCCGTTGAGATTCCATATAACAGGCTTTTATGTAACCATATGTTTCAATAATAAAATTGTGTTTAGGTAATAGCAGAGTTGGGATAGTGTTTTATTGCAATTCACTTTTCAGGGGCGTCTCCAAGTTCAATCTACTTAAGTTACAGTGTATCCTTAATAGTAACAGTGTAACTCCTGTTCTTAAGAAATTACATTTGCTTCTTGTTGAACATCATTCACTGTTTAGAACAGACACACTTGTTTACAAGTTTCTTCACACTGGTTTTCCCAAGTATTTTATTCCATATCTTTCTTCTTACAGTAGTTCTTACAGTACCAGGCATAGTCAGAGTGGTGGTAATTTCCTTGTCATTCCAAAGTTCTTCTCTTCTTCTCATAAGTCTCACAAACAGTTTTGTGACAGTTTTGCTTTTGATGCTTTCACTGTTTGGAATGGTCTTTCTGATGAGATTTGTGCATCCCCCTCCCTAGCCTCTTTCAGAAAGTAGCTTAAAGCCCACTTGTACACCAAGTTATACCCACCCTAGTCTTAATTATCCCCCTAGCATTCTCTGTGGTGCTCGACCTACTTTTCTGTCTCTGGAACCTGAAATTGGTTGACTGTCTTGGTCTTGTTGTGCATTAGAGTCCCTTTCGTTAAAGGGAGATTAAGCACTATAAAAGTCGAATTAAAAGTAGTAGTTTAGTATAAAACAATTGGAAAATACAAATTTGCCAAAGTGGAAATGAGGACATGCAATCAAATATTTGGATAATATATGGTCATACAAAAGAAGTGATACTATATTGCTTTACAAATAGCATAAAACAAAGCCAGGTTGTTATTTTTGTGAAACATTCACAGTATGGATGACTACAGAGATCTCAACTTCTTTGTAAATGTTAGAGTTAGTGTTACTGTTCTCCAAGTCAAGATTAAAAGGCCACAAACAACCTATTATCTTTTTGAATGAATTCCAGTAAAAGTCCTATCTTATGTCAGAGCACTTCAACAAATTTTGTGTATCTAATCATTTGTGAACCGTAATTTGAACCAAGTTATATTCTTTGTAGACCACGCTACCCACTCTCAACAATGGAAGTCAGCTCAGAGTATCAGAGGCAACCAGAACACATCAAGTATATTCCTCCCAGTACTTCCCTGCACAGATCAGTCACAGCAGTCCAGGTAAGACTCACAAGACTTTACCTAATGATTGTTTTACATCTGTTGTAATGAATGATAGTTAAACAATTTGTGGGGCAACTAGTTGAAGAGTATTAGTCACAGCCATACACATCAGGGTCTCCAAACTTTGTACCATGATTCTTTCATATCTGTTTTAATAATTGATAATAGAAGTAAATATAAAGCAACATACTGAAAAGACCACCTTCTAAGGTGCATGTATACTCATGCTTCCATAAACAAATCGATCAGAGCAGTCGAAGTAAGGATCCACACGACTGTTAAAATGATTGATAATTGAAGCACTTGTGAAGGTACAGGGGGAAGAGAACATTTTCCAAGGCACAAGTATCCTCCAAAATTCCTGCACAGATCTGTCACAAGCATCTGGGTAAGGATCCCCAAACTCTAAATGATAGTACATGTAGTTTTATATATGTTGTAATAATTGGTAATTGAAGTATATGTTAAGGCTCAAAAGGAACATCTTCTATGGTGAAGCTATCTATTATTGGATATTCTTATACTTATAAATTGGTTTTCATAAATAAAGCATCCACCAGGGTAAAGAATACAAACTGGGTATATTCACATGGCAATTATGGCCAATTACTAGTTCATTTACTGTGTGACATTATTGTACAAACTATTCCTAGTGTTCAAAGACATCATAATTGCCCATGAAATATGCACAGTGGTTTTGTAGCTGAAGAAGGACGAGCTGACATATTTTATTTATTGTGTAGCCTTTAAAGTACAGATATTTATGTTAACATACTTTGTAAGCAAACAGCCTCACAGGATTTCTGTATTCTGATAAGCCTGTTGATATTTTCAGTGAGCAAGTTAATGTGTTAATAATGTACTCATGTGTGTCTGACTTTGTGTTCACAAAAGGGATCAACCAATGATTATTGAGAAATCAGTTGAAGTATGCATCGTATTGTACTAATCTTTGGCTAATTTTTCATTCACTCTTTCACTAAAGCCTTTATGAGTACAGACCCTGAGCAACTCCACTAGAATTTGGTAGGAACATTGTAAAAATGGACAATTTATTTGTAGGTTGAAGTTCTTTATCACTTTGTTACAAGATCACAATGCAACACAATGTATGGAAACTTTATTTGACATGACTACTGTCTGTGAGTTCTGTGAATAAGAAATAGAAGTAGATATCACATACCTTGAGAGACTTCTCCATTGAGATTTACTTTGTCTGAATGTCGTGGTTTACTGAAATAGTCTCTTGTACCTTAAGATTCAGCTCATCAGTGTTTGTAATTAACAAATTTGTTTTTGAAAGGAGGCATTTTTTAACTGCAGATCCTTGGCATGCTGTTTGAAGCAGATGCATTCATCTCCCCTATTGGGGATTAATGTAGCAATCTCACAAATTTCATCTTTGTCCAAACCTTAATTCTGGAATTTGGCCTATGTTTCACAGTGTAGAATCTTGACCACCTAGAATACAGTGTGTTGAAATACAGTTTAATTCAAAATAGTAGTTTTGATAGTAAATAGTAATTAATACCACTTACTTTATAGCTACTGGTCAAAAACTAATACAAATAATCTCCTCAAAAACTGAACTGATGGCACATTATACTGGTGATATTGCAAGTTCTAGCCAGGGTCTGTATTTATGAACAATACTTGGCCCATTCCTAACTTAAATTTTAAGTGTTACTTAGATTTCAAGAAAAGAACTGTAAAACCGTATTCAGGAACATTCCTAACTATAAGATAACTTTAGAGTCATGCAAACTAGTATTTGACATTAACAACAATAACAAGATGCACTCAGAGAGAGCAAAACGCTCGACTCCATGTGACCAGTTTCTTAAGTGAGATAAAGTATTGTAAGGAAGACAATAAAATAAAACCAAACATGTAAATTAATCTTCATAGAAATATCAAGTAGAACGCTAAAGTCATTTAAAATACATTGAAAAGGGGACCTCTGAAAATTCTTGATTTTTTTGTATCCATAATAAGATCCAGATCTTTCTTTTAGTAATTTCTTCCTTCAGTCAGGTCCTACCCACAAATTTTTAATAAAGATCTGTTCATTGGTTTGGAGTAATCTAAACACACACAAAAAAACAAAGAAAAAAAACAACAAAAAAAACAACAAAAAAGACAGACAAGGCAAACAATTAGCACACAAAAACATAAGCTGCTGGTGGAGGCCAAAATATTGCTTAAAGGTCACTTCTTGGTGAAAATCATGCATGGTAAATTTTTGTGATCGACTAGCTGTCAAGGAATTGAAAGAAAAAAGAGTAAATAAAACAGAAATAATAGTTTAATAAAAATGATTACTATACCACATCTCTCTTTATTATCTTTATGTGAATTTCAAGACATAAAATGAAAAGAAATATTTTTACTTAAAGACAGCAAGTATCACAAGCTAGGTTTGTGACCTCACAATGACAATTGTATTTTGACATCACTGAGTAATGACATCATCAGAAACCAAAATATTGATTTTTTACGTATGTGATGAAGAGCAGCAGTTTCACTGTGTATTCCCAATTAAAAATAAGAAAAACTCTCTCCTAACTTTAATTTTCACACAAATTACACCAAATTTGGAAGAATCCGTCTGTACCCCGTGAAATATCTGCCCACCAAATTTGAGCTTGATTGGTGTTATAGTTTTTGAGTTATAAGGGCGGAACGGTGCACAGACAGACAGATGGACAGACAGACAGACAGACAGAAACAAAATGATCACAATAACCCTCTCCTCTCGTCGAACGTTAATGATAACTTTTAGTAGTTTACAGAAAAAGTGTATGTCAGTCAGGTTTTGTTCTGTTCAAAATTTTTCAAACAAATATACTTTGCCAGTTTGGAGAGGTGTTTTCATCCTTACTTGACCTTATCTAAGTATTTATCATGAATACCGATTCCAAGAAAAACTTAAGTGAAAAACCTCCCCTTTTGTAGATTTAAAATCACCTTAACCTAAGTATTGTTTGTGAATAAGGCTTCAAATCATGACCCAGTTATTCAGAGGTCTCAGCAGGCTAATGATTATCAAATTTGGTATATGCTTTAATGCATTTATAATTTATAAATAACTCATTACTACACACTAAGCTTTTGTGGCATCATTCTGCTATTGCAAAGAACTGTGTGACTAACTACAGATAATCAACTTAATGCAAAAGTTTATTTTAAGTTGATATCAACAGATATGATATTATGAAAATGGTAAAAATAAGTTATATTTTATGCAGTATTAATTACTTATTTGAAGTTATTTCCATTTTTTAAGTTCATATACACATTCAATGACTTTGACTGTTAAATGTACACATTTCACAGTTAAATCAATGGCTGTTTGCTATTGAATGTGTACATACAATGGCCAAGCCATTGAATCTACACATTCAATGATGAACCCATTGAATGTATATGTTACGACCCAGGTGTGAAATTGTCCATTTCGTGAAATGGACAAGCAAATTGTCCATTTCATGAAATAGACAACCCAACTGTCCATTTCGTGAAATGGACGAAATATTTGTCCATTTCGTGAAATGGATAAAAAAAACTATTAATTTAACTATTAACTACCTTAGTGTAAGATATTACATATACATATCATTATTATAGGGGAATAAACTGGATAACTTAAATCAAAAGATTGGCCATGAACGAAAATTTAACTTTCATACATGACTTTGTCCATTTCATGAAATGGATAGCAAAATATATATGGATTTGTCCATTTCACGAAATGGACAGTTGGGTTGTCCATTTCATGAAATGGACAATTTGCTTGTCCATTTCGCGAAATGGACAATTTCACATCTGGGTCATAACATATACATTCAATGGTAACATTCAATACAATATATTTATTTTTGGTCATTTGACTGTCACTTCTGTGATGGGTTTGAATCCTGCTCATTACATCAAAAGCCTATCCTGACCCTATCTGTTAAACAGTATGTAAAAATTCTGTACACCAAAGATCAATTATTTCACTCTTTAATCAGTACTTACGTTGTCTTTAGAAGCCCCACTACAGCTTATGATGTTGGTTATGTAATTGTGAGTGCATTAGGAAACCTAAACAATTCAGCAAAAATGGTATTTTGCAAAATGGCAATGATAACCTATATCATGCTCAAATCTTGTTGATCATAAGGGTAATCTACAAATGAGATGATATTGCAAAATGTAAAAGTTTCTACAGAGACTTTTACATGCTTGTTTTGTCAGTGCAGGTTCTTGATTTTTTATTTCATTGTACATTGTGTCATATTATCAAAAAGACATTGTATAATTTTATTACTAATTGTTGAATAATTGTGAATAAAACATTTTAAAACCAACTTATTAGGTACACCAGTATAATTGTATGTCATCATTTTGTTTAAATCATTACAGTATCAGAATGAACTTTTACAAGTAGTTGAAAAAATAATGAAAGAATATTTTAATTAAAATGTTGTGTGTGACAGCCTAAGTATGGTCCAGCCTTTAATCTCTAAATCTGAAACTTGACTTTATTTTAAATTTCTATGTAATGTCATGTATGAAGCTAAATATTTTATTTTTCTACAAACAAAAAAATGGTATTTTATACACTCGTGTTACACGAAAGTACCTTTAAGATATCATACTGTGAATGGGGATGCACCTGTTACCAAGTCTAATGGAGGGTTTGCTACTTCCACCCAGACCCCAGCACATGTGTTAAAAAGGGGTGAATGAATCAAAATATGAAATATCTGAAGCTATTTAATGTTCACCACTTTATTTGTAGTATAGGTGTATAATCATGAAGGTTAGAGTAAGATATATTTTATCCCTCTGAAGAAACATAAACTTAAATTTCTTATAGTGTGAGTGCCCAGTAATCAATGTTGGACTACATAATGACTAAAGTCTAATGACTAATTTGTTCAGAACAATAACAAAGTCTGATCCTGAAGTGTTCAGTTTGATGTATTCAATCCTCACAAGTTGAAAATAAGTGCAAAACACTCTACTAAAGAGAGATTACTGGAATCAGAGAGCTTTCTGAAATCATTAATCAATAGGATATCCATCTTTGATGAGGATTAGTAAAATTAGACCTATTGGATATCTATAATCAATGTCAAATTTCCTAATGCTACCTTTAACTATAAACTAATGAGTGCTGGATTTTTTTCTTAACAAAGAATTGTCCTGAGTTTCATAATTACCAACAAGTGTAAAAACAAAAAAATGGTGAATTTATGTAGTTCCTCATGATGATAAACATCATTCCCAATGTTTTATAATTTAATTTAAAGGTTACCTTTGATGAAAGTTTCAATAATTCTTCACAAGTACTTCTTAAAAGATAATCACACTAATGTAGCTGAAGATAGGATTTACATGATCAATATTTAGATCCTCATTAGCAGTCAGTGTAGTGCATCTTGTATTGGACTTACCTATGAAAATAACATTGTTATGCCTTTGTAGTCAAACATTCTTTTGAATTTAGTAGACAAATAATGCCATTATTGTTCTGAATGCTTAATGCCTTGGCATCAGAAATTTTTATACCTTGGTAGACTGGTCATTAATGGAAAAAACCCCGACAATATTAATATTTAAATTCTTAATATTGTATAACTGTATGTGTCATAGCTTTACAAGTCTTGATGGTTGTATGTTTAATTCACAGAATGTCTTTACATTCCACATATACTTAACATAATGGATGGGAGCAGGTTATAAAGCCAAAGATGAAGTTACCAATATTTTTCACTCCAGCCAATTCATGTATTTTGTTGGTTTTACTGCCTTTTTCAACACATCAGTCTTGGCTACATCCTGAGTTTGGTGCTAGGTGTTATGATAATAAAAGTAGAATGGGGCATTATGTGTTCTTATGCTATAACAAATTGCTCTGGGCTTTAAATAGTGTAATGACCTGCATCTTGATAAGCTACTTCATCAGGAAGTATTGGTCAGAAAAGGATTTTATATAATTACAGCTTCTGCATTATCTCATCTCCAGAAATTATATTGTACTATATTTACAAAGGATCAACTCAATTTCAAACTATACCACTTTCGTAAAGGGATTTTCTCCTATGTGTCTGGTATCTGTGAAAATTGATGTTCAATACAAATCAAATTAAACTTGTTTTAATTGAATTTTATTTTTTGCATTGTTTCAAACAAGGACCATTATAAGAAATGGGTATCCTGTCAAGGTGTGTATGATGACACTTTCTTAGTGTCATTAAGTGTAATACTCCTACAGCTATCTTATATACCTTCATACAGTGTGGTACCTCAAATCTTTTTTTCCTACTTTTTCTGTAGCACAGGTAACACGGCCTTCACACAGTCTTCATACTTATCTTCAAGAAAAAAATACAAAAAGCACATCTATAATATCTAAACACTTTCCATAAACACACGAAAGCACCATTCAAAGGCCTTTATTTTTCTTTGCATATGATGCATATCAATACTTTTTCTATTGCTGACTTTACATCATCACAACCTGTAGTTTTTCAAATATTCTTTCTTTTCTAGTTCACTTCAAAACCTCTTCCAGTGCATAGCAACAGATTAATGTGTTTTAAGTTCCCCCATATTGATTATAACTTTATTTCATCAAAAATAATATACACAATGTTTTTCCAAAAAATTATGAACAATTAAATATACAATTTTTTTTAGCTATAAAAGACTTTTCGTTTTGGGTAATTACATAAATTTTTCTCATTATATATTCAGAATTGTCCGTAAAGTTGAATTACCTAACCTTACTAATTATTATTGCTAGTACATTGTATTTATCTTTTTATTTAGTATTTATTGTAAAAATATCGCAAAACACCTTCCAAGTTTGGATGAATGATTAATTAAGATTCCAGCAAATGAAATGCAAATGATAAGATAGCCCTGAAACAAAGAAACTGGTGAATTTTTAAAACATTGCATATATCACATTAAATAGTCTTCTCGATCTCCACCCAGTCATTTCATTACATATATCTTATAAATAAATATAAACAGAAACGTGGCTTTTAATGACCTAAATGACAGTGTGGTTATTAGTTGTAATAACAATTGTCTGACCTTCTATTATCAGAATATCTGATTCTATGAATTAATTCCCACTTTACCAAATTTGCATTTACTCATGTTATTTTATACTAAAAAACCCTTCCTGTGTGTGGAACTTTCTTTTATCTCAATAGAGATTCACTTTCCTAGCCTGTTCAGATAACAGAGGTTCAACTGTACTTTTAATGTTATATATGTCTATTTTCACAGACAGACCATGATCCCGAGTTCACACCACTGGTTCCTCTGCAGCAGTCGACTAGTACACAGACAGAGCCTAGACCAACCACCCCCAAGCAGGCCCCACCCCGACCCCAGACTGTTGGCTTTGCAGAAGACCTTGGGTAGGTGTTATATTTACTAAAACCCTTGAACCATGATGCAGGGGCCATGGTGGCAGAGTGGTAACACTCTCGCCTCCCACCTCTGAGGCCGGGGTTCGATCCCCGTCACGGCCTGAAGTGGGAAAGCTGGTAGTTGCTTGCCGTTGGTCGGCAGTTTACAGTACAGAACCCTAACGAACTGTATGTACTGGTTTCCTCTGCCCTTCCAACTACCCGTCGTGATATGACCTGTACAGTGTTGAAAGCGACGTAAAACCCCAAATAAATAAATAAATGAACCATGATGCATGGTGGCTCAATTTACTGAACTACTGAAATCGGGTAGAGTAGGACCCGGTTAAATGAGATTATATTTAAAATTTGTTTGTATTCACAATGTACACGGACACTGTAAAGTTTTTGTACACTGTAGAAAAATAATTTATCAATAATTCAAAGCCCACTTTCTGGACTATTAACTTTATATAATACAGAATGCCCAGCACCACAGCAAAATACCTATCGACAGGATAATAATCCCATTATCTGTTATATTAACTGCATCTGTGGTTAATTTAGAATGAAGACTACAAGTCATTTAGCACATTTGTCAATAACAGAAATACAAGAGAAGACAAGTGAGCTATTTTTTAGCAACAACCACCACCAGATTGTCAGTACTGAGCAGTTTATAGACATGGAATGTGGAACGATTTGATTTTTGTTTGAGATTATTGTAAAGCCTATTATAAGCAATCCATAAATGGGTCGGATCTGTGTATGTGGCAAAAACAGAGTTCCATTCAAAAAAGATAGAGTACCAATTATATACAGAAAACCCTTCAGACAACAAACCCATGAGCCATTTCCCACAATAACTAATTGTATAAGTACAATTCTACAAGTGTGCCTCGTACATGATTAGTAGCTACATATTCGAGTGTAATTATATCTAGATCTATTACAAATTGATTCTTTTTGTGTCACGCTATGCAGAAAGAAACTGTTTTGTTTGATTAATAAATACATTTCCTACTCTGTCAACATCTCTATTAAATCATTAATTATTGATTGTGGGTGTTGTTACATATAAAAGTAAACTCAAAGCAATTTCTTGCAATCGGAGTGAAAAATGTATTGCTTCCAATTGAAGGAAATATTGATGCAACCACTCTGGGCTTGAAAATACCCACATTGTTTGGATTTAAAACTCTATTTATCACCACATTAATCCTTAACAATGATCCATTATAGGTGAATAAGACCACGATAAGATACAGAACATTGCACTCTGTTATATTCAAATCAGGCTTGTTAAGGTTTTATTTCATATAATCACATTAGGTATTGTGTGCGGTACATCAGATCTCCATGTTCCATTCTCAATTTTCCTCTTTTAAATATTGAATCATTGAACTTCCTTGGTCAAAAGTTGTTGTCAAGATGTTTTAATTTCTGTGCTAATACACTTCCTTAATTGTTTTATGTCCATCTTTCAAAACAAAATATCTTGATATCAGTCTATTTTAATTTGCCAGAGTGTATGAAATTTGTCAGGGAAGAAATCCCCCTTCTGTAACTTTGGCTTGTGAGAAATTCTTTACAATTTTTTCATTACTGTGACCATATTAGGCCTCTAATCTCCCCTAATGCACTGGCTCTTCAACCAGGCATGAACTTGGACCTTTTGTCGTCTGACACAAAATTCCCACAAATTTGTATTAGTTTATGCGGGTGTTCCACTGGAGCCGACCTGTCAATAACTAACCATTTTTGGAGGGTCGGGAGCAATGTTTACATAGTCGGTTAGGGTCGGTTATAGTTTCCAGGCCTGTTGGGGAGAGTCGGCAAAATATCAAACATGTTTGATATTTCCCCGACCCTCCCCGACTCTTGTTCCCAACCTACGCTCTGCCCCCCTGGTAACAGGCTTGCATTAGTCATGTCTTGTCTCATTACATGAAACAGGGTTGTCTTTTGTAACTTAAGTACTGCTCATTTGCAGTCCATTTGCAGCATGATGTGAGGTGAAAATACAACAAAAAAATATGTCAGGAATGACAAAAAACAGTGCAAGTGATCATAATTTTGAAGTTAACAGATAGGAAATGTTGACATGTATGTTGTAAATAATTGAGAAACCTGAAAAAAATGTTTTATTTAGTCCCATAATAATCAAATTCTTAACCTATTTCACCAGAGCGATTTAAGAAAACAGTCAACAAACTATTTGGATCCCGTCACAAGATATTTATTCTCACTGTAAAAACTTATAAGCAATTTTTGGGAAAAAAGAGGATCAAGTGTCGACTAATCAACAAATCGGAGGCTAGTTCAATTGTAAATATTTGGATCCCTTCACATGACCAGAACTACTACAGGGTCTTTCCCAGAAACTCGAAATTGGAGTATAAAAGGCAGCAACAAGCAAGAGGGTTTCATTGTCACATAAGATATTGTTATAACATTTTAAATGAAAATTTCATATTTTAAGTGGCTTTTTCATTCATAATCTGAAGCAGACATATACATTGATTTATTTCTAAAATAATATTAAAGCAAAATCCTGGAAATTATAATTAAAATAACAAAAAAATAAAGTTGGACGTTTAGGTCATGTGATGGGATCATGTGATGTAATGACAATACCGACTTCAAGTCTGGTTATGGGGTTCTGTATGTTTCTTCAGTCCTGTCTGTTTGTCAGTGTGGCTTGTCAGGACCTTCTATGGCTTGTCTGTTACGGGTTTAAGGCTTGTCTGTTGGGCTTTAGGGCTTGTCCTGGTAGTTTCCAGACCAGTCTGTACAAAACATCCTGACTCCAAGGCAGGTCAGCCTCTAGATACAGACAAGCCTGGATGTATCACGTCTGGTTGGGGAGGTGAAACCGACCCACAAATTTCCCGCCTTTTTTTGGAGGATTTGTGTCTCCGACCCTCGAATTTTGCAGCCGACCATAGAGTTGCAGGGTTGGACTCCAGTGGAAAGGGTGTTCCTAATGGTGAATTTCACAATTTGTGGCAAATGTCACATTTTGTACTGTATAGTCATCAGTTATTATCACTTATTATTTGTAAAGATGAACCACACTAGTGTACAACCAGTGCTGTGTTGTTCTGATGTTGTAGTTGCATTATATGTGTTTTTATGCAGATAGGAGTTGGAGACTTTAAATCTCATAGGCCATATTCAAATATTTTCAGATAAACCTGCCATTGCATTACAAGAAATAACAGTAATACGTAGAATATTTGCAACAAGTAAGGTATAATATGCCTTATTTAGTTTCAAGAATTAACGTTGTGGAGACCCACTGTTTTAAATGCATAGAATTCTGCATATTTGAACACAGTTTTAGAAATATGCCACGGGTGGCCACCTTAATGCAGTTCACATATGGTATACTGTTCAATCTGTTTGGATGTTTAAACTTAAACCAAATGAACATTGTTCCTATTTTCTGACATACGGTATTCTTTTACATCTGACGCACAGCAATTGTTTTCTTTCTCTGAGAAAAAAAATTGCTTTGATTTCATTGTTAATTAAAAACACAGTCATTGATTGCTTGAATAAAATAAATATTTCTCCTATAGTTAGACATATACCATAATTTCTGTAATAATAGCCCCAGGGCTATACATTTTTTGAAAGAGGGGGCCTTTATTAGAACAATAAAAGTTTTCCATTGAATGAAATATACACCTTTAAATAATTGAATTATATTGTCTTTTCAGCATTTTCAAATTTTTACTTTTCTCTGTAGGTATAGTGGTTAACAAATATGGGTGATAAAGCCAAAATTGTAAGGTATTTTATTGCATATTCTTGGTTGAACACAGCTACTGTAAAACCATAAGAGATCATATTTATGTATGTTTTGCTGTGATTTCACCACATTGGTATGGTATGTAAAATACAGACTGAAAAACTGTGAAATTTATTGAGGATTTTAAATTTGAGTAACATATGCTTCAGTTTCTGACCTTTCATCACTGGCATTTGGTGGTGGTGGGCTATTATTGTTGGGGGGCTTTTATTACAGAAATTACGGTATTTTCTCTTTAATTGATCTCTTTGACAGTGGTTTTGTTTGTATTGATAATGATTATTAAATATTGAAATTGTCACTAAATATTAGTGACAGTTCACTTAATGAGGTTGTATATTGTCTTACCACTCACACTTGGTGTATGCAATAAACATCATATCTCTTGTGGTCAGTTTTTAACAGAGTATTAATATGCTATTTTCAATTGTACTTGGGATATCCATGTCAAATATAAAAACATCATCTCTGTCTATGCATCTCATTTCACACTTTAATCTTGTATAATTAGTAAAACCACCAGGCCACGTATATCGACCTTCCCTGTGTGCGGCAATGTGGGTGTTATTATTTCATTAACAAATACAAACTCATGTGTGTATGAATACATATAGTATTTTAAAGTCTACCTGTAGGCATTTGGTACCACACACAAATCAGTCTTATTGAATATCATGACCTGTGTAAATGAAACATAATCCCCTTGTTCTTTAATTGTTATTACATTAAACACAGCAAGAATTTTCCACATAATCTGTGCCCTGCATGTAAGCTATTTTGAGTTTAATATTAACTTCTCTTTCAACCATAATACCTGCAGGCAAAGAGAACTACAACAACAACTGAAAGAGAAACAATTTTATTATCCAGCCAGAGCCGTATTTGACCTGTTTAAGGGGATATACAGAGACGGATATATTTTTTTTGTATAAAGAGACACCTCCTTACCATGGATAATTAGTATAATCAAGTTCCCTTTTTTCACTAATATCTTGGAAACTGTGTAACCTACAAATATGTACTATATATCATTAGAAAGATATTTTGACAGTGCTTCTGTTCATTTTGTTGTATAAAAATCTATGCAGAAATAGCCAAGGAATGACAGGTTAAAGACTGAGACTTATAAATTCACTGGTTCCCATGTGTTTGTGACAGCATTTTCACATTCTCTCTTTAAATATTGATTTATTTTACTAATAACTCATACAACCTGGTCAATAATAAAAGTAAAACAGCCCTCATCAGACATATACAGAGAAAATGTATAACTCATGAAGATTAACAATATAATACTCACACTACGAACTTGTATTATATTGTTATCTTCAATCGTGATTTTTTTTCTGTATATATCATTCGGGAAGTTTTCCTGTTGTATATCAATATGGTGAACCCCCAAAGTAGAGCTCTATAAAGCAGAATTACAGCTATACATAAATGTTGGGTAATATAAATGTTACGTAACAAGTACTTTTATTGGGCTTAATGTCCATCATAGGACAGACTCTAAGGCTCTGGAGCTGCTATGAGACAAAAGAGAATTACCAAGAGTTGCAATAATAATGTTCAAGAATTAAGTTCTCACTACTCTATTCATATCGATACATTTCAATAATTACATTCAAGAGTCAGATTTTTCTTGCTTTCTTTAAAATTCTCAGTTTCACTAATTATATTCAAAAATAAGGTTATTATTAAGGGTATTAGGTTATTGTCATCTTTGTATGGTTAAGTTTCAATAATTTAATTCAAAGAGGAATCATTTGAGGACTCTAGAATTTTGTCATAATCAATTTTAATGTATGCTGAGGCAGTTTTCTCTTCTGAACAGACACTTTAAAGTGTATGTGCAAATACTTTTGTTAAAGTACTTTGTACAGCTGAGTAAACTGGTTCTTCATTCATTTTCCATTTATGCTTTAAGGCAGTTAAAAATCTTCAAGGCCCAGGTATTTTTTGGGACGCATAGAATTCTCGAATCTTTGAATAAGTACTGATTTCATGAAGAAAGAAGCCTTTTACAGTTCTGTTGTAGTTTTTACGCTCAGGCAGTTGATATTAAGACAGTCACTATATTACTAGCGGCTTTTGCAGGGGTTAAAGGGAAGGGGTAGAGGGGGGACTGTCCGGGAGCAATGTTGATATACCTCCTACAACTATAATATCTATTCAGAGTTAATAGGTTTGAAGAAAAAATTGGCATGAAATTGTCTTATTTGGATTTATAATACACTGACGAAGCTGGGGGGGGGGGGGGGGGGGGGGGGGGGGGGGGGGGGGGGGACAACAATCAGGTTAACCAAATGAAATATCAAGGCTAAGGTAAATATAACTGTCTGTGTAATTCCATCTGCCCATTGAATGTGAATACTTTTCTTGGCCTTACAATATAGAAACAAAATATTGACGTGTATCATGCTTTAGGATTGGACGATTTGGAAGTCATTTGAAATTACTCAAGACACTCTTGAGACACATGTGGGGCTAATCCATTAATTTGAACAGGATCTTAGTAAACCAGGTCACAATACCATACATACACTAAGCCCCCCCTGGGCTTTTGATATATCTCTACTCATATGATACTTTTATTGAGTAATACTGCATGGAATTAATACTGATCACTGTGTTCCATTTAATGTGGTTTTAATGTATTTGTATCTCCAGTGAAATCCATTGCTTGGTAGCCAATAGACACAGCTTTTTGTCGTAGTCAGGGATCACTCTGGATCCAATATATCTATTTTTTGAAACAAATAATAAAAAGATAAAAATCAGATATCAATTTCACATTGAGACATCAGCAACAGCCAAGTGACATTAATTTACTGTGTCAATAATAAAGTGGGCTGTGTGTGTGTTGGTCTTAACAGATCTAGTGGCGAGACAATTTGAAGCTTGTGAAAAAAATTCACTTGGGATCGTTAGTGATATTTTCACTCATCATTTGTCAATAAGTGAAAGAGTGTAGTATCATTGAAGTTTATAAAGTAACTAACTGAAAACTAACAGGAAAATTTATTTGAATTAATTTATTGTAATACAAAAGAGAATTATAATAACAAAAACTAATAAAATGGAGGATACTGGAAATTATATAACAGCTGATTATGACTTTGACAGGTAAGATGAGTGTCTGTTACTTCTAGCAAGGCTGGAAGATTATGCTTTCATTAGCATTTGTCTCTGTTCTTTCCTGCCAATGTGGCAATCTTCTAAAAAGTTATTAAATTTATTTTGATCAGATTTTGTGAATATATGTTTATACAATATAATTTACCTGATTTTATAGCAGGTAATATGAATAGTTAATAGGTAATATGAATAATTAATTTAGTTTTTTCACAGTAAGTACAGTGACATTTAATATTGAAAATGAAAAGATTTTAATAAACAGCTGGACAAATCATTAATGATCAAAAAGTGAATGTAATTTTAATTGTTGCTTATTTGTAAATATTACTGAAATAATTGTGCAGATGGCTATGTCAGATAATCATGCAGGAAAAAATGGCCTTTTTGACGTGTTTTACAAGCTTACATAAACCTATACGCTGGAGGGGTGAGGGGGAATGGAAAAAATCAAATACGTACAGAAACTACTGTTAGGAAAGGTGTGACCTTACCATAAATATTACTGAGATCTTTACACGATGTTACGAATGTGTTTTTATAAATACAGTTTGAAATTGGCATCCCATATTTGGTAAATATCATTTCTGTCCCTATGTAGATCCACATACGTCACTTCTAATCGCAATATCATGTACAAAAGTATAGCTTTAAGTCAAAAAGAAAATTCATGTACCTTCTTCATCACATACATTTAATTCTCTGGAAATAATGATTCAGAATGGTTTCCCAGATACAGATGCTACAGTATGATACTAATATGGTTCCTCAAACTTCACAATGTAGTGATAAACATCCCACTGTTAATTCTAATGTGTGAAGACCAGAAATATACAATGGAATTTAAGACAGTAGTGTAAATTCTAATGTAAAAGGCCTCTGAGGATCTGGTATATTCTTCTGTTTAATGAAGGATACTCTACTTAACAGAGTTCTACTAAAGGGTGTTTACAATTATAAACAGACAAGAGTGAAAGAAGACCCTTCCTGGTGGAAAGTGACTGAAATCTATTTTGAAATTCTGTCATATTCCAACTTTCAGTGCATAAGTATATGATAAATTGTAGACATGAACCTTGGAAAAGGTATTTATGCTAATTATTGCTATAGAACCAGCCATTCAAATGTTTGCATTTTAAGTATTTATGGAAATTCATTTTTTTTCCTTTAATAAGAAACTTTACAAACATGTTACGTAGAAAATAAACAGGTTATCTGTATTCAGTGCTGTTACTCTAGTATACAAATAGATTTCCTTGAATAGATGTTGATTGAAAGTTGCTTCAACTCACATATACATGTACTGGAACATCATTTCATAATTGAAATCATTTTTACTTCAAGAATTTTTTTTTTGTAAGTATAGTTTTAATATTTACAGTGCACAGGTGATGGCAATTCTCTCCAGCTGATACTTGTATGCCCATTACATCTCCACAGACAAGTATTTGTTAAATGAGACATTATAAATGTTCCTACATTTGAATCTGCAGTGGTTATTGCACAGATTCTAGGTTAAGTGATGTACTGAGATTTCTGGTTAATGTATAGGTGTACCACTTTTATATTGAGAAAGTTTAGTTTCAAATGAAATAACATGAAATGGAAGTGTGGTAGAACTTATTTTGTCAAGATTGCAAGATTTGTTTGAATGATAGAAGAGTCGGATAATAGAAAGTGGAAATTTATTACAAAATAAAAAAAAGAAAAGACAAACTTGGAAGAGTAGCAGTGAGGTCATAAATTTGAATTATCAGATAACGGAAGGTCAAATAATAAAGGTTCTACTGTATTATAATACTCTTCTGGACAAAACTAAGTAGAAGAAAATGTATAAGTTTTATTTATGTTGAACTTGCCAGTAGTGCCACCCATTGAAATAATTTTTATTTATGTTGAACTTGCCAGTATTGCCACCCATTGAAATTATGTATCAAGTGGGAAAAATTACTGAAATTCTACCACAGATTACGTTTATGGTCTGAGATTGTTACAAAAATAAAAAAAAAATCAATTAAGAATCTCCAATAATTCAAAGCAAAATATGGGGGTTGCTTTGGTAGTGATTTTCACATACTGTGCCTTATTTTACATTTCTTACTGAAGGCCTAGGTAAGTCTGCAGCTTAGTTATATGGCTTGTATGAGCATTGGGATGTTGTCTCTCTTATCCAAGATTCACCATTGCTACTCCACCATTGCTGACTGAAATTCTCAGTCACCGATAGACTTACAACCATGGTAGATCCTTGTACAATTACCTTCATGAATCTTACTGTTTCTATGGAATAATATAATATAATGTACAAATTTTGGCTTAAATCAAAGCATTAACAAGATAGAGTGGTGACCGAACTTCAGGGCAGACCATGTGACCCCATTTTCTTGCCCAAGTACAGTGACAGACAAAAACTTGCTAATCGTAGCATAATGATACTATATGAGACAATATGATCCCCAAAATATAGTTAGAACTACTACTAGTGTGACATACCTTTTCTATCCTCATTAAAAGGATGCAATATAAACTACTTCAAAGTGATTTTTCTCCAATTTATTGGATCACTGGGTATTGTCATTATATAGCACAGACCTGCAGTTAAATAGCTGAGCATACTGTAATGTGGAAAATTACATCACTGTGGTGTGTTTGGGTCTTTATAATGTTTAATCTGCAACTGATGTAGCATCAAATGTGAGGTCTAACAACAACGGTTAAATTGAATGACCTGTACATAATATACATTAAATAACAGAAGTAACAAGAAATCTTTAATAATTTGTACATTGTTCCTTATGATTTTTTCTTATTAAAAAAATTTTTATAGCTTGTGGGTGCATTCTTGTTTATATGTGAGATTTTTATCATTTTCTCTTGTGTTTTTGTGATCAAATGTATAATGTGTAATTACATGTAACCATTATTGGTACATATTACATCTATATACCGGTATGTTAACTGCATAAATCATTTATGACTATCCCATAACAAGTACATTTGTTGCACAAGCTTATTTAATTGTATTATTACAGGTTCATGCAAGCTGTATTCTTATGCAAACGTTAAACTCTGATGTTCAAGAATGAAGTCTCAATCTCTAGGAAGTGGAAAAATGCTCCACCTTCACCACAAGCTCCAGATGACATAAAAGTTTTTAATTGGTTAATGGCTCTCCTGTGATGGCCCTGGTATTTGCAATAGAGGGATTTCCACTTTCTACTATTTGGGCTTGACTGTTTTCTTTTGTTTTTAAAGAGCTGCTGCCGATCAGCAACCAAGTGTAAACAACTACACCAACTTCTACCAGAAGCTGGCTAATGACATGGCTCGCCAGAAACCCAACCTGCACAACCGCTTCTACCAAGATCCTGGTGCTCCAGTGTAAGTCCTTTAGTTACAAGAAATGCTGAATAAGTGATAAGTAAAAAAGGCAGATACCAGATACTCGTTATACATTCATTAGCAGCAATTCAAACATCACTTGGCAACAACAATTATTTGGTAAATTTTAATTTTCTGTAACATTTAAACATGCCTTTTGTATCAGATTGAAAACTTTGTCTTTTAAAAAAAATTCTGGAGTACCAACTTTAGTTACTTTAATTTTTAGATTATTATATCAATTGCAGGCACCTTTTTATTTATTTAGATGTTAAAATGTATGTCAAATCTGATGTTTCATAAAGAATTTTCTTACTTACTTAATTATGGAAAAAAGTATATTGGGAAATCAGCCAAGTTAAAAAAACATTAAAACAGATGCCAACTATTTAAATAATTGCAAAATATTGTGACCAAATATTTAAATAGTAATTTTACTATTTCCAGCCTTCATAAATAGCCATTTTATAAGTTTTGATGTTTACACACGTGAACTGTTGTTAAATATTGCATTGTAAATGGTATATATGTTGTCAGATTTTAAAATTCCGTCAACAGAATTTATTTTCTATATACTGCTACTAATCCTTTTGTTGCACTTCATCTCTGTACTGGATGATTCAGTCAAACAAAATCATTGTAAAAATTAAATCATTAGAAGATCCCAAACAGAATCATTGTAAAATTAAATCATTGGAAGATCCCAAACAAAATCATTGTTCCACACTCATAACAGTGAGGGACAAATATTGGTTCATAGCCAGAAAAGGTCCTGGGCAGTTAAGAAATTTTAAGGTGACTAAGTTCTGTTGAATGAGTATCTGGAAATGATACAATATACAAGAGACTCTGCATAACAAGAACCTCCAGCATCAATAGGATTTAGTTCTAGTGGATAACCAGGCCTGGGGCAAATACTTTCAGAAGTATTCGAATACTTTTCATTTTCATGAATACGAATATGAATACACAATTTCAAAAGTATTCCAATAGAATAATTGTTGAACAGTATTTGAATAGATTTATAAATACTTTTTAACTAAACTCAAGAATATTACTTTTTTTTTGATAAATCTTAATAATTTTACCTTGCTGAATAAAACATACAAACATGAAAACATAATTCAGTGAATGATAGTTCAGATTTACATCATATTTGACAACACTTCATTTTTACTCCAAGATCTGAATGTTCAGTCTGATAAAAATGAGCTACTCAAAAGTGTTTTTTTTTTAAAGGACATGTTAGTGTCCTAAACATGTATTTGCCATAACTGAGATCGCTATTATTGTGGAAATCTTAATGATGGGATTACTGCTGCTGCAAGCCTGTCACAATAGGTGTCACATAAGTTTGCCTAAGAATTACTTGAATTACTCATATTTGACAAATGAAACTGGTATTTAAACACATTTAAACACAAGTTAATCCCCTATTGTAGCAATGACAAACACACTTGTCATTTTTAGGTGGGTTTTTAAAAAAAACATTGCTATTTTTGGTTATGTGAGGGTCATTTGCAGATACAGTTTTGTTGACGGTTGACCAATGTTGGTGATACATTTCCATCATTTTATATATATATGATTATCAGCATTATATTTGGAGAAATATGGTATTTATTATCCACCACGCGACGTATTTGCCCTAAATACGGGGAAATACAGACCGGGATGTATTTTTTTTGTATACACCGGCGCCCCGGTACTATGGATATTGAGTGTGATTAACTTCCGGTTTTTCAACAATATCTCGGAAAGTATGTAACTTAAAAATATGTATAATATATCATTAGAAAGGTGTTATTCTAGCGCTTCTGCTCATGCATGTTGCATAAATATCCATGCAGAAATGACTGAGATATTACAAGGTAAAGATTGAAGTTTTATATTCAGTGTTGCTCATTCTTTTTGACAGTCTGTTTCACGTTTTCTCATTAAATATTCATATTATTTGACCCATAAATCGCACAAAATGGTGGATAATAAAAGTAAAACATCCCTCATCAGACATATACAGAAAAAATATATCACTCATGAAGATTAACAATATAATACTCGTGCTACGCACTCGTATAATATTGTTATCTTCATTCGTGATATATTTTTTCTGTATATGTCATTCGGGAAGTTTTCCTATTATAGAAGCATTCATACATGACAGGGTTTTTAGCAGATTTGCTTTTCTGACTTATCTAATCTAATCTAATCTACTGCTTTGCAAGCGCAATATCTTCCCCACAGAGGGGAACTCAGTGCGCTAATTAAACAAAATCATTATCATAGGGAGAGTCCAGGGTCGTTCAAGGTCACCTGTAAAACTGCATCAGAATTACATTGCACATGTTACAGCAAAAATCTCAGGGCATTTGATTGCTAAGACAAATGACATAATCCTGACATGAAGCAAGAAAAAATTACAAAGAGAGAAGACCCTTGATTATTGACTCTGTAATTTACCAAGAATATTGAAACCTAGAAGGCAGGAAGATAATTGTAGACAATGAGGGGCAAATTTCACCTTATCAGAAAACATTGAGTCATGAACATTGACAAGACATATATCTATTTAATTTCAATATTGTATTTTGGCACACCCCCCTCAATGAGCATTGGCTTTTTTCTCTTTTTTCATTCCCACAGTGAGAGTCAAGGTTCTTTCATGATGCAGCTTTCAAGCTTAATAACATCTAGTGGTTGTCACCCATACTAAATGGCAGAATCTCTGATGAGACTTAAGCCATGCCACCTACAATTTGCATGAAACAGAGAAAATCCAAATACTGCTGATGAAGTACCTACAGCATACAGAATGGATTAGGATAGAATAGAATAGAATCATTTATATAGTCCAAACTGATATGAATCCACTAATATGCTTAAATCCAAAAAGGGAGAGTGCTCAACCAAGTAGAGATCGTTACCAGTGATACAGACACTAATATTTAAGGTGCAAACTTGTGACAGTGGAATAGGGGCTTAAAGTTGTTCAAGATGCCTAAAACATATACCAGTTTCTAGACACTTTACCAAATATGAAATTCTGTGTGCTCGAGTTGTGTATACCAAACTCTGATGTGTTCAGCAAAGGAGCTTGTAGAATAATAAGCTCAGTTGGATATTTAAACTACACTCTCTCAACCCACTAGGCATTAATGAAAGTGCACATGTTGATGGTATTTTCTAGCCCCATTACAGTCAGGGACTAACCATTATCTTTTTAAGTGCAAGCTCTGTTTGGCTTATGCTTTTAGAGATCACTGTTTTTTTTCAGTTTTATTTTTTTGTCACCGGACTTTCATGGAATTTGCACTTCCAGTGTGCACTAGTAGTGTTTCTGAGTACTAGTGCCTCCAAGCTCTAACGTCAGTGCCCAACTGATGGCTTTGCGCAAGTTTGTGGATTTCGCCTGTTGATCGAAAGACTAAAAATTCTGCCTTATTTGAAACAATCCATTAGATTGGATAAATCAGCTGCATGAATACATATATAGTTTTAATTTACTGGACTGAACTATATCTTTTTATGTAAAACAAATTGTATTGATAGGATGAACACAGCTTTTGCATTTTGCTATCTGCGAACATTTTTCTAATGACTCCATGAAAAAAAATAGGACTGATTTTTAAGTACAGACTTTATCAATACTATGTCAGTGTCTGAAGTTAAAATGACT
Organism: Sabellastarte sp. h YS-2021; assembly: GCA_964017235.1. NCBI lineage: Eukaryota > Metazoa > Annelida > Polychaeta > Sabellida > Sabellidae > Sabellastarte > Sabellastarte sp. h YS-2021. Next base: position 111,287,091 of record OZ024928.1, read on the forward strand.
TTGCAGAGATGACAAGTAAAATAACAGAACTCTAAGTATGATTGTTGGTGATATTTTACACAGAAGAGGTGATTGATAAATATCACAGCTTTCAAGCTAATGGATCTATAATTCTCAATTTAACCCTGTAATTTCAGAGAGTAATGTAAGTAATAAAACCCATTAAACTGAATTGAATTTTACTCAGTAGAGCCATTATTAAATTTAATCAGGCTCTCTACATTTATTGCTGTAGTGCACAACTTTTTTTTCAAATTTCATGATTAGGATTTTTAATGTCAGAAATTCTTATGTTTATTTATAGATTTTTAAATGATTGATGGAAAATGTCCTCACAAATGAGGTAGAAAATTAAGATTCCCTCTTTTTGTAGAGCTACTCAAAAAGCCTCAAATGTGATTGCTTTGTAGTCATGGAAATTGCCTTGGTGTTTATCCAACTTCCTCCTGAGGCAAAAATCACATTTTGACCTATTACTCTGATATTAAGTCTTCCGCTATTACAATTTAGTCAATGCTTTGAAACAGATTGCTGATGCTTTTATCCATATCCTGGATTTGATCTGGTAGAGTTTCCTATGCATGTTCAATGACAGAATACTACTTGTGAGATGGTGGATTTAAATATTTTTGTAGAGTAAATTGTCCTGTATTTTAATCTATAAAGCATTCACTATTTGCATGGGTAAAATTATATCCCTATTATATCAACCTTTATTGTCATTTGTATAGCCCCTAGGCCCAGCTTTGTTTAACATGATCTTTCATTATCTGAATATTAATTTTCATTTGGCTGATAGAGGATTAATTCAATCTATATCTGCTCCATGTTTTAGTTTTGGAGAAGTAAATTTAATAAATAAATAAGTAAACTATGTATTTAATGGGTTCATATCCTTGGCCACAATGATATGTGCAGTAGAAATTTACTTTAATCATTTTGATACCTTTTAAAGAAATTAAATTACTGCTACTTAAGCTTTTCTTACACCCCACCATATGTGTACTTAAGAGCTTGTTATGGGAAAAAATAGACTTGCTCCAAGTCTTTGTATTTCTTATTGCACCAAATCTGACATACATGGAATCATTATGAACCCATCATGATCAGTGGGGAAATCACTGGGATGAAATACAAATGTCAGCCCCACATTCTGGCCAAAAAGACAAAAGGACTTGAGGAAAGTCTAGGGAAAAAATGGCCCAATCAAGTGAAAGGCAACTGAAACTGAAGTCTTCTAAAGGTGTTTGAGGACACTGACATCGAAAAGAAATTGTTATGTGAATTATTTTTTGTCTCGTCATAGAAATAACTGAAAGGCACCCATGCTACAAGATTCACATGCGTTATAAATTAAAAACTTGCAAAGATCCACTGCCCCCACAGACTGATCACTGCCTGAAAATATAACAAAAATTGCATGACCTATGCACATTGTAACGTGTACGGAAGAATGTAAGAGTAGCTTGCAGGAATATACAGAATTTTCTTTGCATTGGTAATGAGATACCTCAATCAAGTGCTAATGTAATGAAGATTGATGGTCTTGTATGCAATAGTTGGATTCAGAAGTTATCAGTTATGTTGATCTCCAGTGGTCAAACATGCAGAATCTAGTACATATTGTTTCCTTTACTCACCCAACTAACCATAAAACAACATGCAATCTGTGCAAAACATTGCTTCTTTGTTTGCTGTCCCTGTGACATTATTATAAATAAGCTTTTGACAGAACTATTTGTACCCACAGAATAACTGTAATTTCATGATATATGTATCATATTTCAAAGTAACCTTTGCAAATAGATATGAAAATGTATTTTTAAAGATAACTATTATAGAAGCAGCCTTTGCATATGAATAGTTTGTATTGTTATTGTTATTTAGAAACTAAATTTATAATTACCAATTCTAGATCTTAAACTCCCTCTATGAATTAATTCATCACTTGCTTTCTTTTTTATGTTAAACCGTGCGCATTTTAACACTACCTAGGGTTGTTTTGAACCTTCTTGAAGTATTAATTTTTTATCTGTGTGTAAGGTAATGTCAAATAATGTTCTTCCATAATAACCTTTTCTGAAGACAGATCAAGGGGAAGGAGAGAGAGAGACCCTATGGAGTAATATTCTATTAGCAAGGAAATGAAAGTACCATAAGCTGTTTCAAACTGCTACACTGTTGATATTAACTACAAAACAAGCCTCAGAGAAAATAAACAGGTCCAACCAAAGTAAAGACAATAAATGTCATTGATTGTGTTGCTAAACTTGACAAACAAATGAAAACAAAAACGTATTTCACATTCCATGGGATCAATTTTCAGAAGTGGCAGATTTTAAGTTTTGAATGTGATTCTTGATATTGCTACATTTGAGCCATATTAAAACAAAATCAATGTTATACTGGTCTTTCAAGCTTTCAGTGGGAGAGGTTAAGCTAAAGCTATTATTACAATAAGCTAAATTCACTTATTTGTATGAAGTTACAGATCTAATTGTGACTACCCTTGATGTAATACCTTATATAATAGAACAGTAATCGTTATTTGGTATTTCTTGTGACTGTGATTGAGAGAATATGTTGGGGCTTTCAGTGACGGATTAAGTTTATGTTATCAGAGTAGGTATGGCTTCAGTTTAAGTTTAATGGTGTGTATATTTACCAGGTAGACACAGAAGGTGATGGCTTTTCAGTGCAAAGCCTCATGTCGTATCTGAGGACCTCTCATTATATTAATTTGTCAAGTTTGGTTGACATTGATATTATGTTTTCATCAAAACATTCTGCATAAAAGTTTTTAATTCACAGTACTTTAGTAATAATTGTATTAATTATTTTGAAAGATTAAAGGATTTACAGTGATAAGTTTAAACACTGCACAATCATAATTATTTAACATTAATTCAAGTTTCTCTCAGCAACTTATATGCTTTAATGAAATTATGAAGTGGTTGAGTAATATCGCCTTTTAAATTGAAATGGGCTATGTAAAGGTACAGGTTATATTCTAAGATTGATATTATCTAAGTTTTAGTTAAACATCATCTTTAGAAAAAACTTTCAAGCTTTGTATTTTGTAACTGAATTCTGAAAATATTACCTCATTATGTAGTACTAGCTAATCTAAATATTAATATTTGATTGGCCAGGAGTTTTAGAAGGATTTTCACATTTATTAATATGGATTTTGTGACACTCACTAGTAAAAAGTTGTGACATTATTTTCAATCTCACCAGTGTGTATATTTTTTATCAAGTTCTTTGCTGCAGGAAACACCTTCCTAGTTTTTATAGAGAAGCCATATCCATGTTTGGATAAAAATAGAATGTACCTCATTAAGTCTAAAATTTGAGTCCTGGGGAAGCCATATTTGGTGATGTATTGGCAAAATCAATAAAAAGCAAGTGAATAAAACAACTTGTTGCACTTTTGGTTAATTAAATTATAGCTGCAGTTCAATAAAGTATACGACTGGGTATCACTTCTAAATTCAGTGTGCCCACAGAACTCACTTATACTCTGATTGTCTCTATCATTACAATGTAATTTTCTTTCTTGAAACTGCTGTGTCGTTAATTTGAAAGCACCTTCTCTTTTATTTAAAAATGAGTGTATTTAAACAATCCAAACCTCGTTTGTGATCTTTCAGGAAGCATCAATCTGAGTGTTTGTTGTCAATGCTGTAACCCTAGATATTTCTATACATTTCAAAGTTGGACCAGATCTGTGAAATGTTCCTGGTAAGGTTATCTAGCACAAGATATGACTCAGATATTACAGGCATCAAGCAAAGGAAATTAGTGACCAATTCATATCAAAAGGCAAAAATGTAAAAAAATGTGTTTTTTCCTCATTTCCCCAAAATTCTTTTAATAGGTACTTTTAGATCTTGTTTTAGTTTCCCCTCATTTGTACAAATAAAATATGTATACAACACATGACTATATTTGCCTTTCCAGGTTCCGTGCTGGTCGTCTTGGCGCACCTTGGAGACACATCAAACAGTGCACTGGTAACCTTGGGAATCACATCTGCTTTGTAGATGGTAAGTCAGCAATTGTGGGGGGGAAAAACCCTCTTTCTGGTTTAATTTGTTACAGTTATTGAGGTTAATATCCTACGATATGTGAGCAAGCTATTTTCTGCTGTTATGGTAATTTATAATAAAAAAATAATCATAATTGTAACAATCAATCAAAAGGAGGTTGTCAAGAGTACTGCGACACATTATCCAAAGTTTGGAGGTAATTGTTTTTCAACTTGGTGATATTTTCAAAAAATTTACGAAAATGTCATGATGGCTAACATATTAGATAAAAATACCAGTTTGATGATAAAAATTTCTACAACCTGAATAAATGCCTCAGAAATGTAGTGAAGAGTTGCTGGGTAGGATTTCTAGGTAGCTTTATAAAAACTTCTGTTTATTCACACAATAATGGATTAATAATTTCAAATTGGTAGATTTCAAATAGTTTTTGTCCCTGGGCAACCAATAGAGAATAATTTGACATAAGGTCATGATCTTGCAGCATTGGCATCCATGTCTGCATATCACCGACTCATCACCGAGTTCCTCAAAGTCTTCAATAACTACTCAGATTAAATTTGGTTGTCACATCCATCTGTTTGCTGTAGACTCTATATTTTGTTAGTTATCAATGTAAACTTTGGAAAATTACATTAGGTACATAAAACTGTTGACATTGTTCAGATTATACCATGGAGGATGTAGGAATAAATTGACTCAATGTACATTATAACAGTAGAAGAAACATTAAAAGTCATTTTAAGTTTTCCAATAAATATATACAGGATTTGACCTCATCTTTCATTATTGTGTACTAAAATGACAAACATCAGCTTGGTGATGGTTTTTTATACTATATGTTTATAATACAATCGCTTATTTATCTGCAATATTTCATTGCATTCAACTTTTAAATAAAGTACATGTTTCACATATAAAGTCAAAGTTTGGCAATTTTAACAGATAGATTTACAAATACCCTGGCCTGTTACATACATTTTAACAGGACTACATAACATATCACAAGTAGCTGCTTGTATAAATATGAAGTCCTATTTGCAAGGCTTGGTCTGCAGACACATTTATATTGTGTGAGAAATTGGATATTATGACTCTATGTCAATATACGGGCCACAGACTAACCTTTGTCTACTGAAAGCCAAAAACACTCTTTTGAATTAAAAGTAGATCAAGAATAAGGACAGATTACTCAGGAATAACCACCCACAGACAAATAGTGAAGTGCAAGAAAATGTTGACTAAACTTGAGTGTTGTCTGAACAAGTGAAGTCTCCATTTGTTGATCTTGCTAAAAGTGTTTGCAACTTTGCAATAATTCAGACAGTGGCCTAATATTTATTAGTGGATTTTGTAATGTTATCTTTGCAACGTTATATGATCTTATTGCATAGTCCTCACTGTTGTGGTGAACACGAGAATCATTTTTATTGCATATTTTATGTAAACTTATATTTCTGCATTTTATTTGCTGATGTTAATTAATTCTTAAATGACTGAAAGGCAAAAGGTGTCTGTTGACTTTGTAGAAATACCAGGTGTTTAAGTAGTCTTAATTGTGTTGACTCTCGTCTCCTGGATTTTATATTTATTGCCGTAGGCAGTTGAATAAACTAGTTTTACATGTCTTATAATCTTTGGTTTCTTGACAAATATCACGACTCACAGTAAGATACATGTAAATGAGATAATTCAAAGTTTTCTCATTTTTCAAGTAACTAAGACAAATACATATTTGATAAAATATTCTTATATCCAAGACTTTTTGTTGAAATTATGTGTCTGTTAAATGCTTAAGTATATTATTATTTTTCTGTTTAACATTAACAAAGTTTATGCATTATCACTAACCCTCTATAACAAATACAATCTGATACTGACAGAAATGAAAATATTTCCCCAGTTTAACAATCAACATTGGTTAAGTTTTATTTATGATTTTGCTGCGCAGCAACTTCAGCTTTTGCATTCTCAGACATATTGGCTTTATTTTATTTTTTCTCATTTAGATGTTTTTCCATAAAACTGTTGAGGTATAACAAAGGTACTAATTGCTTTTAAAGATGCAATTTACCAAAAAAAACATATTTTATTGTCTTAGATAAATTGTTGTATTACTTAATCGTATTAATGCATCTTTTGAATTTGTTTTTCTCCCTTTTTCTTTCTCTAACCGCAGAACGTTCCCAGGCACAAACCAATACACAAACTAAGCCACAAACTAATCGTGGCGTGGTAGGGTCAAGTTATATCTCTCCAAATAGTGCTGCACCACAGTCATCTAATCACTTGAGTCATAGCTTTGACCTTGCGTGCCAGAATAGGGGTCGTTATGGCCCAAAGCAACATTTAGTGGAATGTACAGGAAACACTGGCAGCAACTTGGTGCACATCAGAGGAGTGGAAAACAACCCTCCTGTCCCGGCCAATGAAAATGGTGAGAACAACTGTATCATCTGTATCTTAACACTACCAGATATGTTTAGATTCATATGATTGGCTGTTGGTGTAATCACATGATCACTTATGTCCATTTGCACACAATTGCACACTATATCACTGCAATGACTTTCCCAGAAAGGGTGACGGTCCAGATCTTAATCAATTGATACTTTATGGGATTGTATTTCATCATAATCTTGATTTTTGTTGGAAAACTGCACTGTTGAAATGTGTTACAAACTGTTGCAATGCAAAATAAGTTTATGGTTTGGGGTATCATGCAAAGAAGATTTGTCAAACTTACCAGCACCACTCTAATATTTCAATGCACAAATTATAATCTAATCTAGTTAATACTACCTCTAACTTATCTCTCTACCTGCCGAGCCCTTGTTGAACTTTACATTTTACTTATCTTCTCAAACATATATCTTAAAAAAACTAGACTGTACCAACCAGAAACAAGCCTATCACCAGACATGATATACACTTGAAAGCTTTAAAGCATATATCTACCATAAATCTTTGCTAATTAACAATTGTGGGCTGCCTCTGACAACAGTTATTTAAATTTATGTTTCCCTTTCAAAACATCTGCAAAAGATGTTATTATAATATGGTTATCCCATCTAAGTAAATAGCCAAATCATGGTTGTTCCATGTAAGTAAATAAGCAATTCAGGGTTGTCCCATCTAACTAAAATAACCAATACAATATGGTTGCCCCATCTAAGTAAATAAGCAATTCAGGGTTGACCCATATAAGTAAAATAAACAGTTCATGGTTGTTCCATCTAAGTAAATAAAAAATACATGGTTGAACCATCTAAATAAAATAAGCAATACATGGCTGTCCCATCTGAATAAAATAAGCAATACTGTTTGCCTCATCTAAGTAAATAATCAATACATGGTTGTCCCATCTAAGTATATAACCAATACATGGTTGAACCATCTAACTAAAATAAGGAATTCACGGTTGTCCCATCTAAGTAAATAACCAATACATGTTTGCCTCATCTAAGTAAATAAGCAGTTAATGGTTGTTCCATCTAAGTAAATAATCAATACATGGTTGACCCATCTGAGTAAAATAAGAAATTCATGGTTGTCACATCTAAGTAAAATAACCAATACATGGTTGTCCCATCTAAATAGATAAGCAATTCATGGTTGTTCCATCTGAGTAAAATAACCAATAACATGGTTGTCCCATCTTCGTAAATGACCAATATATGGTTGTCCCATCTTCGTAAATAACCAATACATAATATTTCTATCTACGTAAAAGAACCAATACCTTTATCTTTCTGTTACATATTTGTGCTTGATAAATTATGTGTTACTAAATAATACACAATATTAATCACTTCAGTAGACATTGAGTAAGTGTCCAGTATCTATGTGGCTAAATTTTACTTATGTTTGCAAAAATGTAGCATTTTCTAATGTCAGGAGTAGAGTGTGATTTGTGTTTGTTCTACTTACACAGTTTGTGTTGTACATCTCAAACTAATATTTTATTGCATGAAATATGCTCACCTTATACTTACACATATTTATCAAGTGTTATGTGAGAACTCTTTAATACATTTTGGTGTTGTCAGCACAGAGATGTATGGTTGAAAGTAGACTTCATTTTTGATTATTAACTCCAATGTATATGTGAAACAATTTTAACAACTCCTACATGCAATGTGAATCTAAATTGCCTTCATTGCAAAGTCTTTTGTAAATGTCAGGTGATCTGGTCATTTTTCTCCCTTCCAAGATCTACATTGACAATCTCACATTTTGTTTGGGAAAAGATTTAAAGAATCTACTTTTTTGCCAAACACCATTTATTTTGAGAGGCAAAAATTTTGCTATTTTATATATTGTGGTGTTGTGTAAGTGTTTCATTATTTAGATGTATAATTATAAAAAAATATATCCAGTTTAGCCTCTTGCCTTTACAATAACTGTTACATTGAAAGTTAGAAAGAGGGAGCATATGTACCAATCATCTTAAATGTTTGTTTAAAAGTTACACAAAAAATGTTCTTTCATAGGTCAGACTAATCAAAGTAACATCAAGTAACAAATGTATGCTTTGTCCAATTTATCCAAGGGCATTGATAAAGGCATATCCAATTAGGAATGGTAGATTCCACCTCAACTGTTGATATGGAGACTTGGAGCTTTGAACCCTTGATGTTTATTGTAATATAACACATTACTAATACCTTGTGCCTTAGAGTCCACATACTAAAGTGGAGATTAAGGGCTATAAAAGTCCAATTTAGATTACAAGATCCTCAGTTTGAAGACATCCATTACAACTGTTGTTTTATAGTATAAGAAAGCACATTATTGTTGTAATAGTTTTACATATATATATGCATGTGTGAATATAGAATTTGGTCGCTCTAAGACCATGTTTGGACAACAAAGAGGGAGATATGGATCAAGCCAAAACCTCACTGAGTGTACAGGAAGCAGCGGTGCCAACCTGGTTTATGTCCGTGGTGAAGATCCAGTGAGACCCTCTACTGGGGGTGAGAGGAGTGATTGAATATATAAGAGAAAACCCTGAATATTTGACAGGCTTCTGTGTGTGCCCAAACCCTCTCATGTGAAACTTTGCATTCTTAAGTCTGTTATTTCATATACATGATTTGTGGTGGGTAACTGGTGATCATAATTTAGAGGAAGAAATCTGAAATTCACCAGAATATTTAAAATTTCACTATTGAGGAAGCCTCCTTGTATCTCCGTGACTTGTATAAAATTCTAGAAAAATTTGTGATATTTCTGTCCACAGCCTCTGTGATCTCTTCTAATAAAAATTTGATGCAAATGTTGATCATTTTGTCTATTTTGTAAATGGTCCAACCTAGGGTTGAATGTCATGTTTCTTTCTCCATTGCCTTCTTCTGAAATGTTCAGTTGTGATCACATTTGTCTGAATATGATTTGTTACTGGTAATTGTCATTTAACAATTGCAAATTTTTTACTTCAAATATATGACTTCAGACTAGGTAATTTTTTTATATATTTTCACAAATATTAGTTACAAACATCATACATATTCAAAATAACTTTGGGCAGATGAGCTGGGATATATAATCAGTGTATGAAGTTTATCTGAAACCTTTCAAACTTTCCAGTTCATATTTCATTGGAGGTTAAACCAATAATGAGTTTCAAAATTGACCAAGTGGCCAATCCTATAGAATAAATGGTTGAATGTTATTTGTTATAATGACAAGTTGGTCTGTGGTGGTTTTCTTCATCCTGAAATAATTTCAGTGATTAAAGAAAAAAAAACATAATGAACAGTTGTCTGAAGTTACAATACTTCTGGACCTGTAACTCTAAAAAGATACAGGTTCGTGACAATACTTCTTGGATGGTAGTGAGGGGGTAAATTTCATACACTGTTTATAATAATTTATTAGAATTGAAATCATGCTATAGATGTATCCACAGGGATACACAGGAATGCAAATCACATTCACTCCACATAGACCACTGATCATGTACACATGAAATGTACAGTAAGGGTCAGACTTAATTTCAGTGAGAATTTCAAAGAAACTTTGAAATATGAAATTTTCTATAAATTACAGTAATGACTGTATCAAAATCAACCAGTGTAACGGCTGACAGTAACAGTGAGGGGGTATATCCAGAACCTTTGTGAAGAAAATAATGAAGACTGAAATCTGTTGTATTCAATTCTATTGAACCTAGCATCACATTATACCCAGTCTTTTGTACAGTATAGTTATGCTAGAGGTAACTAGTAAATTTGATGTAAATATGTAAGATAATTTTTGAAATTTTACTAACAAACAAAGAGGAGCCAACAGTCCTATATCCTCCTTGGTGGAGGTAATTTTCATATTTCAGAAAGTTTAAATTGTATATTATAAAACATTTTGTGGTCCATTTATCAGAAATATTAAGAATGTGGCATTTATTTTATTGGTGCTATATTTCTGCGGTATCAAAATGATGACATAGTTACTAATTGACTAATTTTAAAGTATGACCATTAGATAGACAATATGGATATTGTCCATTGTCATTTCATTCGAAACATGATTCTGAGCTTTTTGTCACACTACTTAATCTTCAGGAGTATTTTCTTAATTTAAACCTGTTGAAAAATAACATAATTTTGCTTTTTCTCATCCTAGACAATTTTCGCTTTTCATAATTTTTTTAAATTCCAATTTTTAAAATAAATGCTTGTACATATGAAACAACTCACACATTGTACATTTTGTACATTTATCAAGCATTTTAGATATTATACCATTTATACTGCGATACGTAACTTTTTTCAGGCAAAATATTGTCTTGGTCCATGTATGTTTCACAACTCTAAGTGAATATTTACCTTGGCAGGGAGTTTCTCATACCCCCTTTTGAATTTCACTTTGCATACTTGATCACATTTTAATGATGTAACAAACCATTGAAATTTTAAATTTTAGTATCACTTGTGGTTTCTGGATAATTTTTATCAATTCAAATTCATAAATAAATCTTAAAAACCTAATTTACATGGGTATACCATTTATGTAAAAAAACACAAAAATATGAACATTAAAATGGCCAAAATGTTTACAATGAAAATATTCATATATTATACTAACTGAATTCTGATCATTTATTTTATGTACACTTCATTCAGATCTTAGTCATGATTCAGTTATGAAGCTTAAGTCCACTTGCAAACTTTGCCATCTTAACCTATACCTGATCAGTACATCACTAGATGACTTTGGAGCCGTGACTTTGTCCTCCTTTTTGGAATGCACTAGTACACTGGGTACAGGAGGGGGCCACAGTGGTGCAGTAGTAACACACTTGCCTCCCACTTGTGAGGTCAATGGTTCAAACCCCCGGACCTTATGGGCAAAGTTGGAAGTTGCTTACCGATGGTTGGCATTTTACAGGACAGAACCTTGACCAACTGTATGTACTGGTTTCCTCTGCCCACAAAACTCTCCACCTTACAGTGTTGAAAATGCCATAAAACCCCAAATAAATTATTAGGTACGGAAAAGAGTTAAAGTTGAGTAAAAAAAAAAATTTTTTTTTCAATTTAGTGAGATAGTATCTCAATTTTTGAGATAGTAAGTCAATTTTTTGAGATACTATCTTAATTTTTTGAGATATTTATTTCATTTTCTTGAAATAGTAAGTCAATTGTTTTAGATACTATTGACTGGGTGTTATGAGAGTTTAATCATATTTATTACCATGACTCGCAATGCTTAGCTATTGTAAAAACCAAATTTGACCTGACCCATATTCCAGGTAACACAGCCAGAGAGGAGAGTGCAATCCAGGCTGGCACTTATCGCGGCAGTTACCGCGGTGGCAGACTGGGTCCATTTGAACATGTAGTACAGGTCACTGCAAGCAGTGGCAACAATATGGCTTTCATAAACCCCTCAGGGGCACAGCAAGAGGAGAAAACTGGTGGTGAGAGAAACTAATAGTCTTCAGTAGATATATACAATACAGTGCTTGGTTATCCACCGATGTCACAGCTTCTGGATGTTGAGTAGACTGTGGGACCAAATCAAGTAACACAGTAGAACCTCCAGTATTTAAATTTCTATCATCCAAATATTTAATTAACACAAGTCTGCTGTCTTGTATAGATATATAAACTCTTGCATTGTATAATCTGCAAAAAGACACCTTTATTCTTTTGTTTTATGAACCGTTTATAATTTGAATGAAATCTCATTTCATAAGTACGTAAAATATGATGGGGGTGTGAATACATTCTATGAGAGACTGCATTGTCACTACTACTGAAAAAATTTGTAATATTTTTCACACATTTTGGTTATACAAAATGTCACACTGTTTTATGGGTTGTAATGAAATCATATCCACAAATAGGACATTTTATAGAATGTTTCACTGTGATTTCGAAATGGTTTAAAAGTAAATATTAGTTGAGAGACAGCAATATGTTGTTCATGTAAATCTACAAATCAGCAATATTATGGCATTTGAACATGGTAAAATGGAATATCAACCAGCTGACAGCCATTAATGCTAAGTTTCATTTACACAAAACCATTAACACTTGGAATCTGTATTTGGTTTCTTATCTGTAATCCACTTTGAATCTGTTCAAGGTTGAAGCTGTTTCTGGTGGATAATCAAATGATTGCTATGTATTTGTATATATTTCTGCATGTGAACTCTCTTTTTTTAAGTCAGTCTACCTTTTGGCAGTGCTTGTGCTTATGTGATGTGAAATATTCTGAGAGGATTCTGTGATGATTTTCTGGGAGTGCTGCTAGTGTGTATCCTTAAACTCTTGCGGAAATTTGGACAGTCTTGGAAACTGCTAAGCAATTGCCATATATATATGACATTTACTACAAGGGACACCTTTTATTGTTACGAAAAAAAGAACAGAATAGAAAAATGGCTTTCAGTTGTTAAAAAATTACTAACTTGATGAGTGTGTTCCATATTTCAAAGTAAGATTAACGGTGTTTTCTTTGGCAGCGAATTTCACATACAGTGGGGAATTTCACATTTCTCAGTCTATAGCTTACATGTTGAATATTATTTCTTTCTTGAATTCAAATGTGCAAATATGATAAATAACATAAGCTCTAATTTTGCAGAGTTTAAGGTTACAGTTTACTCAGGTTATTGTATATAGATTGTTGTTACCTGGTCCTTTTGTGGACTTTCGTACTGCAAAAATGAAGTTGATAACTGTTTTTCAAAGATTTCAATGGTACAAAAATTGCAAATATGCTATGTCTCTATCTTGCAATTATAATTTTTAAAAGTACTCTACCCATTGTATGGCTGTAAGCATTTGAATCTTTGAAAACATATCGGACTTCAATGGCATCAACATCTTTTTCTGTACTCATTTTCAATGGTGCAGTGTCTTGACTTACAGTTGAAACATTTTGCCTGAAATGTCACTCTCCAAAAGCAAAATTCTTTTCCACTAAAACTTATAGTTTGGAGTTGTAAAATATGTTCTAGCTAATTACTCCGTCAGTGTTGTGCAATATCCTCTAATAAGTTAATCACCCCATTTCCATATACATAACTTTGTAGATTCTAATTTATATGTTGTCTTAGATAAAATATTGTTGTTAGAACCACTTCAGTAACAAAAAAATAAAATTTTCACTTGCTATATTGTATAAATTCATGCAGTATATGAAGCAAGTCTATGTTTGGAAACTGTGAGAGTTTAATTTACATAATATTTCCCTAGATATGTTTGCAAACCCTATCCTTTTAATAAAAGAGAAATTTTAGGCGAACATAAGTTAAACTCCAATAAGAAATACAGTGTACATATACTTGGCAAGAATATCATCAATATTTGGGAAAAATGATGATTTTCCTGTAATAATTTGACATGCAGTACAGTTTATTCTATTCTGTGTTATTCTAGTACAATTATTAGTTTATCGTATTTCCATTATCTTAAAGCCAAAAATATATCACAGTGAGGTACAGCTATTTGTGTGATGTTAAAGTCTTTATATTCCTGCACGATTGAAAATGCTGTTTTGATTGGTCACTGTTTATATGCACAGTGTGTTTATTTAGTTCTGGTGTTCTAATCAGCTTGTAAAAAGCTAGAAAGTTGTTTCATTGCAACTTTTTGCACCCATGGTTTTAATTAACCATTGTAACTATAGATTGGAACTATATTGTACTTTGCAAATGTCAGCAAATTGGTATCGTAAAAAAACTATCAATGTGATAATAATTGAGAACTGAAATATAATTCTTTTGGTATTTTTCACTCAGTTTAGTTCAAAATAATTAATATTTATATGTGAAGATTTTATACAAGATAAAAATTCCTACAGTAAAAACAAATGCTGCATATAAATAGTCAAAAAGAACTTCCGTTGAATTTAAAACTCAGCTCAACCAATCAAAATACCTGAGAAAAGCAATATGTAAATTAGAGGGTTTTGATTGGTTGAACCTTAGCCAAGCACTGTTGATATGTCTAGAGAGTTCACTCTCACTACTAGCTATTCCCCTCCAGATAACACTTGTTTTTTTCATGTACAAAAGCCATATGTAATGTTTATAAGTGTATTTCCTGTGAAATATCCTCAGATTCTTAGATTACTAATGGTAACTTTTTAGCTTCTTAGTTTAACTTTCTTCTGCAGCTGAATTTATGACAGAGAGTTTCTGATGATTTTCACTTTCAGAAGAATATAGCTGTTTCAATGAAGAAGTCAACATGTCAAAATTGTAATATTATTGATGTTAAAAATGAAGCATATGTTACAGATGATATTTAACAGACAAATGTTCGAGATGCTTCCTCTGATGACCTATTTGATCTATTTAACATATGGAAAAATATACATGTTTTACTGGAAGAGAAAATTGATTTTAGTGACATATTTAACTTATACTTAACCAATGAACCTTAGATTCATATACCAGAGATAAGCAGTTGTAATTGGTTATTTTAAATTTGTTTTGGAAGTGTGAAGTCATAGCTCAGTATATCAAAAAAAAATAGTTGCATAAAGCAATGAAATAAACGTTGCTTGACAGTGGTCAAGGTATAATAATTAAACAGCGCATTTTATTGTTTATATCCGAGTAAACATTTATAAGTTTTGGAAGGAGAAAAGGTTAAAAAAAATCACGGGTATGAAACCCTTTGTAATAGGTTTTCAAAACGTTTGTTAATACCAATTTTTAAACATTTGATGACAAATGTTAGAAAAACATTACAAATGAATATTACAATGTTCCAAAAATATTACTTTGACATTGCTTATTGCAAAGCAACTGGCAAAGCAATATTAACTTTAATTGTGGTCAGAGGTCAATTCAACATGTTTTTAGGTTACTCACCACTGAAAATATCATTTTTATGTCTAAAATTGAAAGATATTGGCTTAAAATTGTGTCCCCATTCAATTCTTACTTTAGACATTGCATGTGGGGTAACAGTTGACTATGTCCTCAAAAATCCCCTATTATTGCTCATCGCCATCTTTGTTTGCAAATGTTTAAAATATGGGTACACACAACGTTTGTGATAGAATGTTGTCAAAACATTTGATAGAAAACATTTCAAAAACATTATAAAATGATGGGTAAGAAAACCAGTTGTTTTAAATGTTTATAAAACATTTTTAGAGCAAACATTTGTAAAACATTGTCAACAAATGTTGTTTAAACATTTTATGTATACTGTTTATTCCATATTCCATGATGAATGTTTGAAAAAGCATTTCCAGCATAACCTTCTTTTCTTGAGCTGGTATATATGTTACAGTAAATATGCGAAATCAGTAAATACGCGTATTTACTGATTTGGTCAGTAAATACGCGTATTCCCTAAAATTTTCAGTTAATACGCCTATTTACTGATTTATGACCTATGTTATTTCACAAGTTTACTGGTTTGACTATCAGTAAATATGTGAAATGAAACTTTGATATTGACTGGTTGTAACTATGTAATATTAAAGGTAAACCAAACTGTACATCATATTGAAACATTTGACTTTATATAATATTAATGGTAAACCAAACTATGAATTATATTGAAACATTTTACTCCATTATGATGACTCTAAGAACATACTAAGCATACTTCATTTTAGAGTACATTACATGCAAATATGTTAAAAAATAGCACTGGGCTTTTAAATATTTATTTCTAAAAACTTTAGATATGTGCTTTCTATAGATATTTCATTTAAGCTTATGTTATTTTCAATCTCACAGGTACTAAGGACCTATGTCATCCCTACAAATGATTAAAGATCATTTAACGTTTCACTATTTTTATGTGACTGATACATAAAAAGCATTTTTATTGGAAATAAATAAAAGTTTAAGAAATTAATTTAAATTTCCAAATTTTAACATATTTTAAGTGTACCTTCATTCAGCAGAAATTTTACCTTATCATTTAAGACAACATGATTTACACCCCAAACAAGTCTGCATGTACTCTCAAAGAATCTGTTGTTAAACAGAGATTATTAGTAAGTGGTTTCTTTATTTTATTTCAATCAAGGCTTAATATTTTTCCATTTTGTGTTAGATTATGATTTTAATATAGGTACTGGCTACTTGATCAAAGGATTGTTTTAGAAACAATGAAAAGTCCAGCTAGCCCCTAATTGGATTTCACCATAGTCTTTCAGAGGGACTTAATCTCTTTTAAGGCATCTATGGTTATGGTGTGGCTTCCTCTATTGAAGGGCCAGCATTAAAGGGAAGTTTTATTTAACCCTAATTATAGATCTAAATTTTATTGGTTACCTTTGGAAAAGAAATACATTGTTAAAATACATTGTTGAAACTACAGTGAAAGTCAGTTCTTTAACAAGAAATGTATCTTAATCTTATTACCTTGCTTGTTGTTCCTTATACATAAAGCATCATAATTTGGTAAATATTTGGATATTTAAATTTATAAACTTGTCTATTTATTTTAAATGAAAAAAATATATATATTACAAGTTTTTATCACATATCACATGCAAATGCTTTTGAAATTATAAAGTGATGATAAATAGTTATCCCAGTGCTGGATTGTAAACAAATATCAAAATTGGAATACGACAAAGCAATTTAAAGTTTGAAATAACTGTATGAAGACATAGCAGATAACACCCAAGATATTTAAGATATAAAGTCTTCACAATGATTTCAGTAAATACGCGTATTTACTGGACCAAAAAACCAGTAAATATGCGTATTTACTGAAATTTTCAGGGAATACAGGTATTCACTGACCAAATCAGTAAATACGTGTATTTACTGAAAATTTCAGTAAATACGCGTGATTTCGCATATTTACTGTTATATGTTTGAAAAACATTTCCAGCCAAACCTCAGTTTCTTGAGTTATTTTATAAATGTCTTTATCAAACAAAAACATTTGTATAGAGAATGTTTATCAAATATTTTTTAAACATTACAATTTAAACATTTACTTGGAAATGTTTAGTAGCCAAAAAGATAGGGTTTAAATAAGGTTTAAAAACGTTTTGTAAATAATAAAACCATTTTAAAATATTTGTAATGTTAATACTGAGATGCGGTGCCTTATAAAACTCGGAGCTCATTAGATGCGGTTGGGGCGGTGTGGTAAAAATATTTGTAAAGTTTTGCTAGAAACTCATCCTGGCCTTATATTTCTTCAATATATTAATGGCATTGGTGGTACAATAGTACTACATGCTATCTTATGTTTTATTTGTAAAATACTGCTAGAAAACCCTAATGTACGTGGCCTCGTATATCCCTCACTAAGGTGTACAAGTTCAACAGTATGTGCAAGGAGAGTAAAATATTGCAATATTTTCTGTTTGTAAAATATTACTGGAAAAGTTCAACAGTAGGTGCGGTGAGAGTAACATATTGCTGTATCTTATATTTGTAAAATATTGCTAGAATCACCATTGTGGCCTCATATTTTCTTCACTCCATGTGTACGAGTTCAGAAGTAGGTGCGATGAGAGTAAAATAGTGCTAGATCTTCTATAAAGTAAAATATTGCTAGAACCCCCCTCCAACATATCCTTATTTCTTTCCAATAGTAGGTGCCTTGAGAATAAAATATTGCTGGATCATAGTGCACTCACACAATGCTCGGATCCTGTGGTGTGGTGACAGAATATTGCTAGAAACCCCCATTGCGGCCTCATATTTCTTTACATACAGACTGAGGATCTCTTTATAAAATATTGATAGAAAACCCCATCGTGGTCTCACAGCACATCAATCATCCCTGGGTAAACTCTACAAAGAAAAAGACATATTTTAACTAATAAGATGATGTGCAGTAAAAATGTGCAGTAATTTTAGTGTGGCTCTAAATAAATCTCTGATTCCAGCTCCATTGCCGAGATTTATGATGCACCTTATATGTTGTCAAAATATGTAGTTAAAAATACTTGACTGTACACATTCATATTGCATCCTGTGAATGGACCGCTTATTATAAATATTTACATCTTATAATTTTGTAAAAATTACAAATATTAACAATATGTCTCATTTTATTCAGGCATTGTCACTGATCTAAGATTTTGTTTCACTATGTTTACACACTCAGTGTTATATTAAAGCATTCTATTACTTAAAAGAGTTTTTGCATTAAACTTGTCTAAATGCATGTGTTACTTTCAACACTTCATAATTCCTTGCCAGACACTAGCTTTGTTGCAACTAACACTGTTTTTCCTATATTCTGTACATTTCTTCTGAAATCCTGACACATGGCTGCTTTTAGAAAATTTCCTGTATTTTATTGTATTCAGCTAGTAAGTTAAAGTTTACTGGATACCAAAATAATTCATATGTAGACAGTATCTACAAATATATGCAGACATTTGAAGACATACGATAAGAGGACACATGAAGAATGGAAACAAGAGTTGATTTCATTGTTATAACAATGCTCACCTCTTACATAATGACTCACTTTGGATGATATTTTCTTTGTGAAATGTGACATCTAAGTGATGTCATCTCATAAAACCCCATCCCTTGTGTCGCGTGACTAAATCTGATTATCGGTTTTCAAATAATTGCTGTGCAGGTGGGACCTTTTTCACCATTTTGGTGTCAGTTTCTGGAAATAAGGAAAAAATACTTTTGGAATAAGCTTCTCATGATAAATGTTATCTTTTCTTGTTGAAATGAATCAGCAGTATTTCATTATCCTGAATTAACAAAACAAAACATGATTTCTTTTAGAAATGATTCTATTTACTCTGGTTAAAACTAAAGGGGCTTTAGTGTTGCGGTAACAACCCACTCCTCTCAAACCTTTGAAGTCATGGGGTTTTAATTATCACAAAGTTGAATGATCTCAAATATGTTAGGAGTCTTTATTATTACAGAGCTGACTAATCTCAAATGTTTTGGGTGTTGTTCTTATCATTACAGAATTGAGTGATTTTAAATATTTTGGGAGTCATAATTATTATAGAGTTGAGTAGTCTCAGAGGGTTTTTTTTGGTGGTGGTGGGGGGGTCCTAATTATGGCAGACTTGACTAATCTCAAATGTTTTTGGAGTCTTGATCATCACAGTAGACAAATTGTGACCTAGCCTTTTGTTAAAGAACAAAGATATGACTGTAAAGTGTAGTGAATTTCTGTTGATAGTTTGTTTTTGATAAAGCAAACCAATATCATCAGAATATTTTCTATAATTTAACAAAATATCATATAATTTGTCAGACATTTGACAAGCATAACAGAAAACAATCCCTCCTACAGTCTGTGTGTTTCACTTTGAAATGATAAACTAAAAATCTGTATTTTCTTGTTTATACTAGACTTCTTTGCATTTCACCTTAATAATAGTACATGGTTAATACATAGAAGCAACCAACCAATTATAGCAACTTGATTAAGCCAAGATCTCATTATCTCAGCTTATGAAGCCAATGTTGTTGCAGCTGTTGTTCTGATTGTCTATCCATTAAGTTTAACTTATACTAATGGTTTATGCCATATAAATCTGAATTCAGATGTTTCCTTTAACAAGGCAGCCAACAATGTTCTCACTTTGCATATTATGAGTCTTTTATTTATATGTACTGTCAGATGATATACTGCACTTGTATGACCCAGCCATCGGTAAGCAAATTGTTAGTATATCTGCTCTGTGTCCTAACCATTTATATGCAATATTCTGTGTGATACACAAGAGCAATGCAGTTGGAGCGAGACCAGGTCAAGGTTATACGAGCTCAAAAGGTCATTGTGGACAGGTCACAGTGGTTATGAAGTTAAAGTGAGGGTATTCTTGAGGCATTTATTTACATGTTAGTGTAGACATACATAGATAGGATTAAAAACAGGTATTTAAAAATTATGAGTGTAAAAATGAAAAATTTTTAAAACCACCATCATAGCATGTACTGATACATATCACAGACACATACAAATTATCCACAAAGTATTCTTTATATTCATATGGTATATTCGTCAACATGCATACTGATACATATCACAGACACATACAAATTATCCACAAAGTATTCTTTATATTCATATGGTATATTCGTCAACATGCAACTGGCATGTTGGTTAATATGTCAAAAATCGTGACGAAAGTGAATGTGTCAGAAGGGGGAGCCAGGGTCAGCCTGGTCCAGCCTATCCCTAGACTACAAAGGCCCACATCAATCCCTACAACAGGAGACCTCCCTTATGGTGGGACAGCCATAAGGGGTCAAGGCCCAAGAGGGTTACTGTGAAAAGTGGATTACATGTTACATGACCTTAAGGTACCAACTTAAGGGGGCATCACCAGACACAGGATCCTACATCACTCCTCCAAGTGGATCAATCCTTGGAGGTCGAAAGGTCATAGTTCGTTGGAAGGTCATAATTGAGAGGGGGAACCAGGGTCAGCCTGGCCCAACCTAGTTTTAGCCAAAAATTCGGCTAAATTGCGATAGGGATAGCCCTACCAAACCAGTGAGTTCACACTGAAGCTTATGATGTACCAGGGTAGTGGTGGTGGGCAGAACTTGTTCATTCATTGACTTTGAAAATAAATATGGCAGAAGGTCAATTCAATTATGGTCGATAGGGTATAGCTTAATTCCTATTGGCTAGTGGGTGGTAAACAAGAATGACTAAAGTGTAAATAAAAATAAATAAAAGACTGGGTTTAAGGTCGCCTCCAACTGCAGTAGCAGGCCCCTCACAAGCCGTGCTCATACCAGTTGGAGCGAGACCAGGTCAAGGTTATACGAGCTCAAAAGGTCATTGTGGACAGGTCACAGTGGTTATGAAGTTAAAGTGAGGGTATTCTTGAGGCATTTATTTACATGTTAGTGTAGACATACATAGATAGGATTAAAAACAGGTATTTAAAAATTATGAGTGTAAAAATGAAAAATTTTTAAAACCACCAAAGCCAAACTAGAAGAAAGTGGGGATAACGGAAGAGAAGGTGGAAGGGATGATGGAGGGGGCTTGAGAGGCGTTCTGGAGGTAGGTCCAAACAGAGGAACTTCGCCATAATCCATGAGCCATGATGTTTTGGAGAGGAATATTATTATCAAATGCAAAAGTGGCTCCCGAACGCCGAAAGGAGTGGAAGCCATGACCTACCGGTGATATGTTGAGGATATTGAGCACAACTTTCAGAGCATCTCTAACATGTGTATCTATGACTTGTAGATGGGGGTGATATGAGGTAGCAAACAAGGGGGCTGTGAAAGGTAGGGGTCTGGATTGCAAAAGTGCTCTAAGAGCTCTAACAGGGCATAAGTAAAAATTATCGACCTCTGGGAGCTGAACCATGTGGGAAGAGTTTGAATCCTGGATGGTCTTTGTCCACTTAATTAGAAGATGAGCTCCTGGGGGGGCAAAGATGAGATCCTTCCTCAAGAAATGCTTGGACTGAGAGAACTGTCGAATGGAATGTGGAGCTATGTTTGATAGTCTTAAGAATGCATAAAATGCTGTGAGAAAAATGGCCCTATATAAGATGGGGTCCTGAAGTGAATCACAAGCTTTTGAGATATCATACATTATCCTAATGGAAAAGACACCCCTCGGGGTGGGCCTAAAGGTGGAATTAATGGATAAGCTCCTGAGGAACCTGAAAACAGCAGGGTGAGAGAGGTCAGAAGAATCCATGTGATAGAACTTAGCCAGGGAAGAGATGGATGCAAAGTAGTTCCTAACCACCCTAGGAGACAGGTGATTTTTCACCAAAAATTCTAGAAAAATCAAGATGTTTTGAGCTGAAACGTTCAATGGAAGAGAATAGAACAACAAGACTGAAAGATATGTTGAAAAATGAGTTCTATGAGCTTGGTCTGTTGAAGGTCTGTATGCTGTCAGCACTCTGTTCCATGCCGAAGTTAGGAGGCCCTGAGGGTCTTGGTGAGATCCTGAAATTATATACGAATGTCCAGGTTAAAATATGTCAAAGGAATTCTTTCCCATTCATAATTGTTTACAAGTGTGGTGAAATTATTGATGGATATGCCTTTCTGTGAGTAAATTCTAGATAGGGAGTCAGCAATGAAATTCTTGTGACCTTGGATGTGAGCCAAGTGAAGGTCAATGTCATGAACCGCCGAGATAAACCAGATATGCCTGATACATGCATTGAGAAATTTGTCTCTGGTCTTGCCAGAGTTAACCACCTGGACAACCGCCAGATTGTCACAGTGAAAAGTTACTGAGGATCCAGCCCAGTCTGTGGCCCACAGCCTTAGGGCTATCATGATGTTAAGCATTTCTAGATGGGTTATATTGGGCTGAAAGTTTGCATAAGTGGGGACGGGAGCTGCATATACCCTGTTATTCCAAACGCCCCCCACTCCTGTCAAGCAGGCGTCCACATTCAGTGAGTTCATCTGTCTGATATCTGACTTAAAAATTTTTGAAGATCCCGAAAATCTTGGAAGAAAGGTAATGAACCAGTCCAGATCCATGAAAAATTCTTGTGTAAGGTGGATCCTTTTGGCCCCAGAACTTTCCCTAAATAAAGACAGTATTCTATTGACAAAGATCCTGGCGGGTTTACAGCACTTGTGGAGGTAAATCAATTTGCCCAGAAGGGATTGGAATTGACGTCTGGTAAGAGATTTTTTGGACCTGGATAGAATGCATTCCTTATAGATTTCCTCCATCTTACTCTGCTCTATATATATTAGATTTTTATCAAGATCAATGGTAACCCCCAGGCATGTAAGAATTCTAGTGGGAGGGGAGAGCTTGTCCTGGTTCATGGGAAGGCCTAGCTCTGTAAACAGGTCAAAGAGAGCTTGATAATGACGCATAGCGTCATTTTTTTTAGAAACTATGATGAAGTCATCTATGTAGGCAAAGATTTTGCAGTCGTGACGTCTCATGATGTGCAATATGGCGTCAGACGTCATTTGAAACGACGCACTGCCATGGACCCAGCCGAACGCCAACGCAACGTCAAGGTAATATTTATTATGCCATTTTATGCCAAATTTGAAGGCGTCGACTGGGTCCACACGCAGGTTACGAAAAGCCCTGGCCACATCAATCTTGGCCAACATGGGAGTACCCTGTATATCTCTGATACTATCAAGAATGCCATCTATGGTAGGAAAACGTAGGGTAAATGGCCTGTCATCAAAAAGGTTCCTGGTGACCGCGTCATTTAATGACGCCCCAGCAGGGAAAGACAAGTTCAAAATGACTCTCCTGTTGTCCCCATCTTTGGGGCGTGTAAGTAGGGGGGAACAATGCAGGTGCTCGTAGTTAATGCTATCATAGGGGCCCAATATGGCACCTAAAGTCACCTCCTTTTTAAGATAGTGGTCAATGGCTGCAGGGAACTGAGTGGCTGAATGATGGTTGGTGACTTCCTTATTGTGAGTTAAGCTGAGATCTGTGGCAGACAAGGGGAAGCCATACTTGAGGTATTGTATAAGAAATTTGTCGTGGTAATCCTTCAGATAATGAGCCCATGCATCAATATTAAGGCCAGATTTGAGTGGAAATCTTGCAAATTTGTAGTTTGGCATGCCACTGTCTTTGATGGCTTCAGCCATCTTTATATAGGTTTCAATATTATTACAGTTCCGAGTTTGCCTATCAGGACCCACAAAACTGAAATTTCCCTGTACATGGTTGAGGAAACCTATAGTTTTAGATGTATCAACGATATCATGGTTATGGTGAAGCTGATCAATGTTAATGTTGGGATCAGTGGATACAACGGCGGTAGCGGTACGGCAACTGACGGCAGAGGCAGCATTTTTGACACAAGGGAAACTATCATTTTTCTCGACAGTTTGCAGGTGATCCTGCTGCAGGATCAGTTTGTCAATCAGATGGTCCATATAATCTAAATATGAACATCCGTATGTTCTGACGGACCACACGTCTTTCATATGGTTATCATATGTCAAACTGGGATTCCCAGTATCACTGAAAAATTCACTAAATAATATGGGGATTGCAATAGTAGAAACAATTTGAAGATAACCTACCTCAACATCAGTGCATTCCACAATTTGTACCGTCCCCTTATCATGAGAGATATTCCAAAGACAAAATTTTTGATATTTTTTTTCATTTGAAATGAATACCAAGTGAGTGGTAATCCCTTTATCAGTATCCCACCAGTACTTGTTTGTAAACATGACAGTACATATAGAAAGTTCGTTCACAAAACTACTATTTTTAGAATAATTTTGTCCAAGAGGGCACTGATGGTGAGGTCGCACTTCCCCGACTGTAGTAGCATAATGTTGACTGGCAACTGCAGCCATTTTTTGGTTTACAGTATAGTTAGAATTTAAACTAACATCTTGATTTACCTTATGACTGCTAGTGGTTAATTTATCAGGGGTGACCATCCCCATACTAACATCACATATACCCGAATTCGGGTTATTAGTAAGAGGATATATACAATTTACAGTATTAATATATTGCATACAATCACAATACATGTTATCATATGAGGTATCATGAACAATGTGTAATTGTCTTATATATTCCTTGACTATTACACTATTATTTTGTCTATGTGCAAGTTTGATATTACTACCCTGCCCGTTATCAGTCTCTGCCTTACCCCCCTCCCCCCAGTGTCCTACTTCATTGTGACTGTCCTTAAAATATGGTGAGTGTCCAAGTGGTTTCCTGTCCTAGATGTTCTGTTGTTTGTCTTTAGCCTTCAACTTCATATAGCATTTATTTTCTGGATGGCTTCCAGATTTTCCCTGCCTGTCACAATAGGCACACATATGCTTATACATTCCATGGCTGGTGTCGTGAGAACAGGTGCCCTCATTATAGAACTTACACAGCTTCTTGGGTTGAGACATATGGGAAGCCTGAGAGGAAGCCATTGAGATTTGAGACGAGCTAAGACGATTGATTGACCATTGTGTAGCGTCCTGCCATCCAAGATGCCCCTCCTCCAGGTCATGCATGGATGTGGCCCATGCCCCTCTCACAGCTGGCCAGGGTAGGGAAGTGGCATCCTTCATGGCTAATATGACCTGGAGGAGGGCATGTTTAGCTGTTGTTGGGTCGCTCATGTAAAAGATGTTAGATAACTGGCCTACAGCCCATTGAGGTAGGGTCAGATCATCGTAGGCCACCTTCTTTTTACCTGCAGGTGCATGGTAGCCTTCATTAGGCCACCTGTACTCTGGGGTGGTATAGACAATGTCAGTTGTATTGTATCTACCCGACTTTTTAGCCTGCCTACCTTGTAGTGATGCACGGGCCTGTTCCTCATATGATTCCAGCAGCTGGGTGACCGAGCTGGAGATGGATGGTGCTCTCCTAAGTGCTTCCAGTGTGGGTACTATCCCATCAGATTGGATGTCGGCTCTGACTGTGGACTGAGGCTGGAAGTGGTCTCCAAGTCCAATGGAGCTACCCTGTGGGTGGTTCTGAGCTCTAGGTACAGTGGGAAAACGGACCCTCGGGCCTCCCATGGGTGGAGGAGCGTGGAAATGCACATTCTGAGACCTGGCCCCTGTTACCGCGGCTTCGGGAAGAGCATTCATAGGTCCCTGTCCAGCAGAGTCGGATCCGAACATCTGATCTGAGCGAGTTCTGTCACTGTTTTGTCTCTCTTCGATGGATTCTATTCTAGCCATCAGTGCTTGGTTCGATTCGGATAGTTTATTTAGCATAGATATGATGGCAGTGGATGTATCACCCTGTGAGGAAGTCGGATCCGAGGTATGATTTTGGGGGACAGTACTCACGTCAGTGGGTGTTGATTGTTGTATGTAAGATTCCCCCAAGTGTTTGGTCGATTGTCTGTTGACTTTCCTTGTGGAAATACGAGCTCTGGCTGAAGCTGTAACCTTCTTCCTCTTATTAGAAGGAGTCTTCTGTGTGGAAGGCATTGTGAACGGTGCAATATATTAAATTAGTCAAGTAAAAACATATCACTAAAATAACTAAAAATTTCAAATCCTTCACGTAGCAGAACTTGTTCATTCATTGACTTTGAAAATAAATATGGCAGAAGGTCAATTCAATTATGGTCGATAGGGTATAGCTTAATTCCTATTGGCTAGTGGGTGGTAAACAAGAATGACTAAAGTGTAAATAAAAATAAATAAAAGACTGGGTTTAAGGTCGCCTCCAACTGCAGTAGCAGGCCCCTCACAAGCCGTGCTCATACTAGTTGAGAATATATTGCAATGATGATCAAACCGTATTCTTTATATTATTTTGGTCTATAGAATACCTTGGAGACTGGGTTTTTAAGGTGGTGTAGTTGCATTAACTATATCTATTATTTCAAATAAATGTTTGAAAATTGTGGACTATGAAGTCAGTGTCAGTTTATGACCAACTCATTAAAAACTGAGAAATTGGCCTGATATTTTTATCAAGAAATCCTGTGAAATTAACACAATACACTGCTATAATTGTCATGCTAGGAGATTGATTTTTGTTTTTTTTTTTCTGTGTGTAGAGAAATGTATACAAGCTTTAAACTTATGCATGCTTCACAAAAGAATGTGAATATATTGCTTGAAACTCTATTTAATTACACAGCATTTCTGATAAGTGTGGTACATTAACAATCAGAAACTCATAATTATGCACAATTATACCAGTTTTTTACTATTAATCTTGTGTGTGGTTTCATTGGTTTGAAAAATGCTGATGCTTCTTTTTAAAATGGCCTCACTGTCTTAACATGGTTTTCTGTTATGTTAATATTTGTGTTGAATGCAACACAGCTTTTAAATTAACAGATGAAAGGTAAAACACAATAGTACAATTGCCACACCAACACCAATAAAGTTTGGAAATAAAAGACATGGATGCCATACTTATATTTTATTTACTAAAATGGATGAAACGTAATACAAACGTACAGCTTGCTTGGAGTACAGATGTTTGTTGACATTGGCAACAAACATAATATTCTTGGTATCCTTGTGGTCTCCATTGCCTAGTAGCCATCATGTTGGTGTTCAGAGCAGAAAGTCTGGAGCAGTCAGTCTTTGGGAGCTCAATGGAGATATTGTATTCTCGGACAAGGTGTTTTGAAAATACATGTATAGTTCCAACTTCTTCTAGAAGTATAAATGGGTACCAATACTAGTTGGGGAGGTAAATATGCGACAGATTGACATCCTGTCCAGGGAGTAGAAATAGTGTTGAGTCAATTTATGACAAGGAAACTGGAACTAAGATCTGGTCATATGGGTCAGTAGGCTCAGTGAATGACTACCTTGATATCTAAATCAAATATCAGGTAGTTTGAAAGCATATCAGCCTCATCAAGAATCAAGCTTCAGGTTCACCCTTAGCACAGTTTAGGTGATAATATTGCACATAAAAATATCCCCTGTTTATCAGTAAAAAAGGAATCATTTTGATCGATTAAGTTCTACATTTTTATTCTTTCAAAAAATACTGTCTTTTCAAAATTGTATTTCATTCTGAAGTTCATCTTTTCAGAGGAAATCAAATGTGTATGTTATTGCTATCTCTGATGAATGCTATTCTTGTTTGTGGAAGGTATCATGGGTTGAGTCAATAGCTTGAGTACCAGTACTTAACTGATGTATTGACATCATATATTTGCAGGTGTGGTGAAGCATGGGGATATGCAGCAATTCCCTCCTCATGGATCCTTGGATGCACAGCTAGACTCATTGGCCTATGTCTCCCCTAGAGCTTCTGCTTATGCCAGGTAACTTTGAATTTGTATTGCAAGAATTATTAGCTTATGTCTACCCTTAGCCTTATGGATTTGACAAGTACTCCAAGGGCTGCAACAAAGCTTATACGCATGGACAAAAGCACAGTTCAATTTGTATCTTTTCATTCAGGAATTTACTTATGTACACTGTCTGAAATGGGTAGCAGCAAATCTCAGAGAGATAACCTATGGTATAATGATGTTCATCTCCTAGAGGATTATAATAAACCACAGGTACACCTGAAGAATGATTTTACTTTTAATAAAGGTACATTTAAACTGTACCTCAACTTTAACTGATGTTTATGGTGTAAAATATGAAGTACCATTCACAGCAAAGTTCTAATCACAAGCCTTTTCTACTTTGCCCCAAATCAAACACAACCAGTAGCAAAGCTGCCTAATCTCCAATGTTGGTGAAACATGATTTAAAGTTAAGCTATGGTCAAACAAAATAGCATTCTTAGAGCACAGCCAATGTAGAATATAATCAAGATCTTTCCCAAAATGTATTGAATTCTTCCTTTGGTCAGGCCATTCGCACATAAAAAAATCAAAGAAAAATCCCTTCATTATTTTTGGAGTAAGCTCAACAACAACCCCTAAATCATTGAAAATAGGACTATTGAATATTCAGGATTTCTTCATGTCCAGAATATGATCCAAATCATTTAAACTGACACACCCAAAAACATAACCTCCATAACAGAGATAATGACACACCGAAACCTGTCACGCATTTGTTTGGAAGCTTTGGTTAGGCTTCTCTGTGATTGGTCCATAATAAAAATGAATGCTTTCTTCTGTTTCTCTTTTATTTTTTTTTTCATTTTCAAGAGGCAAAAGGATGATTTTAGAACAAAAAACAACTCATAATGTATTTTCACTATTTTATGACTTTCACTAGACATTAACAGTTATTTATAAACCAGTAGTATTACTAAAGATTTGGCTGAAATTTTAAATGCCAAGAAATTTTGAAAAAGTACAGGTAATTACGTACAGGTAAGTACGTAAGGTAAGCTGGTTACTTATTATGTCCACCCCCCTGGGGGGTGGATATATTATTTTTGCTTTTTTCGCCGTCCGATGTCCGATGTCCGTTGTCCGATGTCCGATGTCCGATGTCCGATGTCCGGCGTCCGGCGTCCGATGTCCGGCGTCACGCATGGTTTCCGCTCATTTAAAGGAAAAGTATTAGAGCTATTGTCACCAAATTTGGTATGCAGGCTTATTGGGTCAGTAGCTTGCTTGGGATTGCTTTTGGCTGTTGTACCTCTTTTGCTTACTGAGTAATACTTAAGTACAGCTATTTTCAGTACCCATTGGTTTCCGTGCATTTAAGCCAAAATAATTAAAGATATTTTACTACAATTTTGAATACAAGATTGTTATGTCCATAGCTCGCTTGGTATTGCATTTGGGACTGATAGCTTTGTCAGTACATGAGTAATAGCCATTTAGGTACTTCATTGTGTATTTTCAGTACTACTTTTGAGTAATTTGCTTCTATCTCCTTAACCGTGCGAGATAGAGCGATTTCGGCAAAATTTTCGACCCGCAGGGTATCTGAGGAGTGTACTCTTTGCAATTTTCAAAAAATTTTCCCCTCCCCAAAAATGGCGGCCATTTTGAATTTTCGAATTTTTGCCAAAAATGGCAAAACACAAATTTGCTTCTATCTCCTTAACCGTGCGAGATAGAGCGATTTCGTCGAAATTTTCGACCCACAGGGTATCTAAGGAATGTAATATTTGCAATTTTCCAAAAATTTTCCCCTCCCCAAAAATGGCGGCCATTTTGAATTTTCGAATTTTTGCCAAAAATGGCAAAACACAAATTTGCTTCTATCTCCTTAACCGTGCGAGATAGAGCGATTTCGGCAAAATTTTCGACCCACAGGGGATCTAAGGAATGCAATCTTTGCAATTTTCCAAAAATTTTCCCCTCCCCAAAAATGGCGGCCATTTTGAATTTTCGAATTTTTGCCAAAAATGGCAAAACACTAATTTGCTTCTATCTCCTTAACCGTGCGAGATAGAGCGATTTCGGCAAAATTTTCGACACACAGGGTATCTAAGCAATGCAATCTTTGCAATTTTCAAAATATTTTCCCCTCCCCAAAAATGGCGGCCATTTTGAATTTTTGCCAAAAATGGCAAAACACAAATTTGCTTCTATCTCCTTAACCGTGCGAGATAGAGCGATTTCGTCGAAATTTTCGACCCACAGGGTATCTAAGGAATGTAATATTTGCAATTTTCAAAAAATTTTCCCCTCCCCAAAAATGGCAGCCATTTTGAATTTTCGAATTTTTGCCAAAAATGGCAAAACACAAATTTGCTTCTATCTCCTTAACCGTGCGAGATAGAGCGATTTCGTCGAAATTTTCAACCCACAGGGTATCTAAGGAATGCAATCTTTGCAATTTTCCAAAAATTTTCCCCTCCCCAAAAATGGCGGCCATTTTGAATTTTCGAATTTTTGCCAAAAATGGCAAAACACAAATTTGCTTCTATCTCCTTAACCGTGCGAGATAGAGCGATTTCGTCGAAATTTTCGACCCACAGGGTATCTAAGGAATGTAATATTTGCAATTTTCAAAAAAATTTCCCCTCCCCAAAAATGGCGGCCATTTTGAATTTTCGAATTTTTGCCAAAAATGGCAAAACACAAATTTGCTTCTATCTCCTTAACCGTGCGAGATAGAGCGATTTCGGCAAAATTTTCGACCCACAGGGGATCTAAGGAATGCAATCTTTGCAATTTTCCAAAAATTTTCCCCTCCCCAAAAATGGCGGCCATTTTGAATTTTCGAATTTTTGCCAAAAATGGCAAAACACTAATTTGCTTCTATCTCCTTAACCGTGCGAGATAGAGCGATTTCGGCAAAATTTTAGACGCACAGGGTATCTAAGCAATGCAATCTTTGCAATTTTCAAAATATTTTCCCCTCCCCAAAAATGGCGGCCATTTTGAATTTTCGAATTTTTGCCAAAAATGGCAAAACACAAATTTGCTTCTATCTCCTTAACCGTGCGAGATAGAGCGATTTCATCGAAATTTTCGACCCACAGGGTATCTAAGGAATGTAATATTTGCAATTTTCAAAAAAATTTCCCCTCCCCAAAAATGGCGGCCATTTTGAATTTTCGAATTTTTGCCAAAAATGGCAAAACACAAATTTGCTTCTATCTCCTTAACTGTGCGAGATAGAGCGATTTCGGCAAAATTTTCGACACACAGGGTATCTAACCAATGCAATCTTTGCAATTTTCAAAATATTTTCCCCTCCCCAAAAATGGCGGCCATTTTGAATTTTTGCCAAAAATGGCAAAACACAAATTTGCTTCTATCTCCTTAACCGTGCGAGATAGAGCGATTTCGTCGAAATTTTCGACCCACAGGGTATCTAAGGAATGTAATATTTGCAATTTTCAAAAAATTTTCCCCTCCCCAAAAATGGCGGCCATTTTGAATTTTCGAATTTTTGCCAAAAATGGCAAAACACAAATTTGCTTCTATCTCCTTAACCGTGCGAGATAGAGCGATTTCGTCGAAATTTTCGACCCACAGGGTATCTAAGGAATGCAATCTTTGCAATTTTCCAAAAATTTTCCCCTCCCCAAAAATGGCGGCCATTTTGAATTTTCGAATTTTTGCCAAAAATGGCAAAACACAAATTTGCTTCTATCTCCTTAACCGTGCGAGATAGAGCGATTTCGTTGAAATTTTCGACCCACAGGGTATCTAAGGAATGTAATATTTGCAATTTTCAAAAAAATTTCCCCTCCCCAAAAATGGCGGCCATTTTGAATTTTCGAATTTTTGCCAAAAATGGCAAAACACAAATTTGCTTCTATCTCCTTAACCGTGCGAGATAGAGCGATTTCGGCAAAATTTTCGCCCCACAGGGGATCTAAGGAATGCAATCTTTGCAATTTTCCAAAAATTTTCCCCTCCCCAAAAATGGCGGCCATTTTGAATTTTCGAATTTTTGCCAAAAATGGCAAAACACTAATTTGCTTCTATCTCCTTAACCGTGCGAGATAGAGCGATTTCGGCAAAATTTTAGACGCACAGGGTATCTAAGCAATGCAATCTTTGCAATTTTCAAAATATTTTCCCCTCCCCAAAAATGGCGGCCATTTTGAATTTTCGAATTTTTGCCAAAAATGGCAAAACACAAATTTGCTTCTATCTCCTTAACCGTGCGAGATAGAGCGATTTCGTCGAAATTTTCGACCCACAGGGTACCTAAGGAATGTAATCTTTGCAATTTTCAAAAAAATTTCCCCTCCCCAAAAATGGCGGCCATTTTGAATTTTCGAATTTTTGCCAAAAATGGCAAAACACAAATTTGCTTCTATCTCCTTAACCGTGCGAGATAGAGCGATTTCGGCAAAATTTTCGACCCACAGGGGATCTAAGGAATGCAATCTTTGCAATTTTCCAAAAATTTTCCCCTCCCCAAAAATGGCGGCCATTTTGAATTTTCGAATTTTTGCCAAAAATGGCAAAACACTAATTTGCTTCTATCTCCTTAACCGTGCGAGATAGAGCGATTTCGGCAAAATTTTCGACGCACAGGGTATCTAAGCAATGCAATCTTTGCAATTTTCAAAATATTTTCCCCTCCCCAAAAATGGCGGCCATTTTGAATTTTCGAATTTTTGCCAAAAATGGCAAAACACAAATTTGCTTCTATCTCCTTAACCGTGCGAGATAGAGCGATTTCGTCGAAATTTTCGACCCACAGGGTATCTAAGGAATGTAATCTTTGCAATTTTCAAAAAATTTTCCCCTCCCCAAAAATGGCGGCCATTTTGAATTTTCGAATTTTTGCCAAAAATTGCAAAACACAAATTTGCTTCTATCTCCTTAACCGTGCGAGATAGAGCGATTTCGTCGAAATTTTCGACCCACAGGGTATCTAAGGAATGCAATCTTTGCAATTTTCCAAAAATTTTCCCCTCCCCAAAAATGGCGGCCATTTTGAATTTTCGAATTTTTGCCAAAAATGGCAAAACACAAATTTGCTTCTATCTCCTTAACCGTGCGAGATAGAGCGATTTCATCGAAATTTTCGACCCACAGGGTATCTAAGGAATGTAATATTTGCAATTTTCAAAAAATTTTCCCCTCCCCAAAAATGGCGGCCATTTTGAATTTTCGAATTTTTGCCAAAAATGGCAAAACACAAATTTGCTTCTATCTCCTTAACCGTGCGAGATAGAGCGATTTCGTCGAAATTTTCGACTCACAGGGTATCTAAGGAATGCAATCTTTGCAATTTTCCAAAAATTTTCCCCTCCCCAAAAATGGCGGCCATTTTGAATTTTCGAATTTTTGCCAAAAATGGCAAAACACAAATTTGCTTCTATCTCCTTAACCGTGCCAGATAGAGTGATTTCGTCAAAATTTTCGACCCACAGGGTATCTGAGCATTGTACTCTTGGTAATTTCTAAAAAATTTTCCCCTCCCCTAAAATGGCGGCCATTTTGAATTTTCAAATTTTTGCCAAAAATGGCAAAACACAAATTTGCTTCTATCTCCTTAACCATGCGAGATAGAGCGATTTCGTCGAAATTTTCAACCCACAGGGTATCTAAGGAATGTAATCTTTGCAATTTTCAAAAAATTTTCCCCTCCCCAAAAATGGCAGCCATTTTGAATTTTCGAATTTTTGCCCAAAATGGAAAAACACAAACTGGCCTTAACCGTGCAAAATAGAGTTATTTTGTTGAAATTTTCGACCCATAGGGTATCTAAGAAATGTACTCTTGGCAATTTTCAAAAAAATTTCCTTTTCCCAATAATGGCGGCCATTTTGAATTTTCAAATTTTTGCCAAAAATAGAAAAACAGGAATTGGCTTCTATCTTCTTAACCGTGCAAGATAGAGTGATTTCGTCAAAATTTTCAACCCAACCAATGCAAAAAGGCATGAAGCTGAAATAAATTACATCTACACTATCAAATATTTAAGCATCATTGATATATTTTACAAATGAAACAGGGTCTTGTAAGACTACTGTACAATTTGGGCAAAAGGTTCATGGGTGGACATTACACATGATAATGTGTGTTCTTCTATGCTATCCTGTTTCTATTCGCATCTACTATCAACAGGGCGGCCTATTTCTAGTTTTTTTTATTCTTTTTGTGAATTATGTCCAACCCACTAGGGGTGGACATATTATTTTTGCTTTTTCTGCTGTCTGGCGTCTGTCGTCCGGCGTCTGTCACGCTTGGTTTCCGGTCATTTCAAGGAAAAGTATTTATCCTATCTTTACCAAATTTGGTATGGGTGTTTATTGGGTTTATAGCTTGCACGGGATTGCTTTTAGTGAAGATAGCTCCATAGCTAACTGAGTAATAGCTACTTAGCTACTTTTATGTACTTCTTTTGTTTCCGGGCATTTTAAGGAAAAATATATGATATATCTTTACCAAATTTGGTGTGAGCAATAGTTAGGTCAATAGCTTGCTTGGCATTGCTTTTAGTGATAATAGCTATATAACTGAGTAATAACTACTTAGCTACTTTTAGTAGCTTTTTTATTTTAAGCATTTTAAAGGAAAAGTATCTCACCTATGTTCACAAAATTTAGGATGGAGGATAATTGGATCAGTAGCTTGCTTGGGATTGCTTTTGGTGATAATACCTTTATAGCTAACTGAGTTATAGATACTGTGCTATATAGCTATTATGCTATTTTGAGTTGACTTTTTTTCTGGACATTTTAATGAAACAATGGTTTCTATCTTCACAAAAATTTATATGAAGGATAATTGGTTCAATAGTTTGGCCAGGATAGCTTGGTATTGTTGTTGATGGTAATAGCTTTAACCTCGTGAGTAATAGCTATATAGCAAAAAAACATAAATATGTCTATCTCCTAAACTGTGTGAGATAGAGCGATTTCGTCAAAATTTTCAACCCACAGGATATCTAAGCAATGTACTCTTGGCAATTTTCAAAAAATTTTCCTCTCCCAAAAATGGCTGCCATTTTGAATTTTTGAATTTTCCCCAAAAATGCAAAAAGAGTAATTTGCTTTCATCTCCGTAACTGTGTGAGATAGAGCGATTTCGTCTCCCTAAAAATGTCGTCCATTTTGAATTTTCAAATTTTTGCTGAAAATGGAAAAGCACAAATTGACTTCTATCTCCTTAACCATGTGAGATAGGGGGGATTTTGTCGAAATTTTCGAACCCTAGGGTGTCCAGAGTGTACTGGCGACTTTTCACAAAAATCACTTTCCCGCTACTTTCGGTGGCCATCTTGAATTTCTGTGTGAAATATCTCGGAAATGGTGCGAGATAGAGCGATTTCAATGAAATTTTTGGCCCACAGGGTATATGAAGAGTCTGCTGGCGACTTTAAGCAAAAACATCTCCAAAACCTTTAGAGACAGAGTGATTTTGAGCAAATTTTGAACCAATGCAAAAAGGCATGAAGCTGAAATAATTTATATGTATACTAATAGATATTTAAGCATCATTGATATATTTTACAAATGAAACAGGGTCTTGTAAGACTAATGTACAGTTGTTGCAAAACATTCATGGGGTGGACATTACACATGATAATGTGTGTTCTTCTATGCTATCCTGTTTCTTTTCATATGTTGCAGCTACTATCAACAGGGCGTCCTATTTCTAGTTTATTTTTATTATGTGTTCATGTGGAAAAAATACCTGTGATAACCTATCTTTTCCATAAAAGAACAGTTATTTACATATGACTACAAGAGGATTTGACACAATTCCTGGCCAAAAACCTTGTTTACCGCAAGCTTGATTAGCCATATTATGCAGTAAACCCTTGGGTGGGTGAAAGACTGAGGGCCATTTTACTTGGAAAACACACAAGTAATTACAGGAACTACTCAGGGAATACAATCATTGTTACTGTTTCCTTGAGGCAAAGAAACAGCCTTTAATGCATTCTTCATTATATCCGACAAACATGGGCTGACATCTTGTGCTCAATTGTGGACAGGAAGAAATCAGTTGAATAGATTGAATGTAACGATGTAATCAATATAGGAAACCAGTGCTTGGGATTTACAATGTCAGAAGTTCATGTCTCAATGGGCTCATTAGAGAGTACAAATCTGAACTGACAGGAGGAGTTATAAAATCACAGATAGTTTGTAATGATCACTTCTTATGTTTAGTGAAGACCCAGCAAACCACTAACACAAGAGTAAGGTGAGTTCTAGGTGGATTATATCCAGTTAAATTTATGAGTTAGTTGTGAAAATCTCTGTAAAAGGTTGAATGTCTAGTGGACCACAGATACACACAAAATGATTGTATTTTCTGTTCTATAAATCATTGAATCTGGTTCTAGTTATACCTTCATTTGACTTCATCTGGTTCTCTATGTGGAGAGGTCACTGGGAAAAAGGATAACTGCTTTGTTTGGTTTGCTATTGGAATATCAATTTATTTGATTTGATTTAAACATATTATGTACAATTATAATAATTAGCCCTCTTTGCAGAGAGAAGTATTTACAGATGAAATAAAGATGAGGCTGTACAAGAAGGCCACTGCTGGCAATTAAAGAATCAAAAGCTTTCTTTTCTTTCTTTCTGTTATTTATTTCTTAAATATAGTTGTAACTGTCAACACTGCATTATGACAGTTGATAAAGCATGTAACAATATAACTTCAGCTTCAAATAAATATCAAATACTCTCAAATGTTTAATACCATATGCTGTTGTATATCAGCCAAACATTAAAGTTAATTTACACTGAGAGATTCATCTAAACACAGTTAGCTAACACGTGAAAGAGCTGAAATGAGCATTTATAAAAGCTACCGTATTTTCTGATTATGTTAAGAATTGTCACATTATCAGCTGTTAGACGTTTAAGGAAAATTGGATCATTTTTCAAGAATAATTGGATAATTTTCAAATTTTTTGACTTTGTTTTATTTGTTTTAAATTAATTGATTTGACATTTTTTTTGTTTCAGTATTTTGTTTGACAAAATATATCATAACTTTGCAAAAAGTAGGTGTAATTTTCTTCTGCCATACTGACATTTTGATTGAAAGTAAATATGGACTTGTCCTTTATTCTATTATGTTTTCAATTTCTGTCGCTGTGACCATATATATAGGACAGTATTTCCATGCATATAAAATCTGTGTATGTGTGAAGCATGGAATGTAGAAAGCTCTATATCCTACATATGGTGACCTAAGTTATAATTATAGGTAGGATTATTGAAAAAATAAGGTTTGCCATTTTTTCTATAATATCTAGCAAAATTGTTCTTCAACCTTGTATCCAAGTTAAATGCTCAATCATAAGTATAAACTTTATGAAATATTTTTTACAAAATTCATTGAACACATATTTTCAAAATTTAATGTCTATTTTGAGGTTATTTTTAAATTCACTGTTTTTCCATATGTCTGGCATTGGCAGCTCTTGTAATATAAACAGTACTTTTTGTTGACTTGTGGTTACAAACATCTAATTTATAGAGTAATTTTACAATAATCTGACTTAAATATTGCACAAAGGGAAAACCATCTCCATTGCCATGTGTCAGTTGATCTTAATCTCAATCATTTTTTAATTTTAACTCAGAGCAGCCAGGCATTCTTTTCACCCTAAATAAGATATTGGATGTCTCTCAGAGGCTGCACGCAGTGTTGTATTTTTGTAATCATCTGGCAGGTGCAAGAATAAAAGGTCACACGATATTCCCAGTGTTACAGGATGGATGCCAGTGACTCATTGCACAACCTGTCATGTTTTGTGGTTTTTCTCCATGTCAATCACATCATAATAGTCATTAGTAAAAGTAGTTTTTTAAGTAACAGGAAATAAGCTTCTCTTATTGCTCGGCAAGAGGGAGGTGGTTTAAACTCTATTCAGCTGATTTATGGTGTGTTTGTTGAAACATATTTTAGCGGTTAAACCAGAGGATTTTGAACTATAAGCTAACTTTAATGGGTTGAATGTTTTACAAAAGGTAAAGTAAAAATATATTGTTGGTGCTTGATTGGAAGAGGCCACATAGTCTTCAATTAAATTAGATTCGGTAGAATAACCCAAATAATAATGCAGTTTATTATAATTAGCTGCTCTCTTATCTATAACACCTGCCATAACAACATTTTATTTGGATATTAATTTTGATCGATAAAACTTCTTGTTTTGACAAAATAGAGAAAGACGTTGAGTTCACACACTGACTGAGTGTAGTAAGGGTTTGGGTGACGGGTATTTTGCTGGGTCATGACTCATGCAATGTACCAAGATGCATATTGTATAATTGGAGATGTCATGTAATTAGGCAAGATTGATGCATATAGTTATGTAATAATCATCAAGAGTGTTATTAGTGTAAACATTGTGTGGTTAAGAAGTCACACCTAAGGCACCAAGGTTATATTTTTACTCACAACTGCACAACATTTATGCAATAGCTGTTTAAGATTTAACGGTCTCCAGCATATAAACATGTAAATAAGAATTCTTTGTAAAATATTCACAATAGAATAAAAAAAACAGTATAGTATGAGCTGAAATTTACACAATGCATTTATTCAATAAGCTTGGATAATAAAAATTGATTTCAAGTGATAAACTGAATATGCATTAATCTTCGGAATCAGAAACTGACAAGTGAAAATTACTTCCAGTAACTTTTTAAAAATGTACTGGTGACACATTTCTAGGTCAGCGGTACTTTATTGTCAA
This sequence comes from Sabellastarte sp. h YS-2021, assembly GCA_964017235.1. NCBI lineage: Eukaryota > Metazoa > Annelida > Polychaeta > Sabellida > Sabellidae > Sabellastarte > Sabellastarte sp. h YS-2021. Next base: position 111,326,040 of record OZ024928.1, read on the forward strand.
GGACGGTTTTGATAAAGATTATCTGTTTATATTACAACAATGTGTTAACGGAGTATTACTCTTTTATTACAGAGTGCCACATCCAATGAACAAGTCTGCTCGCTACACAGATTACACTCCACGGGCTACAGACATGAACCGATACAGGACATCGTACAATGAAAAGGCCAGAAAGGGCTTCAGGTACTGGCAGGAAGAAGCACCTTACCAAGGATGTGAGTACTCCAGAGTATTCTATGTTATTGGGGAATTGTTCTATGGTGGTTTCTGACACATTCACCTTATACGTCCAATATATCAGCAATGGGAATGTTAGCCATTGCATGCTATTGCCATTACTGTTGCATTTTAACCCAATTTGTTGAGCCTCAGTGGAAATATGGCCACACAAGTTTGTATGATCTCTGTAGTGGTAATTTTTATTTTGGCTGTAACAGTAGTTTTTCTTGTCGTTGGTACTTTTAGCTGGTTTCTGTAACTGAATTGAAACTTACCACAAGAAAAGTCTCCTTGGGAAAATTGTGTTTATGCACGTGTTCAGGATAAAACCAATCAAATCATATAATCAAAATAATATATATTACATGGCATATTCCTTGCATGTATTCACAAAACACAATATTTTTATTGAATAGTATCCTAATTTGACTGTTTTATCTGAACTTTAGATAACTATATCAAGTCTTGCATGATGTTAGGTGAATGTTTTTAGTTTCTCAGATTTATTCAGCTTTATTTCTTATAGAAATGAAACTAATAAAGTGATTTAAAACACATACAGAACTTTCCAAATGATTTAAAATAGTTAATTTGTGTTTGTTGTCCTCAATAAACTTTAACTTAAACCTGAACTACTTTAATTGGAAAGAATGATGGAGTGCAAATGTATTAATTTGTTCACACTCGGCAATCACTGTCTGATAATGTGTCTCGGATTTATTGCAATATTTTTATGAAACCTTAAATTTTTTCCCCAGATATGTTTTAGAATTTAAAATACCACAATAGTTTTCCCTTTTGACTTTAAAACATTTATTGTTACACATCACTGTCTGAGATGTATAGGTTTTATTTTTTTAAGTGTGAGCTGTCTACAAGGCCTACACTTCTAGAGTTCACTTTTTTTTCATTTTTTCTCATCTGTGAATATTTATGAATTTGCACTTCTGGTGCACTACTACTCAAGTTTCTGATTGTGTTTCTGCTCCTGCATCATGTAGATCGAAAGAAGCTTCTACCTTATTCATTCAAGATTTCTATTCATATCTTCTTGTTTCTGTGACCTTCCATCCCATTAGTAGCTTCAATCTGAAAACTTCTTTATTAACTCAGTATGACATGAACATCTAATTGAGAAGGCAATTTCCTCTCACACAATACTTTATCTATAAGCTGCAGGCCGCAATGGCTGCAGTGTTGCCTTTCAAGAGAGGATTTTATACTGAAACTACCACACAGTTTTGTTATAATGTCTACTTCACTTGTCATATGACCAACCCAGTATGAGAGTACATGTTTATAAGGAGACCCATTTGTTACATCTTTACCAAATTTCAACATGAATATAATTGGTGCCACAGAAAAGGCAATTAATTCTTGTGTAGACTCATATAGCACATAGCTAGTGACAATGTCATTATAATGGGATAAGTACTTTGTGTGTATAATGTTGCGAACAAATAAATTAATAAATGCTGGGAAAAGACGGTCTTATAGTGGTTTGTTGTCAATATCATTGATGAGCATACATTCCTTTATATCTGGTGTGAGCGTCTAAAGATCATATCAGATTTCTTCCTAAATCTTCCCTAAAGTAAGCTAAGAGTCATAAAGATTAATGGATTATGTTTAAGTACCAGTATTTTTGTGAAATCTAAAGGACTATTTTTTGCATTTACTGTAAATTTTATATCACATTTTTTAAACATTATAATTGTCATCCTGGATGATGACAATTTAATGCAGAGACATGTCCCTAATTTTTGCTGTGTATGTTAGTACCATCTTCGGGAATTAGGTAGGATCTGCAGGTATCTAATCCATGAAACAGCTATGAGGTTGGCAAATGCCTTGGTATGCAGTTGATTGGACTACTGCAATTGACTATTCTATCACAAAAAGGTATATAAATTACAAGACTTCAAAAAGTTCAATATGCCTTATGTTATACTGTGTACAAACTAAAATTCAGTCATGTGACACCTTCCCTACACAAACTACACTGGCTTCACATTCAGTACCATATACCGCTCAAATACAACCTTCTTACTTACAAAGCAATTAATTTTAGCCAACCCCCATATCTGTCCTCTTTAATTAAGTGGAGTGATTGCCTTATAGTTTCCTCTAACAGACCAAATAAATGCATGGGGATGTGCAGGTTCACAGTAGCTGGTCCCAAAGAGTTGAACAAGCTCCTTCAAGCCATCTGAAGCATGGAATTGGAAAGTATCACTGGATTTTAAAAAAGTAGTTGAAGACTTACCTATTCACATTGGCCTATCCTCCACCATAGCCTATCTCCTCTATCGGATGCTAACATCGACACACACCTCTTTCTGGATCTGGACTTTTCCTTTTTTGGACATCAGCGCCTTAGAGAATGGTTACATCACTTTCGGCACTTTATAAATACTTCTTACTACTACTATTACTATTTTTACTGGCAAGCTCATTATCTGAAAAACGCTATGCATCTTGATTGATCTTTCATTGGTTACCAATTCATATTTTTGTTCATTTCAGTGCCAGCAAAGCAAACCATATCTGGAAGGCTTATGGCTAAAGGTATTGGCTGCTAGAATTGCATTCTTCCAGATACAGAAGTCACCAGAAGTTAACAGAATAGAGTTATTATAATCTTTGTTATTCACCATGTGTATTCCTTTATCAGTTATACATACATTGGCATGAGTATTCGTCATAAACTGTTCCGGTTCTTGTAATTATTGTAGTGTTATTCATATGTAATGTGGTTATGTTCACAAGGACAAAGTGTATTAATAAACTACATTGCCACCACAGTTCCTATGTATAATTCAGATACAAAATACTGTTTAAAAGTATCAAAGTGACTGATTAACAGAAGCAAAATACATCTGTTTATCTGAGATTTCCACATAGAGTACCTTTAGTGGAAAGTCATTCTCTGCTACTTCTATACAGTTGAACTTTAGATGGTCATATATTATGTAAAATTTAAACCTATAGGCAATTGGACAATGCATGTATAATCATATAATTACTGCAGCACTGGCGTACATAATCTGAACTAACCCATTCCAATATTTATAATTCTGCAGTATCTCAGATATTGTAATTTGATACACCAATTGCTTATAGGAATAACAAGTCTGATTTCTGTATAAATGTTGTATGTTAGACTTTTTCATATCTACTGAAATAACTTGGTTGAAGTGAGTTCAGTGAGCACCAGATGGACTTAAACATTTTAGGTAATTGAATAAAAATCATGCAAAGTCCCATTAGCTGCAAAAACTAATCCTCTCCTTCGTTGAATTACTTTTAATAATATTCTGTGTATCACCAGTGTTTTTGTAGCTATAAACAAATATAACATAATTAAATAAGCAGTATGTGATGTATTTGTGTAGACTACTTTTTGTCTTTCAATAAGAAGGATTTGAATACAGTTGACCTTGAAATGAGTAGAATAACACACTTACTTGTAATATGTATTACACATCATAAAAATATATGTATTAATCCAAATAATTTTACAGCTGATTATTTTGTGTAAAGAAATATTTTATCTTTTGATGAAATATTGGTAGCCAGTTGGTAAAGCAGGGTCATCAAAGACTATGAAAGGTCGTATTTGGAGGATGCAGGCATTTGATTGTGTTGAGAAAACACTCACCTCCTACCTCTAAGGTTGTGGATTTGAACCCTAACCCTGGCCTGTAAATGGACAGGTGGACCTTAACTTAATCAAATTAGAGAATAACAGGAGTGTAACACAAACAGTTTGACCAAAATGTTTATGCACATTTTTAAACCTGTGCCTTTAGCTTACAAAAAGGGTCATGTTATAGTATATTTACTAGACTGCTATACTGATATTCCTACAGATGTTGGTATGTACAATGTCAGTTGAAATATACCTGTATAAACTATATATATGAGGACCAGTTTTAAAATCTATGATCACAAACATGTAACAATGCTATATTGAATGAGGGGATTTTTCTGGGTGATGACCAAATGCCAGATTCTTTTTGCAGAGGGTATACTTTGGGGTTTCTTTAATAAGTTTCAAGAGTAAGACTGTATGTTGTAAATGTGGTAATATCCAGTTTGCTAGCTCAGAAAATGTGCATGGAAAAGGTATACCTTCATCAGTGGCTTGCACCACAGGGTTTGTTCTTTGAAAAGTTAACTTTCTACATTTGACCGTCATACAAATAGTGATAATGAAATTAAAGTTACGAAACTTTAGTTTATAAATTTAAATTTGTCACAACTAAGAAGTATGTTAAATAAGTAAATTATATCATAAGATTAATAGACTAGTGATTTATGTTCTTTTAATGTCTGAAGTAAATATTTTTTCTATTAGGAACCCCTTTATATATTTACACACTTGGCCTGTACACATATTTACACAGTCTTCTTCCTAAATGCAGCAATGCTTAGTGAAAATATAAAATTTTATAAATACAATTGTGTCAGTCTCTGAAATCACCAGATATAGTACATTTCACCTGGCCTTTAATCTCATGAAGTTATGACTATTCATTCTGAAATTATCCATGAAAATGTGATGAATAGTCCTTATCATTATTTCAGTAATATCAAATTCATTACTTTTAAAGTGAGTTTATATATTTCAGCATGATGTATTAAATATGTGCATACTTCTTTTTATAGATTTCCTTCTGATGTTAAGGTCTCTTACTGGTAGAGAAGTTTGTACTTATACTTGCTAAGCAATTTTCGAGAGTATGGTACCATGTTGTGTATCTAATTTTCACTTTTGATATTTTCTTGGTAGTTTGTGGACCAAGTAAGACCCACTTAATAAATGTGAATGATCATATTATTTCAGAAACTTAATTGGTGATATATATTATATTTATATTTGTTCTCTTCAGAGAATCACTGAGAAAATAATGTTGACTAAAACTTTTTCATTTAACATGTTACATTTTAAATTAGGACAGGTGTTGGTTTGCCTACACATATCATTTGGTCCAGCATCATTTAAAAGGTGTTTTGCCTAGAGTTTCAAGTTAATTTCAAGTTAGTTTCAAGTTAATTTAAACCAAGTATCAGTTTCTTATTACATTACCCTTTTGTTGTCAGCAGTCTCTTTATGTAGAGATGATTCTTACAGGTACTTGTAAGAAATGTCAAACTTAAAGAATTATTGTCGAATATTTTTGAAAGTTACATTGTATTTGATGCGAGTATTGTATGGTTCCAGTGTTGTTCTTTTTGTGGCAAAATAAACATATATTTTTATTAATTACATCTTATGTGACTTGTCTTTTTGTTAGTAGATTTGTTTATGTGTTTTTTCCATTGTGTAAACATTAGATATTTTGAATTACTGTCTCAATAATTTGCAGAAGAGGTTTGTCATGTGCTTACAACTGTAAAAATTTGCAAACACCATGTCTATCAGTTATATTTTAATGTACATAAGTATGCTAATCACTTTTCTTTTAAATGTACACTTAAAATTTATAACTAGTTTATACATGTAGTAGATGGCATAAATAAGCTGATATTTATTAATTTACTGTGAAACATTTTCTATTGTTATGTTAATTTATATGAATTTATAGTCTATACATGTATGTGTACTGTTAGTAAATATTTGGATGTACATTGGCTGTAACTAATTATTCTATTTAATGTCATATTAATTTATTGCTATTTAAACATTGATGTGTTATTATTCTGTTTCTTAGTGGCTTACTTCAATAAATGCATGAAATACAATGATCACAATGATATTTACTACCTTTTTATATCAAAATAGTTTTTTTTGTCTCTTATAGCTTTGATATTAAATGATTCAAGCACATATATGAAATAGTAATTTATCTTACTTTAGGAGGGTGTCAAAATAAGACAGAAATATTTTGATAATGAAAAATTGAAAATGCAAGCAAAATTATATTTTGTTTGAATAATACTTTCCAATAGGTATATGGTGTGATTTTTTCTAAAAAAAAATCACTTAACTGTGTAGTTAAGACATTCAGAGCTGGCAACAAAGGATTTGTACAGCATTTTTAAAAATGCTTATGGGTGCAAAATTTTTCCAACTTTCTTTAAATATTAACGGAACTAAGGATATCTCCCCAATTTTAGTTAGAGCAAGTTTTAAATCAAAGTTTCATGTGTTAATTATCTTTGTGTTGTGATAGAATTTTCAAATTTAACCCTGAAGCTTTGGTTACAACATACAATGTAATGCATTGGTGTAAAGTTGAGTTTGTTTATTTAAAATTTAAAAACCAAGAACTAATGTCCTTTCCAATCTTGTAACAAACATAGCTTCATGGTAAAAATTGGGATTCTTCACGTTTTGGTGATGAATTCTTTATTTTTATAATAAAATAGAAAAAAAATGTTTCTCTTAAAAAAACAATGGTTCTTTGCCAGTGAAAGTATTAGAATGTTTGAATCAGATCTGTGCATTTGATCCATTTAGTGGCAAAAGGTCTTGGCTGTAGTAACTATCAGAAATTACCTGTTTTATCAAAACATCTGACCACGGTATATTTTTGTACATAGTGATCTCAAGACATTCAACTATTTTAAATACCAGAATTAATTGTGGAATTTCATTTTAAAGCAATTTTTAGACATTTAGTAACCTGCACAAACAAGTAATTTACTAGATTTAATTATACAAAGCAAAATACAAATCGTTTCATGCCTGAATTTATAATGTTATTTTTTTTTATAATTTTTGCTGATAATGTAATTTTAATAAATTGTTGTCATTTGTGTGCCCAGGTCAACTTTGTTTTGATTAAAAACAGGAAGTGGAAACTGGAATATCCATTCAATCTGAAGAAAAATGTGTTTTGATTTTGTGACCATTCTCTATTATTATTAATGGTTCTTAAACTAACCACTTTATAAACAGCAAAAAAAAATTAGAAAAAAATAAAATAGTCATATGACCATGACATATTGATTCATGTTTGGATAATTGAGGTTTCACCGTCTATATTTCCTGATAGTTTCAGCCAGGGCCAAGTAGCCCCCATCTGACCTACACAGTATTAGTAAGATGTATATAACAGACGTGTGTGCCTTGTCATAGTGTGGGGTGCAGTTTTTATGAGCTTTATTACTATTTGACAGAAAATTATATTGAGATCTCTGTTACCCATTGTTGGATTTTGTTTGTTCTTAGAAAAAAGTGATGTACAGTTATTGAAGTTTTGCAATTGGTTGTAAGCTTGAGTTTTTCCATGTTTAGCTAGCACATAAAGTTAAGTTAGTTCTTAAAAGGCAATTTAAAAAAACTAGAATATGTTCTTTATTAAATATTGAAGTTTACTTGTCAAATGTATCTCTGGTATATATACCAAACTATCAGTACAGATTAAAATGAGAAGCTGAGAAGCAAGATTGAAAATACAACTTAATATAATGTCTTGATCTCCTCTTTAGTTTGATTTGTTATGTCAACTTTATAAACTTCCTTGTATTATTGGTTTTGCAGATAATTTGTGTTTTCAGAAGTTACATATTTTATTGGTTTTGCAGATAATTTGTGTTTTCAGAAGTTACATATTTTACTGTGGTGTTACACCTTTGTTATTGTTTACAATCTCTTAGCTTTGAATTTTACATACTATTTTGCTTTTTAAAATTTTTTTCAGAGTAGAACTGGCACAGATATTATATGCTTTCCAACACTTTGTGTTTTCTTTAAATGATAGATAATTCTGGAAGAAAATTAGTGTTATTTCATGACTTTATAGCATAGGATCATCTGGTATTTATACACAAATATCTATATATAACATCTTTTCACAAATAATTCCAAATTTATTTTCATAAAACGAAAATAAAACTATTTAATGTTATTTATCGATGAAGTTGGATATAAATTTTTACCCTTTGTTAAAAAAAGTACTACTGTAATGTTGTTTTATAAATATGTGTATATTTGTGTGCATATATATGAGTGCTTGTTATTTAAGAATGTTAGCAAATCATTATTTATCTGTGAATGACATGTATTTTATTTCTGTGTATACCAGTCCTTCATTTCATATGTTCCTTAGAGTCACTTCACTTAAGATGTAATTATTGAGATATACTGCTTGCTACAATAAAGAATATAATGTCTCTGTTTAATTGTGATGAGCAATAAAAGTTTACAGTAACTGTCTTTCCATTTCTTACAAACTAGATTGCGCTGACTCAACGCCAACATATCCCCAGACAGGTAATCTCTCATTCTTTGGCATTGGCTGGGTATTTTTTTGTGGGACCCACATTCTGTATGCCACAATTAATTTATTATGAAACTTATTGCATTATTTTATTTGCACTGACAAGCCCAAAATATTTTTTTCAGTTTTGTATGCATTTACCCTCTTATTAAAAAGGATGAAATATAATTACAAAATGTAAGCAAACTCCCATGGCTCATACATGGCTCAACCATTAATAGAAATCGCAGGGTTCAGTTCAAAGTTGGGCTGATCACATACCTACTTCTAAAACATGGCCAACCAATATACCCCAGTGAAAAACTCATCTGTACATCTCATTCAAAAATAACAGATACAGCTGCTTAAAACGGAAGTCCTTCCAGGTCCCCCTCCTTCATCTATCAATTTTACAAATCCCACAAACACCTGTCTTAGCCATTCAGCCATTATGCACCTATTTTTCCCCTGATACTCTCTCTTCATTTAAGAATCTAACTCTCAGTAGTGTATATTAAGAAGCATCATAAGATTCACCTCTTCAACTCAAGTTTCCCCATCCGGCATTTTCTTCTTACACACTCTCAACCCTGGACTACACACTAAGAATGTCCCTCGTCTATCACTTAAACCTATTGTTTTGTTTGTTTAGTACACTTGCAAAGCAGTCACATAAGATTAGATATTGACCACAGCATCATCATTAATAAGAACACAGACAAGTTTACGGTTCTTTGATAGTTTTATTATATCACATACTCATGAGAATGATAAAGGCAATCATAAAAACTTTCATAAACAAACTGTACATTTTTTAAATGACACCTTTAGTCAGCACTACAGATTTCAAAAGAACATATTCTGACTTTAACAATCTTTTTAATTTATGAACAAAATATGTGTATAAATGGATATTTGGAAAGAAAACAACAAAGATCAATTTCATCCCAGTTTCATAAATAAATAAAACAACACAAGATTAATGTGTGAAAACCTCATTTTTTCCTCCTGAATGGACATGCATGTATGACACTGCTATTTTATTTTCAAATTTTCTCTTGAAAAGGGCCTCCGTACCTGAGAGGTCAACAAGTTTTGGTCACCAATGGTTTGAGACCAGCTGCTGGAACTAAGTTGGTTTTATGGAGACAGCCTGTCCTGATATGACTGGCTCTGACCTGCTTAACAATTCTTATTTATTCAAATACCTTGTCTGCAACAATTCATTTCAGCTTGGCCTATACACTATCTAAAATCAAAGCAGTTATCACTCATTCATTAACATGAGGGGTGTATAGACTAAGAAATATAAAATTCGGCTATGTGGAAACTTGCTTATTTCACTTAATGTAACATCATCAAATTTGTAGTGGAGGAGAGCTTGGCTTCTTAAGTTTAAGTGTGTCTCTCAGTAGGAAATTTCAATGACAATACAAAACACTAGGGATGCTATAAAATCTTCACAAAAATGTTATAATTGTAAAACTTTATCTGTCAATCAAATAACAGATAAACCAAGAAAAATAACATCCCACAAATAGAGAATAAATGCTACATTAGTTCAGTACTTCAGCAAAATGTATAACCAAGTAGTGAGTGGTATTTAAATTTATCAGGGTCTTTATGCATGTAATATTGCAAAACTCTCGTCTCACTGGCCTGTACATCTGCACTGGATACTCTGATATAGGTTTCTTTAGTGTTTCATTATAGCATATCACTTCTAAATATTCTGAATTTGCACATTCAAACTATGATATTGGTACTATTTTTTGTTTGAAGTAAACACATAAAACTTCCTGGAAATGTTTTAACTCGAATTTATTCAAGCATTGTACTTATCACGTATGACAGAATCTCATGGTTTCATAATACTGAATATACAACTGTGAGAGAAGATATACACCTGTGGCTGTGCTACGAATTACAATCAACTAAGTGTACGTACACATGTATGCGGTTCACGATGGCCGATTTGCGACTGATTTTTTCCCTTCATCTCATTTATCTTTGCTTGTTCACATGTGTCTGACTCCGATTTGTGACATCCAACCCCTGATTTGCAACACCGATTTTTCCGCTCTGGGAGGGAACAAATTGGATGACAAGTGAATTTAGATTGTATGTTTACAAAATATTGAGAAGGTCGGGAAAAAATTCGCCATCACAAATGTTGTAAACCGCATACATGTGTACATACACTTAGAACTATGATTTTGTAGGTATAAAATGTAATATTCCTTTTACTTATTTTAAAAGAAAGAATTATACCATTGTGGTTCTATATGTCATACATAGGCTGAGATGCACAAGTTGTAGTATTAATTTTTTTGTTGACGGGATAGATGTGACACATTAATTATAATACTTCCATCAATCAAATAAGCCATTTTTAATAGATAGTTCAATTGAAGTAAACTGTTATATGTCAAGCTTTGTTCATCTCCTGGCAGTGTGTTGTAGTGATGAGTTTCTTTACAATTTCTATATTGTACAGTTTCAACTTGTATAAAAATCTCAACTTGTGCATCGCATATATACCCTGCCAATTGGATTGGTAGGTCACCTGATATACAACTTGCTAAAATCAAAGCAGTTATCAATCATATGAAGAAATAGTGATTAACCGCCTTCTTTCATATTCTGTGGATGATCGCTGCATATGTAGGTTTACCAAAGAAATTTTACTGAAGCCACCAACTTAAAAATTATACTGGTTCAAATTACTTCTACTGGATAATTGTGGGTCTATGACCACCTAATTGACAAAATTACCTCCACCAACCATGCATAACCCAGCCAACTTAACCTAAGTTTGTCCTATAAATTGCAGACATGCACTTCTGAAACAAAGATTTTCAAAAAAAATGTAAATATGTAAACAGAAAAGGCATCATATTAAAAACCTGATGCTGTTCCATCTATAAATGGAAGAGACTTGAAGCTATCTCTAAATTAAGCACTAGAACTGCTGAACTACATAAATTACTAGTGAATACAAGCCTACATGTTTGTTTCCATGAATAGGTTCTTTGAGTGGTGACCTTCCATTTGTAAATGAAATTTAAGAGTCTGTGTTTCAATGTGGGTAAACTGTCATTGTAAATATGAACAACACATTTATAACCTCTAAAGTTCCTGCAAATTTTGAATAAATATTCAACAATAGTGGACACAAACACTGAAGATCATCTAGTATGAATCACCAATCATAAAGGTCATTTACATAAAGATGTAATCTAAATTAACCATACTTATTGCACCATTATGGTATACTAGAGAAAAAAAAACAGGAAAAAAAGATGAGCCTACTACTGCTACATGATAACAACTATGGTTATACATTGCATGTATAGATTCAGCAAGTATTATGGCCAGCCACACAAGAATATTTCTACTTGTTATCTACAATTGTAAAGGCAAATAATACTCACAGAAGGTTAAAGTGGAATTTGCATGTGTCCATTATGTGACGAAAAAGTTTTAAAGAATGACTATTTAAAAAAAGAGAAAAAAAACTATGCCTAAATCGATCTTTATAATAGTGAAGCCTGGACTGAATTAGTTAATTGAGGGAGGTCACCAAGCAAAAATAGTGCGCCCTGAGGACCTTCATTTGCCATTCAAGCCCAATCTCTCCGAATTTATTTTGAAAAACAACTGTAATCTCATGGAATCCCATGGGCTGACAAGACTGTAGAGCGAGAGATAAAGTTAAAAAGACAGCAAAGCCCCTCATTTCACTTTGAATCACACGGCATAGTTACACATATTTTTGATTATTCTAAATCAACTTTTGACAGGGTCTAAGTGAGAAATTTTGTGGTAAACACACATAAGAAATAGAATCCTAGGTAACAAATAATGTTGCATGTTTTTCCATCAAACTCAACTTCAGGTCAAGTATATATTTAGATGAAAGATATTAAAAATTTCCAAATGTTTTAGATTTTCTTTATCTATTTTAATTTAAATTTAATTGAACTGTACCAAAATATCTTGATATCAAAAATTGTGTTAAATATATTTTTTTCAAGAGCTTGTACTGAATGTTTTTTCACATTACTTAAAACCAATCAGCTATCCACAGCCTTGGTTCTAGTTCTGGTTGCTGGAACCTTAAAATTGTTTGTGATTAAGTATGTGCGTTACATTGTATCTACTTATACAGATTCCTCTATTATTCAGAGATCCTTGGTTTAAAATAACCCAATTTTTACATTTTTTTACAAATAACACAGAACATTACTTTGGAAAAAAATCTAATAGTTGCAAAACCAAGAATCAATCCTGATAAGCACTGTTACTATATATTTCTCAGACTTATACTTGACTTGTGTAATGTCAGCAGCAATCCCTTATGACATTAACATTTACAACACAGCTACTGAAAACACAACCTAAACTCCCTGGTTAAGATCTAGTCTGCCATCTTCCCTGTGATATTATGCTGTAAAGCACTTTAAGGCCATAAAGCACATACAAAATATGAGTACTTTCACTTGTTTCACATCAACAATTATGATAATCTCAGTGAGAACTTTGTAAAATTGTCTATTTTAAATGAAATTGTCTTTTCTATTTACATTTTCTGATGTAATGAGAAACATAATATTTTAAAACACATCACAACCTATGTTATCGGAATATGTGATTTCTAAAAAAAATGTTTAAATACCCACTCTCCAAAATGTAGACTGTTTTATTCTATATTACAATACTATTTAACAGAGTATCTATTATTTACTAAATCTTCCAACCCATTTTTTCAGATATTAGAGGTTCTTTTGCGTATAGGCAGTGTTAGGCACATTAGAGGGTTCTCCTGACTGGTATAAATGAAAGGGGCTCTTGCAAGGGGCTCTTGCACTTCTCAATTTGAGAACTTTTATTGTAACAGCTTCAAAACATTGGTTATGCATGTGAACCAGTAATCTGTTCCTAAAAATTGTCCAAAGTGAGTTGACCATCTAAAGTGTTTTTGAGGTTGGTAATATTATTTAAAATTTTTCAAAATGTTTGTGGTGAAAAGACCAAATGTGGCAGTTTTTAAAGGAAATGTGGATCTCTCTATAGTTACTTAATAGAACAGCCAACTTGCTAGATTTTACTAGATTGTCAGAAAAGTCTGGCAAAAAATCGATAAGAGTGCAGTAAATATTTAATAGGCGTAGAGTCATGACATGACTAGCTACTGATATATGTCACTAATGGTGGAATATACTGTGAAATGTCAACCTAAAAATAAAAAAAATATGTGTGTTGCTGTGACAATAATTAATTGTTATTAAAATACTTCCTGGTTTGACTAAATTTTGAAATATTAACTGTAGTTAGAAGTTAACAATGACAGACAATGTTTGAAAATGTTGGGGCCTGATTATTTCAATTTTGTACCTAATAACTCACAAGTTCTTTTTTTGCCTGGGAAGAATAGTTTCAATTATTCAAGAGGAAGCTGTCCCACTTTTTTCAATCCAAAATGGCAGCCATCATTGAACTAACCAATGCCATTGTTTTATTTTTGTGGAAATTGGTAGATTTTCACTCACTCCACACTGAAAGTCTTTTATGTTGTCAACTTGGAACTACACTGTGATACCTTCTGAAAGACAAGAACCAGGTCAGTCTAGATTTTCATAATTGACATCATAGCTTAAAACATCCCGCATATATGACACTTGTCACTTTTCTTCTGTGTTTTAGTCTAACTAGTTGAACCACATACACCCCATGATTTCTTCAATTCAAATGGAGAAGTGTGAAGGCACCTTAAGTTACAAGTACACTGTCTCCAAGCCTTTTCATCCCTTATCCCATATGGAGTCCATACTGCTGTTAAGCACTTGTGACACGCCCTGCAGGGCTTTCAGACTTCCTTCATAGAATGCAACATCTGACATCACCAGGCTGGTAAAAATATAAACAACACACATTTAACTGTGTACACAAGTTATATATAAGTTATAACTAGTTAAGGTTTCTTGTTGAAGTTGCAAATTGTACAAAGCTAAACTTGTACACGACACCAAAATGCCCCACTAGGACAAGTAACAGCAGACTCTAATAGCCAAGTAGTGAAAAAGTTTTGCATTTAATACCTTGTGTTTTACCTCTATAGCCATAGCTTCCATTTCAGGTGATGGCAACATGAGGAATAAACCTAGAGTCTGTGCGGACTTGTACCTAAGCTGTCAAAAAGGTGAAAAACCCCAAAATTTAATCTGATGTTAAATAAATACCAGTTCCCTCCAGTATTCAGAACTCTGAGTCACATAAAAAATCTGATGACAGCTATCAGGTATTTGGAAAGCCAGAAACTTTTTAACTTTGACAATCAGAATCAAATGAATTTGTACAAGCCATGGTGTATTGCTTTTTTTTTATTTCTGTAGACTAGTCTGAGAACCCATTTGAAATCTGTGAAGAAAAAGACAATCACAACTTTCTGACTCACCCATGCTGAGGTCCCCCATCATTGGTTACCCCTAACTTGATCAACTGACTTCGGAGGTGAATTTTAAAACTACTGTGCACCCTCTGGAAAATTTCCTGCAAAAATAACCAGTGAAAGATGTTAAAGGACTTAACAGGAGAGAGTGGCACTGGGGTGATCTGAATGGTTTGGGCGAGAGGCTGGCAGGATAACAGCCGGTTTTACACAATGGAAGAGGTCTTTCCGTAAAATAGTGGGAAATAATAACCACTGGGGAGTAAGCACTGAATATTCTGATAATAAAAGTCCAGAAAATACAGGTTTCCCTGTATTCTATTGTATTTTCTCTTGTGATAAATTCTGATAAGTTGTGGCTATGTTTTGTCTGGCATATTTTTTGTATTATGACTGTTGTACTTATTTCCAGTCTATTACAAAAATTGGACAGTATCAGTCAATTTTGAAACATTTTAGTGCATATTTCTTGTTACACAAAATTGTGTGTACAGCAAAACAACACTTCTGTTTCTTTTAATATTTTTGCACAAAAACATGTATACGTCTGCCATTAAAACCATTTAGACTGGAATGTGGAATGGACCAGATTCTGGTTCATGAAAGATACAACAGATAAACAATACCCAGAAAGCTAACTGCTCACAAAACCTCACAATTTCTTCTTTGCTTTGCAAATAAATTGTAAAAATTTTTCCACCACAACATTTGGAAAACTGTCTGATTATCTTTTGGCTGCAGTAATGACTAACATTTTTTTCTTCTCAATCTTTCCAGACTATGTCAACACCATTCACAAAATCAAAGTTCAATGTGATTACACTTTTCATGTACTCTGTTGCATCATATTTATACAGCTTTGGAATAACTTAAATAAATCTTGCATAAATGTAAATAACTACATCATAGAAATATAGACATAAAACCTATCTGTACTTTTGCAGTCAGTATGGGTCAAATGGGGCTTCAAATCCTGCAGTACAAAGTGTTATTGTGTGGACTTTAGATATACACTGCAATACAATTCAAATACATGTGCAGGTTCCATATTCTAAAGGACAGAATTATCAAAAGTAACAATTTCTTCCAAAATCAAGTTATCAAAATTTGTTTCACTTAAAGTTATGCTGTGTATAAGTTCTCTTATTCTGTGTATACTGTATGTACTTGCCTTGGAACAATACAACAACACACATAATATGTATAAAGCTTTACAGATTGTGTGATGTTTTGAACCTACCAGCACTTGTTCTTGGGGAAGAAGGTCTATGATGGCCTCGTATAACTTTGTGATCTGTTTGCACATACTTCTGAAGCACGCTGAAGGCATTGGTGCTCTCACCTCCCACTATAAACAAACCAATCAAACAAAGGATCAGATGTCTCATGGCGATACGCTACCACTTTCCTTAGTTCCTCCCATAAAGGTAACTGGTAGACATGGTTTTGGCTTGGCTGCACCAGTGGAATGGAACAGGTTGCCAATTAATGTCTGATCGCAGCAATCATCTCAGGTTTCAGAAGTCAACTAAAGGCCTACCTATTCAAACTGGCATACCAACTACCATAGTCACCACTCCTCTGGCGGGAGCTTTCCCAGAAACATCTGCTCCATTTAAGACTCTTCCCTTTTAGATTTAACAACATTGAAGGATTCGCATCAGTTTTGCACATGCTCAATAGATATTTGTAAATGTGTATGAATATAGAACAATGTGAAAAGGTATATTGACACCATTCATAACTTGTATTGACTATTGTACATTGTTTAAGTAGTGGAAAGCAATTACCAACTTTCCCACATAATGTCAGGGATGGGATTCAAGCCTATAACCTCAAAGTCCAAAGAGTTTAACACTGTTAACGTCAATCTCTACCAAGAATATTTTCACTTTTACAGGATTTCATTCAGTCCATGGTCAAGTTCTATAGAAAAGCAAAGAAATTACCCTTGTATTTCTCAGATGTTTTAAACAGCAGTCTTTTTTATATACATTTAGATACTTTCATAACCTGGCTCTTAAATTAGGAAAATAATTTTTGTTGTTTTTTTTAACCACTGTAATGAGTTTACAAATTAATTACATACAAAATGTATGAATTAACTATTGTGCAAAACCTAAATAAACTTTTACTTAAATAACTTCAATAACATGATTGGTGTATTTAAGTTGCCATGCAAACTGACTCATTAATATTTCTATTAAAGTACCTTGTTCAATGGAATTTGATTGTTCACATTCACTTTAGCACTGATGTCAGTAAATAAGACCCTTACCTTTGGCAAATGACTGTCAAACATAATGTCCATTATTGCCACAAGTTTATTGGACAACTCTGATGTGTGATCATTGTAATCCTGGAAAATGAAAGAACACAATATAGAAAAGTGACAATGATGCATCATAGCTTAATAATAACTTCCAATATATACTCGTGTATAGCTTCAAAGATGTCATTACTCACTTACCTTAATATTTTTACATAAGTTAACAACAGATTGACATTTCATCTCTTATTTGTAAGAGATTGGATTTTTAATTCTAATTTAATTTGGTGGATATACTTTAAGAAATAGGTAAGACTTAAATCTGTTTCTGAAGCTGGGAATAGAGAAGGAGATACAAATTTATCAGGTAACTCATTCAACACTCTTGGTGCATCAAAAGGAAAGTGTGACCAAATTGTTTCACTGATTTATGAATTTATAAACAAATTTGTGAGAATCACAAGAAGGGTACCCTGTTCTTGACACTGTTCAGTATGATGCAGACTGATAAAATGAGAAAGATATGCATCAACATATGTAGGATAACCGCTTTGAAGAAACTTGCAGACGAGTGAAGCAGTTTTCAATATGCAACCAAAGCATTTTCTTCAGAACAAATGTGATTCTAGTACATCTACTTGTATTAGACACAATTCTGGGCGCACTGTTTTGAACCTTGAGTAGATTGGATGGGAAAGACACTTGAAAAGTGAATTGCATTTGTTCAAATGACTACATAAACAAAAGACCATTAGCCACAATAAAGGAAGCTCCATTTGCAAAGAAACTGTCAAACCTATTTAAAATCTCCAAGTTGCACAAAACAACCCTGGCTCACAAAATCAACATTGTAAACAGATGTTACTGGACAAAAAGAAATGATGTTAAATATTGTATTCTTCACAAGGTACTTATGCCAACTAGGTATAACTTTGAATAAGCTTTTACATGTATGCTATCTTCTTTCAATTTACTTGCCTTGAGAATGTGGTCGAAATGTTTGAGCATATTCTTCTGTTTCCCCTGCAACCGGACCTCAAAGTGGTTCCGCACTTTTGGAAGATAATGTACTACTAACTGCAGGCAGCGAGAAGCCAATGCTAGAAACAAGCCAAAATATCAAAAAGAACTCCTGATTCAGGATAGAGTAACACTATAACCAACTGGTTTCACAACACTTTATATTAAAATGTTAGACAGTTTAAGTCACCAGCCAGAGTGGGACTGTTCCTGATCATTCCAACACTCTGCATTGGTAGAACATGGTGAGAATTAGTGCTGTCACTCGCTGGTGCAAATGAACATCGAATATCGCCCACGTTGGCCGACCGAGTACCGACATATGTCGACTTCATAAACTCACCTCAAAATGAAACTATTTAATTAAAATGTAAAATAATATTTTGTTTCTCACCCGAATACATCATTTTAGGGTCATATTTGTCCTTTTATTTCGGTTGTTTATGCATTGTCAAACGTAGGAACACTTTGAAAACCGTCAGTATATTAAAACAATTATCTAATTCCGACTTTATAAGGTGCTGCATAATGGCATTATAATATCATGTACGCCTCAAATAAATAGAACTACAGTGTTTTTAAAGATTATTTGAAAGCTTTACGTCAATTAAATTGACTTACCAAGTGTGAAACAAAAATAAAGATGCAATTCCGAAACTACATTCGAGCAATGGTTTAATATGCTCTCCTTATAGGTCATGTGACTAGATTTGTACGGACTGTGTTCTGAAAAGGCCGAAAATATATTTTAAAATGCTGAATAATCCTTCACCTTTAAAAGATATTTTATCTTTACCATATAAATATGCTAATATCTTTGCAATCGGATATGAAAAAACGCATCCGATTATCGCTCATAATAGACCTACCAAATGATAGTATCGGAAGTAGCGAGTGTCACAATAGCACTAGTGAGAATATAATTGTGATGTTAAATTGTCAAATAAACAACATAATCAGTTCATAATATAAATTTCTTAATTCTTCTTCTATTCACAAAAACAGGACTGAAAAAAAAAACCTTTTGAGAAATACTTAAACATATGAAAGACTAGAGAAGTCAATATTTAGGCGTTTTAATTTTACTCTCTACAGCTCATATTTCAAATGTTTACATGAGATACAACTTTGCTGAAGACCTTAACAATATGGTTGTATGTTAAACAAGATGTAAGGAACATCAATGTTAAGACTACAAAAAATATTCAAAAGCTTGATAGATATTTTGAAATTGTCAATAAAATTTCATAGTGTTAAAAGGCTTTCTTGAAAGCAGACCTTTTATAGAATTTTGCTCAATTCAATCTTTATCACCTTTCGTAGGGCAACTATGTTTTTGTAGATTTTTAAAGTTATACAACTTATTTACCACTTCTCCTCATACCAAATTGGGATTTGTAGTGTAACAAAGAAAGACCACCTTATTTACATCACAGAGTTTCAGTACTTACCTAAATTTTTAGTAGTGATGGTCTTTAATCCCACTAACTGTAAGGCCCCAGCACCAAGAATTAACTGGCAACTCCGTGAGTTAAACATCTGAAAAACAAACAACAACGTGCCTATCAAGACACTCTTTTAACAAAAAGGCATTCATTAAACTATAAAATAGGTCACTTTTCATCAACAAAAATTGACTTAAAAACAACTCCTTTGAAAATGTATGTGATATAAATTTACTGAGAAAGTATACAAACCAGTATAATTGCTACTGAGTAAGAAATTAAGTAAGTATCTGACATTCACCATTGAGAATACCTCCTATTTTCGTGACTTGTAGGAATTCTTTACATATTTGTAGTTTTTTGGGCACATCACGTTTTTGATATTCTCTGATAGCAACTTGGTTTATTTGGTCTGTCATTTAAAGGGGGCACCCTCATCACAAATTTAATATAATTTGGCAAAAAATTGCATTTGTTATCCTATCTGTACAGAGCATATGTAAATATGCAAACTGCTTTATTCATCACTTCTGTCCATTATTACCTTGAGCAGTTCTATGAGTCGGGTGAGTATGTCTGGGGTTGCTGAGGGGATGTCCACCACACACTCACAATATTCCACCACCATCTTTAGTAACATCAGGACCGTGCTAAAACAAACATTATCCATCTTTAGCAATTCTACTACATGTATTTCCACAAATGTTGGGGAGATACATTATGTTTT
Organism: Sabellastarte sp. h YS-2021; assembly: GCA_964017235.1. Taxonomy (NCBI): domain Eukaryota; kingdom Metazoa; phylum Annelida; class Polychaeta; order Sabellida; family Sabellidae; genus Sabellastarte; species Sabellastarte sp. h YS-2021. The sequence goes on from OZ024928.1 coordinate 111,346,381, forward strand.
AATAATATAACTTTGGTTCAGTTGCATCAGCACTGTGCTAAATGAGCCGTATCAATATTTTTAACTGTACTAACTGTGTAACTGTGAATATATTATGAGAATACATGGATCATAACACACACGAAACAATCTGTAGCAACATCATCACTGTGCTAAACAGTCAACTACCATAAAATACTATTTACATATTTTAGCAAACTTAATGGGACTGAAGAACATGATTTTATTACCCGACTACAGCATATTTTTCTTTTCCTATGTAGAGATACTCCCCCGCCTGCCTGTCTGTCTGAATACTTTTCTTAGGTAAGTTTAGTTTTTCTGTCAAAGTAGGAAAACAAGTACACTGACACAACTGAAATTAAAAAATTAGCCAAAATGCAAAATTATTAATATTATCTATTGATATCCAATAAACAAGATACTTGATCTTTCCACAAAAACAACTTCAGTGATTTAAAATTCATTATTAACACAGAACTTTACTACTTTAGCTACACTATCCAGTCATTGACTGACCTAGTTACCTGGCTGAGAGATGTGAATGACTACCTGACTAAATCCTCTAGGAGATGTAGTTGACTAACTAAATTACTTAACTGAGAAAAATGGATGGCTGACAGATAACACTTGACCGACACTGTTGATTGATTAGGTCATCTAAGAAATGTGGTTGTCCAATTGACTAATTTAACTGATATATAAACATTTTGGTTGACTCTATGACTAACAGATGCAGCTTAATACCTATAGACAAATTAACTTGACTGGGATACAGATTTAACTAATTTTTACTTGATCAAGAAATATGTGGCTGACTAATTTTTTAACTTATTTGATGGACAGATATTGCTGACTGATTTACCTGACTAAATGATCAACATATTATTTACTCAACTGACAACATGGTTAACTTATTTACCTGAGAATTGATTAAATTACCTGACTGAGATATGTGGTTGACTAGATCTTGGAATTCTGCTGGAACATCGGCCTGTTTCCAGCGCTCATTGTCCAGAATTAGACTGAGCTTTGTTTTACGTTCATCGTGGAACCGACTGACAAACTTTATAGCCTACAATAGAATAAATCCATAAATTATCATTAAAATACTACACCACAACATTTAATATTGATATTGGAATTATCCTTCTCTTGAGTGGTTCAAGTGTTACCCCTGTATGTCAACAATCACAAAATGTACCCTGTTACCAGCAGTTCCTGGTAAAGTAGAAGTGTTTTTATTCCTTGAGATTTGATTTATCAGGACTGAATTGTATAACAGGAATAACACCTGACAAACCATGGCATATACAGAATTTTACCGTGGTCTGAGGTTATTCTATTTCTAATAGTACTTTTATAGTGCTTAATCTCCATCAAAAGACAGACTCTAGGTGCACCAAACAAAAAAAGCAGAAAAATATAATCATTAGCCTGGGACATAGCAAGGGTCGGCGCCATGGAGAAAAACCGGGAAAAGGAGAAATTTATAAACCCTGATGGCAAAACTTTGGGGTTTATAAACTCAAACCATGGTAAAATTCAGTGTATACCATGGTTTTCAGTGCGTTTTTCCTACTCTAAACATTACAAAATATTTTAACCTTATTTATAATAAACATTTGCTGACAAAACAATTTTTATTTATTCATCCATTATTCTTTGCAGAGGGTTATTATCGAAACTGCCAACATGTATAACAGGATTTTACCAAAGCTCTTGACACATCAGATTCAGCAACACAGCCATGTCATGTCAGTATAAGGATTTTATTAATCCATAATTTTGACTGTATTTGCTGTAATAAGGTTAAGACATAGAAATAAAAGCCCAACAAAACACACAAATCCAGTGCTTTGTATTGTATCAAAATTTGGTGTAAATTGTTCTTCACTTAACACTGCTCAGGTATTAGGGGCTACATAAATCAGTGGTTGTACTAGAAGATAAAACAAGAAAATTGGGATCCAGACCACAAAAAGCCGGGTTACACAATTGGTTATCAGTGATAGGGTCTATTAACAAATTTCAAGTTTATTATTTGTTTGTTAACACAAATCTTGTTCTGCCACTCTATTAAGTTTGAAATTGATAAGCGGAAGCATATTCAAGAGTCTGGAAAGAGAATTTCAAGATGGCAGCCAAATAGTTTTTCAAAAGGCACCAATTTCGAAAGGAACCTAGTTGTCCTACCATCTTGCTAAATTTCAAATCAATCGGAGGAAGTGTTTTGGGGTTAGAGTCCAGAAACCAGCGGACGAATGAACTGGGACCACTTTTGAAAGCAAGCTAGCCCAGGTGGTGTCCTACCACTCTGTCAAATTTTCAATTTATCAGAAGCATTTTTAAGATAGAGTCCAGAAACCACAATATTGATGGACAGATGCATGGACAGATGGACAAACCAACTAGCACAAATTTTGAAAGTAACCTAGCCCAGGTGGTGTCCTACCACTCTGTTAAGTTTCAAATTGATCTGCAGAAGCATCTTTGAATCAGAGTCTGGAAACCAAAATAATTGAGTGAAGGAGTACGGACAGATGCACTTACTGGTACCAATTTCGAAAGCAACCTTGTCCAGGTGGTGTGTTACCACTCTGTCCAATCTCTAATCGAATAGTAAAAATGACAGTCCGGATACCAAAATGTTCATGGGCAGACAGATGGAAATCAGACATATCAATCAAATAGGCGAGTTGGTTACATGTAATATGTACTGTTGATAAAAACATAATTTATTATCCACCACGCGTCATATATGAGTGTTGCTGGCATAATATTGTTATCTTCATTCATGATATATTTTTTCTGTATATGTCATTCGGGAAGTTTTCTATTATATTTCAGCAATCAGCATAGATAAAAATGCCCAAAACGTAGCTCCAAAAATCTATTAAATCTGTTTTCCTTGTCATGTAACTTGTTAAAAGGTCTAAGGCACCATATTATAAAAATCTCCCCAAGTCTTCTCTATATGTGCACAAAATATAAAAAAAATCTATATACAATGGATAAAAATTCAAACCAAAATAAATGCAGGAGTCAGCAGAAATAAACGAGAACCCCCCCTGCAGAAATCCTAAAACATTGGCATGAAGCCCACACCATAATATTTTCAATTTCTGCTGCAGAATTCAATCATTTCAAGGTGAACAACACAATAGCTGGGTGTATCAAAACTTTTACCTTAATTATTGATTCTTGGAATGTTGGGACATGAAAAAAAGACACACCAGCAAAAACAAACAAAATAGGAAGTAACTTGGCAAACAAAGGGATTGGTTTAATTACTAATATTTTTAGGTGAAACATTATCCTGTAACGTTAGAAAAATATTTGTGAAACATTAAGAAAATAATGTGAGAGACTTAATCTGGATCCCGATCTGAATCATCTTTGAGGAGGACAAGCCACGGATAAACCCAACCCTGTGTGAAAATGGTGGGTGGGTGGGGGGTAGGAGGAGGTGTAAACTTTCAGACACAAAATACTTCACTTAAAATGGCAGTCCTCTGTCATTGGGCCCTATCCCCAGTGGCAGGTTAAGGAACCTAATGGATGTTGAGAAATGGTCATCCCTGAGCCTCTGTCTTTCAGTTTGGGGAATGTCAGTCATTAGCAGGCTTGAGCTGAGCTTGCATAGTCGGGATGGATCAATAGCACTCTGAGTCCTACACAGACATATTGCACTGAGTATAAATACGATACAACACCAGTTGAACTTCTTTCAGCAGCACTCTGTTACATAGGATTCCATTCTAGTTGAAGTATATATCTGGTCAATAGACAACCTATTCCACTGACATTTACATGGAACTGGTTAATAGTGTACCTATTTTTTCTGTTCCCTTGAGATTCGGCTTGACAGGATTTAATTTTATTTGACTTAAAAACGTTTACCAGAACATTACCTGACTTTGTAAACAAGATCGTAATGAAGTACTTTTTCGCCCACAGATTGCTTCACAATCACACACAAACTCCTCCACTGCCCTCGATAAATCAACAAACTCAACAGAATTCAGTCTCTCCAGAAACCCATCCTGAAATGAAAGAAAAGTGTTATTTTACTGGGAATATAAAAGCCTAAATAAACCAATAATGAATCATGAATCTTCTCCCCAACACTTTCTCAAGAGTTCTGTCTCAAGAAACACTGCTCCTGAAAGAGGAAAGCATAGATTAAAATAATTTTAATTTATTTTGGTTTAATGTCACTTTGGACACACTAGAGGTTATATCCTGATCCTATTAGGAAGTTTTATTGACTGGTCAGCGAAGATGCACTTTTACCTGACTAGCCTATCAAAATGCTGTAAAGCATTATCCAGGGACAAGCAACTGAAACTCAACCACAAAAGGCTGACTGTGAAATTGAAAATGGTTACCTCTGAGTGGGAGAAAAGTGTCTCACCAATAGATCACTATATCCCTCCTCAAAACAAATTCATAATAAACACTTAGTCTTAAAAAAATTTTTTTGACAATAATACACTGAATCAAAAAAAAATCACTAAGAAAAACCGAAACCTGCACATGCAAAATCTGGTACACCAATTTTTAAAATTTTTCAGAAAAAATGGTCAGGGGGGGGGGGGGGTAAAACTGACCGGCTATTTAGACTCTCCACACATATGCTTTCCCAATACCTCTTAATATATTCTGAAGCTATAAAAGCAACAATAAAGGAGATAAAGTCAAAAACTCAAAATCGGCTATTTTATGACCCCAGTTTGACCCATAAGGGGGGGTCGGGGGGTAAAACTGACCGGCTATTTAGACTCTGCATATATGCTTTCCCAATACCTCTTAATACATTCTGAAGCTATAAAAGCAACAATAAAGGAGATATAAGGCAAAAACTCAAAATCAGCTATTTTATGACCCCAGTTTGACCCATAAGGGGGGGCCGTGGGGTAAAACTGACCGGCTATTTAGACTCTCCACATATGCTTTCCTAATACCTCTTAATATATTCTGAAGCTATAAAAGCAACAATAAAGGAGATAAAGGTAAAAACTCAAAATCGGCTATTTTATTACCCCAGCTTGACCCATAAGGGGGGATCGGGGGGTAAAACTGACCGGCTATTTAGACTCTCCACATATGCTTTCCCAATACCTCTTAATACATTCTGAAGGTCTAAAAGCAACAATAAAGGAGATATAAGGCAAAACTCCAAAGCAACTATTTTATGACCCCAGTTATAAAAAAACTGACCGGCTATTTAGACTCTCCACACATATGCTTTCCCAATACCTCTTAATATATTCTGAAGCTATAAAAGCAACAATAAAGGAGATAAAGTCAAAAACTCAAAATCGGCTATTTTATGACCCCAGTTTGACCCATAAGGGGGGGTCGGGGGGTAAAACTGACCGGCTATTTAGACTCTGCATATATGCTTTCCCAATACCTCTTAATACATTCTGAAGCTATAAAAGCAACAATAAAGGAGATATAAGGCAAAAACTCAAAATCAGCTATTTTATGACCCCAGTTTGACCCATAAGGGGGGGCCGTGGGGTAAAACTGACCGGCTATTTAGACTCTCCACATATGCTTTCCTAATACCTCTTAATATATTCTGAAGCTATAAAAGCAACAATAAAGGAGATAAAGGTAAAAACTCAAAATCGGCTATTTTATTACCCCAGCTTGACCCATAAGGGGGGATCGGGGGGTAAAACTGACCGGCTATTTAGACTCTCCACATATGCTTTCCCAATACCTCTTAATACATTCTGAAGGTCTAAAAGCAACAATAAAGGAGATATAAGGCAAAACTCCAAAGCAACTATTTTATGACCCCAGTTTGACCCATAAAGGGGGGTCGGGGGATAAAACTGACCGGCTATTTAGATTCTCCACATATGCTTTCCCAATACCTCTTAATACATTCTGAAGCTATAAAAGCAACGATAAAGGAGATATAAGGCAAAAACTCCAAAGCAGCTATTTATAACCCCAGTTTGGCCCATAAGGGGGAGTCGGGGGGTAAAACTGACCGGCTATTTAGACTCTCCACATATGCTTTCCCAATACCTCTTAATATATTCTGAAGCTATAAAAGCAACAATAAAGGAGATAAAGGCAAAAACTCAAAATCGGCTATTTTATGACCCCAGTTTGACCCATAAGGGGGGGTCGGGGGATAAAACTGACCGGCTATTTAGGCTCTCCACATATGCTTTCCCAATACCTCTTAATATATTCTGAAGCTATAAAAGCAACAATAAAGGAGATAAAGGCAAAAACTCAAAATCGGCTATTTTATGACCCCAGTTTGACCCATAAGGGGGGGTCGGGGGGTAAAACTGACAGGCTATTTAGACTCTCGATATATGCTTTCCCAATACCTCTTAATACATTCTGAAGCTATAAAAGCAACAATAAAGGAGATATAAGGCAAAAACTCAAAATCAGCTATTTTATGACCCCAGTTTGACCCATAAGGGGGGGCCGTGGGGTAAAACTGACCGGCTATTTAGACTCTCCACATATGCTTTCCTAATACCTCTTAATATATTCTGAAGCTATAAAAGCAACAATAAAGGAGATAAAGGTAAAAACTCAAAATCGGCTATTTTATTACCCCAGCTTGACCCATAAGGGGGGATCGGGGGGTAAAACTGACCGGCTATTTAGACTCTCCACATATGCTTTCCCAATACCTCTTAATACATTCTGAAGGTCTAAAAGCAACAATAAAGGAGATATAAGGCAAAACTCCAAAGCAACTATTTTATGACCCCAGTTTGACCCATAAAGGGGGAACGGGGGATAAAACTGACCGGCTATTTAGACTCTGCATATATGCTTTCCCAATACCTCTTAATACATTCTGAAGCTATAAAAGCAACAATAAAGGAGATATAAGGCAAAAACTCAAAATCAGCTATTTTATGACCCCAGTTTGACCCATAAGGGGGGGCCGTGGGGTAAAACTGACCGGCTATTTAGACTCTCCACATATGCTTTCCTAATACCTCTTAATATATTCTGAAGCTATAAAAGCAACAATAAAGGAGATAAAGGTAAAAACTCAAAATCGGCTATTTTATTACCCCAGCTTGACCCATAAGGGGGGATCGGGGGGTAAAACTGACCGGCTATTTAGACTCTCCACATATGCTTTCCCAATACCTCTTAATACATTCTGAAGGTCTAAAAGCAACAATAAAGGAGATATAAGGCAAAACTCCAAAGCAGCTATTTATAACCCCAGTTTGGCCCATAAGGGAGAGTCGGGGGGTAAAACTGACCGGCTATTTAGACTCTCCACATATGCTTTCCCAATACCTCTTAATATATTCTGAAGCTATAAAAGCAACAATAAAGGAGATAAAGGCAAAAACTCAAAATCGGCTATTTTATGACCCCAGTTTGACCCATAAGGGGGGGTCGGGGGGTAAAACTGACCGGCTATTTAGACTCTCCACACATATGCTTTCCCAATACCTCTTAATATATTCTGAAGCTATAAAAGCAACAATAAAGGAGATAAAGTCAAAAACTCAAAATCGGCTATTTTATGACCCCAGTTTGACCCATAAGGGGGGGGTCGGGGGGTAAAACTGACCGGCTATTTAGACTCTGCATATATGCTTTCCCAGTACCTCTTAATACATTCTGAAGCTATAAAAGCAACAATAAAGGAGATATAAGGCAAAAACTCAAAATCAGCTATTTTATGACCCCAGTTTGACCCATAAGGGGGGGCCGTGGGGTAAAACTGACCGGCTATTTAGACTCTCCACATATGCTTTCCTAATACCTCTTAATATATTCTGAAGCTATAAAAGCAACAATAAAGGAGATAAAGGTAAAAACTCAAAATCGGCTATTTTATGACCCCAGTTTGACCCATAAAGGGGGGTCGGGGGATAAAACTGACCGGCTATTTAGATTCTCCACATATGCTTTCCCAATACCTCTTAATACATTCTGAAGCTATAAAAGCAACGATAAAGGAGATATAAGGCAAAAACTCCAAAGCAGCTATTTATAACCCCAGTTTGGCCCATAAGGGGGAGTCGGGGGGGTAAAACTGACCGGCTATTTAGACTCTCCACATATGCTTTCCCAATACCTCTTAATATATTCTGAAGCTATAAAAGCAACAATAAAGGAGATAAAGGCAAAAACTCAAAATTGCAAATTTAATAAGTAAATTAAATTTTTATAAGTTAATACCCTATCCAATGGACAATTGCTAAACCGGTCGGCGCAGACCGGCCCGCCAAACGCCAGAAAAAGACGTCCTGTGTTTCCACCGGCTGGCCGGTCCCAGTACTGTGCATTCGCAAGGTGGCGCATGGTATTTACTTCCTGTCTAGACAACATGACGTCATAGCATCTTTTTCGTTGTCTAAAACTATTAGACCCCTAGTAAGCTGATAGCGGGGTCGGTGGGAGGGTCTTGTGTGTCCATTGGATAGGGTATTAACTTATAAAAATTTAATTTACTTATTAAATTTGCAATGTTATTGCGTTAATACATCCTATCCAATGGACAATTGCTGAATAACTACCGCTTGGTCGGCGGGTAAGTTACTAGGGACTTATGTGAACTCACAAGTAATAGCAAATTTTAACCTACGGTCTAGGCTGACTTCGTCAGGAGACCTATAGGTCCAGGCCTGGGTTGACTTTAAGGTCAGGAAACCCTGCAAGGCCATGGTCGGTTGCCAGCAGCCGGTTACCCGGGGCTATACCGCCGTCGCCCCCCCCCCCCCCCTTTTGCAGACCCGCTCTGAGGTAGGGGAAGAGAGGGATGAGTTCAGTCCCAGAATGCAAATAAACCTCCCAAAGGAAGCACGCCACTCTTAATTCTTATGTACATGAAGAAACTGTTTATACATATATACAAATCTCCTCAATCTACGGGCCACTTGTGGATCTGCTGAGCAGCCACTACCGAGCCCAATTGGTAAAGCTCTGAATCAGCCCAAGCCCCGCCCTTCATATAGAACTGTGTGAAGGTATTGTGACTTCAGTGGCAGGCTGACAAGATTGGATCTAAGGAGACTCCCGACTGGAAGGCCTTAGAAGCAGCAAAGGCCCTGACATCATGGGCTTTAACCTGATGTTAAATGTGGGCCTCCTGGTCAGAGAGCTCATAACATAGGATCACAGTCTGCTTGATCCAAGAGGAGATAGTGGCAGGTGAGATGTCTTTGTTGAAACCTTTCTTAAAGGAGACAAAAGCCACCTCCTTATTCTGCCCGATGTCTGAGGTCCTGTCCAAATAGTAGCATAATGCTCTGACCGGACAGAGGGACCTGTCAGACTTGAGGGATCTATCCAGAGTCGAGGCCAGGGCTGTTATAACCCCAGGGGCCACACTGGACACTCTATGGCCAGCTGATTCTAGGATAGAAAGCTGGGTGATGGATACAGGGACACCTTTGACCAATCGGATTGGTGTCCAATATATCAGTTTTGCCAGGCATGAATCTCACTTTGCACTTGCCCGACCCAAGGGCCAAGAGGAATACCGTCTTGAAGGTCAAATGCTTCAAGGGGGCCTCCTTGATTGGATCAAAAGGAGTCTCAGCTGGTGCACGGCCAGTGAGAAGTTCCAGGAGGGTATGCCACTCCTGCCTCTGGGTCTGTCTCTCAGGAAACTATCCAGGAGACGAGCGAGATTTTCGTCCTTACTGATGTTAAAGGGTGAATTTCCCGTTTATCAACAATGAGTGACCTATAACCATCAATGGTGTTGGGCTGTTTGCCAAGCATGTATCTCACTTCTACACTTGCCCGAACCCAGGGCCAAGAGGAAAACTGACTTGAAGGTCAAATGCTTCAAGGAGGCCTTTAATTGGTTCAAAATGAACCTTGTCAGCTGGTGCAAAAACCAGGGAGAGGTTCCAGGAAGGGGTTACCCTCCGGCCTTTGGGTCTGTCTCAGTGGAAGCTATCCAGGAGACGAGTGAGATTTTCATCCTTACTAAAATTGATGGGCAAATTTCTAGACCATCAGAAATGGCTGACCTGTAACCATCAATGGTACTGGGCTGCAACTTCCTGTCCTGAAACAGGTACCTAAGGAAGTAAACAACTGACTTTACAGGTGGTGCCCGAAGTCCACCTGATGAATGATACATCACTTGGTAAAAATGACCCATTTGCCTCATAGACTGATCTGATTGACCCCCCTTTGAGGAGCCTCAATTCTTGCTGCCACTGCCTCAGACAAGTCCTGCTCCTCGATTGCTGAGGCTCTAGGAGCCCTGCATGGACATTAAGATTTGTCAGATTTCTGTGAGGGATCTGATCGAATGGCTGTGAACAGGCTGGACAGATTGGGCAGGCTCAGCGGGATGTGGCTGGACATGGCCACTAGATCCCAAAACCAAGGCATGTTGGGCCACTCCGGAGCAATCAGAATGATTCTCTTACATGGGGAGTCTCGCAACTTCACCACTTTGCCCAATATGGCTGATGGTGAGGTGTATGCTTTTAGATCCTACCATGGCCGACTGAGTACATCCACTGCTGTGGCCAGGGGATCCGGTACCGGTGGCACAAAAACAGAGGCGACTTGTTGTTGAACCTCGTGGCAAATAAGTTTATTTGGGCCGGTGCCACCTACTGCATAGAGTGGAAGACCTCTGGAAGGAGAAACCACTGTTTGGATGGTCTGGCCTAGCCTGGACAGCCTGTCTGCTACCACATTAGGCCGGCTTGGAATGTGTCGTGCTTAGAGTCACTTGTTTCCTGGTACCCAGGTCAAGATTCTCCATAGTAGGGCACAAAGTGGGCCCGACCTCATTCCTCCTTCCTTTATGTATGACACTACTGTGGTGTTGTCAGTTGCTACAAGTACTATCTTGTTTAAGCAAAGGTCTTAGAACTCTTTAAAGTCAGAAAAACTGCTTAAAGTTCTAGATAGTTTATATATACAACTTGCTTCCCGGAGGGGACCAGGTTGCTCCTGCCAAGTGCTCATCTAAGTGAGCGCCCCACCCTTCTATTGATGCGTCTGTAAATATTTGCAGAGCATGTTTTATTGGGTGTAATGGTTGGCCTGTAAGTGCATTGTCTTCCTTCAGCCACCATTGTAAATGGGGGTGCAGGGACCTGGGGACTTGGATCACCTTTTCCGGTGATTCTGGTACCCTCCAGCTGTTTTTTGAGATGCCACTGTATGGGTCTCATATGAAGTCTGCCTAGATTAACATGCTTTTCTGTAGATGTTAGTAACCTATCAAGGACATGAATTCCCGGACCGGGCAAGCCGGTAGGGATAGCAGTTTTAACAGTCTCTTGAAGGTTCTGTACCCAGTCCAGGGTCGGTCGGAACCGATCAGACCTGAAGTCGAAACTGGTAGCCTACAAAATCAAAGTCTTGATTGGGCTCCAGCTCTGATTTCTCTAAGTTCATTAGCCAACCCAGTTGCTGACACATTATTTACTAGTTCCTGTGTATTTGGAGACAAGCCTGGTGGGATCTGGCTCTCACCAACTAGCCGTCTAGGTACTGGTGGCCTCTTAAATCCTTGTGTATGGCCATCAATTTCACCTGCTTGGTATCACGGTGAACTCAAAAGGTGCTGTGGACAACCCGAATGGCCGGGCCTTGAGTTGGTATGCCCGACCTTGGATGTGAAATCTCAGGCATTTCCTGGATTGTTCTTGTATAGGTATATGGACGTAGGTATCCCTCCTTCAACAGTTGTACTACCTAAAGTCCAGTCCCCAAGGCTTCCTAAGTTCCCAAAAAAGGGCTTAGTCTGGACCTTATAGGCAGATTGTGTGCCACATTTGGGACATTTGGTATTCTGACAATATTTTCTGTCCCTCCGGACACTGGTCCGGTCTGGTGACAATGATCCAGGTTAACAGTCTCTCTGTTTTTATTGTGGTCTTATTTTCACATTAATAAACTCTTTGCCCCGGGCCAGCAGCCTGCAAGGTGCAGCATTTACAGAGCAATTGTAATATGTGAGATGTCAGTCCCCTGGCCGGACCTGATGACAAAATTGATTATTATCTCTGCAGTCAAGTCCAGCACCGATAACAGGTTGTTGAGAGGTGTGATAAGGGAAGGTTGCCTGGCAGTAGCTTGGGAAACTGTCCTATCATCAAGATCACTGACCAGTTTAAGAATTCTCTGTAACCCAATTAACCTTAGGCAACTCTGTCCAGTACCCGGACTCCATACCCGGTACTGTACTGTAACCAGTAATTCTTGTAACTGGCAAAAACTGGCAGGTTGGGGTCACCAACGAATTTCGACAGCTACTGGTCTAGATTTAGCCAGCTTTTTTTTTTTTTTTTTTTTTTTAAAAACCAGTTGAGTTGAAGCACTACAGTAAGGACTGTGTAGCCAACACCCTGTTAGTAGACTTGTAACCCATAGAATGAAGCAAGTGTACAAGGCTGTGTAGCCAGTACCAGTCGGTACACTCTGTAGCTAGTTGCTGAAGTGTACAAGGCTGTGTAGCCAGTACCAGCCGGTACACTCTGTAACCAGTTGTTGAAGCCAGTGTACAAGGCTGTGTAGCCGGTACACTGTAACCAGTTGAGGCTACTGTATAAGGCTGTGAAGCCGGTAGCCGGTCGGTACATACTGTAACCAGTTATTGAAGTAACTGTACAAGGCTGTTTAGCCGGTAGTCAGTCGGTACACTCTGTAACCAGTTGTTGAAGTAAGTGTACAAGGTTGTGTAGACCGTAGGTACATCCTGTAACCAGTTGCTGAATGAAGTTTACAACTATCTTGTGTTGAATTCAGTTTCCTCCATTAATTCCTCTGTAACCGGTTGTTGAAGCAAGTGTACAAGGCTGTATAGCCGGTACACTCTGTAACCAGTTGTTGAAAACAAGTGTACAAGGCTGTCTAGCCGGTACTGGTCGAGTCACTTTGTAACCAGTTGTTGAAAAACAATTCTACAACTATCTTTGAACGCACGTCTTATTTGTAGATTTGACAGTTGCTGGGGAAGCCCTTGTGAGCTATATTTAGAAACAAATGTTGGTCGGTGTGTCACGTGACCAGCTTGCTGGTCGGAGGGACAACGTGATTGGCTGGTTGGAGATGACGATCAGCTTCGTGAACTGGTCGGAAAATCACGTGACCAACTTCGGGGACACGCCCTCACTAGAGGTGTTCTTTCCTTATATCACAGTAAACGTAAGCTTACTGGTCGACTGATGTCTGTAGCAGAGAAGCCTGTACCAGTACGCTGGAGGTGGATTACAGGAACTAAAAAAAAACTGGAATCACAGTAGACGTGAGTGCAAAGAATGTACTTCCGACCTTCTTGTTTGGTGAATCACGTGATAAACTTCGTGACTGGTCGGTGAAAACGTGACCAGCTTCGTGAAGACACGCGATTGGCTGACTGGGTATGACGTCAGAGGTCGCGTTCTTTTAGCTGGCCGGTCGGCTGATGCTTTAAAGGCAGAAAAGCCTGGACCAGTGCACTCTGTAGATGAAATTCCTGGCCGGTCTGAAGTCGGTTCTTCTTCTCAGCCGGCTGTACACTCAAACCAGTTTCCTGGCCATCCACTGCCCTTACTACCGACACAAGTGCCGGATCCATAAGGGTGGGACTGAGAGTGACCAAAGTTCCTTCTATGTAGAAAATACTTGAGAGGTCGGTTGAAGAAATCTGAAGAATTCACCTCTTGTTTCTGATGAAAAAAAATTCGAGCTAGGCTGGTGTGACTGATGCTTAACAGCAGAGAAGTCGGTACCAGTGCGCTCTGAAGAAATCTGAAGAATTCATCTCATGCTTCTGATTAAAAAACACCAAATACTCGAGCTGGGCTGGTGTGACTGATGCTTTACAGCAGAGAAGTCGGTACCAGTGCGCTCTGAAGAATGCATCTGTGATGGGGAATTCCTTCCATTCACAGATTTCAAAACTACGTAGATTGAAGATCTCGTGTAGAGACGTTTCTATGGTGATTGTAGCTGGAAGGTTATAGATGAAAAATTCAAACAAAAGACACGGATAAAAATACCTGTTAGAAGTATATCCATAATTCCTCAAAATTGTTGATCTGCCCCTAACAACACAAGGGTTGAATGGGAGGAAACTAGCAAAATGGCTGCCTTCATATATCTCGTCGATTACTGCCCTATCATCAATAATAAATTGAGCCAACTAGGGAGCGTTTCCAGCAGATTTCTAAATGTATATCCGTGCTTGACCAGCTGGTAACACTTTACAAAGAAACTCTCCACATATAAGGTTTAAAATCCGTCATAAAGCACACTTTTCCTTCAAAATTCTGGAGATGTTGAAAACGCGTCTGCACAGTACACGCGCCAAACGAAAAAGATGCTATGACGTCATGTTGTCTAGACAGGAAGTAAATACCATGCGCCACCTTGCGAATGCACAGTACTGGGACCGGCCAGCCGGTGGAAACACAGGACGTCTTTTTCTGGCGTTTGGCGGGCCGGTCTGCGCCGACCGGTTTAGCAATTGTCCATTGGATAGGATGTATTAACGCAATAAAATCGGCTATTTTATGACCCCAGTTTGACCCATAAGGGGGGGGTCGGGGGGTAAAACTGACCGGCTATTTAGACTCTCCATATATGCTTTCCCAATACCTCTTAATACATTCTGAAGGTCTAAAAGCAACAATAAAGGAGATATAAGGCAAAAAATCCAAAGCAGCTATTTATGACCCCAGTTTGACCCATAAGGGGGGGTCGGGGGATAAAACTGACCGGCTATTTAGGCTCTCCACATATGCTTTCCCAATACCTCTTAATATATTCTGAAGCTATAAAAGCAACAATAAAGGAGATAAAGGCAAAAACTCAAAATCGGCTATTTTATGACCCCAGTTTGACCCATAAGGGGGGGTCGGGGGGTAAAACTGACAGGCTATTTAGACTCTCGATATATGCTTTCCCAATACCTCTTAATACATTCTGAAGCTATAAAAGCAACAATAAAGGAGATATAAGGCAAAAACTCAAAATCAGCTATTTTATGACCCCAGTTTGACCCATAAGGGGGGGCCGTGGGGTAAAACTGACCGGCTATTTAGACTCTCCACATATGCTTTCCTAATACCTCTTAATATATTCTGAAGCTATAAAAGCAACAATAAAGGAGATAAAGGCAAAAATAGCATCAGAGATGCCCGTACCCCACAGCCTAGGGAAATATTTTCAACACCATGAGATACAGAAGTACTGTACCAGTACAAACTTCAGGATACTTTCAGAGCACTGTCAGTTATATAAAGGTCCAAACAATGTTTAAATGGAGAAATAATGTTTAAAAGAAGGATCATGCATATAAAGATGAAGTATTAAAACAAGATAATTCAATAACAAGATGACAGCATTAATCAGCAAACTAAAATTCAACACTCTTTATCTACATCTGCATGGCCGAATTATGGTTTAGATGGTTTGAATATTACCATGCATACAGAAGTGGTAATACATTTAATGAATCCTTATGTGTGGTGTTGGAGCAAAATCTGTGGCTCACTTGATGAAATTCTATCTCTTACAATGGGAAGTTATGAAAGTAAAATTCTTAATAAATTCTAATATGACTTTAACAGTGCTTAATCTGCATCAAAAGATAGACCCAAAGGTGCAACAAGATTTTATAGGTCAAGGTCACAATGACAAGGTCAAAGGTCAAATTAAGGTGACACCATGATAATACACACCTATAGCCCCTAACCAATGTCCCTACCAAGTATCAACTTCCTCAACCTTACGGTTTCCAAGATATAGCCCAAACAAGATTTTATAGGTCAAGGTCACTACAGCAAGGTCAAAGGTCAAATTAAGGTCAGATCATGACGTTGCACAACTACACCCCCTAACCAATGTCCCTACCAAGTATCAACTTCCTACACCTTACGGTTTCCGAGATATAGCCCGGACAAGATTTTCGAAGTCAAGGTCACTACAGCAAGGTCAAAGGTCAAATCCTGGTCAGACCATGATGTTGCACACCTACACCCCCTAACCAATGTCCCTACCAAGTACCAACTTCCTACACCTTACGGTTTCTGAGATATAGCCCGGACAACATTTTATAGGTCAAGGTCACTACGGCAAGGTCAAAGGTCAAATCAAGGTCAGACCATGACATTGCACACCTACACCCCCTAACTAATATCCCTACCAAGTATCAATTTCCTACACCTTACGGTTTCTGAGATATAATTTGGACAAGATTTTATAGGTCAAGGCCACTACGGCAAGGTCAAAGGTCAAATCAAGGTCACACCATGACGTTGCACACCTACACCCCCTAACCAATGTCCCTACTAAATATCAACTTTCTACACCTTACAGTTTCCGAGATATAGCCCAGACAAGATTTTATAGGTCAAGGTCACTACGGCAAGGTCAAAGGTCAAATCAAGGTCACACCATGACGTTGCACACCTACACCCCCTAACCAATGTCCCTACTAAATATCAACTTTCTACACCTTACAGTTTCCGAGATATAGCCCAGACAAGATTTTATAGGTCAAGGTCACTACGGCAAGGTCAAAGGTCAAATCAAGGTCACACCATGACGTTGCACACCTACACCCCCTAAACCAATATCCCTACCAAGTATCAACTTCCTACACCTTACAGTTTCCGAGATATAGCCCGGACAAGATTTTATAGGTCAAGGTCACTATGGCAAGGTCAAAGGTCAAATCAAGGTCAGACCATGACGTTGCACACCTACACCCCCTAACCAATAGTCCTACCAAGTATCAACTTCCTACACCTTACGGTTTCCGAGATATAGCCCGGACAAGATTTTATAGGTCAAGGCCACTACGGCAAGGTCAAAGGTCAAATCAAGGTCAGACTATAACGTTGAACACCTACACCCCCTAACCAATATCCCTACACAGTATCAACTTCCTACACCTTACGGTTTCTGAGATATAGCCCGGACAAGATTTTATAGGTCAAGGTCACTACGGCAAGGTCAAAGGTCAAATCAAGGTCACACCATGATGTTGCACACCTACACCCCCTAACCAATGTCCCTACTAAAAATCAACTTCCTACACCTTACAGTTTCCGAGATATAGCCCAGACAAGATTTTATAGGTCAAGGTCACTATGGCAAGGTCAAAGGTCAAATCAAGGTCACACCATGACGTTGCACACCTACACCCCCTAAACCAATATCCCTACCAAGTATCAACTTCCTACACCTTACAGTTTCCGAGATATAGCCCGGACAAGATTTTATAGGTCAAGGTCACTATGGCAAGGTCAAAGGTCAAATCAAGGTCAGACCATGACGTTGCACACCTACACCCCCTAACCAATAGTCCTACCAGGTATCAACTTCCTACACCTTACGGTTTCCGAGATATAGCCCGGACAAGATTTTATAGGTCAAGGCCACTACGGCAAGGTCAAAGGTCAAATCAAGGTCAGACCATGACGTTGCACACCTACAGCCCCCAACCAATGTCCCTACCAAGTATCAATTTCCTACACCTTACGGTTTCCGAGATATAGCCTGGACAAGATTTTCAAACTCAAGGTCACTACGGCAAGGTCAAAGGTCAAATCAAGGTCAGACCATGACGTTGCACACCTACACCCCCTAACCAATAGTCCTACCAAGTATCAACTTCCTACACCTTACGGTTTCCGAGATATAGCCCGGACAAGATTTTATAGGTCAAGGTCACTACGGCAAGGTCAAAGGTCAAATCAAGGTCAGACCATGACGTTGCACAACTATACCCCCTAACCAATGTCCCTACCAAGTATCAACTTCCTACACCTTACGGTTTCCGAGATACAGCCCGGACAAGATTTTCAAACTCAAGGTCACTACGGCAAGGTCAAAGGTCAAATCAAGGTCAGACCATGACGTTGCACACCTACACCTCCTAACCAATGTCCCTACCAAGTATCAACTTCCTACACCTTACGGTTTCTAAGATACAGCCCGGACAAACTATTTCCCGCCGCCCGCCCACCCGCCCGCCCGCCCGGACGCCCGCCCGCCCATCCGGACACCATGGGTGAAAACAATACCCCGACAGCCCTTAAGGGCTGTGGGGTAAAAACTCAAAATCGGCTATTTTATTACCCCAGCTTGACCCATAAGGGGGGATCGGGGGGTAAAACTGACCGGCTATTTAGACTCTCCACATATGCTTTCCCAATACCTCTTAATACATTCTGAAGGTCTAAAAGCAACAATAAAGGAGATATAAGGCAAAACTCCAAAGCAACTATTTTATGACCCCAGTTTGACCCATAAAGGGGGGTCGGGGGATAAAACTGACCGGCTATTTAGATTCTCCACATATGCTTTCCCAATACCTCTTAATACATTCTGAAGCTATAAAAGCAACGATAAAGGAGATATAAGGCAAAAACTCCAAAGCAGCTATTTATAACCCCAGTTTGGCCCATAAGGGGGGGTCGGGGGGTAAAACTGACCGGCTATTTAGACTCTCCACATATGCTTTCCCAATACCTCTTAATATATTCTGAAGCTATAAAAGCAACAATAAAGGAGATAAAGGCAAAAACTCAAAATCGGCTATTTTCTGATCCCAGTTTGACCCATAAGGGGGGGTCAGGGGGTAAAACTGACCGGCTATTTAGACTCTCCACATATGGTTTCCTATTACCTCCCAGTACATTTTATAGCTGTAAATGCAATATTTAAGAAGATAATAGGGGGGTTGGCCTAAATTTAAGGCTTTCAGATTGGAAGGTGTCAGAAAAATCACTCATAAATGAGCCATTTTTCAAGGGATTGCTCCCAAAATCTAATCAGCTCGCGTTTTCGATAGTATGAACAGGTGTGTCAAATTATAAGGCTCTGCAGCAAGTAGTTTTTCCTGAACTGTGATGACGGGGGGGGGGGGTACTTCAAAAAATAGTTTTTGATCATGTGACCTTCATAAAGGTCAAATTTAAGCATGCAGAAAAATTTTCCCACGCCTAAGGTAGATAACTGCCAAATAAGGTTTGAAACCTTCTAATAATAAGGGAGATATTCAAGGGAGACCATAATGCGGCAGCAGCGGCGAGGAAACTGAGGCGAAAACAAATAAGCGCCCTTTCAGGGATGCTTAATTAGTGCATATGAAAACATTTTTCCTTACCCAAAGGAGGTATATACAAAAACTCAAAAGAGGTGGCAAGATGGCATGAAGGCGGAGGTAAAAAAATCAAACCAAAAACCAACTTAGTGCCCTACATAAGGAATTCTTGGTAATTAATGAAATGTCAAAGCATAAACTAATATAATAACAGTTTTATCATGTTTGCCAATGAGTTAAAACTATATAGAGTCCCCAGAACTCGAATAATGTGAATAAAAACAACAGACTTGCCATTTAATGCCTTTTGAATTTTAGAAATGAACTTAATTCCAGTGTGAGCAATGGACATTTATTTTTTGCTTCTCGAAAGAAAAGATGAAGTAAATAAAATACTCTGAAGCCTTAATTGCCATCTCTTGTTTTAGGTCAATAACATTCATTGTAATAATCAGTAGAATTCTGTGATCAGAGAACTACCACATAAACTACTAAAACAACACACCTTTTTAATTCAACTTGTATATAAATCGTTAAATTCTACACAAATGCATTTACCTGTTCTAACAAATTACGCCCAATTTAACTACAAATATGGTTCGAATTACTGAGTAAATAAAACGAATGGTGTAGATTTGAACCAAGTTAATTGTCATACTTTTTACTTAGGGTGTTTCATTTTTCATTCTATTTGCACAAGATGCCAATCCTTTAATTTACTCTTAACAGTTCAATTTTCTGATTCTAAAGGTACCTCAGTTGCATTAATTTGCATCATGATCTGTGTAAATTCATATTGATTTCATGTTTCCACACCTAAGTAGTTGTTCTGTTTACATTAAAAATCATTGCCAATCCCTTAGTTAGTTTACTCATTCTTCTATGACTGATTGATAGCACTGTTACTCACAAACAGGTCTGGAAAATCAACCAATGACTGAAACTGCCCATAAAAGAGCCACAAAGTCTTGAATTAGATTTAAACAATAATTTGTTTGGGATGAATAATGTGCTTGAGCTAAACATGGAATAAAAGAAGCACTGGGCCATTGCTAAGTGATTAGAGCTCTTTGGTGAAATGCTTCATTTTCTCTATTGTGAACTTGTATTGTACAAATAGTAGATAAAAACTCAGATTTCAAAAACTTTTGAACAAATACTTAGAGGATATACAGCACATTTATGGTCACATCACTGAATTATTTGGGGATATAATCCATTTTTAAGAGATCAACAAACCATAATAGAAATTCTTTGATGTAATTTTCTTGGCTGAAACAGGAGGCTTTTGCAACTTTATGTTACGGTGAAGAAGATTTTTACATTTATATTCTGAGGTGTATTTTCAACTTTTTATCTGACCCTGACTAATCATGTGTTCACCGTTAGCACACATAGTCACATGGATAATGCTAATGACAACTATGTGCACAGTGACGTCACAATTCTTGCGGGCCAACTACAAGGAATCTGGTCCTTGTCATCTATCACTTGCATCAAGAAACACAATACGCTGTGACAACTTCACAATGAACTCTTCACTGGCAAATCATATTGAGAATCTGTTACAGGAAACTGCCAATGACTCTTTCACAGGTTTGTTTATCTCAAATGCCAATGTTACCGGCAATGAGTTTGGAAAAGTTTTTAAAAATTGCCGCCAAATAACTGAAATTAATCTCTCTGATGTAACTTCGACAACATTCAACAGCAACAGCTTTGAGAACTGTCAAAATTTAGAGGAAATTTCTATGGATACAGTCCATATAAATAAGTACTCCAAACAGAAGTTCTTACTGACAGATTTAAATAGAATCAAAAATATTGACATCAAACAAACTCAGTTTAGTGACCTTACTATCCTTGCACAGGACTCAACCAATCAGCTAAAGACTCTTACATTTGAGGATAGCTATGTGGAAAACATACCCCTTGATTTTTGTTTGAAATTTACAAAACTCCAGCGACTAATTCTATCAGGCAATAAGATCACAGAAGTGCCTGTCAACTGTTTTAACCACATGCCACATCTAAACTTTCTGAGCCTTAGTAGTAATCCCATATCTACTCTACAAAGATTCTCACTTGCAAATGTATCCTTGATGTCGTTAGAAC
The DNA here is from genome assembly GCA_964017235.1 of Sabellastarte sp. h YS-2021. Lineage (NCBI taxonomy): Eukaryota > Metazoa > Annelida > Polychaeta > Sabellida > Sabellidae > Sabellastarte > Sabellastarte sp. h YS-2021. The sequence goes on from OZ024928.1 coordinate 111,367,532, forward strand.
TCATAAACTGCGGAATACAAAACATAGAAAAACATACATTTACGGGGGCAAACCATCTATCTGTTGTAAACCTGCATGACAATGAGCTCAGTCATATTCCTGTTGAGTCACTCAGAGACATGCCAAATCTACAGTACTTAGCACTTGAGGGTAATCATATCAACAATTTACCAGCTTATGCCTTTCAGGGACTAACAAACCTGAAGCAAATTAACTTGAATGACTGCGATCTGAGGACAATTCACAATAAAGCCTTTGAAGGACTTCCCAGTATCAAGACTTTATATCTTGGATACAACCAACATCTACGGTTTGATCCTGACCAAAGGCTGACTGGTGTTACTCATGCCAAAATGTTTTATTTCAAAGGTTGCCATTTAAAAAGGGTTCCTCGTCAACTTCTGCCTTGGTATAAAATACAATCAATCTACCTAAATGATAACCTGTGGGACTGTGACTGTACTTTGGATTGGCTCCCAGCAATGCTACGTCAAAGAGCCAAGAATCTTTACACATTTACACCTGATGTGGAGTGCAATACACCTCTGACTCTACATAAGAAGAACATGATTTCACTCTCAAAGGCAAACTTCACATGTAAACCATTACCTGACCCAGTGTTGTTATTCAGGGAGTTCGAAGAAGTGAATCATCACAGTCATACACAGATGGTTCACATTGTTGTTCCTACTACAATTGCAATCACCTTGGTGATCTTAGTAACAACAGTGTTAGTGTATAGACGGAGACATTTACAGAGAAGGCGCTCACAGGAAGAAACTGAACAAAGACACGTACTGGCATCTACAGTGATCTGAGCATAGGAGCTAACAAATGATCACTTCTAAACATAGTCAAGACTCCTTATGAGGCATCTATTGCCTGTTGGTTATCTCAATGTTTGTGCATAATATTACTCAGATTGGATGCTGGAAGTTACTGAATAGTGCAAATAAATACCTAGTCACAAGACAAACAATAGAGAGGTCTCACCTTTGCTCTGGCCACCAGAAGCTTCTCACATCGACTGTGTGCATGGTCACACACATGACACACCATCTCCTTGATTTGTTGTGACAGGCGCAAAAACTCGGCCTCTGTGATCATCACATCAATGTCTGCACACCTGTAATATAATGATGACAGTTATATCAGCCCACCACATTGTAACAGGACTGTCCATATATACCTGTAATATAAAGAGGTAACATCCTTTAGCTAACACTGAACAACCAGTGTTTTGTAATGTCACCCTAGGTTAGCCAGTTACACAGACTCTTCAGACAGAGCATTATATAGACTGGGTTAATTGACTTTATTGTTAGCAGTTACTACCAAGTACATTTAGACAAAGTATTTATGTAAAAAATATCTTCACTGAAAATACCTGGCAATGTAAGGAATCAATATTTAGTAATTATACCTCCTTATAACTAAAGAGTCACCCAACTAGAAAAAGGTTTTTGCTAACAAAAACGAGCGGCCCGGATGGAGATTTGAGTTAATAAAGCTGTAGTAGCTGTGGTATTAGACTGTAAGGAGAAGGTAAGCTTTACTGTGTTTTGTATCTGATGGAAAAGTGGATTATCTACAAACTGTATCAGTTGCAGTATTAGACTGTAAGCAGAATGTGAGCTTCATTGTGTTTCGTAGAGTGGCATATTTTATGAAAAGAATATCATTTTTGCTGTAAATTTGGGATCATAAATTTTTTCCAGGAGATATTTAATCCTAGATTTATAATGATAAAGATACACTGTAGTAAACTATAATTGGCCATAGATAGGGACATTCATATGTTGTATATTTTTGAGGCATTTTATGCCTCTGAAAATTCATTGCTATTTAATATTTTTATAAGATAAATATGCTCAAGATAATCGTATTTGTGAAATCCTTTATTGTTCCATTGTAAAAAAAAAAAAAAAAAAAAATACAGAAAGTCACGTTGTCAGATGTTATTGTTAACATTTTTAATTCACACACGACTCTATATCTGAATATCATAAAAGCCCAAGGTCTTTTTCCATTCTCTCAAAACAGACAAGGCATTCTTTCCACAAGGCTCTACTTCCATGAACCTAAAGATAAATGTCCTTGTTTGAATTGTTTACCCCCAAAAAGATTTACTGTAAGCATATCCCTTGATGAAAAGAAATGAATACATCTTGATATCCCTTATCATCCTTTTCACTCAGTGTGCAGACACATTATGTAACACAGATGCTAACACACAAAGCACAGTGGGATATCAGGGAGTGAGAAGTCAAGTCTATACATTTGACCAATTTACACAGTGTATGTGAATAAGTAGCGAGATTATCAACTCCTGCTGCTAAACAAAAGCTGAATTAATTAAAGCTTTTTTCCCCAAAAGGAAAAGTCATATCAACACAATTCCACAAGAATGGAATCAGAAGAATGTGGTATTTTTTTAATGTGCCTAAAATTGGGAATTTATATAATATGAACACTGATGAGCTGCAATATATTAATAACCACATAACTGCATGCTAAATACCTCATTTTTTTTCTTTGAAGATGCGATAATTTCAAAAACACTAGGAGGTTAGCTTTGCCAGATAACAGAAATTTTGTTTTAAGTATACATGTGGCAGGTGTGGTTTTAAAAAGTGTTAAAATAAATGAGGTGGGAGCAAAATTATATACTTATTATGTTAAGTTGGCCAAAGTCTCTTAAATATAGGAATATTAAGTAAAAAGGTCATTAAAAGTCAGTTGGGAGCTGAAAACCCTCATTTTTACTTCAAGATGGCCTTGACTGTACTTGTATTGGTGGAAAGAAAAGAAAATTGTCATCTTTAATAAGTGTGCAAAATTTAACTGAGGTCAGCTGAACAATACGATAGCTGGAGATTAAAAACTCCATAATTTCACTGCAACGTGGCCATAACTTCATTCATATTGGGACTTTAAGGTGACCATAAAATACGAATGTCCCTTCTGTCATCCTTTATAAGTGCATAAAGTTTTAGCTGAGGTCTGTTGAACAATAAGATAGCTGGAGGATGAAAACTTCCTATTTCACTGTAAGGTGACCATAAATTCATTCATATTGCGACTTTAAGGTGACCATAAAATGAGAATGTCCCTTTTGCCAACCTTTATAAATGTGCCAAGTTTTATTTTAAAAATTTAAACATTAACTGAGCTAAGGTCTGAAAACCCTACATTTTAAGTTTAAGATGACCATAACATCATTAATATTTAAATCATAAGGCAGTAAGAGTCTTCTTTTGATCTACTTAAATAACAATATACGTTAGATGTGGGAAAAAAAGGGGCCAGATGGTTTTATTCCAATTTTATGACTTTGGGGGGGCAAGGCTCCAATAATATTAACAATTTAAGGTCACCATAATGTCAGGATAATCTTTTGGTAAATCTTAATATATATGCCAAGTTTGGTTGAAAAAAGTGAAAAACTAAGTAAACTGGAGGGCTAAAACCCCCTTTTTTGACATTAAGGTGACCTTAAGATTGCAGATACAGGGCTAAAACTTCGGCATTTGAAAGATTATCAAAAAGGAGCTGAATAAATTATTCAACGAAAATGCCGAAATCCTGACCGTTTTTGAGATAATAAGTACCCATTTTAAACAAGAGGAGAGTGCCCGTGAACGGGCACTGTGTCAGCTGACTGAGTGTTTTTGATTTGTGAAGGTGATTAGAGGACAGAATAATTATCAGGAAAAGGACTGTACAGAAATACAGTAAATGGTAACTGAACAGCAAGTTCGAAAGAAATTCCGAAGCTGACAGAAGAAAAGGATAAAAAAGTTGTGCCCTGTAAATGGTATTATGAAGGAAAATAACAAGGTAATTGTTTAAGTGTAAAAAATAGGTTAAAAATATTTAAAGAAATACTACAAATGCAATATCCTCGTTCGACCTTGAAGAAGGGGTCCAAGGTCAAATCTAACCACACAAATACATTCCCAGCCCATGATTTCCTATGGTTTACCATTCCAAACCTCTAGGACCAATTATAAATGAGTTATAAGCACTTTTAAGCTTGGCTGTCCTCATTTGACCTTGAAGGAGGGGTCCAAAGGTCAAATCTGACCATACCAAAAGATTCCGAGCCAATGATTTCCTATGGGATGGTTTACCATCCCAAATCTCTGTCACCAATAATAAGCGAGTTGTAGGCACTTTCAATTTTCGCTATCCTCATTTGACCTTGAAGGAGGGTTCCAAGGTCAAATCGGACCATATCAACAGATTCACAGCCCATGATTTCCTGTCTGTTTACCATCCCAAACCTCTGGGACCAATAATAAGCGAGTTATAAGCACTTTTAAGTTTGGCTCTCCTTGTTTGACCTTGAAGGAGGGGTCATTGAAGGTCAAATCTGACCACACCAAAAGATTCCCACCCCATGATTTCCTACAGGTTGGTTTATCATCCCAAACCTCTAGGATCAATAATAAGGGAGATATAAGCACTTTTCATGACTGACAAAAAACACCTGTGGCGGCCATCTTGTTTCTCAAAATGAGGCCAAAAATATTCCCAGACAACATTTTATGGTTATTAATATATACTGCAAACTTAAGAAAGCTAGCTATAATATTTTTTTTCATCAGAGCAGTAATGGTGAAATCTCTCTCTACACACTGCGGCTATCCAGTGGATACAATGATTTACTCAACAGTGAGAACCTGAAAGTAGCAATTGCTCAGCTATGCCTTGACATAGAGGTCTGCAATTTCACTATGTTATAGCTGACCAAAAATTCTGTGAATAACATATTTAACAAATTACTCTAAATGTAATAGTTTTCAAGTTACAACTGATTTACTCAACAGTGAGAACCTCAAAGGAACTATTACTCAGCTATGCAATGAGCTACATGTCTGAAATTTTACTATGTTATAGCTAACCCAAAAGTAGGTGAACAACATATTTAAGCAAACTACTGTAAATGCAATAGTTTTCACGCTACAACTGATTTACTCAATAGTGAGAACCTGAAAATAGCTATTGCTCCGCTATGCCATGAGCTATAGGTCTGTAATTTCACTATGTTATAGCTGACCCAAAAGTAGGTGAACAATATATTTTAACAAAATACTCCAAATGTAATATTTTTCAAGTTATAGCTGATTTACTCAACAGTCAGTACCTGAGAATAGCTATTGCTCAGTTGTGCCATGAGCTATAGGTCTATAATTTCACTATGTTATAGCTGACCCAAAAGTAGCTGAATAACATATTTGCACAAATTTCTGTAAATGCAATAGTTTTCCAATTATAACTAATTTACTCAACAGTGAGAACTTCAAAGTAGCTATTACTCAGCTATGAAATGAGCCACAGGTCTGAAACTTCACTATGTTATAGCTGACCCCAAAATAGGTGAATAACATATTGAAACAAAATACTCTAAATGCAATAGTTTTCAAGTTATAAGTGATTTACTCAACAGTGATAACCTAAAAGTAGCTATTACTCAGCTATGCCATGAGCTACAGGTCTGAAATTTTACTATGTTATAGCTGGCCCAAAAGTAGCTGAATAACATATTTATACGAAATTTTCTAAATGCAATAGTTTTTAAGTTACAAGTGATTTTACTCATGATGGAAGTTACTGAAAAGCCCAAAAGTAGCTATTACTCACTTAGCTATTGAGACAGACACCCAACTTACTCACCATATTGTAGCTATGAAAAAAGTAGCTGAATAACACATTTTAACAAAATGCTCTAAATGCAACACTTTTCAAGTTATAAGTGATTTACTCAACAGTGATAACCTAAAAGTAGCTATTACTCAGCTATGCCATGAGCTACAGGTCTGAAATTTTACTATGTTATAGCTGACCCAAAAGTAGCTGAATAACATATTTATACGAAATTCTCTAAATGCAATAGTTTTCAAGTTATAAGCGATTTACTCAACAGTGATAACATAAAAGTAGCTATTACTCAGCTATGCCATGAGCTACAGGTCTGAAATTTCACTATGTTATAGCTGGCCCAAAAGTAGCTGAATAACATATGTATACAAAATTCTCTAAATGCAATAGTTTTTAAGTTACAAGTGATTTTACTCATAATGGAAGTTACTGAAAAGCCCAAAAGTAGCTATTACTCACTTAGCTATTGAGATAGACACCCAACTTACTCACCATATTGTAGCTATGAAAAAAGTAGCTGAACAACATATTTTCACAAAATGCTGTAAATGCAACACTTTTGAAGTTATAAGTGATTTAGTGCATGATTTCATGAATTTTAATGCATTAAAAATTATTAAAAAAATTTATTTTAAAAAAAGTAAGACAGATCCAGGTCTCATACTCACACAAGAGAATCTACCTCTGGCCTAGTACATATATGCACGATATGAGAGAAATCCCTGCAATAGTCACTGAGAAAATTGTGATAAAAAGTTGAAATTTTCACACTTTTGGTGGGGGTACCCCCCTTGTAATGTCTCTAGCAAAGAGACGAACAGACAGATTTGCATGCCTTGAACAATTTTTCATCCTCGATAGATAAGGTATCTTTTAAAAAAAACAGCATGTCTCTAGGCCTTGTAGTTTTGGAGAAGAAGTTGTTCACGCGGACGCGTACGCCCACGCCGCAGAGTGATGACATAATGTCAGCTGACTGACAAGTCAGCTGACATAAAAAATTTATGAAAGTAAAATGCCTCCCATTCAGGCATCTATGGTCCGATTGATCAGAAAATCCTTCCCGACCTGTGGATTTAGGTCTAGAATGTACCTGATATATTTTATAGCACAAGTGTGTGTGTTTTTTTTTCCAAAACACGATGATGGGGTGTTTCTGAAAAATGCTTAAGGTTACCTTAAGTAAAGCTTAAGGTCTATGCAAAGTATCCCAAAAACATTTTCCCACCCCTATAGTTTTAAAGAAAGATACGAAGGAGAGAAAAATTTGAAAGCCCAAAGAGTTATTCAAGGGAGACCATAATCGGCGGTGGCGGCAGTGATCAGTCAAACTTACGTGAAAACAAATAAGCGCCCCTGACGGGCCACTTAATTAAATCAATATCAAGTAGATGTTAGCACAACCCTGCCTTTTAATAATTCATTACAAACAGACATGCAATATACCTACACAGAGATCCTGGATGTAGAGCTACACACAGACTTGGCTGAGGTGTCCGTAGTGAGTACTTGGGGAACATCTTCCATGGTCACAATGTCATTTTCCTCCCCTCCCCCATTATTCACAGTCTCCACTCCATTCTCTTCAGGTCCCAGCTCTGCATTTTCCTCAATTTTGACTAGAGACACTTTCCCACTCTCTAATTTGGACAGAGTCTGTTCCTCTTTTGGTTTTCGCTGGTGATTGTTTGTTGCTGAAGACGCTGAAGAATTCCACGATTGTTGATGGTTCAAGATGAGGGTTTGGTCGAAGACCGAATCTCTGCGGAGAGCAGCAATACTCTCCAGACTCTGATCTGTGAGACCTGCAGCTAACTGAGTGACCTCGATCATAATCTCTGAGACTGCCTGAAAAATCACAAAATGTAGGGTTAAATAATGCTTCTTAAAAGTGATGGCAACAAAAGTGCCTATAAAATATTGTGAAACAATCTTAAAGGTGAAAGTTTTGGTTTGTCTAACCAAATATGGTACATGTTTGTAAACATACATTGGATGTCTCACTGAACAAATATATTACTGTTATCACTATCATTATTATTAAAGTCTCAAATTATTAACATTCCACACAGATCAGACTATGGATCACACAAACATGCATCTTTATATGAACAGGTTTCGGGACTGGCTTAAGAAAACTACAAACACTACAACACCATCAAACTGGTTCCATTTTGGTGCTTTTTTGTGTGTTTTTCATTAGATTGATATATTTTCAATGTCTCATCTTCCTGTTAACATTGCTATCTGATTGGTACAACACTTAACAGTCAACTTTTTTCAGCATCTTTTATACTGGCAGGATACCATGGAGACATACTACGAATAGTGGACAAAACCCCGAAGGACAAAACCTCATCTGTACTAATACAGGTGACTCACCTTGACTCGCATTAGTATCACTTTCAGATTGTCAAAGACTTTCCGTAGTAGAGACATCCAATGCAAGTAGCCAAGCTGGCGCATTTGGTCTGCAAGGCTGAATACACAGAAACATTAGTTGCCATAGTTATTGTTTGGTTACGTGTCAAGGAGTAGGTAATACCTCTCTTTAAGCAGAATCTTAAGTTAACTGGGCAAATTTCAACGACAATTTACCCACAAGACATGGAATTTACCTCTGGTAAACAGAAATTTAATTTAACAGAGTTTTACCTGAAGGACTTTGACTTTATGCAAATAAACTTAATAGGTTATAAATCAGTCTGAATATAAAATACAGATGAATGATATGAGATGCATAGAGACTTCTCACCACAGATAAGTTGCTGCATATAACACAAAAACAGTAACTGACATGTATACATTAATGAGCGACAAGTATTAATGATAGACTTTTTATATTGTTTCACATTTGTATTGCTTTCATCACAATTTATAGGTTGTAGTGGGTGGACAATTAGACAAACGTTCGATCAATCGTCGGTGTCCTGGTACAATTGCGTTTGGTCACTGACAACTTCTAGAAATCGATTAAATCTCACCCTTCTTTATGTATCTCAATATCCACATATTTTTTATATTTTTTGGCAGCTTCCAGAACTTTCCTTCAATAAAATAACAGATTTCTCGAGAATTTTGAGTTTGTTTACTAAGTACTGCCATATTTACCGGAAGTGGATGCTTTTGGTAGCTTCTATAAGTCGGAAACACCGTTATTCTTACTGGATTGAAATAAATTTTATCCCGAAAAGTGTTTTATGAGAGTGGAGTAAAAAAGTCGATTATGGGTCGATCATCGGTTGGAAAAATGGACGAATAATCGACCAATAAAATTGAGGCGAATCCACTCACTAATAGGTTGTGAATTTTGAACCACCAAATGTAAACTTGCCTATTCTTATTAAACTCATGTGGTTAGCTTTTACACATGGTACCACATAAACTATAGGTCAAAAGAGAAATCACACCAATTTGTGAGTTTATCCTTTGGTACAGAAAATCAACTTGAACAAACAATATTAATGGGCAAAATCTTCATACCTGACTGCATTTGGGTCAGGTTCAGGTATTGCATCTGCCACTGACACAGCTTCTATCACAGTCTGAAATTAAATGATTTTATATGACCAAATTTTCCAATATATGACTACAGCTTTTAACTATTTTCACAAACCAGATCAGTGGAACCATTGAGTCTGATTCTAAATAGTCGTATAATAGAATTGGCAGGTTAGTATAAATCAATAGGTAACTGCAAGTATAGAAGAGTTAAAATGAGGTCATAAAATTAAAAATATAGACAACAGAGGGATAACAGAAGATCCTACGCTGTCAGTTTCCTTTAAGCAACTTTAAGTTGAGATCTACACAGTAGAAGCCTTTGTTATTCACAGAATTCTTGATACTGTAAAGGTATTTAGCTACCCTCAGTTATATCCAAATATATGCAAAGGCTTATAGTGAAGAAATTACGAAATACGTATGACAGTAAAGTTACCATATTAAGTTTCAGCATAATACAATTTAGGTTTGTTGAGAAAATAATGAAGAATGTGAAATATTTGGGAATTTACATAACACTTTTAACCCGTTTTTCAATTTTGCAAGTAAAATAACAATTTATAAAGAAGATTTACAAGGTTTCTTAAATTGAAAATTTTAATTACTTAAATGTAGCTTTTATAAGCTACAAGCTTACCATGTGGGACTCATTGCTGTTCTCCGATGGCCACAGGGCATCATGGCCAACGTCTAAGAAAAATAGACATTTATAGTTGGCTGTAGCCTCTCGTTGTCGTCACGTGATATCTTCTGACCAATCGCCCTACTTTCTCGTTGAAATTTCCTAAAACCTACCCCTCACCTGTAAACAGCGGGGAGGCAGGGTGAGACTCTTCTGAGTCCCACATGGTAAGCTTGTAGCTTATAAAAGCTACATTTAAGTAATTAAAATTTTCATTTACAGTGCCCCAATCCCAAAGACTGGACCTGTAAGGAGCCAAAAACCTATATAGATTGGAAGACAGTGCTAAAACTGTCAAGATGTTTTGATTGTAGGACGGAAGTGCAGCAGAGCTCACTTAGGGGTCTAAGGGTCCCTAGGGGCCCATCACGAGTGACATACCAGCCCAATGGTTGGAATTCTCATAAAATTTTTTGCCACCTGAATATGAGATTAATGACAACTTAATAAGTCCTTAATACAAACTAGAAATAGGACGCCCTGTTGATAGTAGATGCGAATAGAAACAGGATAGCATAGAAGAACACACATTATCATGTGTAATGTCCACCCCATGAACCTTGCCCAAATTGTACAGTAGTCTTACAAGACCCTGTTTCATTTGTAAAATACATGTATATCAATGATGCTTAAATATTTATTAGTGTAGATGTAAATTATTTCAGCTTCATGCCTTTTTGCATTGGTTGGGTTGAAAATTTTGACGAAATCACTCTATCTTGCACGGTTAAGAAGATAGAAGCAAATTCCTGTTTTTCTATTTTTGGCAAAAATTTGAAAATTCAAAATGGCCGCCATTTTTGGGAAAAGGAAATTTTTTTGAAAACTGCCAAGAGTACATTTCTTAGATACCCTATGGGTCGAAAATTTCAACGAAATAACTCTATTTTACACGGTTAAGGCCAGTTTGTGTTTTTCCATTTTGGGCAAAAATTTGAAAATTCAAAATGGCCGCCATTTTTGGGGAGGGGAAAATTTTTTGAAAATTGCAAAGAGTACACTCCTTAGATACCCTGTGGGTTGAAAATTTCGATGAAATCGCTCTATCTCACACAGTTGAGGAGATAGAAGGAAATTTGTGTTTTGCCATTTTTGGCAAAAATTCTAAAATTCAAAATGGCCGCCATTTTTGGGGAGGGGAAAACTTTTTAAAAATTGGCAAGAGTAGAATTCTCAGATACCCTGTGGGTCGAAAATTTTGCCGAAATCGCTCTATCTCGCACGGTTAAGGAGATAGAAGCAAATTAGTGTTTTGCCATTTTTGGCAAAAATTCGAAAATTCAAAATGGCCGCCATTTTTGGGGAGGGGAAAATTTTTTTTAAATTACCAAGAGTACAATGCTGAGATACCCTGTGGGTTGAGAATTTTGACGAAATCGCTCTATCTCGCACGGTTAAGGAGATAGAAGCAAATTTGTGTTTTGCATTTTTGGCAAAAATTCGAAAATTCAAAATGGCCGCCATTTTTGGGGAGGGGAAAATTTTTGGAAAATTGCAAAGATTGCATTCCTTAGATACCCTGTGGGTCGAAAATTTCGACGAAATCGCTCTATCTCGCACAGTTAAGGAGATAGAAGAAAATTTGTGTTTTCCATTTTTGGCTAAAATTCCAAAATTCAAAATGGCTGCCATTTTTGGGGAGGGGAAAATTTTTGGAAAATTGCAAAGATTGCATTCCTTAGATACCCTGTGGCTCGAAAATTTCGATGAAATCGCTCTATCTCGCACGGTTAAGGAGATAGAAGCAAATTTGTGTTTTGCCATTTTGGGCAAAAATTCGAAAATTCAAAATGGCCGCCATTTTTGGGGAGGGGAAAATTTTTTGAAAATTGCAAAGAGTACACTCCTTAGACACCCTGTGGGTTGAAAATTTCGACGAAATCGCTCTATCTCACACAGTTAAGGAGATAGAAGGAAATTTGTGCTTTGCCATTTTTTGCAAAAATTCGAAAATTCAAAATGGCCGCCATTTTTGGGGAGGTGAAAACTTTTTAAAAATTGGCAAGAGTAGACACTCCTTAGATACCCTGTGGGTTGAAAATTTCGACGAAATCGCTCTATCTCACACAGTTAAGGAGATAGAAGGAAATTTGTGTTTTGCCATTTTTGGCAAAAATTCTAAAATTCAAAATGGCCGCCATTTTTGGGGAGGGAAAACTTTTTAAAAATTGGCAAGAGTAGAATTCTCAGATACCCTGCGGGTTGAAAATTTTGTCGAAATCGCTCTATCTCGCACGGTTAAGGAGATAGAAGCAAATTAGTGTTTTGCCATTTTTGGCAAAAATTCGAAAATTCAAAATGGCCACCATTTTTGGGGAGGGGAAAATTTTTGGAAAATTGCATAGATTGCATTCCTTAGATATCCTGTGGGTCAAAAATTCTGTCGAAATCGCTCTATCTCTTACGGTTTCTGAGATATTAGCAAATTACTCAAAAGTAGTACTGAAAATACACAATGAAGTACCTAAATGGCTATTACTCATGTACTGACAAAGCTATCAGTCCCAAATGCAATACCAAGCGAGCTATGGACATAACAATCTTGTATTCAAAATTGTAGTAAAATATCTTTAATTATTTTGGCTTAAATGCACGGAAACCAATGGGTACTGAAAATAGCTGTACTTAAGTATTACTCAGTAAGCAAAAGAGGTACAACAGCCAAAAGCAATCCCAAGCAAGCTACTGACCCAATAAGCCTGCATACCAAATTTGGTGACAATAGCTCTAATACTTTTCCTTTAAATGAGCGGAAACCATGCGTGACGCCGGACATCGGACGCCGGACATCGGACAACGGACGGCGGAAAAAGCAAAAATAATATATCCACCCCCCAGGGGGGTGGACATAATTACTTTGATAAACTAAAAACAAAAATGACCTTACCCGTAACATCTTGAAGGTAAAAGAATACCTAGATCCTGGGATAGACTCCTGAAGACTTGGTTGTAGCGGATGTGCCCCCCCCTTTTTTTTCTTTCCGAGGACAACTGGTCTGAGGGGAAGGATCTAGGACTTGTTGTGCCACCACTACGAGTCCCAGATACATATTGTTGTCGTTGTCTGACCAAGTAAGGTCTTTTAGGTAAAAATTTGTAAATGTGTTGTGAGCTTTCCAGTGACAGGCTTGCATGATTTGGTCCACCGATACCCCACCGTAAAAGGCCTTAGAGGCCGCGAAGGCCCTAATGTCATGCGCTTTAACTTGGACCAGGTCCAAGGATTGTTGGTCTGCTTGTTTATAGCAAAGTAGAATGGTTTGTTTCAACCAAGAAGAGAGTAGCAGGTATGATGTCTGAGGTATGTCCTTTCTTGAAGGAGATGAAAAGGAGGGAACGAGACCCCCTCAGGTCTTTGGTTCGATCCAAATAGTACCTCAGGGCCTGCACCGGACACAGGGTCCTGTCTTCTTTGAATTGTCTATCTACAATGGTAGTCCAAGCAGGAATAGTCACCAGAGACACACTTTGAGAACCTTCTCTTGCTAGTTGGTTTTTGGCTATGAAATCAGAAGAAGGGAACAAGGCGACCTTTTCCCATTGGCCTAGATTAGATACTTTGTTTGCGACCCAGGCATGGATTTCGCTGAGGCGTTTGCCGGCGGCCAAAGCTAGCAAGAAAGCAGTTTTGAGGGTAAGATGTTTGAGGTCTGTGTCTTTCATAGGCTCAAAGGGTGCTTTTGTAAGCTCATTGAGAACAACAGAAAGGTTCCACTTGGGAAGATTTCTGGGAGTTTTGGACGATCCCTGTGGAAACTGGAGAGTAACCTATGAAGGTCTGCATTGTATGGTGGGCCGTTGGGCCCAAAGTGTCAACGATTGCAGTCCTGTAACCATCAATGGTCGAGGGGCGCCTGTTTAGGTCTTGGTACAGGTACATGAAAAAATCTGAAATTTGTTTCACAGATGGAGTGGAGAAATCCACCTAATTTCTCTGCACCATTTTTTTTTTTTTTTTTTTTTTTTTTAGGGCCCACTTTGACCTGTAGATGGGCCTTGTTGATGACCGCTGAGGAGAAGCAATTCTCTCTGCCACCTCCACAGAGAAGCCTTGTTCTTGGAGTTGTCCGCTCCTAGACACCAGGCATGGAGGTTGAGCTGTTGTGGGTTGTTGTGGAACACATACCTCTGGGACTTTTTGAGCAGGGTCGTTGACACAGGGAGTTGAAGTGGGATCTCTGTTGAGAGCTGCACTAGGTCCCAAAACCAGGGCATCCCTGGCCAGCCTGGGGCTATTACGATGATCAGGCAATGGCATTGCTTGATCTTTTGGATCACCTTGTGAGGGAGAGCCGTAGGAGGGTAAGCATAGGCAGTGAAACTCGTCCAGTCTATGTTCAGAGCATCTATGTCCAAGCCTTTTGGTCTGGGACAGGAGATACGTACAGTGGAAGTTTGTGGTTCAGATGAGTGGCAAATAAGTCTACATGAGGTGTGAACCACTTCTGGCAGATCTGTTGAAACACCTGCTGACTGCACTTGGTTGGACCTGGACAGAAGGTCGGCCATCACATTCAGGCACCCTGGAATGTGCCTGGCTTTCAATGTTATGTGATAGTGATGGCACCAGGTCATAATCTTCCACAGGAGAGCACACATCTCTGCTGAGTGAGTTCCTCCTTGTTTGTTGATGTAGGCTACCACTGTTGAGTTGTCCGTAGTAACTAGCACTGTTTGGTTCTGGCACTGATCCTTGAAGTCTCGAAGGGCCAGTGAGACCGCCTTCAATTCTAGGACGTTTATGTGTAGCCTTTTTTCCCGATCTGACCACAGACCCTTTGTAGAATTTTGATCTAAGTGAGCGCCCCAACCTTCGTTTGAGGCGTCGGTAAAGAGTAGAATACTGTGGTCTTGGGATGAAGGTCTGCACCTTTCATCACGTTTGAGGGATTTTGCCACCAGTCTAGGTGGGCTGTAATGGTTTCTGTCCAAGGAAGGAGGCTGTCCAGCGACTGAGGATATCTCCAGTGCTCCTTGAGATGACACTGAAATGGTCTCATGTGAAGGCGTCCCTCCGGGACCGTTTTCTCCGTTGAGGCAAGCAACCCAATTAGCGACATCAAACATCTTGCATGTTTGACTTGAGTTTTAGGATCAAATCCTGGAATTTGAGCCATCTCTCTTGAGTGGGTTTTATAAGGGCTGAATCTAGATGGTATTTGTAGGCCACGAATGAAAACACCTGACTAGGTTTCAGTTCTGATTTTTCCTGATTATTATCCACCCCAAGGACTAGGTTAGATCTACTACCGCCTGAGTGTTCACTTGGGCTTCCTCCTGAGACTGGGACCTGATCAGCCAGTCGTCCAGGTGTTGATGAAGTCTGAGTCCGCTGGAGAGGGCCATTAGTTTCACTTCCTTTACAATCATTGTAAAGACCTGGGGGGCTGTGGCTAGTCCGAATGGGAGGGAGGTGAACTGGAACACCTGAGACTTGTAGCAAAACCTTAGGTATTTCCTTGAGTTTGGATGGATGGGGAAGTGTAGGTAAGCGTCCGACAAATCTATCGACGATACCCATTCCCCTGGAATCAGGGAAGTCCTGATGGACTCTGGAGTTTCCATTTTGAACTTTTCTACATGTAGAAAAGTGTTGAGCCTGCTTAGGTCTATGACTGGCCTCCACCTTGGGGCTTGGGTACTAGGAACAGGCGACTGTAAAACCCGAGAGATTTTACCTTTTTCCACCCTTTCGATTGCGTTCTTTGACAGAAGAGACTGGATACAAGTGGCCAGGGCTTGGTCTTTGGACGGGCCTTGTACTCTGACAGAATCAGAGGGAACCTGACCAAATTTGGCTTTGAAAGGAATGGCAGTACGTAGCCATTGGTGATAAATGTTTAACATGTTTGAAGAACATTTGTTTGTTTGTCAGTCTTTTCTGAAAGAACGGAGGCGACCTCCTACTGGTGGACTGAGGGAGGCTTTGAGGAGTTATTGGAGGGAGGGGGGGGGAGGGTTTTCATGCCCTCATCCCCTGGAGTGGGTCGAAAAGACCTTGGAGCCTCTGCAACTCGATTTCCCCCTACTTGGGATACCCTGTGGGTCGAAAATTTTGCCGAAATCGCTCTATCTCGCACGGTTAAGGAGATAGAAGCAAATTAGTGTTTTGCCATTTTTGGCAAAAATTCGAAAATTCAAAATGGCCGCCATTTTTGGGGAGGGAAAATTTTTTTTAAATTACCAAGAGTACAATGCTGAGATACCCTGTGGGTTGAGAATTTTGACGAAATCGCTCTATCTCGCACGGTTAAGGAGATAGAAGCAAATTTGTGTTTTGCATTTTTGGCAAAAATTCGAAAATTCAAAATGGCCGCCATTTTTGGGGAGGGGAAAATTTTTGGAAAATTGCAAAGATTGCATTCCTTAGATACCCTGTGGGTCGAAAATTTCGACGAAATCGCTCTATCTCGCACAGTTAAGGAGATAGAAGAAAATTTGTGTTTTCCATTTTTGGCTAAAATTCCAAAATTCAAAATGGCTGCCATTTTTGGGGAGGGGAAAATTTTTGGAAAATTGCAAAGATTGCATTCCTTAGATACCCTGTGGCTCGAAAATTTCGATGAAATCGCTCTATCTCGCACGGTTAAGGAGATAGAAGCAAATTTGTGTTTTGCCATTTTGGGCAAAAATTCGAAAATTCAAAATGGCCGCCATTTTTGGGGAGGGGAAAATTTTTTGAAAATTGCAAAGAGTACACTCCTTAGACACCCTGTGGGCTGAAAATTTCGACGAAATCGCTCTATCTCACACAGTTAAGGAGATAGAAGGAAATTTGTGCTTTGCCATTTTTTGCAAAAATTCGAAAATTCAAAATGGCCGCCATTTTTGGGGAGGTGAAAACTTTTTAAAAATTGGCAAGAGTAGACACTCCTTAGATACCCTGTGGGTTGAAAATTTCGACGAAATCGCTCTATCTCACACAGTTAAGGAGATAGAAGGAAATTTGTGTTTTGCCATTTTTGGCAAAAATTCTAAAATTCAAAATGGCCGCCATTTTTGGGGAGGGAAAACTTTTTAAAAATTGGCAAGAGTAGAATTCTCAGATACCCTGCGGGTTGAAAATTTTGTCGAAATCGCTCTATCTCGCACGGTTAAGGAGATAGAAGCAAATTAGTGTTTTGCCATTTTTGGCAAAAATTCGAAAATTCAAAATGGCCGCCATTTTTGGGGAGGGGAAAATTTTTGGAAAATTGCATAGATTGCATTCCTTAGATATCCTGTGGGTCAAAAATTCTGTCGAAATCGCTCTATCTCTTACGGTTTCTGAGATATTAGCAAATTACTCAAAAGTAGTACTGAAAATACACAATGAAGTACCTAAATGGCTATTACTCATGTACTGACAAAGCTATCAGTCCCAAATGCAATACCAAGCGAGCTATGGACATAACAATCTTGTATTCAAAATTGTAGTAAAATATCTTTAATTATTTTGGCTTAAATGCACGGAAACCAATGGGTACTGAAAATAGCTGTACTTAAGTATTACTCAGTAAGCAAAAGAGGTACAACAGCCAAAAGCAATCCCAAGCAAGCTACTGACCCAATAAGCCTGCATACCAAATTTGGTGACAATAGCTCTAATACTTTTCCTTTAAATGAGCGGAAACCATGCGTGACGCTGGACATCGGACGACGGACGGCGGAAAAAGCAAAAATAATATATCCACCCCCCAGGGGGGTGGACATAATTACTTTGATAAACTAAAAACAAAAATGACCTTACCCGTAACATCTTGAAGGTAAAAGAATACCTAGATCCTGGGATAGACTCCTGAAGACTTGGTTGTAGCGGATGTGCCCCCCCCTTTTTTTTCTTTCCGAGGACAACTGGTCTGAGGGGAAGGATCTAGGACTTGTTGTGCCACCACTACGAGTCCCAGATACATATTGTTGTCGTTGTCTGACCAAGTAAGGTCTTTTAGGTAAAAATTTGTAAATGTGTTGTGAGCTTTCCAGTGACAGGCTTGCATGATTTGGTCCACCGATACCCCACCGTAAAAGGCCTTAGAGGCCGCGAAGGCCCTAATGTCATGCGCTTTAACTTGGACCAGGTCCAAGGATTGTTGGTCTGCTTGTTTATAGCAAAGTAGAATGGTTTGTTTCAACCAAGAAGAGAGTAGCAGGTATGATGTCTGAGGTATGTCCTTTCTTGAAGGAGATGAAAAGGAGGGAACGAGACCCCCTCAGGTCTTTGGTTCGATCCAAATAGTACCTCAGGGCCTGCACCGGACACAGGGTCCTGTCTTCTTTGAATTGTCTATCTACAATGGTAGTCCAAGCAGGAATAGTCACCAGAGACACACTTTGAGAACCTTCTCTTGCTAGTTGGTTTTTGGCTATGAAATCAGAAGAAGGGAACAAGGCGACCTTTTCCCATTGGCCTAGATTAGATACTTTGTTTGCGACCCAGGCATGGATTTCGCTGAGGCGTTTGCCGGCGGCCAAAGCTAGCAAGAAAGCAGTTTTGAGGGTAAGATGTTTGAGGTCTGTGTCTTTCATAGGCTCAAAGGGTGCTTTTGTAAGCTCATTGAGAACAACAGAAAGGTTCCACTTGGGAAGATTTCTGGGAGTTTTGGACGATCCCTGTGGAAACTGGAGAGTAACCTATGAAGGTCTGCATTGTATGGTGGGCCGTTGGGCCCAAAGTGTCAACGATTGCAGTCCTGTAACCATCAATGGTCGAGGGGCGCCTGTTTAGGTCTTGGTACAGGTACATGAAAAAATCTGAAATTTGTTTCACAGATGGAGTGGAGAAATCCACCTAATTTCTCTGCACCATTTTTTTTTTTTTTTTTTTTTTTTTTAGGGCCCACTTTGACCTGTAGATGGGCCTTGTTGATGACCGCTGAGGAGAAGCAATTCTCTCTGCCACCTCCACAGAGAAGCCTTGTTCTTGGAGTTGTCCGCTCCTAGACACCAGGCATGGAGGTTGAGCTGTTGTGGGTTGTTGTGGAACACATACCTCTGGGACTTTTTGAGCAGGGTCGTTGACACAGGGAGTTGAAGTGGGATCTCTGTTGAGAGCTGCACTAGGTCCCAAAACCAGGGCATCCCTGGCCAGCCTGGGGCTATTACGATGATCAGGCAATGGCATTGCTTGATCTTTTGGATCACCTTGTGAGGGAGAGCCGTAGGAGGGTAAGCATAGGCAGTGAAACTCGTCCAGTCTATGTTCAGAGCATCTATGTCCAAGCCTTTTGGTCTGGGACAGGAGATACGTACAGTGGAAGTTTGTGGTTCAGATGAGTGGCAAATAAGTCTACATGAGGTGTGAACCACTTCTGGCAGATCTGTTGAAACACCTGCTGACTGCACTTGGTTGGACCTGGACAGAAGGTCGGCCATCACATTCAGGCACCCTGGAATGTGCCTGGCTTTCAATGTTATGTGATAGTGATGGCACCAGGTCATAATCTTCCACAGGAGAGCACACATCTCTGCTGAGTGAGTTCCTCCTTGTTTGTTGATGTAGGCTACCACTGTTGAGTTGTCCGTAGTAACTAGCACTGTTTGGTTCTGGCACTGATCCTTGAAGTCTCGAAGGGCCAGTGAGACCGCCTTCAATTCTAGGACGTTTATGTGTAGCCTTTTTTCCCGATCTGACCACAGACCCTTTGTAGAATTTTGATCTAAGTGAGCGCCCCAACCTTCGTTTGAGGCGTCGGTAAAGAGTAGAATACTGTGGTCTTGGGATGAAGGTCTGCACCTTTCATCACGTTTGAGGGATTTTGCCACCAGTCTAGGTGGGCTGTAATGGTTTCTGTCCAAGGAAGGAGGCTGTCCAGCGACTGAGGATATCTCCAGTGCTCCTTGAGATGACACTGAAATGGTCTCATGTGAAGGCGTCCCTCCGGGACCGTTTTCTCCGTTGAGGCAAGCAACCCAATTAGCGACATCAAACATCTTGCATGTTTGACTTGAGTTTTAGGATCAAATCCTGGAATTTGAGCCATCTCTCTTGAGTGGGTTTTATAAGGGCTGAATCTAGATGGTATTTGTAGGCCACGAATGAAAACACCTGACTAGGTTTCAGTTCTGATTTTTCCTGATTATTATCCACCCCAAGGACTAGGTTAGATCTACTACCGCCTGAGTGTTCACTTGGGCTTCCTCCTGAGACTGGGACCTGATCAGCCAGTCGTCCAGGTGTTGATGAAGTCTGAGTCCGCTGGAGAGGGCCATTAGTTTCACTTCCTTTACAATCATTGTAAAGACCTGGGGGGCTGTGGCTAGTCCGAATGGGAGGGAGGTGAACTGGAACACCTGAGACTTGTAGCAAAACCTTAGGTATTTCCTTGAGTTTGGATGGATGGGGAAGTGTAGGTAAGCGTCCGACAAATCTATCGACGATACCCATTCCCCTGGAATCAGGGAAGTCCTGATGGACTCTGGAGTTTCCATTTTGAACTTTTCTACATGTAGAAAAGTGTTGAGCCTGCTTAGGTCTATGACTGGCCTCCACCTTGGGGCTTGGGTACTAGGAACAGGCGACTGTAAAACCCGAGAGATTTTACCTTTTTCCACCCTTTCGATTGCGTTCTTTGACAGAAGAGACTGGATACAAGTGGCCAGGGCTTGGTCTTTGGACGGGCCTTGTACTCTGACAGAATCAGAGGGAACCTGACCAAATTTGGCTTTGAAAGGAATGGCAGTACGTAGCCATTGGTGATAAATGTTTAACATGTTTGAAGAACATTTGTTTGTTTGTCAGTCTTTTCTGAAAGAACGGAGGCGACCTCCTACTGGTGGACTGAGGGAGGCTTTGAGGAGTTATTGGAGGGAGGGGGGGGGGGGGGGGGGAGGGTTTTCATGCCCTCATCCCCTGGAGTGGGTCGAAAAGACCTTGGAGCCTCTGCAACTCGATTTCCCCCTACTTGGGGAAAACGATGGATACTGCTTGGGATGGAATGACCCCCATTGGGGTGGTTCCTGTAGGAGCCCCTAGATTGTGGGGAATTGGAAAGGGTTGATTAATAGGGCCTAAACCCTAAGTGTTATTACAGGTGCCTTGATGAGGGACTCCTGTCCCTGCTAAAGTAGTTGTGAATGGGGAACTTCAAGATCTAAAGATTTAGTATCTCACCTGAATTCACCATACCCCTTCTGACTACTTATACGCACCATGAAATTGAGTTTGACCTGTCTGGTAGTAGCCTTGCTACTGTGTTAACAGATATCCATAACCAGGTTGTATTCAGAAGAACCTAATGAAGAGCAGCCTGAAGCTCAACTCTTGATGACCAGAAGGGGGATGGGGGCTTACCCAAGAGGCCCCTAGGGAGATACAGATTTGAAAACTTGTAATTGTCTTCAAAACAGGATTGTTCCATTTTAAGGGAAATTAACAGTCTAAGTTCCTGTTGGCCTGGTAAGTTTCAATGTCCTCAGAAAATGGTTAGGGTGAAGTCAGGCAACCTACTTCCCTAAAAATACAGAGTCGGGACTGAAAGGCTCGAGGACTTGGACTTGCACCGAAGCCTCCAATAAGGGATATTTACTGCCAGGCTTGTGAACTATTAGTCCAAATGTGTGTTAGGATTGTTCAGAGTTCTGATCTGGAACCATCATCCGAACATCAGATTTAAGATCTGATCATCCGAGGATCAGATCTAGATACAACCATTCGAGCATCGGATTTTAGATTAGATCATCCGAGCATAGGAACTTAGTGTAACATCCGATCATCCGAGTATAGGATGGGAGTAGCAGACATCCGAACCTCGGATCTGATATCTGAGCATCAGGTCTAGATGCAATGAAAATCCGAGTATCATGCAATAGAACCCCAAACTATATGCATTTACCCTACAGTCACAATTTCAAAGTAGGTATTACTCGGCTATCCAATGTGCAACAGGTCTGAAACTTTACTATGTGATAGGTTATCAAAAACTAGATGAATAACATATTTGAAAATATTTCCCTAACTTTAATACTTTTGAAGATATTTGACATTTACTTATGTTGTTATTTTGCTACAAATAAGAAAATAGCTATTACTCACTTATGGCATGCAATACAACCCCAAAATATATACCATCTTATAGTTAAGGACAAAGTAGCTGAACAACATATTTGAAGAAAAAGCTGTAACTGCAATAGTTTTGGAGTTACAATGGATTTACTCAACAGTCACAATTTCAAAGTAGCTATTACTTAGCTATGCAATGTGCAACAGGTCTGAAACTTTACTATGTGATAGCTTACAAAAAAGTAGATGAATGACATATTTGAAAAGAATTCCGTAACTTTAATACTTCTGAAGATATTTGACATTTACTTATGTCATTATTTTGCTACTAATAAGAAAATAGCTATTACTCACTTATGGCATGCAATAGAACCCCAAACTACATGCCAGCTTATAGCTAAGGACAAAGTAGGTGAACAATATATTTTACGAAAATATTGTAACCGCAATAGTTTTGGAGTTACAATGGATTTACTCAACTGTAGAATTTCAAAGTAGCTATTACTCAGCTATCCAATGTGCAACAGATCTGAAACTTTACTATGTGATAGCTTATGAAAAAGTAGATGGATAATATATTTGAAAAGAATTCCCTAACTTTAATACTTTTGAAGATATTTGACATTTACTTATGTCATGATTTTGCTACAAATAACAAAATAGCTATTACTCACTTATGGCATGCAATAGAACCCCAAACTATGTACCATCTTATAGCTAAGAACAAAGTAGCTGAACAACATATTTTAGGAAAATACTCTAACTGCAATAGTTTTGGAGTTACAATGGCTTTACTCAACAGTCAGAATTTCAAAGTAGCTATAATTCAGCTATCCAAGGTGCAACAGGTCTGAAACTTTACTATGTTATAGCTTACCAAAAAGTAGATGGACAACATATTTGAAAAGATTTCCCTAACTTCAATACTTTTGAAGATATTTGACATTTACTTCTTCTGTTATTTAGCTACAAATGAGAAAATAGCTATTACTCACTTATGGCAAGCAATAGAACCCCAAACTATGTATCATCTTATAGCTAAGAACAAAGTAGCTGAACAACATATTTTAGGAAAATACTCCAACTGCAATAGTTTTGGAGTTACAATGGCTTTACTCAACAGTCAGAATTTCAAAGTAGCTATTACTCAGCTATCCAAGGTGCAACAGGTCTGAAACTTTACTATGTCATAGCTTACCAAAAAGTAGATGGACAACATATTTGAAAAGATTTCCCCAACTTTAATACTTTTGAAGATATTTGACATTTACTTCTTCTGTTATTTAGCTACAAATGAGGAAATAGCTATTACTCACTTATGGCAAGCAATAGAACCCCAAACTATGTACCATCTTATAGCTAAGAACAAAGTAGCTGAACAACATATTTTAGGAAAACACTCTAACTGCAATAATTTTTTAGTTACAATAGCTTTACTCAACAGTCAGAATTTCAAAGTAGCTATTACTCAGCTATCCAAGGTGCAACAGGTCTGAAACTTTACTATGTCATAGCTTACCAAAAAGTAGATGGACAACATATTTGAAAAGATTTCCCCAACTTTAATACTTTTGAAGATATTTGACATTTACTTCTTCTGTTATTTAGCTACAAAGGAGAAAATAGCTATTACTCACTTATGGCATGCAACAGAACCCCAAACTATGTACCATCTTATAGCTAAGGACAAAGTAGCTGAACAACATATTTTAGGAAAATACTCTAACTGCAATAGTTTTGGAGTTACAATCGCTTTACTCACCAGTCAGAATTTCAAAGTAGCTATTACTCAGCTATCCAAGGTGCAACAGGTCTGAAACTTTAGTATGTGATAGCTTACCAAAAAGAAGATGGACAACATATTTGAAAAGATTTCCCTAACTTCAATACTTTTGAAGATATTTGACATTTACTTCTTCTGTTATTTAGCTACAAATGAGAAAATAGCTATTACTCACTTATGGCATGCAATGGGACCCCAAACTATGTACCATCTTATAGCTAAGGACAAAGTAGCTGAACAACATATTTGAAGAAAAAGTTGTTACTGCAATAGTTTTTGAGTTATGAGCCCTTCACTCAAAGTAGCTAAGATTGCTATTACTCACTTATCTTTAGGCCTAAGTCAATAAAACCAAAATTTTTTTCAAGGGCATGAAAATTCATTGGGACAATTAATTTACAAAAAATCTGTAGCTGTAGTAGTTTTGGAGAAATCTGCGTGACTAACTAACGCACGCACACACGCACGCACGCACACACAGACATCATTTCATAATCTCCCTCCCGGGCTAAAGCCCGGCGGGAGATAATAAGCTTCCATGTAAGCTTTTCCCTTCCTTCTTTGAAAGAACTACACAACTGGATTTACATATGTAAATCAAGAGTGACACAAGGTCACCTGCCCCACCCGCCTCACTGCAGGTAGGGCTAGTTGTGAGATAAGGTAAGCAATAATTACACAGAATTTTATTAAATAACATAGAATCTAAAAAGCAAGTACAATATTTCTTATATTATGAAATTGGATGAATTAAAATAATGCCAAACCAAGGTTACTTTAGTTTGAAGAAACACGTACTGTCCAGACGATTTGAGGAAGGATTCTATTCCTGTTTATTTAAGTATTAACATTTTAAATGGTCAATAATACAGGAAAGAAGGGATAAAATATTTTATTTCATTTTATTTATTAATTTTATTTAATTTTATTGATAAACGTACTGGAAGAAACACGCGTCTCTCAGCACATGTTGTCTAGACGTGACGTCATCACAGGGGTTTCCCCGAGGATTCCCCCAAGTTAGTTTCGTGCTTTATATCATATTTTAACCCTTAAAATGGACCAATAGAGTAGAAGAACGGGGATAAACCCTTGCAAAATTTATTTTATTTTATTTCAACAGGCATATATTGCTGTATATAAACTACATACATGAAACGTGCATTAGTTTGTCTCGACAAAAAAACGGAAGTTGTGTCCGATTATTTCACTCGACAAGGACTCGCTTGTGTTACATTTATATATTTTTAAACCCTAAAAATGGTCAAATAATGAAGCAGATAGGGGTTAAATATTTTATTTTATTTTACTGACAGGCATATACTGTATAAGTGGTTATTTTCGCGTGGAATTAATTTTCGCTATATTCGCGAGTGACTACAAAACGCGAAAATAACTTCTAGCCAATATTTATATCCAGTAGAACCAGTCTAGCGTGAGCGGTAATACAAGATTATGCAAGATACAATATTTAACACTGTCACGGAAACAAATCAAATGTACCATTCACAGAAACGCCTAACTTCTTTGATCTTTATCACCAATAGGGAGGGATTAATTCAATTACACGACCCCGCTACTAGTACACAACTTCTTTGATAATGCGCCGGTCAATGAAAGTGTGTTCGATTGGGTTTCGTAAATTTATAATCTCCCAGAGTAGGTTTACACACTGACAACGTGTATAAAAGAAAAGACGTTAACTATGCATTTCCAATCAAACCAGCAGAAGTCCGCGTAATATTTTAATTTGAACATGTTCTTAGTTTGGGCGATAATTGAATATATTTCACCGCGAAAATAAATTCTCGCGAAGCAGGCCTACAGTGTACATTCGCGAACTTAAGTACCTGCGAAAATAACCACTTATACAGTATATATATCCTGTATTAGAAACCCCATAACGAGTCTGAGTTCTTTACAACGTGAACCCGGAAGTGGACTTCAGTTGTAAAATATGCTAAAAATACTTATCTGAACTATGAAAGGAAACCAAATTGTGATTCTATGTAATAAAATAAAGAAACTGATATAGTTTCCATATCCAACACCAAGTATATCCTTGTAAAAATGAAATAACTTTCCTTCTAAAATAAAGCATTGCTAATTCGCGTGGCCAACGAGAAAGTAGGGCGATTGGTCAGAAGATATCACGTGATGACAACGAGAGGCTACGGCCAACTATAAATGTCTATTTTTCTTAGACGTTGGCCATGATGCCCTGTGGCCATCCGAGAACAGCAATGAGTCCCACATGGTAAGCTATTGTAGCGTAATAAAATGTGATGTTTATAATCACATATGACCACATGTCTTAATGGTTTATACTCACCTGTTTTAGTATGGCTTTCAAAGAAGTGAATGCTTCTTCTCTGTACACATCAACAAAGTTCTGTTTGTGTTGTCGCAGCATTCCCAACACTATGGAAACAAGCCGCTCCTGTGAAATATGACCAAGTATAAAACAACAAAGACATCCCTATATGCCACCCAGCATAAATGCTGGTGACACAAAAAGTGTATTTTCATATATTTATTCTACTTAAACTTAAATACAAGTTACAGCTTAAGAGAGTTTACTGTGCATCAACAAAGTTAGGAGGGGTAAGAAAATTCACATTGGAAAGTAGCAGCAAGGGAAATTTTCTCCGCACTGACAAAAATATACTAAATCTCAGAAACTATACAGGAACATTCTCTGAAATATTACAATGCAATGTCACTGTACATGTGTATATAATATTTATACAGAAAAAAAAAATTTTTTTTCCCAAAAACTAAAGAAGTCTAAACATTGCCAAGTAATATATATATCTTTGCTTCGGATGATTTTCAAATTGTTGAGACTACCACCAAGGATTTGGATGTTTTGTCCTGACCTCTGCTTAGCCAGGGAGCAGTATTCAACTGTACTAGAAAAAAATAGCATCAGAGATGCCTGTACCCCACAGCCTGGGGAAATAGTTTTCAACTCCATGACATCAAGGAGTAGTGAAACAGTACAAAGTCCGGAATATTTTCAGCACAGTATCGCTTATATAAAGGTCCAAATAATGTTTAAGTAGAGAAAATAACATCTAAGAGAAAGAAAATGTATGTAAAGATAAAGTACTAAAACACAATTCAATACCAAGATGATAGCATTAATCAGTAAACTAAAAAATATGAAGCTGTAAAATTTATTAATTCGAGAATAGCTCTCAATGGAAATAGCATAATTAGGTAAAATGCATGTAATAATCAGTTGCACCAATCCATATTTCCTTGTCATAAGAGAAAGTTGTCTCAAATATGGCAGCTGAACACACTTTGGCAGAGCAAAAAGGTCACACCATGATGCACACATACATTTACATACACACCCTAATCAATGTCCCTACCATGTGTCAACCTTCTACACCTTATGGAATCCAAGAAATAGCCCAGACAAGATTTTATAGGTCAAGGTCACTACGGCAAAGTTAAAGGTCAAATCAAGGTAACACCATGACGATGCCATGATGATATCGCCAGGACAAGATTTTATAGGTCAAGGTCACTACAGCAAGGTCAAAGGTCTAATCGAGGTCACACCATGACGTTGCAAACCCTCACTATCCCCCACCAATGTCCCTACCGAGTATCAACTTTCTGCAACTTACGGTTTCTGAGATATCGCCAGGACAAGATTTTATAGGTCAATGTCACTACGGCAAAGTCAAAGGCCAAATCAAGGTCAGACTATGACGTTGCACACCTACACCCCCTAACCAATGTCCCTACCAAGTATCAACTTCCTATACCTTACGGTTTCCGAGATATAGCCTGGACAAGATTTTATAGGTCAAGGTCACTACGGCAAGGTCAAAAGTCAAATCAAGGTCAGACCATGACGTTGCACACCTACATCCCCTAACCAATGTCCCTACAAAGTATCAACTTCCTACACCTTACAGTTTACGAGATACAGCACAGGCAAAATTTTATAGGTCAAGGTCACTACCGCAAGGTCAAATCAAGGTCAGGCGACGATGTTGCACACCTACACCTCCTAACCAATGTCCCTACCACGTATCAACTTCCTACACCTTACGGTTTCTGAGATACAGCCCGGACAAACTTCTTCCCGCCACCCGCCCGCCCAGCCATCCATACACCATGGGTGAAAACAATACCCCGACAGCCCTTAAGGGCTGTGAGTAAAAAAAAAACAGGATTACAAAGTTCACACATTGGCTACACTGTCAAAAATCACATCAGAAGTGATCCATAGCACCCATAATGTCCTCAGACATAATATGGAAAAGGACAAAACATAGAAGTTACACAGTGCTGTCAGAAAGTAGAGTAAACAGAGTGGGGTATCGCCTGCCTGCCACCAGACATGTCACCGATACATGGAGTTGTGACAGGGTGAAAGGTATTCAAAAACGAGCCGTGGTGAGAAATCGAGTACAAACTAGTTAATAGGGTGCTCATAAAACTACTCAAATATTTTTATTTATAACGAAGGTGAAACTTAATTTATATTCTAATATATATACTTTACTTTCTTTTATCATGTTTTCTCTGACACATATTTGTTCTTCAGTTTCGATAAATGTGTTCACATACACAGCCAGATTTGCATTTCTGGTAGTTTCAGTTGATCGATACTAAAATGTGGGTCACCAGGTTTTAACATTTCAAGGTCCTAATATTTTTGCACTGTTTCACCCCTACTAATGAATACACTATGTTACTGACAAGCGGTCATATCAACATCATTCCTAATATCTCATGTGACAGCTTGTTCCCACTGTTTTTGGGGGTTTTTTTTTGGTTTATGTCTTATATTTTGATTAGCAATAGCTGTTTGTTGGAAGATTTACTATGAGACCTTTAAGGACGACTTGTACAACAGTTGTCGTAAATTTATTATCTGTATCTTATATTATAAGTAGGGCTGTGAACGATTATCGAGCCTAGGCCTTGGTAGACAAGTTGGTCTTTGCTAGTACTAGAGTCCATTTTAACTACTCGATTACTCAGTGTATTGTATTATCGCCCACAAATGAATCGCTTGTGTAAAATATGCTACATTGGTTCAATTCTGCTACATAATATCAATTAAAGTTATAATTTTTGCTAATAAATGTATAATTTACTCCATATTCTATAATACCTGGTTAAATAGAAGATGTTTTTCTTCAAAAGTTTTGTTACTTATGTTTACAGAAGGCTTCTAATGGTAGATACTAAATCTAGCGGTTACTCAAACTTTATGTCGGTTGTAAGTGTACAGGTACTCGGGGCTGTTTTTAGCACCCGTCCCAGCCCTATCTTTAAGTATCTTGCTTAACTTTTGGTCAATGAACCAATAATATTTGTGAAAAGAATTTTCCAGTCTGAAACAATATTTCAATAACAATTAATATGCAATGTCAAATTAGAGTACGATTGAAATTGTACAATTCCTTCGCTGCTTCACATATGTGTAGCTTCATATAAGAAAGGATTAATTAGTTAGTCAATAGAATATACAGGTGAAAATATAAAATAATGTCAATTGCAGAAATAGTCAGAGATGCAGCTTTCTTTGGATTGTCTTCATATTAGTGTTTCACGTGTCAGTAGGCACCTAGTGTTGGAAAGATGAAGGTTATTATTTTTAATATCAAGATTCCACACAATCATTTAATTCATGCTTTAGTAAAAGACTGGGAGACAAACGCAAACTCTAACTAGCCTATTCCATTCTGCAAAAGAAAATAATCAAACCTCTTATTTTCCTTCTGTTCTGAATAATATACTTTATGCACTTTTCAATGCCCTTTAAAATATATCAATGGAATGCTGTGCCTTTTATCAGACATAAGCTAATACCCAAACTAAAGCATTTTTTCAACATACAATTTTTTGTTATATTACAATTCTTTAAGTGTGAGTGGAAATGTTTAGTAGAAAAGCACATACATATATACATGGAACCACAAAGATAATTTAATTGAAAACTCCCTTTAAAAGGACCTCCTTTGTATGCTTCAAAATGGAACAATATACGACTGAATTTGGGCAAATTTGAAAAGATGGGCAAACTCCTGCTCCTTTTCATTTGTGTACAACCTGCATAATATAGCGCAAATATAATCCACAATGTCCTCCCAAAATATATATATTCAAACATGATAGCTTGCTGCACTCAAAATATATTATCCACTTCAGTTCTCTCAAATTGTCAATTTGACTTCTTTATCTCAAATACACTTGCTGAAATCACCTGCCATTTCAATATCTTGGTACCAAAAGTTTGCTCTAACCAAGAAGACCAAAAAATTCTATCAATGTTTCATCAAGCATGTTCTCGAGACAGTTTTTTTAGTTTTTTTAGTCAATGAACTGATTTTCAAAACACTTAAATATTATTGAAAGTATTTACAAAAAAAATCCTGCCAAAAGATGAGACAAATGCAAAAATTATATTAATAATTCAGCATCTGAAATATTAGTAAAAAGACTTTTACACAATCTAGCATAAACTTAAAAGTAGATAATGTGGTTATCTATTAAGCTATGGAATAGAACACAGTAAAAGCACTTTAAAACAGCATTTTCAACACAGTAACACAGATGCCTGTAGGTATGGGATCAAATCGGTCGTACATGCAAATTAATGACTCTTGCTACCTGGGGTTGACTCATATGGAAGTCTTCCTGCAATCAGATACACACACATTTTACCTGTTTCTATTTCACTAAATTTTACCTCTTCTGAATGAGAATGCTCTGTATAACTAGAACTCCAATATTCACAATTTGGTTCTATATATGACAAACCTCCACTTACACCTTGTACATACACCATTTTCTGATATTGGGCTATCTAGTTACACCAACATTTGACATACACCTTTACTAAATGTACAGAATTGGGTTATATCAGCTCGTTACTCTCTGCTGGACTGTAGATTCAAGGAAAACTTGGTGACTGATCAAAAGGAAATTGAATAACTATTAATAATTGCACCATATCCTTATAGTGTGTTATTTAGAGTGATGCAATGTTCACATTAACTATAGATTCTCAGAATTCATGCTTCCTCATACACTGGAATTCATATTAATAAAAATAAGTGATAGGCTTGAGAACAATAACTGTTAAAACAATCGCTGGCACAGTGCAACAATTTTGAATTTTTTGAAACAAGTGGATACCAGGCCTGGGACGAATACTTTGAAAAGTATTCAAATACGAATACTTTCTAAATTCACGAATACATCATTTTTCCAAAGTATTCGGATACGAATACTTTTGAAAAGTATTCGAATACATTTACACTGGACACACAATGATTTCAAGAAGAATATTATATGTATATAGCCACAGAATGTAGTTAATTGCAGTGTAAAGATGATCAGACAAATCTACAGAGGCAACAATGCTTTGTTACTGATTTATATTTGGCACAACAAATAGCAGCAAAAGTAAACTCTGACAGTTTCTGCACAATCAAGGATATTTTTTCAAGAAGTCATCAGTGTAGGACATGATGTCATATTCATTCCTAAAATGAATATTAACCAACTTAAAACAAGCTGTACACATTATCACTCTACTTGGTCGTCTCTTTTGTATGCATGAACTGACCTAATTTCAAGAAGTCAGCTAGGGGCCTTATGGGTAGACTCTTTTGGCAAAGTAGAAGTCAAACAAAGTTTACAAGAACAGCATTTATACATTACCTCTTCAACAATACTATAGCCTTCCTCCACAGGTCTGTTTAAGTCTAAATTAGCATACTTGGCAAAATCTTCTTGCATCATTTTGTCAATAAGCTTTTCCAATTCTGCAAGTTGTGAAGCAAGATGTCTGAAATGACATAAAATGCAGATTGAAGAAAAGTGCTGAAGCCATAAGGAAAGGCAAGTTCAAATGTTACAAGTGGACACAAGTAGTCATTAACCACTGCTTACTATAGTTTCTTGGTGAACTATTTCTATGGCTTTGCAAACAGTAACAGCACATGTTACAAGTTATGTACAAATACCAGACTCTATGAAACTCCTTTTGTCTCAAATTAATTGAATATTATACTTACAGGACGCACTAAGCATTTTTTAAAATAAAAAGTTTATCTTCAATACACCCAAGCCCTAACCCTTGAAGTGAAATTAGTGGCCAGTAATTCCTCCACAAGGTCATGTCATTTTTCTTGTTCTAGCACCCACAACATGGTAGTGATGCAATACATTTTCTGTAATTCCTGTACTGAAAGGGTTTGCTTAATATTAGTGCTATGTGATCCACTGCAACAGGCAACAGTTTTGCTTATGCTGCTCCAAAGGCTTGGAATAATTGCCTGATGAAGTACATTCGGCCACCTGTCTCCACTCATTCACAAAGAAGCTCAAAACCTATCTCTTTGCACAAGCATATTCACCCTAATTTCTGCTTTTCCCGGTTTCTCTCTGTGGCGCTGCTCCCTGCTTTGTTTCGGGTTAATGATTATAGTTTTCTGCTTTTTCTGTACGGTGCACCTAGAGTCTGCCTTAAGATGGAGATTACATGCTATAAAAATACTATTACAATTAGAGAACAGTTTGAACAAAATGTTTGAGAGTACAAAGCTAGAACAGCCAGGTATGGTCTGTGTGACTACATCTGGTGTTATAGGATCTACTACTCAGAGGCAACTGTATTGCCTCTTAATGCAGTAGAGGCCTGCAATTCTTCAGCCCATGTTTTATTTTTTTTATTATTATTTCTATGCTGTATGTATTCTCTGTATCCTCACCTGAAGCAAACCAGTCCCTGGAGTTCCTGTGCTAGTACCTCTTGTGTGGTGCTGATGAGATCCAGGGCCCCCACAAACTCACTGTTGGCCAGCAGCAGTTGAATGGTGGGCTGTGTCTGGTGAACAGTTGACATCAGCTTCAGCTGTAGGGAGAAAGAGACAAGCATTGCAAACAGTGTCAGCAATCTCCCTGATCTGTCTCAGTCATTTAGGCAACAGTCTGGTTTTCCAACTGATCATCAAACCAAAGTCTACCGCTACTTTGAAAGAAAGTTTTGCACCCAAATATTTTTATAACCATAACTGTACACCAAAAAAAAAGCACTTTTAATAATAAAATCCACAAAACTGGGCCACCTTTCCTTGATATACGATAAAAAGTAATGAATTTACTCCAATATTTTAAATGCATATTAAGGACAAAAAGGGATAAATGTAATTAAGGCGGTCTTACTAATATGTTGACTGGAGTATACTGGAATAATTTAACCATTTTCATGTGTCTGAGTTAAAACAGACAACTAATGTTTAAAAATAATTACTTCAGCAAAACTTATTGGGACTGAAAGCTAGTCTTGATATACAAACCTTTTTTTAAACCAGTTTTAATCTACATTACCAAAAGTGTTAGTACATTAAACTTTCGAGCACTTAAAAAGAAAATTTGTGAAGCTCTATAATACAACTGAGAACATTCATTACCTTATTGTAAAGACATGCATAATTTGATTTCAGTTTTTGCAACTTGATTATTTTCAGTGGTCCCTGCGTCATAACGTGTTCCATCTGGCGGACACGATCCCTAAAAGAAAACAAATGATACAAACTGGGTAGTACTACAAGCAAATAAAGTTTCTAAAAAACAATCTACTTATTCAAAACAAATTAAACTCTTCATAGTCCTTAATACTTAACAATTTTGGTGCTTGTTCAACTTAGATTTTACTGATGCAATTTCAGTGCTGTTGCAATAAAAACTCATGTGTTTACCTTTTAAACATAATCAGTCACATGATATTGAAGTAATTCGTCATATCATGATCAAAACTAATTAATTTATTTTTTATATCCGGTATAATAGGAAAGCTTACAAAATGATACATAGAGAAAAAATATATCACAGCTGAAGATAACAATTATAATATACGAGTGCATAGCGTGAGTATTATATTGTTTATCTTGGTCAGTGATATATTTTTCTGTATATATCTAATGAGGGATGTTTTACTTATCTTATCCACCATTATGTGTCAATAATCAGTAAAACTGTGAATATTTACAGAAAAAATGGACAAATATGCTGTCATATAAATATGGTCAACAGTAGGGATAGATCAGTGTGAAAAATATGTACATAGGAAGGTTGCCAATGCAAAACCGTACCAATTCAGGGACTCCGCGTTTTAGTACACCCCAAACAACATGGACATTTCCTCTTCACGACGTAAAAGTGATAAAAGCTTATCATTTCTTTAGATTTCTTGCTTGTTCCCAATATTTTATGTTTTCCTTCAGTTATATGAGCTGACAAGCGAGATTGAGTTTATAAATTGTAGTAACCAAAACATGGCAGTTCTGCTCAACGTAAAAGCTTACAATTTCTTCAGATTTTGGGTAGAAGCGTGAATCAGTTTATGGGTCTAATTTGGGTGAATTTTTGACTTTGAACCTAAATAACACAAAGAGTATTTCATATATTTTTAATGTTAATACTTCAAGCAATAGGTGTGTTATCCCTTTATTACTGTGCCAAATGTTAATCCCCTAATATTTATACAAATATTAAAAATATTGCTTTTTCTGTCTCCAATTGACCAAAACCCTTGAATCAGTTATTGGGTCTATTTTGAAAAAAATGTCACACTTGACTGAACCCCCAGCTGTTTCAAGTTCACTATATATAGACTGTAGCACAAGGCCACTGACCAAATTGTGAGCCTATTTTGGCCAAGTAGTTTGTGTAGTGGTGTGTCTTCAAGTACTTCAGTTATAAAACTTTTGTGTGTTTGATGTATAATTACAAATGTAAACACATATTAATGTTTAGGGTGTTTTATTACAACATTTTCATTTTTCTTTTCATCGCTCTTAATAAAATTTAACAGTCTGGGGAAATAGCATTGGACAACATTACATAAAACACTTGCATTGTAAGCTATACTTAGGTGCAAGACAAATAACAACTAAGAGGGATAAAATGTATGCAAAAGTATCAAAACAAGGCAATATCAAATCATTAATTGGTAAACTAAAAGTTGTGAAGCTTTAAAATTTATTAATTGAAGTATTGCCGTCAATGGAATTAACAGAATTTGGTAGAATTACCTATAACCAGAGCACTTGGAGAGTGCATACCTCTGCCAATGCATGTAATAATAAGTAAATAGATAAATCCAAGTTATTTTTTTGTATCCAGATGATAATCAAGATCACTCTAAAAATTTAACGGGATGTAAGGTGGACACATCTGATTTCTTTTCAGGAAGATCCAACTCGTATTATTTGCAATTTCCTGCTAACACACAAGCAGACAAAGAGACAAGCAGACAGTTATAAAAATATTTATTTATTTGGGCTTTTATGTCGCTTACAACACTGCACAGGTCATATCACAAAGGGTAGTTGGAAGGGAAGAGGAAACCAGTATATAAAGTTGGTCAAGTTTCTGTACTGTAAACTGCTGGCCAAGGGCAAGCCAATTTCTACTTGAGGTCAGGCCAGGATTCGGACTCTGATGGTGGGAGGCGTGTTACCACTGCGCCTCCGTGGCCCCCGTTATAAAAATTATACCTCCTTGGCGGAGGTAATAATCAGTTGCAGCAATCTATATATCATTGTCATGAGAAATATGTTTGAAATATTACTGTAGAAAACATTTTGACAGAGTCTGGGTCAAAGGTCAGACTAAGGTCACGGTATGACATTGCACATCTATAACCCCTAATCTTTAACAGATTCTGAGATACAGGCCAGACAAGATGTTTACCCCTACCCACCTGCCCACCCATCCGTTCACTTGTCAGCACAGCTAGATGCCATGGGTGAAAACAATACCTGCATTTGGGCAATTTGAAATCATGATTTGGTCAGTCCTAAGTGACCACAGGTAACAGTACAGATATTGTAAATCTCTGTAGTGATAAGTCAAGTGTAACATTTTTTCCCAAAATAGACCCATACACTGATCACAGAGTTTTCAGCAATTAGAGGCAAAAAAAAAACAATGTGTTTAATATTTCTACAAATATTTACAAAATGATATCTGGTACAATAATAAAGGGATAACACCTGAGCTATCACCATGAAAACAAATGAAATACTGGATGTGTTATTAAGGTTTGAACTAAAAAGATACCAAAATTAGACCCATGAACTGATCATTACTTCCACAAAAAAAAACACTTCATATTCTAGAAATATAATCATGCATAGGCACAACTTCACATATGAAATTGGTAAAACAGGCTCATTATTTGATTACTGACCACATATAATATGCCATATCCATATCCGTATCCATTCAGTGTTTACCTTTTTTTTCAAAATAGACCCAAAAACTGATTCAAGGGTTTTCATCAATTGGAGACAAACAAAGTAATTTTTTTAATATTTGCATAAATATTAGAGAATTAATATTTGGCACAGTAATAAAGGGATAACACACCTATTGATTGAGGTATTAACATTGAAAATATATGAAATACTCTTTTTGTTATTCAGGTTCAAAGTCAAAAATTCACCCAAATTAGACCCATAAACTGATTCACGCTTCTATGTTTCTAATATTTTAACTCTTCCTTCCATAAAATGTGCTGAAAAGCGAAAAGGCGGTTGTAAAATCTCATCACGGTATTTCAATAAAATGCTCTCGAGACCGGGCCTACCGACCCATCCCTAGTCATCGGTGCTTACAAATCTACAATTTCTACCTTAAAATTTCTCCCTCATACATGCATGGATTTTAATGCAATTAAAAATGAGCAAGAAGTGCCACAATAATACCTTTCTAATGATATATGTAACAATGTTATAGCTTACACAGTTTTCAAAATATTGACGAAAACTCAGCACTTGTTGACGGATTTGTAAAGCTAATTAAACCTGCCTGCAATATAATTCACAGGTTGCATAAAACAATGTTATTATTTAACAATCTCATAGACAAAGAAAAAAACTGCAAGTCCATTACCAATATAAAGTATTTTTCTAACCAAACTTTAACTTATAAATTATGAGTACCTTAACTTCTTTATTGAGGCACAAGTACTGGTCATATTCTCCTGTAGCTTATCATGTGAAGTCATGGCATGGAAAAAGGCCTCTGATCGATATGAGATCTGCTTCGCTATCTGAACTTCCACTACATCTAAATAGTGACTCAACTGAAAGTGCAGCATTGAGAGAAATATTATAGCAATCAATGTAAATCTCACCACCACTATATGTGAAATATGCCACTGTGAGGCCCCTTTAAATTGAAACAATAATAACAATAACCCAAGTATTGCATCGGGAGTTTAGTGGCCCAATGTCACAACAATTGCAAATGTGTAAAGAATTTCCCAACAAATCAAGGAAATGGAAGGAGGTTTGTCCTTACAGACAGTAACTGGTGAATTTTACATACTGTCGCAAACTTCACATAAAGTCGCAAATTTCAAACAAAATGGTGAATTTCACATTTCAATTTTGTAGCAAATTCTTACTTTATACTGTCACAAAAATTACACACCAAAACAAACAATCGAAAAGCATAACACATTTAAACTTTCCAAAAATGTCTATAAAAACTTCAAAAGAAATGTGTTTCAACTATTTGGAATATATTTCTTAACATACTTACAGGTGAGAAAGTTTATAACAGTGACAACTTATAACATTGAAAAAGAGTTTGCATTATTAAAAACTGATCAGGAAAAACTTCAATAAAATTCTGATTTGTATGAATTAGTATAACCCCAGCTGTAGACATTATACAGTACATGCATGAGACAAAGTCACAGAAGAAGTGTGATTGTGGTTATTATTAAATCAAAGGTAGTGTATTGCATACATGTCACAATATTATGTCACAGATTTAAAGTTTGAAAAAAACTTAGTAATTTACTTACTTTTCTTTACATACCTTGAACTTATACCTTTTACACTATAGGCTTTTTCAAAAACCTATTAGATTTCACATAAAGAGTTTGTATATTTCAAATGAACTGAATGAAAAACTATTATCCAAGTGATCATCTTTACCACTATCAATAGACACCATGTAGAAAGTCCAGATAAAAACCTTTTCCTGCAGTAACTTAGAAGACTGAGGCTTCTTTCCTGAAGAAACTGCTTTGCCCCCTTGGTTGGAAGACTCAACCTGTGTCCAAGGAAAAACAGCATTGAAAGTATCTGGGTTTTCCAAGTTGAAGCCTTGGTGCAGGAACAGTTTGGGTAGTTGCTCAAACTCAATTTGGTGCTTATCTGAAACACGGTAGAAACACACATACATTTTAATGGCATTTCATTTTAATTAATAATTTTTAAACAGGGTTGTACAAGATGTCAAAAAACAGTTGATAGTACTTAATACAGAGGCAGTATTTTGCCGAATTTTCACACAGTAGTCTTATTTACTGTTACAAAAAAAACAACTAAAAATAAACTCTCACTAGACCAAATTCAACTTTTGATTTTGCCAAGGCTCGATTAAAAGTTTACAAATTTATTTGGTAAAATTTTTTTATTAGGCCTAGGTGACATTAAAATTTTGACTTTGCCTGGGTGAGAATAATTTTTTTTCAGTTACTCTAGCAGACATTTAATCTGGTATTGGTGAAATTTAAAAATTGATTCTGTGTAGGTGAAATTAATATCCTGTAGTTAATTAAATATGGTATGCAACTGGGCAGATTTTAATTTATTAATATACATTGTTCCTAAGGGAAAATATATATATTCAAGAAAAAATTGCTTCAACATTTTTTTAATAACTTACAGTACCCTTTTATTGATTTACATTCGTTACCTATATATGTGAAAAGCCTTACATGAACTCAAATTGTCAAATCTCTACACACAAACACTTGAACCTTACTTTACCAGATTATCATGAATAATTTAAACATGGTTAAGTATGTGACATAAATATGAGACAAAAACCATAAATGCAGTAAGGCTGATGTTCCATTTAATTCTTTTCATAACATGTTTTCAAAGAAAAAAAACAGCTTGAGTTATCACACTATAATTATCACAAATATAAGGATCAACTGAGGGAACTTACCACGCTTTTTGACAAGGAATGCAGGAAAGTCATTGTGTGAAATAGCAGAGGAATCCCCATTATCAGAGGCTAAACTATGATGTTCTTTTAATCTCTACAAAACATATTAACTATATAGCTATATCTAATTTCATATTAGAATTCTAATTCTAAATGAACTTTTATAGTGCTTAATATCTGTCATGAAGACAGACTCTAAGGCACACAATGAAAAGCGTAAGACATAAACCAAATATCCAAGGACACAGAGTAAACACCAGAGATGAAAAATACAAAACTACAGTGGATATATTTTTGTAAAGAGATAAAGGTTCAACTTCTTTCTAACTGAGAAAAGGGACAGTGAATATCAAGTAAATCATTCCAAATCTTTGGAGTATCATATGCAAATCTACGACCAAATTACTTTATAGAATTATGTATTCACGGAATAAACTGTGGAACCTCAAACAACATCATCTTTCAAAAGTATTATACTTGCTGTGCTTGGTTTTAAGAAATTGTAAAAAATATTTTGCAGGAACTAATACACAGGTGTGTGAAACTATCCTCTGAATGCCTGTATTGCTGACAATTCCTATAAGACTGGATACTTCGAAAATAAAGTTAGAGAGATTCCAAAACAAGGAATTACAGACAAAGAATTAGAGTAGTCCAGTCTTCTACCTATGAGAGTATGTGCATCCTGTGTGAGGTAATCACCAAGTTACTTGAAGTCCCTGATTTGTACAAAGTATGGCTTACAGATACTCTGAACAAGCCTGAAAAAAAAGAGAAATCAGAGTGACCGCATCAGCAGGAGAGAGCGAATTGTATGTTTACTGGAAGAAATTTCCTCAGTGTTGCACTATGGACCAAAAAAATGGCACCCTTCTGTATTATCTGGATTCCTCTCCAACTTGTTTGTAGTCAACCATTTCTTTGCATCAACTGGGCAATAGTTTAACCTTTCAAAATTCTGTTCTGCAATCTAGTGCTTCAGATATACATATAGGGCTGTGTGTCATCAGCATAAAGTTGAAACTTGAAATGAAGATGACTACCAATATTGGACCAAGATCCAAATCTTTGGGAATATTAGAGTAAGAAATCTAAAATTCACCACATATCTGAAATTCGCCACATGTGGAAATACTAATAAAATAAATGAATTGAGGTGAGATTTGTTGAATGTATAGTAAATTAAAACTTTCTGAGCTGAAAAAATACCAATTTTAAGACAAAACATTATTTTCTGCATAAAATTAACTAAGGTTTTAGAGGTGGCGAATTTTAGATTCCTGACGAATTTTAGATTTCTTACTCTATACTGCCGGAGCTAACCAGCATCAGAAATAATGTAATGCAGAACCAATCTTAATATGCCGAGAGCTTTATCAGTGAGGTAAGACTTGAACCATCTAAGCACCAGGCCACCAACACCAAACCATGATTTCAAACAATACAGAAGTTTTGTATGATTTAATGTGTTAAAAGCTGCAGATTGACCAAGCAGTACTACAGCAGTGGCTTCACCCTTTGACGGAGA
The DNA here is from genome assembly GCA_964017235.1 of Sabellastarte sp. h YS-2021. NCBI lineage: Eukaryota > Metazoa > Annelida > Polychaeta > Sabellida > Sabellidae > Sabellastarte > Sabellastarte sp. h YS-2021. Next base: position 111,407,691 of record OZ024928.1, read on the forward strand.
GCAATGAATTTAATTTTTAAGCACTAGCTCAAGTGAGGCTCACACTTTCAGTAATTACTTATCAAGTTGTTTGGGTTTTTTTCTGGGGGGGGGGGGGGGTTGTCACCAGACCTTCATGAATTGTGGTGTAGCTTGGTGAGTACCCATCTAATCATTGAAGTTCAGCAGCAATGTTAGTACTTGGATGAGTGACCCTCTGACTTCTAGGCCAGGTATGGGATGAATCTGACTCGGAATCGCCAGACTATCATAAATTCTTGTGCAAACCTTATGTCTCTGATGGCTTAGAAACTCTGAAATCAGTGCCCTACTGATGGCTTTGTGGCTCATGTCTGTAGATTGAGAGACTTTTCAGCTTTGTTTATTAGTAACAGTGCAGCTTCGGTGAAGTGATCTACTTTGTATGCTGGCTGATTCTCATTATTTAATCTGATGTGTCATGATCAGTTAACTGTGACATAACCACCTAAACAAAAGTTTCGAAAAAAACACCAACCATACATGAGGCAATAATTTTTCATAGTGTCACCTTTAAGTAGTGGAGTAACAATAGCATTTTTGAATCCATCTGGAACAAAATCTTTGGCTAGAGAAAAGTTTACTACCTTAATCATTGACCAAAGAATATCCAAACACTCCTACACAAGAGATGTCAGACACGGGTCCAATAAACAGGATTTTGCAGGAAATTCAGTAATGACTCTACAGATTTCATATTCAAAAACCTGACTGAAAACCTGAAATGTAGGTGTGTCTGGGTCTGTAAAAGTTAGGTTCAAAGAATCAGTGCTGAAAAAAGAATCATGAATCTTAGATGTCAAAGATAAATGACACATGGCAGTCAGCAAGATATTCTTGCAACGGAAGAGATGAAAGAACCTTTTTGAGTCATGACTATTTTTGCAGACAAGATTTCTATAGCAGTTGGGTTTTTCCTCGTGTTGTACTACACAATCTGCTCACCAAAACTTAGGCAGTCTGACCTTGTTTTGGACTGTATTGATAACACATACTAAGTAATAACATATTTCAGGCATTAGATCTGTAAGCAACCAATGATGTTGATGGTTACATTCCAGTCACAACTCAGAAAAATATATGTTTAAGTACAGTTAAGCCTCATCACACAGAAGCATGTTAAATGGAGTCTCTCTAATAAGAAGAAATGAATTTTATTACTCTGATGGCCTATATTCTGGTTTTCCCCCTGTTTTCTAGCAATCCAGGCTGAATATAAGTACTTTTCCATTCAACTTAACACTCACGGTCACTCACCAGAGGGATCACCAATTCACACATTCAATGTCAAATGGGGTTATCCTATTAAAAAGGCCTTGTATCTCCCTTATAATTGCTCCTAGGGGTTAAGAATATGAAAACAACTTATAGAAGTCTTGGCCCGAGAATCTTTCCCAAGAGTTGAATTTAACTTTTGACCCCTGCTTCAAGGTCAAATGGGGTTATCATACTAAAATGGGGTCCTCATACTAAAATGTCCTTATACCTCATAGGGCTTCAAAATGTGAAAACAGCCCATAGGAAGTCTTGGCCTGCAAATCTTTTGCCCGAGAAAAAATTTGGCTTAGTTGTGAAAACCCAATGGCTGCCACATCACATGCTTAATGTTAAATGGGGTTACCTTATTAAAAAGACCTTATATCTATTGCTAGCTGCAACATTTTAAATTTTATAACATATCAATGATTTTTGATCAATCCGCAATGACAAGCGATATTTAATAGGATAATCCTATTTGATATTAAACCTGTGATATAGCTGCCATTTTGTTTTTGAAACTTTGCTAATTTATCAACAGACTACCTTTCTTAGCCATGTATCTTTTGTGCAAATTTGATGAAGCCAGCTGCAATATTTCAAGATTTAGCACATCTTATTGATTTACAAACAATCGGCAATGGTGACCATTTTGTTTTTTAAAATGAGAACAAAATTTTTTACAGACATGTTTTTACAGCTATAAACTTTTTCTGAAAATATAGTGAAGATATCTTCATAAATGAATGAGATATAAAGATCGATGTGAAAATGTGACAAATGCGCACATGCATAGTGCCCCTTCTTCAATTAAGAAGACCAAAAAGTATTCCAAGTTTTACCATGGCATAAGGTGTTGCCAGATACCCCCCAAAACCTATTCAGTTTTAGATCCTCTCACGGAAAATTTGGTGAAAATCTATGCACTGGCTTAGGATGTGGAACACATGCAAACTTTAAGACCCAAAAATCTTTAAAAATGTTGCAATGGCAACAGCTGTTGCCGTATACCCCCAAAAGCTAATCAGATCTACGTCCTCTTGGGGTTAACATAACATGAAAATTTGATGAAACACCCACAAGCTTCGGACAGAACAGGGGATGACTATAACATCAGCCTTTATGAGCTGGGGTTAAAAGTACATTTGATTATTTTTAAAGACCATGTGAGAAAAGAATATTATCAGAAGTATCGCAACAGTGGTTACTCTGAATGCAGTACCGCACTTGAAACAAGTAAACATTTATCAATTAACAGTCATTCCTTTCTGCACAAAAACTTTAAAACAGAAACATAATGGAGCATAATAACAAGACTCGTGCAACTTCTTTTGATTTTATATCTCGTGCAACTTTTGATTTTATATATTTACCGAGAAGAAATCAACAAAATAACCAATCTTACAGCAGATGTTTGTTTCAGGTACTTCCTAAAATGGTCTTTTGTGATCTGTGGGAGGTGCATAGCTGGAGAGATCTGCGTTTTCTCAAAGCCTTCACCCCATGTCTTGGTGAAGAAGTCTGTTTCTCTTCTACTGAGTCTAAACACAATAACAACCTAGGGTAAGAATGCAGTAAAGCAATATCAGCAACAGAAATTTGGTCAAACTTATACTGTTAGATGTAGTTAATACATGTAATTGCAGTTTGTGGTTACCATAACCTGTACTGATTCATATTTGGAGTGCACTGTGATGACCTGTGCATGTGCTCTAACAAGGGCAATTAAAACAATCATTGTGTATGACAAGCATACAGCGTGTGTTAAATATAGATATTACTCAAAGGTGAGAACCTGAGAATAGATATTACTCGGCTATGATATGAGCTACATGTCTGTAATTTTACTACGTTATAGTTAATTCACAATTAGATGAATAACATATTGAAACAAAACTAGAGGATCGCTCACAAAAAAAAAAGATAATGTTTTTGCATAGCAAAAACAAAGCGTCCCGAAAAGGATATAAAGGTGAGTGCTAAAGTATTAAGAAAATGCTTTGTTTCTAGCCTTATACTGTTGTGGCAACCAAAGTCAGCGCAGTCTGCTCTATCTAGCACGGTTTTCAAGATATAAGCATTTTTGTGTTTTGCAAAAAATAAAAAAATTAAAAATGTCCGCTATATTTGGTGAGACAAAAATATTTTGAAAATTGGCATGGCTACTCTGCAGAGATACCCAGCAGGTCCAAAATTTTGTTGATTTCGCTCCATATAGCACGGTTTTCGAGATATAAGCATTTTTGTGTTTTGCAAAAACTTTGAAAATTCAAAATGGCCACCATTTTTGGGGAGACAAAATTTTTTGTCAAGACCACTGCCGCGGTGTGTATCTCCCGTCGAGCATTAAAGCAGAAGAAATAGCTTTTCCGAGATATTCACAATTTTTCATTTTCGTGTGTGAAAGCTCTTCCAAAAGTAGGTGAATGAGTTATTTGAGAAAAATTGGTTATCTGCAATACTATTAAGAGATAATTCACATTTACTCATTTTGAGTAGGTGAATAATTATCTATGGGTCTGAAACTTCACCAAGTGAAAGCTCTCCCAAAAGTAGGTGAATGAGTTATTTGAGAAAAATTGGCTATCCGCAATACTTTTAGAGATAATTCGCATTTACTCATTTTGAGTAGGTGAGTAATTAGCTATGGGTCTGAAACTTCACCATGTGAAAGCTCTCCCACAAGTAGATGAATGAGTATTTGAGAAAAATTGGGTATCCGCAAAGGACCGCAATACTTTACAGATAATTAGCATTTACTCATTTTGAGTAGGTCAATAAATAGCTATGGGTCTGAAACTTCACCAAGTGAAAGCTCTCCCAAAAGTAGGTGAATGAGTCATTTGAGAAAAATTGGCTATCTGCAATACTTTTAGAGATAATTCACATTTACTCATTTTGAGTAGGTGAATAATTAGCTATGGGTCTGAAACTTCACCAAGTGAAAGCTCTGCCAAAAGTAGGTGAATGAGTTATTTGAGAAAAATTGGCTATCTGCAATACTTTTAGAGATAATTCGCATTTACTCATTTTGAGTAGGTGAGTAATTAGCTATGGGTCTGAAACTTCACCAAGTGAAAGCTCTCCCAAAAGTAGGTGAATGAGTTATTTGAGAAAAATTGGCTATCTGCAATACTTTTAGAGATAATTCGCATTTACTCATTTTGAGTAGGTGAGTAATTAGCTATGGGTCTGAAACTTCACCAAGTGAAAGCTCTCCCAAAAGTAGGTGAATGAGTTATTTGAGAAAAATTGGCTATCTGCAATACTTTTAGAGATAATTCGCATTTACTCATTTTGAGTAGGTGAGTAATTAGCTATGGGTGTGAAACTTCACCAAGTGAAAGCTCTCCCAAAAGTAGGTGAATGAGTTATTTGAGAAAAATTGGCTATCTGCAATACTTTTAGAGATAATTCGCATTTACTCATTTTGAGTAGGTGAGTAATTAGCTATGGGTGTGAAACTTCACCAAGTGAAAGCTCTGCCAAAAGTAGGTGAATGAGTTATTTGAGAAAAATTGGCTATCTGCAATACTTTTAGAGATAATTCGCATTTACTCATTTTGAGTAGGTGAGTAATTAGCTATGGGTGTGAAACTTCACCAAGTGAAAGCTCTGCCAAAAGTAGGTGAATGAGTTATTTGAGAAAAATTGGCTATCTGCAATACTTTTAGAGATAATTCACATTTACTCATTTTGAGTAGGTGAGTAATTAGCTATGGGTCTGAAACTTCATCAAGTGAAAGCTCTCCCAAAAGTAGGTGAATGAGTTATTTGAGAAAAATTGGCTGTCTGCAATACTTTTAGAGATAATTCGCATTTACTCATTTTGAGTAGGTGAGTAATTAGCTATGGGTCTGAAACTTCACCAAGTGAAAGCTCTCCCGAAAGTAGGTGAATGATTTATTTGAGAAAAATTGGCTATCTGCAATACTTTTAGAGATAATTCGCATTTACTCATTTTGAGTAGGTGAGTAATTAGCTATGGGTCTGAAACTTCACCATGTGAAAGCTCTCCCACAAGTAGATGAATGAGTTATTTGATAAAAATTGGGTATCCGCAATACTTTTACAGATAATTAGCATTTACTCATTTTGAGTAGGTAAATAATAGTGTTAGGAATCGGTCTAAAAAATCAGAATCGATTAATCGGTAACTCTGAGCTATCGATTATAATCGTTTTTCTGCTTGCTTTGTAAGAAAGACAGAATATTCTTTTTTACCAAATATAATAACAGTAGTCTTCCGATAGGTCAGTGGTGAAAAAAATCTAGGTTATTTGTTTACATTTTGGGGTAGGGAAGGGGGTATGTTAGGAAACCAGTAGGTTGAAGAGTCAACAAGTATGTGTATCAGCAATAATATAATAATCTATTAAGGTGGCCTAAACAGTTACAAAATAATATTTATTTTCATTCTTTTCATCAGCTAAATCATTTACAGTGTTTGAATGTAACATCAGCAGATTAGCAACCAATCATGCTTAAAATAAACAATATTTCAACCCTAGACTTTCTTCAAGTCCTTTTTCTAAGGTATTATATGAGGACTGTATGACTTTATACTAGAATGTGGGGCTGACAAAAGTACTGTTTCAGCATAGAGAAGGATTTTTCCCTCCTTAAATGGATGTATAATGTTTTCATCTATGTCAGATTTAGTGGGATGAGAAATACAAAGACTTGGTGCAAGTCTATTTCAACCCCTTTTGTTCAACATCACCATGTGGTACACCCGTGTTGTGAACTCAGGACACTTTGTATATATGCAACAAAGAAGAATAGAATATCTGCTTATCATTATCATATGTCAAGAACAGTGACTGCCAAGCAGCTTCTGAAAATTATCCCGAATAAAATGCTTCTTTGGGAACTAAACAATACATAGACATGTGTTCATGGAATTTTCCTTCCATTTTTAACTCAGGACACTTTTCAAAGGCATGCTATTTTCATCAATCAAATGGAAGAGTGACTTTTATTGTTTCTGGTCAATATTGATGTTCTGTAATATATACTAGGTTATATGAAACACTTTGGCACAAGTGAACATGTATTTCAGCATTGTCACTCAAGTTTATGTGTATTGGATGGGGTCTGGAAAATCTGACTCTTATCTCAGGAATAATATGATGAAAATTTCTCAAAACAGCATATATATGACATAAATAATTGTGTATCATTGATAAATGGATGGTGCAGTTATTTTATCAAGTGTATTTAGCACTTGTATGTGTTTCAGTGCATGGGTGTCCTGAGTTAAAACCTTCCCCAGTTAGCAACACAGGTGTAGTTCAAACTGAAAGTATCTCCTAGCCTGGCCTTCCAGGCTGTCTGAACCATAATGCAAATGTGAAATATTTTTGCCATAATGCACACTGTATCAAAGGCCTTTCTAGTCTGGAAGTCTCAGCAAGCTAGGCTAAGTAAGTGTATGAGAACATTATGAAAAATACTTATAATGCAGTCAAACAGTTGTGCCTTCTTTATACATATAAATGCCTGTGGCAAGGCTAAGTATCCCCCACCAGCTTCAACGAAGTCAGATCCCTCTCACTCTCTCTCTGCCTGTTTATGTTACTGTAAAGCATTTGTCTATTATTCTGTTAAATTTCTCTCTTCCTGAAAACAATATTCCATGAATTTCCTTTTTTAAGCAGATCTTCATGACCTATTCATTTCATATAATTATAATTTCTTAGATACTGTAAAATAGTATGGCAATGTAGTAAACATTTTAGTTTTCTTGTTCAACAAAATTTGTCAAAAATATTCATGGCAGACTGCTAAGTGTTACAGTAGTGTGATCTCTCTCCACTTGATTTATGGCCAAGGTTGTTATTCCCCATTTATAGGGAGTATACATGTTGTGTGTCAAGCAGTGAAAGTTAAATTTAATTTAGGGTGAACTTAGTTTATTGTATTAAAAGATCTTCTAAATACCTACAGAAATTTTTAGTTTTAGTTGTAACCAACAGGAAGTAGATACCAGTGAAAGAAACATGGCAGATAATGTAAACAAATGTTACGAAAATAAAATGTTAAACATCTGTAGAAAAAGGGAAAATTAGGTGGTTTATAAGTCTTACTTTCGATTCACAATCGATTCTTAAAATGAGAATCGATTTTCTACATCAAAAGTTTTAAATAGACGATGAATCGATTTTCCGTCTAATCGTAGGACCACTACCCAAGGCTACTGCCTAAACCTGCCAAATTTGAAAAGAATCCGCCTAACGGTTACAGAGTTATAAGGAAAACAAAATGCGGAGCCGGCAGAGCCTGAAGCTCTCCCATACACAAACAAGCGTCCCTTGCGGGACGCTTAATTCTCTAAATGCAATGGTTTTTAAGTTACACATGATTTACTAAACAGAGAAAACCTCAAAGTAGCTATTGCTCAACAATGCCATGACCTACAGGTCTGCAACTTTACTATGTAAAAGCTGACCCAAAAGTAGGTAAATGACTTACAGAAAATACTCTAAATGCAATAGTTTTCAAGTTACAAATGATTTACTCAACAGTGAGAACCTGAAAGTAGCTATTATGCAGCTATGCCATGACATACAGGTCTACAATTTTACTATATTATAGCTGACCCAAAAGTAGGTGAAAAACATATTTATTATAGAAAATACTTTAAACGCAATAGTTTTCAAGGGACAACTGATTTATTCAACAGTGAAAACCTGAGAATAGCTATTATACAGCTATAATATGAGCCAGACGTCTGCAATTTGACTGTGTTATAGCTAATTCAAAAGTAGATGAATAACATCTTTAAACAAAATTCTCTGAATGCAATAGTTTTCAAGTTACAACCTATTTACTCAACAGAGAAAACCTCAAAGTAGCTATTGCTCAGCTATGCAAGGAGCTACAAGTCTGCAACTTTACTATGTTATAGCTGACCCAAAAGTAGGTCAACAACATATTTAAACAAAAAACTTTAAATACAATATTTTTCAAGTTACAACTGATTTACTCAACAGAGAAAACCTCAACGTAACTATTGCTCAGCTATGCCAAGACCTACAGGTCTGCAACTTTACTATGTTATAGCTGATCCAAAAGTGAAAGAAAACTAGATTGGGCCAACTCGGGTCAACATATCCCCAGACAGGGCATCACTCACGCAATATGTTGGGTAGTTTCCATGGGACCCTTCTGTGTGATATAATCTTGAGGGAAAACATAATCAGTAATTCAATCTACAATATTTTTATTTTGCAAGCAAAATGGTATCCCCAGACGACGGATAAGAATCCAGGAACTCTGCCCACAAGAACTTTGACCAATGCAAACTCTATCCAAAGGCACTTTGCCCACAAGGAATTTTGCCCACAACAATCTGACAGGGTAGGATGTTCGCCCACAATAGAAATTTTTCTAACCACAGACATTTTCATTTTTTATCAATCAATCAATCAATTAAAAAATCAATTAATACTCCATTTAGAGAACTACCCAGGATATACAGTGTTGAAAAAGACAAACTTTAACTGAACTAAATTTGCACTTTTTAAAGTATGTAAGTTGATTCCATTAGCACTTAATTCATTGTTGATAGATTTACATAGTACAGCAAAATGGAAACAATAAAAATACCAGAGGTGGCCAAAACCTTTGCAATCTTTTTGTATACAAAAAAGGTTTCAAGAAAGTCCAACAGTCATTGAGAACACTGTAACATTACATACTAAAAGTTTAAAATTCAATAATATAATAAGAAGCTGACCTTTAATATGGTAGATATTGTACACTCATACTTCAATAAAAACATTAAAAAGCTAATTATGTGGATATTATTTCATATCATTATTTTTTGCAAAGTTCCTCCCCTGTAAAAATGTGGTGGGCAAATTCCTTTGTGGGCAAAGGTCCCGCGGGCAAGAGTCCTTGTGGGCAATGGTCCACACACAAGTTTATCTGTTTCTATGTTTTAATGTATTAGTGGATAGATGAAATATTATAAAACAAATATGCAATTAGATTTTGTTTTTTTTTCTTCATAATTTGACATGTATCCTTACAAGCCTTTTACAAAGTAAATTAAAGCTGGTTTCACAGTTTCATTTATAATAAGAGACAGTAAAATCTGACAATATCACTTCTCAGTTCCTTGCAAACAAAATGTAATTTTAGTTCATATAGTGCAACACATGCCAGGTTAAAACCATCATACTGCTTAAATAAAGAGGTTGAGTGTTTTTTTTCCATATATCTGTGCAGAGCAAAAAAAAAAGAAGATATGGTATAAATCTGATTGATGTATGATGAACATCTAATTAAACATCTAACAGTATTACTGAAGATCTAACACGATTACAGGAGATCTGCAACCCCACTGACCAGCCTGGTTCTTTGTTTCTCATTTGATAACATTTTAATACCTTTGTTTATTTAGTGTCTCTCAATAGCTGGAGGTGGGGGGACTACATTACCTAATATGACATAGGGATGGAGTGATACTGCATAAATGGTAAGAGATAACAAACATTTTGATATATATAAAAGGTAGTGGTGGAACAATTTGCCGAGAACTTGATTTCCGAACTCGAGTCTACATTTTAGCATCTACATCGATCCCACTGGAAACGTTGGCGACGAAAAAAAACAACAAGACCATGGAAGACATTTTGAGTGGACGATAATAAAAATACTACAATGTGAGATCATTTTTATGAATTTCATGGAGTTTTATTGTATAATAGAAATACTAGTGTCACAGGACTAGGTTTCCAGGAGACTCGAACCCACCACCTTTCACACAAGAGGCCCACACTCTACCGGGTGAGCTATAAGGGAAATCCCTACCAGCCAATTCAGTAGTAGTGATTTTATCGCTTGAGTTCTGTCACATTTTCCCCGCCACACATGAAACCTGTCCCAGGGTTCCTACTAGTTCACAGTAACCAGCATTACTGGCTATCCACTGTGTGGCTAATCCAACCACACTAGCCAGCCCCACATTGGACGCCAAATGTCACAGAACCAGGTTTCCAGGGGACTCAAACCCACAACCTCTCAATCACGAGGCTAACACTCTACCAAGCAGGTTAGCTATAAGAGAAATCCCTACTAGCCAAGACAGTAGTAGTGATTTTATCACTTCTTGAGTTCTATCACACTAGCTACAATCTGCTATCGTTTTTTTTATAAATTTTTATGAACCTTTATTGTTTTATGAAGTATTTAAGGGCGATAAGCGGGAATTTAAGTAATCACTGTACTTCGTTTTTATGTTCAATGTGTGTCAAGTAGCCATAACTTTCCTATTTCTTGTCCAATTTTTATAATTTTTTCACCATTATGTTCAGTATAAGTAGACGTACACATCGGAGAACCGATGCAAATTTGTATCCACTGGAAAGACAACTCACCAAAGCCCGTGAACCATTGTCTGACCTTGAAGGAGGTGCCAAAGGTCAAGTCTAACATCAGAAGATTCCTAGCCCAAGATTTCGTATGAGTTGGTTTCGCATTGTAAACCTCTAGAATGAATAATAAGCAAGTTATAAGCAGTTTTAAGTTTGGCTATCCTCGACTGACCTTGAAGGAGGGGCCCAAGGTCAAATCCGACCACACCAAAAGATTCCCAGCTCATGATTTCCCATGGGGTGGCTTACCGTCCCAAACCTCTACAACCAATAAGCGAGTTATAAGCAGTTTTAAGTTTGGCTATCCTCGTTTGACCTTGAAGGAGGGGCCCCAAGGTCAAATCTGACCACACCAGAATATTCCCAGCCAATGATTTACTACTATATGTTGCTTTACCATCCCAAACCTCCAGGACCAATAATAAGGAAGTTATAAGTAGTTTTAAGTTTGGCTATCCTCGTTTGACCTTGAAGGAGGGATCCAACAATGGTAGCCAGATACCCACCAAAACCTACTCTGCTGTAGATCCTCTTGGGGTAAACATGATCCTGAAAATTTGGTGAAAATCCATACAGGGGTTTAGGCTGTGGAACACCCACAAATGTTAAGACCCGAAAATCTTAAAAGTGTGGCCATGGCAACAGTGGTAGCCGGATACCCCCCAAAACCTAATCAGCCCTAGATCCTCTTGGGATAAACATCCCCTGAACATTTGGTGAAAATCTGTGCAGAGGTTCTTCATCTGGTCAGACCAGGACGTTGCACACTTACACCCCCTAACCAATGTCCCTACAAAGTATCAACTTCCTACACCTTACAGTTTCTGAGATATAGCCCGGACAAGATTTTAAAGGTCAAGGTCACTACAGCAAGGTCAAATCAAGGTCAGATTATGACGTTGCACACCTACGCCCCCTAACCAATGTCCCTACCAAGTATCAACTTCCTACACCTTACGGTTTCCGAGATATAGCCCAGACAAGATATTATAGGTCAAGGTCACTACAGCAAGGTCAAAGGTCAAACCAAGGTCAGACTATGACATTGCACACCTACACCCCCTAATAAATGTCCCTACCAACTATCAACTACCTACACTTTACGGTTTCCGAGATATAGCCCGGACAAGATTTTCAAACTCAAGGTCACTACGGTAAGATCAAAGGTCAAATCAAGGTCAGACCATGACGTTGCACACCTACACATCCTAACCAATGTCCCTACCAAGTATCAACTTCCTACACCTTCCGGTTTCTGAGATACAGCCCGGACAAACTTAGGGCCGCCCACCCGCCCGCCCATCCGGACACCATGAGTGAAAACAATAACCCGACAGCCCTTAAAAGCTGTGGGGTAAAAATGGCCAAAATCTGACCTTTAAGAGGCCACCAGTGACCTTGAAATTGAAGGTCAAGGTCACAAAACAATAGTGTTTGTGGCATTGCCCATATATACTCACATACCAAATTTGAAAGGTCTAACTATTTATTTATTTAGGGTTTTACGTCGCTTTCAACACTGTACAGGTCATATCACGACGGGTAGTTGGAAGGGCAGAGGAAACCAGTACATACAGTTCGTCAGGGTTCTGTACTGTAAACTGCCGACCAACGGCAAGTAACTACCAGCTTTCCCACTTGAGGCCGTGCCGGGAACCGAACCCCGGCGTCAGAGCTGGGAGGCGAGATTGTTGCCACTCTGCCGCCGTGGCCCCTGAAAGGTCTAACTAAAATAGTTTTTAAGTTATTGCGTCCGAAAGGAAATCTCTGCAGCTGTGGTGGCATGACTGTACTAAATCCTAAGTATCCCCGACTTTCGTCCGGGGATACAATAATACTGGACTAGTTAAGTTTTATTACATAAGGCTATAATTTCATTAATAACAGTGTCCATTTTGCCAACTTTAATATGTCTGACCAGTTTCATTTTAAAAAGTTAAAAACTCAGCAGTTCTTAAAACCCTAAGATAGCCATAGCATCATTAATATTCAAAATTTAAATAGACAGGCACTTCCGTTGAAAAATTCAAAGAATTCAGCACATAATTCGACCGTTACAGAGCTTTAAAGTGGCACAATGTCCATAAATTGGGTCTCTGTGGGCATTTTAGAATCGTTAAAGTGACCTTAGCAATTAAACTACAGATCTAAAACTTTTGGGGGACATAGATAATGAACAAAAACTAGACATTGCATCTTAAGGCAGTGTATCCCCGGACTGGACATGGTTGATGCGTGAATGTGTCTGGCTTGAGTCTTTTTCCTGGAGCATCAGGTCAGGATTCTCCATAGTAGGGCACAAAGAGGGCCCGACTTACTCCCCCTCTCTTTAAATAGGCAACCACCATGGTGTTGTCCGTAGCTATGGTAGCAATAAGATTCAAGCAGAGGTCTTGGAACTCCTTTAGGGCCAAAAGACCGCCTTGGTTCCAGATACTTTATGTGTAACTTGCTTCTGGAAGGGACCAGGTTCCCCTTGCAGTGTGTTCCCCTAAGTGAGCACTCGCATCTGTAAGGATTTGCAGAGCATATTTAAGTAGGTGTAATGGTTGACCTTGAAGCACAAGGGGAAATCACAATCCTACAACCACCATTTTAGATGGGAGGGAGTGAGCTGGGATCACCTTTTCTAGTGAGTCTGGTACCCTTCAGCTGTTCTTCAAGTGCCACTGTATCGGCCTCGTGTGGAGGCGACCTAGGTGGAATTGCTTCTGTATGGGTGTCAGTAACCCACACAACCCCACTGTGGAAAACACTAAGAGCCATTTATGAGAACTGTGATCCCTGGTCTGATTAACAGATAAATTTACCATTGCTTGAGTTGTGAAAACTGGCAAATGGGTTATAATCTTGAGGGGAAGGCTGAGTTTGGAAACTCAGGCCCCTGGTGTCAGCTGACACTGCTCACAGGCTGGGTAACAGGCAAGCTGGATGGCCAGTCTAGAAGGGTGGATCTCACTGGAACCCGTAAGCAAAACTTGATGAACCTCCACAGTAACTGATACAGCAGACTTATTGCTGGCGGTAGGCTGACCAGTCCAGTTGGGTTCAGCATCTCACTGAGACCAGTAACTGGCTGGTGTGGGGTCTGATAAGATAAGGCAGACAGGTAGTTGGACAAATCTTGTTGGGAAAGTCTTTTTATCTATAGTCACTTTCGACCAGCTAGGAGGTCCTGACAGTAGGCTGGCTGACTGGTCTGGTAGGTCAAGACAGTCATGTCACAGAGACCAATGACTGGTATAAGAATTTCTCTGTAACCGATTCCTCAGGGAGTAACTGGTTGATCTGAGATGGCCACTTGGACCCTTAAAAGGCTACTGCTGGTCTGTTAGCCAGTCCTGTGGACCTGCCCAGTACCAGGGCCTAACCGGCTATAGGTGAAGTAATGCTCTGTAACCAGTTCATGTTGGCTCCATAGTTCTGCGAAATCTCATAGGAGCTGGCAGAACTGGGCGAATTAGACTACATCTCAGCAGAGGTAGGCTTATATGAAACAACTGCCTTCTTCCTGTCCATAACTGTGGAATCAGCAGATTTTCTGTAACCAACAATCCTCTGTAACCAGTAAGTATGGATACTGGTGCTCCATCATGTACTCAACCTCCAAAGCCATTTTCAATAGTTTCCATGCAATATAATCAGCAATAAGTGTGAAAATATCTCCAAAAAGGCCAAAAATGGCCTCGGTCAGGTACTTCAAGAAGCTTCAAGGTCAAATTTCTGCATGCTTATAGAGGACATATATATGTATTATATATACCAGCCATAGGATGATCTAACTTTCTGTATATGAGAACTGGGCCAAAATGTGAAAAAGTAGCCAAAATCTAACCTTTAAGAGGCCACCAGTGCCCTTGTAAATTGAAGGTCAAGGTCACAAAACAATAGCGTTTGTGGCATTGCCCATATATACCCACATACCAAATTTGAAAGGTCTAACTAAAATATTTTTTAAGTTATCGCGTCCAAAAGGAAATCTCTGCAGCAGTGGCAGCTGCGTGACCATACTGAATTTTAAGTATCCCTTTTGTCCGGTGATACAATTATATATAATACAGTTTGAGACTTGTCACACTAAGCACTTCCAAATTATAGGGCAAAATCCTGAAAAAAATGTCAAAAAAGGTCACTTGGGGGAGTGTGTATGGTCCTCATACACAGGTTAAATGTCCACTACAAGCCTTGATTTTCAGCACATGTAAAAAGAACATAATAATGTATTCCTAGTTGAGATTTCAGCCCTATCAGTCACATAGTTTAACAGTCACAGGGCTTAAAAGTGGCAAAGAGTCCAAATATTGGGTCTCTGTGGGCCTTTTAGAGACCTCAATGTGACCTTCAAATTAAAGCTTCAGACTTATAATCTGTCACATGCAAAGATTACACATAGAATTTATATCTAATACAGTTTGAAACTTCGCGGACTTACCATTTCCAAGTTACAGGGCAAAATATATGAAAAATGTCTTAAAAGGGTCACTCGGGTGGGTGTTTATTGTCCTCATACACAGGTTAAATGTCTATTAAAGGCCCAAATTTTGGGGCACACATAAGAAAACACATTGATATATTCCCAGATGACATTTCACTTAGATGAGAGACATAGTTTGAAAGCTACAGTGCTTGAAAGTGGCAAAAAGTGCATCAATTGGGTCTCTTTGGGCAATTTTGAGATCTTATAGGTAAACCTACAGCCTTTAAATTTTTCACAGACAAGGATTACATATAAAAACTATACCTAGTGCAGTTTGAAACTCATCAGAACCAGCATTCTGATGCATGCATTTATCTCCCGCCGTATAAATTAGATGTACTAAAGATAGTGGACTGGAATATAAATTTTCTTGTGAGATGGAGGCACATGTAGAAGTAACAACAAGTTTAATGTTTGATTGCAATACTTTTAAAGACAAAAGGCATTTACTCATTTTAGTAGCTATTACTCTGCCATCCAAAGAGCTACAGTTCTGCAACTTTATTATGCTGTAGTTCAATTCAAAGTAGGTGAAGGACATATTTAGAAGAAATTGCCTATCTGTAACACTTTTAGAGATAAAAGACATTTACTCATTTTAGTAGCTATTACTCAGCCATCCAAAGAGCTACAGGTCTGCAACTTCACTATATGGTAGATCAGCCAAAAGTAGGTGAATGACTTATTTAGAAGAAATTGCCTACCTGTAATACTTTTAGAGATAAAAGACATTTACTCATTTTAGTAGCTATTACTCAGCTATCCAAAGAACTACAATTCTGCAATTTCACTATGTGGTAGATCACCCAAAAGTAGGTGAATGACTTATTTAGAAGAAATTGCCTACCTGTAACACTTTTAGAGATACAAGACATTTACTCATTTTAGTAGCTAATTCTCAGCTATCCAAAGAGCTACAGTTCTGGAACATCACTATGTGGTAGATCACCCAAAAGTAGGTGAATGACTTATTTAAAAGAAATTTCCTACCTGTAATACTTTTAGCGATAAAAGACATTTACTCATTTTAGTAGCTATTACTCAGCTATTAAAAGAGATACAGTTCTGCAACTTCACTATGTGGTAGATCACCCAAAAGTAGGTGAATGACTTATTTAGAAGAAATTGCCTACCTGTAATATTTTTAGAGATAAAAGACATTTACTCATTTTAGTAGCTATTACTCAGCCATCCAAAGAGCTACAGTTCTGCAACTTCACTATGTGGTAGATCACCCAAAAGTAGGTGAATGACTTATTTAGAAGAAATTGCCTACCTGTAATACTTTTAGAGATAAAAGACATTTACTCATTTTAGTAGCTATTACTCAGCTATCCAAAGAGCTACAGTTATGCAACTTAACTATGTAGTAGATCACCCAAAAGTAGGTGAATGACTTATTTAGAAGAAATTGCGTGTATGCAATACTTTTACAGATAAAAGGCATTTACTCATTTTAGTAGCTATGAGTGTGCTATGCAAAAAGCATAGATCTGCAACTTCACTATGTGGTAGATCACCCATAAGTAGGTGAATGACTTATTTACAAGAAATTGTCTACCTATAATACTTTTAGAGATAAAAGACATTCACTCATTTTAGTAGCTATTACTCAGCTTTCTACTCACTTAGCTATTGACCTATATCTGCAAAAGCAACAAAAATATAAAGGACACAGGAATGTAAGCTTATCAAAAACTAGATGAATAACAAATGAAATTGCAAATTTTAATTAGTAAATTAAATTTTTATTAGTTAATACCTTACCTAACAGACGATAGCTATTGTCCGGCGCCAGCCGGTCCCGCCAAACGCCAGAAAAAGACGTCCTGAGTTTCACCTCCGGCCGGACCGGCACCCTACAATCCACTCGCCAGGTGGCTTAGTTCCTGCTTTATTCGCCAGAGGGACGTGACGTCATAGCATCTTTTTCGTCCCAAATTAGGTTAACTGAAGCTGAACAGCGGGGAAGGCCGGGTGGGAATCTTCCGTCTGTTAGGTAAGGAATTAACTAATAAAAATTTAATTTACTAATTAAAATTTGCAATTTCATTGCGTTAATACATCTTACCTAACAGACGATAGCTAGAATAACTACCCAGTGGAAGGAGGGCAGCTTCTTCAGGACTAGAAGGAACTCTATAAATAGGCACGTAATCTCTGGCCTGGCTGAAAAAACTGCTCCTTAAGCTCAAAACTGCTCCTTAAGGTACCAAGCAGTGCCACTTCACACCCCCCCCCCCCCCCTCTTTTTTCTGCTCTGAGAGGAGGAAGAGAGAAGAGTTCAGTCCTAGGGATTCCATTTAGCCTGTAAGAGTGGAATAATGGTTCCATACTCAGTGCCTCAAGCAACTCAGTAAAAAATCTTAACTATTATGTACACTTTTTACAAAATAGGAGCCTAGAAGGTTTATTGGTGGATCTGCTGTGCAGCCACCACTGGACCTAAGTGAAAAAGCTCCGAATCTGCCCAAGCAACATCTTTAAGGTAGAATTGTGTAAAGGTGTTGTGGGACTTCCAGTGGCATGCAGCTAAGATCTGGTCTAGCGAAATGCCACCCTGAAAGGCCTAATAGAAGCCGCGAAGGCTCTAACGTCATGCGCTTTCACCTGGTGAAGGGTTAGCGCTTCCTGATCTGATAGTTCATAGCAAAGGATAACCGTCTGCTTAATCCATGACGAGATGGTAGCAGGAGAAATATCCTTCGTGAAACCCTTTTTGAAGGAGACAAACACCAGCTCTTTTCCTTGTCTGAGATCTTGAGTTTTGTCCAGATAGTAGCGTAAAGCTCTAACTGGGCAGAGAGACCTGTCCTCCTTCAGGGACTTGTCCAGAGTAGGAGCCAGGGCTGGAATAACCACTGGAGCGACGCACTCTGGACCCTCTTTTGCCAAGTGGTTCTTAGCCACCTGGACACCTTTGACCAGTCAGCTTGGTATCTAATATTTTTGTTCAGCCAAGCATGTATTTCACTCCTACGCTTTCCAGAACCCAGAGCTAGGAGAAAAACCGTTTTAAAGGTCAGATGTTTTAATGAGGCCTTTCTGAGAGGCTCAAATGGTGGTTTGGTGAGTTGGTGCAAAACCAGAGAGAGCTTCCACGAAGGAATTCCCCGCCTACCCTTTGGTCTATCTCTGTGAAAACTGTCCAGAAGGTGAGTTAAGTTTTCATCTTTGCTCACATTCAAGGAAGAATTGCCTAATTTGTCCGCAATGGCTGATCTGTAACCATCAATGGTACTGGGCTGGAGATTCTTCTCCTGGAATAGATGTAGGAGAAAATCTGGTATCTGTTTGACAGATGGAGACCTGAAGTCCACATGACTTGATTCACACCATCTGACAAAAACGGCCCACTTTGCCTCATAGACTGTTCTGGTTGAACTTCTTTGAGGAGCCTCAATTCTTGACGCCACTGGGCTAGAGAACCCTTGCTCCTTGATAGCCTCGGCTCTAGGAGCCAGGCGTGTAAGTTTAGATTTGTCAGATTCCTGTGACGTGCCTTGTTGAATGGCTGTGTCACTAGGTCGGGATGACTGGGTAGGCAAAGAGGAATCTGAGACGATAGTTCCACCAGGTCCCAGAACCATGGCATGTTGGGCCAACCCGGAGCTATGAGGATCACTCTCTTGTAAAGATGGTCCAACAGTTTGCTGACCACCTTGCCCAGTAACGATACTGGGGGAAAAACATACATGTCCAGGTTTTCCCAAGAGACTGTTAGGGCATCCACTGCCCATGCACTGGGGTCCGGGACTGGAGACACATAATGGGCTAGTTTACAATTGTACTTTGTTGCAAACATGTCCACTTGGGGACGGTGCCAGGTCTGAACCAGGAGGTCGAAAACCTCCTGGTGAAGTGACCATTCTGTCTGAATGACTTGGCCTTGACGAGACAATTTGTCTGCAATCACATTCAGACGACCAGGGATGTGCCTGGCCTTTAGGACTACCTGTCTCAGATTGCACCAACACAGGAGTCGCCATAGAAGGGCACAAAGTGAGCCTGACCTCATACCTCCTTCCTTGTTGATGTATGCCACAACTGTGGTGTTATCTGTGGCAACTAGAACTACTTTGCCTTGTATCAAGTGTTGGAATCTTTTCAAGGCTAGTAAGACAGCTTTTAGTTCCAGGAAGATTATGTGAAGATGACTTTCTGGAACTGACCAAATGTCTCTTGCTGTGAAGTCTCCTAAGTGAGCACCCCAGCCTTCTTTTGAGGCATCTGTAAAGATTTGAACGGCATGACTCAAAGGATGTAAAGGTTGTCCTGTCAAGACATTTGTCTCCTTGGTCCACCATAGAATTTGTGGGTGAAGGGACCTTGGAACAGGAATCTCCTTTTCCAGGGATTCCGGAACTCTCCAATGTCGTTTTAGGTGCCACTGGATGGGTCTCATGTGGAGTCTCCCCAGGGGAACCTGTTTTTCCGTCGCTGTAAGCAGGCCTATCAGGGACATAAATTTCCTGACTCGGCAACTTGGCTTGGATAGGATGGATTCCAACACTTTTGGAGGATCGACTCCCAACGGTTCTGAGTCGGTAAGACCAGTCCTTGAGAGAGATCGTACTTGTAACCCACGAACTCGAAAATCTGTTTGGGTTCTAGTTCTGACTTTTGTAGGCTGACTATCCAACCCAACTCCTGGCAAAGGTTGAGGAGCGATTGAGTGCCCTGGTGGCAGGATTCTTTGGTAGGGGCTCGAATCAACCAGTCGTCTAGGTACTGGTGGATCCTTATACCCTGGGATTGAGCCATTAACTTGACCTCTTTGACCACACAAGTGAACTCCATCGGGGCTGTGGAGAGGCCAAAGGGAAGGGTCCGGGACTTCAAATGAACTGGAATCTGGAAATAGGCGTCGCTGAAATCCAGCGATGTCACTCATTCCAATTGTTGCAAGAAAATCCGAATTGTTTCTGGGGTTTCCATTTTGAATGTTTTTACGCTCAAAAATTTGTTTAGAGCACTGAGGTCCAAGATTGGTCGCCATTTTTGGTTTGGTTTTGGAACTATGAACAGTCGGTTGAAGAAGGCTAGAGATGTTCGAACCCTCACCATCTCTACTGCCTCCTTTTGCAGTAAGGCCTGCAAAGCCTCCTTCAGGTAGAGGTTCCTGAGGGGGTTTGCATAACCACTGACTATCAAAGGATCCCTTACCAGAGGAGGTCTGATTTTGAATGGGAGAATGTAGCCGTCCTTCAAAATGGACACTACTCTCGGATTTGCACCCAGGAGGGCCCAAGTTTGCCAAAAGGGCTGAAGGCGCCCTCCTACTAGTGGGGCATGAACAACATTGTGGGCATTTGTCACACTTGGGGCAGAACAACAATGATCGACAAAAGAAACACAATTCACAGAATTTATTTCTTTGATTTCTGAGAGAGGACTTAAGCCTTTCTTTTGCGGCTGCCATACATTTTTTGTTGCAAAAGGTACAGGACTGACAGCACAGTAATTTACAAGTGACTTTAAAGTTCTGAGATCTTCTGTTACTGTCCCTGAACACCGGTTCTCTAAGACCGGTTTTGTTACACAATAATTGTCATTTATATGGATGTACATCCTTGGAGCCTTGGGAGCCGCGATTAGCAGGTCCTCCGCGTCCCCTGCCGCGTGGTCTGCCACGACCACCAAAGGATTTCCAAGCCGGCATGTCCTTGCCAGAGTTGCTTGCGGCTTTTGCAGAATCCTGACCTTTCCACCCTGTGGAGTAGGGTTGATACCTATTCTGACCTCTCTTGTGTGAGCCGGCGAACCCCCCATGGCCCGGACCAGGCTGGGAGGTACGCTTGGCAGCTTCATGTTGAGCAATGTCATCTTCCGCCTTTCGGATAACCGCATCAGGGAAGAGGGCATAACCATTCAGTGGACAATTTCGCAAAGCAGAAAATGTGTCCGGCTTAACGCCCGGTTTCAGGTGTTCCAAGTACGAGTCCCTACGGACTAGGGTGAAATTGGCCATTTGGGTAAAGGTAAAGTCTGAGAGGTGTTGAAGGGATTTGCCCATGGCAAAACTTACGTTCTGATTAAAACTTGTCAGATAGTGAAGTTCATCCAATGTGGACTGGGCTTTGGCAGAAGACTTTCCTTTACCTAGTTCACTATGCAAAATCTTGAGTTGTTCCTGTACTGAATCTTGGATCTTGGTGATACACCTATTAAACCCTGCTGACTGGTTACAGATGTAACTAGATTCTTTGGCAGATTTTTCCCACTTCCTGATGGTGTCCTGGGATAATTGACGCACTGCAGGTTGAGAGTTAGCAATGTTCTGTTTTGATATACGGGAAAAGGCACTGTTCACCTTGGCCGCGTCATTGGGCCACGTGTTTACATATTTCCCTGGCCTTGTAGGATCCTTTGGTTCGGCTGGGTGTATTCTGTACCAACGGTTTTGGGACTTGGGTGGGCGGAGAAACTGATCCATATGAAGACCTCCTGGCTCAGACGACTTGGAAGGATAACCTTCAATAAGTACCAAGGTCATATTTTCTAACTTTCTACAAAGCCAGTCCTCTGGCGGGAGCAGAACAGAGACTTTGCCCACTGGCTGGGAACGATGTCCAATCCATGGGTTATCTGTCCGGGATGTAGGTGAGTATTCCAGATCTGGAATATGGGTCCATCCCATAAATGCTCTCACTCCGCGTACAGTCTCGCGGTAATTTTGGTCCTCACTTAACACTTTGTCTTTCTCTCCGGAGTCCGAGTCCTGTTGATCATCCGGTTCCGGTTCAGACACTTCCCCTTCTTCTACTTGGTCTGGTGACACGAACTCCTGGGCTGGGAAATGCAACGGGCCGGAGGAAGACACAGCAGACGACACCGGTCCGGGTTGTTGAAACACCAGTTCGGAATCAGTTTCTGGATATAAGTTTTCAAGAGGTGAAGACATGTTCATAGCAGATTCAGTAGTAGCTTGAGTTCCATCCGGGCCGGAAGCCAGACCGGCTTGGCCGGAAGGAACAGAAGATTGCATAAATGGGGTCTGAGATAATGCTCCAGCAGGTGCTTGATGCTTTACCGGAACTTTGACCAGTGAAAAAGATGGCTGCTGGGAAGGTGGACGTTGACCCATAGTTAACAAGGCTTCAAGTCTGGCCATCCTGACCGACCATTTCTCATCTAATTCCTGTAATTCTTTGCGGAAAGATGGGGTTGGCAATGCAAATTCAACAGAACTATTAGCGGAAGAAGGACGGTCCGTGCCTTCTTGGTCGGCTTGAGAAACTACAGTCACTGTTGACGGGTCTACAAGAACCTCCTTGCTTTTCTGTTTTTCCTTACGGATTTTATAAGTAGGTGTAGAGAGTTGAAGCAACTGCTCTGGGGTGAGTAAATCATAAAATTCGCAAGCAAGATGTTTAACACAGAGATCTTCACCATGTCCTTTATCCCGACATCGAGCACATCTAGAGTGTTTGTCAAAGGTGGCCATAATGTGTTCACATGACCCTTTTCTTTGTCCCGGTGAAGACATGATGAATATTAAACAATGTACAGTCACTCGGAACCAAAATACTAGTAAATAAGAAGAAATATCCACAAATGAAAAGACACAGATAAAAACACAACTTTTCAAACTCGCGCCAAACGAAAAAGATGCTATGACGTCACGTCACTCTGGCGAATAAAGCAGGAACTAGGCCACCTGGCGAGTGGATTGTAGGGTGCCGGTCCGGCCGGAGGTGAAACTCAGGACGTCTTTTTCTGGTGTTTGGCGGGACCGGCTGGCGCCGGACAATAGCTATCGTCTGTTAGGTAAGATGTATTAACGCAATGAAAAGATTTGCCTGACTTTAATACTTGTGAAGGTATTTGACATTTATTTCCATCATAATTTTGCTACAAATAAGAAAATAGCTATTGCTCACTTATGACATGCAATGCAACCCAAAACGATATGCTATCTTACAGTTAACGAAAAAGTAGCTGAACAAATTATTTTAGGAAAAGATTGTAACTGCAGTAGTTTTTGAGTTACAATGGATTTACTCAACAGTCAGAATTTCAAAGTAGCTATTACTCAGCTATCCAATGTGCAACAGGTCTGCAACTTTACTATCCGATAGCTCATCAAAAACTAGATGAATAACATATTTAAAAAGAATTCCCTAACTGTAATACTTTTGAAGATATTTGACATTTACTTAATATGTTGTTATTTTGCTACAAATAAGAAAATAGCTTTTACTCACTTATGGCATGCAATAGAACCCCAAACTATATGCCATCTTATAGTTAAGGAAAAAGTAGCTGAATCATATTTTAGGAAAATATCCTAACTGCAATAGTTTTGGAGTTACAATGGATTTATTCAACAGTCACAATTTCAAAGTAGCTATTACTCAGCTATCCAATGTGCAACAGGTCTGAAACTTTACTATGTGATAGCTTACCAAAAACTAGATGAATAACATATTTGAAAAGAATTCCCTAACTTTAATACTTTTGAAGATATTTGACATTTACTTATGTCATTATTTTGCTACAAATAAGAAAATAGCTATTACTCACTTATGGCATGCAATAGAACCCCAAACTATATGCCTTCTTATAGTTAACCCTTTCGCTACTGAAGGAACGTTATTCTGCTGGACTGTAGCCATATGACATCATATCACGTCAGAAATGTCTATAAAGTAAATTATTAACTCACTACCTTATACACTTCATTTGCAGCATTTTTCGGCATATTTAATTAGGAATTGATGAAATGTCGAATGAAAAAACTCCAGGGAATTCCCCAAATAAATATAACCACGAATAAACAATATGCAGCTATATGCGATAAAGACGGCAATATCTACAGAAACCAGTTAAAATAGGTGAAAATGGTAAAATTATTTAAAATATAGCATAACTTCCATATAAAATACTTAAACAATCGTTTTAATACTGATACACCAAAGAAAACGTATAGCAGTATACTTAAGGAAAAGAAGAAATCAATATTATTTCCATCGACCCTTGGTCGACAGACATGGTACCTTGTAATACACATTGATGTCGACTGCTAGTCATCATAGATGGTAGCAAAAGGGTTAAGGACAAAGTAGCTGAACAACATATTTTACAAAAATACTCTAACTGCAATAATTTTGGAGTTACAATAGATTTACTCAACTGTAGAATTTCAAAGTAGGTATTACTCAGCTATGCAATGTGCTACAGACCTGTAACTTTACCATGTGATAGCTTATCAAAAAGTAGATGAATAACATATTTGAAAAGATTCCCCTAACTTTAATACTTTTGAAGATATTTGACATTTACTTATGTCATTATTTTGCTACAAATAAAAAAATAGCTATTACTCACTTATGGCATGCAATGGGACCCCAAACTATGTACCATCTTATAGCTAAGGACAAAGTAGCTGAACAACATATTTGAAGAAAAATAGCATCAGAGATGCCCGTACCCCACCACCTTGGGAAATATTTTCAACACCATGAGATATAGAAGTACTGTACCAGTACAAACTTCACGATACTTTCAGTTATATACTGTCAGTTATATAAAGGTCCAAACAATGTTTAAATGGAGAAATAATGTTTAAAAGAAAGATAATGCATATAAAGATGAAGTATTAAAACAAGATAATTCAATGACAAGATGACAGCATTAAACAGTAAACTAAAATTCAACACTCTTTATATACATCTGCATTTCCGAATTATGGTTTAGATGGTTTGAATATTACCATGCATACAGAAGTGGTAATACATTTAATGAATGCTTATGTGTGGTGTTGGAGTAAAATCTGCGGCTCACTTGATGAAATTCTATCTCTTACAATGGGAAGTTATGAAAGTAAAATTCTTAATAAATTTTAATATGACTTTTGCTTAATCTGCATCAAAAGACAGACCCAAAGGTGCAACAAGATTTTAAAGGTCAAGGTCACTACGGCAAGGTAAAAGGTCAAATTAAGGTCACACCATGATAATACACACCTATAGCCAATAACCAATGTCCCTACCAAGTATCAACTTCCTACACCTTACGGTTTCCGAGATACAGCCCTGACGATTTTATAGGTCAAGGTCACTATGGCAAGGTCAAAGGTCAAATCAAGGTCACACCATGATGCTGCACACCTACACCCCCTAGCCAATGTCTCTACCAAATATCAACTTCCTGCACCTAACAGTTTCCGAGATAAAGCCCGGACAATATTTTATAGGTCAAGGTCACTACGGCAAGGTTAAAGGTCAAATCAAGGTCAGACCATGACGTTGCACACCTACACCCCCTAATCAATATCCCTACCAAGTATCAACTTCCTACACCTTACGGTTTCTGAGATATAGCCCAGACAACATTTTATAGGTCAAGGTCACTACGGCAAGGTCAAAGGTCAAATCAAGGTCAGACCATGACGCTGCAAACCTACACCCCCTAAGCAATATCCCTACCAAGTATCAACTTCCTACACCTTACGGTTTCTGAGATATAGCCTGGACAAGATTTTATAAGTCAAAGCCACTACAGCAAGGTCAATGGTCAAATCAAGGTCACACCATGACGTTGCACACCTACACCCCCTAACCAATATCCCTACCAAGTATCAACTTCCTACACCTTACGGTTTCCGAGATATAGCCCGGACAAGATTTTATAGGTCAAGGTCACTACGGCAAGGTCAAAGGTCAAATCAAGGTCAGACTATGACGTTGCACAACTACACCCCCTAACCAATGTCCCTACCAAGTATCAACTTCCTACACCTTACAGTTTCCGAGATATAGCCCGGACAAGATTTTCAAACTCAAGGTCACTACGGCAAGGTCAAAGGTCAAATCAAGGTCAGACCATGACGTTGCACAGCTACACCCCCTAACCAATGTCCCTACCAAGTATCAACTTCCTACACCTTACGGTTTCTGAGATACAGCCCGGACAAAGTATTTCCCGCCGCCAGATATGTAAAAAATGTAGGAAAAAATCTCTAAGTGGGGTGTTTATGGGCCTCAAACACAATTTTATCCTCAACTTAAAGTCTTGATTTTCGGCACATGTAGAAAGAATATATTAATGTGTTCTCACATGAAATTTTAGCCAGATGAGCCTCATAGTTTGTGACCCAGAGGGCTCTAAGTGGCCAAAAGTCAAATTTCTGACCTTAAGATGGCCCTAAGTTCTTTATTGTTGGGAGTTTAAGGTCACCTTAAAATAGCGATCTTCCTTTGGACACCCTTAACATGTGTACCAAGTACGCAAGGAAATTTCTACAGCGGTGGTGCGACAGACCTAAATCCAATATATCCCCGACTTTCGTCTGGGGATATAATTATGCAAGGAAAGTATTCCTTTATGACCCATGTCTATCAATGACCTTGGTGAAGACTGCTCAGATATTAGTCGCATCATGTGCACACTACCATTTATAATGGCTCACCTTGGATCATTTAGAGCTGCTGGTAAATTCACTCTGGACATGTAAGGAGTCCATTTGTGCTGGTCAAGCACAACTGATGGCTCTTGTGATGGTGTAAGAACAGGAGTAGATACTTGTGAGCCTTCATGGCTGCTTGGCCCATTATAATTTCCTCCTGAAAATATAAAAATGCAAAACATTTCAGAAAATAGCATCGGAGTGATGCCCGTACTCCACAGCCCAGGGAAATAGTTTTCAACAACATGAGATTTAGAAGTTACACAGTATAAAGATCAGGAGACTTTCAGAGCAAACAGTGTGACATGACATTGAACCCTTACACACTCCAACAAATATCCCTACTGAGTCTCAACATCCTACACCTTACAGTTTCCATGATATAGCCCAGACAAATTTTAAAGGTCAAGGTCACTATGGCAAGGTCAAAGGTCAAATCAAAGTCACACCATTACGTTGCACACCTACAACCCCTAACCAGTGTCCGTACTAAGTATCAACTTCCTACACCTTAGAGTTTTTGAGATATAGCCTGGATAAGATTTTACAGGTCAAGGCCACTACAGCAAGGTCAAAGGTTAAATCAAGGTCACATCATGATGTTGCACACCTACCACCCCAACCAATGTCCCCACCAAGTATTAAATTCCTATACCTTACTGTATCTGAGATATAGATCGCATAAGATTTTATAGGTCAGGGTCACTATGGCAAGGCCAATGGTTAAATCAAGGTCACACAATGACGTTGCACACCTACAACCCCTAACCAATGTCCCAATTAAGTTCATTACCAAGTATCAACTTGCTACACCTTATGGTTTCTTTGATATAGCTAAAAGATAAAGATTTTAACGGTCAAGGTCACTGCAGCAAGGACAAAGGTCAAATCAAGGTCACATCATCATGTAGCATACCTACATAATGCCCCCGTTCCACCGAGCGATTAAGGCCCACGATTAAGGAAATTTGCAAGTCGTGAGTGAATCTTGGCTAAGTCGCAGACCGTCTCTTGTAGTCGTTACCTGTCGTGAGCAATATCAAACATGTTTGATATTATTCGCGACTGGTGACGACTGCCTTAATCTTGAACCTTAATCTTGTTGAATCTGCGACTGCCTCAGGCTGTCCCAGATGGCCTCAGACAGACTTTTGGTCAGTCTGCGACAGTCTTATGCATTCTTGAACTGCCAGTCTCCGACCAAGGAAATACTGTCCCAGGTAGTCTGCGACTAGTGGCCGACTAACTCATGTATATTTTTCCCACGCTTTCTTATCCGTGACCCTTATTCGCAGACTGTCGGCGAACATCAAAGATTGTCTGAGGACGCCTGGGAAAGCCGGCTAACAGTCGCCGACAATTCTCATGCTCACACAAGATTCCTGCACGTGGAAACATCAAGACAGTCACCGACTGTCCCAGGCCAATGCAGACAAAGAGAAGACAGCCTGGGAACGTCGGGGATTGTCTGGGGCGGCCTGAGATCAAAGGCAAGATTGCGTGACAGATTATCTGGTGGGTTTGTCTGTGCATGTTGAATGCGCACTAGTTTTCCTCGTGGTCAGCGACTATATAAGGAGACCCCAAGCTGGCATTCATCTTAACTGGTACTGGCTGGCTACTGAGAACGTCGATTGTGTCACAGGGATTTTAGTTAGGGGATTTCAGTTTTTATTTTGATATATAATTTGAGTTAGGGCAAATTTCACAGATAGACACATTTTAGTATTTTTTTTTATTTTACGACATGTATAAGAGGAAAAGGAAGAGCAAGCAACAGGAGGAGAGGAGAGAAGAGGCTACAGGGGAGGAACCCACTGATACTGTTGCACAGCCTACACCACTCCAAACTCCACCTAGTGATGAGATACTGCCTACTACTGAGGCAGCCGTTGATGATGAAGAGGAGGAGCAAGTCCCACAGAATGCACCACTACCTGTAATTTCAAAGAGATGTAGGCTAGTGACAGCCTTCACAGATAAGGAGGAGGATGCCATCATTTAATTTTTGCAGAACCACCCAGAAATTTACAACAAGGAGCACGAGAGATATGCAGACAAATATCACAAGGAAGCTCTATGGGTAGAGATTGCAACAGAACTGAAGCTAGATGCGAATGATGTGAAACGGTGGTACACATCCAAGAGGACAACTTTTGGCAAGGTGTCGAAGAACAAGTCTGGTCAGGCTCCAGCCAGTTTCACACAAAGACAGAAGTGGGTTTATGACCGCATGTCCTTTATGCGTGGCCACATCCACAGGAAAGGGGAAAACATTACAGCTGGGCTAGAAGCCAGTAGTTCCAGGGTGCACAACGACAGTACTCGCTCCAGTACGGATCGTTGAATCACTAGACGCAAGTGGCAGATCACCTGTTAACTTGGTTATCTACAGACCACAAGTTATTGGAACATCTTGAAACCATGAAGACTATGGTGTCCAAGTTTGTTGAGAAGCCAGTGGATGAACGAACACTATTTTTTTACTTTGTGGCATCTGAAGCGAGCAAGTTGAGCGAAGAGCAGTACCACACTTTGAAGGGGCAGGTCTTCAACGCACTGCAGAACGTCACTGCCACCAATTTGAAACCTGCAACTCCAAGTAAAGCTCCAGCCCCAGCTCAACCACCGACTCCAAGGCAAGCAGCACCACTGCCAAGAAGAACAGCTACCGTAACTTCAGATACACAAGCAATGGGGATTTTACCACCACAGGGACCCACGAGACAAGCTGCAGCTTCAGCTTCCAGCAGCAGCCTGCTGTACTACACACCGTCACAAGTGGGATTTGGACAGGACGAGAGCAGTCGTCACAACCTGTCTGGATTTTTAAGTTTATTGGACATCACAGGAGTTACAGATGTCAACACTCCACAAGTCTTCATTGCGTCACCAGCAACACCTTCAACTTCCCAGCAACCTCTGCAACAGCAACAGCCGCCTCAGTAGCCAGCCATATCCCAGCCTGCTTTCGGCCCTTTTAAGGGCCCCCAAATCTTCCAAGAACTTTTATTAAGCTGTGTTGCTATACTCATCCCTCCCCAAACACATACAAAGCTCAGTACAAATACTTACAAAGACATAAAAAATAAAAGTCCAACACTCACACTGACCCCTCAAAACACAGAAATAACAGTACATATTTTCAACAAAGGCCACATACATAACTTTAAATAATTTCCCCTATCCAATATGGCCATAGAAATGCTAGTTCAATTGCCTCTAGATAAATAAAAAGTTAAAGTTTTAAAGAGAAAGAAATCTTTAAAGCTTTAACATTAAAAAGAAATAATATGAAAAAGGGGCCCATGGAGGTCTCCACATTTATGTAAAATTTAAATGGATATTTGGCTGAAGATTTCGGCTGTTTTAAATTTCCCAAAATTCTTCACAATTAAAAGTGTTGCAGAAATAAAACTTTGGTCATTTTAAAATGACCTAGAATTCTCAGGTTTTGTGGGTTATGTTGAATTAGCCATATAAAATCAGTCACATTTTCCTTTAAATGAACTAAAGTCACTTCATTTCCATCCAAAAGCTTGAAATTGAAATATTGGCCACTATTTCAACTGAAATTGTGTTGGCTTCAGATTTCACAGATATTCTTGCATACAGTTCAAGCAGATATGCATTCATTGTTTTTTTTTCGAAGCAATAACACTAATAATTTAATTTTCATCTGGTGAATGGTACCAGTGGTTGAGGTGGTGGTGCTGGTGATGCTTCCTGCTGGGTTTGAACCCTGATTTGATGCAATAGTTACCAGATCTATTATTCCGATGAGAAACAGAAACAGCCCCAACTTTCATGTTACAAATGACTTGGTGTCATCTAGTTTGTAACCCAAACTATGTACAAGTGTTCAGGTGCGGCTGTCATATTAAAAAATAAGGTTACAATTGGGTTAAAATGTCAAAACACAAAAATCACCATTGCTGCCTGGGTATCCCTGGGATCATCCTGCGACTAGTCCCAGGCTTCCTCAGACGGTCACAGACGGCCTCAGACGTCCTGCGGGAGTCTTACACCTATCTTGGGACAATCGCCGATTATTCTTGGGTCTGGTCGCAGGCAGCCTGGGGTTGCCTGAGGTTGCCTGCTACAAATTTTGGGCAGTCGTGGATGGTTACAGGCTTAATCTTGGCCCAGTCTGGGACTGGTCGTGAGATAGTCGGGAACAATCTGAGGCTACTGCAGGCAGCCTGGGATTAATCTTGAGGTCTGCCCAAGACGACCACAAGACTGGTTACTCCACCCATTTTTGTCAAGAATGTACAAGATTCTACAGGAATAAGGGTCGCAGACTGAGTCGGCGGCCAATCGCTCGGTGGAACGGGGGCATAACCTAACTAATGTTGATACCATGTATCAACTTCCTACACCTTACAGCCTGGACAAAATTTTTTCCTGCAACCTGCCCACCCATTCAGACACCATAGATGAAAACAATACCCTGACAGCCTTTACGCGCTGTGGGGTAAAAAAGTTGACAAAAGGGTCATTCAGATGGGTGTTTATAGTCCTCATACACCAGTTTAATGTCTATTTAAAGCCTTGATTTTTGACACATGTAAAAAGAACATCTTAATATAGTCTCACAAATGAGATTTCAGTTCTATCAGTCACAGTGTTTGACAGCTATAGGGCTTAAAAGTGGCAAAAAGTCCATAAATTTGGTCTCAGTGGGCATTTTAGAGATCTTAAGGGGACCTTAAAATTAACGCTACAGACTTTAAATTTTGCTCAGATAAAGATTACACGTTAAAGTTATATGTACTACAATTTGAGACTTTTCAGACTTAACACTTTAAGTCACAGGGCAAGATGTGTGAAAAATGTCGAAAAAATGTCTAAGTAAGATCTTAATGGGCCTCAAACAAAATTTTAACCTTAAAATAAAGTCTTGATTTTGACATATGTAAGAAAAATATATTAATGTGTTCCCAGGTAAATTTTGAGCCAGATGAGCCACATAGTTTTTGACCTCGAGGGTTTTAAGTGACCAAAAGTCAAGTTTCTGACCTAAATGTGACCACAAATTTTTTATTATTAG
Source organism: Sabellastarte sp. h YS-2021 (assembly GCA_964017235.1). Taxonomy (NCBI): domain Eukaryota; kingdom Metazoa; phylum Annelida; class Polychaeta; order Sabellida; family Sabellidae; genus Sabellastarte; species Sabellastarte sp. h YS-2021. The sequence goes on from OZ024928.1 coordinate 111,439,289, forward strand.
GAGTTCAAGGTCGCCTCAACATAGGGTTCCTCTCCTGACCCAAATACATGTGTGTCCAAAGTTCAAATGAATCTGTGAAAGCATTTTTGAGTTATCACACACATGCCTCAAAATCGACAGTGGTGGCAGAAAGGACGTGAAACCACTATATCCCGAATTTTGCTTAGAGATATAATAATAACAAAGAAAATTATACAAAATACATGCATAAATTAAAAATTTATTTATAATTTGAAGAATTTCACATGTGACGGCCCACCTGAACAGAAAAGCAGACATTTTCAAAGTTTCACCACTAAGTCTAAAGGAGGTTAACAAAGGTGCCAAATAAAATAGCAAAAATGCATAAAAAATGTTACAAAAAGTTGGAATTTATTCAATAGTGAGACTATTTATTATACCCTTATAAATGCAAACTAGACATAGCGCAAGGTTATATTTCACCACATCAGAAGATTCCAAACCCATGATTCCCTATAAGTTGGTTTCATATTGCAAACCTCTAGGACCAATAATAAGCGAATCTGACCACATCAGAAGATTTCAAGCCTATGATTTCCCATAGCTTGGTTTCACATATCAAACCTCTAGGATCAATAATAAACGAGTTATAAGCATTTTAACTTTGGCTCTCCTCGTTTGACCTAGAACGAGGGGCTACGGTCAAATCTGACCACATCAGAAGATTCCCAGCCCATTGTTTCCTATAAGTTTGTTTCACATTGCAAACCTGTAGGACTAATAATAAGCGACTTATAAGCACTTTTAAGTCTGGCTGTCCTCGCTTGACCATGAAGAAGGGGCCCAAGGTCAAGTCTGACCACATCAGAAGATTCCAAGCCCATGATTTCCTATAAGTTGGTTTCACATTACAAACCTCTAGGATCAACAAGACAACTGCAGTGGTATGATCTACCGCTGGGGAGCAAAAATGTGCTGTTTAAAGTGAGTTTTACATCCCAAACCTCTGGAAGCAATAATAAGCTAGATATAGGCAGTTTTAAGCTTGGCCATCCTCATTTGACCAATAGTAAGACCAATAATAAGCGAGATATAGGCACTTTTAAGTTTGGGCATCATCGTTTGACCTTGAACGAGGGGCCCAAGGTCAAATCTGACCACATCAAAAGATTCCCAGCACATGTTTTCCTATAGGTTGTTTTCACATCCCAAACCTCTAGGACCAATAATAAGCGAGATATGGGCACTTTTAGGTTTGGCCACAGCAGTTTGACCTTGAATGAGGGGCCCAAGGTCAAATCTGACCACAGCAAAAGATTCCTAGCACATGAATTCCTATAGGTTGGTTACACATTCCAAACCTCTAGGACCAATAATAAGCAAGATATGGGCACTTTTAAGTTTGGCCATCCTCGTTTGACCTTGAACAAGGGGCTCAAGATCAAATCTTACCACATCTAAAGATTCGCAGAACATGATTTCCTATAGGTTGGTTTCACATCCCAAACCTCTAAGACCAATAATAAGCGACATATAGGCACTTTTAAGTTTGGCCATCCTGGTTTGACCTTGAACAAGGGGCTCAAGGTCAAATCTTACCACATCTAAAGATTCGCAGAACATGATTTCCTATAGGTTGGTTTCACATCCCAAACCTCTAAGACCAATAATAAGTGAGATATAGGCACTTTTAGGTTTGGCCAAAATCTATTACTCACTTAGCTATCAAGATAGACCCCTAAAAATGGTACCATCTTGTAGGCATGGAGAAAGTAGCTGAACAATGTATTTTACAGAAATGCTCTAAATGCAGTCGTTTTGGAGTTATGAGCACTTTACTCAAAGTAGCCACCATTGCTATTACTCACTTAGCTATGGACCTTGGTCTGAAAAAACAGCATCAAATGAAAAGACATAAGCAGTAAGGTCATAAAACATTGAAAAGGCCAAGGAGAAACAACCAGTGTGATGTACAGCCCTTTTTAAAAACGTGACGCACACACTCATGCACACACGCACGGAATGTGCTTTATAATCTCCCGCCCGGTGGGCCGGCGTGAGATAATAATAAGCGAGTTATAAGAACTTTTAACTTTGGTTGTCCTCGTTTGACCTTGGAGGAGGGGCCAAGGTCAAAATTTACCACATGATTCCCTATAAGTTGGTTTCACATTGCAATCCTCTAGGACCAATATGTTATAAGCACTTTTAAGTTCAGTTATCCTTGTTTCACCTTGAAGAAAGGGCCCAAGGTCAAATCTGACCACAGAAGATTCCCAGTCCATGATTTCCTATAAGTTGGTTTCACATTGCAAACCTCTGGGACCAATAAGCGAGTTATAAGCACTTTTAGTTTCATTATACTGTTTGACCTTAAAGGAGGGGCCCAAGGTCAAATCTCAACACATCAGAAGATTCCCAACCCATGACTTCCTGCAGGTTGGTTTCACATGCCAAACTTCTAGGACCAATAATAAGGGAGATATAGGCACTTTTAAAGTCCGCTACATGGGGTACTTTGGAACTCTGTGGGTGACCTTGAATGAAGAGCTTCAAGGTTAAATGTCTGCAAGGTTGTAGAGGACATGTATATCTGTTATACATATCACCTATGAAGAGATTCAACCTTCTTATGAGAACCAGCCAGCGGCGGCCATCTTGTTTTTCAGAATGAGGCTAATTTCAGGCTCAGAGAAGCTTACCTGAAGATATTCTGCAAATTTGGCGAAGGTGGCTAGCGTGGTTTGGAGCTGAGAGAGTTGTCGAAAATTTCTCTATGCACGGTAGCGGCGTAGCGAATGCTAAACCAAATTAACCGGATGCATCCAGTGGATACAAAAATATATAATTTTAACCATTCTAGCAAATATTTATTGCAAAATTGGAGTTGTTTTTGAAATATTTGACACACAATACTGGCTCAGTGTGGCTGCATATCATTTTACCAGCAAATAAGCAGTGTGTAGCCAAAGCTGTCAGTGGTAAAGATGACCATAAAAACCTCCTGATTTACTTTCTTATTTTTTAAGCATGAGCTCTAGCGAGGCTCGCGCTTCTAGGAATCACTTTTTTTTGCATTTATTTTAATCTCCACACTTTCATGAATTGTAGGGCAGTGTGATGAGTACCTGTCTGTTCACTGAAGTTAAGCGGCAATGAGCTATGTTAGCACTGGGATGGGTAACCTCTTCGGTGCACTTCTTGTGTCTATAATGGCTTTGCAGTGCGCGCAAGTAGACCGAACCCCCTTTTGGCCTTGTTTTTGTTATTTATTCACCATTGTGTACATTTTTTTCAGATGAATCTATCATAATATGGTTATTAACTTCTGCCAGCAGCCAAAGGTGGTAGTCGGGAGATTATAAAACATCTTCTGTACGTGCGTCCATCCATTCACCACATTTTAACATAAACCTAGGTATCTCACTCATTTTTCAAGACATCGTCACCAAATTTGCAGGAAGTGTTAATATCTCTGAAAACATGTCTGTAAAAAATTGTAGTCTCATTTTGAAAAACAAAATGGTTGCCATTCCTGATTATTTGATAATCAATAAGATGCTCTAAATCTTGAAATATTGCAGCTAGCTTCATCAAATTTGCACAAAGGATACTTGGCTAGGAAAGGTAGTCTGATAATAAACTAGATTGGGCCAACTCGGCGCCAACATATCCCCAGACAGGTCATCACTCACGCCACAGGTTTTGATCGGGAATTTTTTAAAACATAATTACCCATTATTATATGAACTTCAGCACATCAATCTACTCTGTTTATATCTCCCCGAGGAAGATGGTGTATCCCCAGACGTCGAATACATAACTCAAATTATATTTTCAATCTTCCTGCAATGATAACTCTAAACCTATTTTCAAAGTATTTAAATGATTGATGATTGAATGTCCATTCTAAAATAATAATCCCAAAAGAGCATATCTGTTTCTATATTTGTTGACAAATAAAATATTATTTTTAACTCAACTCATCATATTTTTCAATCTTCCTTCAAAGTATTTAAATGATTGATGATTCAATGTCCATTCTAAAATTCATAATCCCAAAAGCGCATATCTGTTTCTATATTTGTTCACAAATAAAATATTATTTTAAAAAAAATTATTTATATTATTATTTTATTATATTATTTTTAGAATTTGCAAATTGTTTTCAGTTATTCATTTCCTCTATACCTATATATGTGGTCCATATATATGCAACCTAAATATGTGACACAATCTCAGTTCTGACTCCCCTTTGTGTTATATGTAATGAAGCCCACCACCTCCCACCCCCACCCCTCTCCCCTTCTCCACACCTCTCTCACTATTACACAAGATCTGCAACCCCATTGAGTTCTTTGTTTCTCATCTGATATCATTAAATACCTTTGTTTATTTAGTGTCACTCAATATAGCTGGAGGTCCCAGAGGTGGGTGGGGGATGTGGGTTGAGCATAAATGGTAAACAAACAATCTATATAAAAGGGGTACTCAAATACAAAAAGAATTGAGAATTTTAAGTATGTGATTATCAACTGAAATGAGTTCATAACTGTAGGAGCTGTGCCAAAATTAACTGCGGCAAGTTGAATAAAACTGGGCTAGTTGAGGGTTAAAAATCCCCTAGTTTTACTACATAAGGATATAATTTCATTAATATTGGGACTTAAAGCTCACTTAAAGTGTCCATTTTGTCTACTTGAATATGTTTAACCAGTTTCATTTTAAAAAGTGAAAAACTCAGCAAGCAGAGGTATAACACACAAAAATAAGTTCTTAAAAGACTAAGATAGCCATAACATTATTAATATTCAAAATTTAAATAGACAGGCATTTCCTTTTAAAAATTCAAAGATTTCAGCTCTATAACCCACATAGTTTGACAGTTACTGGGCTTTAAAGTGGCATAATATCCATAAATTGGGTTTCTGTGGGCATTTTACAATTGTTAAAGAGACCTTAGCAATTTTAAACTACAGATCTGAAACTTTTTGGGGGACATACATAACAAACAAAAATTATATATAATACAGTTTAAGACTTGTCACACTAAGCATTTCCAAATAACAGGGCAAAATACGGAAAAAATGTCAAAAAAGGCACTTGGGCGAGTGTCTATGGCCCTCATACACAGGTTAAATGTCTACTAAAAACCTTGATTTTCGGCATATGTAAAAAGGACATAATAATGCATTCCCAGATGGGATTTCAGCTCCATCAATCACATAGTTTAACAGTTACAGGGCTTAAAGGTGGTAAAAAGTCCAAATATTGGGTCATTGTGGGCCTTTTAGAGATCTCGATGTGGCTTTCAAATTAAAGCTTCAGACTTAAAATTTGTTACATACTAAGATTACACATAGAATATGTATCTAATAAAGTTTGAAACTTCTCAGACTTACCATTTCCAAGTTACAGAGCAAAATATGTGAAAAATGTCTTAAAAGGGTCACTCAGGTGGGTGTTTAAGGTCCTCATACACAGGTTAAATGTCTACTTGAAGCCTTGATTTTTGGCACATGTAAAAAGAACATAATAATGTATTCCCAGATGAGATTTCAGCTCTATCAGTCACATAGTTTAACAGTCACAGGCCTTAAAATTGGCAAAAAGTCCAAATACTGGGTCTTTATGGGGCCTTCTAGAGACCTAAATGTGGCCTTCAAATTAAAGCTTCAGACTTAAAATTTGTCACATACTAAGATTACACATAGAATATGCATCTAATACAGTTTGAAACTTCTTAGACTTACCATTTCCAAGTTACAGGGAAAAATATGTGAAAAATGTCTAAAAATGGTCACTCGGGTGGGGATTTATGGTCCTCATACACAGGTTAAATGTCTTCTTAAAGCCTTAATTTTTGGCACATATATAAATAACATACTAATATCTTCTCAGATAGGATTTGAGCTCTATCAGTCACATAGTTTGACAGTCACAGGGCTTAAAAGTAGCAAAAAGTCCAAATATTGGGTCTTTGGGAGCCTTTTAGAGACCTCAATTTGACCTTCAAAATTAAAGCTTCAGACTTAAAATCTGTTACATACTAAGATTACACACAGAATATATATCTAATACAGTTTGAAACTTCTCAGACTTACCATTTCCAAGTTACAGGGAAAAAGATGTGAAAAATGTCTTATAAGGGTCACTCGGGTGGGTGTTTATGGTCCTGATACACAGGTTAACTGTCTATTAAAGGCCTAAATGTTGGGGCACATATAAGAAAACACATAGATATATTCCCAGATGATATTTAACTTAGATGAGAGACATAGTTTGAAAGCTACAGTGCTTGAAAGTGGCAAAAAGTGCATAAATTGGGTCTCTGTGGGCACTTTTGAGACCTTAAGTCGACCCCTTTGGGTAAACCTACAGCCCTAAAATTTTCTACAGACAAGGATTACATATCAAAGTTATACCTAGCGCAGTTTGAGACTCATCAGAATTATCACTTCCAAATTATAGGGCAAAATATGTGTAAAGTATAGCAAAAAATCCCTAAGTGGGGGTATTTATGGGCCTCAAACACAATTTTCTCCTCAACTTAAAGTCATGATTTTCGGCACATGTACTAAGAACATATTAATGTGTTGTCAGGTAAAATTTCAGCCAGCTGAGCATCATAGTTTGTGACCTACAGGGCTCTAAGTGGCCAAAAGTGCAATTTCTGACCTTAAGGTGGCCATAAGTTCTTTTTTACTGGGAGTTTAAGGTCACCTTAAAATAGGGATCTTCCTTTGGGCACCCTTAACCTGTGTACCAAGTTTGAAAAAAAAATATTGATTTGTTTTTGAGTTATCGCGTCCACAAGGAAATTTCTACGGCGGCGGCGGCGGCGGCGGCGCGACGGACCTGAATCCAATATATCCCCGACTTTCGTCTGGGGATATAATAAGCATAGTTTCAAAAACAAAATGGCTGCCACAGGGTTGGCAAAAAAACGGTCAATACTCGTATTGACCGGACCAGTGGTTAAAACCGCCTTTTACGGGTTAATAGTGGTCAGTACTGGTCAACTGAAAAACTAGAAAAATGTTTTTGCTGACAAAAACGAAGCGGCCCTGATGAAAAAGTGCGAAGTAATCTGTAAAAGATGTCAAGATATGCATGATAAGGAATAGAAAATGTAAAGTTTATGCATTGTGTATGTTACTATATTTAACAAATTAAATAACGACCACAGCTTCGCAGAAGTGAAATTGTAGGTGTGAAATTTACTTCTTAAAAGAATGTATGTCCGATGCGCGGAAAAAATGCCTCCTGGAAAAAATGCCTCCTAGAAAATATGTCTCCTAGGAAATATACCCCCTAGAAAGAATGCCTCCTGAATATTTTGTGACCAGGAAAAATACCTCCTAAGAAAAAAAGTTCTTTCAAGTATCATAACACTACAGGTTCACATTACAACTTGAGAGGCATCTTCATTTTTCGACTTGAGTCTTATAGTCGCCAATGCCTGCCCAAAATTCACAGTCTTTCACCCATTTTGCTTAGCTGTACAAAGGTATGTAAGTCTCTCTAGTAAGGTTTTGCTGGTGCTTCTCACTCTTTTGGCTGGCTGTTCATCCCTGGTTTCCATTATGACAGGTGTTGTGTTTTTCTTGTAATTACATTTCGGCCCCTCCTAGTGCATCTAACTGTGATCAACTCCTTACAAAGGGGATAACCTATGTTGTAATTTGATAAGAATGCATATTGTAAGCCATAAAGGCCACAACTATTTCATCAAGAAACCTCACAGCCATAAATCCTGCTTTTAAACTGATCCAGAGTACAGCTGAAGGGATACCCTTTCAAGAAGATATTTGTACTTTGTACTTCATGATATTGTACGTTCTGGTTTTGACTGTACATATTTGAAATTAACATGTTTTTAATATTACGCGTTGTAGGTTTCATATGTAACATGTTTACAAGTTGAAATAACTTTTTTTTTCTCAGGAGCGTTTTTTTTCCTAGTCACAAAATATCCACGAGACATTTTTTCCAGGAGGCATTTTTTGGGGTGAGGCATTTTGTCCAGGAGGCATTTTTCCCCTGGATTCTGTATATCCTACATTCTTTGGGAATGTTCTCGGAGAAGAGGTCTCAAGTGTAAGGGTACATTGAGCACAGACATTTCTAGTTCAAAATGTTATTGGTATCAGACTTAAGTATAAAACACTAATTGAATGCAGTGGACTAAGATGCTTAAGAACTATTGTTTAAAATTACTGATTGTGCTTCAACTAAAAACTTAACAAAAACACTAATAAAATCCAGTGAACCAAAGTGCTTAAGACTTTTTGTTCAAAAGTTAATGATTTCGCTTCAGAGTTATTGCTTACAAGAAAAATCAAGTTACAAACAAGTCAAGCTATAGGGCTAGAAAAATGTTACTGGACTTATTGGGAAAGAAAAGTACGAGTTTATATATTGCACTATTTATGAATGATTTAGCAATTGAAATTAAAAATCTAGGCTTAGGAATAAGAGTAGGAGATCATGATCCATTCCACAGTTCAATAATGCACAAAATTCAGACCAAACAAGTTACTGAACTTGTTGTAGCTGTGGAAAAAGTAGCCTAAGAACATATTTTAACAAAATGCTGTGAATGCAATACTTTTCAACTTATAAGTGATTTAGTGCATGACTTCAGGAATTTGAATGCATTAAAGTTTCAAAAATTCATTTCCCACTTGACCTAAAATTAATTAAATGTAGAAGTCTAAGTGAAATGGAAGAAAGTAAAAGAAAACAATGTACATTCGAAAGAAGAGCATAAATATTCCACTTTTTTTTGTTCCACTTTTGTTTCACACACACATATATATATCTCTATCTGTCATCTATGCCACAGAAAAACACTCTCTCCCTCCATCCACCCTTCCTACCCCTTGTTTCTGCATAGAAAGACTTTCCATGAATTTGATGGAGATCACACAAAAGCAAATACAGAGTTGGGGGGAGGAAGAAGAAAAGGACAAGTCATTCATTTCCACTCAGCTGGAGATACATAAAATGCTGTACAAGAAAAACTGTTTATGAGAAAGTGGTTTTTTTCAGTTATCTTATACTGTGAAAGAAGTCAGGTCTATACATTTGACCAATTTACATAGTATATGTGAACAAGTACCTAGATCATCAACTCCTTCTGCAAAACAAAAGTTGAATCAATTGAAGCTTTTTTCCCAAGAAGGAAAAGTTATACCCCACAATTCCAAAAGAATGGAATCAGAAGAATGTGTTTTTTTAATCTGCCTAAAATTGGGAATTTATATTATGTGAACACTGATCAGTTGCAATATGTTATTTACCACATCAGTGCATCACAAATACCTCATTTTTTTCTTTGAAGATGTCATAACTTCAAAAACAAGATGGCATAAATATTTTTTAAGCATACATATGCCAGGTGTGGTTATAAAAGTGTTAAAATAAATGAGGAGGGAGCAAGAAGTCTATATTTATCATGTTAAGATGGCCAAAGCCTCTTAAGTACAGGAATTTTAAGTGAAGTGTTATACAAAATCTTACTTAAGTATAATCAATGTCAAGTTAAACTGATGATACTGAACAGTAAATCAGTTAGGGGCTGAAAACCCTCATTTTCACGTCAAGATGGCCATGACTGTACTTGTATTGAAACTCCAAGGTGGAAAGGAAATAACAATGTCCTATGGTCATCTTTAAAAGTGTACAAAATTTAACTGAGCTCTGCTGAACAATACGATAGCTGGATATTAAAAACTCCATAATTTCACTGCAAGGTGACCATAACTTCATCCATATTGGGACTTTAAGGTGACCATATAATGAGAATGTCCCTTTTGTCATCCTTTATAAGTGTAGAAAGTTTAGCTGAGGTCAGTTGAACAATAACATAGCTGGAGGCCGAAAACTTCCTTTTTTTCACTAAAAGGTGACCATAACTTCATTCAGATTGGGACTTTAAGGTGACCATAAAATGAGAAAGTCCCTTTTCTCATCCTTTATAAGTGTACAAAGTTTAGCTCAGGTCAGTTGAACAATAAGATAGCTGGAGGCCGAAAACCTTTTTTCACTGAAAGGTGACCATAACTTCATTCATATTGGGTCTTTAAGGTGACCATAAAATGAGAAAGTCCCTTTTCTCATCCTTTATAAGTGTACAAAGTTTAGCTCAGGTCAGTTGAACAATAAGATAGCTGGAGGCCGAAAACCTTTTTTCACTGAAAGGTGACCATAACTTCATTCATATTGGGTCTTTAAGGTGACCATAAAATGTGAATGTCCTTTCTGCCAACCTTTATAAATGTCCCAAGTTTTATTTGAAAAATGTACACATTGACTAAGCTCAGGGCTGAAAAACTCTATATTTAAAGTTTAAGATGGCCCTAACATTATTAATATTTGAATCATAAGGTAGTAAGAGTGTTCTTTTGATGTACCTCAATATCAATAGATGTTAGATTTTTAAAAAGATGGAAAAATAAAGGGGCCAGACAGTTTTATTCCAATTTGATGACTTTAGGGGGGCCATAGCCCCAATAACATTAACAGTTTAAGGTCACCATAAAGTCAGGATAATCCTTTGGTAAATCTTAATATATATGCCAAGTTTGGTTGAAAAAAGTGGAAAACTAAGTGATCTGGAGGCTTAAAACCCCTGTTTTGGTCATTAAGTTGACCTTAAGTTTGCAGATACAGAGCTAAAACTTCGGCATGTGAAAGATTATCAAAAAGTAGCTGAATAAGTTATTCCAACAAAACGCCGAAATCCTGACCGTTTTTGAGATACAGATCAACTACCCATTTTTTTAAAATTTTACGAAAATACAACGCCTCCAGTTCAGGCATTTATGGTCCGACTGATGAGAAAATCCTTTCCGACCTTGGAAATTTGGTCTAGAATGTACCTGATAAATTTTATAGCACAGGTGTGTGTGGTTTTTTCCGAAACGCGATGACGGTGTGTTTTTGAGTGATGCTTAAGGTTACCTTAAGTAAGGCTGAAACAATTAGCAAATTTTGGTGGCCGGGTAGTCGCTTGCATTAACCGTCGACTAATCGATTAATTGTTTCTGACGTTTAGCATGTATGAGAAATACCAAAAATGTGTGTTCCGGATGGTTCCCGATGTAAACAAACAAAATGGCGGATCGCAAGATGCTTAAAACTAAAGAATTCACCAGATTATTGGATAATTGGCCAATAATGTAATATTTTGATATTTTAAAAATAAAATGCATATAAAATGCTTTAATTTCATACGTTTTAAGGTTCTTAACTCGAGATACCCATATAGCTCCAACGATCGCGTAAAATCTGCTATATGGTGATATATAAGGAAAACAATTAACCGACTTCATCGGAATTAATCGACTAGTGCTTTGATAACCTACTAATCGACTAGTACGAATAATCGTTTCAGCTTTAACCTTAAGTAAAGCTTAAGGTCTGCGCAAAGTATTCCAAAAAATTTTTCCGCCCCTATAGTTTTAAAGAAAGATAAGAAGGAAAAAAAAATTGAAACACCAAGAAGTTATTCAAGGGAGACCATAATCCGGCGGCGGCGGCGGTGATCAGTCGAACTTCGGTGAAAACAAATAAGCGTCCCTGATGGGCCGCTTAATTATTAAATAACTTCAAATAAGAGTACACAATATAGCTCAGATGTATTTCCTGTTAGACATAAAGGATTGTTATCATAATATACATGTACCTGATTCAATTTACACAATTCTACTTGTGACAGAGGTTGGATTTATAGGGTTTCATCATGTTTGAAAATCATCTGGTCAATACTGGTCACTTTAAAAAAAATGAAATAAGGACATACTATTTTGTTGAATCGATATTGTCTACCTATTCTAAATGAATTGTTATTTCTGTAATATATCAGTATGCCGAGGTTTTGTTTGTATTTGAACCTCATCTGGTCAATACTGGTCACTTTGCCTAAAAAAGTATTTAGAAGGATTATTGTTACACCTGTACCTGCTTAAATATCCACTCTTCTATTATTGAAGTAGAGGAGATTTCCAGGATTTCTGTTTAACATAAGCTTTTTTTTTGGCAAAACCCCATTTCTTCTAAGATAGTGGATTGAATTGGATAAAAGTCCCCCTCTTCCAGTTAAAACAGGAAAAAATGGACAAAACTGGGAAAAAAAACTAAGATGAGATTTAATAGGACATAAAGTGACTCATAGCATAAAAGTTACTGTAAACCACGTAGAAAGTATACACAATCAATGTTTATCATTTAAACTACTAAATAATATTTTGACAGTTTAATTCAATCAGGGTAAAGAGGGAAAAGAAGCCTGATTAAAAGACTCCTAGTGACAACAGTGTTATACTTACAATCTGAGGTTATGGGATATAGGTAAAAACAGTAGTTGGGTAAAGGCAATCTTTTTTATTATTATTTCACTGTTTCTAGAATCTGTTAATAACTCAGGTGTGACATGTTTCAACCTAAATAAGGAATATCATGTCCAGAGACAATTGATATTTATATGCAATGATTACAGAGGCACAGGGTGTTACAATGTCCATGGCTTTTATTTTATATTAGCTTTTGTTTCATAAACAACTGATGCAAAATTCATTGTGACAAAGTCAAAGTTGGGGTTTAATGTCCCGTTCAACAGCCAGGGTCATATTGGGACAGGTCCTCAGCATTGCCACTTGTGGGACTCGAACCCACAGAGGTGACAGCCTATGATTAGATGCCAAACTTGCTAACCACTAGGCCACCGAGGACCTCAAAATTCATTGTGAGGGGTTTATGCAATGCAGAGCTTATTGTGGTTGACATCTGCTGTGATGAACACCAGTTACTAAATTCCCAATTACAATTGTGTCCAGTAATCCTGGCCATCAAAAAAGTTAATCAAACATTGCTTACAACTGAAGTTTACAATGTGTTTGCAATCTTTTTTCTATCATTATACTTTCTAATGTATTGGAATAAAATGGAAAGTGGTATGTTAGGTGGAAATGTTGTACCTATGAAAGAAAGTAACAATGTAGGATTAAGCTCATTTTTATTGAGCAAACACAACTGAAATGCTTGTATAATTTTAAATGTTTTACTGTAACTGCTTTGTACAAATTCATATTAAAATGTGCTACAAAGAAATACTTGGTAAAAAAAACAAATTGATAAGAGTGCAGCTTTCTTAAGAACTAGGAAATTCTGAATGAAACAAAATGTTTGTTTCAAATTGTATGTATATCACACATTTTTGATTATTTAACTTAATAAGTTCAGTTTTTGTAATTTGGAGATTTTCTGTCTGCTTTTAAGGAAAAATTAAAAGTTTTGGTCAATTGACCAGTATTGACCACTTTTAGAGTATTGACCAGGGCGGTTTTAAAACCGCCGGTTAAAACCACCCCTTCAATCGACTGGCCAACCCTGGGCTGCCATATCACATGTTTAATGTCAAATAAGGATATTCTATTAAAAAGACCTTATCATTTCTCCTTATAGGGAGTCATGGCCTTGGAATCTTTTTCAAGTGTTTAATTTGACCTTTGACCCCTACTTCAAGATCTAATGGGGTCATCAAACTAAAACGTCCTTCTCCCTTATAGTTATTGGTCCTAGAGCGTCAGAATGTAAAAACAGCCCATAGAAAGTCTTGGCCTGCAAGTCTTTTGCTTTTAAAAAATTTTGGCCTCATTTTGAAAAATCAAAATGGCCACCATAACCAATTGTTTGAAATCATTAAGATGCTAAAACTTAATATTGCAGTCAGCTTCACCAAACATATATGGCTAGGAAAGCTAGTCTCATAGTAAGTTGGCCTAGTTTAGACAACAAAATTGCAAATTTAATAAGTAAATTAAATTTTTATAAGTTAATACCCTATCCAATGGACAATAGCTTATCCGGTCGGCGCAGACCGGCCCGCCAAACGTCAGAAAAAGACGTCCTGTGTCTCCACCGGCAGACCGGTCCCTAGTACTAGTGCACTCGCCAGGTGGCGTGTCGTACTTCCTTCCTGTCTAGACAGTGACGTCATGGCATCTTTTTCGTTGTCTAGATCTATTAGACCCCTAGTAAGCTGATAGCGGGGTCGGTGGGAGGGTCTTGTGTGTCCATTGGATAGGGTATTAACTTATAAAAATTTAATTTACTTATTAAATTTGCAATTTTATTGCGTTAATACATCCTATCCAATGGACAATAGCTGAATAACTACCGCTTGGTCGGCGGGTAAGTTACTAGGGACTTAAGAACTTCTTTTGAACTCATGTTAAGATTGATGGCCAGTTGTTTCTCAGCCTGGGTGGACCTTGAAGTCGCTGACCCTTAAGGCTATGGTCGAATATCATCATCCGGTTATCCGGAGACAGACCGTCAGAGTCGACCTTCCCCGCCCCCCCCCCCCCTTTTTTGTTTAATATACCTGCTCTGAGGTAGGGGAAGAGAGGGATGAGTTCAGTCCCATAAACATTGAAGCCTCCCTGAGGAAGTACAGCCAGATATTTTTTTTTTTTTTTTTTTTTTTTTTATATGTATATACACTGTATGTACACTATTTACATATCTAAAAATCTCCTCTAGCCCTTGGATTGTTGGTGGATCTGTTGAGCAGCCACCATCGGCCCCAAATGGAAGAGCTCTGAATCAGCCCAGGCCAGGTCCTTCAGATAAAATTGTGTGAAGGTATTATGTGATTTCCAGTGGCAGGCTGCTAGAATCTGCTCTAAGGAAACTCCCGACTGGAAGGCCTTAGAGGCAGCAAAGGCCCTGACATCATGAGCTTTAACTTGATGTAGGGTGTGGGCTTGATGATCAGAGAGTTCATAGCATAGGATCACAGCCTGCTTGATCCATGAGGAGATAGTGGCAGGGGAGATGTCTTTGTCGAAGCTTTTCTTGAAGGAGACAAAAACTAACTCCTTGTTCTGTCTAAGGTCTGAAGTCCTGTCCAAATAGTAGCGTAGGGCTCTAACTGGGCAGAGGGACTTATCAGCCTTGAGGGATCTATCCAGAGTAGGAGCCAGGGCTGGTATGACCACTGGGGCTATACTCTCTGGGCCCTCTCTAGCCAGCTGGTTCTTCGAGAGAAAGCTGGGGGATGGATACAGTGACACCTTAGACCAGTCAGACTAGTGTCTAATGTTTTTGTGCTGCCATGCATGGATCTCACTCCTTCTTTTGCCCGAGCCTAGGGCCAAGAGGAAGACAGTTTTGAAGGTCAAGTGCTTCAGGGATGCCTCCTTCAGGGGTTCAAAGGGAGCTTTTGTCAGTTGGTGAAGTACCAGAGAGAGGTTCCAGGAAGGTATACCTCTCCGCCCTTTGGGTCTATCCCTGTGGAAGCTGTCAAGGAGACGAGTGAGATTATCATCCTTGCTGACATTCACTATGGCGCTACCCAGTTTATCAGCAATGGCAGATCTGTATCCATCAATGGTGTTAGGTTGTAATTTCTTGTCCTCAAAAAGGTACAACAAGAAGTTCGCTATTGCAGTCACAGGTGGTGACCTGAAGTCCACCTTATTAGTGACGCACCACTTTGTAAAAACGGCCCACTTTGCCTCATAGATTGATCTGGTAGATCTTCTTTGAGGAGCCTCAATTCTTGCTGCCACTGCCGCAGAGAAACCCTGTTCTTTGATTGTTGAGGCTCTAGGAGCCATGCATGGAGGTTCAAATTTGCCAGATTTCTGTGAGGGATCTGATTGAAGGGTTGAGTCAACAGGTTGGGCAGATTGGGTAGACTGAGCGGGACTTGACTGGACATGATCACCAGGTCCCAAAACCAAGGCATGTTGGGCCACCCCGGAGCAATCAAAATGAGTCTTCTGCAGGGAGAATCCTGTAGTTTCTCTACTACTTTGCCCAAAATGGCAGTTGGTGGAAAGGCATAAGCATCCAGATCCTCCCAAGGCAGAGTGAGTGCATCTACCGCTATGGCCTGCTTGTCCGGCACTGGTGATACAAATTGAGGAAGTTTGTGGTTGAACCTCGTCGCAAAGAGGTCTACCTGAGGCCGGTGCCATTTGTTGCACAGCCTGTGAAAAACTTCCGGAAGGAGGGACCACTCTGTCTGGATGGTCTGACCCAGTCTGGACAGCTTGTCCGCTATTACGTTTAACCGGCCTGGAATATGTCGGGCTTTTAGAGTCACTTGACGTTGGGAGCACCAGGTCAAGATTCTCCAAAGTAGGGCACATAATTGACCCGACCTCATGCCTCCTTCCTTGTTTATGTAGGCCACTACGGTTGTATTGTCTGTTGCTATCAGAACTATGTTGTCTGTGCAGAGATCTTGGAACTCTTTTAAGGCCAGAAAAACTGCTTTGAGTTCCAGATAGTTTATGTGAAGTTTGCTTTCGGGTACTGACCAAGAACCTCTTGCCATGCGTTCGTTTAAGTGAGCGCCCCACCCTTCTTTTGATGCGTCTGTAAAGATCTGCAGAGCATGTTTTAGAGGGTGTAATGGTTGGCCTAGTAGCACGTTCTTTTCTGTCATCCACCACTGTAAATGGGGGTGCAGAGACCTGGGTAGAGGAATGATCTTTTCTAGAGACTCCGGTATTCTCCAATTGTTTTTGAGATGCCATTGTATGGGTCTCATATGTAGTCGGCCTAGATGAACCTGTTTTTCTGTGGCCGTTAGCAGGCCTATCAGGGACATGAATTGCCGGACCGGACAGGCCGGTAGTGACAAAATCTCTGAAATCTTCTCCTGAAGGTTTTGCCACCGGTCCGGTGTCGGTCGGACCCGACCGGTCCTGAGGTCGAATTGATAACCGACGAAGTCGAAGACTTGTTTCGGTTCCAGTTCCGACTTGTCCAGGTTCACCAACCAGCCTAGACTTTGACATAAAGCTACCAGATCCTGAGTATGTTGATAACAGACCTCGTGGGATGTGGCTCTGACCAACCAGTCGTCTAGGTACTGGTGGATTCTTATACCCATGCGTATGGCCATTAGTTTTACCTCCTTTGCTACAACCGTGAACTCCAGGGGGGCTGTTGACAGACCGAAAGGCAGTGCTTTGAATTGATATGTTTGCCCCTGGACATGAAATCTCAGGTATTTCCTGGATTGCTCTTGTATTGGTATATGGAAGTAGGCATCCCTGAAATCTATTGAGGTCACCCACTCCCCTTGTTGGAGGGAGGTCCGGATAGTTTCCGGAGTTTCCATTTTGAATTTCTCGACCTTGAGAAATTGGTTCAGATTGCTGAGGTCCAGTATGGGCCGCCACTTGTTGTCCGGTTTGGGGACTAGGAAGAGTCGGTTGAAAAAGCTCAGGGATGTTTTGTGTTTTACCAGTTCTATGGCATTTTTGTCCATAAGCTGATGTAATGCCTCTAACAGGTAGCTGTTCCTGAGAGGATTGACATAGCAGCTTACGACTGTGGGAAGTCTTGCTAGTTTTGGCCGGTTTTGGAAGGGTAGGGTGTAGCCCTCCCTTAGGATTTGAACCACTTTTGGACCGGCACCTAGATGTAACCAAGTTTGCCAAAATTTCTGGAGCCTGGCTCCGACAGGAGGATTGGGCACAACATTTCTGACACTTTTGACAGGATTGACACAAGGTAATTGAGTGACACAAGAAACACCTTTCACATATTTTAATGAACTCTTTGTTAACTGACAATCTGACACGCCGGGACTTACTCCTTTGTTTTCCGAATGCCCGGGTGCAGAAGGAACAGGTGTGACAACATGCAAGTTTACATCTAAATTTGAAAGGTTCATTAAATGTTCCGTGAGGATGCTCCCGGCCAGCAGCCGTCCTTGTGGCCTGTTGTAACAGTGATGGTCATTTATACGGCTGCTGGCCCTTGGCAGAACGTGAAGAGAAGTTTGAATTCCTGCCCTTGGGTTTCCTGAACTGTCTTTTGCCGATGTTTTTCCATGCCGGCCTTTCCTGTTTGAACTCTGACCGACCTTCCTGTTTACGTTCCTGCCTTTCATATGGATGGAAACGTGCCTTAGCCCGTGAAGATGATGCAGCCGGTTGGTTCTTACTATCAAAGTGGGCGATCTCTTCTTCAGCCCGTTTGATAGCTGACTCCGGGAACAGAGTTGGAATGTGAAGAGGCCCAGTCCTCAGGGCAGCAAATGTATCCGGCTTAATCCCATTTTTTAAGTGGTTGAGGTAAGCATCTCTCCTTGCCAGGGTAAGATTACCCATAGTGAAAAACACAAATTCAGTCAAATGTTCCATCGCCTTTGCTGTGGCGTGGGAGATGTTTGCATTAAAGTCCATCAAAAATTGCAACTCATCGGTAGCCTCTGACACTTTGGATGAGCCCTTACCCTTGCCTTCACTGCGGATCGTTTTGATCTGAGATTGCATGTCGGCCTGTACCTTGAATAGGCACCGATTGAAACTTGCGGCCTGATTACAGACGACAGAAGCCTCTCTGGCAGTTCTTTCCCAACGTCTTAAGGAATCCTGGGATATTCTGCGCGAAGCAGGAGGTGTAGAAGCTAAGGCCGCCTTATGAGCTATCCTTCCAAAGCTACTATTTAACTTGGAGTGTCCTGTATTCCATGAAGTAACTTTGGTTTGGTCAGTCTGTTGTTCGGCGTATAGGCCATACCATTTTGCTTGAGAGCGCGGGGGTCTCAAAAAGTGGTCCATAGGAAGACTACCGGCCTCTGCAGTGCGTGAGGGGTATCCCTCCACTAAGGTAATGTTAAGTTTACTTAATTTTTTGCAGAGCCACTCCTCTGTTGGCATGTGAACAGCAATCTTACTGGGGGCCGGGGCCTTGGGACCGGCGAAAGGGTTGTCATCTGATGGATTAGAGCTGTCTATCTCTGGTACATGCGACCACCCCATAAATGCACGTATGCCCCGCATAGTCTCACGATACGTCTGCTCCTCTGAAGTCGGGGTATCTTGTTCTGTTAGCTCCTGATCATCAGAGAGCTCCCCTTCGTCTACAAAGATTTCCAAGGGTGGAACATCAGACAAGTTACCGGTACTCTCTACATCTGAATCCATGCTGGAGATGCTGTCCCTACCGGAAGATTTGTGAAGGGTCGGTGACTCTGAACCAGTGTGGCTTGCAGAGGAAGGTCGGTCAGAGCCTGGTCGGTCTGATAAAACCTTGCTGGTTTTCTGGGCCGACGATGAAGCTGTTCTGTGAGAATCTGAATGTGGCTTGCCGGTCGACTTGTGCTTACTAGAAGCGACGTCTGGACCAGTGCGCCCTGATGCAGTCTGTGCAGGCAGAGTCTCCAGCTTTTGCTTACCGGCCGACTTTTGCTTGGAAGCAATAACGTCTGGGCCAGTGCGCGTAGATGAGGTCTGAGAGTTCTTGTCAGTAGGTAGCTTGCCGGCCGACGGCTGCAATGCAGCAACAGTGTCTGGGCCAGTGCGCTGAGATGAAACTCCAAGTAGGTTAGTAGGCTGAAAGAATGGTTCTGAGTCCTTAGAAACATTGGCTGGAGGAGAGTGTTTAGGGGTAACCCTAACATCAGCAGAAAAGGACGGTTCCAGTGATTTAGCCATTAACAACGCCTCTAACCTGTTGAATCGGTCGGACCATTTAAGGTCTAAAGCTGAGATCCTATCATCTGCACTGGAGGAGGCTGATTTCTTAGCTTTTGAAGTGGGCTTGCCCTTCTTAGCCTTCTTTTCAGGCGGGATAGATGTTGAAGGGGAAGCAACAGATTCACCCACAGCTCCAATGACAGAGACGCTAGCAGGGTCTACAAGAGCAATTTCCTCTGTGGGGGTAGGGTTATCCAAACGTTTAGCTTCCCTTTTTTCTTTCTTAATTTTGTAAGACGGCGTGGATATCTGGGCACGTTGTTCAGGGGTAAGTAGGTTACAGAACTTACAGTCCGTGGTGTCCTTATTTGCAATGCAAGGTTCTTCCCCCTTTCCTTTCTCCCTGCAACGGGCGCAAAAGGCGTGCCCATCAAATCCAGCCATGGCATGCCCACAGCTGCCCCTCTTTTGTCCAGGAGATGCCATCGTATGCTTGTGCACTAGCTCGCGCCAAACGAAAAAGATGCCATGACGTCACTCTGTCTAGACAGGAAGGAAGTACGACACGCCACCTGGCGAGTGCACTAGTACTAGGGACCGGTCTGCCGGTGGAGACACAGGACGTCTTTTTCTGACGTTTGGCGGGCCGGTCTGCGCCGACCGGATAAGCTATTGTCCATTGGATAGGATGTATTAACGCAATAAAATGGCCACCATATATTTAATGTCAGTTTGGGTTTAATATTGCAGTCGGCTTCACCAAAGATATATGGCTAGGAAAAGCTAGCCTCATAGTAAGTTGGCCTAGTTTAGACAACAAAATGGCCACCATATATTTAATGTCAGTTTGGGTTATCCTAGTAAAAAGGCCTTGAATAAACCCTTCTTCAATGTCTAGTGGGGTCATCCTTGCTACAAAGGCCTTATATTTCCCTCTGATCTCCATTATTACTAATCCTGAGGTAGCAGATAACCACTGCAGCAGTAGTCTTGTTTTATGCTTCTTTGACACATGTATAAACGTGTAAATGTACATATCAAGTCATCAGCCAAACAAATTGACACGTGTGACACTAACGTGGCAAAATTTGTGTCCATTTTATTGCAAAACATGACCATTTTCTGATTCCTAATGTATTGAAAGGATATACAACATAAATAATTAAATATCATAAAAATATATTTGATTGACCGATTTCACAGAAAATAATTGCAAATCTATCAATGATGCTAGCTCAGCCACTTTGAGTAATAATCTCCTGACATGTAAAGTCAAAATTTGAAAGTTTAAATCAGAAAGTACTAAATGCTGAAAATGGAAGCAGTTTAACTTTCAAAAATATAATCACATGATAATTTATTTAGGCTTAAATCAATTAAAGAGTTTATTTTTACATTTATTTTAGTTGCTTTCAAAGGACTGGGGTACCATGAAATCCTCCACTCCAGAAATTCTCTCTCAGAGTCAAAGGTCAAATTCAACACTTGGAAAAGAATCTCAGGCCATGACTTCCAATAATCTAATCTAATCTAATCTAATCTACTGCTTTGCAGGCGCAATAAGTTGTTCTCACATTTCCAACCCCTACGAGCAATGGTAAAGGAGATATAAAGCCTTTTTTAACGGAAAAACCCCATTTGACATTAAACATGTGATATGGTGGCCATTTTGTTCCAGAAACTAGGCCAAAACTAGAAAAATGTTTTTGCTAACAAAAACAAAGTGTCCCCAAAGGTTAGATGCAATATAGTATAAAGTAGAAAAAGTTTTTTGAAAAGAAAAACATGCAGCGCTGAGAGAAATGAAAGTTAAGCAGACAGTGTGGAGGTTTATACATTAACATGAAAGAAAAATATAAGCTTTATTTTGATTTCTATAATCATAAATTGTGAAAAAATAATTTAATAAACGTTATAGTTTGTAACAAGAATAGTTTTAAACGAGATATAAGTCAAAGACAGAAAATCTACTATTTTATGACCACAGTTTGACCCATAAGAGGGGGTCAGGCGAGAAAACCTGACTGGCTATATAGACTCTCCATATATGGAATTCTAGAGCTGTAAAAGGATTAATAAAGGAGATATAAGGCAAAACCACAAAATCAGCTATTTTATGACCCCAGTTTGACCCATAGGGGGGGGGGGGGGGGGGGGGGGGGGGGGGGGAGGGCGGCTAGGGGGTAAATCTGACTGGCTATCTAGACCCTTCATATATGGTTTCCCAATTCCTCTTAATACATTCTACAGCTCTAACAGCAATAATAAAGGCGATATAAAGCACAATGTCAGATCGGCTATTTTATGACCCCAGTTTAACCCCTACAGGGGGGTCGGGGGAGAAATTTGACTTGCTTTCTAGACTCTCCCCATATGGTTTCCTACTACCTCCCAATACATTTTATGGCTCTAAATGCAATACTTAAGAAGATAATAGGGGGTTCACATGAATTTTAAGCTTTCTGGTTGTGAGAAAATCGCTCATAAATCAATCAATTTTCATCGGATCACTCCCAATATCTAATCAGCTTGCGTTTTTGATAGTACAAACATGTGTACAAATTTACAAGCCTCTGCGGTCAGTAGATTTTGCTGATCGGCGATGACAGGCGGGTGTACCCAAAGAAACTATTTTTGATAATGTGACCTTGATAAAGATCAAAGGTCAAATTAACGCATGTGGAAAAATTTTCGCACGCCTAAGGTATATAACTGCCAAATATGGTTAAAAAGCTTATAATAACTAGTCTGCAACTAGTTTATAATAAAGTCTGCAACTTTATTGCGTTATAGCTGACCCAAAGTAGGTGAACGACATATTTAAAGAAAATACTCTAAATCCAATAGTTTTCAAGTTACAACTGATTTACTCCACAAAGAAAACCTCAAAGTAGCTATTACTCAGTTACACAATGAGTTTCAGTTCTGCAATTTTACTATGTTATAGCTCACCCAAAAGTAGATGAATAACATACTTAAACCAAATACTCTAATTTCAATAGTTTTAAAGTTACAACTGATTTACTCAACAGTGAGAACCACAAAGTAGCTATTGCTCAGCTATGCCATGAGCTACAGGTCTGTAATTTCACTATGTTATAGCTGACCCAAAAGTACGTGAACAACTTATTTAAACAAAATACTGTAAATGCAATAGTTTTCAAGTTACAACTGATTTACACAACAGTGAGAACTTGAAAATAGCTATTGGTCAGCTATGTAATGAGCTACAGGTCTGCAATTTTACTATGTTATAGCTGACCAAAAATTAGGTGAATAACATATTTAAACCAAAAATACTGTAAATGCAATAGTTTTCAAGTTACAACTGATTTACTAAACAGTGATAACCTCAAAGTAGCTATTACTCGGCTATGCAATGAGCTACAGGTCTGATATTTTACTATGTTATAGCTGACCCCAAAGTAGCTGAATAACATATTTATACAAAATTCTGTATATGCAATAGTTTTTAAGTTACAAGTGATTTTACTCATCATGGAAGATACTGAAAAGTCAAAAAGTTGGAATAGACACCCAAGTTACTCACCATGTTGTAGCTATGGAAAAAGTAGCTGAATAACATATTTTAACAAAATGCTCTAAATGCAATACTTTTCAAGTTATAAGTGATTCAGTCCATAATTTCATGAATTTTGATGAATTAAAATGATTTTAAAAATTCATAAAAAAATAATTAAGAAAGATCCAGGCCTGATACTCACACAAGGGAATTTACTAGTGGCCTAGTACATATATGTAAAATAAGAGAAAAATCCCTGCAATAGTGAATGAGAAAATTGTGATAAAGTGTTGAAATTTTCACACTTTGGGTGGGGGTACCTCACTTGTCATGGCTCTGGAGAACAGACGAACGAACAGATCTGCATGCCTTTAACAATTTTATCATCCTCAATAGTTAAGGTATCTTTTAAAAAAAACAGCATGTCTCTGTGTCTTGTAGTTTTGGAGGAGAAGATGTTCACACGGATCGGACGCAGAGTGATGCCATAATGTCAGTCAGCTGACATAAGACAAAATCGGCTATTTTATGACCCCAGTTTGACCCATAAGGGGGGTGGGTGGGTCAGGGGGTAAATCTGACTGGCTATCTAGACTCTTCACCTATGGTTTTCCAATACCTCTTAGCACATTCTAAAGCTCTAAAACCAATAATAAAGGAGATACAAGGAAAAATGTCAAAATTGGCTATTTTATTACCCCAGTTTGAACCCTGCTGGGGGTCGGGGGGAAATTTGACTTGCTTTCTAGACTCTCCACATATGGTTTCCTACTACCTCCCAATACATTTTATGGCTCTAAATGTAATACTTAAGAAGATAATAAGGGGGTTCACATGAATTTTAAGCTTTCTGAATGGACTCCCCTTAGTAAAACTAATTCAAAGTTAATATATGAAAGTTGGCTTAAAAAAATTACTAAGCCACCAACATCGATCAATACATGGATTACAATTTACCCATTTCTTGAACAATTTAATTGGACTGATACTTTTATTCTTCCTTATAAAGTCCTCAGAGAAGCACATCTGCAAAGTTTTCAATACAAAATTTTGAACAGAATAATTAATTGTATCCCCAGACGAAAGTCGGAGATACTTTGGATTCAGTACAGTCACGCTGCTGCCACAGAGATTTCCTTTTGGACGCGATAACTTAAAAAATATTTTAGTTAGACCTTTCAAATTTGGTATGTGGCTATATATGAGCAATGCCACGAATGCTATTGTTTTGTGACCTTGACCTTCAATTTCAAGGTCACTGGCGGCCTCTTAAAGGTCAGATTTTTGCCATTTTTTTCACATTTTGGCCCAGTTCTCATATACAGAAAGTTAGATCATCGTATGGCTGGTATATATAATGCATATTTATGTCCTCTATAAGCATGCAGAAATTTGACCTTGAAGCTCTTCACTGAAGGTCATCCACAGGTCATCCACAAGTACCTGACCGAGGGTCATTTTTGGCCTTTTTGGAGATATTTTCACACTTATTGATGACTATATTGCATGGAAACTATTGAAAATGGCTTTGGAGGTTGAGTACATGGAGTACCAGTATCCAGACTTACTGGTTACAGAGAATATCTGCTGATTCCACAGTTATAGACAGGAAGAAGGCAGTTGTTTCATATAAGTCTATGCCTGCTGAGATTCGCCCAGTTCTGCCAGCTCCAATGAGTTTTCGCAGAACTATGGAGCCAACAGGAACTGGTTACAGAGGATTGCTTCACCTATAGCCGGTTAGGCCCTGGTACTGGGCAGGTCCACAGGACTGGCTAACAGACCAGCAGTAGCATTTTAAGGGTCCAAGTGGCTGTCTCAAATCAACCAGTTACTGCCCGAGGAAATTGGTTACAGTAACTTCTTATACCAGTCATTGGTCTTGGCGAGATGACTTGTCTGAACCTACCAGACCAGTCAGCCAGCCTACTGTCAGGGCCTCCTAGCTGGTCAAAAGTGTTAGACCAACCAGTTACTACCCAAGGAAAATTGGTTACAGAAAAATTCTTATACCAGTCATTGGTCTCAGTGACAGGACTGTCTCAACCTACCAGACCAGTCAGCCAGCCTACTGTCAGGACCTCCTAGCTGGTCGAAAGTGACTATAGATAAGAAGACTTTCCCAACAAGATTTGTCCAACTACCTGTCAGACTTAGGAAAATAAGAGTAATGTCGAGAGTGTGCAGGGACATTAATGGAACACTTTATTAAATAAATTTGATTAATGCCTATTGGATGTCTAGCCCCAATATTCCACATCCACCATTTCTCTCCCATCTTTACTATGTTCAGATTTGGGAGTGTTGTATTTGAGGGAACACTATTCCAGCAGAGAAAATTGTCTGGTTCTTGTGCCTCCAAATTGTCTGACTGTAAGTCTGCTTTGGAGAAGGCGGTAAGAAGGGTGCTGTGACTCACGCTTTCTGAGGCCACACTCTTGTAGAACAAACAAAAAATAACTAGAGGAATGCTTTTGCTAACAAAAGCGAAGCATCCCTGAAAGTTTAAAATGCTTTGTGGTTTTAATAAGCATGCTGTAAAGCTAAGAATGCACAAAGCTGCTCCGTATGCTTTCCCAATACCTCTTAATACATTCTGAAATTATAAAAGCAACGATAAAGGAGATATAAGGCAAAAACTCAAAATCAGCTATTTTATGACCCCAGTTTGGCCCATAAGGGGGGGGGGGGGGTCGGGGGGTCGGGAGGTAAAACTGACCGGCTATGTAGACTCTCCACATATGCTTTCCCAATACCTCTTAATACATTCTGAAGGTATAAAAGCCACAATAAAGGAGATATAAGGCAAAACTCCAAAGCAACTATTTTATGACCCCAGTTTGACCCATAAGGGGGGGCCAGGGAGATAAAACTGACCGGCTATTTAGATTCTCCACATATGCTTTCCCAATACCTCTTAATACATTCTGAAGCTATAAAAACAACAATAAAGGAGATATAAGGCAAAAACTCCAAAGCAGCTATTTATGACCCCAGTTTGACCCATAAGGGGGGGGGGCCGTGGCATAAAACTGACCGGCTATTTACCTCCCAGTACATTTTATGGCTCTAAATGCAATACTTAAGAAGATAATAGGGGGGTTAACCTAAATTTAAGGCTTTCAGATTGGAAAGTGTCAGAAAATCACTCATAAATGAGACATTTTTCAAGGGATTGCTCCCAAAATCTAATCAGCTCGCGTTTTCGATAGTATGAACAGGTGTGTCAAATTATAAGGCTGTGTAATAAGTAGTTTTTCCTGAACTGCGATGACGGGGGGGGGGGGGGGGGGGGGGGTGTACTTCAAAAAAATTGTTTTTGATCATGTGACCTTCATAACAGTCAAAGGTCAAATTTAAGCATGCAGAAAAATTTTCCTACGCCTAAGGTATATAACTGCCAAATATGGTTTGAAACCTTCAAATAATAAGGGAGATATTCAAGGGAGACCATAATGCGGCGGCGGCGGCGGCGGAGAGGAAACTTAGGTGAAAACAAATAAGCGCCCTTTCAGGGATGCTTAATTATTCAGAAGTGTGTTAACAGTCACAGTGTCAAATTTATTTAATAAAATGTTCCATTAATGTCCCTGCACACTCTGGACATTACCCTTATTTTCCTTGTCTGTCCATGGAACTTATTAAACAAGAGCGTCACAGATGCCCCAAAAGGCGGGTTGCGCAGGCAGAAATAAGATTAGGAACTGTTGTAATTACATTTAGAAAAGAAGGAAAGAAATGTTAGGTCACCCAGTTAAGGTAAATGTGTTAGATGTGCTAAGAAATGTAAAACTTGTAATCTAGGTTACATTACTGTATCTATGCTATACTAAATATAGGACTGAAACTACGAACGGACAGAATTACACCAATTTTGAAATCAACCTAGCTATGATGGTGATCAATCTCCCCGTCAAGTTTGAATTGGATTCGATAAAGCGTTTTCAAGTTAGAGTCCGGAAACGGAAATGTTGACAGATAGATAAACGGACAAAAAACGGATAAACGAACAGAAGGAATTACACCAATTTCGAAAGCAACTTAGCTATGATGGTGATCTATGTCCATGTCAAGTTTGAATTCGACTGGGCAAAGCGTTTTCAAGTTAAGAGTCCGGAAACAAAAATGTTGACGGACAAATGGACAAAAACGGGCAAACGGGCCAATTTCAACAGCAACTTATCTATGATGGTGATCTTTGTCCCTGTCAACTTTGAATTCGATTGGACAAATCATTTGCGAGTTAGAGTCGGGAAATGGAAATGTTGACAGACAAACAGACAAGCGAATGGATGGAATTACACCAATTTCGGATACAACTTAGCTATGATGGTGATCTATCTCTATGTCAAGTTTGAATTCGATTGGACAAAGCATTTTCGAGTTAGAGTCCGGAAACAGAAATGTTGACAGTCAGATAAACAGACAAAACAAGAGGAGAGTGCCCGTGAACGGGCACTGTGTCAGCTGACTGAGTGTTTTTGATTTGTGAAGGTGATTAGAGGACAGAATAATTATCAGGAAAAGGGCTGTACAGAAATACAGTAAATGGTAACTGAACAGCAAGTTCGAAAGAAATTCCGAAGCCGACAGAAGAAAAGGATAAAAAAGTTGTGCCCTGTAAATGGTATTATGAAGGAAAATAACAAGGTAATTGTTTAAGTGTAAAAAATAGGTTAAAACATATTTAAAGAAATACTACAAATGCAATATCCTCGTTCGACCTTGAAGAAGGGGTCCAAGGTCAAATCTAACCACACAAATACATTCCCAGCCCATGATTTCCTATGGTTTACCATTCCAAACCTCTAGGACCAATTATAAATGAGTTATAAGCACTTTTAAGCTTGGCTGTCCTCATTTGACCTTGAAGGAGGGGTCCAAAGGTCAAATCTGACCATACAAAAGATTCCGAGCCAATGATTTCCTATGGGATGGTTTACCATCCCAAATCTCTGTCACCAATAATAAGCGAGTTGTAGGCACTTTCAATTTTCGCTATCCTCATTTGACCTTGAAGGAGGGTTCCAAGGTCAAATCGGACCATATCAACAGATTCACAGCCCATGATTTCCTGTCTGTTTACCATCCCAAACCTCTGGGACCAATAATAAGCGAGTTATAAGCACTTTTAAGTTTGGCTATCCTTGTTTGACCTTGAAGGAGGGGTCATTGAAGGTCAAATCTGACCACACCAAAAGATTCCCACCCCATGATTTCCTACAGGTTGGTTTATCATCCCAAACCTCTAGGATCAATAATAAGGGAGATATAAGCACTTTTCATGACTGACAAAAAACACCTATGGCGGCCATCTTGTTTCTCAAAATGAGGCCAAAAATATTCCCAGACAACATTTTATGGTTATTAATATATACTGCAAACTTAAGAAAGCTAGCTATAATATTTTTTTTCATCAGAGCAGTAATGGTGAAATCTCTCTCTACACACTGCGGCTATCCAGTGGATACAATGATTTACTCAACAGTGAGAACCTGAAAGTAGCTATTGCTCAGCTATGCCATGACATAGAGGTCTGCAATTTCACTATGTTATAGCTGACCAAAAATTCTGTGAATAACATATTTAACAAATTACTCTAAATGTAATAGTTTTCAAGTTACAACTGATTTACTCAACAGTGAGAACCTCAAAGGAACTATTACTCAGCTATGCAATGAGCTACATGTCTGAAATTTTACTATGTTATAGCTAACCCAAAAGTAGGTGAACAACATATTTAAGCAAACTACTGTAAATGCAATAGTTTTCAAGCTACAACTGATTTACTCAATAGTGAGAACCTGAAAATAGCTATTGCTCCGCTATGCCATGAGCTATAGGTCTGTAATTTCACTATGTTATAGCTGACCCAAAAGTAGGTGAACAATATATTTTAACAAAATACTCCAAATGCAATATTTTTCAAGTTATAGCTGATTTACTCAACAGTCAGTACCTGAGAATAGCTATTGCTCAGTTGTGCCAGGAGCTATAGGTCTATAATTTCACTATGTTATAGCTGACCCAAAAGTAGCTGAATAACATATTTGCACAAATTTCTGTAAATGCAATAGTTTTCCAATTATAACTGATTTACTCAACAGTGAGAACTTCAAAGTAGCTATTACTCAGCTATGAAATGAGCCACAGGTCTGAAACTTCACTATGTTATAGCTGACCCCAAAATAGGTGAATAACATATTGAAACAAAATACTCTAAATGCAATAATTTTCAAGTTATAAGTGATTTACTCAACAGTGATAACCTAAAAGTAGCTATTACTCAGCTATGCCATGAGCTACAGGTCTGAAATTTTACTATGTTATAGCTGGCCCAAAAGTAGCTGAATAACATATTTATACGAAATTCTCTAAATGCAATAGTTTTTAAGTTACAAGTGAGAAGAAGTTGTTCACGCGGACGCGTACGCCCACGCCGCAGAGTGATGACATAATGTCAGCTGACTGACAAGTCAGCTGACATAAAAACGGACAAACAAATGGACAGAATTACACCAATTTCGAAAGCAACTTAGCTACGATGGTGCTCTATCTCCCTGTCACAAGTTTGAATTTGATTGGACAAAGCGTTTTCTAGTTAGAGTCCGGAAACGGAAATGTTGACAGACAGACAAACAGAGAAAATGTGGACAAACAAACAGACAGAATTACACCAATTTCAAAAGCAACTTAGCTATGATGGTGAGCTATCTCCCTGTCAAGTTTGAAATTGATTGGACAAAGCGTTTTCTAGTTAGAGTCCGGAAACGGAAATGTTGACGAACAGACGGACGTCAGACACATCAATCTAATAGGCGGGTTGGTTACACAGAAACCACCTAAAAATCAATGAATGGTGACTTTGAACCAAACGACTATCAGAAAGTGGATATTTGTATCCACCGGATAGCATCTGATGGATACTATAGATTACGCATAACTATGCCGCCACCGCAGTGTGTAGAGATTTTCCAGTTACCCCTCTAGAGACCAAGGTATTGTAGGTAGAGTTCACAAATTTGCAGGAGATATTCATCATTACAAAATCTTGCCAAGGAATATTTTTGGCCTCATTTTTGGGAAATAAGATTTCGATTTTCAGCAAGGAGTTTTGTTGGCCCTCTAGGGCAAAGGGTATTATAGGTAGTATAGCCGCCAAGAGCGTTTCTTTGCCAGTCATGAAGCAGTGTGCAGAGATTTTCCTGATATTCCCCTTTTAGAGCAAAAGGTATTATAGGCAAAGTTCTCACATTTGCAGGATATGTTCATTATTACAAAAGCTTGCCGAGAACTATTTTTGCCCTAATTTTGAAAAACAAGATGGCTGCCACGGGATTTTTTGCCATGTGGCAGACTTTAAAAGTGACTATATCTCCCTTACTACTGGTCCTAGAGGATTGGCATGTGAAGCCAACCTTTATCAAATCATCGACTGGGAATCTTCTGATGTGTTCAGATTTGACCTTGGGCCGCATCTTCAAGGTCAAACTAGGATAGTTAAGTTTAAAAGTGGCCCTAGAGGTTTTTAGATGCGAAACCAACCCATTAGGAAATCATCGGCTGGGAGTCTTCTGATGTGGTCAGATTTGACCTAGGGTCGCCCATTCAAGGTGAAACGAGGTTCGTCAAACTAAAAAGGGATGTGAAACCAACCTCTCGGTAATTATGGGCTGGGAGTCTTCTGATGGGGTTATATTTGACCTTGGGTCCCTCCTTCTAGATCAAACAAGGATAGCCAAATTTCAAAATGCTTATTGCTCACTTTTTATTGGTTTTAGAGGTTTGCAATGTTAAGCCAACCTATGTGTAATCATTGGCTGGGCATCTTCTGATGTGGGCAGATTTGACCTTGGGCACTTCCTTCAAGGTCAGATGTGGGTAACCAAACTTAAAAGTGCTTATAATCCCTGTGAATAATTTATAATTTTCTTAATTGTGGCCGCCTTCTTCAAAAATGCTGTTTATCTTCAAAACCATGTTAGTTGTCTTTTTCTGGTCGATACATCTTGCACTTGGTCACATATGAGTCATTGGTCTAGTTCACATTTGTTACAAGGTGATGGCATCTATATTGTTCTGCTGATTGATACTTCATGTTGGAGCCCATGAAAATGTGGGAGGAGTGGGAGTGGGCAAAGGGTTATGATATGTGCTTTAGTGGGTGCATATATTTTATGGGGTGTGGTAAAGGTCTATCCCAGTAATTTAAATGGGAAGAGTGTGGTATAGATGTGCTAGTGGTCTGATATAGTTATATATTTGGGATAAACTCTAAGTCTCTAACACATTTTAGAGGGTGTGGTAGAGGTAGAGGCCTATCCTGTAATCTGTATTGGAAGGACTTGATAGAGGTGTGGTAGAGATGTTGTAGACGTCTGATATAGTTATATATTAGAGTGGACCTCTACCACATTTTAAGGAGCGTGGTAGAGGTAGAGGTCTATCCCAGTAATATGTATTGGAAGGGCGTGGTAGAGGTCTGATATGGTTATGGCATGTGGTAGAAGTCTATTCCAGTAATTTGTATTGGAAGGATGTGGAAGAGGTGTGGTAGAGATCTGATATAGTTATATATTTGAGTGGACCTCTACCACATTTTAGGGGGTGTGGTAGAGGTAGAGGTCTGTCCAAGTAATTTAAATGGGAAGAGTGTGGTAGAGGTGTGGTAGAAACCTTAGAATATGTACTAAGATTTTACAGGTTCTAAAGTCGCACTTAGAGTTAGGAATATTTGTGAATATAATTTATAATTTCTTACTTAAAAAAGTAATACTTAAATCACGTGTACAGTATCAAGGATCCGGTGACCAAACACAACAAGTTTCTACCTAATGTACCTGTTACAGAACATGAGACATATGTATGTATTGGGTTATTTGGGAGATTTCTTTGCTTCCTCATGTATTCTCACCATTTTTTCACCATTTCCACAGACATTTATATTTATTCCTATTTGCCAGTTCAAATATGTTGTTTCCTGTACTACACCTTGAGAAATAAACCAGTAATTCTGTTGTTGATCAAATATTGTAGGTAATCCCCAAGGAATTCTATGACAATTATATACACATGCGTCATGCGCACACATTTGCGAGAGCACGAAAAGATGTCCAACAAACGAGAAGATCTTTTAATTTCTTCTCATTGTAATCTATTTGTAGTTGCATGGCCAGCATCAAATAATGGTGCTGATATCAAGACAATAATCATGGACTTTAATATCCTTTACTTGCTGTTTCGTAATATTAGTCATATTTTAGGCCCTTATAGATTCAAAAGTTCACTGCTATGGGTGGAGCTTGTTGTGTTCAGTTACTGGATCTGTGACATGAGCCATTACGATACTTAACATCTAAGTTGGGAATGTGCAAAGTATTGTTCATGAATATGCGCTTGGTTACACTTTGTACAATATCAAAAGGTAACAAATATATTTTAAAGGAAACCTTTACTGCTTGGCATCTTATCAGGGCACAAACCTCATCTTGGCACAAAACGGAAGATGGAATATTTAATAACAGTTGTTCTATATCGCCAATATTCGTGTATTTCCGTATGTCAAATAAGGAATACTTTCTGTATGCAAACTGTGCCAAGCTGGGGCACTGATTTCATATAGAAACTAGACCTAGCGCATCGGAGAACCGATGCAAATTGTATCCACCGTAAAGACAATGCACCAAAACCTCTAGGACCAATAATAAGCGAGTTATAAGCACTTTTAAGTTTGGCTGTCCTCATTTGACCTTCAAGGAGGGGTCCAAGGTCAAATCCGACCACACCCAAAGATTCCCAGCGCATGATTTCCTATATGTTGGTTTACCATCCCAAACATCTAGGACCCATAATAAGCGAGTTATAGGCACTTTTACCTTTGGCTATCCTCGTTTGACCTTGAAGGAGGGGCCCAAGGTCAAATCTGACCACGCCAGAAGATTCCCAGCCCATGATTTCCTATATGCTGGTTTACCATGCCAAACCTCTAGGACCAATAATAAGCGAGTTATAAGCACTTTTAAGTTTGGCTGTCCTCGTTTGACCTTGAAGGAGGGGCCCAAGGTCAAATCCGACCACGCCAGAAGATTCCCAGCCCATGATTTCCTATAGGTTGGTTTACCATCCCAAACCTCTAGGACCAATAATAAGCAAGTTATAAGCACTTTTAAGTTTGGCTGTCCTCACTTAACCTTGAAGGAGGGGCCCAAGGTCAAATCCGACCACGAAAGAAGATTCCCCGCCCATGATTTCCTGTATGTTGGTTTACCATCCCAAACCACTAGGATCAATAATAAGCGAGTTATAAGCACTTTTAAGTTTGGCTATCCTCGTTTGACCTCGAAGGAGGGGCCCAAGGTCAAATCCAACCACGCCAGAAGATTGCCAGCCCATGATTTCCTATAGGTTGGTTTTCCATCCCAAACCTCTAGGACCAATAATAAGCGAATTTATAAGCACTTTTAAGTTTGGCTGTCCTCATTTGACCTTCAAGGAGGGGCCCAAGGTCAAATCCGACCACACCAGAAGATTCCCAGCGCATGATTTCCTATATGTTGGTTTACCATCCCAAACCTCTAGGACCAATAATAAGTGAGTTATAAGCACTTTTAAGTTTGGCTGTCCTCATTTGACCTTGAACGGGGCCCAAGGTCAAATCCGACCACACAAGAAGATTCCCAGCGCATGATTTCCTATATGTTGGTTTACCATCCCAAACCGCTAGGACCAATAATAAGTGAGTTATAAGCACTTTTAAGTTTGACTGTCCCCATTTGACCTTGAACGGGGCCCAAGGTCAAATCCGACCACACCAGAAGATTCCCAGCCCATGACTTCCTATATGTTGGTTTACCATCCCAAACCTCTAGGACCAATAATAAGCGAGTTATAAGCACTTTTACCTTTGGCTATCCTCATTTGACCTTGAAGGAGGGGCCCAAGGTCAAATCCGACCACACCAGAACATTCCCAGCCCATGATTTTCTATATGCTGGTTTACCATCCCAAACATCTAGGACCAATAATAAGCGAGTTATAAGCACTTTTAAGTTTGGCTATCCTCGTTTGACCTTGAATGAGGGGCCCAAGGTCAAATCTGACCACACCAGAAGATTCCCAGCCCATGATTTCCTATAGGTTGGCTTCACATTGCAAACCTCTAGGGCCAATAATAAGGGAGATATAGGCACTTTTAAAGTCTGCTATGTGGGTTACTTCGGCACTCCGTGGATGACCTTGAGTTAGGAGCTTCAAGGTCAAATGTGTGTAAGGTTGTAGAGGACATGTATATGTGTCATACATATCACCTATGAAGAGATTCAACCTTCTACCTATGAGGAACAGCCAGTAGAAAAATGTAGATTATTTTCAAAGAAATGCCCGTGGCAGCCATCTTGTTTTTCAGAATGTGGCTATTTTCCTTCCCAGAGAAGCTTACCCCCCAATGAAGATATCCTGCAAATTTGGTGAACCTAGCTGCTGTTGTTTTCCTCTTAAGAGATTTAACGCCGAAAATCTCTCTACGCGTGGTGGTGGCGGCGGCGCGAACGCTAAACCAAAGTATCCACCGGATGCTTCCAGTGAATACAATTACATTATTGTCCATTAAAAACGATTTTTAGGTTTTTATTGTTTTGACTTCATGTTGGTAAAATACTTTTATAACCTGTGCTTGTGTCAATGCATATTTTACTATTACAAAACGAAGTGGCTGGAGTACGGTAAATCACCACACTCAAGAAGAAATTCTACAGTATTCATTTGCCGTATTCCAGTAAATTAACTAGAGTGTGGTTCAAGCTGGTATCCAAAACATCTGATGGAGTGAAGGACATATGAGGCCACGACATGGGTTTCTATATTTTAGAAATAGAAAATCTACCAATATTTTACAAATAAAATATCAAATGCTAGTACTTGTACACACACAGACTTAAGAAAATATGAGGCCACGATGGATTTTCTACCATTTTACAACAAAAGTGTTTGAATATTTTACTCTTACTACACCAAGTGTTGAAGTTTTCTAGCAATATTTTACAAATATAATTTCAAATGCTGGTACTTGCACACAAAAACTCAAAGAACTAGAGGATCGCTCGCAAAAAAAAAAGATAATGTTTTTGCATAGCAAAAACAAAGCGTCCCGAAAAGGATATAAAGGTGAGTGCTAAAGTATTAAGAAAATGCTTCGTTTCTAGCCTTATACTGTTGTGGCAACCAAAGTCAGCGCAGTCTGCTCAATCTAGCACGGTTTTCAAGATATAAGCATTTTTGTGTTTTGCAAAAAATAAAAAAATTAAAACTGTCCGCTATATTTGGCGAGACAAAAATATTTTGAAAATTGGCATGGCTACTCTGCAGAGATACCCAGCAGGTCAAAAATTTTGTTGAGTTCGCTCCATATAGCACGGTTTTCGAGATATAAGCATTTTTGTGTTTTGCAAAAACTTTGAAAATTCAAAATGGCCGCCATTTTTGGGGAGACAAAAATTTTTGTCAAGACCACTGCCGCGGTGTGTATCTCCTGCCGAGCATTAAAGCAGAAGAAATAGCTTTTCTGAGATATTCACAATTTTTCATTTTCCTGTGTGAAAGCTCTTCCAAAAGTAGGTGAATGAGTTATTTGAGAAAAATTGGCTATCTGCAATACTATTAAGAGATAATTCATATTTACTCATTTTGAGTAGGTGAATAATTGTCTATGGGTCTGAAACTTCACCAAGTGAAAGCTCTCCCCAAAAGTAGGTGAATGAGTTATTTGAGAAAAATTGGCTATCTGCAATACTTTTAAGAGATAATTCACATTTACTCATTTTGAGTAGGTGAATAATTAGCTATGGGTCTGAAACTTCACTAGGTGAATAATTAGCTATGGGTCTGAAACTTCACCAAGTGAAAGCTCTCCCAAAAGTAGGTGAATGAGTTATTTGAGAAAAATTGGCTATCTGCAATACTTTTAGAGATAATTCGCATTTACTCATTTTGAGTAGGTGAGTAATTAGCTATGGGTCTGAAACTTCACCAAGTGAAAGTTCTCCCAAAAGTAGGTGAATGAGTTATTTGAGAAAAATTGGCTATCTGCAATACTTTTAGAGATAATTCGCATTTACTCATTTTGAGTAGGTGAGTAATTAGCTATGGGTCTGAAACTTCACCAAGTGAAAGCTCTCCCAAAAGTAGGTGAATGAGTTATTTGGGAAAAATTGGCTATCTACAATACTTTTAGAGATAATTCGCATTTACTCATTTTGAGTAAGTGAGTAATTAGCTATGGGTCTGAAACTTCACAGAGTGAAAGCTCTCCCAAAAGTAGGTGAATGAGTTATTTGAGAAAAATTGGCTATCTGCAATACTTTTAGAGATAATTCGCATTTACTCATTTTGAGTAGGTGAGTAATTAGCTATGGGTCTGAAACTTCACCATGTGAAAGCTCTGCCAAAAGTAGGTGAATGAGTTATTTGAGAAAAATTGGCTATCTGCAATACTTTTAGAGATAATTCACATTTACTCATTTTGAGTAGGTGAGTAATTCGCTATGGGTCTGAAACTTCACCAAGTGAAAGCTCTCCCAAAAGTAGGTGAATGAGTTATTTGAGAAAAATTGGCTATCTGCAATACTTTTAGAGATAATTCACATTTACTCATTTTGAGTAGGTGAGTAATTAGCTATGGGTCTGAAACTTCACCAAGTGAAAGCTCTCCCAAAAGTAGGTGAATGAGTTATTTGAGAAAAATTGGCTATCTGCAATACTTTTAGAGATAATTCGCATTTACTCATTTTGAGTAGGTGAGTAATTAGCTATGGGTCTGAAACTTCACCATGTGAAAGCTCTGCCAAAAGTAGGTGAATGAGTTATTTGAGAAAAATTGGCTATCTGCAATACTTTTAGAGATAATTCGCATTTACTCATTTTGAGTAGGTGAGTAATTAGCTATGGGTCTGAAACTTCACAGAGTGAAAGCTCTCCCAAAAGTAGGTGAATGAGTTATTTGAGAAAAATTGGCTATCTGCAATACTTTTAGAGATAATTCGCATTTACTCATTTTGAGTAGGTGAGTAATTAGCTATGGGTCTGAAACTTCACCAAGTGAAAGCTCTCCCAAAAGTAGGTGAATGATTAATTTGACAAAAATTGGCTATCTGCAATACTTTTAGAGATAATTCGCATTTACTCATTTTGAGTAGGTGAGTAATTAGCTATGGGTCTGAAACTTCACCAAGTGAAAGCTCTCCCAAAAGTAGGTGAATGATTAATTTGACAAAAATTGGCTATCTGCAATACTTTTAGAGATAATTCGCATTTACTCATTTTGAGTAGGTGAGTAATTAGCTATGGGTCTGAAACTTCACAGAGTGAAAGCTCTCCCAAAAGTAGGTGAATGAGTTATTTGAGAAAAATTGGCTATCTGCAATACTTTTAGAGATAATTCGCATTTACTCATTTTCAGTAGGTGAGTAATTAGCTATGGGTCTGAAACTTCACCATGTGAAAGCTCTGCCAAAAGTAGGTGAATGAGTTATTTGAGAAAAATTGGCTATCTGCAATACTTTTAGAGATAATTCGCATTTACTCATTTTGAGTAGGTGAGTAATTAGCTATGGGTCTGAAACTTCACAGAGTGAAAGCTCTCCCAAAAGTAGGTGAATGAGTTATTTGAGAAAAATTGGCTATCTGCAATACTTTTAGAGATAATTCGCATTTACTCATTTTGAGTAGGTGAGTAATTAGCTATGGGTGTGAAACTTCACCAAGTGAAAGCTCTCCCAAAAGTAGGTGAATGATTAATTTGACAAAAATTGGCTATCTGCAATACTTTGAGAGATAATTCGCATTTACTCATTTTGAGTAGGTGAGTAATTAGCTATGGGTCTGAAACTTCACCAAGTGAAAGCTCTCCCAAAAGTAGGTGAATGATTAATTTGAGAAAAATTGGCTATCTGCAATACTTTTAGAGATAATTCGCATTTACTCATTTTGAGTAGGTGAGTAATTAGCTATGGGTCTGAAACTTCACAGAGTGAAAGCTCTCCCAAAAGTAGGTGAATGAGTTATTTGAGAAAAATTGGCTATCTGCAATACTTTTAGAGATAAATCGCATTTACTCATTTTGAGTAGGTGAGTAATTAGCTATGGGTCTGAAACTTCACCAAGTGAAAGCTCTCCCAAAAGTAGGTGAATGATTAATTTGACAAAAATTGGCTATCTGCAATACTTTGAGAGATAATTCGCATTTACTCATTTTGAGTAGGTGAGTAATTAGCTATGGGTCTGAAACTTCACCAAGTGAAAGCTCTCCCAAAAGTAGGTGAATGAGTTATTTGAGAAAAATTGGCTATCTGCAATACTTTTAGAGATAATTCGCATTTACTCATTTTGAGTAGGTGAGTAATTAGCTATGGGTCTGAAACTTCACCATGTGAAAGCTCTGCCAAAAGTAGGTGAATGAGTTATTTGAGAAAAATTGGCTATCTGCAATACTTTTAGAGATAATTCGCATTTACTCATTTTGAGTAGGTGAGTAATTAGCTATGGGTCTGAAACTTCACCAAGTGAAAGCTCTCCCAAAAGTAGGTGAATGATTAATTTGACAAAAATTGGCTATCTGCAATACTTTTAGAGATAATTCGCATTTACTCATTTTGAGTAGGTGAGTAATTAGCTATGGGTCTGAAACTTCACCAAGTGAAAGCTCTCCCAAAAGTAGGTGAATGATTAATTTGACAAAAATTGGCTATCTGCAATACTTTTAGAGATAATTCGCA
Source organism: Sabellastarte sp. h YS-2021 (assembly GCA_964017235.1). Lineage (NCBI taxonomy): Eukaryota > Metazoa > Annelida > Polychaeta > Sabellida > Sabellidae > Sabellastarte > Sabellastarte sp. h YS-2021. Next base: position 111,477,994 of record OZ024928.1, read on the forward strand.
TTTTACTCATTTTGAGTAGGTGAGTAATTAGCTATGGGTCTGAAACTTCACCAAGTGAAAGCTCTCCGAAAAGTAGGTGAATGAGTTATTTGAGAAAAATTGGCTATCTGCAATACTTTTAGAGATAATTCGCATTTACTCATTTTGAGTAGGTGAGTAATTAGCTATGGGTCTGAAACTTCACCAAGTGAAAGCTCTCCCAAAAGTAGGTGAATGAGTTATTTGAGAAAAATTGGCTATCTGCAATACTTTTAGAGATAATTCGCATTTACTCATTTTGAGTAGGTGAGTAATTAGCTATGGGTCTGAAACTTCACCAAGTGAAAGCTCTCCCAAAAGTAGGTGAATGAGTTATTTGAGAAAAATTGGCTATCTGCAATACTTTTAAGAGATAATTCGCATTTACTCATTTTGAGTAGGTGAGTAATCATCTACGGGTCTGAAACTTCACCATGTGAAAGCTCTCCCAAAAGTAGGTGAATGAGTTATTTGATAAAAATTGGGTATCCGCAATAGTTTTTGAGATAATTAGCATTTACTCATTTTGAGTAGGTGAGTAATTAGCTACGGGTCTGAAACTTCACCAAGTGAAAGCTCTTCCAAAAGTAGGTGAATGAGTTATTTGAGAAAAATTGGCCATCTGCAATACTTTTAGAGGTAATTCGCATTTACTCTTTTTGAGTAGGTGAGCAATTAGCTATGGGTCTGAAACTTCACCAAGTGAAAGCTCTTTGGGATAGCTGCTCTGCAGAGATACCCTGAAGATCAAAAATTTCGTCGAAATCGCTCTATGTAGCACGGTTTTCGAAATATTAGCATTTTTGTGTTTTGCAATTTTTGCGCAAAAATTCGAAAATTCAAAATGGCCGCCATTTTTGGCAAGACAATTTTTTTTTGGAAAATTGGCATGGCTACTCTGCAGAGATACCCTGTGGGTCAAAAATTTCGTCGAAATCGCTCTATCTAGCACGGTTTTCGAGATATAAGCATTTTTGTGTTTTGCAATTTTGCGAAAAATTCGAAAATTCAAAATGGCCGCCATTTTTTGCGAGAAATTTTTTGTCTGAAAATTGGCATGGCTACTCTGCAGAGATACCCTGAAGGTCAAAAATTTCGTCGAAATCGCTCTATCTAGCAGGGTTTTCGAGATATAAGCATTTTTATGTTTTGCAATTTTTGCGAAAAATTCGAAAATTCAAAATGGCCGCCATTTTTGGCGAGACAAAATTTTTTTGAAAATTGGCATGGCTACTCTGTAGATATACCCTGTGGGTCAAAAATTTCGTCGAAATCGCTCTATCTTGCAGGGTTTTCAAGATATAAGCATTTTTATGTTTTGCAATTTTTGCGAAAAATTCGAAAATTCAAAATGGCCGCCATTTTTGGTGAGAAAAATTTTTTTCAAAATTGGGATAACTACTCCGCAGAGATACCCTGTGGGTCAAAAATTTCGTCGAAATCGCTCTAACTAGCACGGTTTTCGAGATATAAGCATTTTTGTGTTTTGCAATTTTTGCGAAAATTTCGAAAATTCAAAATGGCCGCCATTTTTTGCGAGAAATTTTTTGTCTGAAAATTGGCATGGCTACTCTGCAGAGATACCCTGAAGGTCAAAAATTTCGTCGAAATCGCTCTATCTAGCAGGGTTTTCGAGATATAAGCATTTTTATGTTTTGCAATTTTTGCGAAAAATTCGAAAATTCAAAATGGCCGCCATTTTTGGCGAGACAAAATTTTTTTGAAAATTGGCATGGCTACTCTGTAGATATACCCTGTGGGTCAAAAATTTCGTCGAAATCGCTCTATCTTGCAGGGTTTTCAAGATATAAGCATTTTTATGTTTTGCAATTTTTGCGAAAAATTCGAAAATTCAAAATGGCCGCCATTTTTGGTGAGAAAATTTTTTTTCAAAATTGGGATAACTACTCCGCAGAGATACCCTGCGGGTCAAAAATTTCGTCGAAATCGCTCTAACTAGCACGGTTTTCGAGATATAAGCATTTTTGTGTTTTGCAATTTTTGCGAAAATAAGCGAGTTCACAGTTTCAGAGGTCTCGTTCTCGATCTCGTAGCGTAGGTCAAAGGTCAAGAGGTGTAGGAAGTAAATCTACGGATAAGAACTTGCGAAAGTGAATCATGTAAATACCTGTATTATGGGACATTTTTTATCAGAATTGTAAGTGGACATAAAAATATACATATAGATTTACAAAATAGGCATTTTATGTTTGGAAAAAATATTTTAAACTATGTTTTACAGCCTTCTTAGATGGGCGAAAATAGGGGATGTTTGAGGCTTAACAGTATTTAAAATGTGGTGATCCATGGGGTTTTCATGCTATTAAAAATGTCCGAGTTCCATAAGTGCTCTTACAAATTAATTTCAAATATACAACATATTTAATGCTTATAAATTTGTATATATTTCGAAGCTACAGAATAGAAATAAATATTTTTACTTTTAAAACCTATTTTGAAGCCAAAAATATTATGAGAATAATTGACATATAAAAATATTTACTGTGGAGTTTTCGTGTTACATGCTAATTAGTCAATTTGCAGGTGCTCTGGATTGTATCTTCCAAAAATATTGCTCATCAAAATGTAATTCATATAGATTAATATACTATCCGAATGGCATGGGGTCATGTGACAACAGCAAAAATAGAATTTTCTTATTTAAGTTAAAGCATCCATTAATCACATGAAAAACAATGCGTCAAGCAGCACTTCTCTGTAAAATTGTTTTTCCGTGATATTTTTATTGAAACTATTATTTCCAATGATAAAAATATTAATGCAAGCAAAGTTTCAGAATATTACAGCATAATTTACATTCAAACCCACAGAAAATGGGATGCACGAAAACACCATTGACACGAAAATAGCACAGATGACCATGCATATATTTTACAAACCAATTGCTCCCTTGTTAATGGACGGATTTAGATGAAATAAAATGTAAAATGCTGTCATCATTGCGGTTGGTGGAACTGCTCAATAGTTTGTTGAAAATATTTTCAAAAATATTATAAAATCTCACTACTGCAGGTCGTTTCTGCCTTTGCAGGAATAGACAAAAATATTTATTTTATATTTCTGTTATCATTTTAATAACATCATTCCTGGTTGTTTCTGAAAGAAATAGCCTGATAAAAGCATTAAACTACACTACTTTGTCACTTGAACCCCTTCACCAAAGGAATTACTTGTTTCTTGCCATGTTGTCAGTCCGCCGTCCCCACCGCTGAATATATAACAATATGTGAAACATATATGTGTAACAATATATACAGATTGACAGATTTTTGAGGTATTTTTTAAAATGTGCATAAAAATTCTTTTTCCATGCAGTTGTGTTTCATTCAGTTGTTATATACAAAGTATTTATTTCTGCAACAGTTGTCTTCAAGCATTTAATTATTTTATGTATTTTCAGGTACATAATATGAGGCATAACATGAAGAACAATGATGGAAATGAAGATGCCAGATACATATACAATTGTGTCTTATCCTAAATTAACTTGAATGACTTTGCTGTCCCATAATGGATATTTTTTCAAGGCTGATTGACTGATAAACCTCATTACTGACCAGATAATGATAAATCATTTAATGAAATCGAATGAAATTGGATTTAGAAATTATTTAATGTAATAAGAGTTGTCTTTATATTTATAGTTATAATTTGCACAACCATTAGCTATGTAGTGGATTAAGTAATATTTTATGCACTTAAGTTCATGTTGTTTTAATAATATTAATATACTTTATAAAAAAAGAATATTAATGTAAAGAACTTGTGAAATAAACAACACAAATGGAGTGTGAATATGAATAAACAAATTATATGAAATCAAAGAAAAGACTTTTCACCCCCTGCATGGAGCAGCTCCATACAAACCTGGAGTAAACCCTACAAGCATAGTGAAGGTGGATGGTCCCCAGTCAAAACAATTTTGCAATTCCCAATTATTTGGGGGTTTTTTAACGTCACTTTCAACACTGTATACCTTAGGTCATATCACGATGAGTGTTTTTTTGGGCAGAGGTAACCAGCACATACAGTTGTGCAAGGTTGTGTACCATAAGCTACCAACCATTGGTAAGCAACCACCAATTTCCCCACATAGGGTCTGGAACATTTAGGGTCACCATAAAGTCATATTTACATTTTTATTCTGATACTGTGGTATATACACTAGGTATAATAGACCAAAATGAGCCACAGTGCGAGTTCTGGGATAAAAACCTCATTTTTAAAATTTAAGGTGGCCCTAACACTAGTGGCACTGGTATTGACACCTGCAACATTAATTCACTTCTTACTTAAGAATATATGGAAACTCTGAAAACTTGAAGAAAATCCATTTGCAACTTTTTCAGTTACGCTGTTCACTAACAGGCGGACAAACCCCAATGATTACATAACCTCAGCTGGTGGCTGTAATGATACTAATAAAACTGTGGGAGATACATGGCATGATTTTTTGATTAGTCGATCCTGTCTGACCTTGAGGCAAGAGTTAAAGGTTAGATGAACAAAAGCACTCAACCTCTGAGGTCGCTGGTTCGAAACTTCGAATCTCGGCCCGGTTGTTAGAAAGTTGGTAGTTACTTGCTGATGCCCGGTGGTTTACAGTGCAGAATATTGACCAACTAGTATGTACTGGTTCCTCCACCTGTAAACTACCTGTCACAATATGACCCTGGCTGTTGAACTTGACATAAAACAAAAAAATAAATCTAAATTTAAGGGTAGCAATAACTGCTAGCCATAGACCAATATCCAACATACATCAGTCCAACAGTGGAATCGTATCTGGGTAAATAAGAGCACTCGGAGCTTGCATACCTCTGCCTAGGTTCAATGTCACCTGTATTGCAATACTGAGTGCAATGACGAAAAAAAAATTTTTTTGAAATTTAATGGCAACCTTAAGATTAATGAAGGAGTACAGTTAAATCTATAACTGAGAAAAACTTGTCCAACAATTTACAAGGGCATTTGTAAGCCCTTAATAACAACAGTACTACAATCATATACTTTTTGCATATTTACAAAATTCTAGAAAATCAGGAAAATGCTCAGACATAAATGGCCTTAAATCAGTGAAAAGCTACAATTCTGACTTTTAGGTGGCCTTAATTTAAAATATATCTATTGGAAAATGCCAAAGTTATTCAGGATTTAATGGCCCTGGTATTTCAAAAAATGTATTAAAATCTGACATTTTCGCTTTTCAAAAAATTCTCAAAAATCAGTCGTTCAACCTACATCCATTAAACTTATATCATTGGAAAGCTATGAAAACAACCTTTCTTCTGGTTTTTATTTCATGAAAATCCGTTCAGAAATGCCAAAGTTATTTAAGGTTTTACAACACCCTGTTGCAAAAAGAGTAAAAGGACCATTATATGCAATGAGCGATAATCGGTTATCAATGGTCAAAAGTTTCCTTTTACAAAATGACACAAGCAAAGTGATGTGCATTGCATTGGTTTAGTATATCATACAACGTTTTGTATTAAAATACTTTTCAAACAATCAATACTTTGTTTACATTAAAGAAAAATTTAAAACTGGTTTCTGTTATTCCAAGTTACTTCCTACACCTCTCGAACTTTGACCCGGAAACGATACGACCTGTTACCGCATGCGCACTTCGAAACTGTGAACTCGCTTATTTCGAAAATTCAAAATGGCCGCCATTTTTGGCGAGACAAAAATTTTTTGAAAATTGGGAAAAGTACTCCGCAGAGATATCCTGCGGCTCAAAAATTTTGTCGAAATTGCTCTATCTAGCACGGTTTTTGAGATATAAGCATTTTTGTGTTTTGCAATTTTTGCGAAAATTTCGAAAATTCAAAATGGCCGCCATTTTGGGCGAGATAAAATTTTTTTGAAAATTGGGAAAACTACTCCGCAGAGATACCCTGTGGGTCAAAAATTTCGTCGAAATCGCTCTATCTAGCACGGTTTTCGAGATATAAGCATTTTTGTGTTTTCCTTATTTGGAAAATTCGTAATGATTAATTAATCATTAATTACTCGGCCATTTCTTGACCAATCAATGCCAAAATCTAATGATTTCCAGATTTTAATAGAATGAATGTATTTGCCAAGTTTCAGGTGAATTGATAAAATTCCTTTCAAGTTATCATCCGGACAAGCTTCCCCATCGAAAGAAGACATTTTTGGTCATGTGACCTCTCTGATTGGTTGAAATGTCACTGCAGCATATTCAAAAAAATTCCCCAAGGCTACTGCCTAAACCTGCCAAATTTGAAAAGAATCCGCCTAACGGTTACAGAGTTATAAGGAAAACAAAATGCGGAGCCGGCGGAGCCGGAAGCTCTCCCATACACAAACAAGCGTCCCGCAAGGGACGCTTAAATATGAGGCCACAATTGGGTTTCTAGCCCCGTTTCTAGCCCTATTTTACAAACATAAGATCCAGCCAACCAGTCTACTTTTCATCTGCAATTGTGATTAATTCAATTAACCAATGAAAACAATTGTTACTGAAACCGCACTCAAGGCAAAATTCTGCAGTGCAGCAATCCGTACTGTACTGCTCAGCCAGTGAATTTCGTCACCCCAGTGAATTTCATCACCTGCTATAAAAGCATTCAAGGACTAGCAATATCCACATTTTAAAAAGTGGAATACTTATCTTGGAGAGCAAGGTATAATTGTTTGCAGGAAGATCACAGTAAAGAAGTTTTAATACTGTCATAAAATACGAGTGACGAACTTCACTGGGGTGACGAAATTCACTGGCCAACCAGTAGCATATTTTCTACAGAATGGTTTTACCATATCGCAGCCACGCCCATTAAAAAATTCACGAAACTACAATTAAAATATTCAAAAATAAGGTTTTTGTGTCCAAGGTGTGCTAAGTTACAGTGGGAAGCAGTAACATTACTTACTAGTGTCCCCAGCCACATGATCTCGTGCAACATGATCTTCGTAGTCACGATCACTCACTCCTTCCACTGGCAGAGACGGACAAACTCCATTTTTGCCATATTTACACACAAAAGAACCTCCTTCTTTTGTGCAATGAAAATCTCTCAAATGTCTACAAAATTCTTTGGGAGACTGGAAATTCGTATCACTTGATTCACAGGCGGTGCATGTCTTCCAGGGGACGTTGTATTGGGACGTGTGTTTTGAGGCAACTGTGGAATGTGAACCAAAACTGAAAAATTTCTTTTCTGCCATTTACAACAGACAAATGAAAATCTAAAGTACGGCCGCTCCTGCAATTATCATAACCATTATGTGGTAAACCTGGTACTTTTTAGTATAAACACGGAAATTGTGGACATTATTTTCTTATCAGGATTTGACCAATCAGTTTCCCGATTACATGGAAAGGAAACGAACGATTGTAACTGGAAAATATAATTAACAGCCATTAATTATTTTAAAAGAATGTTTGAATATATGGTGAGTATAGACCTCAAATTGATTACAAACCTAAAAACTACTATGGCAACACTTAGAAGTAAACTTTTCATTTTTGGAATATTATATTTTCAGTTTGGATATATGTTATGAACCAGATGTGAAATTGTCCATATTGTGAAACAGACAAGGAAATTGTCCATTTCATGAAATGGACAACCCAACTGTCCATTTCATGAAATGGATAAATCCATATATATTTTGCTATCCATTTCACAAAAAATGGACAAAGTCATGTATGAAAGTTAAATTTTCATTCATGGCCAGTCTTTTGGTTTAAGTTATCGACTTTATTCCGCTATAATAATGATGTTACTTGCCTTTTTAAAACTATTGGCCATTTCGAAATGGCCAAATAAATCTGATGGCCATTTCAAACCTTAAGAGAGGTTTTGAAATGGCTTGGCCATTTTGAAACCACCTCACTGGTTTTTAACAAATAGTATTTCAATAGTTGTTTTAAATATATAATGTTAATTATTACAAATATGTAGTGGCACTAATATGTTATTACTAGTATACTTTTTATAATCTTTATAATGCAATTTTGATGCCCAGCTTTATAAGGGTATGCAATTGAAGATCTGCTAAAAACAATCTTAATCCTATCCAGTTTGTACTCTGTTATAATAAAAGGACTTTTCTTTGATTTCTTAATAACATTGGAAATCAAATCAAGTGACTACTTAATGAGTGATTAACAAATAGGTAATCAAAGGAATAACTAACACAGGGTCAGGGAGGAAGCCATTCTTTTCATGTGGATTGTTTGTAGTTATAAAGGTTAATTACACTTAATTTCTGTTTTTGTCAAGTCATAGACCAATCACAATTTAAGTTTATAGCTTATTATAGCTGCTGAAGTCACTAATTGTCTGCAAATGAAATCTTTTCAAGTCAAAGGAATTGTTGAAGATTAAAGCTTAAGTAACTCTGATCAATTAGGTTTTGGAAATGGCCAAGCCGTTTTGAAACCACATAAGGTTTTTAAATGGCCAAATAAATAATTTGCCCATTTCAAAACAGCCAATGGCCAATCTCTTTCGACTTTGGACTATGAGCAAAAAGTAATCAATATTCTAAAGGCAGGGAAAGGTGGAAAAAGTCTTTCCAGGGACAGCTATCATATTTTGAAAACCTACAAGTTAGTTACATTAGGAGGTGTGAATAAAGTTGCCAAAAATGAGAAGTACATGGCCAACAAAGATGAGGTGATAAATCTCATCCGTACAGTATGTTCTGAAACTGGTCATGGAGGGGAGAGAAAAACGAATAAGAAGCTACTAGATTTGTATTGTAATAGTATCCGAAATCTTGTCCATGAGTACATTCAACATTGTGAAACATGTGTTGAAAAATGAAAAAAAATCACTTATAACTTTAAAAAAAAAAAAAAAAAAAAATTCACTGCGAATGAGAGTTAAAATTCTGTACATTTAGTTGTTCATTTCACGAACAGGCAGTTGGGCTGTCGATTTCATGAAATGGACAAGTTGCTTATCCATTTCACAAAATGGGCAATTTCACACCCGGGTCATAACATACACATATATATTTTTGCCTATAATATGTTCTTGTAGTTACTCATAATCCCATAGAGAGCTGGATACCTCTGTTAAATATCTATAATTTAGTGCTGTCTTGAATATTGTGAAGTACATGTAACTTATCGTATATAAAGTACAACGAAAATAAAAGAACATTAAACAAATTTATGTACACACATATTTGAAAATGTGCCATTGATGTCATTTGTACCAATCGAAACTAGCCCAACGGGTATTTTGATTACGCATGCTCATGACCTTCATCCGGGAACCCGCTGATCACTCAACAACATCCAACATGGCTTCTCCTGGCGAAGGAGGTGGCAAAGATGAAGTAAAAACCCAGTTTGTCACCCGAGAAGGGGTGTATAAACTGATGACCCTCTCAGAATATTCACGCCCAAATAAAACAGCATACAATGGTCAGGCAAATCCTCCTGTTAGGGCATCGTTCATTACTCTTGAAGACCAAACTGGCACCGGAGAGGGAATTTGTTTCAACATTGGGAGGGAGTTGTATTTTTACCATTATAAGGGGGTTAGAAAGGTAAATGACAATTTTATAATCAGACTTTATTGATAGTTGTTCATTGTAAACTATATTACCACAGTGATAGTTCACCCGCTAGATGTTGACGAAAAATAATTTAATCAAGATATTTCCTGTATCCAGAGTTTACGTACTACTGTAGTGGCATTCTACCAGTAAACGCCCATGCTGAAGTTAATCAATTGAATTTAAATTATATTGACAGCTTTATATTTTATTCTTCTACCAACAGATAGTCAAATGACACATACTAAATTAATAACTGAGGTGCATGTTGTCACATTTGTCTCAAAGCTTTTTATTTGAATAAGTTATCTCTATTATCGACCGTTTTTACCGCAAACCGGAAATACCAGTGAACGCCCATTTAGTAAAGATATAGAAGGATTTGTCCTTGAACTCCAACAAAGAAATATAAGGTGGGCGTTCACTGGTAGGCGGGCGTTTACTGGTAGAAAGCCACTAGTAGTGCTGAAACTCTTCACTACGAGGGCTTTCTGATATTTGGAATATCGCCCTCTTTGAGCGTTTGATTCATTGTATTTACATATACCCTACTGCAATTGCATGCCAAGCAATTATGGTTCATAGGAAAATTTTATGACCAGAACAAAGTTGCAGTTGAAGTCATGTAGATTAAAGAAAGGGGACTATTTTTCAGAATATACCATTGCTATCTGCCCCTCAATATAATATTAGGACAAAATTGCTGTTAAAGTCATGAAAATTAAAGAAAAGGGAGTAGCAAGGGCATTATAATTATGTACTTTACCCCACTTTTTTACAGAGAACTGCTACTGCCTCCCACCGTTACTTGGCACAACTTGGACACAAAAACCTTATTTTTGCTTGTTTTAAGTGTAGTTTCGTGGATTTCTTTTTATTAAAATATGAATTGACACAAGTGCAAATTATTAAACTGTTTTACTAACATCAAATCAAAACACTAAACCTGTTAGAATCGTTTTTAAGGGGCGATAATATAATTTCTACATGAAATCAGCCCCTCAAATTGGCATAATTTGCATATGGAAATTGCCGAAGATATTTAAATTATTTCTGTCGTCACATCCACTTCCTTATTTGTTAAGCAGAAATGCGCGAGTGTGGGTGATAAAGAACCATTGTTATTTTAAGTATTTTAACTTCCGTTTTGTGCCAATTTGAGGCGTGCCATTATATGGCGCCAAGCAGTATAGGTTGCATTTGAAGTTATATAAAGGACTATTCAAGACTGAACAAAGTTTAGTGTTGTTATTGAGTCAGTGACTGGACTATCACCCTCTGTGAACCTTTGATTAAGTATATTAACATATACCCTACTGCTTTATGGTGATAGGAAAAATTATGGCCAGAACAAAATTGCAGTTGAAGTCGGGGGATTTGATCTTCCTCAAGGGTTCTGTGACAGACTTCAAAGGAAAATTTCCACAAATATATCAGAGGCAAATATAGTTATAAGTCTGCAAGCGAGCCTCAAAAATGTGCCTCAATTCCATGTTTTGGAAGAACCGACTCAGACTCAGTTAATCGCTTGATTATCTTCCACAAAAGAAACTTCATCAAACTTTGACATTTGACTCCTTATAAAACGATTAAAATGCTCAGAACAGGAACGAATATTGATAATTCATGGAATTTTGGAATAAAGAAGCATGTATAAGGCAAAATACAGGAAACATAAACCATTCTTATATTGCAAGATTTGAGGTGTCTTCGAAATATGTTATATTAAAATGCCGTCTTATAAAAGCATTGTTACACACACGTTTAATGTTTGCAAATGCTTAAAAATAAAAACTGAAAACACAAAACATCTTGTATTAGGAAAAAATATAATACAGTAGAACCTCAATTATCCGACCTTCTATTATCCGAATCTCCGGATTAACCGAACCGAAATCATGTCTCCCTACATATGTACAATGCACCGTCTACCGTGAGCGATAATACAGGATTTTACACAGTCTCGGAAACTATTAATTCTAGTGCTTTATAAAACGTACCATTCACAGAAACGCCTAACTTCTTTGATCTTTATCACCATTGTTACAATAGGGGAGGGATTAATTCAATTACACGACCCCACTACACCACTTCTTTGATAATACGCCAATCAATGAAAGCATGATCGATTGCATTTCGCAATTTATAATCTCCCGGAGTAGGTTCACAGACTGATAGCGTGTATCAAAAGAAAAGACGTCCTCAATGCATTACCAACCAAATACACCTATCACTGAAGGCGTGTTCGGTTTGGGTTTTACAATAAATAAATCTCCCGGAGTTTTCACAAATGACAAAATGCATAACACTGTTTATCTAAAATTAAAACGTCCACATTCATGTACCAACCGAACGCAATCATTTCAAATATTTAAATAATAATAGATGTAATATCCATAGATATGGAGCAAATAAACGACAATTGAAGGGCCACTTATATTATATGACACAAATATATTAAATTATTTTATCGATGACCACCAACGTATATATTTATTGCATAAAAACAACATTTCTTCAATTATCGCCCACTCGGTAACCCATAGACCGTGAATTTCGGCTTCCTTCATCTATCCGAACCCCTCGATTATCCGGCCGGATTGTATGTCTCCCATAGGGTTCGGATAATCGAGGTTCTACTGTATTTATTCATATATTTTAAAGAAATATCAAATTTTGTAGTAGTTTTTACACCTATTTTTAGTTGTTTGAGTAGTTAATTTTTCTTGGCTCGAGTATTAAACTAAATTGTTTCATTTCCGAGTAGGGACGTCATCGTTGGGAAGTTTGCTGTCTCGATACCGTGAACAAAACAGTGGGCGATATCGCGGTATTTATCACTAAGTTTATATCTACATTTCAACTTCATATTTTTAATTCAAAACATTATAAACCCTGTAAATTCTCCGAAATAACAAAGATTTTTACTTTATTAAGGGTAAGATCCAAGAATCTTCATTTTAGAATAAGCTGAAAGCCATTTCCAGTTACGAGTTCTGGCTCATGTACACCCACGTATATACTTTTCATTAATGTAGTCACTAAACCCCGGAAATCGGGCTATGAAAACAAAGCTCGATATCGTGTGCGGACTTGAAACATCGGCGATATGATGATATCACGGTACACGATGACGTCCCTATTTCCGAGTAAGCAAAGAATCGTTGCAACCCTAATAATTACTCTGGAATGAACTGCTGTGGTGTACAGGGCTGCTTACTGTTTGATCTTTGTCAAGGGTTCCTGTGATTGAGGTTAAAGAAAAATTTCAGATCTTGGAGCAAAAATGAGAGGTCCTCGGTGGCCTAGTGGTTAGCAACTTTGGCCTCTAATCACAGGTAGTGAAACTTTGCTCATGAAATAGCAGCTTTTACAGCTTTAGAATGGATTCCATACATGGAGTTTCTGTACCCCCTGAGCCCCCTCTTATGGGTCAAAGTGGGGTCAAGATTATTGCTGCTGCCTGACAGCTGTCGATCTGTCCACTCAGATGACATTGCTTTAAGCAATACTTGCACAGGTTTTAAAGGAAAATTTTCTGAATATGGTGTCATGACATTTCGACTAATCAGAGAAGTCACATGACCAAAAACCACATTTTAACAGGGGTGTCCTTGTCCGGATTATAACTTAAAAAGCGCTTCACCTGTTCATATGAAATTTGGCAGGTAGGTTTGTTATATAGATGTGTGGAAATCATTAATTCTTGGAAGTTATCAGATACAAAATGACCCACTTATTAACGATTAAACGCCATTATTTTTTTTTAATATCTCAGAAACGGTGTAAGATTTCAATGAAATTTTTTGCCCGCAGAGTATAGGCATAGTTATCTGTTCCTTTTTGCCAGAAGTTGTTTCCCCGCCATTTTTGGCAGCCATCTTGAATTTCTGCATAAAACTAAAATACTGCATGTAACTCGAAAACAGTGTGAGATAGAGTGATTTTCATGAAGAATTTTCACCTCCAGCATATAAGCACAGTCATCTGCCCCTTTTTGCCAAAATTGTTTTCCCGCCATTTTATGTGGCTATCTTGAATCTCTGTGGTAAACGCAAAAGCACATGTATCTCAGAAACCTTGCAAGATAGTGCGATTTCGATGAAATTTTTGACCTGCAGTTTATATATAGCATTATCTGGCACTTTTTTCCATAAAAAATATAAATATATATTGACCCGAAGGGTATACGCAATCATGTACCATTTTTTGCCAAAAATTGTTTTCCTGCCATTTTTGGCAGCCATCTTGAATTTATGCAGAAAGTGCAGAAAAGAACACATTTTATCTCAGAAACAGCGCGAGATAAAGTGATTTCGGCGAAACTTTTTACCCACAGAGGATACTCATTCATCTACCCCTTTTTGCCACAAATCGTTTTTCCAACTTTTTCGACGGCCATCTTGAAGTTCTTTATAAAACTCCAAAATGCATTTATCTCTGAAATGGTATGGGATAGAGCAATTTCGACTGAATTCTTCATCCACAGGGATTATGCAGAGCCATCTGGCACTTTTTGCCAAAAATCGTTCTGCCTCTTTTGGCATCATCTTCAATTTCGGCATAACACACAAGACACAGTCATCTGGCACTTTTTCCAAAAAAAAAAAAAAACATTTCAAGCCATTTTTTCAGGCAGGTTGAATTTTTCTATAAATGCAAAAATATATTTAACAGACCAAGATGCTCATATCAGCAAAAACGTTAATGCTCATTGGGACACTGTTTTTGCTGTGCAAAGGTAATTTTTTTTTCTCTTGTGAAGCAATACTCGAGTTGAAATTTGCTTGTTGGTACAGATATTAATATCAGTTTCACAGGCCCTAATCTCCAGGAGGTTTAAGATGCCGTGTTTTTCAAATTGATCTTGCATGGAGTAAATTTTTCAACATAATTTCAGGCTGCTGATCTTACAAAGCCAATTGACAAGCGTGTCTACAAGGGAACATTTCCTACTTGTCATGATTTCAACACCTTCACTGCCAGGGAAGACAGTGTTATGCTTCTGATTGGTTTTACAGCAGGTCAGATTCAGCTGGTTGATCCCATCAAAAAAGAACTGAGTAAACTTTACAATGAAGATGTAAGTATTTTAGTGTTTTTGACAAATGCTCAAGTGTACTAGAGTTAGTGATGGGAATCGCCTCCAAGTTGCATGGTCGATTGATTTTCCAAGCGATGATTGAACCATAATCGATTCCATTGTTGGTCATGTCATGAAACACATTCCGGGATGAATGTATGTTGATCCGGTAGGAATAACAGTATTCCGACGTTTAGAATCTACCAAAAATACCCACTTCCTGTAAATATGGCGGTAGATTATAACAAACCCAAAATTCGTTACAAATCTGTTGATTTATTATGGAAACTGCCCAGAATATTAAAAAAAAACCGTGGATATTTAGATACAGAAAGAAAGGTAAATAAATATTACGAAATTTTCAGTGATGACAAGGTGTATCCAGTCATAGAAAACCTGGAAAAGTCATGGAATTCCATATTTTTTTCCAGTCCTGGGAAATTCATGGAAATGAACTCCAGATTTTGGAAAATTCATAAAAGTCATGGAAATTAAAAGGCATCCCCTCAAGAAACTGTGTTGTTCCTTTCTTTCATCCAGCATTTCAATACAAGGATATTTTTATGTAATCAGATCAAATTTTGGAGTCTTCCACATCTTCCTGTGCTGTGGCTGGTACCTTGTGAGTGGTTCTCAAAGGCAAAACCGGCAGGAACTCTTGGCCTCAGTACACGTCTCTCATTCCACGAAACATGTAAAAAGTCCTTGATTTTAAAGCTTTGGTCATGGAGAAGTCATGGAAAAGCCATGGAAAAATATTAAAATTTTGTGGTTACACCCTGGTGATAGTGATGAATCGATGGACACTACATCCAGATCGATCATCACTACTAAGTGAATTTTGACCGACCATTCAATGTCTGTAGACAATCGTTCTACCACTAACTAGAGTTCAAAATGTTTGTATTTTCAGTGGAGTGTTCCTGGAAATAATGTTCGTCAACAGTATTTTATATTGGCTTGCTGCATTTTTGACAGTAGTTTTGCCTAGCATTTTTTGGCTTTGAGTAATTAGTGTTCAATTTATTATTTGTCAGTAACCATGTTTTCAATTGTTGAGTTGTTTGTTAGTTGCTGATAGTGATTGGCCGATTACCATGGCCTTTTTAACAAAATAGGCATATGTTTTATTAAACACCGTAATTGCGTCAGATGAGACTCCCCAAGAAAAAGACTGAATGTACCAGTAAGTAAATTTGGTGGCTGATGAAAACAAATAAATAGGGAATAAAATGTCAAATATTTGTGAAAATAAGGAAAGTTATTTTAAGGACACATATTAGGTAGACACATTTGACAAGCAATTAAACGTCCCGCGAGGGACGCTTGTTTGTGTATGGGAAAAGCGACTCTGCCGGATCCGCATTTTCTGTTTGCAATATCTTCGCAGCCATAAGGTGGATTCTTTTCATATTTGGCAGGTGTATGCAGTAGCCCTGGGAAATTTTTTTGAAGATCCTGTAACAACATTTTAACCAATCAGAGAGGTCACATGACCAAAAATACGTTTGGAAGGGCATCCTTGTCTGGATGATAACTTACAAAGCATTTTATCTATCCAGCTGAAATTTAGCAAATACCTCACATATAAAGATCTGGGCGACATTAAATTTTGGCAGGGATAGGTTAAGAAATCACTGAGTTATTGATGATTAATTGTATCCACCGGAAGCATCCGGTGGATACTTTGGTTTAGCGTTCGCTACGCCGCCACCGCACGTAGAGAGATTTTTGGCATTAACGCTCTAAGAGGAAAACAACAGCAGCTAGGTTCACCAAATTTGCAGGATATCTTCATTGGGGGGTAAGCTTCTCTGGGAAGGAAAATAGCCTCATTCTGAAAAACAAGATGGCCGCCACGGGCATTTTCTTGAAAATAATCTACATTTTTCTACTGGCTGTTCCTCATAGGTAGAAGGTTGAATCTCTTCATAGGTGATATGTATGACACATATACATGTCCTGTACAACCTTGCACACATTTGACCTTGAAGCTCCTAACTCAAGGTCATCCACGGAGTGCCGAAGTAACCCACGTAGCGGACTTTAAAAGTGCCTATATCTCCCTTATTATTGGTCCTAGAGGTTTGCAATGTGAAGCCAACCTATAGGAAATCATGTGCTGCGAATCTTCTGATGTGGTCAGATTTGACCTTGGACCCCTCCTTCAAGGTCAAATGAGGACAGCCAAACTTAAAAGTGCGTATAACTCGCTTATTATTGGTCCTAGAGGTTTGGGATGGTAAACCAGCATATAGGAAATCATGGGCTGGGAATCTTCTCGTGTGGTCGGATTTGACCTTGGGCCCCTCCTTCAAGGTCAAACGAGGATAGCCAAAGGTAAAAGTGCCTATAACTCACTTATTATTGGTCCTAGAGGTTTGGGATGGTAAACCAACATCTAGAAAATCATGGGCTGGGAATCTTCTGGTGTGGTCGGATTTGACCTTGGGCCCCTCCTTGAAGGTCAAATGAGGATAGCCAAAGGTAAAAGTGCTTATAACTCACTTATTATTGGTCCTAGAGGTTTGGGATGGCAAATCAACCTATAGGAAATTATGGGCTGGGAATCTTCTGGCGTGGTCGGATTTGACCTTGGGCCCCTCCTTTGAGGTCAAATGAGGATAGCCAAACTTAAAAGTGCTTATAACTGGCTTATTATTGATCCCAGTGGTTTGGGATGGTAAACCAACATAGGAAATCATGGGCGGGGAATCTTCTGGCATGGTCGGATTTGACCTTGGGCCCCTCGTTCAAGGTCAAGTGAGGACAGCCAAACTTAAAAGTGCTTATAACTTGCTTATTATTGGACTTAGAGGTTTGGGATGGTAAAACCAACATATAGGAAGTCATGGGCTGGGAATCTTCTGGTGTGGTCGGATTTGACCTTGGGCCCCTCCTTGAAGGTCAAATGAGGACAGCCAAACTTAAAAGTGCTTATAACTCGCTTAATATTGGTTTTAGAGGTTTGGGATGGCAAATCAACCTATAGGAAATTATGGGCTGGGAATCTTCTGGCGTGGTCGGATTTGACCTTGGGCCCCTCCTTTGAGGTCAAATGAGGATAGCCAAACTTAAAAGTGCTTATAACTGGCTTATTATTGATCCCAGTGGTTTGGGATGGTAAACCAACATATAGGAAATCATGGGCGGGGAATCTTCTGGCATGGTCGGATTTGACCTTGGGCCCCTCGTTCAAGGTCAAGTGAGGACAGCCAAACTTAAGAGTGCTTATAACTTGCTTATTATTGGACTTAGAGGTTTGGGATGGTAAACCAACACATAGGAAATCATGGGCTGGGAATCTTCTGGCGTGGTCGGATTTGACCTTGGGCCCTTCCTTCAAGGTCAAACGAGGACGGCCAAACTTAAAAGTGCTTATAACTCGCTTATTATTGGTTCTAGAGGTTTGGCATGGTAAACCAGCATATAGGAAATCATGGGCTGGGAATCTTCTGGTGTGGTCGGATTTGACCTTGGGCTCCTCCTTCAAGGTCAAACGAGGATAGCCAAACTTAAAAGTACCTATAACTCGCTTATTATTGGTCCTAGATGTTTGGGATGATAAACCAACATATAGGAAATCATGGGCTGGGAATCTTCTGGAGTGGTCAGATTTGACCTTGGGCCCCTCCTTGAAGGTCAAATGAGGACAGCCAAACTTAAAACTGCTTATAACTCGCTTATTATTGGTCCTAGAGGTTTTGGTGCATTGTCTTTACGGTGGATACAATTTGCATCGGTTCTCCGATGCGCTAGGTCTAGTTAAGTATTAATTTTCTTATCGAGTAAAACTGCTTGTATCTCCTTAACCATGCGAGATAGAGCGATTTCGTTGAAATTTTTGACCCACAGTGTATCTTAGCAAACTACTCTCCAATTTTCAAAAAACTTTTCTCCTCCCCAAAAATGGGGGTCATATTCAATTTTCGAATTTTTGACAAAAAAAGAAAACATAAAATTGGAAATATAGGCTCATAAGGTACACATATAGAACAATACTGATATACGAGTACTTTTTGAAACCATTTTCTTCATAAAATAAAAATTTACTAGTGGGATTTCGGCAAAATTTTTGAGCCACAGGGTATCGTGAAGACTAGCCTTTCCAAGTTTCAAGAAATATTTCATTTGCCAAAAATGCCGGCCATTTTGAATTTTCGAATTTTTTTCAAAAATACAAAACACAAAAATCCTTGTATCTTGAAAACCGTGCTAGATAGAGCGATTTCAACGAAATTTTTGATCCACAGGGTACTTCTGATGAGTAGCTGACCCAGTTTTCAAAACGTTTTGAATTTTCGAATTTTTCACAAAAATCACAAAACACAAAAATGCTTGTATCTCGAAAACTGTGCTAGATAGAGCTATTTCGGCAAAATTTTTGATCCACAGGGTATCTGTGAAGACTAGCCTTTCCAAGTTTCAACGAATATTTCACTCACCAAAAAATGGCGGCTATTTTGAATTTTCGAATTTTTGTCAAAAGTGCAAAACACAAAAATCCTTGTATCTCGAAAACCGTGCTAGATAGTGATTTTGATGAAATTTTTGACCAACAGGGTAACTCTTCTGAGTAGGTCACCCAATTTTCAAAAAAAAATTTGTCCCGCCATAAATGGGAACAATTTTGTATTTTCGAATTTTTCACAAAAATCGCAAAACACAAAAATGCTTGTATCTCAAAAACCGTGCTACACAGAGCAAATTCAACAAAAGTTTTGACCCATAGGGAAACTGCTGAGTGGGTCACCCAATTTTCAAAAAAAAAATTTGTCCCACTAAAGATGGCGGCCATTTTAAATTTTCAAACTTTTCGCAAAAATTGCAAAATACAAAAATGCTTGTATCTCGAAAACCGTGCCAGATAGAGCGAATTCGGCAAACTTTTTGACCCACATGGTATCTGTGAAGACTAGCCTTTCCAAGTTTCAACGAATATTTCACTCGACAAAAATGGCGGCCATTTCTTTGGGCATGTAAGCAAACTACCCAATTTCCCCCCAAAAATTTACCCTTCCCAAAAATGGGGGTCATTGACAATTTTCAAATTTGTGACAAAAAGAGCAAAACACCAAATTGCCTCTGTCTCCTTAACTGTACAAGATAGAGCAATTTCATCAAAATTTTTGAAACACACTGTATCCAAGATAACTACCCTGCCCAAGAACCACTTTTCCTATATTCTGGCTTTGTTGAGCTATAAGCAGAACTTTCTTACATGATTAAGCTGCCATTATTTCTCCTTTTCGGGACGCTTTGTTTTTGCATGGCAAAAACAATCGCTTTGCTTTGCAAGTGATCCTCTAGTCAGGTTTTACCCATGTTATTTTTTTGAGAAACACTTGATTACAGTAGTTTTGAGAACCCAGTTCACTTGTTTGCACTCGCCTGTTTTTGATTATCTGGTAGCCCTGTCACAGCCCTATAAATTACCAGTAAAAAAATTATGTATTTACTAGAATATTTTATCTGTTACTTCAGAGATTAATTGACAAGTCCAAAGTCACCTGCATCAAGTGGATCCCAGGCTCTCCCAACCAGTTTATTGTGTCTTACTCCAGTGGACAACTCTATGTGTATAATGAGGAAAGCCACTGTGGGGCGACCCCTCCACACTACCAGATGTTTAAACATGGGGATGGTTATTCAGTACATACCTGTAAAACTAAGAGCACCAGAAACCCCCTCTATCGTTGGATTGTAGGGGAAGGGGCCATCAATGAGTTTGCCTTCTCCCCGTGCTCCAAGTATCTCGCTGTCGTCAGCCAGGATGGGTACCTACGTGTGTTCGATTTCGATGCTATGAACCTTGTTGGCTCAATGCGGAGTTACTTCGGAGGTTTGCTGTGTGTGTGCTGGTCACCAGATGGTAAATACATTGTCAGTGGCGGCGAGGATGACTTAGTAACTGTGTGGTCTTTTTACGACAAGCGGGTGGTGTGTCGGGGCAAAGGTCACAAATCCTGGGTAAACATGGTGGCGTTTGACACATACACAACCAGTCTTAGTGACATTGATGGGTTAGACTTCAGTGGGAGTGATGAGGACTTCACACATCCAGGCAAAGTTAATCACAACCTACTTCAGGAGACTCTACGCGCATCTACAAGGTCGAACAACTCGCGAGGATCCAAGTGTTCTACAGACAGCAAATTAGGAAGTATGGTAACCTATAGGTTTGGTTCTGTTGGACAGGATACACAGTTATGTTTGTGGGATATCACAGAGGACATGTTAAGACAGCCACTAGGGAGACAGAGAACCAGTACTGTGATATCTAATCCTGCGGCGTTGGGCATTGGTAGTACTCCTGTGCCAACAAAAAGCAATAGTGCCCCTCACCAGAACAGTATATTGAACTCCCTTTCAAAAGATACTTCAGTTTTGGTGGATGGTACCCTGGCACACAATTCAAAATCCCACCAAACAACCACAGTTTCGACGAGTTTCACACACAAGTTTGCAACATTAGCTCTGGGTGAGCGATCGCATAAGGATAAAGACCACAAAAGGAATTTTAGTCTTGGAAGCAAAAGTGGGGATCATGTCAAGACAAACCATGTGAAGACTGTGGATGAGTCCTTGAAGTTGTTAGGCACGAGCTCATGCCCAAGGCTACCAGACGTGCCGATGTTAGAAGCTCTAGTCTGTAAGAAAATTGCCCATGAAAGACTCACATCATTGGTGTTTAAAGAGGAGTGTTTAGTAACAGCATGCCAAGAAGGTTATGTGTGCACATGGGCAAGACCAGGGAAAGTGGTAAGTTTTTAAAAAAAAAAAATACATTTAACATTAAAACAAAAACAGACAAAGTCTTCAACATATAAAAAAGTGATAAGTTGACCAAAAAAAGTATTCATTTCAGTCGAAACCAAAGTAACATGAACTATTTTACTCTGATGGTTTGATTTTATAAATAAAAAGGTGTTACTAGTGATCGTGTAGTAAGGGATATGTGTAAGTCAAGAGTTATAAAGATTGATTCTTTGATTCCAAAAATGTGATATGTATCAAAAATGTAACGTCGGCATTTTTCTTATTTCAAGAGATCTTCCTAGATCTGCAATAAAACTCAATACCAAAGATATTTTTAATTCAAAGGTCAGGTATTTTCTAACATTATCTTAGTTTTATTTGATTTTTTTCTGTAGAATTTGACTCAGCAGCAACATTCTGTGTCAAGCCCCACCCCACAGAAACACAGTCCTCATGGAAGTACAGCCTTATAGCAAATGCTCAGCATTTGCTAAATATCTGTATTATCATGTAAGTATCTACTTCAGATATATTTAGATCTTTTTTATCAGTATTTGTTAGAGATGGGTCGGTACCAAAAATGTGTACATCATCACTGATCGCAATGAAAGTCCCCAAATACACAAAATATGAGATAAAAGTGTCTTAATTTCTTCAGATTTCAGAGGTTATAAAATGTCGTAACCAAAACATGACATTTCTGCTCAATGTAATTGTTACCAATATAAAAGTGTGCAAACGTATGAAGGTATGGGATTAAAGCTTATAATTTTTTCAGATTTTGGGTATGTTTCTAATATTACAACTCTTCCTTCCACTTTATGTGTTGGCAAGCCAAGAGATGGTTTTAAAATCTCATCATATTATTTCAGTAAAATGCCCTTGATACCGAGATACCAGTGTACCAGGAAATCCTCCACCCCAGAAATCCTACCCCCCGGGGTGGAGAAATCCTACCCCCACCCGGAAATCCTCCCCCACCCCAAGAATAAACAGTTTGCACATTATAAATGATTTCTTAACCTTTAAAAGTATTATAATCTTACACAAATTCTGGTTAACTGTAACCCATATAATTGCAATTTCGTACCTCTTACACTAAATCTGCCATCTGCTTAGGCCTTTGAAGATTTACTTTTACACCAGGCCTACCGACCCATCCCTAGTATGTGTAAGATTTAAGTTTCTGGTAAGTGCGTAAAACAAAATATTTTGATTTTCTTCCTATTTTTTGCAAAAATTAGCTCAGTCTTTTTTCACTGACAAATTTATTTAATCTGTTTTAAGTCGAATCTTTAAGCATTTAAATATCAAAGTTCTGCAAAATGTTTGTGCACATATCCATACACTAAGATGTATAGTCTACAGTCTGTCATTTTGATATTTTTTATATGTTTTATTAGAGTGTATTTCATAAAATAAAAACCTTGTCTGGCAGTACGTCTGCCTTTGTGTAAAGTCCCTTATGTCCTAGATCTATTGCAGTGATGTTTCTAGAGCGCGGGCTACGCGATATCTCGAAGTTTTAGTACTAACCCGCAATTCGGTATATTCGGCGCGTTCGGTAGAAGACGCGATCCCGCATGTTTACAAAATGGAGGGGTGCCGATCGTTTCGCGAAAATCCTTTAATTTTATCATCATGAAGGCTATATTTGGTCGTTTTTTCAGTGAAAAATGTTATTTCATATGAAAACAAAACGGATTCTACAGTTTGAAAGTGGATGATGCAAACATCCGATACTAACAACAATACTGTTGAACCAGTTCATACAGCATGTCTGTTACCTCATTTCTTCTCATGAATATTAATGAGTTGGGTGCTATGGCCGTGAGTTTTCAAGTTTTTTTTAAGTGTTAGATCTCTGTTGAGGCTTCCATTTTATAAAATATTGCTAGAAAACCCCAATGGAAATCTATGACCTCATATCTTCTCATGAATATTAACGAGTTGGGTGCTATGGCTGTGAGTTCCCGAGTTTAAAGCATTTGATCTTTCATCGAGGCGCTTCTATTTTAAAAAATATTGCTAGAAAAGTAATGTTATAGAATACGGCCCCAGGTCTTTGATATTTTTTTTTAATTTTTGCTGTGATCCAGATAAGTAACAGAATTTAATGGGATCTAAGTTTGATCAGGTTCCATCTTCTATTTTTTTCATGAAGATCCATGCAGTAGCATTTGTGTAATCCTGCTAACAAACATACAGACAGACAAATGTTTCTGAAGTTAATCCCTCTTTGGCGGAGGTACAAGTTCCCATTTTATTGACTAAGCCCCCACATTTTTTCGGACATGGGGGGAACTGCCCCCACATTTCAAAATTTCTAGAATCAACACTGTATTATGTTCTCTATTGATTTCGCATACTTGGATGAGTCTTTTTAACCGTTTTGTCTGCTGGTTTCTAGACATGAAAATGTGTGCACAGTCAGTGTAAATATAAAATAGTGGTCTGTGCATCCCCAAGTAAAGTTCATATGTATCCATCTGCTGGTTTATCACACAGTAACTGTTAAAGTAAAATTGTTGTCTGCACATCCAGCCACAAAGAAATTATTGAATAAAGTGATGTCACTCTGGTACGAGACATTGGTCAGTAAAAATGTGTGTGTGTGGGGGGGGGGGGGGTGGGGTGGGGTGGGGTGCGCAGATAACGATTTTACAGTAACAGTGACTGTGCGACACTCCGTTTCTGCAAATACACATTAATCTCAGAAAAGGTGTGAGATAAAGCAATTTCAACGAAATTTTTAACCCCCGGGGTATCCTCAGAGTCATCTGGCATTTTTTTCCAAATATCATTTTCCTGCCTTTTTTGGCAACTATCTTGAAATTCTGCGTAACATGCATTTATCTCAGAAACGGTGCGAGATAAGGCAATTGCGATGAAATTTTTGACTGCTTTGGCATTGACACTGTTATTAATTTCTCTTCAATTTACATATGCTCCACTTTGGCCAGTTAGCAGCAGGCCTATTTTTAAACATATAAAATACTTGGGTAAATATTAGTTAACTGGCTCAGATGTACTAAAAAAAAATTTAAAAAATAAGTGCACCAAAATGATTGTCAAAAGTTTATAAAAGAGATGCCTGTTCTGTTAGAATTCCTTTGTTTTAGAAACGTTAATGTGTATGGTTGTTAATTTAAATTATGGGTTTTGTCAAATGCTAAGTGAGACAGCAGGTTCAATTCTGTGTAAAATTTCTATAAAAGATCAAAAGTTTACTTTAGCTTAAAATTGAGATTGTACAGAACTTGTGTTTTCAAGCCTCAACTCTGTAACTTGATATACTTAAAAAGTTAGAATGCAGGCTTAAGTCGGTGTTTTTATACATGTATATTTTTTTATATTTCAGAAACTGCTAAGAGTGCTTACTGCAAATAACTACACAAAGTGCTGTCATCTTTAGCTTTCCAAGAACTGTTCTCACTTGCATCAAAATGTCTTTGTACAGCTCATCTGTAAATAGCCGAGTCATCTTTTGTTTTTTTGTAATAAAGCAGTAATATTGAACGTGTATATTGCTTGCAATCCTTGAGATATATTTTAATTATTTTAATTGTTCTGTTGTGTGATAGTATTCTTCTCTGTAGTTTATGACACTGAAAATAATATTAGACTAAAAAAAATGAAATGCCAAAATATTCTCTTTTCTCTTTGTTTATTTAATAGAAATTGAGCAGATTAGAATTTATTGTTATGAATTTTAATGTACATGGCTGACACCAAATTAAATCAGTTTGTATTGCATTATAGCACAGTGTTATTGAAGGTTTATAAAAAAGAGAATCATTGTTTCAGCACATCATAACAGCCAGATTATGGGGCCACAAGCGCAATTATGAGCCCTTGTAACATGTTCTTTTGGTGTGTGTTTTTCTGTCAACATTGGGCATGTTAAGTCTTGCAGAAACATTTGAGAAATTATTAATGAAATATTAATAGCTGTTTATTGTTCAGGTGTTCTGTGTTTGCAAAGATGTTCTGTGTATTTTTATGTCAGCTGACTTGTCAGTCAGCTGACATTATGTCGTCACTCTGCGGCGTGGGCGTCCGCGCACGCGTCCGCGTGAACAACTTCTCCTCCAAAACTACAAGGCCTAGAGACGTGCTGTTTTTTTTAAAAGATACCTTATCTATCGAGGATGAAAAACTGTTCAAGGCATGCAAATCTGTCTGTTCGTCTGTTTGCTAGAGACATTACAAGGGGGGTACCCCCACCAAAAGTGTGAAAATTTCAACACTTAATCACAATTTTCTCAGTGACTATTGCAGGGATTTCTCTCATATCTTGCATATATGTACTAGGCCAGAGGTAGATTCTCTTGTGTGAGTATGAGACCTGGATCTGTCTTACTTTTTTTTAAATAAATTTTTTTAATAATTTTTAATGCATTAAAATTCATGAAATCATGCACAAAATCATTTATAACTTGAAAACTGTTGCATCTAGAGCATTTTGTTAAAATATGTTATTCAGCTACTTTTTTCATAGCTACAATATTGTGAGTAAGTTGGGTGCCTGTCTCAATAGCTAAGTGAGTAATAGCCACTTTTGGGCTTTTCAGTAACTTCCATCATGAGTAGAATCACTTGTAACTTAAAAACTATTGCATTTAGAGAATTTCGTATAAATATGTTATTCAGCTACTTTTGGGTCAGCTATAACATAGTAAAATTTTAGACCTGTAGCTCATGGCATAGCTGAGTAATAGCTACTTTTAGGTTATCACTGTTGAGTAAATCGCTTATAACTTCAAAACTATTGCATTTAGAGAATTTCGTATAAATATGTTATTCAGCTACTTTTGGGTCAGCTATAACATAGTAAAATTTCAGACCTGTAGCTCATGGCATAGCTGAGTAATAGCTACTTTTAGGTTATCACTGTTGAGTAAATCGCTTATAACTTGGAAACTATTGCATTTAGAGTATTTTGTTTCCAATATGTTATTCACCTATTTTGGGATCAGCTATAACATAGTGAAGTTTCAGATCTGTGGCTCATTGCATAGTTGAGTAATAGCTACTTTGAAGTTCTCACTATTGAGTAAATCAGTTGTAATTGGAAAACTATTGCATTTAGAGAATTTCGTATAAATATGTTATTCAGCTACTTTTGGGTCAGCTATAACATAGTAAAATTTCAGACCTGTAGCTCATGGCATAGCTGAGTAATAGCTACTTTTAGGTCATCACTATTGAGTAAATCAGTTGTAACTTGAAAACTATTGCATTTACAGTATTTTGCTTAAATATGTTGTTCACCTACTTTTGGGTCAGCTATAACATAGTAAAATTTCAGACCTGTAGCTCATTGCATAGCTGAGTAATAACTACTTTGAAGTTCTCACTATTGAGTAAATCAGTTGTAATTGCAAAACTATTGCATTTAGAGAATTTAGTATAAATATGTTATTCAGCTACTTTTGGGTCAGCTATAACATAGTAAAATTTCAGACCTGTAGCTCATGGCATAGCTGAGTAATAGCTACTTTTAGGTCATCACTATTGAGTAAATCAGTTGTAACTTGAAAACTATTGCATTTACAGTATTTTGCTTAAATATGTTGTTCAGCTACTTTTGGGTCAGCTATAACATAGTAAAATTTCAGACCTGTAGCTCATGGCATAGCTGAGTAATAGCTACTTTTAGGTTATCACTGTTGAGTAAATCACTTATAACTTGAAAACTATTGCATTTAGAGTATTTTGTTGCAATATGTTATTCACCTATTTTGGGGTCAGCTATAACATAGTGAAGTTCCAGACCTGTGGCTCATTGCATAGCTGAGTAATAGCTACTTTGAAGTTCTCACTGTTGAGTAAATCAGTTGTAATTGGAAAACTATTGCCTTTACAGAAATTTGTGCAAATATGTTATTCAGCTACTTTTGGGTCAGCTATAACATAGTGAAATTACAGATCTGTAGCTCATGGCACAACTGAGCAATAGCTATTCTCAGGCACTGACTGTTGAGTAAATCAGCTATAACTTGAAAAATATTGCATTTGGAGTATTTTGTTAAAATATATTGTTCACCTACTTTTGGGTTAGCTATAACATAGTGAAATTACAGACCTATAGCTCATGGCATAGCTGAGCAATAGCTATTTTCAGGTTCTCACTATTGAGTAAATCAGTTGTAACTTGAAAACTATTGCATTTACAGTATTTTGCTTAAATATGTTGTTCACCTACTTTTAGGTCAGCTATAACAGAGCAAAAATTCAGACGTGTAGCTCATTGCATAGCTGAGTAATAGTTACTTTGAGGTTCTCACTCTTGAGTAAATCAGTTGTAAATTGAAAATTATTACATTTAGAGTATTTTGTTAAATATGTTATTCACAGACGTTTTGGTCAGCTATAACATAGTGAAATTGCAGACCTCTATGTCATGGCATAGCTGAGCAATAGCTTCTTTCAGGTTCTCACTGTTGAGTAAATCATTGTATCCAACCTGTAGGAAATCATGGGCTGAGAATCTGTTAATATGGTCCGATTTGACCTTGGAACCCTCCTTCAAGGTCCAATGAGGATAGCCAAACATAAAAGTGCTTATAACTCGCTTATTATTGGTCCTAGAGGTTGGAATGAAAACCAACCTATAGAAAATCATGAGCTGGGAATTTTTTGGTGTGGTCGGATTTCACCTTGGACCCCTCCTTCAAGGTCAAATGAGGATAGCCAAACTTAAAAGTGCTTATAACTCACTTATTATTGGTCCTAGAGGTTTCGAATGGAAAACCAACCTATAGAAAATCATGGGCTGGGAATCTTTTGGTGTGGTCGGATTTGACCTTAGACCCCTCCTTCCAGGTCAAACGAAGATAGCCAAACTTAAAGTGCTTATAACTCGTGTATTATTGGTCTTGGAGGTTTGGGATGGTAAACCAACATATAGGAAATCATGGGCTGGGATTTTTTTGGTGTGGTCAGATTTGACCTGGGACCCCTCCTTCAAGGTCAATTGAGGATAGCCAAACTTACAATTGCTTAGAACTCGCTTATTATTGGTCCTACAAGTTTGGGATGGTAAACAAGCTACAGGAAATCATGGGCTGGGAATTTTTTTGTGTGGTCGGATTTGACCTTGGACCCCCTCCTTCAAGGTCAAACAAGGAGAGCCAAACTTAAAAAGTGCCTATGACTCACTTATTATTGGTCCGAGAGGTTTGGGATGGTAAACCATCCTAAATTCTTTGGCTGGGAATCTTTTGGTATGGTCAGATTTGACCTTTGGACCCCTTCTTCATGGTCGAACGAGGATATTGCATTTATAGTATTTCTTTAAATATTTTTAACCTACTTTTTACACTTAAACAATTACCTAGTTACTTTATTTCATAATACCATTTGCAGGGCACAACTTTTTTGTCCTTTTCTTCTGTCAGCTTCGGAATATCTTTCGAACATGCTGTCCAGTTACCATTTACTGTATTTCTGTACAGCCCTTTCCCTGATAATTATGCTTTCCTCTCATTATCACCATCACAAATCAAAAACATTTAGTCAGCTGACACAGTGCCCGTTCACGGGCACTCTCCTCTTGTTCATCATTGGTACAAACTTAACCCTTATTATGCGTAATCTGAGGTTCTGAACCAGTATGGAGATGCAATGGTCACCTAGTGAAATGTTTTAAATGTAATTTCAGACGTACATAAGAAAATGGTAGGTCATTAGAATAGACTCAATCTAGGGTATATCCCATTCTGTGACTGACCTTTTTGTTGAAATCGGCTCTGATGAGTGCCTGTCTTTTCACTGAAGTGAAGCGGCAATGGACTACATTAGTACTGGCCTATCTGACCACTTCATTACTAGGGCTGCAAGTGAGCCCGAAAATGCGCCTCTATTACTCGTTTTAGAAGAACCGACTCGGACTTGGTTAATCGCTTGATTATCGCCCACAAAATAAACTGCATCATATTTTGATATACCATGCCTTATGAAATGGTTAAAAGGCACACAAAAGGAAAGAATTTTGATAATTCATTGAATTTTGGGGAAAAGACACATTTATAAAGCAAAATATAAGAAAATTTTAACCATTTTTATATTGCGAGATTTGAGGCATCTTCGAAATATGTTTTATTAAAATGCTGTCTATTAAAAACGTTGCTACACATACAATTAAAGTTTGCAAATGCTTAACATATAAAAAACTGAAACAGAAACACCTTATATTAGTAAAATATATAAATATATTCATATATTTAAAGAAAAAATTTAATTAAGCGTCCCTGAAAGGGCGCTTATTTGTTTTCGCCTCAGTATCATCGCCGCCGTATTATGGTCTCCCTTGAATATCTCCCTCATTATTAGAAGGTTTCAAACCATATTTGGCAGTTATATGCCTTAGGCGTGGGAAAATTTTTCTGCATGCTTAAATTTGACATTTGACCTTTATGAAGGTCACATGATCAAAAACATTTTTTGAAGTACACCCCCGTCATCGCAGTTCAGGAAAAACTACTTGCTACACAGCCTTATAATTTGACACACGTGTTCATACTATCGAAAACGCGAGCTGATTGGGAGCAATCCCTTGAAAAATGTCTCATTTATGAGTGATTTTCTGACACCTTCCAATCTGAAAGCCTTAAATTTAGGCCAACCCCCCTATTATCTTCTTAAGTATTGCATTTAGAGCTATAAAATGTACTGGGAGGTAATAGGAAACCATATGTGGAGAGTCTAAATAGCCAGTCAGTTTTACCCCACGGCCCCCCCTTATGGGTCAAACTGGGGTCATAAAATAGCTGATTTTGAGTTTTTGCCTTATATCTCCTTTATTGTTGCTTTTATAGCTTCAGAATGTGTTAAGAGGTATTGGGAAAGCATATATGGAGAGTCTAAATAGCCGGTCAGTTTTACCCCCCGACCCCCCCCTTATGGGTCAAACTGGGGTCATAAAATAGTTGCTTTGGAGTTTTGCCTTATATCTCCTTTATTGTTGCTTTTAGACCTTCAGAATGTATTAAGAGGTATTGGGAAAGCATATGTGGAGAGTCTAAATAGCCGGGCAGTTTTACCCCCCGACCCTCCCTTATGGGCCAAACTGGGGTCATAAATAGCTGCTTTGGAGTTTTTGCCTTATATCTCCTGTTGCTTTTATAGCTTCAGAATGTATTGAGAGGTATTGGAAAAGCATACAGTGCAGCTTTGTGCATTCTTAGCTTTACAGCATGCTTATTAAAACCACAAAGCATTTTAAACTTTAAGGGACGCTTCGCTTTTGTTAGCAAAAGCATTCCTCTAGTTTTGTAGTAGATTTTACGTCTATTTTAGTTGTTTTTGAATAGCCGGTTCACTTTTCTTGACTGGAGTACTGAACTGAATCGTTTTGTTTCCGAGTAACCGAAGAATCGTTGCAGCCTTATTCGTTACACTACTCTTGTCTCTGATGGCTTTGCAGTTTACGCTAGTAGACCGAAACCCCTTTTAGCTAAGTGGTTTTAAATGCATTGCCCAATTAATATGTTAAAACTTACATCCTCAAGCTGTGTAATATAGATTGCACAGCACCATATAGTGAATTATTTTGTAGGAACCAAATTTCACCCTGTACCTATATAAGTTGTAAAAAAACATATTTTTTGAAATGAATCAATAATAAATAATTTCGAAATGCACAC
Organism: Sabellastarte sp. h YS-2021; assembly: GCA_964017235.1. NCBI lineage: Eukaryota > Metazoa > Annelida > Polychaeta > Sabellida > Sabellidae > Sabellastarte > Sabellastarte sp. h YS-2021. The sequence goes on from OZ024928.1 coordinate 111,509,068, forward strand.
ATACAGAGTCGAATAATGTCATAATGCAGTCATATGTATACTTTCAAAATTTAGAGCAAGAAATATGAAATTCACTACCTTGTGTGAAATTTGGACTTGGAAAACTCTATTTTAATAACTAGTGGGAAATAATTCTGTGTACTTTGTGATGTTTTGGTGTCAACAATCGGTCCCTGATGTCCTTTGATGCAAAAATGGCACAAGCTTTGATTCCCTTGTCTAACTTTTAAAGGATGGTTCCCCATTATGGTCTTCTTTTAATATATCTTTTGTAACAAAAGTAAGGCAAAAAAAATTTGCAACATCTTGTTTTGGTCTGAAAAATTTTCACAGGCATGAAGTTGACCTTTTTAGAGATCACTAACATAAAGAACTTGTTTTGCACATATAGAACTTATTTTGCACATATATATGTCATGACAGAACTTAAAATTCTAAGTTCTGTTGACAGAACTTAAAATCCTTGGATTTCATTGATTTTGAGGGATTTTAAGTTGTTGATAAAATTTGAAATCCTGTCGACAGAACTTAAAATCATGTTTATATACCTGTAATCAGAGAAATAAAGTATAATATATTTATTTTAAAATTTATTGGTGAAATGCAACATTAAACACATACATTATTCACTGAGTTTAGCACCGAGATTATAGCAAAGATACAGTAAAGAAGCATAAAGGGACATTTATTTACATTTTGTTTACATACACTCACCACTGAATTAAGCATTGTGATCATAGAAAATTCTAGAAAAGAATCATGAAAAGAAATCTACTGAAACAATTAAACTAGCAAACACCAGTATTATTTACAAGTCTATATTTTGTTAAATGTAACTATTACAGGTGCTTACTGATTTCTTTGTTTCAATATATGCCTCCAAACAAATGAAATCCAAGGATTTTATGTTCTGTTGACAGAACTTAGAATTTTAAGTTCTGTCAAGATATTTTGACAAAATTTTAAATTCTGTCGAATTTTAAGTTCTGTCACGACATATGTATTAAGTTTCCGACCCAATCGATTTTCACAGCAATCCGGTCACAAATCACTCGTGATTGTTGGGTTATATAAAATGTTTTTATTCCATTTTTTGGTGGGGACACCATGGTGTACTGGGTAGCACACCAGTCTCCCTGCCCTCAGATCCTGCGTTGCCAGTAGTGTAGAATATAGGGCTGACCATTTAAATACTTTCAAACTGATTTTCAGTCAAAAGCATCTTGCTTTATGAAATGTATCAATGTGAGTACAATGAAAATGAAATAATATGACCTGTTCTGTACTTAAATTGGTACTTGAAATTGTTTTCAGACTTGTTCTACTTTGTTGAGCACAATTGCGCTTTTTTGCTTTATGAAAAACCTTTTTGTAGTTAATTAAGTAAAACTAGTAGATTATTTTTGAACTTCTGTGATAGTCTTGTTTAAATTGATAAAACATGATAAAAAACAATGAGTTGTCTTGTTAATTATGTTTCAGACCTACTTCTTTATAACTGATATTTAAAAAAAATAAAATGCTTACAGGTAAAACAGGTTACTGTGTTTGTGATTCTGTGTATTGTAGCTGTTTTTAAGAATCTCTTGTTGAATCAAGACTCAAAATTTCCAGTGTATCTATTTGTGAATGTCCAGATGAATGTCCTTCAGTGAAAGGCAAATTTACTGTAATAATTGTAGTTTGTGAGAAAAAAGTATTTGTACCTGTGAAATCACTGTGATAATGTGTACTTTTAAGTGATAAAATATCATGAAATTGTTGTTAATTTTTAGTGTTACATCTCTTCTGTAATAAAATAGACATGGTAATACTTGAAACCTTGTTTGAATCAGACTTTTTTCGTGCAGCAACTCCTGCATATCCTGAATAATATCTGAAGACCCAACTTGGCATTCTATTTAAAGAGCCTGTAGCACCCTCAAGGGCCACGGTGTCTTTGTGTGGGGATGTACTTTATATACAAATAAAAAAGTATGTTAAATTTGGTGCTACAGCATCTTTAAGCTTCACCTTGAAGGAGTTAAGAAAATTTACAACCAAGAAGTTCTTTGTGGTGGCAAGTTGGCATCCAAAGCCTCGTGGACATCTTAATTAATCTGAAATTTTAAGTTGAACTTATTGAAGTAAGCTACTTGATGAGGTGCTATTTATCCGTGTTACATCAAACCAGTCCGTAAACAACCAGCAAAACTGAATAATTAAGTATCCCTTGAAAAGGAGGCACTTCTCGGTTTCACCTGTTTTCTGACAGTCAATACTGCCGCAGTATTATCTAAGAAATAGCAACAGAGATGGCTGTATCCCACAGTCTTGGGAAATAGCTTTGGAGACCATGATATACAGAAAAGGTGAAGAAAGTAAAAATATTGGGAGACTTTCAGAACAGTTTAAGTTATGTAAAGCTACAGGAGAAACCGTAATCATTTCTGCTGATATTACCAGTAAAGTTCCTTACTCTATCAGCAATGGCCGACCTGTACCCGTCTATGGTACTAGGCTGTAACTTCCTTTCCAGAAACAGTTGCAGGAGGAAATCAGCGATTTGTTCTACAGATAGTGAATGGAAGTCCACGTGACTTGCCTTGCACCATCAAACAAAAATGGACCATTTTGCTTTGTAATGGTACTCTGAGCCATGAGCTTTACCTCCTTGACAACAATGGTAAACTCCATGGGAGCCATAGAGACCAAATGGAAGTGCCCGAAACTGGAAAGTTTGGCCCTGGTTAACAGAACCGGAGGAACTTCCTTGAGTTTGGACTGATAGGGATGTAAAAGTAGGCGTTGCTGAAGTCCAGCGAAGTGACCCACTCTCCTTGTTGAAGGAACAGTCGAATGGACTCTGGTGTTTCCATTTTGAAGGTTATGACCTTGAGAAACTGTTTTAAAGCATGAAGGTCCAAAATAGGTTGCCAATTTTGATTTGGTTTTTGGACAATGAACAGTCGGTTGTAAAAAGCCAGAGAGGATTGTGTTTTGACCTTTTCTACCGCTTGCTTGTGAAGGAGGGAATGCAATGTCTCCTTCAGGTAGCTGTTCCTGAAGGGATTGGCATATCCGCTCCTTATCAGAAGTATCCTGGTGACAGGAGGTTTGATCTTGAAAGGAAGGTTGTACCCCTTCTTCAAGATCAAAACCACTCTGGGACATAAACCCTTTTGGGCCCAGACTTGCCAAAATGCTTGCATCCTGGCCCCCATATCAAGACCTTTTACAGCGCTGAGGACATTTGTCACAGGAGGGGCAGAATGAGACAGATTTACAGAAGAAACACTTTTCACAGGCTTTATTGGGCCATTTCCTGTAACGGGGCTTACACCTTCCTTTGTGGTTGCCCGGTCAAAAACACAGAAGGTGCAGGAGTTACAACACTAATGAAGTTTACACTTGTTTACTTCACAAGTACATTTCAAACAACTTGAACATTTACTGTCTGTCAAACAAGGGGAACAAAGAACAAAAGGTCCCGGTTTAGAACAGAACTTGCATATTGTCATTTGTGTTGCTTTCCCATGAAGGACTTTGGGTTGCGGCCATCCGAGCTGGTTCTTTTCCCCTTCCCCCTGTTGCTGTGGTTCCTCATACCAAAGGAGCGCCAAACCGGGACATCTGACTTCTGACTGGTAGAAGTGGACCTCTTAGCCTCCTGCTGATGGTTCCAACCGCCCTGATATGGCTGATAGTGATTTTGCTTCCTAGAGGTGTACTCGCCATGGCCCAATCCGGGCTGGGTGGCACAATGTTCAGCCTTTGCAATTTCATGCTCAGCTCTGCGCACCATGTCGTCCAGAAACAAGCCTGAGGAATTGAGAGGGCTGTTGTGTAAGGCACACCAAGTATCAGGCTTGACCCCAGGTCTAAGGTGATCCAGATATGCATCTCTCCTTAACAAGGTGATATTTCCCATCTGAACAAATAGTATGTCTGCCAAGTGTTGCATTGCCTTGCCCATACAAAAACTAATGTTCTAAGTTCTAATTGAAGGCGGTCAAATCCCGGATCTCTCTGAGTGCCTTTACAGCCTTCTTGGAGGACTTACCCTTCGTCAGCTCAGATTCCAGAGACCTAAGGTTATCTTGGATATCCGTTTGTAATTTCGTAATGCAGCGGTTAAACCCTGCAGCTTGATTACACACATAAGTTCCTTCGCGCAAAGCCTTGTGGAGTATCCTGGGCCACAGGACGTGGAGGAGTAATGGTAAGCCCTGAAGGTTTTGAGATGCGGCTGAATGAACTGTTGAGGTGTGGTGTGTAGTTAGACCAATACTTGACCACCTTCCCTGGACGGTTGTCAACTGGGTTACGACCAGGGTGCAAATTGTACCATCTGTTTTGCATCTTGGGCACCTTCAAATATTGATCAGTCCTTAACCAACCCCTCTCCCCAGAACAAGACACATGACCATCAATTATGTAAAGGTTCATTTGCCAAAACTTTCTGCAGAACCAATCTTCTGGGTGAAGTGCCACAGATATATTCCCTACAGGTTGGAACCTGTCCATGGGTTATCCTGTCGTGACTGAGCAGTGAACTCACAGTCCAGTATGAAGGACCAGTCTACTTTGATCTTCAGTTAGTAACCTGTCTTTCTCCTGAGGATCTGCTTCCGAACCGGAAGCCTGGTTGTCCGGCAAATCTTTACAAGAGACCAGTTCCCAGCCGGAAGGTCCAAAGGTCAGTTCCGCATCCTGTGACCAGTCCAGGTACAAATTCTCCAGAGGGGAAGCAAAACCCCAGGGACCGGGTTTCAGCACTGAACTCCTGACCAGGCTGGTAACCGGAAGTTTCCGGCTGGTGGTTATCCACTGGTGCAAGGTGAAACAGACAGAACCCCTGTGGGAGTGGGTTGAGTGACCTTCATCTTTGAGGTCTGACTGTTCTTTCTTTAAGGAAGGGCTTGAACAGACAAGACACTGGGTGTAGATACAGCAGAATTTACAGATTGGTTGAGGTCCACTGGACCGACCACACTCTAATCCAATCTAATCTAATGTACTGCTTTGCAAGCGAAATATCTTCCCCACAAAGGGGAACTCAGTGCGCTAATTAAACAAAATCATTATCATAGGGAGAGTCGAGGGGTGTTCAAGGTCAGTAATCCAGGATTGTGGGTGTGACCAAGAGGGATAAAAACGAAGTTGAGAAACTAGAGCTGAAGAGGTGGGTTTTGAGGTGCTTCCTAAAAGATGCAACAGGGTGACTGCTTCTTACATGAAAGGGGAAAGAGTTTCAAAAGACTGTGGCATAGTGACTGAAGGAATTAGAAAAGTGGTTGGTTGATTTGTGAACTCTACGATCGAAAGTGGGGGTTTGAAGGAACTTGAGTTCGGGGGTACTTCGCCTTGTATTTCTGGAAGAGGTATAGGGGTGGATTAATTCTCTTAGGTAAGTAAGTAAGTAAGAAACACTTATATAGCGCCAAAATTGATGTAAACATCCTCTAAGGCGCTGATGTGCAAAAAGGGATAGTCCAGTTCCAGAAAAAAGGTCCGTTTCCATATTAGCGTCCGATAGGGGAGATAGGCTATGGTGGAGGATAAGCCAATCTAAAAAGGTATGTTTTCAACTGTTTTCTGAAACCAGAAATGCTTTCTATGGTTCTAATGGCTTGAGGAAGCTTGTTCCACTCTGTGGGAGCCCCTGCTATGAAACTGCGTAGCCCTGAGCGTTTATTTGGTTTAGATGAGGAAATTGATAGGCGATTGCCCCGTATTAGATCACTCCGCCTAATTAGAGTGGAGAGATATGGAGTTTGGCTGAAATGTATTGCTTTATAAGTGAGGAGATTATATTTGAACAATATACGGCAGGAAGGGTGTAACATGACAATATTTGTTTAGCTTGCACACCGTCCGACATAAGGCATTTTGAACTCTTTGTAGTCTGCTAGTATATGCCTTTTTTGTGTTGTAAAGCAGTGAATTACAGTAATCCAGACGACTGCTTACCAAGGCATTTGCCACCTTTACAGCTGTTTCATGATTTAAGTACCTGCGGACCCTTCGTAGTTCCTGGAGATGGTAGTAACTTATGCGACATATATTAGCCACGTGTCTTTGCATTGAATTTTCAGCATCCAGGATGACACCTAGGTTTTTTACCGATTCAGCTGGTTCCATGGTGTTGCCAAGCAAACTCACTGGGAATGATGACTTCAGGGAACTTCTAATTTGTTCATCACCAATCACTATAAATTCTGTCTTGTCAGGATTTAATTTAAGCTTATTATTTCCCATCCAAGCCTGGACCGCCTCGAGGCAATTTGTTAATTCAGTGATACTGGATTCGAAGTTCCTAGAGTCAAGTTCCAAGTAAATTTGTGTGTCATCTGCATATAAGTGGTGGGTGACATTGAATTTAGATATGACTGAGCTGAGAGGGGTTGTGTATAGGGTAAAAAGGAGTGGCCCTAGAACTGAGCCCTGGGGAACCCCGTAAGGGAGTTGAAAAGCATCTGAAAGATGTCCATCTATTTTGATCCGCTGCTTGCGTGAGTTGAGGTATGACTGGACCTACTTAAGCACTACCCCATCAATGCCATACCAGCGCTGAAGGCAGTTGAATAGGATTGAGTGGTCTATTGTATCGAAAGCTGCAGATAAGTCCAAAAGGACTAATCCAACAGCTGCACCCTTGTCCATTGATGTGGCAATGTCGTTTTGTATTTTGAGCAATGCCGTTTCAGTTGAATGAAAAACTCTATATGCGGACTGGTTTTAGTTGGATATACCCTCGTGAGCAATATGCTCATTTATCTGCCTAACCACAGCTTTCTCTATGAGTTTGGAGATGTAGCTGAGGTTGGACACTGGTCGATAATTCTTGAGAATATTCTTGTCAAGACCAGCTTTTTTTCAACAAGGGTGTAACATGTGCAGTCTTAAAACAGGATGGGAAACTGCCCTCCTGTAGAGAGTAGTTCGCAATATTTGTAATAGGAGTGAAGAGCACACTGATGCAATCAAGGACCAATGATGTTGGGATGGGATCCAAGTCACATGATTTATTTGGTGTGGACTTTATGATTTTAAGGACTTCTTCCTCTGACATGGTCCGGAAAGAAACTTGCAAATTTAATAAGTAAATTAAATTTTTATAAGTTAATACCCTATCCAATGGACAATTGCTTTACCGGTTGGCGCGACCGGTCCCGCCAAACGCCAGAAAAAGACGTCCTGTATATAATACTGGCAGGACCGGTCAGTAGTGTGCATTCGCCAGGTGGCGCATCATACCTGCTTCCTGTCCAGACAGAGTGACGTCAGTTCATCTTTTTCGTTGTCTAAAACGATTTAGACCCCTAGTAAGCTGGTAGCGGGGTCGGTTGGGAGGGCCTTGCCTGTCCATTGGATAGGGTATTAACTTATAAAAATTTAATTTACTTATTAAATTTGCAATTTTATTGCGTTAATACATCCTATCCAATGGACAATTGCTGAATAACTACCGCTTGGTAGGCGGTTAAGCAGCTAGGGACTTCTGTGAACTCATAACAAAACAAAATTGTACAGGCCCATTTGACCTAGGGTCAGAGAACCCTGACAGGTCAAGGTCGGCCACTAACTCACCGGTTAACCAGGAGTCTACCGACGTTGCCCCCCCCTTTTTCTTTCCTTCCAGAGTCGGTTTGAGAAGGGAAAGATAGAGAGAGAGGGGCTGAGTTCAGTCCCAGAAGAAATAAACTTCCCAAGGGAAGCAAGTCACAGTTTTTTTTTTTTTTTTTTTTTTTTTACAATATGTACATATTTACATATATACAACATCCTCTCATTTCTGGGCCTGGTGGTGCACCTGCTGGGCAGCCACTACAAGTCCCAGGTGGAAAAGCTCCGAGTCAGCCCAGGCAACATCCTTCAAATAGAATTGGGTGAAGGTGTTGTGAGATTTCCAGTGGCAGGCTGACAAGATCTGATCTAAGGAAATCCCTGATTGGAAAGCCTTAGAGGCAGCAAAGGCCCTAACATCATGGGCTTTAACCTGATGTAAGGTGAGGGCCTCCTGGTCAGAGAGCTCATAGCACAGAACCACAGTCTGTTTGATCCATGAGGAGATGGTGGCAGGTGAGATGTCTTTTATCAAAACCCTTCTTGAAGGAGACAAAGACTAACTCCTTATTCTGCCCGAGGTCTGCAGTCCTGTCCAAGTAGTAGCGCAGGGCTCTAACTGGACATAGGGACCTGTCACCCTTGAGTGACCTGTCCAGAGATGGTGCCAGGGCTGGGATGACCACTGGTGCCACACTATCTGGACCTTCCTTAGCCAGCTGGTTCTTGGATAGGAAACTGGGTGAGGGGTACAAAAACACCTTAGACCAGTCCAACTGGTGTCTGATGTTCTTATGTAACCAAGCATGGATCTCACTCCTGCGTTTACCTGAACCCAAAGCCAGCAAGAAAACAGTCTTGAAAGTTAGATGTTTCAAGGAGGCCTCTTTCAGGGAATCAAAGGGAGCCTTTGTGAGCTGATGTAAAACCAGTGAAAGGTTCCAGGAGGGGATGCCCCTCCTGCCCTTAGGTCTGTCTCTATGGAAACTATCCAGGAGACGAGAGAGATTCTCATCTTTGCTGACATTAATGGTGGAATTGCCCAGTTTGTCAGCAATGGCGGATCTGTAGCCATCAATAGTGCTTGGTTGTAACTTCTTCTCCTGAAATAAGTGCAGGAGGAAGTCAGCAATGGCTTTCAGAGGTGGTGCCCTGAAGTCCACCTGATTACTGAGGCACCACTTTGTAAAAATGGTCCACTTTGCCTCATAGACAGATCTGGTTGACCTTCTTTGAGGAGCCTCAATTCGTGCTGCCACTGCCTCAGAGAAGCCTTGCTCCTTGATTGCTGAGGCTCTAGGAGCCAGGCATGTAGGTTCAGATTCGACAGGTTCCTGTGAAGGACCTGGTTGAATGGCTGAGACACTAGGTTGGGTATGCTGGGCAGACACAGTGGGATCTGGCTTGACATTGCTACCAGGTCCCAAAACCAGGGCATGTTGGGCCACCCTGGAGCAATCAGAATTATTCTGTTGCAGGGGTAGTCCTGGAGCTTCTCCACCACTTTGCCCAAGATGGCTGCCGGTGGGAAGGCGTATGGGTCCAGATACTCCCAGGACAGGCTGAGTGCATCCACTGCCCAAGCCTGGGGGTCTGGTACCAGTGATACAAACTGTGGTAGTTTGTTGTTGAACCTGGTGGCAAACAGGTCCACTTGTGGCTGATGCCACCTTGAACATACAGCTTGGAACACTTCTGGATGAAGTGACCACTCTGTTTGAATGGTCTGGCCAAGCCTGGATAGCTTGTCTGCTATCACGTTCAGCCGGCCGGGGATGTGACGTGCCCTGAGGGTTACTTGCTGCCTGGTGCACCAGGACCGAATTCTCCACAGTAGGGCACACAGAGAGCCCGATTTCATCCCCCCTTCTTTGTTGATATAGGCAATCACTGTTGTGTTGTCTGTAGCTACCAACACTGTCTTGTTGAAGACTAGGGTTTGAAACTCTTTTAGAGCTAGAAATACTGCTTTCAGCTCCAAGTGGTTTATGTGTAACTTGCTCTCGGGTAGGGACCACTGTCCCCTTGCAGTGTGCTCGTCTAAGTGAGCGCCCCACCCTTCTTTTGATGCGTCTGTAAAGATTTGCAGAGCATGTTTTAGAGGGTGTAATGGTTGACCTAGAAGCACATTGCTTTCCTCCAGCCACCACCTTAGATGGGGGTGGAGGGATTTGGGGACCGAGATCACCTTTTCCAGTGACTCTGGGACCCTCCAGTTGTTTTTCAAGTGCCACTGTATGGGTCTCATGTTAGTCGCCCTAAGTGGACTTGCTTTTCTGTTGCTGTGACTAGACCTAAGAGGGACATGAATTGTCGGACCGGGCAAAGCGGATCCGACAATATTGATCTGATCTTGTGTGTCAAGGCCTGCCAACGTTCTTCTGTTGGTCTGACCTTGCCCTCTTTCAGGTCGAACTGGTAACCTACGAAGTTGAAGACCTGTTTGGGAACCAGCTCTAACTTTTCCTTGTTCACCAGCCACCCTAATTCCTGACAAAGTGTGACTAGGGTTTGAGTATGCTGGAGACAGGTGTGGTGGGTAGAGGCTCTCACCAGCCAGTCGTCTAGGTACTGGTGGATCCTTATACCCTTCTGAAAAGCCACGAGTTTGACCTCTTTGGCCACCACTGTGAACTCCATGGGAGCTGTGGACAGGCCAAAGGGAAGGGCTTGAACTGGTAGGACCGACCCTGGAGGTAAAAGCGCATGTACTTCCTGGACTGACTGTGAATTGGTATGTGGAAGTATGCCTCTTTGAAATCTATGGATGTGACCCACTCCCCTGCTTGGAGGGAGGTTCTTATTGTCTCTGGGGTTTCCATCTTGAACGTCCCTGTGTTCAAAAAGGTGTTCAAGGTGCTCAGGACCAGGACAGGTCTCCACCGGTTGTTGGGCTCGGGTACCAAAAATAGCCGGTTGCCCTGTGAGTTTGATTTTCTACCGGTTGTACTGTATTCTTGTTCACCAGTTGATACAGTGCTTCTAAAAGGAAGGACTGCTTGGCTGGGTTGTGGTAGTTGCTTATTCCAGTTGGTGACCTTGTCAAGTTGGGTCTGAACCGGAAGGGGAGGGTGTTGCCCTCCCTCAGTGTGGGGACTACTTTTGGACTCAAACCCAGAACTTCCCACTTTTCCCAGCACCGGTTATAAGTGAAGCAATGCACTGTAACCGGTTCCTGGTGGTTCCCCAGTTCTGCATAAACTCATTGGAGTTGGCCGAACTGGGTGAATTGAACCATTCTTGTAGGGGTAGGTTCATATGAAAACTGCCTTTCTTCCTGCCCAGTGGAGGATTCAGCAGCTTCTGCAACCAACAGTCTCTGTAACCAGCCAAACCGGTAGGTGCCATCTCTCTGTAACCAAAGTTTCTGGGAGAAGGCCCTGTAACCAAAGAATTGGGACATCACATTTCTGTAGTCTTAGTTAATCCCTTGGTAGATCTCCCAGTCCAGTAGACTGGTGTTCGAGGTTCAGTCTGGTTACTTCACCATTATCTCTCAGATTCTTTTGAAGCAACTGTCCCTGAAGGTTTGCAAGCCGGCACCTGGTGGGTAGGTTCTGTAACCAGTCCGTTAAGGGAATTTCTTCCCGTCCAACTAACTTGTCACCAGCAAATTTCTATAGCTGGTAAACCTCTGTAACCGGTGAACCTGTTGTCAGCACTGGATTTGAAGCTGGTTTCTTGTAAGCATGGGAACAGTAGTTTCTCTGTAACCAGCACCACACTCGGGAACCAGCAGCACTCCGGAACCGGTAATTCTCTGTAACCGGTGAACCTGCTGTCAGCACTGGATTTGAAGCTGGTTTCTTGCCAGTAAGAATGGGAACAGCAGATTCCTCTGTAACCAGCAGCACTCCTGGACCGGCAGCACTCAGGCACCGGCAAACCTGCGGCACCGGTACACTCCGGAACCGGCGACACTCGGGAGCCGGTAATTCTCTGAACCAGTAGCCCTGCTGTATGTCACCAGCAACTCTGTGTAACCGGTAATCCTATTTAACCGGTAGCCCTTGCTGGATTTCTGTGACCACAACCAGCAGTCTGAGCAGAACTGGTGCCGGTATCCCTCATCACTGGCTGGCTAGTGACCCTACCGGTAGCCTGAACAGGACTGGTACCGGTCCAAAATTCTACATTGGGGAGATAAGGGTCAATGGTCACTGCGACTTCTGGTAGGTGAACCCTCTGAGCAGCCGCACCGGTGGTCTGAACAAGACTGGAACCGGTACCCCCACAGTCACACCAGTGGAAAGGCCTCTGGTGGAGGTTCCAGTATCAAACAGGGCTGATCACTGGAAACCACTGAGGAGGGGGTCCTTGACAGCTTCACAGGAACATGACTGGAACCAGTACCCCCCAACAGTCCCACCAGTGGAAAGGCCTCTGGTGGAGGTTCCAGGATCAAGCAGGACTGATCACTGGCAGCCACTGAAGGGGTTTCTTCACAGGAACAGCACCCACCGGTAGTCTGTACAGACCGGAACCGGTACCCCCAACAGTCACACCAGTGGAAAGGCCTCTGGTGGAGGTTCCAGGATCAAGCAGGACTGATCACTGGCAGCCACTGAAGGGGTTTCTTCACAGGAACAGCACCCACCGGTAGTCTGTACAGACCGGAACCGGTACCCCCAACAGTCACACCAGTGGAAAGGCCTCTGGTGGAGGTTCCAGTATCAAAACAGGGTGATCACTGGTAACCACTGAAGGGGGGTTGTTGACAGCTTCACAGGAACATGACTGGAACCAGTACCCCCAACAGTCCCACCAGTGGAAAGGCCTCTGGTGGAGGTTCCAGGATCAAGCAGGACTGATCACTGGCAACCAACTGAAGGGGTTTCTTCACAGGAACAGCACCCACCGGTAGTCTGTACAGACTGGAACCGTTAAAACTCACCACTAGTGCTCCCCACCGGTAGTCTGACCAGAACTGGTACCGGTAAAACTCATCACTTCTTGTCAGCTGAACCAGTCACGCCTGGGGATTTGCTTGCCGGTAGTGGTGTTGAGATCTGTGAAGTCACATGACCGGCACCGGCAAAAATTTGCAGAGTTCAATGACCACTTGTCATCTAATTCTTCAGGCCAACAGACGAGATGCTGGATTCCTTCTTGCCAGTTAAAAAGTGTGTGTACAGTAATAATTACTCGTCTTTTCTTCTAAAACTTCTGTTGAAAACACGATTCCTCCATTGTTGAATGCGTATCACATGACCAGGTCCGTGTCACGTGACAAGCATAAGCTGGAAGTGATGACGTCAGACGATGCATTCTTCTTTCCTTCTAAATTCTTCTCGTCGACATACACTCAGTGTTTCTCGACAACGAAGAAATAAATGGAGGTTAAGTCGTGGAGATACAACCTTCTGTGTAGAAGAAGGAATGCTGCAGGGACGACACACGAGCTCTCACCCACGACTTCGTCTCGACGACAAGTACACAGAAATTCTTCAAAACTGGTTATAAAGTGCTGGATAATGCCTCGTTTTAGTCCTGGAGAGGCACTGATATGTATGAACACAATAAATATATTTAAATTCGTAGAATAAGCCGTGTTTCCTTCAAAGCTTGGAGATAAATTCAAAACGCGTCTGCACACTACGCGCCAAATGAAAAAGATGAACTGACGTCACTCTGTCTGGACAGGAAGCAGGTATGATGCGCCACCTGGCGAATGCACACTACTGACCGGTCCTGCCAGTATTATATACAGGACGTCTTTTTCTGGCATTTGGCGGGACCGGTCGCGCCGACCGGTAAAGCAATTGTCCATTGGATAGGATGTATTAACGCAATAAAAAAACTTGTTTTTGTAGGAACCTGAGACAGGGGGATCGACATCAGTAGACAGTAATCCAGATCTTAATTTAGCAATTTTGTCAGCAAAATACCTGCCAAAAGTGTTGACTAGACTGTTCATGGTGGTATAATCTGGAAGTACCATTTTTGGAGATCTATGGAGGACTTTCTTTATGGAATTCCACAAGGCCTTGGGGTTATCCTCATTTTCCCTAACCATATCACTGTAGTATTTGGTTTTTGCACATTCCACGAGACGGTTGACCTTGGTTGAGAATTTTGTATGTAATAAGGCCAATTTTAAATTGTACCCTGTATCTGACTGGTAGTCAATGGAGTTTTTTTAGTTGAGGGGTAATGTGAGATAATTTAGAGGAATGGGTGACAACCCTGCAGAGTGAGTTTTGGACTGGCTGCAATCTCCTTAACTCAAAATCAGTGAGCGATAAGAAGAGTGAATTGCAATAATCCAACCTGCTGCACACCAAAGCATTCGCAAACAGATGTATTAAGGTCTAGAAGAGGACCAATTCTGTAGAGGTCTCTCGCATCTACTCTAGTGGACATTATGACCTGTGACACGTGGTTTGAGAAATTGAAATTGGAGTCGAACACCACTCCGAGGTTCCTGACACTTTGTGCTGGGGAGACCTGATTTCCCAGAATATTGATAGGGAAGTGAGGGAGGAGTTGTTTATGATTTTGGGGGGAGCCTATGAGAATAAACTCAGTTTTGTCTGGGTTAAGTTTTAATTTATTTGTAAACATGAAATTTTGAATGTCGTTGAGGCAGTTCTTTAGTTTTTGCATAGAGTGAGAGAAATTTGCTGGTGAGAGTGTTACGTATAACTGAGTGTCATCGGCGCAAAAGTGGTAGTTGAGACTACTGTGGGAATGAATGATTGAGCTGATTGGGTTAGTGTAGAGAGAGAACAGAATTGGTCCAAGGACGGAGCCCTGGGGAACTCCATACTGGAGCACAGCAGGATGCGAGAGTGTACTACCTACCTTGACTGACTGTGTCCTTCCCGACAGGTATGATTTGAACCAGCCAAGTGCTAGCTCACTGATACCATAATGAACACTGAGTCTGTCCAGAAGAATGGTGTGGTCAATGGTATCGAAAGTGGCAGATAGATCCAGAAGGGTAAGGGGCAGTGACAGACCCTTTGGCCATATTAAGAAGAATATTGTTATGAAGATTAAGGAGGCCACTTTCAGTAGATTGGTGTTTTCTATAAGCCGATTGGAAGGCAGTCATAAGGCCGGCTTCACCCAAATGAGTTTGTAGCTGGACGGCTACTACCCTTTCAAGTATCTTTGAGATAAAGTTTCAATTTGAGACAGGCATATAGTTTTTGAAAACTTCTTTGTCTAAGGATGCTTTTTGAGGATATTGGTAGCATGGGCCTGCTTGAAAAAATTTGGACACATACCTTGCTCAAGAGAAGCGTTGATTATTGAAGTGATGGGGGTAACGAGAATATCCAGATAATCCAGAACAAGGAAAGTGGGCCAAGGGTCTAGGGAACATGATTTACTAGGAGAGGTGGTAATAATTTTAGTGACTTGATCCTCTGTTACAGTAGAAAAAGTGGAGAACATAGGGGGAGGAGAGTCAAGGGTGATGTGTTGCAAATTGACAGAAGCAGAGAATGTTGAGCGTATTTTTTCAATTTTTTCTGTGAAGAACTCTACAAACCTGTCAGCCAAAAGCTGAGGGGGCTTTATCGATGGGAGGATCTTGGCTGGAAGTCTGTGTAACTCATCACCCAGGACACGCCATAATTTTTGTGGGTTGTGGCGATTATCCGAATTTTTGCTTTAAGGAATTGAGATTTGCCCTGCATGCAGATTCTGTTGTAATGGTGGACTTTCTGCATGTACTGGGATCTATTGAAGGTGGATTTATTTCTTTGCCAAATGCGTTCAAACAAACGCTTGGTCTCTTTTGCCACAATTAGAGTTTCGTTAACCCATCCCGGGATGTACTTTGCCTTGGTGTGTTTGGTGTGTAGTGGAGCATGTTTGTCGATAAGGGTCGACAAGGTGGTGTGATATTGTTTGTGGAGAGTATCAGGTTCTTTGGACGGATTATTAATTAGTTCAGAAGCAAGGAGATCTGCTTTCATTTTCTCTTTGTTGATTTTATTTTATTTTACGAAAGGAGACTGTAGCATTATTCGAAGGTCTTGGGGTTAAAAAATTTAGAGTGAAACTAACTGAAAAATGGTCCATCGGTGGAGTGGACATTGGAAATTTTATCATTGTTGGATTAGGTTAAAACCTAATCAAGAGTATGTCTGGGAATATGAGTCGGGAAATTAACTTTTTGAATTAAGTCAAATGAATCGATCAGTGAGTGAAAGGTTTTTGAATTTGAACATGTTTCAAGGTGAAGATTGAAGTTGCCGATGATAGCCAGATTTTCCGTGGGGTGATGGATATCCTCCAAAAATGACTGAAACTGTTCAAAAAAAGTAGGAGTACTAGAGGAAGGTGGTCTGTATATGTTTAGAAACTAAAAAGATTCTTTGTTCAGGGATATTTTGATGAAGAAATTTTCGAAGGTAGAGCAGGCCTTTGTAGGAACAACGGATGCATCCAGTACATCTTTTAACGAAAAACCCCAGTCCTCCACCACGGCGGGCCTCTCATGGCTGTTGATAGAGATTGTAACATGGGGAGGTGATTTCAGACAAGTTGGCACTTTTGGTGTCAGGGCTTATCCAGGCCTCTGACATGGTGAAGAGATCGGTGTCATTGTCAGAAATAAATTTTGCAATGGCCGGGTATTTGTTGTTTACTGATCTGATGTTTGCGTAGGTGATATTCAAACACTTGGGTGGTCCTGGGTTTGGGTTAATGTCACCAGCAAGTAGGAGTAGGGAAGGTGAGAGAACTGGTGGAATAAATATTGATGACTTGATGTTAAAATGTAAACAGAAAGTGGTGGTGGGGGGTTTGAAAGGGCAGAAACGGACAACATCAGGACATTGAATGCTGGAGTTAATGTGGTGCTGATATGCAGCAATGACTGGTTGGATTGCCAATAAGATATGGAGGAAAATCATTTTTGGAAACTTGGGTGGCTTTAAGTTTAAAACGGGGAATGTGATAAAAGGGGATAAAGTGGGCAGTTTTTGTGTGTAATTATCTAATAATTTTAATAATTTGCGGATTGAAAACTAGAAATAATGGAGACGTAGAGGGAGTTTAAATGAAGATATTACGTTAACGGTAAATAATTTAGAACAAGACCACTGCCGCGGTATCTCCCGCCGAGCATTACAGGGGAGGAAATACCTTTTCAGAGATATTCACAATTTTTCGTTTGCCGCTAAAATCCAAGATGGCCGCCAAAAGTGGCAAAAATTGAAATTTTTCCCTTTTCCATAGGACACTCTTGTACTACCCTGTGGGTCAAAAGTTCGTTCGAAATTGCTCTATCTCTTACAGTTTTAGAGATATTCACACTTTTTCATTTTCCGCTAAAATCCAAGATGGCTGGCAAAAGTGGCGAAAACTGAAATTTTTCCCTTTTGCATAGGATACTCTTGTACTACCCTGCAGGTCAAAAATTCGCTCGAAATTGTTCTATCTTTTGCATAGGGCACTCTGGTACTACCCTGCAGGTCAAAAATTCGCTCGAAATCACTTTATCTCTTACAGTTTTCGAGATATTCACACTTTTTCATTTTCCGCTAAAATCCAAGATGGCCGCCAAAAGTGGCGAAAATTGAAATTTTTCCCCTTTGCATGGGATACTCTAGCACTACCCTGTGGGTCAAAAATTCGCATGAAATCGTTCTATCTCTTACGGTTTTTGAGATATTCACACTTTTTCATTTTCCGCAAAAATCCAAGATGGCCGGCAAAAGTGGCGAAAATTGAAATTTTTCACCTTTGCATAGAATACTCTTGTACTACCCTGCGGGTCAAAAATTCGCTCGAAATCGCTCTATCTTGTCTGGTTTTCGAGATATTTGTGATTTTTCACATTTTCACTAAAAGTAGCAATAAAGTAGCCATTACTCACTTGTACATTGAGGAACAGTTGTGAAACTTAAATATGTTACAGTTCACAAAAAAAGTAGATGAACACCATATTTGAGAGAAATTGTGTAACTGCAATCATTTTGAAGATATAAGCCATTGACTCATTATGGTTATCATTAAAAATTGACAAAGTAGCTATTACTCACTTAGCTATGGAGATACACTTCCAAACTACTGACCATGTTGTAGCTGTGGAGAAAGTAGCTGAACAACATATTGGAACAAAATACTCTAAATACAATAGTTTGAGAGTTATAAGTCATATAATTATATTAGGTAAAAGTGCTATTACTCACTCAAAAGTAGGCCAAAGTTCATCAAACCCCCAAAATAATGAAGAGCGTAAAAATTCATTAGGACAAGTAATTCACCAAAAATTTGTAACTGTAGTAGTTTCAGAGAAAACTGCATGACACACTCACGCATGCACGTACGCACACACATGGTGCAAATTATAATCTCCCGCCGGCAAGCCGGGCGGGAGATAAAAACAGTACTTCCCTAACGGACACACGCCACACATATGGACACACTGAGAAGGATCAATCAAAACGTCAGATTTAACAAAGATTTCTTCTCTTTACGGAGCTTGTAATTGGGCGTGGCCAACTGCTTCCATTGTTCTGGCGTGAGAAACAAACAGGCTGCACAGTCGTCTTGCCCCAACACACAAGGGTCTGAACCAGATCCCTTATCTCTGCAGTGAGCACATCAAATATGCATGTTGAAATTCACTCTAATGTGGCCACAACCTCCTTTCCTTTGGCCAGATGATGCCATGATATCCCTACACTAATTTCACAATAAAATCCACACAGCCTAACACAGTATATAAAATAAAAATATTCTGAAGGGTGTAGTTCATACCACCTTGTGTCCAACTTGGGAAGGCGAAGGAATTGGTTGGTGTGTAGACTGCTTGGATCTGACTGAGCTTCTATCACTACTTGATTGGTTGATTGGGACCGTACTAAAATGCAGAGTGCCAGAATCGGAAGGGTTTTGCATTGACAACCTCCCAGTCTACACCTTTTTGACACCGACTCAGCTCTAATTAATTTATGTTGTTTTTAAAGACACATTATTGTACTTTCTAATTAAATCTTACACCTTTTATTAAAAGACATCAATTAGGTACTGGTCAAGATATTTGAAAATTCTTGACTACACCGGAAATTAGGTGTTGGAAAAACAAATCTAAAATCTAGCCATTTTTCCATATGTACATTTTGCAATATTCCATGTGTGCAAAATTCACTGCACTCCATACCAAACTGCACTGAGATAGTCCAAGATATATAAAATATAGTTCCTTTAAATGGGGTGTTATGTGACACACTGGGGGGAAAAAAGGCAAAAATAAATTAAGCAAAAGTCCAGTCTCCTTTGGAGGTAATTCCTATAATTAAAATTATACTCGCTATAAAATAAAACAAATACTTAAATCAGAAAACAGACTTGTTCATTTTATATATACAATTAAGAATTGCCACAATAACAAGCACATAAACACATGCACATAAATCTGTGAGATATAAGTTAAGCATTACCTATAATTAACTGTAAATATATGAAAGAATAAGTACTAAGTACAAACTGTACAGTACAATTGTAAGCATAATACAATTACATAACTTCAGTCTGGATAACTTTAATTTTGCAGGTTGAAATTACATTAAATCATCCAAACTTCAAAGCTTTTGACTTTCTGTATGGAGCTGATATTAAGAAATACTAAGAAATTACAAGTCTTGTAAGAAAATTTCATTTATAAATCTTGTGTATTACAGAGATCAAAACAAAGTAACAACATCAGTGATCATATGCTCGTAGTGTTTTCCAAAAATTCAGTTTCTGGTGTTTGATTCTCAGGATATTCCCTATATTTACTTCTTTTCACGACATATATAGCAAATCAGCAATACACTTTTTCACAAAAAAAAAAAAAAAAAAAAAATGTAGAAGTTTTACTGACAAAGGAATAATAGTAAACAGCAGTCCATAAACATTAAATCATCATTACAATCATTAAAACAAAATTTCAAATTTAAAGTAATCAACTTATCTGGGAATTCTAGCTCTGTCATTTGAAAAGTTGTGTCCCCTCCACTTATCTATAATTCACTACACTTTGTAGCATTGAATAGTTTTTCCATCCATGACAATAATTAACACTGTTATATTCCTCAGCGTGGCTTGGGGCACAAATACACACAATATTTTATGTCTTCACAAGTTAGTTCATCAAATCCATCGACAATATGACTGCTTGAATTTTGATTATGTAGTAAGCTAGAATTATCTGCAACAAGCACCTTGTAAAGATTTCTGAAAAACTATGAACTTTTCTCATAATGTTGCATATTTCTCTTCATGATATCGATACACGGTCCTAGCAACCTCTCAAATGATGCTCTGTCTAAATAGGCCAACTTAATGTCCCCCACGGCATAAACTGTGGCTGTGCGTGGGGAATCTTCCACCAATGCCATCTCCCCAAAATAGCCACCTTTTGTGAGAGACTCTGAAGAGTGACACACTGTATGTTCCTGTCCTTTCTTTGTGATTGTGACCTTCACATTTCCTTCCTCTATGAAGTACATCCCATCTGCTTCATCGCCCTCTCTGATGATAATTTCCTCATCATAGTAACGCTTGGGTTGAAAGGCGTCAGCAAGGTTCATCCTTTCGTAGGAACTGAGGGTGCTGAGAATGGGCACGTTTTCTAGCAGCTGTTCGTACATCCGGCGCTTCTTGAAGGCACTCTTCAAAACAATGCGGCGGAATGAATCTCTATCCATGGCCCAAATAGTCCCTTCTGTGGTGGAAATAACGGTGGCAGTTCGAGGCATGTTGTACATCAGCGCTAACTCCCCAAAGCTGCCTGAGTTTTCAAAGGTAAAGACTTTTGTGTCCACCCCCTCGCTGTTCTTCACATACACATCATATAGTCCCGATTCTATGACATAGAAGTTATCCCCATCGTCTCCCTGTACTATGATCTCATCTTCTGGTTCCACAATACGTTCGAACATGGCATCAATGACATCGTTTAACTGCTCCGGATCCAGACTACGGAAAAGCAGGATGTTTTTAATCGCCTCATTTAGCCTCTTTCTCTGAATGTCTGTTTTGGGGTGGATGACCTTCTTTTCATCATCATCGCTATCCTCTTCTGGATCATATCTCTCCGCCGACACTGACTGTCTCCTAGCATAGCGAGTCCTAGGATTTATTGGCTGCAAATCTGGTTCACCTGCATCCTCATCACTGCTACTACATACTATATACATTGGCACACTCTTGGGAGTTTGGTTTTCCTTCACCTGCATGAAATACTCAGCTGCAAAATTGTAGAGATTCTCTGGCCTTTCCCTTAGCACTGCTATGGTGAAGTCTCTGAGCAAGTCGCTCAAGCCATCAGGGATTTCGCAGTTCATAATTAACTGTGGGGTATAATTATTGACCACTGGCTTCTCAAAACACGAGAGAGGCGGAAATGAAAACTGACCCTCCTCCACTTTGCTCAGTAACAACAAGCTATTAGAGCAGAAATATCCACCAGCAATTAATTCTACTTGGAAGATTAGCCTAAATGGGTTTATGAGACGAGTTCCATAATACCTGCAAGGTTTTCTTCCTTACCATACACTATTTATAGATACTTTTATATGGATGGATTATTATTCAAAAGCTGTTATTGATAAATTGGAACTCTTGCAATGAACACATGAAAATCCCCACTTCAATGCAGTTTGCCTTTAGAGGCAGTGTCCTGATAAATTAGCACTATCCATAAAACTGTGGACAAGATAGCCTTCAGCAAAGTCAGAATTTCATATTCTAACCAATCAAGCCAGTATGCAGACTCTGAGGGGAAATATTGTGGTGTAAATGTGTTCTCTGCCCCAGCTCAGATATTCAGATGTCCTTGCCACTGCACTAAGGGTAATTCAATCGGGATCCAATGTGAGATGGTTTCCTGTATTTTTCTTTTTCTCTGATGGAAGATGCTATTAATTTCAGTGATAGAGCTAAGCTGCTTAGTCTTCACAGTATCTGTGGAATAGAACAAAAACCTTCAATGCAATATTTATGATCAAACTGAAAGTTTTACAGTTACTTTTTCTTTCTCTTTGATTCAATACCTTTAATTATAAGTGAATTAAAAATAAACAATGTAGAAATTTAAAAACATTCAACAGCCATTGTAAAAAGTATTTGGTAACTGTATTACCAATTATTGGTGATATGCAGGTGCTTTCACTGCTTTTTAGTGTGAATAACAAGATACATATATAGAATGCAATTAATTTCTTAAACTTCACCACAGGTTCACTCTGATGCCCTGTTGGGAATACCCGATTCATATTTATTGAAAATTAATTTAAACATTTGATTTCATTTTAACGTCTTACTACTTAGCTTCAAATACAAACATTAGATGGTCGATAATACAATACTTTCTAACACGTGAGGCTGGTCACATCAAGTCGAGCATTTTGCTCTCTCTGAGTGCATCTTGTTTTAACAATTTTATTTTATTCTGTATTTCAAATTAATATGGGAACCAGACCACTACTTGAATCAAGGTGACAGACCCATAGCTTGGAAAAATATCTATTACTGAAAATTTCTCAGTGAAATATGTGACATTTCGGGAACCGGTTCTTGGACTTTTGCAACGGATTTTGTTTACGTTTATGTGAATCGAATAGAAACCAACGATTTGTCGTCTTTACCACTACTGCATATTCATAAAACTGATTTTACAGTAGTCATTTTCCGCATCTTTACAAAACGTAAGGGAAAAATTTGGCTATTTCAAAACTATAAGCTGCACCTATTGAAGAGTAGGGGTGGGACGAGTACAAATAATTCGGGTCGATTACTCGCAGATAAAAACTCGACTCGACATCGAGCACTCGCGAGGTTTAGTATCCACCTCAACAGGAAACGACATCCAATATGGCGGCTCCCGTAAACAAAAAAAATATAAAGGTAAAAGCTTTGAATCGCTTGAATTAGTTATTGTCAGCACATAATATCAATGACATTATGTTCAAAATGGTGGATTATGCGATTTAATGTAAGTAAGGTGTGGTATTTATGTTTTATTAACTAAAAAATGTTACCGGTTCTGTAGGTTGTTATATATACACGAGTATTCGACCTTGAGAACTGGGATCGAATTTTCGTGAAATTGCCCTCGCTCGTCGAGTGTCGACTGCTCGGTCGCACCCCTATTGAAGAGTAATGGTAAAAAGAGCTATCACATGCAAAATTACTGCTTGCTAAGGCTCCCACTAATTGTGAGTTAACTTCAGAATCATTAAGGAATCATGTTATCCTCTTATTCACATTATATTCATCAGTGTACCCATTGGTACTTATCAGATGGGTTTCTTAAAGAGCACCAGAATAGTGTAGACCGGCACCATGAGATGTTGTATAAGTATAATGTAAAAATTAGTTCAGAGTATTACTTCCATTTTTATTATGATTACCTAAAATACACCTGTTTATTTATTTGGGGTTTTACGTCGCTTTCAACACTGTACAGGTCATATCACGACGGGTAGTTGGAAGGGCAGAGGAAACCAGTACACAGAGTTCGCTAGGGTTCTGTACTGTAAACTGCCGACCAACGGCAAGCAACTACCAGCTTTCCCACATAGGGCCTTGACGGGGATCGAACCCCGGCCTCAGAGGTGGGAGGCGAGAGTGTTACCACTCTGCCACCGTGGCCCCCCTAAAATACACCTGTTCTTCCTTGAACCAAGCTATACATTTTGACAAAATCTACAATTCGGATCAACAAATTTTTGCTGTATTAAGTTGGTTTTTCTTTTATAAATATTTGTAATATGTACTATGTGTTATGTAGTGAACAGATGAGAAAATATAGACAAAGACAGGTAAAACACACCTCCACTCGTAGTCAAGTTTATTTTTTAAAAGTAAAACTGTACATATATTAAGCCTCACTTACTTTCATTTTTCTATCGGTGTATCTGAGTAATTGACACCCGATAAACAAGCCAAATTTCATAAAAAATTTTCCCCAATTTTAAGAGTCAAGTGTTTGCATATATATAAATTACTAGTACTGTAACGAGTTGACCAAAACTCAAGTTGTAACACGGTGGGCGAGATTTGGGGATCACATCGATTTACGCTATTTAAACTCGAGTTTTTAAGAAATAAATAATGATATAACAATCTTGTTACAAACTAGCACTATTATTTCCCTTATTTACGTGGCTGTTTCATAAAGTGCTCATACATATCTGCACAATTTAACCAGCAACAAAATATACTTCCTTGCAATAAAATGGTAGTAAACACATTAATGGCGGATACCTTGATGACAATATTTGCACATTGTTATTTTATTTATATTTGTGTCATTTACTCGAGTTCAACTCACATCTAACAGGTGATCCTCATTCGACAGAAATCGCTGATGAGAACAGCCCTATAAATTACCATCTAACTGATTATGTTTTCCCATAATAAAACATTAATACTACATCTTACTTACACTGAATCTCATAATGTATTTTAATGTATTTTATATCATGACATTAGCTAAATAATTTAAGGCGTTTATTTTTATGTATTTTACATTACAGGAGCTGCCATATTGGATAGTGTTTCCTTGCAAAGTGCATACTAAACATCACGAGGGCTCTATGTTGAGTCGAAATTTCATCTAAGAGCAATCAACACCAATTATTTGTACTCATTACACCCCTATTATTTTGAGTCTCTTGTGATAGTGTTTCTTGAGCCTCTTTTTTCTGGAGGTCAATTGACCCCATCCTTTGAAAACCGGGGGTCAATCAAAATTTTTGAGGGTCGGTTAGGCTTGACCCTTCTGGTTAAACTGCAGGTTAGAAAAACAATGGACAAACAATACCTATAATACCTTACACAGACGGTGTGCGTGTTAGAGTTATGAAATGTGGGGTACCATGTACCCATGGGACATCGAAAATGGGGTACAAGTAATATTCTGCCACATTTTCCTCAATAAACAATATTTAGATACACCCAGTTACTAAAAAGCAATAAATTAGATTTAAATTTATTTTTCACCTTGACAGTAAATTATAGTACATTGTACATGGTTGTACATTCATAAAAATATCTGAGGTACACCTGTACACATCAGGGTAAAGAAAACAGTCAAAAAAATATACCTGACTTTTTTTCCTTCTTATTTTTGGATGATTTTTAAGGTAGCAAAAATGAACAGAAGCACTACTCAATTTTCAATGACATATAGTATATCTTGATAGTTTCTAAAAAATTATTTTATTTACACTACAAATATGATATCTATACTGTCTGAAAGACAAATTATTCTAGTTTATGTTGCTTTTTATTTGACAAAAATCCATTGAGTGCTTCCAAAGCTACTGTGTTTTTGGGACAACCCCTGTTAATATTTTCGAATTTCAGAGGTAACATTTTCTGGGGAGGTTTCCGGGGTTAAAAATTTAAGAATTTCTGAGATTTAGTAGAACATGTCTCCCACTGAACAAGGTATTTGTCATCGTTCGGAGACATTGTTCCCAATTGTGTCCTTGCAAAGATCACCTGTTCTTTCGATGTGTAACGTTTCAAATAAGATTTGCTAGGGTACCTTGTAACACTGGCCGTTTAAGATGGATCTCATCTGTGTGCGCATTGACAGGTAAATAAACAGGAAATCGGCCATTTTTGTTTTGAAGTTGGAATAAATAAAGAATTGCTGCATATATAGACGAAATATCAATATTTCTTTTTACAAATACTTCTGTGTCAGTCTGACCCCCAGATAAATATCATGTGCGTAAATCGCTTGATTTTGACGTAAATTTACGCACGTTTGTGCGTAAACAGAAACACTGTGATATATGCACCATTGGTGACTTTTGATATGCCTTTTTGCATCCTTAATGAGTCGGATCTTTTACAGTGAAATGACAAATAATTCTCAAGTAGCTCGTCTAAACTTTCAGAAACTGCAGCATTTGCTCTAGTCAACACCCAATGTGAGACGGACTGTCTCTCTTCACTTGAAAAAGCAAGACAACTGTGAAAAAATGTGAGACATGCTTTACATCAAGATATTTTGGAATGGAGTTTCAAGAGAAATACAGACACCAAGCTAGAGAAGTTATTTGCAGTGGCAGTGGTAAATAAAGCTGGTTCTAAAGTTTGTGCTACCTTTTGTCATTGTATTTTCTTTTTTTGTGTGTCTGTGTGTGATACATATAACTTGCACAAGATAATACTGGTATCAAGTCATCTCATTTTTTTTAAATCTTCAATTCTGCTTTAATTAATGATATCATTAATTTATTATGCACATTCTTTAATTCATTATATAGGGGCCACGCAGTGGTAACACACTCACCTCCGACCTCTGAGGTCGGCGGTTCAAACCCCAGACCCTATGTGGGAAAGTTGGTAGTTGCTTACAAATGGTCAGCAGTTTACAGTACAGAACCAACTGTATGCACTGGTTTTGGCTAGTTTTTACTTTACCGGAACGAGATTTTGGCGATCATATAATTCCACGTTTTAGCAATTTCATCCTTTTATTTTTATTGATACACAGGAATACTATTTATGGGGGTTGAGGGCTTGCCCCCAGTTATAGCTGTGTTAATTTATTTTTATATTTCCTTGACAATTTCCTGCAATTATCAAATATGGTGGTTACGTTGGCTCTACTTTAGTTCCTTGTAGAGCCGTGGCATAACCTCACATAAAAATGGCATTTGTATAAAATCCTTTTCTGTGGAATAAAAATTGATAAACGATTAAAATGGTTTATTGTAGTTAAAACAACTGATATTGTACATTTGTACTTTTTTGTAAATCTCCAGTTCTATGTGGGGTAGTGGCAAGGCTGCAGTGTTCGAAACTGCGTGGGCCCGGTGGCCAGGAACTACTAAGTTCTGCTCCGGGCCATCTCTTTTCGCAAATGCATAGCCCGGCTGGCCATTTAATGCTCTGGTTCCTGATTAAATGCGAAGAAAATATTGTACGACAACCAGTCGAAATACTCAAAACATTTTAAAATCGAGAAAACTTCGCAGAATTTCTGCTTCCTGATGATAACGTTTTGAATGCAAATACGCTCTGGTTCCTGATTAAACGCGAAGAAAAATATTGTACGACAACCAGTCAAAATGCTCGAAACATTTTAAAATCGAGAGAACTTCACTGAATTTCTGCTTTCTGATGGTAATGTTTTGAATGCAAACACACTAGTACGTGGGACGTCTTCGTTTTTAAAGATTTGGAAATAAGATTTTTATCAATATGTAGCCTTTGAAAGCAAAGTCAAGACCTGTGTGATTTTGTTTTAAAGATTTCTTTGGTTTTTTTTTTGTAGGAGTTGGGCAATATAATAATGTTTAATTTTTGATCAGTAGTGGTACTGACTTTATGTACTGAGTACATGTACTCTACAGTAATATTGAAAAAAAAATGTATTGCAGACCTTGTCGTTCTGTCTATGGCCCACTTGCTTTAAAAATAAGGCACAAAGCTCAAAATTTTCAGGGGATAAATTTGATAAATACATGTGTGGTCCTTTAGTCCAGGGCAGTGATAATTGCTTGACTTTTTTTTTTTAATTTTGGCAAAACTATTTTCCTATTTTTATTTTATTTCCTATCTGAATTTCTAAACCACTTGATGACTGGTTAAAAAATGGTAATTATTACAGAAAATAAAGAGATTTAAATTTAATTTTATTGGGCTATTTAAATTTCATACGGGCCATCAAAAGTGAAAAGTTAATGGCCCTGCTGGCCATGTGGTTTCGTAAGGTAGTTATTACACTGCAAGGCTGTACACGCAAGTATCATCACACTTCCTATTATCGTGCACTTCTTATTATCGTGTACCAACTACCAATCTAGTCTTTGTTTACCATCCCAGCAAACATTACAAACGTTTATAAACGTATAGTAAACCTATAAACGTTTTTTTAAACCAAATATAAACCTAAATATTGACAATTATTCAATATTAAGGGTTTATAAACGTTTCAGCAACATTGGTTTAGCTTATAAATGTTTATAAACATTTTTAAACCTTTACAAACGGTTAAAAATATCTTAACCTCACTTTCAGTTGGGATAATGACATCAGCACAGCCATTTTAAGAGAAACTGGAGAAATATTTCTCTTACTAGTGCTGGGAGATCGCTTGGATTTTCCATGTCGATGTTTGTATCGGACATTTGTGACCAAACTTCGAACATTTCCGATTATGGAGTGGAAGTGTAAAAAAGACAGATAAAATAAAATTGTAAATTATATCAAGTAAAATACACACAAATTACCACAAATATGACCAAATTATAATCTAAAAGCCATTCACGGACGTCTCCCTCACCAACAGACCATGCTTGATGTATCCTCACTGTGATTGGCTGATTTTATGATTACCTTGACAACAGTTGGAAAACCCCAAGGTGTTTCTATTTATGTTATTTTTATTGCATTCACGGCTAGTTTTGTGATTTTAACTGATGGATATTTCAGATTTTTACAAAATATTATTAAGGTTAGCATTTTATTGTGACCAAAAGGCTGCAAAGAAATGGATTTAGCAAATATCGGTTTTACTTAAATTTTACCGATCATTGATTGGCAATGAGCCAGCGAGCGATAATACCGAAGTTTGCAAACATCGTCCCAGCACTATTTCTTACTATATCTTGCTGTATCACTGTTGTTTGAATCCATCATTATATTATAAGTAGATATATAAAAGTATATAATATCATCCAATTATATACTTCTATATATCTACTAAGAATATAATGATGGCTTCAAACAACAGTGATGCAGCAAGATATACTTACAGAAATATTTCTCCAGATTTTAAACACATGTATAAACGTTTATAGTAGTGTTACGATCGAAAGTAAATACTGAAACCGGGTCCCGAAAACAAAAATTCGGTTAAAACCGGATTCGTTCAAATTAGTTTCCACCATGCTGTCGTCAAACTGTAAAATTTTCTGTGAACAACATGAACAATTATTCAACAAAAATGCGGTTTATTTTATGATAAAATCAGACATTTGGGGTATTATTTCAGTGTATATTGTCAAAATATTAACAATTAAATATATTTAAGCGTTTCTGTGCAATATTTTGTATGCTAGATGTGAAATATGTTACATTTCGGGAACCGGTTCTTGGACTTTTGTCACCGGATTTCATTTACGTTTATATAAATCGAATAGAAACCAACTATCCGGTTTGCCGTCTGTACCACTAGTTTATAGGCAAACGTTTAGGGACCCATCATTTTAAACCTAATCTAAACCGTTGATAGTTAGGTTTATAAACGTTTATAAACGTTTGTAATGTTTACTGGGATGTGTTCATGGACCAATTTTTATCAGAATCCGTAAAGTTCATGTGTAAAACATAAATCATGTTATTTTTTTCCGGTTTGTGCTGAAAAATCAGATAGAAACAGGTATTTTATAAAATTGGCCAAAATCTCTTAATATTTAGGCTATGTAGTGGTGGTGGACCAGTTCACGCCCGCGTACCAATTCACGCCCACCCCTAAATTTATCAAAAACAATGACAGTTAAACAATAAATTACAAATGTATATGATCAATTTGATGATTATCTATGATGTGGTAAACATATTCTCCATGAAAAATTATAAATGCTCAAGAAAATTGAGGGTGGGCGTGAATTGGTACCCGGGCGTGAACTGGTCCACCACCACTAGATCTTAAAATCCCTAAAATCATGCAAAGTGCTTCACTCCTGATTTGTTACATTTTGAATTAATCCAAAAAGTATTATACCTACTTATTTATTGTCTGCTTTAAACTTGGATTTTAAGGTTACCATAAATTAATATTAGCAAAAAAAATCATGTGCATGGAAATAGGAAGTACGTACCCTCTCTTAGTGAAAACATATATGACCAATTTTGAAGATGCTAAAAAAACAATTGAAATAGTTTCTTTCATGTACAAACTTCATAAGGTCTTTAAACACACTCTGACAGTGTGTGATACTTAAGCAAACTGAAGCATGTGGTATCAATTCTTTCCTCAATATTACACTTTCTGTTAGGCGCGCGGTAACCGGTGGTTTGAGGATAAAGTAGAGCCGAGGTAACCATGTCTGCTTTTTTATAACAAACAACACATCTATTTTCATAACATATAGCTTCTGTTAATAATTTTGCACAAAAACATGCATTTGTTTGACATTAAAAGCGCTAGACCGAAATATGGAATGAACCGGATTCCGTTTCATGAATGTTATCTGAACTGGAAAGTTATCTTTATGTTTGTGTCCACCCGTGTAATTAAATAAACTTGAGTTACCAGACACAGGTTCTGATACTTGGTCTATTGCAACTATAATCTCAATATGTTAATAGTCTTCTGAATAATAAAAAAATAATGGAAAACCAAAAACACCCTAGTCGGCCATTTTCGGTTCAAACGCGTTACCATCTAAATTACGTCACTTTTGTAAACTCTAACGTCACAAACGATGTTGACGTCACAGTATAAGTCACATTTAGCGCTATACAGGTGCATTTCTATGATACTTTTTATTGTTACTTTTGTACGTTGCTGATATATTTGAATTGGTTTATTTATGTTTTAATGAAAGAGTGAGGCTCCGAAACACCAATAGATTATATATAATTGCCTCGTTTACTATAACCTTTGTTTTATTTTTGTGTTTGAAGAAACAAAGAGTGAATTAAGTAGTATACATAATAAAGTTTCCAGGAACACATACAACTATACGGTATATGTCTTTTTATGCAAATCTTTGTGGTTCGTCAAAAAGGAAATATTACTAAAAATTAAACTTATGATCCGAAACCCAAAAACATGAATTGTAATTATAAGTACAGTAGCACATACGCGCTTTGAAAACCAAGAAATGATTCTAGAAATTCCATATCTATTTCTCTGTCTTCTTTGTTGCAGAGTTTTAATCTGTCAATGGATTTTCTCTTATTCTGTTTGTTTCTGCTTTGTGTACTTCTTTCTCTTTGCATTTTTATTACTTTTGAAACCAGCTTAGTCCCCCCACATCGTAATCACTTTCAGTAATTTCTTAAACCCTTGTTCCACCGTCATGAGTTGGCATCTCTAAACTGTCTCCATCATGCAATCTGGTGTAAAATTCTTGGTCATCTAACATTGATAGTTTCTAATGAAGCTAAAAGTGAGGGGCACCACTATAGCACCCATCGTGGGACTCTGACCCATTTTCAAAAAAAAAAACAAAAAAAAAACAAACAAACAAGTTTAAAAGTCTTTGTGAATAGGCCTTTCTTTCTCTTAACTATTTGGTTTCGTGCTACCTGTCTAGTTGTAACTGTCTTACAGTCCATACTTTTGGTGATACAAATTGCCTCTTGCTGTTTAGTCGTATTATATCCACTCTTTACATGACAAAGCTACGCCTTTCCCACCAGGATCGTTAGAGTAGCACCACTCGACTTTACAGTCAGCTAGGTCCTATAACAACTCGTGAGAATGAAACCGCAGCATAAGGAAACATCAGTAAACCCATTTCTTTCAATAGGGTTTCCACGACTCCAGTGGAACACCCCCATTAACAAGACTAGGTTTCTCTCAATGTGTATTATTTTGTAGTAAAATTATCTCTGCTTTCTTGTCTCTAATGGGACATAAACAGAAGTGATTGTTTTTTACTCAAAAATTTAAGTTGATTTCAAGTAACTTAAGATTATATTACAATACTGCATATTTTAAAATATAGAATACTACTCTGTCTTCATCTCTCATTTCTTGTTTTGATTTTAATTTTTAAACACTACATGTGTCATTTTAAAAT
The DNA here is from genome assembly GCA_964017235.1 of Sabellastarte sp. h YS-2021. Classification (NCBI taxonomy): domain Eukaryota; kingdom Metazoa; phylum Annelida; class Polychaeta; order Sabellida; family Sabellidae; genus Sabellastarte; species Sabellastarte sp. h YS-2021. The sequence goes on from OZ024928.1 coordinate 111,540,348, forward strand.
TTAAAAAAATCTTCATAGATTATTGAGTACCCAGTCCCTCATAGCATTCCCAAAGACATTAAGTGATTAAAATGACAACATAATGTATGGGGGACAGCTTATATTTTTAATTAATTCTCTTACAAATATATCTTTTTACCATGTTTTTTTTCACCATTTATCCCATTTAGGCCACAGTAACAATTAAGGTAGTGGGATAGGTGTTAAATTTCAGCTTTCGAGCTTGGATACATTTTGCAAAAATCTGTAATGAAATAAAGTTTACAAAAAAAATTGTAAAGTATATTTTGTTTTTCTTCACCTGTATTACTATATGTTATTAAACATCTTTCCAAACAAATGTTCAACTCTTACTATTGTCAAGAACACTGTACTTCACAAGCACTGAAAATATGCATGGTGCATTACTTGAAATGTTTTAATTGCAAAAGAGCCGAATAACAATAATTACTAGACCTATTGCATCGAACAACCGATGCAAATTGTATTCACCAGAAAGAAAATTCACCAAAGCCATTCAAACATCACTTAACCTTGAAGGAGAAGCCCAAGGTGAAATCTGACCATATCAAAAGATTCTTAGCCCATGATTTCCTATAGGTTGGTGTGACACTGCAAACCTCTAGGAACACAAATAAGCGAGATATAAGCACTTTTAAGTTTGGCTATCCTCATTTGACCTTGAAGGAGGGGTCCAAGGTCAAATCCGACCACACCAAAAGATCCCCAGCCCATGATTTCCTATAGGTTGGTTTACCATGCCAAACCTCTAGGACCAATAATAAGCGAGTTATAAGCACTTTGAAGTTTGGCTATCCTCATTTGACCTTGAAGGAGGGGTCCAAGGTCAAATCCGACCACACCAAAAGATCCCCAGCCCATGATTTCCTATAGGTTGGTTTACCATCCCAAACCTCTAGGACCAATAATAAGCGAGTTATAAGCACTTTTAGGTTTGACTATCCTCATTTGACCTTGAAGGAGGGGTCCAAGGTCAAATCTGACCACACCAAAAGATTCCCAGCCCATGATTTCCTATAGGTTGGTTTACCATCCCAAACATCTAGGACCAATAATAAGGAAGATATAAGCACTTTTCATGACTGACAAAAAACGCCTGTGGCGGCCATCTTGTTTTTCAAAATCAGGCCAAAAATATTCCCAGTCAAGATTTTATAATGAGGAACATATCCTGCGAATTTGAGATCTCTACCTATAATATCCTTTGCTCTAGAGGGCCAACAAAAGTCCTTGTTTAAAGTCGAATAAACGTCCCTGGCGGCCATCTTGTTTTTTTCAAAATGAGGCCAAAAATATCCCAGGCAAGATTTTATGGTTATGAATATATCCTGCAAATTTGAGAAGGCTAGCTATAATATTTATTTTTTCGTTAGAGCGGTAACGGTGAAATCTCTCTACACACTGCGGCGATGGCGGCGGCGTAACAAAGCGAAATGGGTGGATACAATAATAAAAATAATTGTTGACAAATCTTCGTGACATGTAAAATATTGCAATTACCCAAATTAAAATACAGTCATGCTAACAGAATGACAAAAATCAGACTTTTTTCATTCCAATCAGAACGTTTTGGGTTTTTATGCAAAGATTTATTTGAGAATACTGTTACAATAACAGTGTTTTCCTGCATTCCTGATTTTTCAGCTACCAGCTTGTACAGGAAGTGATTTAGTGTGTTTTGTTTCAGGAAGTAGCCAAGTTGTCTCGTCCTCTGTTTTGTTTATTTAGTAGATTTAGTTCAGATTAAGGAACTGAAATCTGACCATTTGATCCTAATATTATGACTTCAAATAATATCAAAATACCAGATCCATGCCCTGATTTTTTTCCCTCTCTGTGTCTCAGTTTTTACAGTACCATATCTTCCTTATATAGCTGCGGTGATGTCTTTCAAATATCTGCATGCATAATGTATAAGAAGAGAACTTCAAGAACGCATGCCTCGTCAAGGATTCAAAACTTCCACTAGCTAAAGTAGTTAAAAAAATCCATGCAAAATTGGTTGCAGAGCATTCCTAAAATTAAATCAGTTCTGTGTTTAGACCAAGACCCACCTACTCTGAAAACCCCCCACTAAAATCTTCGTAGAATTTATTCTGAAACTTGCTAACAAGCAATCAAACAGAATTTAATGATCACATAATCTCCTTCAAAGAGGTAATTATATCTACTTTTGGCTGAAGAAAGTGACAATACTACATTCCATAGAGACTGCACACATGGAGTCCTTTCATCAACGAGAAGAGGTATTTTGCAAATCTAATCAACTCCTTCCCTTTGATTCATCAATCTCCAATCCTGATTTGTTTGAGTTAAACTATTGAAATTTCATGCTTGTTTTCAGTAATGTGTAAACACCATTACTTTGTCTGATGTGTTTGTAAGCTATGGAGTGTTATGATTACTGAAGCACTATCAGGCTGTTTATATAACCTTTCACCTGATAATTTTTTGATAACTTTTAGTCGAATTTTTTGCTTTAATAATGAGAAAGAATGAGGTAAGCTTCTTCATAAATATATTTACAGAATTATAGACAAAATATTAGTTTGCATAAAATTATTGATTAACTATCATTGAATCATGCACGTGTCTTGCTTTGTACGAAATTTAAGCTTTAACTATTTAACCTTTTTTTTAACCTTTATTCGTTATTTTTTTAATCTAGGTTAACCAGGTAATTTTCCTTTTTAATCCAAATGCTGGCTTTTACAGATGTAGATTGGACATCCATTCCATAGCCGTAAATGACACTTTCTTTGTCATCCACCAGGTAGAAATGTCAGTTTTACAGGTGAACTGTGTTACCATCACAGATTTTAAAAATAATAACACAGTGCAACTACCTTTACATTTTTTACTAAATAGAAATATTAGTAATGCCATTTCAACCTGATCTAAATGTTCCATGCCATATTAACAAGTCAGAGGGTCATATAAATTGCATTGGAAAGACAGATCCATGAATTTTCAAGGTGGAGAACAAAGGCTTTGTACAAGGAACAGGTAATACCATCAATATTGCATCATCAACTGTGACTTATCAGTGTTGATGTTAAGGTCCAAATGTATGGAAATCCTAATGGAATCTACTCGATCATCAGTGTTAAACATGAAGAGAAAAGGAAAAACATATTTCTGCCATTGAAGATTTTCGGAATATCTAAGAAAAACTTCCATCAGTGTGAACAATAGACTTATTATTCCTGATTTCAAAATACTAAATCTTAATATTGGGAAGCCTTGCTAGTCAATTCAGCATGTCCCGCTATACTCCCAAGGCTTTGCATTAAGTGCTAACTCATGAAATATTAGCATAAAGCAATTCAGAGGTGGTTCCTAAATATATTGAATATGATCTGACCCTGGAGATTCAGAAAACTGATTTGCACCATTGTATTGACCAGAACAGGCTTTATGGGTGAAAGTAAGCCCAATATTTCTACCAGCAGAATGTTAACAGACTCATACAAAAATAATGCTTGAACTATGCACAGAAATTTGAAACAGGTTATTTTGAACTTATTACACAATAAGTTTATAGATTAATCAATCAATGTTTATACTTATTCAGTTTTTTTGCTTCTCTAATATTTTGGACTGATTTCTTATAGGGAAATAACTCAATTTACAATCCTAATTTTGGCCACCTGTAGTGAGATTGGCTAGGTAAGCTTCTCTTTACCAATCTTAAATGCCACTATTCCACATTCACAAATTATTATAAGATTTAACCGATTTTTAATTTAGGGCCCTGCCACAACTAATTCTAGAAAAAAGGCAGGAAAACTGTAAGTTACAAATTAAACTGCTATGTATGACCAAAACATATTTCTTATTGCAACCGCAACAGTTCAAGAAAATAACCCTCAAAGCCAATTGACAATCACTCCTGGAAAACAGAAAATTATAAAAAAGCAATAAGTCAGTTCTCACTGAAAAGATCAGATGCTAGTACTCAGCAGAAAACTAGAAATTATAGACTAGATGGAGATAGGATGGAGGTCAAAGATGGCTGAAAGTACACACTCGAATTACATAAGTAAAAAGGTAGGCTGGACTACCAACATGATTTTCTCCTGACCACATTATAAATATTAATGGGGAATGAGATATATACAGATTGATACAGGAAGCTAATACCAAGTGTCCAGTTCAATATGGCTCTGATTTGGAATTTATTTTGGTTTCGTGTGAGTTTTAGCACATTGCATTGATAGGGCACTAGGGGCAGTTGTAGAAGTGTAGCTTTGTTTACTGGTTGCATAAGATTGTGCATTGCTTATCAAAAGAGGCCAGAAAGTAACGGTCAACTGTGCATATTAATGTCGGGGACAGATTGAGATAATTTAGGATATATCATGGCAAAAGCCATAAAAGGGATATCATTGAATGCAACTTAGGTTCATCACTGCTGTGTGATGGATGTTCAACTGTATGCAGATGACAAACAACTCAACATTAACTCCAGTTTCAATGAACCAGAGGGGGTTCAGGGGGTTCGAACCCCCCTTTGATTTGAACATCCTGCACTAGATTGCACATGCCATGGACATGTGAACTAACACCCCACTATTTAAAAACCGCCCCTGGTTTTGGAGGGGTGTGCTAATAGTATTCAAAGTAACCATAATTGCTGACTCTTCACAATGTAATGAATCCAACCACGCAAGCAATTTACTTATTAATGTCACCAATGTCACAGAACAAAGGGTAAGGGCAATCCCTATAGACAGCAGAGATCTTTTCACTTTTTGGGTTCTATTATTTTGATATTCCAAATGAAATCATGTAGCTAGAACGATTCTGAATGAAAAGGAACTGATATCTACTGATCTATTGTTAGCTACATCATCTGCCTACTCTTTTTAACTAGTTAACTTGTACATTAACTAGTATATGCATAATATTAATTTCTATTAACCCAGGAAATTCGCATATAAAATCTCTTTTTCAGATTAAAATATCCACAGGACTTTGTCATCGTAGCTGTTACTTTTAAAGAAAAAGTGTACATAATAAAGGGCCATCTGGACAGTTTTCTGGCCAAAATAATGACTGCAAAAGATGTCAAAAAGACCCAAAAGCGATATGGCTTATAAATGTTACACATATTCATTTTTCACATTGAGCTCCAGTTTAGGGAGAATATTATGATTCTTTCCTGTCATGACTGAAACAATTAATAATCACCAAGGGGCAGAATAAATAACTTTCCAAAAGCACTTATTATTAATTGATCCCCCTGCCTTGCTTTAGAAAGCCAATAGACAAAATCTTACATCCTGTTTTTCCACCTTTTTTAGTGTGAATTCAATACTGTTTACAACAAAGTTATTATTAATTAATATCTTAATTAATTCCAACAGAATCCAAATGGGATCAGTACACAAATGTTTGTATAAGATTAAACTTGTATATGATTGATGACCTATCCATTCAATAGATCAAATAATTGTCACCACATTATAAACAAGTATTTATAAACAGGCTGAACTAGTCGAGAATGAACATGCAGAATGTAGCATTTTTATATTATTTATATATGTATATCATACCTTGCCTTTCCATTAAAGCATTTGAATTTTCATTTACTTATTACATGAACTACTTCATAATTGATTTCGTAGCTGAAGGAAAGTATAGACTTCATTAATGCAAGTGCTTGAATTATAACAAAAATATGTAAAGAAAGTAATTTGTACACTGGTAACACTGAGCTACTTGAAATCGTGCAAATCTAGACTTTTCTATAACCACAACGGTGTCCTCGCCTGACATGCAAAGGGATAGATTTATCCTGTTACACCTTCGATAATCTCAAAGCTGAAGCTTATGAAAAACAAGAGCACTCGGAGAGTGCAGAACTCCACCAAAGCCAAACATCTCCATTATTGCATAAGAGCACAGTGGTAAAAATTCCAATCAGAAATTCCTAGATCCAGATGGTGATCCGGGTCACTTCCAAAATTTAATTAAATGTGTTATTGTTGACATATCCTAAAATGTCAACAATTTTTGTATACAACTTTTTGAATTATGTTACAAACAGATAAACACACACACTGACAAGTATGTATCCGCCTTAGTGGATGTAAATATATCCACAAATGTTTATCCATAACAAATTTGTTTTAACCAGAACTACACTGGAGATGATACGTTAAAGAAGTGTGAACCCAAAGTTAGTAATCAACTCTGCCATGAAACATGCTATAAACTCTAGTTTTAAAATTGCTTGCATACTTTTTGTACTAAATATATGAGAGAGAGAGAAATAAAAAAGTCAGATGATAAACATACCCTCCCTGGGGTAATAACGATTTGACTATGCAATATTTATTGCTCACTTTTCTTCTTACTTTACTTTTTCCATGTGGAGTCACTAACAAAAAAAAATCTCCCCACTAAAAATATTACAAGTTTATGTAAAAAAGACTGCTTCAAGCAAAGCGGATTTAAAACTCTACCAGTTCTTAACTCACCTGTATGATTGTGGATGTCTGTGATCTATCCCACAAAAATAAGACACATCTTTATGAATAAATTCTTTACATAGGCAAATTGACAAACAACTAGCTATATCCAGAAAATGAACTCCGGTCATATCGCTTTCCCCTTTATTATTTGCCACAAAATTAGGTTAAAAGCCAGCTTGATAGATCAGCATGCCATGACTCATGGATAATGTACAGTAAACCCGAAAATGTTGCTACAGATGAAAATTGCCGTGAGGTATGTGAGGTAATTGAATTATCATCAGCAGATTTCCCCACCTGAGGAAAACATGACCTATTTCCGTACACAGAAATCAATTCTGATTTGAGGCACACATTTTCAGAGTGTAACTGCATTAGGTTTGAATACAGAACCCAGGCTAATGGCCAATGTGGTCATTCATCATTTTATGGCCATTTTCTCTCGTTGGAAAATATTTACATTGTTTCTTTATGCAAGCCATAATGTTTGGAATTTATGTTGTGCCAATGTCTGCACACCAGAAACACCGGATTTATCGTGGCAATTTTATCATATTCGTTTGACTGGATCGATCATAATCTTCATCAGTAAAATGTACTCGTTTTCAGAATCATTATAAACCCTTGACCATTATTGTCCCCATCCCTCTTGGTTAAAAACACTGAAACTTATATTACAGGGTCTGTTTTGCATGTTTAATGTTACTTTTTCACTCGAGGCGGGGGGGGGGGGGGGGGGGGGAAGCCACGGTGGCAGAGTGGCAACACTCTCGCCTCCCACCTCTGAGGCCGGGGTTCGGTTGTCGGCATGGCCTCATGTGGGAAAGCTGGTAGTTGTTTGCCGTTGGTCGGCAGTTTACAGTACAGAACCCTGACAAACTGTATGTACTGGTTTCCTCTGCCCTTCCAACTACCCGTCGTGATTTGACCTGTTGAAAGCGATGTAAAACGCCAAATAAATAAATACTTTTTCACTCAAATTCATTACATTTTGAAACCCCTCAAATATTTTGTACAGTATCAAAACTGATACCCCAATCACACTATGGGTGGTATTATCTATGTTAAAAGCATTTTGTATAGCTGTTCAATTTTTCCATGTATTGGCAGACTTCAGTTTGTAAACTTTATGTGGTGTGGCATTCTCCGCTTTCTGTGATATCCAACTTGGAACTTATTAAAATTTCCACATACTCTGGATAGTACCGGGTTCTGTAGGATAACTATAGGGTGTCCTATATTTCTGCAGCTCTTCCACTGTCGTTTCTCCCAATTCTTTGTAAATGTGTCTTTTTCTCTAGTGAAATATTTTCTGTCGAGTGACCGGACATTTAAAGTATATTTACTGAATCTTCTCTGCAAGTTTTCTGTATCAAACCGTGCCATTATCCTCTACGAATTAATCATCTTCTGTAGCAAAACTGTAGCTAGTTGTGTATAGCTGGGTTTCACGGAAGGAGCATTGCCATGATATGTAACCACTGGAAATATCACCTCTAATCAGGGTGTGAGAAGTTGAATGGTAGTATGAAAGGCAAATACAACAACAGAGCCACACCATGTTTGGTGCATCAGTATATAACATGTTACAAGTGCTTAAATATATATTTTATCAAGCTTAACTTAATAATAAAATAATTTAACCTCTCCTGGCAGATATTGTTTCTGGCGTTCATCTGCCATTAGGCTTGCCCTTCTGGGACAATCAGCCCCTTGTAAGATGTTCACCCCAATTTAGCACTATATATTTTACTTGAATGAACAGAAGTTCTTTATCAGCCTCCACCTACATAGACATTAATAATTTGGAGTTACATAATTCTGATTTCTATGTTTCGAAACTACAATACATTATATACCTGTTAATTTGGACACGATTTGACCATCTCAAGAAACAATTTTAAAAGCTTACAACCATCTTGTCGGAAGAGCCAATATGTCCACTTAAATGTCCAGTTAGACCAACTTTTATGAAGCATGTAGGTGACACAGTGTGTTCAGAGTTTCAACACTTACCTCCCACCTGTAAGGTCTTAGGTTCAATTCCTTGCCCAATCCTGAAGTGTTAAAGTTAGTGATGGCATATTGGTGTCCACTGGTTTTCAGTGCAGGATATTGATGAACTGGTATCCATTGCTTTCCTTTATATCCTCAACCACCTGTTGTGATATGACCTATACAATGTGTTGAAGGAAATGTTAACAGAAATCTATCAATCAATGAATCAAAGTTTTCAACTTTCTGTTGTGTAGTATGATAGTGGTTTAACATTTGGATTGAGACATAACCACATACAAAAAATAGGCAGCATATTCACGTCCTCACCATTTTCTACAAGGATTACATCAATTAGATTTAGCTGTAACTTCTAAGGAAAGGACCATAGATTAATATTTCAGTTTTGATTGATCTAGCTTCTTGGATTTAATGTTAGTATTAGAAATATTAATTTCAGAATCACTTCTTTAAAAAAATCACTGTACAATATTCTGGCTCCCAGTTAGTTTAATCATTAATATCCCTATGTTCGAACATACATTTTGAGATAGTTGGTGGCAAATGCAATGCACACAGGCGACAATACGATACAAGGCAATACAATGGTGAAATTGGAAGTTGTATAACCTACATTGTATATGTATCTCCCACCTAAAACAATATGACACAAGTCAATAGAAAACGAATTTTAATTTGAAGAATTCTTACATTCTTATTGAATCCGTGGATGTTGCCAGCACACAACAATGAATGGCCAAAGCTTTCTTTTCTTTTCTGGCACTTTTTGTTCACCATTGCAAAAACTACCAACATGTATACATCCAATCTAACACATAAGTGTGACCAGTCCTTTAGTACAGTTTTTATGAGCTTTTTAAATTGCCCTTGTCTCGATATTCACTTGTTTGGTCATGATCTTCTCATAAAATGCTTCCGTAAACTTCTCCAGGAAATATGATAATGTGGTAATAAACTGATAGACTGAAAGTGTTTCTTTCATGTAAAGCCATTCACAAGCCATGAAATGTTTACAAAACAACCATTGATTGACCTTTATTCTAAGGATTGGCTGCATTAAATACATAACATGTATCTTGAACTGCGTAACCTAAAATTACATGGTTTTTTAAAATATGATATAAATATCAGAATTATTCATACTTCCATTAACTACAGGTATGCAATTATGAGGTTATAAATAATAATAATTATAGAAACATTTGTTCAGCGAAAAATTAATGTAAATCCTCCAAGGTGCTGAATGACAACAATACTGTTTGGGTTATAGTCAACAATAAACTCTGTAACTAACGTAAGTTAATTATTTTGTATGAGAGTTTTAAAGATTAATCAAAAGATATTTAATTCTAGACTTCGTGGGTGGTGATGAAAATGACTAGACATCATGCAAAAAAGTGGTAAGGAACCTTGGTCTAAATCAAACTGATCAAAGTCAAAGTTGGGGTTGTACAACAGCCAGGGCATATTGGGACAGGTCCTCAGCAATGCCGGTGTAAGCCCCCAGATTATCCCCCCCCTTCATTTTATACCCGGGTAGATTCTGGGAGGGCTCAGGCCCAGGGCTCTACCCCGGGGTAGATTCCAAAGTATACCCCGGGGGTAGATTATGAACACCTCCAGAACCCACCGAGGTGATAGCCTATTGTAAGATGCCAAACCACTAGGCCACCAAAAACCCTCCCTACACCAAGCTGATAAAATACAATCTAAAACATTATAGTCAAATGCAAGCCCTGAGGAATGAAAGGAAATTTCAAAAACTGATCCAAATCAGACCAAACATAAGTTGTGGCTATTTTAACTGGAGATTAAAATATTTATGATATATGCTTACGATACTACCCATCGGGCAAAGGTAGAGAAATGTTCAACATATTGTACTGTTGGTATGTAAGTATGCTACAAGCCCTAAGGCAAACAACCTGACGGGTTCACAGGCGACATGTGATAATCATACAAAACACATTGAATGTATAGACTTGCATAATATCCAGGACATTCACTACGTTACGGATTTGTGTCATGCTGGGTTTGTAAATTTAAAACGTATTGTAACAGGATTCAAACAATTCATTTCCAGTCCATTTACTTAGGGCTATGCTTGGGGATGGGCTAACACGTTTATTCTAATATAATTATTTAGCAGTGACGTGTGACAGGAGTTTAATGCAGTGACAAAATATAACACTCCATGACTTTATAAAACACTATAAACTATCTAAAATAGCACATATTTTAATATTTTATAAATTATACTGAATGACAGTCCATACTATTTTGCATCAGTTTTAGCCAAATAAACAATGGTCATAGAGGCATAATGTATGCTCTTCTGTTTGCTGGATCAAAATATGGTGTCAAGGTCAAAAGCTTCAATACTTCTATAAATCTGCCCCCGGGCTATAAACCCTAATATACCTTTCCCTCAAACAACTTATACTCTATTATTATAAACTACTTAAAATAGCATACAGTCGGTAGATATCGTTCACTACTACTCCAAAACAGATTTTGGTCCCTATCCTTATATCACAGAAACAATGGATAAATAAACTGACAGAAGGCTTAGCTATAGATATTACATTTGTAACATCGAGGGGGTCGACATGAAGGATATTATGAACATAACAGATCAAGAGATAACTCTATGACTCTATTTTCAATTGTGAACAATACATTTCCTTTACCTTTTTACCACATGATGATGGTTAAATGCCAATCTTAATACACATATAGAAAATGTGAGTCACCCCCCCCCCCCCCCTTCCTACACACACACGTATCCCACACTCAAATTAGAGATGGAAAGTACATGGATAAACATATTTCATTTCAGAAAGCATCCAGAATATATGTTGGTGGTCCAAAATATCATCTTCTATATAATACAAAAAATACAACAGGTTTAGTTAATTTTCCCTCAAGTAAAAATAATCTGTATGTAGTCTGTACTTTATGTAGCATCAGTCTCCATATTTGATCATTCAGACTAATGAAACATAATCCAATGATGATCTTGAATTCTCTGCCCTAAGCAATTTGCAGGTACAATTATAGGCCGTTATGGCTGCTGCACTGGCATTAATCCCATTTGTCAGGCAAATCGGGGGTCATAGAGAAGTGATTAATCAGTAGGTTTTCTGAGAATCCAATAGAAAACCTTGGCAAATACCCTAAACATCTCTCTGTGGTAAGATTAACACAACTCCAATGATTCCAGTTTGAATTTTAAATCCCATCTATATGTACTGGTTTTGCTTGGAAGATTTAGTGCTCACAAAATAAAGTTAACTATGAAATTATCTCTAGCCTATCAAGATAGCTAATAAAATAATGATTTGTGAGCTGTTTGGTGATTGGCCAGGTGTCAATACCACGTGTGAATTTCAAGTAGACCTTGCAATATCGCCCTGTAAAGAGCACTCTGAGGGGTTAATTAGTGTACAATATACTCTACCAAGTTCATTTATTTTTTTCCCACTTGTGTCAATACATATAGTCTTATCAAAAGAAACCCAAGCTGATTTACACAAAATAATCCCTAATAAACAACGTGTGTTCAAGTTATTCCAAACTACCAATCCAAGCAACATATGGCCTAAATTAATTCTGGATAAGTTGTATAAACTAGTTTTTTTTATTTCTGTATAAGTCATATCATGGCAGATAGTTTTATGGGCAGAGGAAACTAGTACATACAGTTGGTCAAGGTTCTGTACTGTAAACTACAACCGTTGGTAAGAAACTACTACCTTTCCCACATAGGATTTGGGGTTTTAACTGCCGACCTCAGAGGTAGGAGGAGATAAGACTGGAATTATTCTTCTTTACAATTTGATACATTCTACAGTTAATTTCACAATTTTTGTGGAGTACTTCTGAATGCCGATACCTTGGATTACCCCTACTTTGCCAAGGTGATTGCGAAACCAGATAATCACAGGTGAGCAGAGGTAGAGTAATGATCATTGTGAGGGTAAAGCCACAATCATACCTCTCTCAAGTGGTCAAGATTTTGCACTGTAAACTAGCAGGCAATGGGAAGCAGCAACTAATTTTGCTACTTGTACGGTAAAGTTTTTGTATCAAAATATCTATTAAATATCATCTCTTGTATTTAAAGGTGTTATTTACATGAATCAACTAACCCATAAGGCGGCTCAGGTATTGCATATCAGCTGTGTGACATGCATCATAGAATGCATCATAAACCCTTATATTTTGCGACAGTTTTACTGTTTTAATGTGTATATTATTCTCACCATTTTGTCACCAGTTATCCTCTGTATGTCAATATCAGATGATGAGCATGGTTTCTTTCAATCCCTTCACTTTCATCTAACAATAAATACCAACTTACTATGACACTGTAACAGAAACTTAAAATATGATCAAAATAAATTAATTTTCAATGCAGTGCACAAATTTAATGCTCAAAGTAAATAGTTTTTAAAGCTCATGATGTGATAGAGCAGCAACCTCTTATGTTATTCTTCATATAAAGACATCCTATTGTGCAAGATGGCTTGATATGTTTTTAAACCAATTGTTGCTAATTTCAGATAAAATATGTTTAAATTAACTATAGTAATAGAAAAATAATTAAATGTTACTGTCACTTGATCAAAAACCTTGTTGTCTCAGGTTTGTGCACGTTATTTTTACTAATTCCAACATGATTTTAGTTTCTGAAATGAAGTGAAATGAAGCTTAATCTATCATGTTTGCAGACTTTTTACTATCTATAGGGATGGATTAACATATTCATACCATGTTTCCCAATAAGCAGAAGGGCAATTTTAATTCTGGAAAATAAGGGAGACCCTGAGAACGTACACATTTGAGCTTATAGAGGTAGTGAATAACTAATTAGTGTCTATTATGTCATTTTGTCAATACTGTTGAGGTAACCAGGCACCAGTTTATGGGACATAAGGCTCACCAGACAATGATTAACCTTGGATTAGAGAATAATGCGGATCAATCTAATCATAGCTTATTTCAGGGTTTTAATGAGGCTACTGATTCCAATGTCACATAGTATCTCGTAGTTTGATAGTCACACGTTTTATTTTGTATTTTGATTGCCAGCTTGCATTGTTGGATTTTCTTATAAATGCTTAGGTTCGGCCCATTAAAATACTTACGAATTAATACATACTAATTATGATATTCATACATTTTGTAACAGAATGTGAGTCATTTTAGGCAATAAGCTTATGCCAAAATGTATAATTTTGTAGATGACGGGCAAGTAAAAACAATTTACTTCTTGCATGTATTTATAACTTTCTTGTGTTTCTTGACAACACATAACAATAAACTTTACAAAATGTGATAAGTCAGACTAGTTTTCATGATACATGTTTTTTAGGTTTTCTTTTTTATGTCAATCTGATGTACCATTAATGACTCCCATTCCATGTGGTTTCTACCTTTCCTTTTCTGTTTTTTTTTTAATGATTTGCAATTATTTGTGATAAAAAAGATTTCATCAGCATTTCCTCTTTCCCAAGTTTTCTGAATATTTTTTCAGGGAACAAAGTTTGTACTTTTTGTTCCTGTCAACTGTTAAGGTTATATCCAGGAGACAGTCCCTCAGAGTATCAGACGTGTCACCCTGACCTCAATGCAATCCCACAGCAATAAAGTTCAGTGTTAACTGATGAAATGCTAAACTAGTAAACAACTGTATACTCATACAACATATTCTGTTAAGACATAATTTTTATTCTAACTTTTAATACAAATATTACCATTAAAATTCTTATAATAATCCATGCTTGTTATTTCAAATTGAATCCCAGATGAAAAAAAAATCCAAAAATTATACCTGAAACATCGTTACTTCAAAAGACATCCAAAGGTAGCTGTCTGTGCTAAGAAATTACTAATTGTTAAGTTTTATACAACGATAAAAGCAGTATATTTTAAATTCTTTAGCATAAATTCAACAATATTTGCCTCTTTCTCTGTAGTATAATGCAGGGATAATAAATGAAGAGTATGCTTAGTAAATTAGCTGTTGATACTGAACAAATGAAATTGCTGAGTCTGCAGCTGACATCTAACACAAAAGGGCTCAGGGTCTTAAGGATTTATCTGCTTATTGTGCTTTAAACTATCAGCTACACTTGTAAGAAATCAATACATTTGCCATATCCTCAAGACAGACGACTGTTGCTGTAGCAGATTCTGTTGGTTAACCTGTATTTAGCCACTTGTATTGTAAAATAATTTCTAGGTTAAGCCAAATCTCAATTGTTTATTTTCCTTGTACTGACTAAAGTGCGGTTTGTTTAATGTATATATTTGTTAAATCACTATAAATTTAAAAGTATTATTGAACATTTTCTTTTCAAATTTTTTAAAAGGTCATTCTGTAAGGTTTTGGCAAAATTTTTTTCTTTGTTATCTCAAGATAAATCCATATTAATTTACCCCTTTTGTAAAGGATGAAGTTTTACCCTTTCTGCGATAGCATTGTAATCACTTCGGGAGGGGGGGGGGGGGGGGGGGGCATTGGTTAAAATATAAGTATACAACACTACTGGTTTATTTATCAGTGGCACTCAACAATAGCAAGGGTTTCTCAAGTGTTAACCCCTAAAACATCTCATCACAATTACAGATTGTAAGATTTCAACAGGGATACGGGGCGAAGGTTTTATCAATAGAATGATCTATTAATATGGCATAAACTCTGACATTTAACTTTCTCAGACATGTTATGTTGTATTTAAGTATATTAATCACTTGTATTGAAATTTGATGGTTAAGTCCATTTTGCACATCATAATTTTTATTTATTTTGGGGGATATTGCAACAATAACCGGTTACACTGACACAGATTTTTGTTTTATGTTCGAGCTGGCGCATAACTCTGCAAGATCAACAGCAGAATTGGAGCTTTTAACACCTGTACCAGCAAGCCTGGCTGATCATCATTTGGAAATGCAGAGGTTGTATAAAGCAAGTAATGATATAATCTTGACATCATAACATGAATGACAATAATGCTACAGTGAATGACACATTATATATTATAACATTGAAATAAACAAAGAAATGTATCACCTAGCTATACCTATAAACCTATTACAGCAAGTAATAGTTAACACACGTATAAATCCCTAGTCTACCGCAGGCGTTATTATGCGTAGTATGGACACAACTGTTTGATTGTATTTTACTTATTGTTTCAAAATGTTATCATATTTTTATATAGTTTAGCTAACTGAGGAGACTCGATGAGAAAGGCCTCTCATACAGTATGCACTGTGGCAAAAATATTTCACGTTTGCATTATGGTTTAGACAGCCTGGAAGGCAAAACTAATAAATCCGTTTTTAAATGCAATGTATAAACACATTACTATAAATCGGATTAACAGTACCTAAAAAAAGAACACAATTACAATGCCAACATCAATATTTTCTGTTTTGAGAACTGTCTAAATAATGAGTATTTGATGGGAAACAAATTGGATTGAAGAAAAAGAAATCTGAAATAAATTACGAAATATGTATTGACTACCTAAAACAAATTGTGAGAGTTTCTGGAAACGAGTAAAAGTAGCAAACAAATAGTAAATGCAACAGATATCTCCACCTATCTTTCAGAAAGGATTACATATCTAGAATTTTTCTAGTACTAAAGAGATCTGCCATGGAATCTATGTTTGACCTTCATAAATGATATCATGTCAGTGCCATTTTGAACTCTTGACCCAGATTTCCATGAGGATCTCAGTTTAAAGCATTTTTGCCCAAATATCATAGCCCAACACAGGCTGTGGATGACTTGGATGCTGAAGGTTTGGAAGCAATATGCATGGGTCAAGTTTACGTATTTCTCGAATTCTTGTGACCTTTTGACATGACACATATAGTGCAATGAAAAAGTTGAATACATTGGCGATAATCAGAACACGGAAAACATATTGGCGTGATATCATTACAGTTTAATAAGGCATTTTAATCAATCAGTACTGAAATTAATTAGGCATTTTCAATAAACACGAATGTTTTTCTGCGGAATTTGTTTAAAGTGACATTGAAATCAAAGTATATTCACCGTGTAAAAATAACCATATTGTAGATTTGCTCCCAATGTGAGTTATTATGACTATTGTGGAACAAGAACTGAATAACCAAAGTAAACGCCCATACTGGGTACAATTTGCAGGCAACTTAGCTTACAAATTATAATAAATAAACATATTCATACACTTTGTGCACTGTGTGGTGTCTCACCAGTGATAAAGATTGGAGCAATTTGTCCGGGGAGGTGTGAACTCTCCTTGAGAGAAATTTCAATAAATCTACTTGGATAGCAACATAGATGTTGGAAGTCTGTTATTTCAAGTGATGCTGTAACAACCTTTATTGAAAGGCAATAGTTGATGTGTGTGTCATTAGTTTAATGGAACCTGCTATTAATCAGGTTCAATCTACTGAACACTGTGTAATGCTGTAATGCAGTATGACCCTTTCCTATAAGAAAAAATATGTCCACAAAATGTGGATACTAGAAAAAATACAGTGTGTCACAGATCCAAACTTATATCATGTAAACTTAGCATTTTAAGATAACATAAATTTTTACAAGAAGTTATTATGATTTTGGATAGAAATTGTGGTTGCATTTGATAATAATAATAATAATAATAATTTACCTCAATGTAAGCTTTTCTTGTGCTTCCACAAAAAAAATTAATCTCATGAATTAAGGATTCACAAGTCCTAGTGAGATCTGTTTGGATTGTCGATATGTTAACGACCATCAGCCAATAACACAGTTTTCAAAGTCTTGTCAACAGACTTCTTGCTATGACACACAAATCAACAATTCTATCAAAAAATGTTGAATTTAAGAGTGGTTGACTAGAGTTTAGCACAGCTTTCAACACTTGTGTAGGTCATGACACAATGGATAACTAAATAGATGGAGGAAATTAGTGCATACCAATTGGTAAAGATTCTGCACTGAAAACAGTGACAATTGGCCAACAACTGTCAACTTTCCTACTAATTAGGTCAAGGCCGAGAATTGAACCCAGTGTCTGAGAAGTGGGAGGCGAATGTTTTACCCACTACACCAATGTGCCCCCCCCCCCCCCCCCCCCCATTGTCTTTGATAGAAAATTAATTGATAAAAACAAACCTAAATAAAATAAACGATATCTTCGCAGATTTTATAGGTGAATTTGTCGATAAACATTGTCACATTAAGGGCAAGAGTCAAAAGCCTGAATGCTTTTTGTTAGGGTATTTAGTAACCAAATCCTCAATAAAATCCAATCAGAACTAGTTTATTTCTGTTATTAAACGTTCTTCAATGTTTTATTTTATGGCTTCAATTCAGATTTTGTTTTTGATTTTCCCAAGATTTTCTGCAATTTACTGTTATGATAATGGTGTGTGGACATTTTGCCGGTGAACATTTGGCCGGCAGACGTTTGGCTGGTGGACGTTTGGTCGGTGACTTTTTTAGGGGGTAGGACAATTGGCCGGTGACTTTTTATATGTTACTTATTTATGTTATTTTCTTGTTTTATTATTTGGCATAATTGAAAAAAAAACTTGTGTTCATATTGCAAAAGGAGTTAAAATATCATTTTAATATTGTTTTAAATAAAATAAACTGTTTGTTTTAACTATTTAATCATCATTTTCTTATCAAAAATGATGACTTTGAATAAACATGTCACCAAGAAATTTAAAAAAATAAGAATAGTTAATGACAGTACTAATGATGTTCTAATGTTTAGATGTATTGCCAAAACAGTTTTTTTTGGTTGGAGACAATATAAAACCAGTTATTGAAAGTGCTAATGATGTTATAATATAATGTTTATAGATGTATTGCTGTATTATGTCTTTGTGTCAATAAAACTGGCAAAAAGGTCTCTTTTTTTGTTGGAGACAAAATAAAAAAATAACATATTAAACCTCGCTTGCAATGTTTGCAAAAGTTATTTCATTTAAGACCATACTGAAATAACACATAAAAATGTCCCCAGGCAATTGTCCTACCCCCCCCCCCCCCCCCCCCCCCCCCCAAAAAAAAAAGTCTCCACCCAAATGTCCACCGGCCAAACATCCGAAGGCCAAATGTCCCGGATTCTATGATAATGTATGAGGTCACAGTTTTCTTCTGGTAAGTACTACCGCAACATGCGCAGAAATGCATTTCCCTTGCTACACAACCCTACTTTTTATAATGATCAGGTGATAATTCAACACCTTGGTCCTTGATGAGATTTTCAGACAAAAAAATTTTAAAAAAATCACACGTAGAATAATTAATTAGCAGATTATCGATCACTAATGCATTAAATATTGTGAGAATGATTTTTGAAAATACAACTGCATCTCTACCAGAAATATTTTACAAGACTTTTCTGTGGATGGATGTTAGAGAGAGAGAGACAATCTGTAACCATGGTTACAGTATATATCCCCCCCCCCTCCCCGATGAAAAAGACTTCCATGCAGAGAAAAGGTTTCAGGATTATAAAAGCAATAATGATATCTAATAGCTACAACAAAAAATCAAGGAAAAAAACCCCTTCGAATTATATAGTTTATAGTTGTTATAACAGACAACAAAATAATTTGAACTTATCCACAAAAATGGAACTGTTTCATTTAGTATACACTTTTGTATATTCTTAAGACTTAAATTTGAATAAAATTAATCTAATAATATTAATCTAAATAAATAAACATATATAATAGCACCTGTTTAATTGTCGTGTACACTTTCTTTGTTTTATCTCAGAGGACACAGTGACTAACTTTACTAAAGGTCAACTGATCTCAGCTTTTAGTCAAGGTCATAATGATGTTTCAATTTGACTTCAAAGTAGACTGAGTTTCTGTCGCTATGACATGTAACGACATAGATACAGGGAGAAGTGAGCAACAGAAACTTTATACAATAAAAGAAATCTGTACAGAGTAGTGTTGTTCACCAATAATTTATCAAAATATGTTTCTGCAAATGTTATTTGGCGAAATATTCCGTACTTCATTGAATTTGGGTGTCATTTAGACATTTATTCAACAGACATTTAGGATAACAATGATTTAACAGTTAAATCATTTTTGAAAAGCACTTTTATTGGTATTTATTTCTATATGTCAGGTAACGTTTTCAGTTTAATTGAAATGATGTATTTTTGTGTACATTGACTATTACAGAGACCCTTGCTCCCCCTGTTGGAATTCTGTGACCTCATATTGGCGGGGCAGACGTGGACACTTCCTGGGGTCGAAAGACTCTGTCTACCTTCATTACGTGTATTTGGATGGGATGCTTTCTGTGAATGAAGGGATAGGAAAAATATCTTTTGCATTTGGTTGGTTCCTTTCGGTATACTAAAATCATTACACCAAGTGATCTTACGAGGAAGCATGATCACTTGTAAATGATTTAAGTGATCAAAATGGTCATGATTTTACCCCACCCGAATTGCCCTGATGAAAATAAATACTTTAGACACAGGTCATGTCAACGCAATTTTTAGAGCAACTCTTATTTTTAACAACCTACTGGCGCCTATGTAAAGTATGGAAAGCGACATTAAAACCCAAATAAATCAATTTAGATCCTAGATAGTCAACTTAAATACATACTTAAGTACATTGTAGGCTTACTAAATAGTGCCAGATTTTGAACTACTGATGCCGTACCACATTGGTGATCAGTCGTAAGACCCAGCCAGTTTTAAATATATGACAATGCTATAAAAGGTCCTGGCAAAAAAACCCAGGGAAATGTGGCCCTCCAATTAAATGTTTACTGCCATACTGCCGACTGGATAAATCTTAGAAGTCAAAAGATGAACTGTAGCGGTAATATTTACCTGTAAAGCAGTGTTTTCTTTGAATTAGGCCGCCTGCCACTTGCACAGATTAATTATAACACGTCTGCTGAGGTCAATGGGAATGTCTACCCTGTCTTATAACAACACAACTCTCCTCACAACAATAGAACATCAGGCGACATCATTGTATTCTGCTTAATTCATAGACGTATGTTGCAGACAGTAGGTCTTTCTCCTGTGTATATTACTGTCCTGGTGAGTTTTTATCTCTTGGTGATAGACTATTTTAATGCTACACAGTAATTGTGCTCACACAGTTTCCTTTTCTGCAGTAGTCAGGTAAATCAAGACAATTAACCAAGAACAGCCTAGTAAAACAGGGACTCAAAAGACAACTTACTGCACCTGTAAAAAAGAAGCAACTTGAAGTAACATGCACCTATACTGCATCCGTATAAATGGATTAATTCTCACAAATGAGAGGCCGTTATTACAGGCTGTACGGGTCAATAGCATGTGTGGTACGTCCCCGATAGCACATGTATGTGTATTTCATTTGTAAAGTGTCCAAATGTCATTTATAATAGTGCCTGAATTGGAGAGCTGTCGGGAAATAGAACAATCCAAAAACTTGGTAAATATTTGTCCTTAAATATCCCTGTGGGTTTTACAATCAGTATTTATAGCAGTTACAGGTGATATTCAGTGAATGAGTAGTCACTTTCAAACTGTCACAAGTGGACACTGGATATGTTTCTGTAATAACAACGTGCTGAGCTATTATAATTTTTCTTAAATGTCTTTTTATTCTCAATACTTGCTTTGTTTGTCCAATTGTTTCAGCATGTCATATTCTTGTCTTAAAATACTGTAATGTCTCTTTTGATTACATACAACTAATCTATCAAAAACTGTTATCGATTTAATGTCATTGTTAATGTGAAGCAAACAGTATGAATAACTAATTGTTTTAAACTCTATCCAAGTAATATTGCCGAGAACAATCGCATATTAATCTGTCACTTCATGGACAGCAATGGTCATTCAGCAAAGTTTAATACCTACTTTGATTCCAGCATTATTCCAAATCATCTCAAATATTTACATCCATCAAATATTCCCTTGTTTTATAACAGTATTACAGTTTTCAGAAAATTATTTAAATAATAAATATATTGTAAAATACGATGTATGTCAACTTGCTTGAGTTCATTTCTCGTTTTATTTTTCTGGTCGAATTCTTCAAAGTATTCCATACATCAATACTAATCAAGTGTTCCTTTGTTTTATTACAATGACAGAACTTTGAAAACATCAGCCAACATATATGCTTCTCAATTTACTTGATTTCACAATTTTGTATCTTACTTGACTTTTCCTTTTCAACCAACTGATTTAACTTTTTTTCCCAATATATTAGGCTTCAGCTACACAGTCGCTTACAACTATGCTATATTTGTAGTTAAGCCTGTCTGTAAAGTTGTACTGTTTGTGACACTGTGTGAGGACTGGTTGATAGGACTCATCTGAACAGCCACCACATTGCCTGCCCCTCTCTCACATAGACCAGCGCCTCAGCATTGATTCTTTTAGTGATACTGCAATCCAAAAGGCTGACTGCAATAAAGAGCAGAGATAGGGACATTATGTTAAGGTCATCTTAAATAGCCTCAGCGGAAATAAGAATTTGAGTTAACTTATGTTTATAATTGATCACAGTACATCCTTGAACAATATTTCTGAGATGATAATTCTTTGTAATTATGTGTAGTCGGGTGCTTTTAATAATTAGGGATTGGCCATCTTCAGTACATATAGAAGCAATTGAAATAACTTATGATCATCATTTATCACAATATAGGCTATTAGTGATGAGCATTCCTGACATAATATGATCAGTTTTTAAAATCCTGTATGATAAAATCATTGCAATAATCAACTTTAGCATTTGCATGATATTTTATTGCTCCAATATTACAAGATGACCACGGATCTCTTACACTCACTAGTGGTCATTATGATATATATTGATATGCACTATTGTTCAATAACCTATGTGTGAAAGATAAAAAAAATAGAGAAAAAGATGCGACATTCCCTCTGACTGGTTTTTATACTCTGGATTTATCGACCATTTGATCTGGATAATTTGTGTTAAAGCAGACAGCCCATTCATCTTGATTAATGATTTTGGTCTGGTGTTTTTATATCAGCCATTTGTTTCTCATGTCTGTAGATTTTGAGGATACTAATGCCTTACTTAATTCTAATATGATTTAAAGTTAAAATATGTTAATTGTATGTTACAAATTAATTGAGTCATAAAGATACAACAGTGTAAATGAGAATATAAGTTCTCAGCGGCAACTAAGTTATTCCTTATTTAGAATACCCAGTAAATTTCAATAAATATAAAAGTCACTCTGTATGGTTAAAGTTGTTTTATATAAACAGGACTTCTGAAAGTGACCTAATAATATAACCACAGAGTTACCACGTCAGAGTTATAGCTTCTGTTGATTCCAATCATCTTATCACTCTCACCTTATAATAACCCTTTGAAAGAATGATAAAAGTATCAAAGAGGAAAACAAACAGTGCTAAAACTCAATAAACTTAATAAAAGCACCACTACAGTGAAAAGTAGCAGCATTTATGTCAACTGATAAGGATATTAGGATGATCTTTAAAAGGAAGGTCAATGTTGCCATAAAAACACAAAGTACACTCTGGATTGGCAAATTGGATAGCCTTGTACATAGGCAGTGGTGACGTCATTGTGTCGCCTAATAGGCAATCTATTGGCTTAGTAAGCAATGGACTAAATAAGAGGGGTCAGTTTTGCATCTGAACACGATGTGTCAAATAAGGGGATTTCCCTGTTTGTGTGCTTTTTTGTGTGGACACGAAGAATTTCAATTTGGCAGGGATAACAGATTGTTGCAATATTACCATGTAATATATTCTCCAAATTACATCGAGGGTTCTAGACAAAAGACAAGGAATTTTCACCAGTTTTAGATCTGATTCATTTACTTAATCTCATTTTCAATTAAATAACAACTAGGTTAGATTAACCAAATGCATTAACCCAAACGCATGTTATGACCTTGGATAAATAATTACTTCTGAGTTAGTTTTGTCTAAAGCAAGTGTTTCATATGTAATGGTACGTTGGGTTTATGGTTTTTATTATGGAATTGACTGCAACCAAAAACAAGGACCCATGATCATCCAGTTTCCATTATCATACAACAAGCCCCACATCCTTGGGCCAGGAACTTGGGGAAGAAGGATGTTATCAGCTTCCCAGCCTTTTCTAATCTATTCTATTCTAAATTTTTATGGTGCTTAATCTCTGCCGAGGCAGACTCTAAGGCGCAACACACAAAAAAACAGGCAATAATCATTATTCCATAGACATAACCAGGTCGATACCACAGAGGTTGGAAGAATTTTTGGAGAGATAAGATTTTAGGGTTTTTTTCTGAAACATGCAAGAGTTGGGGTAGAGAGATCATCATCAGGTAAATCATTCCTGTTGAAGCATCAAAATCAAAGATGTAGCCAAAGTGTTTTTATTTATATACAGAAGGGTAGAATTGAGGAACCTCCAAAAACCTTTTATCTGGACGGCTGTATTGAATGTGTTTTGGTACTTACTTGTAAAGTTTACCACAGGAAGGTGTTCATTGTTTGAAGTCAAGCCAGGTTCTGTTTACATTTTGTTGTTTAATATCCTGTCGCGTCTCCAAGTCACGTCACCTCCGGGGTCAAGGACAAGATCTCGCAGATGAACGTGACTTCCGCTGATCGGTAATTACTACAGTATCTTGTTCTATATCCACCCCAACAAATAATCAAAAAAGAACCAAAATAGCTGGGATGACCACTATAAATAAACTTATAAACCAAAGTGGTCTTTTGAAGGGGCAGTGAAAGTCAGCTGGCAACCATACAAGTCGTCTGAGAATAGGAGATGCCTGTGTGTATCTATTACAGTTTATAGCAATCCAAACAAGTGTGTTCTGGATAAACTGGAGTTCACACATGTTGAAATTGGACCGATTCTGAAGAGAGAATTGAAATAGGGCAGATCACTACTCATCAAGGCATTTGCCACAAGAATAGCAGTCTCACCTGTTAGACACTGTTTAACCTGCATGAGATCACACATTGAATGAAACAAGTAAGATTCGATGTCGGAGTGCTTCCAGTAAACTTATTCAATGGAGTGGTGCAAAGACAGAACAACAGCCTTCAATCAGATTTGTAAACCATCTTGACTACGAGCATTTAGCTAGCTAAGATGGCTGACTGCTTGAAATCAGTAAACTATCAGTTGCTTACTAGATTGGCTATATGTTAACCCTTTACACAACCCTTTTGGAAACTGTCTGTCATACCGTGCTTGACCCATTGTGATTTTAAAATAATTTAATTCATTAATGAATCAACATTCAATGCAAACTGCCACCAGTATTTTCTTGAGCTTTAAGTGAACAATATCAGTCAGGTGGTGAGTTGAGAAAGTATGAAAATGCATTAATACATGATGTTTTATAAATCTTGTTGCCATAGCTATCATTTGAAATGAATGCATAGACTGAAACATGTACAACTATTAAAGTGAGCAAGGGTGATATTGTTTATAAATGAGATAAAGATCTTTTACTCAACGCAAAAGGTTACACTGGTGTTGTTTTAGAGGTAAAATCAATATTTTATAATCCATTCTACAATCCCTATTTTGATCAATCTATCGGGAAATAATGTTTTTATTCCCCCTGCAGCCCTTACAATGGATGTGTGTTACCAGTTTTAAGTAAACACGTTCTAAGGTTGTTTTTTTTTTCAAATATGTGGATTACTTTTTAACTTACAAACCCATGCAAAAATGGCATTAAATTCACTCGGGCCCCTACAGTAGATGTATTTCAATGCTAAATGTGTTCGTAGGAAGTATGGACTCATTTTACTTACCATTTTAAATTAATCAATAGATATGATTGATATGGACCCGGATGTTTTTGCCTTTACTATCGAAAAAAAAAATATAGAAAATACGTCGAGGTAATTTTCCAATTTGGTTTGTCTTATCTTGCATTCATCTAAGCGTTTTAAACTTTATTTATGCGAAACAATTGTGGAACTAAGTTGTGTGAAAATCATTATGACTAACGATGAAGGCGAAATGAAAGCAAAAATATTTTACTTTTTAGGTTTCCATTGGGATATAGCTCGCTATAAATGACATATTGTCGTCATTGTGTAAGGAATCTTTTTTTGTCTTCTTTTATTATTTATATTGAACAAAACACAGGTATTCTTCATACTGAACTGATTAACTTCATTACAATATGATATCCCCGCTTTCGCTATGTACATCCCCCCCCCCCCCCCCCCCCCCAATAACAAAAATAAATACATTGCAATGAGGTACCAAAGACTGTAGGCAACAGCTGTACCAATATTCCATTGGTGGACTTAAGTCACTGGCTGCAACCCCCCCCCCCCCCCCCCCCCCCCCCACACACACACACACACCTTTGTGGCAACTTATTGGGAAATTCGTGCCTATCACGAATTTTATTTCAATAAAATATACAGACCATAGAGGACTTGCGACCAGTCTTATGGTCTCGTTTTCTTGACACGTGACTTGATGACCCACATTGGTGACTGTCTACGTGGTAAGGGTGACATACTGGTGAAACAACAGCTTGGCTCATAAGACAGTCAGCAAAGGTCAAACAACTGAACGTTGGGACCTTGCTGAATCGTTGGTAAAGTGGCCCTTTGCAGAAATCGCAGAGCATTTTTCTGTATGTTGAGGGTATTAAAATATATAATAATTTGCAACAAGTACACCTTTCATAATGTTTCATAATTGGTGGCATCAGCCTCAAAGACCAAAAGACTGACCACAAAGAGGTATCATCAAGCCGTATTACTATACGCCAGAACTTTTCACCCTTACTCCCAAACTTTTGAAGTGGCGGGCAGTACAGACAATCAAGTGGCTTGTTTATATCCTTGCCAAGTATTAAAATCCGACTTACATGTACTACCTTTCCTATGTAGCCTCTCAAATATTAAATTGACTATCAAAACATCAAAATATCAGTTGGGAAAGAAATATGTAAAGCCCAGATTTTTCACCAAATAAGTTTTTATGTATAGAAATCAACCCTTGCCATGTCAGTGTGACCTCTTAATGCTGAGCATGTTTGCTTCAAGCTATAAGCAGAATCATTGTGTTGTGCCTCAGAGAATTGCTATCAATTTGTTGCTTCCGTAAGTCTTTTATTGCTATTTTATTACATCAGGAGAAAGCAGAGATATGGGGAGTTATAAGCAAGAGACATATTAGTTTTCTAGGGCATACCTAATCCTTTTTTGGAAATGACATGGATTGCAAAATTCTTCATCTATCATCCAAAAGAGAGAAAGTTTTAGGACAAATTTGGTGGTTTCTAATAGATTTTGAGCACCTTTGAAAATCATGGGTGTTGTCTATGACATCTGGATGTTCAGAGAAGAACATGATCCAACATAACCATGTGTGGTTCCGAGGACACGTTATTCATAGTAATAAGGATTCAAAATAATTATGAATCTGTATGTCTCTGAATGGTTTAGTCAATTAGTTGTTGAATCCAATGCCCATATCACACTACTGGTGTTATTGCCTACGTTTAGGGAGATAACTATCCATTCTTCCATGTACCTCCATATTTCAATCAGTAAACTTTTAATGGTGAAACTTTTCTTTCTTTGGGCTGGGGCCTAGAGGAGTGTATTGATAAAAATTACCTGTTTTGTTATTTTACCCATTAAGTAGATTTGTCTGATAACTTAAAATACGTGATGTCCTGATGATACCCCCATAACCTTCATGAAATTTTTATGAATTTTTGAAATCATTTTAATGAAATTTGGATCTTATAATGGAAAATAGCATCAGAAGTTTAATGTGTAAATATCGCAGAGAAATAGAGTTGTTTTGAGAAGGGCATCATTATCCGAAATTTTTATTAGCTCAGAATTTTGCAATTTTACACTATTTTTAAAATCCGGTAATATCCTTGAAATGGTTAGAGGGTAGTAAAAGGCTCCACGACTCAAAGTTGAGATTATAAAAAAATGGATTTTGCTACTTAACAATATTTTCACATTCACAAATATCTCAGACATGCTTGGACATACAAATTTTAAGCACATTTCTTTTTATTTTATTCAACCATTCAGTGCCATACAGTGTTTTTGGGGAAACATCTTTGAGTTTGACCAGGCAAGCATTTAAAGCTGCGTTTTAGCAATGTCAGTGCCCTCTCCTTTCAGCAAAAGCAGATGGTTTTTATCGTGGAGCTTAAATTAAGCCATAGCATGGCTATAACCTGATGGTTGTTTTATACACACATTGGAATGTAAACAGGGATGTAATTGTTTTGGTTACCTATACAAAAGTCTTGGCAATGTCTAAATCGGTGTTTCACGTCCCCTTCAACTACAAGGGTCATATTTGGACAAACCTACAGTACTGCCATATAGTCATTAGGTGCAAAACTTCCTTCCTTTCAGTTTGGGGTATACCATCAGTACAGCTAAAGTTGTTGAACAATATCTTAAAAGTGACGAAACATAAAGAAGTAAGTTGTTGCTTTCACTTATTCTTGATGTTCCAGTTGATAAGGAATCATGGCAAAGCTACAATGGGGGTGTAATTCTGATGCTGCCCTCTGATCTGTTATAACCTTACTCTCAGATCAATACCCTGTATATATAAAGAACCATGTGATCACATTTCAACCAATAAAATTCTCGAATTTAGCACTGGGGCAAATACATGCATATATACTGTGTACTGAGGTTAAATATAATAAGTATCAAATATTACTGACTCAAAACAACACCAGTAGTAGCAGCAACTAGTAATAATTCAGCATATGAATAAAACCTTTAATTCCAGCGTGTGTGAAGTCTCTCATCTATTTATTTTATTGCTTGACATGACCCCATAACATTGAACATATTTACCTCTAGGACATAACTATCATTAACCAGTCCCTTAATGAAGAGTGGTAATGGGTGAAGTGCAATCTGGGACAAGATAATATTGCTTTCTGTCATATCGTTTAATCCTTGTCTAATGACAGACTCTAAGTAGAGATCCATAATCATTAAGTCAGAGACATCACAGGCATTAGTGCCATGGGGAAAGACTGAGACAAGACCAGAAACCTAAGGTGTGTATGCTTTTGCAAAGAGATAATTTTCAACTTCTTTCTGAATGAAGAGAGAGGGTTTTAAGTAATACTAATCTGTACAAATACACACTGTTCTAAAGTGTAAGAAGTGCATGCTTTTATCTGGGTCACACTTCAGGAAAGTGCATGATATTAACACCCACATCCCAAAACCTGTATCTTCCCTGAATTATAGGTCTGGATGTCCTGTAACTAAAGAAAATTCTTTATGTAATTTTCTTGAATCGCTGAAACTATTTTGTGACTAAGGCCATCATACAGATATTCTTGTCATTATAGAAAATCACATAACACTATTAATGCTTTAGCACTTACCGCTTGGTCAGTTTGAACATTAATATTGGTGTGCCTCACATTGAAATACAGACTGGCAACTTTTGCTACAGACCTGTAACATTTTTCAGTTACAGATCTGATGGACCTTGGCAGTTTTCCGGTAAACTTTTTGTATTGTTACAGTAAGTAGTCTGACAGAAAGAGACAGTAGAAAAACAGACCCTAACTGATTTACTTTCTGAGAAACCTAAATACAGACCGTTGGCTACAGCTTTGCTACAGAAAAGAATCAGAATGGGGGAGAACAATAGCCACAGTTGAACGCAGTAAAGCTACAGAGAAGATAATGTAAGGTAGTGTAAATATACAATAATGTGATGGCAGATATTTAACTTCACTGGAAACAGAGATAAAACACAATAACAGAATTTAAAGGAAAAGCAGCAGAACAGCCACAGAAATGTCAGGGCACCCTGCAATTACCATACAGAATTTTATATAGTCTATGGTGGGAGGAGTTTAAAATTTTTGTGCATGTAGCCATTACGTGGAGGAATGGGGAGCTAAATATAAACTGAAGCCAATATCGCCTGAAGTGTGACTTGGCATAAATAAATAGCCACACAATACACTCATTTATGCAAGTAAGTACCACAAGTAAGCCATAAGTAAGATAAAATACAGCATATCAAATGAACAGTTATGATATAAAATTCCAATGGACTCTGAATTATAAATCCTAACACCGAACAAACTTTAACATAAGATTGGACTTTATTTTACATGTCAGACTTGATCGTACAAACACAAATGGTCACATGTGTTTCCAAGGCTGTATTATTTGTCAATTCTGTTGTCTATATTAATACACCTCATACTTCTATCTGCTGTCATTATTCCGCTCTCGTTCTTGTCTTTTATAAAAAGGCCAGTCTATTTCCCACTACATTTGGCAGTAATTCCTCATTACCCAGATAAAAGCTTGTATAATTTAATCCAATAACGTTGGGAGAGCCAGTGTGTGAGTTGTATTTGCAACCTAATCTTAGTCTCACATAGAAAAACCTTTCAAATAAAAATGTTCTGGGATTGTTTGTGATGTAATTTTTTCCCTCTTGTGGTACTATTTTACAGTCACTTTCATGGCCAAAGTAACATCAGACAAATGCACAAACCAACTAGGGAGGGTTTTGGTTAGTTTTATCTATTTTTCCCGTTGTAAGGGTATTTTTTCCTGTTATGTAAATTCGGTTAAATAAATGATTTAGTAGAATGCGGAAGGGTTCCTTTTTCTATTTCATATCAAAGATCTCTGAAGATTGCTTTCACCTTCAAAAAAATGTTGTGGCAAAATAGACTTAGGTATTATATGTTATATTATGATTAGTGTTGCATGATAGATTTCAAAGACAGAATAATCAAGTACACTATTTGATTAGAATTCATTTGTATCATATGGATGTACACAGGATTTCCCATTCAATCCAATCTGAATATACAGTCAGGAGTTTTATGTCCTTTTATTAGCTATTGGTATATCAGATGGCATTGGGAGGTGACAGGACTTTTCATTCTTACGACCAAACTTTTAAAGTAACGGACAGCAAAGGTGATCAAGTGGGTCGCCAACTGAGTTACAGGTGTGTGAAACATGTTTTTCCAGTTGCTACTGAAATCAGTCAATGAAACAGGGGTATAAGGTAATTATGAACATTTCTTCATTGCTAACTACAAGCATGACCCAACATTATAAGTAGGCATAATTAAAACACCATGAATCAATACCTTTGTCAACAGATATGTACTGTTAATATGGCCTGCACTAGATTCCTAAGCCATGCAGATCATGTATAGTGTGATAGCTAGATGCATTCAAAAATTATAAACATACATGATGGTTTCTTTCACTACTAACCCTTTCTACTGTTCTTCTTCTGGCTTCAAATACGGAAATGGGTGTCAGATCTCACAGACAGTAATTTGTCAAAAACTTCACTGACTTGAAGATATCATTTCCCCAGTTGTGACCATGAAAATGGGAGCAATGTGATTAATTAGGTACCAGGGAGGAATGTTAAATGTGAATTCAATAAGCAACAAACTTAAAAATATACAGTTACACTGTTAAATAATCGAACAATAGTTGAGACCCGATAGTCCTGCAAACTGGGAGCTTGTTATCTCATATATGGAATTTGTCAAAAACTCTCCAGGTCTGAGAAAGTCACCCAGGAAAAAGCTTCCCTCGTCTGAGGCATAAAATTGCCTCCTCAGGGCATTCCAGGCGGAGACCAGACATAAAACCAGAGATTTACTGCTTCACTGTATACCATAATCCCCCCTCTACTGACACTGTATTTCATTATAAACTTAGTCCTACAGGGTGTATGATGCATTAAATGACACATATTATGGTTGCTACTTTGATAGTAGTAATAATAATAGTGGTGGTGGTGGTGTTGCTGGTGGTGGTGCTGGTGGTAGTAGTATTAGTAGTAGTAGAACAGAATAGAAATAGTTATATTGCGCAAAATTGATACAACATCCTCTTATGCACTCGAGATCAAAAAGGGAAAGTTCACTGACATATCACGTCGAGATCCAAATTAGCACCCACTAGGGAGATGTACTATGGTGGAGGATGTGCTAGTCTAAACAGATAGGTTTTTAGCTGGCTTTGGAAACCTGTTATTGTGTGCTGTGATCGGACTGATTGTGGGAGTCTGTTCCATTCAATGGTGGCTGCCATTGCAAATCCTCGCCTACCAATGGCCTTTCTAGGACAACTGAGGAAAGAGATAGCTGATTTACAAGAGTTAGGCTACTGGTTTTGATCAGGGATGATAAGTATGTGGGTTGGGAGAATTTTGATGGCCTTGAAAGTAATTAAATTATATTTTAATAAGATGCGGTATGTAATAGGGAGCCAGTGTAGAGTAAGGGAGTGACATGGCTAGTTCTAAAAATAATTCTGCAAAGGGGATTTGGAATCTCTTGGAGTTTAGCCACATTATATTTACTTACAGCATAGAGTAGGGAGTTACAGTAGTCAAGTTGACTGCTGATCACTGAGTTTGCAAGCAAGGCTGCAGTCTCCACACTGAGAAACTTGCGGATGCATCTTAGGTCCTTGAGGTGATGGTAACAGGCATGACAAACCTTAGTTATGTGGCTGGTAAAGGTGTTTCCAGAGTTAAAAATAAAACCTAGGTTCATGACTGTATCGGTAGGGAGATGGAATTCCAAGAAGTTGGGTTGGAAATTTTTGGATGGGGACTGTCTGGCTTGCCTATCACCAATGATAATGAATTCTGTTTTCTCTGCGTTGAGTGTCTCCATAGGGGAGTGAAAAGGCATCTGAAAAGCTATTACCTATTTTAACCTTCTGTTTGCGGTTTGAAAGATAGGATTTGATCCACCTCAACACAGTGCCATCAACTCTAAACCAATCCTTGAGGCAATTGAAAATAATGTTATGGTCAGTAGTGTGGAAATCCACTGAGAGGTCCAGCATTGTGAGCGCAACAGCCTTACCAGAGTCTATCGAAGCAGTAATATCATTTTGGATTATATGGAATGCAATCTCCTGTAGGCAGATTGGTAAACATTGGAGAACCCCTCACTGTCAATGTAACTATTTAGCTGTTTAGCCACTACTTTTTTTATCAGTTTGGATATGAAACTGAGGTTGGACACTGGTCTGTAGTTTTTTAGGAGATTTCTGTCTAGGTTAGGTTTCTTGAGAAGGGGGATGACATATGCAGTTTTGAAGCAGTTTGAGAAGCTCCCTTCTTTGAGCTAGTAATTTATAATATTGGTAATTGGAGTGACTAGAATGTCTGCACAACTCTTTAACTAATAAAATTGGTATCAGGTCCAGATCGCATGATTTGGTGGGGGAAGAATTTAGGATTTTGAGGATGTAGCCCTCAGATACAGGCTCAAAGGAGGAAATGGCACTGTTGTTGCTTCTTGGTCTTGTAAGGGAAAAAGGCACTTATGCCTATAGTGCAACTCTGATTTTCATAATTTTGTCACTGAAAAAATGTCCAAAGGTGTTGGCTAAATCAGTAGGACTAATATGATCAGGTAAGATGATGGTTGAGGATTTATGTAAGATTTTTTGAAAGTGTTCCACAGTGCCTTGGGGTTACCATAATTTTGGCAGCAGCTCGATATCTACTCCGGTTGATTGCAGAATTGTGACTGCACCATACTTGCTCATACTTCCACTTAAGACTGCTTTGCTGTGCCTTGATAGGTATATTGACCGAAAATGTTATGGCAAGATGGTCAGACAGCCCCCCTGAAACTTTTGGGCAAACTGCCTTTTAGAAGGTGTCAGTCACACAGTGACATATTATATATGGCCGTGGATATGCGTTGGGGAATAATAATTTGTTTAAAATTGTATTAACAGAGGGAGTCATTGAATTTCTGCGACCAACCATCCTGTTTATCCAGATGTAGATTTAAGTCATCGAATATTATATTTTCACAACATGATGAAGCAGTGCCCTCAACAAAGAAACTGAAATCCTCAATGAATTTGGCTTTGGAAACATTAGGAGGCCTATACACATGTGAATAATAATGTCCTGGGCATTGCCCGTGGATCGGTGAACAGATATGGACTCAAAGGTATTGAAACATGGTTGAGGTAGGACCTTGAAATCAATATCATCACAGATGAAGAACCTGACACCACCAGTGACCACGATGATAGTAGCAGTAGTAGTAGTAGTACCTTTTTGAGCTAATAGCTAGCAAGTTTGGCCTCTAATCACAAGCTATCACCTCTCTGTGAGTTTGTCAACCACAATTGAGAATGCTGAAGGGAGTAGCAGAAGCAACGGTAGTAGCTGCAGCAGAAGCATCAGTACCAGCAATATGTAATAGCAATAATTTATTCATATGTAACATTATTACCAGAAGTTTATTTTTAAAATGCAATAGAGTGATGGAAATATGGAATTTTCAGTTGTATGGGTTGAATAGTTGTAATATAAATACTACAGAAAAACAGAGGACAAGAACTTTTATTATGTCAGTGTTTCAGATTGGCCATTTTTATGCTTCCTATTTATATGCCAATTTATGACATGTGCCACCTTGCAAAGTGCTTGCCCTCTGCAGTCCATCACTGAACCTTCAGATTGCTAATATTTCACAGAGCAGAGTTTTGACCAGAATGACAGATCTCTGTAATATCATCACGTTTTTAGGCAGAACTAAGCAGAAAGATCAATATGAACTTCCTGTGACCAGTGTCAAGTCACAAACTGTTAAGTTGTTAAGGAAACTAGTTCCGAGGTCGTGCTTTATCTGTACACTTGACACACAATCTACCACTTGAGTTACTACTGCTGTGATGTCAAGTATCCCTGTGGTCCCTTTAGGTAGCCCTAATTGCCATCTCTAGGGCAAAAGTCCTCATACAAATATGTGTACTTTTTCACAGTGAAACATCCTGATGAGGGCCAAAACTCATGTGACAGCATCCATGACCCTGGTTAAGTAATTATTGGGAAACTCAGTACTTTTCCTGATAATTAAAACGACCTTGATTTTTCTGGACTCAAGTGAAATTTCAAAGTTAAATTTCAAAGGAAATGTTTGCTTAATAAATAATAATAAATATTTAATTAAATTATATAAAACAAGCATTTATTTATTTACAAATCATGGGTGAAGTAGTTTCAGTTACATATTGTGATCAATTATGAAACAAAAATGGCAAAGCGTATTGTTCATACTTTGCTGTGTATTTTTTCCTTCATCAAATGTTCCAAATAATTCCATATCTGAAACATGATTATGTGATGAGTTAAATCTCTCCCAACATGAATACATTCTTTCCACCTCAGTTGCCATGATGAAAAAAAACACATCATCATGCAGATTGTAGTTCTGTGTAAAGTTGTGAAGACACCTACTGATTAAAAGGGGAAAAACTGTGCCCTTCCTTGGAAATTGGCTTCCCTGAGGCATTGGAAACAGACACAAAGAAGGAATCCAGGGATTTACTGCTTCAGTGTCTGTTGTAATCACCTCTCTAGTGGCAAGGTATTTGAGAAAGGAAAAAGGAAAAAATGCTTAAACTACAGCTTAGTTCTCCTACAAATGGTTTCCAGAGTTTTAAAGCTGTATGATTCTGTGCAGTCACTTTGGAAAATGAAATTCTACAGCCCTGATGGAATGACATGGATAACTAATTATAGTTCGTACAAATTTACTTGAATTCAAATAATATGTCGTAAAAAGGAGTATTTTTCAGCTACTTTGATACATTTGAAATATTGTAACAAAGGGCAAGAAAATATTATTTTTATATCAATCAAAAAAAATCTTGTAAAGGTCACAGAGAGA
The DNA here is from genome assembly GCA_964017235.1 of Sabellastarte sp. h YS-2021. Classification (NCBI taxonomy): domain Eukaryota; kingdom Metazoa; phylum Annelida; class Polychaeta; order Sabellida; family Sabellidae; genus Sabellastarte; species Sabellastarte sp. h YS-2021. The sequence continues at coordinate 111,575,616 of OZ024928.1, forward strand.
AATTGACACGTTGTAAGAAGGGGTGTAAGAAGGGAGGGCAAATGGACTTATTACTAAGGAAATCTGAATCTTGGAACAAGAGATTCCACTTTAAATGTCAACAACGGGAAACAATATGCAGTAGTCCTTATTATGCTCACTTCTAAAAGGAGATGGTTTTAGAATTGTATTAGATCAAGTGATTATTTGACACCTAGAAGTAAGATCCTGCTTTTAGTAAACCTGTAAAATATCTACTTTTCTGCTTTACTGAATACACATTTTATCTCAAGTGACCCCCGCCTTTTTTTAACCCCAGCCAAGAAAGATTGAACTTTAAGTCATCCCTCCAGCAATTCAGTTTGTGGGAGCAGTTTGTGGGTGCTCTAAAGTTCCATTTTAGATACCTTTTCAACGTCTAAGAGAGTTTCGCATTATTTTATAAAGCAGATGATAATCTACATTTTGAATCCATTGTCCAGATGTTTTAAAATATATCTAATATATAACAAAATGTTGTTTTTATACCTTCTGTCATGTTAGAAGCATGGTATCGTCTTTTATCATTGCTACAAAATTAGAAAGATGTGGACACAATCGTCAATATGTGATTTTCTGTCCCATTAAACTGATTGTCAGAATTAAAGATGTTGGACCAGATTGTGAAGCTGACGTAATCTCTCTTGTCAATTGTACCATAGCATACTATGGCGGTATTATAGTCATATTTCATTAACTTTGAGAACTAAATTAACAACATCAGCAATAAAACTAATTATTCTAATGAAGTTGAAACTGCTATTTAATCTAAAAATGGTTAGAAAACTAAAAATTTTAGTATAAAATCCAGTAAACATTTAAACTAATTGCTTTTAATGATGATTTGTGCTTGTCCTTGACGCTTCAACAAGGATTTGGTTTTAGGCAACTGAGAACAAACTATTGCAAAGATTAAGCACTATAAAATTCTGATTGAATTAGATTACGTTGGTTGCAGTGTATCACTGACAGGTTATCAGGGACTGGTATCACAAAAGAATTCAGTCCTGACAAGCTGAGACATTTTTTTATACTTAGGTTAAGTCTGTAGCCTTAGACTTAGCGGATTTCACAAAGCAGGAAAGTGTAAGCTTTGTCAAAGTCTTTTGGTTCAGAGTTCAGTCCATCAGGGATCTTTAAAGTGGAAAATCATCCGGGCTGAATAACATAATGGCAAAATGGTTGAAGTACTACCTTCCAAGTAGTTTACGTAAGCTACAACCATTCCATGTTTTAAACTAGTTAACAGGATTGAAAATATTCTAGTGATCCTGGTACAAATCGAACCTGGTGATTTAACTCACAAATAGCACCCTTAACTGGTATTACCAAACTTCAGAAACAGATAACAGAAACAGAAATAACAGAAACTCTTCCAATATTACTGACACGTATATGTAGAAAGAAAAATTTCATCTCATCTCTATCATGTGGTATAACACCATGACAATACTGCAGCTGTTATGTGGCATTGCTAATATCCACTTACATCACACATTTGCTTTTAATAAGCAGGTTCTCGTGTTTGCTCAACGAAACAGCCTGTAGTATTTGTGATTTAATCACATTTCTAGCTTTTCTGGCATGGCTAAATCACCGTCAATAGTAATTTCCTGTGAACAGTTGTGTGTCACCAACTGTCAAGTTGTTCGGGAGGGTTAGTCCTGTAGTCATATTTTTTGTTGTTCACATCACCCAATGTATAACAGACTTTGTTGTGAAATAATTTTTTTTTTTTTTTTTTTTGGGGGGGGGGGGCTGGGGGGGAGCTAGTGGTCCATATAAACATTTGCTTACACTCTTTTTTAGGCCTGAATGTAACTCAAGTTGTGTCTCCTGTCTAAAGAGAAGGCCGAATCACCAGACCTTCCAGCTCTCTTACAATTAGGTTGTGGAGAAACATCTGCTCTCAATTTGTGACATATACTTCGAATTTGATACAATCTTTAACTGATAGAGATATCAAACAAATTTTCATTCAGAGTGAAATGCAAGCTTTTTGCCATTTTTTCTGTTTCTTGAAGTACCTTAAAGCATGGAACACATTTCAATTAATTTTTAAAGAAATGTCTCTTGGGAAAGCTTTTTGAAATTATATGAAAATATGCATCTTAAATGTTGTGAAAAAATATTGGTTCGGCTAATTCGCACGAATTAGGAAAAAAGTTAAATAGTACATTTTAGAAAGAAAAGAAAATGAAAAAGTTTTTAATTTACAGAAAACTATAATAATCTTGACAATTATACCAAAAGATACACTAATGGGCCCAGTTTTAACTCTGAATTAGAAAAATCGTGTTATTTCATTTCCGTTAAAATAACTTAACCTATATATGGCTTTTTTTCTTTGGTAAAAATACAATACTTGTAATTCTAAACTATTGAAGAAAAATAAAGATAAAAAATTACCCATAATGATGAAAATGAAGGATATATATAGCAACATAAGTCTTTTCAGCTCAAGTTCTGACGGATTTTACCTCCAAGAACAGGAAAATATTAATTAAAAAGATCCTAGTAATGGGTTTTCAGGAAATTAAATGCTAAAAGAAAGGGCGTGTTTAATTTGTAAGACTGCGGAGACCCCTTTCCTTTGTAAATATAGCATATATCAGATTACAAGACTAAAGTTTTTGCATGATGTCATGAAAAACAATGTTCCACATTTCAAAACATGTCTTATGGAAGGCAAACTTAATTAATTTAATTTTCTCATGAAATAGAATGTGTATGTTTTATTTCTGAGTCAGTCAAAAAATAAAACGAAATGCTATTTAATGATAATCTATTGAGTTATAAGCTACTAAATATATCTGTGTACGTTTACAATATTTATAAAACCTTGATAACTAATGAACCAAACAGCAAAGTATGAACAATTAGTTGCCCAAAGTGAGGATCCAATTTTTGTAGGTCAGATTTTCAATGCCAAGTTGATATTTAGAAAAGCAGTAAAAGAAGTTTGAGGAAATTTTATATCACATGTTTGTTATTACAGATACAGGGTGTTAGTTTCAAAAGACACACACAGAAATAAAACTAACAGTAAAACTGTCCCAAACTCACATCAGAGAGAGGGAGGTAACAGAAGGGTAAGTGAAAGGAAGAGTGGTAGCTGTCTGCCTGACATTGTAGAGGTAGGTCCAGATGGAAGCGCTTCTTCATAAACTATAGGCAATAATGTCCTGGGTTCTTTACTATGGCCCATTACATTTGTATATTTAGTACATATCAAATTCTAAGGCTAAATTTGTATATCACGGAAACAGCATATCACATTTCAAGCCTGTCTTCCCTGATTTTGAAGTCTTCTAGCGAAAAAGAATGTCTATGTGCGCCTGATATTCTGAAGGTATGTAATTCAAGACCTGAGAGTTAAATTGCGAGATATGTGCAGATAATTGTAAGTCCATCCCTAAACTTGTTATAAGTAACTACAACATGAGGATGAATATAGAAGGAAAACAAAGGGGGTTGGTGGAATTGTACGAGATTGAAGGACAATTGTAATGGTTGATACAGGGCTGGTGACAGTATATGCACTATATCGTGGGCTGCTGAAATACACAGGGTTGAATCCACTACAGAAGTCCAAGGTTTTCTGGGTCTGCTTCTTTTTAAGAGGTGTTTGTTGTGGTCAAAAGAAGAACTGAGCTGTGGTTCTATATTGAACACATGGAAGAATGAAAAGAAAGCTAGCAAATAAGACATATAAATCACCTTTCAAGCACAAGCAAGATTAGCAAAATCATTAGTATGGTTTTTTTTATTGTTTTATGTGCATGTGGACAACAGACACGTTTAACAGTACCCCGATTTAGGCAACGTCAGATGCAAGTTGTGTGCAGGAAGGGGTGTATTATAGAAAACTTCGATCCATGTGTTTTTATGTATTTTTTTCACTTCAGCACTAATAAAGCCAACAGTTACTCACCCACATGAGTTGCAACAAGGAAATTAATGTTATAGTTAAATATTTATGATGCTTCCACTTGAATTTACTCTCTCATTTTTTACTATAATACTGATTAAAACCAATACATATCAGGCCAATTTTGCATTAAAGTGAACGGTAAAACAACACAGTAACATAAGCCACACAATTTGTTTAAATGGAGAATACATTATTTCAAACACTTGGTGCACCACAAAATAAAGGTAGACAGAATAGGGCAAAACATCACTTGCTTTGACAGAAACATGGCAGTACACAAACTAAACAACGCAGAAAGATTTTTCATGATGTCATGGTTAATTTAAATGCTCATAAACTAGGAGCGGCGGGAATGCCTTACAGGCTGGCTTTTTTAAGATACACCACCCACGTACGATGTCCATTGACAAATCAATAAGGATAAAGTCACAAACCAGAATTCAAATATGTCATGATACGACCACACGGAATGGTGTGAACAGGCCTTTAGATTAGATGTAAGAAAATGATGCTATCAGCAAGGATTTATTAATATTAACTATGGTATAATCCAGATAAATCTTACAGATACCATGACGAATAGTGATTGGACAAGTTGGATAGGGTTCTAAATATTACAGAGGGTATGAAATGTCAGACTAGCAGAATTACCTCATATTTCCCTGTATACCATGCAAAGTATACATCAGACAAACCATTTACTTCAGTTAGGACTCCCTTTATGTTTAAGTCCTTTAGTTAGTTTACATTAAATTTTTTTTGTTATAAAAGGTGAATTTTATAGCTGGTCTTTTAGTTGTTTCCATATTTTAGAAAACTTATGTACAAGCAAGTTGACATAAACAATTTGGGGTTTGGCACGGCTTTCGTAACAGAAAATGTGGATGGATATCTAAATAAGAAGACACAACAAAATGTTTTGAATAAAATTACTGAATATGTGTCTTCACTACTAAGAATATGGATACATGAACTGCTAAAGATTTTGTGACAACATTGCAAAATAAAAGTTATGGCAAAGCTTCAAGTTTTCTATCTCCACTCAGTGGGTCACCATTTACTCTGTTAGACAGGCTGCACACATTTAAAATCTATTTATTGGTTATTCTGGACAAAAGACAGTGTCTTGCTGTAAATCTTTAAAACTTGTTGCATTCAATAAGAAATATAAATTTGCTGCCAAACTTTCTGTCAGGATTTTACATAAAATATGCAAGAACTATTTTGGCTAGCTATTCAATAAAATATTGTGTTGTTTTAACTTCCACAGCTGTTTCAAACAATTATAATTTTCTAACTGTGATAGTACTTTTATAGCACTTAATCGTCATCTATTGACAGTCTCCGAGGCACAGACTACCAGAAAACAGAGATCATTATCATTAAGCCAGAGACATTGGGTCGGTGCCACAGAGAAAGACTGAGACAAGACCAGAAAACTAGGGTGGGTATACCTTTACAAAGGGATAGGTTTTCAACTTCTTCCTGCATGAAAAGAGAGATTTGGCTGAGTATACATCATCAGGCAGATCATTCCAAATCCTTGGGGCACCATATGCAAAACTGCAACCGAAATGCTTTTAGACTTATATGTTGATACAAAGTGTGGGAATTCTAGTAGCATGTCATTAGATTGACTTCTACGAGTTCTATACACTATGTCTTGGTTTAAGGAAAGGTTCAAAGTATTTTAGCTAACTACTTTGTAGAACCTTATACACCAATAGGGCCATCTTGAAAACAGAGTGATGCTTGATAGGCAATGAAAACTTTTTCCTACAAGAGTGATATATGAATACTTGGTGGTATTGGCAACAATTCTAACTGTTCTGACACACTGTAACCTGTAAAGATCAAAAGCAGAGACTTCTAAACGATGAATTACAGTAGTCAAGACGACTTCCAGCCAAAGTGTTTGCAGCCAAAAGAGCAGCATTATGTGTGAGATACCCTCTTAGTTGCTTAAGATATCTTATATGAACAAACAAGCCTTACAGGTATTCCTGACATGGCAAGACAAGGAAACATCTGACTCGATCCAAACACCAAGGTTTCCTAACCGCCTCAGCAGGTGAGAAGAGATTACCATTTTTTTTCAACTGGGAAAATTTCATTGAGTTTTGCATACAATTTCCTTGAGCAGAAAATAATAAATTCTGTCTTATCAGGATCAAGCTTGAGTTTGTTTGCAGAAGCCACTTTTTACCATCATCTAAGCAGTTCTTTTTAGTTCTTCAGCTTGTCAAAGGCCTGGGTGACATGCTTCTGTGTAATTTAAACATATAATTGTGTGTCATCAGCATAAAAGTAAAAACTTATGCCAGGATGATTTGAATTACTTTGCTGGGGGAGTAGTATGTAATGAGAATAGGAGGGACCCAAGACAGAGCCCTGGGGGCACACCATACAACAGCCTTTTTATATCATTAGATAAAACAGAGCCATTCTTGATGCACTGAAAGGGGTCAGAGAAGTAAGACTTAAACCAGTCTAGAACCACACCTCCAACACCAAACCAGGAACTCAGACAGTTGATGAGCGTACCATGATGAATAGTGTCAAATGATGCACATTGGTTCAGGAGAATAACAGTAGTAGCTTCACCTCTAGCAAGAGCAAGATGGACTTCATTCTTATTTGACAGCAGTGCAGTTTCGGTTAGTGGACATGCTTCTAGGCAATACCTCCAAAAGGTAACTATGTTTGACTTAGGTGCAGAAGGACTGATGAAATTGAACTGATCGTGCACCAAAATGAACTCACCAAACCAAACATTGGAAACAACACTAGGCTTGGTGGGAGTGAAGACGAGGTCAAGAATTTGTATATGAAGGTATGTTGGTGTGTCCACGTGCTGAGTAATATTGCATAACTCTAGACAATTCCGAAATTAACACTATCACTAGAGGTTTTATCAAAATGAATATTGAAATCATCACACATACAAAATGAGGAACTAACTGAGGACAGGTACTCAAAGAGATTGAAAATTTGGTCAATAATGCATCAGAACATGAGCCAGGAGCTCGATAAACACATGCTCTCACAAACGGTCTAGCAGAAGAACCAATGACAATAACAATGTTTTCAAAGGATGTATAAGTAGGACTTTCAAAAATTTGGAACTTGATATTTTAATTGACAAAATAGCGAACCCCACAACCAAGCCCATAAGCACAGGGTCTATGACAGTCATAGGTGTAGGAACCGCTGGGGCAGCGGGGGCGGCCGCTCCCAACCATAAAGTTGGGTGGGCGGGGATATCTTTTCGCCCCCCTAACTTTTTGCAATACAACTAAACTCCAATTTTGAAGTTTATGTAAATTGTAACAGGTAACTCAATAATATGTGGCCAAATGACACTTTTACCTTGTTCACTGCTCACATGTACCATTGTGTAAGCTACTATTTGAACTGTAAAATATTTATTTTTATGATTTGTAGAAAGGAACATTTTCAGTTAACCTGTCATGGGATTTGTAAAATTCTGTGAAATGTTTCACTTATGTAGACCAAATTCATACATATAGTAATCTTCTACATTTAATTTACCGTGTTGATAATTATTTAGAACTTAGACATATGTAGTTTCAAATTCACACAGAGGAATGGTTTAGCACAGCAATTTCTCAACTGATAAGATTTTTCCCAGAAAACTCTTCTTTTTTTACTGTGTGTTTATTGGACCTACCCAGTCCTATCATTATACATTCCCCTCAATTTGGGGATTAACCTTGCTAAAATAGATCTTGTATCAGCTCGGCACTTGAAGGAAATATCACAGGTTCTGGAAACATGTAGTCAAGATATTAGAAATACCTTCAAAATGTGGAGGTGACTATATGTATTTCTATACCCTAACAAGGTCGGTTAAACTTAGGATTTATGTTAGTTATACTGTCATCACAAAGATTTCCTTTAGTAAAGGAACTTAAAAATATTTTAATTGGATCATTTGAATTTGTATATTACCAACATGCAATACATTCTGTAAAATTAACCAAAATTGTTGGTGTCGAGTCTCACCCCTCCCCCCAACCAAAAATTATTTCCTACACCCCTGCTGACACAATTTAAACATAACAGGAGTAATGGAGTGTGTCTCAGTTATAACTTGTAGGTTGAGAAAATGAGTGCACATAACATGCAAAATATTGGTTCGCTTAGTTCTGATAGTTGGACAGTTGACAACACCGAAAGAGATAGGACCTTTAGGGAAATTTCACCGCAAATTAACAGCAGGACTGATAGGCCCCTTAACTTAGCAATACACAGTATTCATATGAAAACATTTGAGATCACATGAAATCCAATCCTCGGTAAATTTTATGCACAAATATTGGCTGAGATTTGGATTGTTGACACTGCTGGATTTACACTCTAACAAACAGTTAATGTAGTTTCGTCTCTAATTATAGACGAAGACTAGTGAATGGTTACCCCATTCGATTTCGATAATTCATATTGCCCCCAACTGTGTGAACGCCCTTTAAGATGCTGATTGTCCAATAAAGGACAGTTTCATAACAGAAAGGACGTTAACACCAAAAGCACCATCCAAAAAGTATGTGATAGTTAAATAGTTATGGAAATGAGAAGCCAAGTGTTTTCGGAAAGACCAAATATGGTGTAATTTTCCATTCGGATGCTACACAAGAATACAACACTCAGGCTACTAACTTGTTTGTGGGTATGGACACTAGAAACAACCTGTTGACAAGACAGAATTTTTATGAAATTCCCCATTGCATACAGGTAAGTAGGTTTCAAAAATTTAAGGTCTTAAGTACCAAAAGAGCATTCTTGAAAACAATGTGCTGTTAAATAGGCTGCTAAGAGAGTTTCTTTTGGAAAGTAAAAAATGAGTTCATATTTTAAACTGACAAACAATTCGACGGAAGTGGTTCTTAAATTCATTAAAGTTTAGTTATTCTGGGCTTACTGAGTCCATTTAAATCATGTTACAGTAATCCATACATGTACTCACCAGAGCATTTGCATTGTCAAATTTCCCTATTCTGTTACATACTTGATGTGGTAGTGACAGGCATGGCATTCGTAATAAATATATTTCGAAAACACAGAGAGATTCCACTTCAGCCCATTTTGCACACATGAGTGACACAGTTGGATTAAATACATTTATGCCAAAATCACCACGACATTGCATTAATGTGAAAGGTTACTATGAATTATCAAATTTATCTTGGAAAAAGGATAACCAGGAGATGGAAGGGCAGTAAGTTCCTTGACTGTGCAGATGTAACTGTGATGTAATTTGGTATATTTGTGATAAGATAGAACTGGAGTGAGCCATGACCTCTATGGTTTGATGTTAGTGGGGCTGAAGAACACGATTTTAGCAGTTGAGAAGAAAAGGTTGCCGAGTTTTCAGAAATTCCAAGTATGTTATATTCTGGCAATCTTTGCCGACTTTCACAATTTTGCTTTTAGACAAATACAATGTAAGGAATTTGGAGCCCAGCTTCAAAATCTGCAAGGGGCCAGATTTGGAAAAATGAAAACACTATTTAAAGAAAGTTGCTTTCTGAGCATTTATTCAAATGTCATGTTATGTTGAAAGCAATAAATCAGTTCTTGCTTTGTAGCTAAAATAATTGAAACCTAGATTGTGTTATTTATTAATGCAAAGAAAAATATTCAAGAGTCATGATATTCTTAATCTTTGTTTATTATTATTAAGTAAGTTTTCATTAACTCAATGCAGACGAAAGAAAAGTTGAATGGTCAAAGAAAACTTTCATGGATGACAAAGATCAAGCCAATTATTTCAACCCCCTTGTGGAAAAGTCAAAATAAGGAAATAAACAATTCAACTGCAATACAATAAGCTGTAAATATTATTGATAAAATCGGAAATAATGAATTCATATTTCTTCCAGGCAAATAAACAGCAGATGAAGTGGCTGCCATACTTAACCTGATGAAGCTTGTGGAGCTTTGTGGCGTGAGTAGACGATATGCTATGCATGTGATATTTGATTACTGGGGATTGATGGACAACGCCTGGCATTAATGAGGTCAAGTCACAAGCCAAAGAGACAGACAAATAACTTCACCGTGGTTTGTTATAACACTTAAGCAGTGCAGAACGTCATCATATCAGCTAAGGGGATGGGTTTTAGATCAATTGTGCAAATTTAGGTCAATAAGGAATAAATTGAACAGTCTAGAGAGTCAGAGTGGTCAAATGTTTGTTCCAAAAGATGCAGATATAATGAAAAAGCACTCTACTTGTAATGAAAAGTGGTTCACTAGACACAATTATTTGCATAGAAAAACTGCAAATTATAATAAAATAAAAAATTACACAACTGCCACAAAATATTAAATATACAAGTTATATTACCAATAAATCACTACTTCTTCTTGAAGTATGGACAACTGACTTGGAAGTGACTGGACAAACCATGCCAGTAAAAGGGGAACTATGTTACAGAGCTTGCTTGTACAATGGTCATTGCTAAATGCCTGGTTCCACGTTCAAGAATTGTTGGGACAGAGACTCCGGCTGTAAAATCAGAAAAAGATTGTGATGGAAAAGTGCCGAAATTTGATAAAAAGAGCGAAAATAAAAAACTGCATCCTGACTCTAGGGATTAGACAAGGACCTACTCCACCCAAGCCAGGCTATCAGGGAACTTATTATGACCCAACTTAGAGTCCTCAGTCCTTATGACCCCAAATTAAAGAATTTCAATATGATTTCAGCAAGATTAAGCCTGTTTGCAATAGGATATGTTGGGTTCAGATCCTTGACTCTTCTGATCTGTCAGCAATAAAACTAGTAGGAGTTTTGCAAGCATGTTGTCACCCATACAATGAGGGATTTCATCACTTTGATCATAGTTGGGTGCAGTAGGTCCCTGACCTGTACCATTTCAATACAATTTAGTGTACTGAGAATACAATTTGACTTATTACATAAAATGATGTTAGACTTACTGGTGATGGTATATGACTGGAGTGCATCCCTACATTTTCGACTTAAAAAAAATTAACCTTAAGTCTGTATATTAAAACATGGAACATAAAATAATTTCAACAATAGAAAGCACTCCTCCCCAAGGGTCTATTTTTGAAATTTTGGGGCTTAATTATCTCCCACCTGTGGCCAAAGGCCGTTGTCGGGATAATATAAAACTCTTTCTGTACGTGCGTCTGTCCGTTCATCACGTTTTTGCATAAACCTTAATATCTCATTCATTTATAAAGATATTTTCACCAAATTTACAGGGAATGTTTATGGCTATTGAAACCTGTTTCTGCAAAATTTTAGCCTCATTTGGAAAAAAAATGGCCGCCATAGATAATTGTTTGAAAATCATAAAGGTGCTTTAAATCTTGACATATTCCAGCTAGCTTCATCAAATTTGAACAAAAGCTATATGGCTAGAAAAGCTAGCCTGATAGTAATTTTGGCCTAGTTCAAAAAAACAAAATGGCCGCCATATCACATGTTTAATGTCAAACATGGTTATCCTATTAAAAAAGGCCTTATATCTCCCCAAATATTGCTCCTAGAGGTTTGGAATGTGAAAACAACTTGTAGGAAGTCATGGCCTGGGAATCTTTTCCAGGTGTTGAATTTGACCTTTGACCCCTGCTTCAAGGTTAAATAAGGTCATCAGACTAAAACATCCTTATTTCTCCCTTATTATTGGTGCTGTGGCTTCAAAATATAAAGACAGACCATCAAAAGTTCTGGCCTTCAAATGTTTTGCCTGATAAAAAATTTTGGCCTTATTTTGAAAAACAAAATGGCCGCCATAGCCAATTATTTAAAAATCATTAAGATGCTCTAAAACTTGAAATATTGCAGCTAGGTTCATCAAATATGTGCAAAATATATATGGCTAGGAAAGTTAGCCTGATAGTAATTTAGCCTAGTTTCAAAAACAAAATAGCCGTCATATCACATGTTAAATGGGATTATCCTATTAAAAAGGCCTTATATCCCTTATCATTGCTACTAGGGGTTCCAAAAGTGAAAACGACTTATACAAAGTCAAGGCCTGAGACTATTTTCCAATTGCTGACTTTTACCTTTGACCCCTTCGAATCTTCAATGTCAAGTGGGGTTATCTTACTAGAAAGGCCTTATGTCTCCTTTAGTTCTCCCTTATTACTGATTCTAAGGCGGGAGATAACTGCTGCAGCAGTGGCCTTGTTGTATTTGGAATATGATATGAACCTATTCAAAAACGTAGTAACTTCTCCCTTTGGCCAGATAAAACGTACCTACCCACACATAAAATTATGCATATCACTCATTATTTTTAAAGTTATATCAAACAAAAAGCCAAAGTCACTGAATATACATTGAAAACGGGACCATTAAAATCGAGGATTTTTTGTAGCTAGAATATGACCTAGATCTTTCCCAAAATATAATCACTTATTTCTTTGTACTGTCTTTACACATATAAAGTAAATCAAATATCTGTTCATTACTTTTGGAGTAATCATGAAAACAGACAGATGAACATGCCCAAAACATAACCTCCCTGTATGGGTGATAAGTGATAGTTACAATCCTTCCAACAGAAAGAATTGGCTCATTCACAATATACGTTTCATCTGGGTGCTTGTGAAAAGGCCTTGTGACCCCTTTGGATTGGTGTGAATGGTATTTTTTCTGGCCTGGTCAAATCCATTGATTTCTGGAGAGCAAAACTAACAAGTCCTTGTAACACTAATCCATTAGTGGGCTTGCGTCATGTGGCAGTGACAGAATTACAGGATGAATTGGAACTTACATCAACCCCTTGGATATACAGCAGGTGGAAGTGACAGAGCTTTGGACAAGAGATGACACTTACAAGATGAAGAGAAATGTACAGATTCACCAAAATTTGATGACATGTGGTTTGGCACTTATGGCTTGTGATTGGGTATCTGATCAAATATAGGAATTTTATAATGGGAAGGTACCAGTTCACGCTTTGTCCAAACGGTTCCTAGCGTTTGTGTGAATGGTATCAAGGGAAAACTGGATAAATCTTTTTTTTTTCATGAAATGGGCAATTTTGTTGATTTGGCATAACATGTATATCTGTTGGAGCCCAACTTAGGAGTCAGCCCATCTTAAGATGGGCTATAGCCCAACTTAGGATCCTAAGTTGGGTAGCCTATCTTAAGTTAATAAAAAGTTGGGTAGCCCAACTTAAGTTAATAAAATTCAAGAATGATTTTTATGTCGAATATAATATAAACCATTTACAAGGAAATTATTTTCATGAAAAAGATGGCATTGATATACTTAACTGACCCTTGTACAGAAGTACTTTGTACTTATTTTTTATTTTATATAAATATGTTTAACTTATCTAACCTCAACAAAAAGTGTTAAATTTCAGAAACTAAAATGAATGTGTTTCCTGAGCCTCAAAAGCATTAAAATATTCCTTTCATGTCTGCCTGTATGTCTTTCATTGGATTGATTTCTTAATTGGATTTGTGCCTATTGTTTCAACATTCTATTGGTGTTGATTTGTTTCACTTGGGGTGGGTGAAGTACACAATAGGGAATACCCCAAATCATAAAGTGAAACAAATCAACATCAAAGTAACCTCCAAAATATAATGAGGCTTAATTCTATCAAACCTATGAGGGGGAAAGACAAACATAGTGGGTGATTTTATTGGTGAGCCTGATTGTATATTTTAAGTTTAAAGAAGAATTATAAATTTTTTTATATTATTAGACAGTATTTAAACAGGATTTATAAACAATTTATCTTTAGAGCTCAGTACCACAAATGAATTGGAAAATGCAATTAAATTCAAACAAGTTAATTTGATGAATTTAGTCAAACACACTGATGCATAAAACTGATAAAAATTGATAAAATACACATTGCATATAAAATTGGTGTTTTCTATTACCTTATATGGCTAAATGTACATTTAAGAACTTAACATTTAACATTTGAAAATTCTGATTAAATTAATCAGTTTGTATACAATCTTACAGCTATGCCTAATTAATCCTGTTAACTAGCCATTCAACCAGAGGCGAAAGAAATCAAGTTCAAAAGAATGCTAGAACAAAAGGTAAATCTAAGACTAATCCAGTTAAGAAGTCACACATATGGGGTAAAGAAAAGAAGTTACATTTTAGTAGAAAAAAAAGTAAATAATATTTCAATTTCAAAAAGAAAAACCATGTGTGCAAATTATAAGTTGGGCTAAAACCTGTTACAAAATCTTCAGATGAGATAAGTACAACAAATGTTTAATAATATTTCACAAACATATACTGTATAATTGAAATATAAGTATTTAAATAAACTAGCACTGTTATATTCAATTTCATGATTAAAACCACCAATGGAGTGTGACATGACAAATTAATATTAAACTAGCTGGTTAATATTGAATTTTAGCTTTAAAATCATTCCTGAGTTACTTATCCTAAGTTGGGCTGATATGTTCTAGCCCATCTTAAGATAGGCTACCCAACTTAGGATCCTAAGTTGGGCTATAGCCCATCTTAAGATGGGCTGACTCCTAAGTTGGGCTCCAACATATATACTAAATGAATGGATGTAAACCTGTACTCCTGGTTTAGATGTAAATTGAGCAACAATAGAGCACTTTTATTGTAGCTTAAAATTTGAATGACTTTTTGAATGCCAAATAAAAAGTATGTTACCAGGATTTGCATTAGAAAATAATGAGCTGGCCAGTTTAGATATGAACATTCTTCATGGTTACAGGAATTCAAGTTTTATGACTGGACTTCAAACAGAAAATATTGAGCACCAGATAGGTATCACCTGGTGTCCCGCCACCAGTATATAATACCCATTTAATTCACACTGAACAAAATGTTTACTATAAAATATTAATTGAATAAATAATGCTCGAGAAATGACACATAGCCAAGTGCAGTTCATATGATTACAGGTGCAGTTAGATAGAAGAGTATCCAATAATAGCTATAATTAAATATGAGCTGGGGTATAATTAGAGTACTTTGATCATGCTGAGAGAAGGGGGTGTTTATTCTGATCCATTGATTCTAAGCACCTCTAATCTATTCCTCCCCCGAGTTTTTTTCTGGTGAATTTCAGAGGAAAGAATAGCATATAACGGTTACTGAGTAACATTTGTATACATATCCAGCTGTAATTATTTTACAGTCATTTACTGTAAATACTTGTTTATCACAAGTAAAACAATCACTCATACGACTTAAAAGATTGGGTTTACCACATATTTCAGACAGCTATGATTAACTCGTAACACTACCCAACAACTCTTGTACAATAATCAGGTGTTGAAATCACAAAACAGTATGTCTCATCACCCAAACAAATCTTTCCAGCCAGGGCATATAGAACACAGTTTATCTTCTGGCTCGTGACCCATTATGTGAACAGTTATGACATAACAGTTTCCCAATTTCTTGTCCAAGAATCCATTGTAGCAAGGTTGCGATTTTACAATCAACAGGTTGCTGTAACGGATCACGAAGGTGGAACAACACGATAAGATGGAATATATTAAAGAATTTAAATCTTGTCAGCATCTATTATCTTAGTCTATATTATAAAAATGACTTTCCGTAATTGCCTTGATAACAGAAGTTGTGGTGTATAATAGCCATGGGTTGCTAGTGCTCCTCTCTGCACTTAAGTGACACATCTGTTTCTTTTTTCATCACCCCAGTATTACCCGACAAGAAGTCTTTTTCCTTCCTTATCTCTTTGCTTAACACTCAGACCAATACGTCATGCTCATTGTGAGACAGGGGTTTGATTCACCAAGGTACCAAAGTCCATTTTCTCTTAAGTCTTAGACTTTTGTCTCAATCCAAATTTAAGTCCAACTTTTACTTGTAATTCACAAGGGTTAGTTCTTTAAACTTAAATTTTGGCTTAACTGTCTGCTTCATCGTTTCTAAAAGTGAACTTTATTGCTCTTTGCTGATACTGTATAAACAGAATTCTTCATAAGAAAATTGTTTGAGTGACTTTAGCTAATAGCCTTGTAGTGTGAAAATTAATTCCTAATAAAATTCAAAATTGTTTTCATATCCTTAGCAGAAACTAAGGATTGATAAAAAAGTAGTTCCAGCAAAGATCTTAAAATTTGAAAACAAAATTTTGTTCATTGTACAATTTCACTTATGCAGTTGATTCATTACTTCTTACAGCAAAGTTATTTGCATACACATAAGCAGCATTGTCACAGGCAAATATACAGGTGGCAGAAATATGACACAGTAAGAAAACATACAATCATCAGTGACACAAACTTATTATATTGAATAATATTTAATTTAATAGAAATGTTTTCCTTTAAATGTTTGCTTCTTTTATAAAATAAGATCGATATGATGCAGTAACAATGTATGCATATGATTTAAAACAAGTTTCAATTGAATCTCAAAAACCTTAAAATCCTGTGATTTTATTTGATAATTTTTTTTGCATCATAGGTAATCATGACACTCAAGTTTCTGCCATGACATGCATAATTTTCCATCACAGCAACATCAATTTGTCCAAGACAGCTACAACACAGTGTCCAAGATAATATAGCCTATTCACGCGAGTACAATGGCATTAGTTCCAGTAATGGGGTTTTCTAAGATTAAGGTTATTTGCAGGAACAATGATAGTCCTTTAACCAGGCATTAGTCAGCATTACAGGTAATCATGGGTTTCAGGTTATTAAATGTACCCCCTGTGAATATATTGGCACTACTTAAAACTTCAGTTCCACATTGTCGATCAATCATTAGATCTACATTATTACAGAACTCAGTTTCTGGTATTACTGATCATATCAATAAAATAAGGAAAACTGGAATGTAACTGGAAAATAAGATGAGTCATAAAGCAAAGATGGGTCTTTTGACCTGATTCTGACTGGCCTGATGCACAAAAATAACTCGCAACACCAAGTCTCGATTACTCTTGGGAAAGAGTGAAGATTAATGAGTGATTTCATTTTGGGACAAAATCTGTGCATTTAATTTTTGACAGGAAGATTGGTTATATTATAAAACAGTGAACAAGCTTAGTTGTATGATCAACATTAAAGGTCGTAACACCAAAAAAGAATGAGAATTAATACTGAAAAGATCGTACACCAGCAGTCAAGAAAAAACCTAACTTGCAAAGTTGTTTTCAAACATATTAAAATGATGGGATGATTTTCTATGATCACCGCAGTTGTGTTCCTGGCTGTGACAAGTAAAAAACTAGGTGATATGACCAACAAGATTATGTTTAAAACAGTGTGATCTGGGCATTCAGGAGGCAACCTCATAACAGCGGAATAAGGATATAAACAGGTAACAAGATTTTTCCAACATCTCTGGGGAAGTTATTCTAAAAAGGGATCAGTAGAAGATGAGACAAAACTCAGTTTACAATGATAAAAGGGCTGTGTACTTGAACTGACTTCTAGTATTTGGTAACTTGTGCCAATGAGAATTTACTTTGTTTAAATGAATATTTTAAAAGTTATGGACAAAGTTGCATCAATAATATCGATAAATTTAAAAACAGACATTATACATGATAAACTGAAATCTGTCTTTGACAGAAATAGTAGATCACTGATTATATTTACTGCTTCATCAGACTTCACGCAGAGTGGGGTTCGATCCGCACGGGCTCAAGTGGGAAAGCTGGTAGTTGCTTGCTGTTGGGCAGCAGTTTACAGTACAGAACCCTAGCGAACTCTATGTACTGGTTTCCTCTGCCCTTCCAACTACCCGTCGTGATATGACCTGTACAGTGTTGAAAGCGATGTTAAACCCCAAATAAATAAATAAAATTCATCAGACTTCACTGATTTGACATAGGAGCTCAGTCTAAACTTACAATGTCTTTCCCTCAAGATCACTTGATTGTTGTGTTTCTGAATAGAGTGAATGTATAACAACATGAACCACTAAGGTGTTATGTCCCATTCACAATTTTTCATTTTGGCACAACAATAAAAACATCCTTTCAAATGGGAAGCGCGGATAGGCATTGACAGTGTCTCTACACTCTGTAAAAGGAAGTTTTTGCATGTTTTAGTTAGGTTATTATTTTGGATGCAATCATTTGTCTATCTGTTTGTACGTTTGTTTGTGTCTGGAATAACTCTAAAAGTAATGAACAGATCTTTCAGAATATTTTATGTGGGAAGGGCATGGCAAAAGGAAGAAGTGATTACAACTTTGGAAATTTCCGGATCATATTTGTATACAAAAAAAAATTAGAAAACATGTCCTGGTTGAGATTTACATTGCTTTCTAGTTAAGTTTGATTTGAGAGAATAAGAATGATGGCTGAATACTGTGTCACATTGAGTTTCATCTTAACATCATTGTATTTTATGTATGTTATCAAGTTAAATACGGTATATTTCAGGCAGTACCGCAAAATTAGTAAAAAAATTGGTTACTCAACCAAAACAGCGCACCATTGACCATTCTACACTTCTGAGTTTCTTACATGCATGGTACGGCATTAGTGACACCATATTAAGATGGTGCCAATCCTATCTCAATGACCATTTCCAATGTATCCAGATTTGGTTCAATCCTATCAGAACTAAGGAGACTATTCATAGTAAACACTAAACACATTTTAAAATGTTTTAAATGTTTACAAAATGTTTTTAACCCCTTATTTAGCCCCTATAATATCTTTTGGGTTACTTAACGTTCCCAAGTAAACATTCACATTTTAATGTTTTAAAAATGTTTCATAAACATTGTCTATACAAAAACTTTTGCTAAAAACATTTATTAAAAAATTATAAAATAACTCAAGAAACTGAGGTTTTTTAAAATATTTATAAAATAGTCGAAAAAAATGATGGTTTTGCTGGAAATGTTTGTCAAGCATTCATCATAAAATGTTTCTTAAAGAGAGTATGCATTAAATGTTTAAACAACATTTATTGACTAAGTTTTGTAAATGTTTGCTCTGAAAACGTTTCATAAACATTTTATAGCAACTGATTTTCATACCAATCCTTTTAAAACAATGCTAGCGTTGAGTAATAATGGGGGATTTTAGAGGACTTTTTCAAAAATTATTTCACATGCAATGCCTAAAAGTAAGAATTAAATGGGGGCCCAATTTTTAAGCCATAATGTTACAAATTTAGACATAAAATAACATTTTCATTGGTGAGCAAATTGAAAACATAATTAATTTGCCAAAGTATTATTTTTTAAACAATATTATGTTCATTTGTAACATTTTTTAACGTTTGTCATAAAACTTTTAATTAACGGTATACATAAAACCTTTGAAAACCTTCCATTATAAATGGTTTTTATACCCATCATTTTGAACCTTCACAAAAGGTTTACAATCAAACATTTGCAAAGCTCAAAAATGATTACTGAGTTGTATGGTTTCCCTTTAGGTTCAGTCCTAGGTCCCATACTCTTCTCGTTATACACTACACCTGTCGGTAAGGTCATTGGTAGACACCCATTTATAAAGTAAAAAATCTGGGAGTGTGGTTCAATTCCAATTTCTCTTTTTTGGGGCATGTTCAGAGTGTCTGTAAGTCCTTTTTATAAAAGTGAGGGATCTTAGTAGGCTCAGACTGCATCTTACACAGGAAACAGCTGGGAAGGCTGCAAATGCTCGTGTGAGCAGTTGGCTTGACTATTGTAAGTCGTTGTCCAGGAGTCTTTCGGGATTTTACGTCAGAAAACTCCAAAGTGTACAGAACAGCTCAGTTAGGATTGTCACCAACACAACCAGATATTCAGAGTTTGTATCGTTTGTCTGTTCAACAACAGTCAGTGTTCAAAACAGCTACAATAGTCTATAAGTTACTTCAGAGTAGTTAACTATTTCAGAGTTTTTTAAATCCCTGGAAAAGCTTTTACAATACTAGGAGTAGATGGATGGAGGGCGAAGTTCTTGAGGTGCCACAGTTTATTCAACCTGTTCATAAGTCATCTAAACAATTTGGTTTTAGTTTTGCCTATGATGCTCCCAAGGTATGGAATGAGTTGCCGGATGACATCCACTCTGTCACATCTCTTCTATCTTTTCATAAGAAGCTGAAATCTTATCTCTTCACAAAAGTCTATCCACCCTAAGCTTTTATCGTATTCTCTGATTGTCTCCATGGTGCTGATCCCTTTATGTGTTTCTGGACGATGAATTCTTTGGTCATGTTTCATGTTTGTTATGCCTTACTGCTCAGCCAGTGAATTTCGTCACCCAGTGAATTTCGTCACTTCCATTTCATGACAATATTAAGCCATATTTACACTTAATTTCTATTGCTGAATTCCATATTAATATTACAAGTTGTGGTTGCGTGTTTTTAAGCACAACTATTGCTGGTTTTTGAGGGTTTAGATGGCAGGTGACGAAATTCACTGAGTAACGAAATTCACTGGCTGAGCAGTACAGTCTGTCTTTTGATGGAGGTTAAGTGCTGTAAAAGTCATATTAGAATTATAATAATAAACACCCTTTAGACCCTTGTTTTAACATCTGGTCTGATATTTAATCATACACTCAGTAAATCCCTGAATTACATTAGGACATTCAATGATACTCAATTGACAGGTAAAAATATACACACGGTTCTTCAACGGGAATTACACACATAGACAGTAAAGATGTACCTTTCGATGAAGATTATATTGGCTTTATAGTAGGAAATAAGAGATTCCCTGCGGCATGTGGTATTCACTACTTGGGCGTCATCGTTTAAAGGTGAGACAATATCATATGAGGGAAGATCAAAAGCCTAATGTAATTACATCAAGACAAGTGTATACTAACACTTTTGGTCAATAATGAAGCACCCTATTCACTCGAGTACAATGGCATTACTTCCAGTAATGGGGTTTGACAATATTAAAGTCATTTACAGGAACAATGATAGTCCTTTAACTGGGTATTTGTCAGCATTACAGGTAAGGCATGGGTATCATGTTAGTTTTTATTTATTTGGGCTTTTACGTCTCTTTCAACATTGTACAGGTCATGTCATGACGGGTAGTTGGAAGGGCAGAGGAAACCAGTACATACAGTGTTACCACTCTGCCACCTTGGCCCCGGTTTCATGTTAGTGAAAGCACCCCTGCAAATATATAGCGATATTGCTGCAGGTTATTTTGACATGCTTCTCAAATAGGGATCCACAGATGAGACAAAAACTGAGGCTGTAAAACTTGCACTATCTTCTCAGTATTTGGTAGCTTGTGGCAATTAGAATACATTCTGTTTAATTTATTTATTTGGGCTTTTACGTTGCTTTCAACACTGTACAGGTCATATCACGACCGGTAGTTGGAAGGGCAGAGGAAACCAGCACATACAGTTCGTCAGGGTTCTGTACTGTAAACTGTCAACCAATGGCAAGCAACTACCAGCTTTCCCACTTGAAGCCATGCTGGGAACCAAACCCCGGCCTCAGAGGTGGGGGGTGAGAGTGTTACCACCCTGCCACCATAGCCCCTATATTCTGTTTAAAGAAATAACATTATTTCAAAAGTCATGGAAAGAGCTACATCAATAACATTGACACAATTAAAAACAGACATCATACATGAGAAACTGGCATCTGTTTTTGACGGATAAAGTACCTCACTAAATATATTTACTGCTTCACCAGACGTCAGTGATTTGACCCAAGGACTCAGTCTAAATTTACAATGTATTTGCTTTAGGATCACTTAATTTTTGTGTGTTTCTGATTCTAGTGAACTTATAATTAGATGAATCACTTGGTGTTGTACCACATTCACAATTCTTTTTTTCGTTCTGGTGCTACAATAAAAGCCCATTTTAAAACATAGCATATATGTGGTAATGCATCTCTCAAGTAAGTGTCTATGATATTTTAATGATAGTTTATTAAAATTGTTTTGCTGTGTCGTCACCACTTAAAATTACAAACATGTCCATATTTTACATAAGTTTTCTCCCATGTTTTTATCCACTTTTAAGGTCCTCGGTGGCCTGGTGGCAAGCAAGTTTGGCATTTACTCATAGGTTGTCACATCTGTGGGTTCCAGTCCTACAAGTGACAATAATGCCGAGGACCTGTCCCAATATCACCCTGGTTGTTGAACAGGACTTAAAGCTCCAACTTTGTCTTTTTCAAAGGAACTTTATCGATTATATAGGATAACCTCCACAAGGAGTTTATGTATTTGGGTGCATGCATCTATCTGTGTATGAGATAACTCCAAAAGTAATGAACAGATCTTTGTGAAATTTTTATGTGGGTTGGAGCCAACACAGTAAAATTTTGTACCACTTTTCCTTAATGGGAGATCAAAGGCCCAATGTCCCAAAAATCACAAATGCGCGAAAATGTCCAGCAACTCAATGAAATAAAAGGATATCTTTCCATTTACAGAATAATACTGGTTGAATCTTACATTTCTTAGAATTCTACTATACAGCTCTATATTGCTGAGAGAAAGCTAGGGTTTTCATCCAGTAGAATGGTGGTTAAATCACAATATGTTATTCCAGTGGCAGTCCCACATTACGTCACATTATAGTGTACTGGTTATAGAACCATTAATGAGAGAGGTTGTTCTAAGTGATTCATTCTCAGCAGCTGAAAGGGACTGTGTCACCTGGTAATGACAGGGATACAAATGGCAGGAAGCTATGCATAAGCTTGGTTGGGGTTGCATTAGTTTTAAGTGATCACACAACACTTGAACAATATCAGGTTACAAGCAGGAAGAGAGTAAAGCAGCAACAGATAAGAAATATAAGGATATTCTAGTATTATTAGAGACATAGATTGGCAAAGTGTAACACATTTTTTTCGTAATTTTCATTTTCTTGGGTTCTCGAAAATCAAAACAGCTGTATAGCTTTCTTCTATTTTAATATTTGTATCCTTAAGCATCGGCGTATAACTTATATTCTAACATGACACGGCTGTGTCCGTGATTCTGATTGGCTAAGACGTGAAAATTTGCTCTGTAAAACCCCGCATAACTTCATTAGTTTTATTTTATCGCTCACAATGCTGCTCCGCAAAAAGAAAACTTAAAGTAACAGCCTGGATTTTTTAATTAAGTAAACAAATAATGGTAAATACGATATTCAGGGATTCTTAAATTTAAAAATAGAATATACTGATACAAATGGGCTTAAGTTTAAGGACGTTTAACAAAGAAAGGGTTATTTTATTTTGTGGCTCTTCCAATATTTCAACTGCACCATTCGACAAATAATCTTTACAGAATATTCGTATATTTTTGTACAAAATAGCTTCAAAAGTAATTTTTATGAGATAATTTTAAAATGTCATGTTAGAATAGAAATAGACAACTCCGAGCTCGGGGTTATAGGTGATTTTACAACGATTAGCGCATTACAATCACTCAGGCTTCGCCTTCGTGATCCTAATATCGCTAATCGTTGTAAAATCGCCTATAACCCCTCGCTCGTCGTTGTCTATTTCTATACTCTCTTATTGGTTCTCTGTTCAATATACTTCTAATATTTAAAGGGTTTGCCTTAAGGCTGTTTCTCACACTCATGGAAACAGGAGCATAACGTTAACAGTATGATAATTTAAAATTGTTGGGGTTTTTTTGCCAACCAGCAGTCAATATATCATTTGTTTACCATCATTCAGTATAGAAATATTCTTTCCTATTATACCAGACAGGTGTACCCATCTTGTTGTTTCAAATGCATTTTTATTTCTACTGAAATTGTATGTTAACTGTTGCATTATCCAACATGAGCTGCATTTGGGCAGAATAAGGGGACCAGAGAAATTATCTAGTGCTGTATACGATTTCTCTGATGGGAACAGACAGACCGATACTTATAAATTACTAAGCGGCACTTACTATGCATAAAATGGGTTACAAATCCATCTACTAGTGCCATTTCTTTTTGTTAGTTTTTTAACAATATAATCTACAAGTATGTTATAAACATCATTAGAAAGATATTTTACAGACCATTTGTTTTTATTGTAAAGTTGGAAGTTTCTATGTTCACTTAATTGTACCACTGGTTTCACTGCATCATTTTTCATTGTTTTTGTAAATATGGATTTATTTGGCGTAATATTCATACAAAATGGTGGATAGTAAAACAACCTTTATTAGCCAGAGTTGAAAAAAATATATCATTCAGGAATACTTGAATAATATAATCATCTTTTTACGATAATTTTTTCCATACATATGATTCGGGAAGTTTTCCTATTATATCTGGCAGCTCATCCATCTCCTGTAAGAGTTTAGTATTTTTTTTTATTATTTTGCAGCTTAGAGCAAACTAATATGGGACAGAAATAATTGGGATCATCTCTAGGCTCTAGTCTAGTGGATAGGATGAAATTCTGTCTTCTTGATGTTATAGAGAAAAAACCTATGTCTCATAAGCCCTTATTTGCCAAAGTATCAGAGACTCGTTGACCAATACCTGAGTATCACTTAGTATAAAATATTGTGATAATGGGCAGGCTGGTCTGGGAAGCGCACCAGTAAAAACTTGCTTTATGTGACAAATCTTGTGGTCTGGGAGCCTTGCTCCCATAGGTAAGTTTTTTTCTTGAAAAACTTTTACTGGGGTGCTAATTTTAATTTTTTTATGTTTGACTTATTTTACTGTTACTAACTGGGACTGTCTTTAATTTGCCCGTACTTGCCCTTAGCGAGATGAGTGTGGACTTGTGATACAGGTGGATGCAAGTGGATTGTATGAGATGGACAGGCAATTAAAAAAGGGCTTTTGCACAGTGTGATCAGAGGTGCTGCTAATGCCGACTGTGGCAGGTAAGAGCAGTTTTCTTTGTCATAACGGCCATGTCATAATGGAGTGTCCAGCTGGAAACAGAGATTTAGGGGGGTATAGCTGGGCCTGTGGCTGTGTTTGCTATGCTTGTGAAATGTTTTTGGATGCAATTACAGGAGCTTACTTGTCACACACTAGGATGACACACAGATAGTTTGTTGCTGGACACCTTGATGCTGTTGAACTTGCTATGCCTGATGTTCTATTGGCTGTTGTACTTGCTGTGTCTGCTGCTTTGGCTGGTAGACTGACTGAAGGATTGTCTGCATTATTGGTTGTAATGACTGCACTACCAGTTGAAATGCACTAGGGGTGGTATGAGTTGCAATGCATAGCTACCCAGACTTGGCTGGGTTTGAGTGAAGGAAAAATATTTGGGAATGAGCCACTTTAGTTCATCTGCTTATTTTTCTTCAGTCTCCTAACCAGGGCAATGTCTCATTTTGAAACTAGTTTAAGTGCGACTCAGAGGGTGATGCAGGTCCTCCTCTTTTTCACAGTTTGTAATCAGGTTGGAGTGGATTTATCTCTTGACAGGTCATACGCTATGACAGTGTCACCTGCTGGGTCTAGGTAATCACTGTCACTGGGCACAGTGGTGGGAGGCCTCCCTGTTTTGGCACAGAATGACAAGGATCATTCAAGTACCCAGTACAGTCTTCCCCATAACACTAGTATGACTTGGGTATCAGTCCTGGACGAGATACTGATCTCTTTGCTCCTAAACTGTCTAGCAAATTAAGCGTCAACCCAATTTTTTGGGAGCTTTGCTGGATTGGCAATGATTCACCAATTATACTTATGAATCATTTTTACATTCCTGCAGGATGTCCCTGAATTGTAGCAGTCACCAAATTGTTGCTGTATAGGGACAGTCCGGGAGTTCTTTCCTGATAGTGTAACTGGTCCATTGCACATTTTACTACTTTAAGATGCAATATGAAAATTTAATGTAGCTACACAGGGGGCCACGGTGGCAGAGTGGTAACACTCTCGCCTCCCACCTCTGAGGCCGGGGTTCGATCCCCGTCTAGGCCTTATGTGGGAAAGCTGGTAGTTGCTTGCCATTGGTCGGCAGTTTACAGTACAGAACCCTAGCGAACTATATGTGCTGGTTTCCTCTGCCCTTCCAACTACCCGTCGTGATATGACCTGTACAGTGTTGAAAGCGACGTAAAACCCCAAATAAATAAATGTAGCTACACAGCATTTTTCCTTGAAATGAAGTATTACTCAATTGATGATGGACTTTGATGATGTAGCAGCGACATTGTCCCAAGTTGCAGGAAAATAGCGAAATGTGACACTGATTCTGACCAGTTTGGTAAGCATAAAAGAGACATGTACACGTTCAATCACTTTTCATTCAACCAAATCCAAAAGGAGAGATATATAAATGGCTAAATATCTTTGTGACGATACTAAAGTTCGATTACACATTGTAAGGTTAAGAGTGAAGACATTTCAACAGTAAAACCTCCACGACACGGCCACGGATAGAACTCCAGGCCTACCAGTCAGAAATCCAACATCCTAAACAAAAAACCACAGACACCATACATAACCATATCTTCATTTATCCCTGGTCAGATTTTGAAATTTGCTCACCTTTTTCAGTTTAAAGGGGGCTCGCATATGTATATGAAGAGTTTTTTCTTCAGTAAAGATCATAAGCAAAAGTATCAGTTTTTCCTGACAAATGTGAAAGCTCCCACAGGCAGACATATGAATTTTTAAATATCCTAGAATCTAATCTCTTTGTGCCAGTATTTATATTAAAACAATCATTGTGAGATTTTGAAAAGGTATTCCAGTAGAGACAATGCCGTAGAGACAATGTATTTAATATAACTGGAATAATTTTTGGGTTCTCTTAATCTTTGATGTGGTAATCCATTTCTTCTGAAAAAAAATCAGTTGGTCCAAAACATAGTCGGAGTTGCTTATCTTTCATGCAATGTGGTAATAAAGACTATTGTCTGTAACTTAATTCAATTTGCAAGGCTATGTTATCCCTAGGTCTAGTCTACTGCTTTCAGTACGGATGGAAAAAAAACTTTCGGTGGACTCTCAGCAGTTAAATAGACCTCTTCGTGGTTTATTAAATCGTGATGATTGGCACAAGATGAAATAAAGAAAGCTGGTGATTTAGTTACAAGAAAAAATGTTCTATGATAATTTAAGCTATTTTGATACATTATTGAGATAACTCGTGTCATTTAACGTAGTTTCCTTTGTAATATGTACAATTGGTTTTGAAATATACCTTACCAAATAATACATTGCTGATATAAGGAAGTTGCAATAACAATAGCTTGTAACTTGTTGTGGATACAGGATATTTACACAAAAGTTGCCATAGGTCTCTATATATTATTTGTGGTGCAAAAATTAACTGACGAAGTCTCTTCATTTAATTATATTTGACATAGTGGTTTAATTGCAGTAGTCCCTTGCCATAAATAAATTAAAGTAGTTCTGCCACAAAATGGTGCTGTGCATATATTTATATACATTTTATATTATGTTGTCATGTAGACATTCTATATATAGTCAGACAAGTGTACATGTAATTAGACAACGGGTCGATGAATCAAGAATGACCTTCAAAATACCTTAAAAACTTTAAAACCTTAATTATTACTCGGACAAATGTTAACCCATCATCCAGCCAACCTGTTTAACATATACTTTATTTAATGTAAATGAACCACATATTCTCAGAAATGAAAATACATATTACTGGACTTATCTATTCATAGGGTTATCTGCTCTGAATGGCCAATAGATGGTTATCTTGCTTAAATAGGAGCAATATAAAACAACTGTACAAATCAGTTGTTCATATTAATGATTTAACAGGTCTGTGTTAAGTTAATGTACTTACACAACCAATTGAATTCATATTTAATGACAGGGAAATTTGAGTTTTCACATATCTACAGGCAAACGTTCTACCACGTACCAGGAAAGTGAAGAGATGTGACTCTCAGGCTCAAAAATTGAATAATGATGCATGTGTTTAAGTGAATTTCACGAGGCTTGTGTGTGAGGTAGCCTAAAGTAAGCAAGTAGCCTGTTGATTACGGTAGGTTCACACTTCTCAAAGAAATGTCTCCATTACTAGAATGTCAGCAGTTGAAGGGGGACAAAAATACATCAGTATGTCAAGGTCTTTTTAATGATGAATTGTGACATCTCAATAGAATTGAGGATAATTAGATTTTAAACATAACATGTTTCACTAACAAAGGCCAGTTTATAGTATCTGATGCAATATATCATGAAGCAAAACAAATTTTTAAAAGTGTTTTGGTCTACAAGCGTGAGCTGCAAAGCCATCAGAGACATAGGTAGTACACTAGAAATCAGACGGTCACCCATCCAAGTACTAATGTAGCCCATTGCCACTTATAGGGCTGTTGCACTGGAGCAGACCCTAATGGGGCTGTTCTACTGTGGCCGTCTTGTCAGTAACTAAGGATTTTTTGAGGGTCGGGAACAATGTTTACAGAGTCGGTTAGGGTTGGTTGTGATTTCCCAGCTTGTTGTGGTGGGTCAGCAAAGTATCAAATATGTTTAATATTTCATCAACCCTACCTGACTCTTGTCCCAACCATGGCTCCGTCCACCTGGAAACAGTCTTGTCTTGTCTCTCTACATCTGGTCATAGTCAGTTCCAGAGCTGTCCTATACTGTTACCGTCTTGTTGTGAAACACTTGATTATGATAGGACACAGCCAAAACGGTTTCCAGGTGAACAGAGCCACGGTTGGTATCAATAGTAAAGGAGCGTCGGTGAAATATTAAACATGATTGATATTTTGCCAATCCACCATGACAAGCTGGAAAATCACAACCGACCATAACTGACACTGTAAACATTGTTCCCAACTCTAAAAAAATTCTTAGTTACCAACAAGACGGCCCCAGTGGAATAGTCCCATTAATTTCACTGATGAGACAGGTACTCATCATGCAACGCCAATTCTCATGAAGTCCGGTAACAAAAAAAAGTCATCTCTAAAAGTGCAAACCTTGGTAGAACTCACTCTTAAAAATACCACGTGTAAGTCATAACATAATGAAGATTATAAAGTTGGAACACCCAGATTATATCAACCATAATTACCTTATGACTGAAAACAATGGTCGTACTATGTTCACTTGTAAAGGTTTTCAAACATGTTGAAAATTTGGACGAGTCTCTACAATCGTTGCAGTTGTTCTGTCAAACTTAAGCTCTGGACTTGTCCACAAGCAGTTGGGAGGTAAACTCAACACAGTGGAATAGGGGTATAATAGAATATTAAAAATGATTAGCACAACCTAACAGCAGACAAATTACTAAATCAAAGTAATTAAAATTAGACTTCACATAAGGCTGCTTAATCATTAGTTTTAATACATTGTTATGGCGAGACAGGAACAAATTGGATGATCATGAAATGAATAAACAAGCAATAAGTGCCCGTGAATGGGCTCTGTGTCAGCTGACTGTGTTTTGAGTTTTACAGTAAAAGTGAAAAAATAGAAGTACACAAAATTTGTGCCCTGTAAATGGTATTCAGAATACTGTAAGTGTAATTGCTTTCGAGTTACAACTGGTTTACTCAACACTGAAAACCTGAAAATACAGGTCTGCAATTTTACTATGTTATAGCTGGCCAAAGAGTAGCTGAATAACATATTTAAACAAAAAATCTAAATGCAATAGGTTTGAAGTTACAACTGGTGTGCTCAACGTGAGAACCTTAAAGTAGCTATTGCTCAGCTATGGCATGAGCTACAGGTTTGCAATTTCACTATGTTGTAACTGACTCATAAGTAGGTCAATACCATATTTAAACAAAATTTTGGGGGGCACGGTGGCAGAGTGGTAACACTCTCACCTCCCACTTCTGAGGCCGGGGTTCGATTCCCGACAGGGCCTCAAGTGGGAAAGCTGGTAATTGCTTGCCGTTGGTCGGCAGTTTACAGTACAGAACCCTAACGAACTGTATGTACTGGTTTCGTCTGCCCTTCCAACTACCCATCATGATATGACCTGTACAGTGTTGAAAGTGACGTAAAACCCCAAATAAATAAACAAAATTCTCTAAATGCAATAGTTTTCTAGTTACAAGTGATTAACTCAACTGTGATAACCTCAGAGTAGCTATTGCTCCACTTCTAATAAGCTACCGGTCTGTAATTTTACTATGTTATAGCTGACCCATAAGTAGGTGAAGAACATATATAAACATATTTAGTGAGAACTTGAAACTAGTTATTGCTCAGCTATGTAATGAGCTTCAGGTCTGCACTTTCATTTATGTTATAGATGATCAAAAAGTAGGTGAATAACATATTAAACAAAATACTCTAAATGCAATAGTTTTTAAGTTACAACTGTTTGACCCAACAGTGAGAACCTGAAAATAGCTATTGCTCAGCTATGCCATGAGCTACAGGTCTACAACTTCACTATGTTATAGCTAATTGAAAAGTACATGAATAAAAGATTAAACAAAATTCTCTAAATGCAATAGTTTTCAAGTTACAAGCAATTTACTTAACAGTGATAACATGAAAGTAGCAATTACTCAGCTACACAATGAGCCACAGGTCTGAAATTTTACTATGTTATAGCTGACTAAAAATTGCTGAATAATATTTTATACAATTTTTTGTAAATACAATAATTTTCAAGTTATAACTAATTTACTCAACAGTGATAGCCTCAAAATAGCTATTGCTCAGCTATGATATAAGGTACAGGTCTGCAAATTTATTATGTTATAGCTGATCCAAAAGTAGGTGAATAACATATTAAAAGAAAATACTCTAAATGTAATAGTTTTCAAGTTCTAACTAATTTACTCAACAGTGAAAACCTCAAAGTAGCTATTACTCAGCTATGCCATGAGCTACAGGTCTGAAATTTTACTATGTTATAGCTGACCCAAAAGTAGCTGAATAACATATTTATACGAAATTTTCTAAATGTAATAGTTTTCAAGTTACAAGTGATTTTAATCATTATGAAAGTTACTGAAAAGTCATAAACTAGCTATTACTCACTTAGCTATTGGGATATACACACAAGTTACTCACCATATTGTAGCTATGGAAAACATAGCTGAATAACATATTTTAACAAAATGCTCTAAATGCAATACTTTTCAAGTTATAAGTGATTTAGTGCACGATTTCATGAATTTTAATACATTAAAAAATTTGTTTTCATAAAAAATAAGAAAGATCCAGGCCTGATACACAAGTGAATCTACTAGTGGCCTAGTACATATATACAAGATAAGAGAAAAACCCCTTCAATAGTGAATGAGAAAATTGTAATCATGTGCTGAAATTTTCACACTTTGGGTGGGGGTACTTCACTTGTAATGGCTCTGGGGAACAGACAAACAGACAGATCTGCATGAATAATACACTTTACCATCCTCAATAGTTAAGGTATCTTTTAAAAAAACAGCATTTCTCTGGGTCTTGTAGTTTTGGAGAAGAAGTTGTTCACGCAGATACGGATGCTGCAGAATGATGCCATAATGTCAGCTGACTGATAAGTCATCTAACATAAAAAGTAAACATGATTTTTAAAGTTATAATAAAAATTGTTAATTCCAGATAGTTTGTTAGTGAACATTCACTACCAGTTATGAAAATATTTAAGCAATGGGGTCAGTAATTGCAAAGGCTAAAAAAATTATGTTTTACTTAATTCATCAGAAAATATCCCAAACTGCAGATCCATGGAAAATAATAAACTGGTGGTTTTCCAACATTTTATTTTATCTTTTAGTTGTATTATATAAGGTTGTAGAAGACTTAACTAACCACTAAATGGATACACTTGAAATATGCTGATGTCAATGGTGTGAGGTTTTAGCCATCACAGGGAATTGTAATGTGTGTTGTAATGAGATTACTCTGTAAATTAAACCACCCTGGGATTACTAGGGTGACATCCTTAGTTAATTGTAGAACAGGGTCAGCGTAGCTCTACTATTATAGAAACTGGATCCTTGAGACAGGATTAGCTGTGCAAGCTTATATTACGAATTTGATCTCAGAATTTACCATTGCATCGTTCTGTTGTGAGTTTATTAATGGAAGATTGGAAGGGCATTAAGAACATAAAGTGTGAAAACGTAATAATTAAAATTACCAGTTTCATAAAAATATAAATAATTACTAATTAGCATATCAAAATCTGAAAAATTCAACTTGTATTTGTATATATGTCTTTGTGGAAAGGTTTTTTAAAGTAGGTGTTTCAGAATACCAGGTTTCTTGTTTACAAAAATTCCCTTTCCACTAAGTGAAATGTTGTTTTCTTCTTACACCAGCTGGAAAAAGGTTTCAGAATTCGATAAATAATTACTTTATATTTCAATTGTGGAATTAATATCCTTTAGTAATAAATGCAAAATAGTATCTCTGCTAATGACCAATGTTATCTTAATAGCTTATCTACCTACTCATAGATTGGATCACATGAACTGATCACAAAGCATAGACCTACACATCGGAGAAAAACAACTCACCAAAGCCAGTAAACCATTGTTTGACCTTGAAGGAGGGGCCAAAGGTCAAATCTGATAATATCAGAAAATTCCCAGCCCACGATATACTACATGTTGGTTTCACATTGCAAACCTCTAGGATCAATAATAAGCAAGTTATAAGCACTTTTAAGTTTGGCTATCCTCGTTTGACCTTGAAGAAGGGGATCCAAAGTCAAATCTGACCACATCAAAAGATTCGCAGCACATGATTTCCTATAAGTTGGTTTCACATTGCAAACCTCCAGGACCAATAATAAGGGAGATATAGGGACTACATGGGGTACTTTTGCACTACACGGATGACCTTGAATTAAGAGCTTCAAGGTCAAATGTCCCCAAGGTTATAGAGGACATGTATATCTGTTATGCAACCTTCAACCTTCTACCTATGAGAACCAGCCAGTAGAAAAAGGTAGATAATAAGGTAGATAATGATGGCCATCTTGTTTTTCAGAACGAGGCTAATTTCAGTCCCAGAGAAGCTTACCTCCCAATGAAGATATCGTGCAAATTTGATTAACCTAGCTAGTGTTGTTTCCTCTGAGAGCGTTAACGCTGAAAACCTTCTACGTGCAGCGGCGGTGGCGGTGTAGCGAACGCTAAACCAAAGTATTCACCAGATACCTACAGTGGATACAATTAAGAATAATTACTAATGAGGAAAGATACCTTTTTATTATGTCAATGAAGTCCCAGCCACAGAGGTCTACCAACTGTGACTTTAAGTGTGACCAAAGATCAACAATGATTACAAAAGAAAGCTATAGAGAAACCAATAAGCTAACACCTCATACCCACAAACATTATCTTCAGCAAATCAAAATGAATATTCACAGTCATTCTTTGGAAATTTTCGGGCTCTAAAACAAGAATAATTTTTTAAATAGCTATCAATTAACAAGTTTCTATTATAAACTTTTGAAAACCACAATAGACATAGATGTTGGCATGATTCTGTACTGTTGAATTAATGCCTACACACATGTTAAGTATCAGGTTCTATTAAGGCAATTATCCAGTATGAATTCCACATCATGATAATTTTAATGAAACCATTTTGCTATAAGACTTTCATTAATTAAAAACATGCAAGTACATATTACATTATCCATTACCAGCCATGTTATCATTAAGATATGGCATGGTAACATTTGTGACACAACTCGATTTGACATAACAGTAATATTCTTTCTGTAAGGATATTCTGAAGTAAATCATTTTTCCACTGCATTTGCGCAATTTGATTTGTCACCATACAAAAAAATATGTTATGGAAATTTGAATTATTGTGACAGGGGAAATGTGGTTTATATGCTGGAATTATTATTTCTGTCTCTCATAAAAACTAAAATAACCTTTACAAGGGGTGAAAGGACTAATAACTAGACAGTATATACATACTAAACCCATAATTACATTTATACAAACTGTCAGTTCTTATTTTGATCTCCTTATTTATTGTTCCCAGTAGAATGAGTCCACTTGACTCTAATGGATTCTGGATTATTAAAACTGGATGTTTTTATTAACTATTTATATCAAAACTTTAAAGGGACAGAAACAAAGCTAACATGAGTACAATGTTTTCTGGGCTGTCATTATTCATTTACAAAGAGAAGAAAATATAATGCATCACTAAGAATATGAACAGTTATTCCATGTGCATGATTTTGATAACATACTTTGTGTTTCTACAAACAAAAGCAGAAAGCTTTGACACTGATACATGCAATCTAGACATTAATACAGTCCTTTTACAGTCCACCTTTTTATGTTACCACTTTGATGCCATTCTAAAGAGTACTTATGATCTAAGAGTCACAAGTAGCCATACTATGTTTACCTCATGACTTTAAGTATAATTTTGTTTTTATATTAACTAAAAGAAAATCAATTCACTAACATAGAGATGTAGTCCGATGAAAATGAAACCTAATTCATGTATGTATGTTGGTTTGTCCAAATATTCCAACCTTTTTGACAATTTCTGGCACCCACAAACTACATGTAGGTTCCAGTACCAGGTCCAAGGGTACATTCATATGGGCAGCAAAAATTTTACAATTCATAGCATTTAGAGGCAACACCCCTAAAGGATTGCATTTTAGTTGACTTGAACTTGACTACATGGTGAACTCTTCCATTTCTTCTGTCTGGCCAATGAAAGTCTTTAATACTCTTGGCCAATCAATTTCAGTGTTTGTCCATGGTATTGCGCATTATGTAT
The DNA here is from genome assembly GCA_964017235.1 of Sabellastarte sp. h YS-2021. Lineage (NCBI taxonomy): Eukaryota > Metazoa > Annelida > Polychaeta > Sabellida > Sabellidae > Sabellastarte > Sabellastarte sp. h YS-2021. Next base: position 111,610,167 of record OZ024928.1, read on the forward strand.
GTAGAGTCACTTGTGATCTGAAAGTCAAAGAGTAAACATGTTTTAGAATTATAGTTCCGGATATTTTAATCAAGAACTGTTTTATTGTTACTTTATTTTATCATGCGTCGTGGCAACGAATGTTGGGACAGGATACTTTGCCAAAGCCTGCAATCTCATATTGTAAGAAGTGTAATATCAACCACGGGAAGCCCGTTTTTAACGTTTTTAAATGGTTTAAACGTTTACAAAATGTTTTTAAAACCTAATTAAACCCTATCTTTGGTTTTCTAAACGTTTCTAAGTAAATGTTTATGCTGTAATGTTTAAAAAACGTTTTATAAACATTCTCTATACAAATGTTTTTACTGAAAACATTTATAAAATAACTAAAGAAGCTAGGTTTGACTGGAAATGTTTTAAATACATTTTTAAAATAGCTGAAGAAATTAAAGTTATGCTGGAAATGTTTTTCAAACATTCATCAGGAAATGTTTAATAAACAGTACACATAAAATGTTTAAACAACATTGCTTGTCAAATGTTTTAAAAACATCTTATCAAAAACGTTTTTTAAACCCATATTTTTAAACCTTCACCTTCAAACATGTCCAAACAAAGATGGCGGTGAGCAATAATAGGGGATTTTAGAGGACTTTGTCAAAAATTGCCCCACATGCAATCCCTAAAAGTAAGAATTGAATGGGGGCACAAGTTCTAAGCCACTATCTTACAATTTTAGACATAAAAATAATATTTTCAATAGTGAGCAACCATACAAAGATAATGAATTTGACCTCTGACCCCATTATTATTCAGGCATTATTATGTTCATTTATAATGTTTTTCTAACATTTATCGTTAAACGTTTAATAAACGGTTTACATAAAATGTTTTAAAAACGTTCTATTACAAGTGGTTTTCGTACCCATCATTTTTTAACCTTTGCCAAACGTTTCTTTTCAGACGTTTGCAAAACCCAAAAATGTTTACTGGGGAGAAGATGAAAATGGCATGAGAAAAAAACAAGACTCTAGCTGGGGTAATGTGACTGTTAAGAAAACACCTAAAAATAATGCAGGTGTTCCACTGGAGCCGACCCTGTAACCGACCCTATGACCCTAGGGTCGGTTGCAAAAGTTGTAGAGTCGTGAGAAAAAGGGCGGGAAAATGGTGGGTCGGTTATGAAATCCCCGACAGGATGGTATAATTACAGACAGGCCGTAATGACCTTCCCGACAAGACGTAGGGTCGGGGACAGTTTTTACATGGCCAGTCGTAGAAGTACTATGACAAGCCCTAAACCCCTAGCAGACAAGCCGGATAACAAACAGACAAGCCTTAAAGACAAGCAGACAAGCCGGGAACATGTTCCCGACCCTTCCTGACAGGACTGATTGTTTTGGTGGGTCAGTATCTAGAGTCGTGATCCAGAATCGGGATCCATATCACACTATATAAATTCCCTCCCCTATGATGTGCCATTCATTTCACACTTCAAAGATGACAGGAACACATCAAGAGCAACTGATAGATCCCTTGAGGGTCTTTTTCGTTAAACTGGCAGTTACTTTGAGACACTTATCCACAGGGGAAAGCTACACCTCACTGCAATACCAATGGAGGATTGGAAGAACGACCATCTGCAAATTTGTCCCCCAGGTCTGCAAAGCCATTTTGAAAGAATTTCAACAAGAGTATCTGGCGTGCCCCACTGATCCTGAAGACTGGAAGAAATTTGAGGAAAGATTTAGAAACAGATGGAATGTCCCCCATGCAGTCGGTGCACTAGATGTTAAACACATTATAAAGAAGCCCAATGCATCAGGCAGTGAATATTTCAACTACAAGGTCTACTTCTCCCTGGTACTTTTGGCTTTAGTCGATGCAGATTACAAGTTCCTGTGGGTCAACACGGGGACCAGTGGGTCATCATCTGATGCACAGATTTTTAACCGCAGCAAACTGAAAAGAAGAATTGAGAACGGAACCTTGGGACTACCACCACCTGAACCACTTGGACCTGGGGGGCCAGATCTACACTACTTCCTGCTGGGGGATGACGCCTTTGCCCTGATGCCTTGGCTAGTCAAGCCTTACAGTAGACGTCAACTGACCAGAGAAGAGAGAATAGCCAACTACAGGATATCCAGGGGGAGAAGGGTGGTCGAGAACTCATTTGGTATACTTGTCAAGCAATTCAGGGTGCTGTTGATCACCATGGAGCAGAGGCCAAAAGTTGTGAGAGACATTGTGTTAACATGTGTGGTACTACATAACATGTTGAGAAGCCATCAGGGGGCAGCAGACAGACCACCCACACCAGCTGACGACATACAACCACCACAGGCAGACCAGGGGGAACAGTGACATCATGGGAACTTAAGAAACCTATCAAGGGAGGCCAAACATCAACAAGACCTACTGAAAGACTACTTCAATCACGTGGGGACGCTGGCTGGGCAGGAGGACAGAGTTTAAGGAGACTGAGGGGAGAACATGCTGTCATCTATCAGTCCTTTTCAGGACTACCCAAATAATCCAAGAACTTTTATTTAGCAAAGTGTTGCCTCCAAAAAAATAACCCCAACTTTCAAACAATTTAATTCAAATTCAGTTTCACCAAAAACATTCCCCATCACAAACACAAACACAAATCCATCCCCAACTCAGTTCACAAAAATATATTTTATCACTTACAGATTTAAACCCAGGTCCTCAATTTACAAATCCATCCAAAACTCAATTCACAAAAATAAATTTCAGCACTAAACCCAGGTCCTCAATTTACAAAGTTGATATCCCACCCCATCATGACCTGGCTTAATTCTCAGAAAAAAATTACAAAATAAGGGGGGAAAAGTTTCCCAATAAATACCTGAAACTATTTTATGGTAAGAATTAAAAAAAATTGCTAGGAAATTTGCAAGACAAAATTACACAAGTTTGCAGTCCAGTTTAATATTTCTTTGTTATTCAGTTTGTCAGTCCATTGCCACTCATATGTTTGTATATTTTGTTAAGGCTCATGTTTGGGATTTGGGCTGACTCTGCTGGCTGGACTGGCTGGGAGGTCTTGACTGTTCATGATGAGTGGAAGATGGCACTGGTGACGGTGCTGGTTGAAGTTGAGAGGGTGAAAATGGCTGTGGTGTGTCCATCTGCTGATGTGTAAGCACACTTGGAATCGCTGCAAAGAGACTGGATAATCCAGAAGTGTTGTGCTGACTTTCCTCCTGTTGTGAAGGTGCAACTGAAGGTGGGTTGAAAAGCATACTGTCTGGAAGTCCCAGGCTGTTGGTCATCCACAACTACGTAAGAAGTTGGCTGTGTTGACGCTGCTGAAGGCCTTGGTGGCTGCTGTACTTTGGCAATCACTGTAACAGGTTCTCCTGTGGCTGTCTGTATAGGCTGCACAACTGGAATGGAGACTGGTTGAGTTTCCGGTATGGTGAGTATGTATTCACGTCCCGCTGTGGCCTGTGATGCTTCTGGAAGTTGATATGTGGTGACCTCTTGATTTTTGGTGACCTGTCTCTTGCGTTCTTCGGCCTTGTACTGTATTTCACTGAGAAGCTTCACTGTCTCATTCCTGAAGGTTAAAAAGTCCCTTTCTTCCAGGTTTTCAATCTCAGAGTGGAGATTGTTGCAGAACGACTGTCTAGGACTTGGAGTGGGGTCCTGACATGCTTCAAGAAATGTGGAAATCATCGACCTCATTTGCTGGAACTGATCTAAGACTGGGCCTGCAGACATGGTGGTAGTCGCGACTGGAGGCTGTCGTCGCTTGGGACTGGTGCTCGAAGGCTGATGAGTAACATCTGATGCAATGCTGATTTCCATCTCAGACTCTGTGTCCTTGAATGTATCTGGAACTGAAGCTGAGGCTGCAGCTGCAGAAGGCCTCTGGGGTGACTTGAATGCAGAAGACTTGGAAACTCCCTTCCTTCTGATGTGACCTCATAGAGAACTGTAACTGTCCTTTAGCCAGGTCTGTCGTTCTGTGCTCTTCTCAGCTGCTTGTCCTGACTTCGTCTGAGTGAGCTTGCCATATCTGGTACATTGAGTATCAAACTACTTCTTCACAGTCTTGACAGGCAAGTTTCTGGTAGCTGCTAGCTGCTCCCAAAGTCTTTCTTTCTTCTGCTTGTCTTTGAAACTGTCGTTGGTCTTGTCATACAGTTCCTCGTGCTGTTTAACGAACTCCACGATGGCCTCTTCATCTGAATCACTCAGGAAAATGGACTTCATCTGGCCCTTCTTCTGTCTGGATTGAGTTGATTCTACATCAGTATCCATGTCAGTTCACACTCCCTTCTCTCTTCACACTCTCCCCTCTTTCTGGGCTCTCTTCCCTCTCTCTCTCTCCACCCTCTCTCTGTCCCACTCCTCCTGTTAAATCCTCTCTCTCTCATCCCTCTCCTCTCTTTCCCTCCTCCTTCTTTCTATATCCGCAGCTGTATCTCCTAACTCAAACTGTGGTTGAGTGTCAGCTGGTACTTCAATCTTTCTCCTTCTGCCCCTTGGCATGCTGATCAATCAATCAATTGTACAGCTTGTTTTAAAAAACAAAAACTTAAAATAAAGTGAAACCTCACAGAACAGATTTCACTCCCAACCAGTCCAGCCTAGCTCAAAACTGAAGCTAATTTAAAAAAAAAAAACTAAAGAAAACCTGCACACCAGTTGTCTCTTGACAAGTCAAAGCCCAAATATACACAGATTGTCTACGGACTCGCCTTTTTATACCCACAGATTTTGAAACCGACAGGCCGTAAAATGCAAAAATATTGCCGGCCTGTCTGTTACAGTTCCCGGATTGTCTGTTAGTGTTACAGGCCTGTCGGTTATTGTTTACGGCTTGTCTGTTTCAGTTTACGGCCTGTCGGTTACAAATTTTCCCGACTTTAGTACCCAGTCGGTTAAAGTTACCGACTGGCCTGTAAATTTACAGGCCTGTCGGGAACACTTACAGACAGGCCGGCTAAAGTTACCGACTGTGCTGTAACACTTCTTGCACAGTCGATGAGTCATCACGTACAGTCTGGAAGTCCATATTTGGGACAAGCCGAATACTTGTTACAGACAGGCCTGTTTGATTTACCGACAAGCCGGGAAGTGTAACCGACAGGCCGTTAAGTTAACCGACAAGCCTGTTGCTAGGGGGCTGAAATTAGGGTCGGATACAAGGGTCGGCAACGGTCGTAGAAATATCAAAAATGTTTGATATTTCACCGACTCTCCCCAACAGGCCGGTAACTTGCAACCGACCCTAACCGACCATGTAAACATTGGTCCCGACTCTCCAAAAATGCATAGTTACCGGCCTGTCAGCTCCAGTGGAACACCTGCATAAGGGGATAGTAGATACAAATGAAAAAATGCTTAATATAGTCATATCTATCATGATGTCCATGACAGATAAAGTCGCAGCTATGGACGAGAGGATCACTGGACTTGCATCACGTATTGAACCTACCCCAGTGAAGTCTGCAAGGAAATCTCGTTCGTGAGAGCAGACTAAGTGACGAGAAGTGAGTGATCTTGAGGAAGCGTTGTTTGGCTCTCTGCTGAACACAAGTATCATTCAAGAAAGGGGAACTTCCTATTCTCAAATTTTTGTGGACACAGCAGTGGCTCTTAAGCCCACTCAAACCTAGCATGCACAAAGAAGTTGAAACCTGATGAGGTAACAGGTTGTACACCTCTACCAAGAACAACTGCCACTTTGGGTTCAGCTTCAGTGACAATTACAGACGTTATTTCACAAGTAGCCTCATAAGCCACAGTGGACACTTCTGAAAGTCAATAGCAAGGGTGGACTATGCCACCGTCGCAGAGTCAATTAATGAAAGCAAATACTGAAACTGCAGAGAAAGTGACCATTCAAGATGTCAATCAGAATCCCGTTTTTGCTCATGTTGATCAATTTGGGAACCCAATTAGGGTACAAGCTGCAGTGGACACACAACTGATGGCGCGGGATTATCTTACACAGGCCATTGGACGTCAGGGTGTACAAGATGTGGGGAATACAGCAACGCTGGACACTCTGGGTTCTAACCCTATGATACAACAGTTAGTTGAAGAATGAATTGCCGTTTTAGAATCAAAGATGAAGGCTGAACTTCAACAAGGTATTTATCGTCATAGGAAGAGTGGAAGATACAACATTTCTGAGATGCCTCATGCTACACCTTACTTGCGTTGGCTGAACCAAGCATATGTGATTGGAACTGTGCACAAGAGGGCCACGTTTGTTCTAATCTAATCTAATGTTTTGGATATTCACCATGTAGAAACACAAGGCAATATGTTAAACGAGTTGGTAGAGACAGTGAAATTGGCCAAAAATATCTCATGGCCCACTGCCAGGTGTGCCTTTGCAGCGTCTCTGCTAAAAATTGAAGAAGGAAGTATTACATGGAATGACATTAGAACATTGGGAGACTACAGATTAACGTATTCACAATCTGCAGTTTTCTCCGGATCAACAATGATATCACCTAGACCTTGAACTCCCATCCCTGGCAATGGATCACTTAAGAAGACGGCTTGTAAATGGTACAACAACGGCACATGTCCTCACTCTCTTGACCATTTAGACAGTTCAGGTGTGACAATGTTTCGCCATGTTTGTTTATATTGTTATCGCACTCTGAAGAGGAATAACGTTCATGTAGAAGGTGCCTACTTAAATAAAAAGAAAGCTGTAACAGAATAGAGGTGTGCCAACTGTGACTGTAAATTCAGTAATCAAAATTGTTCAGAAACTGTTTTTCTCTTAGTAAAAATGTATTTGGTGATGGGTTTAATGTGATGGGGTCCTCCCTTTTTCTGAGGCCTCTCAGGCGTTTGTTTTTTCACTTTTCAACGTTTATCTTTGTTACATAATAAATGTCCATATAGTAATATGAGGGACCGAGCTGTTTTGCAATATATAGATCTTCCTTTATTTCACATTTCTAAAACCATGTGTGTTCAACAAAAGTTTAATGATCAAAGTTGTGTTACTTCTTTGTCTCAGTCAGAAATGTTGAATAAAAAATCTGCTTTTGATGGTAACATAGGTTTTATAATTCGACCCTCCATGCCAGTGGAGGGCAAAGAGAGTGAGCCATTAGATATGAATGATTCAAAAGCTTACCTTGCTGCAGTTTTTGACATATTGTCATCTGGTCTTCTCAACTACTGTGGTGGGCGAATACCTCTTCCATCTGTTTTTAACTGGAATTATACAGAAAAATATATTGGGTTATATCATGATGGTTTACTCAACTACTTAAAGTTCGGATTTCCATTAGGTTTGCATAACCGTGAAGGAATTAGGAATAATGCCACTATAGTAACCAGTATTCAACTACGGCTTATGCAAACAAAATTGACAAGTTCATTGATAAAAAATTGCAAGGAGGAGCCATATTTGGACCATTTGATGAGATACCACATCCTCAATTCACATGGTCCCCGTTCATGATGAGACCTAAGGAGATGGGAGACATGTGATAGTGGACCTCTCTTATGGAGAGAATTTGGTGAATAATACAGCGGATAGGGGCCAGTTTGATGGAGATGACTTTAAACTTAGTCTCCCATCTTTAGACAATTTATTTAGATTATAGATTATATAAAATAGATATGTTGCATGCTTTTAGAAATGTCCCTGTAGACCCAGAGAGATTCAATTCACATGGGTATGAAATGGAAGAATAAGTATTATGTTGAGAAGTTTCTAGCTTTTAGCCCAGTACATGGAACAGGATTTTTTCAGAGAATTACAGACTTTGTTAAGTTCATTTTAGCACAGGAAGGAATCACTGTGTACAATTATGCTTGTCACAAAGATCATGTGGACTTATCATTTCAAAAACTGAAGGAGGTGATTACCAAGATTGGTATGAATCCTGAAAACATCTTTCCACCCACTGCAGCATTATCAGTGATGGGTATTGTTATCGCCATTAAACAGGGTACTTTTAGAATACGACCTAAAAAATTATAAGAAATTCATGCGGTTTGTTTCCAAAGTTTTTTTTGCCAGATTTCATGTCTAAACGTGAGTTTCAATTCCTGCTAGGCAAACGGCTGTACATCTCACATTGTGTGGGGCATGGGGTTCTAGTGTGTATTTAGTCCTAATCCCGTTTGAAATTATGGGCAAGACTTCAATAACCCAGTACAAGATATACAACATCTAGCCTTAAGGTTGTGGGGCCCTGAATTACGGGATAAAGCAAATGTGTTTATTGTGATAATGAGAGTGCAGTCACAGTTGTGAGAACTAGTGAAACTAAAGACAATTTGTTTACAGATTTTATGGTTTGTGTGTGCCACGTTGAATAATGATTTAAGAATAAAACACATTAGGGCCAAAGACAATAATCTGGCTGACGCATTGTCAAGACAAAAATTTGAAGAAGTGGGAGATGTGACATGGGATGTTATCCTGTATACTTTGTTTTCTTTGTTTTAGGTATTCCCTGAAATGAGAAATCTTTGTTAACACAGGCGATGATGACAGTACAGAAGGGCTTACGCCCTCATATGAGAAGTCAGTATTAGGCAATTCAAATTATTTTTAGCATTCATCACAACCCAAGTATTTGAAGTATTTGATTCTAGTGCAAATTTGATGTGTTTTCTTCAGTTTTGGGGTTCAAATTCTTTGTCTGTTAGAGTGATTAATAATTACATGTCAGCACTTAAATTCTATTTTGCTAGATACCAATGGGATACCAATGTCTGAGAATTCCATGGTAAAAAGAATGTTGCGGGGTATACAATACTCCTGTGTAGCTACACCTACTCCAAAGGGCTTGTTCTCGTTGCACCAAATTTGCGAGATTTCAGTTATGCGAGTCATCTGAAAGTACACTTACATATCATTGTGCTTACCTGCTTGCCTTCTATGGACTGTTTAGAATCTCAAATCTTGCTCCAAAATCACCTTCTGTGTTTGACCCATCTCGTCATTTGCTGCGTACTGCCTTCTTGTATCCTGGGGCCGGTTTCACGAATCCTCCTTAAGATAAAGGTCACCTTAAATTCTACGATTTCCTTGATTTTCTCCCTCCTTTAAAAAATCTCAGTTTCACAAAGCCTCCTTCCTTAAAGGAGACCTTGAAAACTCCCTTGAATTTCAAGGAAGCTAAGGACCTACCTTAGATTTAAGGAAGTGTCCTTCAAGGAATGTTTATTAACTTTAATGAACATTTTAAGGTGAATCCACCTAAATATATAGAACTTGAAACATTATTGTCAAACCTACATCCACAAACAATGTTTTGCTGTTTATTTTATACAATTTGGTTGTTTAATTCTTGAAAAATTGATGTTCAAACTTTTGAAGTGGAAACATATTCATGGAGTTTCATTGAACATAAAGGGCCCCTCCCTTACTTTGGGTAAAAAATTGTCATGTGATCTACTGTATTAATTTGCAAAATAGAATCACAACCTATCTGCATTTCACCAAATTTATTAAAATCTAGTAAAATATAGATTTACTGACTTTACTGATCTTTAACAGTATTACAATAAGGACATTGCCTCCATAAGGTAATTTAGGTACAAAATAAGTGCACAAGTACAGGGGCGGATTTCATGAAAGGTCTCAGACTTAGCCCAGTCTCAGGCTGAGCCACTGGCTCAAATCTGGGGCCGGTTTCATGAACAGACTTAAGCCTTGAGTCAGACTCAAAAGTTGAGACTTTGTCTCAAATTTTGGAAATATTTTGCTGAGTCTGTGAACTCAGACTCAATGCATTGCACAAACAAGCTCAACTTGAGACCTGGCTCAGTCACAGGCTCAAATTTGAGCCCATGAGGAGGTGTCTCAAATTTGAGTCCAAGGTTTGATGCCAAAAAACACATACATAAAGCGATACAATTTGTTCCAAAATGAAATTGATAAATCTTGAAATCTTCTATTTTCATTTTATTTTGTAATTACAGCCACATATTCAATATTTACTAATAACAAAAGTCAATAGAATTGACATGCTTTATAGGCTATTATCAAGTGACAGGCCTCAAGGGTGGACTCAAAGCCAGACTCAACCTCATTTGAGTCTCAATCTTATGGATCACTTAGAATAATATATTATCATATAATTTCTTTGTACTATGAGTATTAAAGATATTTAAAATGATAATAATCATGAAATATAACTTTTTAAACTAAAACTAAGCCCACTAAATATATGAAATGAGATTAAAAAGTTGAGACCATAACTTGAGACTGGTCTCAGCTGATCCACCCTTTGTGAAATCCATTTGAGCCAAAAACTCAGCCAAGACAAAAGTCTCAGATTTGAGACCCTGACTCAGCCTTTAGTCTGGCTCAGTTTGAGACTTTTCATGAAACCGGCCCCTGAGCCTTTTGGCTCAGCTAAGTCTTTGTCTCAAATGGTTTTCACAGAGGGGGTCTCAGTTGAGACCAAGCTTATCAAATAACCACAGTGGTTTTCTGTGTCATGTGACCATTTTTTGTAATCAAATATTCTACTGATGACATATATGTTCCTTGTTTGACACATAATATCTCTGGTTAAATACCATTTTGCAATGGGAAACCTTGTAAACAGGTAAAAACACCCAAAGACTACTTCAGGGGGTTGTTTTATATACTTGTACCCTATTTTCAGCCATTTCAAATTTTGAAGTGAAGAAAGAATTATGGCGTCCATATTTGAGCCTTTGTTTACAAAACTTAAGCCCACTTTCTACCAGTCTTTTTTTCTAGCACTTTCTACCAACACTTGAGCCAGTGGCTCAGCCAAAGCTGAGACTGAGACCTTTTGTGAAATCCATTAAGACTGAGCCCATGGGCTCAAGTGAAATATTCCAATAATTTGAGACAAAAGTCTCAAGTTTGAGTCTGAGACCGGGCTAAGACCTTTCGTGAAATCCGCCCCAGATGTACTTGTGCTGCTTGACCACATCTTGTTGTGCTGCTTGACCAATCGGCAGCATTTGATACAATTGACCATGACACACTCCTAGATTGTTTGAGTTCTTGGTTTGGCGTTGGTGGCATAGTTTTGGTATGGTCCAAGTCCTACCTCTCTGGTTGTTTGCAGTGCTTTAAGATTGGCTCTATCCTGTCTGATGCAAAGCAGCTCTTGTTTGGTGTGCCTCAGGGCTCTGTCCTATGTCCTATACTCTTTTCCTCATATACTACTCCCCTCAGCAAAGTCATTCAAAATCATCCCGGCATAGGTTTCCACTTTTATGCAGATGATACACAGTTATATGTTCATCTCACACATAAGAATGTGGCTCATGCCTTTGATAGGTTGAAAAGTTGCTTGGATGATGTCAAAAAGTGGTTGTCTGCAAATAAGTTGAAGCTGAACCTTAATTAAGCCGAATTCATTGTTTTTGGTTCAAAAATACAGCGTGAAAAAGTCAACAAATCCTTTCCAGTTAATATTCTTGGCAATTTCTTCTCTCCTGTAGGAGTGGTTAGGAACCTTGGTGTATGGTTTGATAGTAATTTTACCTTCTCGAGGCATCTCCAAAATATCTGTAAGTCCTGTTATGCTCAAATCAGGGATCTTAAGCGTCTCAGAGGTTACCTGACACATCATGCTGCTCTTATGACTGCAAATGCTTTCGTTGGGAATTGACGTTGGTTACTACTGTAACACCTTGTTTATTCATCTCTCAGCTCTTGATCTTCGTAAGCTGCAATGTGTTCAAAATAGTCTGGCTAGAATTGTTACCAACACCACCAAGTACCCACACATCACTCCTGTTAGGAAGATTCTCCATTGGTTGCCTATTGAACACCATTCCATATTCAAGACTGCCTTACTGGTGTACAAATTCCTACATTGTGCTTATCCAAAATATTTTGCACCTTTTCTTAAACCCAGACAAAGTGTCTATAACACACACAAAAGCCAAGCTGATGATGTGTTCCTTGAGGTCTCCCACTTTGCCACTTCAATATACAAGTCTTCTAAGCATTTTGACCTCAATTTTGCTTATGACGCTCCAAAGATTGGGAATAATTTGTCTGATGATGTATGTTTGGCCACTTCTCTTCACTCATTCAGAAAGAAGCTCAAAACCTATCTCTTTGCACAAGCATATCCACCCTAACTTCTGCTTTCCCTGGTTTTCTCTCCATGGCTCTGACCCTTGTATGTCTCAGGTTTATGATTATAGTTTTCTGCCTTCTGTTTGGTGCACCTAGAGTCTGTCTTTGGATGGAGATAAGGCGCTATAAAAATACTATTAGAATAGAATTAGAATAGAATATAAGATACGTTTATGAGTCCTGTTAAAGCTTTGGAGGCTCTCCTTCAAAAATTTTGAGTGAACCACTTTTTATATTGGATGATTACCAGTTACTTACACATACCCATCTAAGAACACGTTTGGCTACATTTTTCAGAACTATGGTTGTACCATTGTTGGGTCATGGGTTTCATACATTCAGACGATCTGCAGCTACCATCGCTTACAATGTAAATGCTTCTTTGACAGCTATAAAGATGCACGGATTATGGAACGGTGATGCTATTTGGTTGTATATATCAAGCAACAGCACAAGCCCTTCAGGTCCCTCTCACTTTTCAACGTTTGGTTAATCACCTACGATAAATGCAGGTTGGGGTTTGGGCATGTTTTCCTTGTGTTAACCTAAGATCTCGGGTTGTGACATCTTGTAACATTGTATAACGTGATAGAGATTAATAAATGGTGGTGCCCAAACCTTGCGAGAGTTTGTGTTAGGAGATTAAGCTAATATGTGCTTTGGTCATATTGGGATTAGTCTTGTTTGCGTGAGAAAGGCAACTGTAGAAGCAACACCCCTAAAGGGTTGCGTTTCAGTTGACTTGGACTTGACCACGCAGTGAACTCTTCCATTTTTTTTCTGTCTGGCCAATGAAAGTCTTTGATACTTTTGGCCAATCAGTTTCAGTGTTTGTCCACGGTATTGCGCATTATGTATGTAGAGTCACTTGAGATCTGAAAGTCAAAGATTAAACATGTTTTAAAATCCCATCCTTTTTAGGCCCACCCTTAATTTTATTGTATAATTCACTTGTGGGTAATTGTTCTTTCATGTTAGATCTCAAGGTTAGGTCTTGCTTATTTTATTGTCTCTGGGCATGTTTTTCATGTGTTAACCTAAGATCTCGGGTTGTGAGATCTCATAATATTGTATAACAACTAACGTGATAGAGATTAATAAATTGTAGTGCCCAAACCTCACGAGAGTTTGTGTTAAGAGATTAAGCTAATATGGAGTTAAATTGGGATGTTTGGGTTTACTTCAAGTAAGTCTAGTTGACTGTACTTGCTTGCTCTAAGCATATGTTTTTTTCAACTGCTTAAAAGGGTAACCTCTTTTCATATAATGTTCAATCATTTTGAGGCCATTTTTAATGAAGTCCTGGTTTTTTGCACAGATTCTTCTGATTCTTAGGAATTGTCCATGGGAGCCTTTTTCATGACAAGGGCTATGGTGGGCCGATTCATAATGAAGGTACAGATGTGTGTCTGTGGATTTTTCATTTAGTGTTGTGTATATGGTATTATCTGTGTCAATTTTCACAGTTGTGTCTAGGAAATTGACAGATGCACTTTCAAAAAGTACTTCAGGGAGAGTTCTTGCCATACTCACCGGCCTCTGATGAGAAAGTTCATGCTAATATAACTTTTGAAACACAATACAAAGACATTAATATATTGTGTAAGGCATAACAACACATTTATCTTGTGATCTATTACTGAGTGGTTAACAGCACTACAGCAGTTTTTCTTTTATAAACTATAAAGTTATGTTGTATGTTTCATTAAACCATAACATTTATATTTTACTTATTCCTTGGTGGAAATACCTGACAGTCCCCAGGCGCCCCCCGAAAGACCATAAAAGGACAGCTGAGGGAAATTTAGTTTATTATACACAACATATGTATGCTTTATAAAATATATAACAAAATGAATATAAAACTAGAGGATCGCTTGCAAAAAAAAAGATAATGTTTTTGCATAGCAAAATCAAAGCATCCCGAAAAGGATATAATGGTGAGTGCTAAAGTATTAAGAAAATGTTCCGTTTTTAGCCTTATACTGTTGTGGCAACCAAAGTCAGCGCAGTCTGCTCTATCTAGCATGGTTTTCAAGATATAAGGATTTTTGTGTTTTGCAATTTTTGCAAAAAATTCAAAATGGCCGCTATATTTGGCGAGACAAAAATATTTTGAAAATTGGCATGGGTACTCTGCAGAGATATCCAGCAGGTGAAAAATTTTGTTGAATTCGCTCCATCTAGCACAGTTTTCGAGATATAAGCATTTTTGTGTTTTGCAAAAACTTCGAAAATTCAAAATCGCCACCATTTTTGGTGAGACAAAAATTTTTGAAAACAAGACCACTGCCGCGGTGTGTATCTCCCGCCGAGCATTAAAGGAGAAGAAATAGCTTTTCCGAGATATTCACAATTTTTCATTTTCATGTGTGAAAGCTCTTCCAAACGTAGGTGAATGAGTTATTTGAGAAAAATTGGCTATCTGCAATACTTTTAAGAGATAATTCGCATTTACTCCCAAAAGTAGATGAATGAGTTATTTGATAAAAATTGGGTATCCGCAATACTTTTAGAGATAATTAGCATTTACTCATTTTGAGTAGGTGAATAATTAGCTATGGGTCTGAAACTTCACTAAGTGAAAGCTCTCCCAAAAGTAGGTGAATGGGTTATTTGAGAAAAATTGGCTATCTGCAATACTTTTAGAGATAATTCGCATTTACTCATTTTGAGTAGGTCAGTAATTAACTATGGGTCTGAAACTTCACCATGTGAAAGCTCTTCCAAAAGTAGGTGAATGAGTTATTTGAGAAAAATTGGCTATCTGCAATACTTTTAGAGATAATTAGCATTTACTCATTTTGAGTAGGTGAGTAATTAGCTATGGGTCTGAAACTTCACCATGTGAAAGCTCTTCCAAAAGTAGGTGAATGAGTTATTTGAGAAAAATTGGCTATGTACAATACTTTTAAGAGATAATTAGCATTTACTCATTTTGAGTAGGTGAATAATTATCTACGGGTCTGAAACGTCACCATGTGAAAGCTCTTCCAAAAGTAGATGAATGAGTTATTTGATAAAAATTGGGTATCCGCAATAGTTTTAGAGATAATTAGCATTTATTCATTTTGAGTAGGTGAATAATTAGCTACGGGTCTGAAACTTTGAGTGAAAGCTCTCCCAAAAGTAGGTGAATGAGTTATTTGAGAAAAATTGGCTATCTGCAATACTTTTAGAGATAATTAGCATTTACTCATTTTGAGTAGGTGAGTAATTAGCTATGGGTCTGAAACTTCACCATGTGAAAGCTCTTCCAAAAGTAGGTGAATGAGTTATTTGAGAAAAATTGGCTATGTACAATACTTTTAGAGATAATTAGCATTTACTCATTTTGAGTAGGTGAGTAATTAGCTATGGGTCTGAAACTTCACCATGTGAAAGCTCTCCCAAAAGTAGGTGAATGAGTTATTTGAGAAAAATTGGCTATCTGCTATACTTTTAGAGGTAATTCGCATTTACTCATTTTGAGTAGGTGAGTAATTAGCTATGGGTCTGAAACTTCACCATGTGAAAGCTCTCCCAAAAGTAGATGAATGAGTTATTTGAGAGAAATTGGCTATCTGCAATACTTTTACAGATAATTAGCATTTACTCATTTTGAGTAGGTGAATAATTAGCTACAGGTCTGAAACTTCACCAAGTGAAAGCTCTCCCAAAAGTAGATGAATGAGTTATTTGAGAAAAATTGGGTATCTGCAATACTTTTAGAGATAATTCGCATTTACTCATTTTGAGTAGGTGAGTAATTAGCTATGGGTCTGAAACTTCACCATGTGAAAGCTCTTCCAAAAGTAGGCGAATGAATTATTTGAGAAAAATTGGCTATCTGCAATACTTTTAAGAGATAATTCGCCATCTAGCACAGTTTTCGAGATATTAGCATTTTTGTGTTTAGCAATTTTTGCGTAAAATTCGAAAATTCAAAATGGCCGCCATTTTTGGTGAGTCAAAATTTTTTTGAAAATTGGTATGGCTACTCTGCAGATATACCCTGCGGGTCAAAAATTTCGTCGAAAACGCTCTATCTAGCACGGTTTTCGAGATATAAGCATTTTTATGTTTTGCAATTTTTGTGAAAATTTCGAAAATTCAAAATGGCCGCCATTTTTGGCGAGACAAAAATTTTTTTCAAAATTGGGATAGCTACTCTGCAGAGATACCCTGCGGGTCAAATATTTTGTCGAAATCGCTCTATCTAGCACGGTTTTTGAGTTATAAGCATTTTTGTGTTTTCCTTATTTGGAAAATTCATAATGATTAATTAATCATTAATTACTCGGCCATTTCTTACCCAATCAATGCCAAAATCTAATGATTTCCAGATTTTAATAGAATGAATGTATTTGCCAAGTTTCAGGTGAATTGATAAAATCCCTTTCAAGTTATCATCATAAGACATTTTTGGTCATGTTGACCTCTCTGATTGGTTGAAATGTCACTGCAGCATATTCAAAAAAATTCCCCAAGGCTACTGCATAAACTTGCCAAATTTGAAAAGAATCCGCCTAACGGTTACAGAGTTATAAGGAAAACAAAATGCGGAGCCGGCTCTGCCGGCGGAGCTGCCGGAGCCACTGGAGCCGGCAGAGCCGGCGGAGCCTGAAGGTCTCCCATACACAAACAAGCGTCCCGCAAGGGACGCTTAATAATGAGTAAATACAACTAATACTATTCAACTGATGACAACCTTGATACAACATCAAGTCATATAATGAAAGCATGATGATTAAAGTGTTCTTGAGTCCATTCACTATCATGCCATAGTTTAACATTGATTATTACTTACATGAGGAAATGTAATACCAATTACAACTAAAAGTTACAACTAACAGAAGTTCTGTTACAGAACCAAATTGATCACATATGATGTGTATGCAAACCTGATATAATAATACACACACCGTTACAATTACAATAACCACAAATTACAAAAGATGTAGAGCCCCTTACCTTACAGCCCCTTACAACCGAGACCTCAAACCCAATTATCTGAACAGGAGGGAGGAAATTAGTTTTGCACAGGTTAATTTAGAAATTAATTTGAGGTGACCATAAGAACAAGGAGCACCATAGCTTTTGGATACTATACATGCATGAGTACCAGCAAAAGACTGAGCACCTACAGCACCTGCCAACACCTGCACAGGGTGGGCGCGTGGGAAAACAATGTCTCAGTCTCAGTTTTCAACACAATAATGAAGCATGTCGGCCGACGAGAGGAACAGTAGTATAAACCAACCAATCAGAGCACAGCTTACAAATATGGGGCGATTTGTTTATCAACACAGAGTGACAGATGAAAACAACTACGTGCACGATAGACTGGTACCCTAAGAAATATATTACTCAGCCGCCCCGGGGGAAACGGCTCCACTGCCTCAACACTGGAGCAGACTTGTATAGGTGTAACATTATTGAAGAAGAAAAACATAATGTATGGCTTCTGTCCTTAGCTATTGACATGTTACCTAATAACAGATAAATGGATCATATTTCTATTGTCCTGATAGTGATGGTAACTGCGTCAGCTTACCATGAAAAGTAAACCACATACAGAGGAAAATAGAGATTAACCAGTACAAGTTGCTCACTTTACTCAAATGAATATTTCATCAGGAAGTGTGTTACTCTGACAACTATTTAGCAATCAAAAAATGCTTAGCATTTTAAGCACAAAATAGTCCCAAAGGAAATTAGCCTTTCAACTGAAATGAGGCTGAAAATTATAAAAGATAAATGTGCATTGCTTTCAAAATAAATAATGCAATAAAACAATCTGTGAAGAATATATTGTGTGGCTTAAAATTCAAACTGAGTAGATTGAAATCTCCTTGTGTGGTGTAAATCTGTAAAAGCTAATAATTGTTAAAATAAAAGTGTGTCTAAAATCTTTGATTTCCCTACAAATTGTTCCTCTCAGAGGTCCTTGAATATGAAGATATGTGTTGATGGAAAATGGACATGCATTATTTATCAAGGAAATTTAGTTTGGGCACACCTTTAAACATTATTTTCTGGTATGGCATAATACTAAGGTTTCAATAGACAATAGTAAATGTACTGTTACACATGTAACTATATATACGTTAATAAAACTCATAAGAGTGAACACAAAATATCAAATAAAACCAGTAAAACAGCCACAGAAAGGTTACCGTAATATCTTCCAAAATTAACAAAAACTACAGAAATAACAGTTTATTTTCACATAGAGTAAGAAATCTAAAATTCGCCAGGAATCTAAAATTCGCCACCTCTAAAACCTTAGTTAATTTTATGAAGAAAATGCTGTTTTTGTCTAAAAATTGGCATTTTTCAGTTCAAAAAGCCTTAATTTACTTTACGTTCAACAAATCTCACCACAATTCATATATTTTATTAGTATTTTCACATGTGGCGAATTTCAGATATGTGGCGAATTTTAGATTTCTTACTCTATATTTGCAGTGAGGCAGTGAAACACCATCTCTGCTAACTGATGTAATTTAGTTTGACACAATAAATGTAAACAGATCTGACCAAAAATAAACAGCCTCTGCCACAATTAGTATCCAAAGTCAGTTGATTTTGATAAACACATTCATTCACTTGCAGGGCACAGCAGCCCCAGTTTCAATAAATACAGCAGATTCAAAATTGAATTTGGCGTGAAACAACTAAATTATGTAAGGCTGCATATATACTTTTTTAGATGAGGCAAGTTATGCAAAGGTGATGAATTTCACAGGGGGACCAATGTTCATTAAGTGAAAGCCTTCATAGCCTTGTGGGTGGGAGAGTATGCTTATATCTAGAAAGTTCTGTAAAAATATTCCTAGAGTAGGAATTTAACATTGGAAACAATTTATTGATACTGAATGAAATTCTTAGACTGTCAATAACAAAACTACGGAGCTCCTAATAGGACATGGTAAAATAAAAATTGTACCATGTATTAAGTCGTGCGCACAAGATGATCTTGTGATAACGAGAAAATAAGTCGTGATAATGAGATGATCTTATTATTAGCACCACTTGTTTTCTTGATATCACAAGATCATCTGGTGCTCACTAGATGATCTTGTGCTCACTAGATAAAGTGGTGATCACCAGATAAAGTAGTTATCACGACATAATAAGTAGTGAGCACTAGTTTATGTGGTGATCACCACTTATTATGTTGTTATCACCAGATGGAAGTAGTGAGCACTACATTATCTGGTGCTAACTAGATCATTCTATTATCACTAGTTCATCTCGTGCTCACCACTTCATCTAGTGATCACCAGATGATGTGGTGCTCACTACTTATTTTCTTGTTATCACAAGATGAAGTAGTGATCACAAGATCATTTAGTTATAACCAGATCATCTCATGCCCACCACATCTGGTGATAACAAGAAAATAAGTAGTGAGCACCACATCATCTGGTGATCACTAGATGAAGTGGTGAGCACGAGATGAACTAGTGATAATAGAATGATCTGGTTAGCACCAGATAATGTAGTGCTCACTACTTCCATCTGGTGATAACAACATAATAAGTGGTGATCACCACATAAACTAGTGCTCACTACTTATTATGTCGTGATAACTACTTTATCTGGTGATCACCACTTTATCTAGTGAGCACAAGATCATCTGGTGAGCACCAGATGATCTTGTGATATCAAGAAAACAAGTGGTGCTAATGAGATCATCTCATTATCACGACTTATTTTCTCGTTATCATGAGACCATCTTGTGCGCCCGACTTAATACATGGTACAATTTTTATTTTACCATGTCCTATTAGGGGCTCAGTACAAAACTGTGTTGTATATATTTAATATATGTATGATACCATATCTGTTTCAAGACTCAGAAACAGTATTTGGGGTTTGCAAATTTTGGCTATTCTTTAATCTCATTCTACTTAAATTTCTACTTACATTGTGGCAACTAATTCTATTAAGTGAGATCTGTGGTAGTTTTATGGGACATCAGTCTGTCATGAGAACCAAACAACCTTGCCAGGCTATGATAGGCTCATAATTTAGGAAGTTTATTATCTCATGAAAGATCTTGCTGGTTGATTTATGGAGACATAGCAAACATCTCCAAACCTGGATGCTTAAGACACAGCAGATACCTGGGACACAATATATCTGGTCTTGGTGCCTTTTGCAGAACTTTCAATATTGTGCACTTATTAAGATTCGCCATGATTTTAAAAGGCTATTGAAAGAACAAATTATTAGATTAGCTTATTTGTTTTCTTTACATTTGAAGGCATGAACTGTTAGAAGCATGACACCATGGTTTAAGTCCACTTTGCAGACTTGTGACATTGCGATACCCACAGAGACACACAAGTGAGGTAAATGTCGTCATAACTCTGTTGCAGATTATTACCATAAAATAGATGAAAAGAATCAAGCAAGCTGTAAATCTGGAAACAGAAAAGCCTTATTAATACAATTATGGCCTTCAGCAGAAACCTGGTCAAATGAACTAGAGACATTAGAAAAGCTGCATTATATACAGTAAATCCTTTTAATTCTGCTGACTTCAAAAATTTCTCAGTGCTTTTGTTAGACATACATTTAATAACTTATTAGACAAACTTTGTAACATTGATGTGTTATAGATTAAACACTGTTGTACTTTGTATTGGCAAACAAAAAATTCATTCTGACATAAAGAACTGTATACAGTTAACAATGGTAGACAGATATTAGAGTTACATCTAAACAATTTACTGAACATAATTTTAATGGTCATAACTGACACCCAAG
Organism: Sabellastarte sp. h YS-2021; assembly: GCA_964017235.1. Classification (NCBI taxonomy): domain Eukaryota; kingdom Metazoa; phylum Annelida; class Polychaeta; order Sabellida; family Sabellidae; genus Sabellastarte; species Sabellastarte sp. h YS-2021. The sequence goes on from OZ024928.1 coordinate 111,631,012, forward strand.
AGTATTTGTTAATTTACTGTAACTCTTGGGGCTGGGAAGTTTTACCAGGAAAGCCAGTGTCCATATGCGAAACAGCCTTGAAACAATCATTAGAATCAACATTTAATAGCATAAACTGAATTCAGATTGGCTTATTCAATATAATTGACTTTCTTCAAATTTGCTAACCATCATGGTTTTAACTGCAAAAGTTAACTAACATTGTTAAAAATTCCAATGTTTGAACTAATTGGAGACTGCATGTTACTAAATGGTCATACTGAGCAGCTGTTAAACTGCTGATTAAAGCCACTTATCCTGTGCTAAGCCAACACTTGGTAAATACAGCATGAAAAATTATAGAACCACACGACAACTGGCTATTAGGGATTTTTTCCTTCAGTAATTGTGGAGTTATTGTTTTCTGTCTGGTGAAAAAACAGACACATATGTTCACATGTAATTATACCTAGACATGAACAGGCATTTACATTGAGAACTTTTAAAGAAAATTTATTCCAGCATTGTTGTTCCTTCTGTTTTTGTCAGCTTTTTAATTTAGTAAATTACATTTTTCTTTGATGAAACAGTGCAGTTAAAACTAACATTTGGCATACACTTTCATTGGATTGCTTCTTTTTCTTATCTGAGTAAGGCATGCTATTTTTGCCAAAGCATGTGAAATTCGTAATTGGTACCACCTTCTTAAAATTTACCAAAAAGTTTCCTGATTTCCTGCAAGTGTGATTTTCAATACAGATTACACGTCCTTATAAAGCAGGGTTTGGGTGGTCTTTTAAAGGGTAAATTTTAGACAGTCTCAAATTTTATAATCTCTATTCTGTGCCTCAGACCAACAGGTATTCTGTATATCAATATTTTTCAATGTTTCCTATGGTTGTTGTGACTTGCATTTTGATTATTCACTAAAATTTTAAATTCTGAACAAAACAACCATATTGTAGTGATTACATTATAAGAGGTTATAGACAATTAAGAAAAGATTAATTTCATACTAGTTCTGTAGAAAACTAGAACAAGGACGCATCTGTGTGCAGATAGCAAGAGGTATGCACTGGAAAAGGACAACTAAATAGTTTCAAAGATAAACAGCATTTTTCAATAATAAGCAAGTTTTAAGTTTGGCTATCCTCATTTGACCTTGAATAAGGGGCCCAAGGTCAAATCTGACCACAACAGAAGATTCGCAGCCCATGATTTCCTATAGGTTGGTTTTACATTGCAAACCTCTAGGACCAATAAGCGAGTTATAAACACTTTTAAGTTTGACTATCCTTGTTTGACCTTGAGGGAGAGGCCCAAGATCAAATTTGACCACATCAGAAGATTCACAGCCCGGGTTGGTTTCACACTGCAAAACTATAGGACCAATAATAAGCGAGATATTAGCACTTTTAAGTTTGGTTTTCCTCGTTTGACCTTGAAGGAGGGGCCCAAGGTCAAATCTGACCACATCAAAAGATTGGCAGCCAATGATTTGCTATAGGTTGGTTTCACATTGCGAACCGCTAGGACCAATAATAAGGGAGATATAAGCAATTTTCACAACTGAAAAGAAACCCCTGTGGCGGCCATCTTGTTTTCAAAATGAGGCCAAAAATATTTTCAGTCAAGATTTTGTAATGATGAACATATCCTGTGAATTTGAGATCTCTATATAATATTCTTTGTTCTAGAGGGCCAACAAAACTCCTTGCTGAAAATCAAACAAGAGGAGAGTGCCCGTGAACGGGCACTGTGTCAGCTGACTGAATGCTTTTGATTTGTGATGGTGATAATGAGAGGAAAGCATAATTATCAGGAAAAGGGCTGTACAGAAATACAGTAAATGGTAACTGAACAGCATGTTCGAAAGATATTCCGAAGCTGACAGAAGAAAAGGACAAAAAAGTTGTGCCCTGCAAATGGTATTATGAAATAAAGTAACAAGGTAATTGTTTAAGTGTAAAAAGTAGGTTAAAAATATTTACAGAAATACTATAAATGCAATATCCTCGTTCGACCATGAAGAAGGGATCCAAAGGTCAAATCTGACCATACCAAAAGATTCCCAGCCAAAGAATTTAGGATGGTTTACCATCCCAAACCTGTCGGACCAATAATAAGTGAGTCATAGGCACTTTTTAAGTTTGGCTATCCTTGTTTGACCTTGACGGAGGGGTTTAAGGTCAAATCCGACCACACAAAAAAATTCCCAGCCCATGATTTCCTGTAGCTTGTTTACCATCCCAAACCTGTAGGACCAATAATAAGCGAGTTATAAGCAATTGTAAGTTTGGCTATCCTCAATTGACCTTGAAGGAGGGGTCCCAGGTCAAATCTGACCACACCAAAAGAATCCCAGCCCATGATTTCCTATATGTTGGTTTACCATCCCAAACCTCCAAGACCAATAATACGCGAGTTATAAGCACTTTAAGTTTGGCTATCCTCATTTGACCTTGAAGGAGGGGTCCAAGGTGAAATCCGACCACACCAAAAAATTCCCAGCTCATGATTTTCTATAGGTTGGTTTTCATTCCAAACCTCTAGGACCAATAATAAGCGAGTTATAAGCACTTTTATGTTTGGCTATCCTCATTTGACCTTGAAGGAGGGTTCCAAGGTCAAATCGGACCATATTAACAGATTCCCAGCCCATGATTTCCTACAGGTTGGATACAATGATTTACTCAACAGTGAGAACCTGAAAGAAGCTTTGCTCAGCTATGCCATGACATAGAGGTCTGCAATTTCACTATGTTATAGCTGACCAAAACGTCTGTGAATAACATATTTAACAAAATACTCTAAATGTAATAGTTTTCAAGTTACAACTGATTTACTCAAGAGTGAGAACCTCAAAGTAACTATTACTCAGCTATGCAATGAGCTACATGTCTGAATTTTTGCTCTGTTATAGCTGACCTAAAAGTAGGTGAACAACATATTTAAGCAAAATACTGTAAATGCAATAGTTTTCAAGTTACAACTGATTTACTCAATAGTGAGAACCTGAAAATAGCTATTGCTCCGCTATGCCACGAGCTATAGGTCTGTAATTTGACTATGTTATAGCTAACCCAAAAGTAGGTGAACAATATATTTTAACAAAATACTCCAAATGCAATATTTTTCAAGTTATAGCCGATTTACTCAACAGTCAGTGCCTGAGAATAGCTATTGCTCAGTTGTGCCATGAGCTACAGGTCTGTAATTTCACTATGTTATAGCTGACCCAAAAGTAGCTGAATAACATATTTGCACAAATTTCTGTAAAGGCAATAGTTTTCCAATTACAACTGATTTACTCAACAGTGAGAACTTCAAAGTAGCTATAACTCAGCTATGCAATGAGCCACAGGTCTGGAACTTCACTATGCTATAGCTGACCCCAAAATAGGTGAATAACATATTGCAACAAAATACTGTAAATGCAATAGTTTGCAAGTTATAAGTGATTTACTCAACAGTGATAACCTAAAAGTAGCTATTACTCAGCTATGCCATGAGCTACAGGTCTGAAATTTGACTATGTTATAGCTGACCCAAAAGTAGCTGAATAACATATTTATACTAAATTCTCTAAATGCAATAGTTTTCAAATTATAAGTGATTTACTCAACATTGAGAACTTCAAAGTAGCTATTACTCAGCTATGCAATGAGTCACAGGTCTGGAACTTCACTATGTTATAGCTGACCCCAAAATAGGTGAATAACATATTGAAACAAAATACTCTAAATGCAATAATTTCCAAGTTATAAGCAATTTACTCAACAGTGATAACCTCAAAGTAGCTATTACTCAGCTATGCCATGAGCTACAGGTCTGAAATTTTACTATGTTATAGCTGACCCAAAAGTAGGTGAACAACATATTTAAGCAAAATACTGTACATGCAATAGTTTTCAAGTTACAACTGATTTACTCAACAGTGATAACCTAAAAGTAGCTATTACTCAGCTATGCCATGAGCTACAGGTCTGAAATTTTACTAAGCTATAGCTGACCCAAAAGTAGCTGAATAACATATTTATACTAAATTCTCTAAATGCAATAGTTTTGCAATTACAACTGATTTACTCAATAGTGAGAACCTCAAAGTAGTTATTCCTCAGCTATGCAATGAGCTACAGGTCTGAAATTTCACTATGTTATAGCTGACCCAAAAGTAGGTGAACAACATATTTAAGCAAAATACTGTAAATGCAATAGTTTTGAAGTTACAACTGATTTACTCAATAGTGATGACCTAAAAGTAGCTATTACTCAGCTATGCCATGAGCTACAGGTCTGAAATTTTACTATGTTATAGCTGACCCAAAAGTAGCTGAATAACATATTTATACGAAATTCTCTGAATGCAATAGTTTTCCAATTACAACTGATTTACTCAATAGTGAGAACTTTAAAGTAGCTATTACTCAGCTATGCCATGACCTACAGATCTGAAATTTCACTATGTTATAGCTGGCCCAAAAGTAGCTGAATAACATATTTATACGAAATTCTCTAAATGCAATAGGTTTTAAGTTACAAGTGATTTACTCAATAGTGAGAACTTCAAAGTAGCTATTACTCAGCTATGCAATGAGCCACAGATCTGAAACTTCACTATGTTATAGCTGATCCCAAAATAGGTGAATAATATATTGCAACAAAATACTGTAAATGCAATAGTTTCCAAGTTATAAGCGATTTACTCAACAGTGATAACCTAAAAGTAGCTATTACTCAGCTATGCCATGAGCTACAGGTCTGAAATTTTACTATGTTATAGCTGACCCAAAAGTAGCTGAATAACATATTTATACGAAATTCTCTAAATGCAATATTTTTGAAGTTATAAGCGATTTACTCAACAGTGATAACCTAAAAGTAGCTATTACTCAGCTATGCCATGAGCTACAGGTCTGAAATTTTACTATGTTATAGCTGACCCAAAAGTAGCTGAATAACATATTTATACGAAATTCTCTAAATGCAATAGATTTTAAGTTACAAGTGATTTTACTCATGATGGAAGTTACTGAAAAGCCCAAAAGTAGCTATTACTCACTTAGCTATTGAGACAGGCACCCAACTTACTCACCATATTGTAGCTATGAAAAAAGTAGCTGAATAACATATTTTAACAAAATGCTCTAAATGCAACACTTTTCAAGTTATAAATGATTTTGTGCATGATTTCATGAATTTTAATGCATTAAAAATTATTAAAAAAATTTATTAAAAAAAAAGTAAGACAGATCCAGGTCTCATACTCACACAAGAGAATCTACCTGTGGCCTAGTACATATATGCAAGATATGAGAGAAATCCCTGCAATAGTCACTGAGAAAATTGTGATTAAGTGTTGAAATTTTCACACTTTTGGTGGGGGTACCCCCCTTGTAATGTCTCTAGCAAACAGACGAACAGACAGATTTGCATGCCTTGAACAATTTTTCATCCTCGATAGATAAGGTATCTTTTAAAAAAAACAGCACGTCTCTAGGCCTTGTAGTTTTGGAGGAGAAGTTGTTCACGCGGACGCCGCAGAGTGACGACATAATGTCAGCTGACTGACAAGTCAGCTGACATAAAAACGTCCGTGGCGGCCATCTTGTTTTTCAAAATGAGGCCAAAACTATTCCCACGCAAGATTTTATGGTTATGAATATATCCTGCAAATTTGAGAAGTCTACCTATAATACCCTGGCCTCTAGAGGGGCAACAAGAAAATCTCTAAACACTGTGGCGGTGGCGTACTCATGCATAATCCATAGTATTCACCAGATGCTCTCCGGTGGATGCAATAATATAAATTAAAGAACAAAAGTAAAAAGGTTCATAATTACAATTGATACTTTGATCTAATTCTTTTAAACTTAGTGGAATTAACCAACTGTGGAACAGGACGAAAAAAATTGTACATGGTACATAGACACTAGGATATAATCTAAGGGAGATACATCAATCTGGGGTCCTAGTGATTAATATGGTACCTACTCAGTTTTATCTATATGGTGCCTTCTTACTTTCTCCAAATTTTTTATTTATGTTTTTGAGTCCAAAATGATGAGTTGGTGTTTCCACTGTAAAAATGTCTGAAAAATTCAAGTCAAATTTAACATCAAACTTCCCTTTGAAAAATGACTATGAAGTCGAGTATTGTCAACTTTTCAAAATTCTGAGCAAGAATCAATTTCACAAATCTAGTTTCCAGGTTATCATGCTGATATTTAAGCAATAAAGATTCTATTAATTTGTAATTGAAAATTTTAATTACTTAAATGTAGCTTTTATAAGCTACAAGCTTACCATGTGGGACTGAATGCTGATCTCGGATGGCTGCAAGGCATCAGGCTAAAGTCTAAGAAAAATATACATTTATAGTTGGCCGTAGCCTCAAGTTGTCCTCTCGTGGTACTCTGTGAGATCTTGTCCTATTTTCTCGTTGGCCACATGAATCAGTAGCGTCTGTCACATATTCAGACATTTTCATCTATTTCTCAGTACATACGTATTGTTGGATGTTAATTTTTGGTCATTTTTTTATATATATATCATAGTTTATTCTGTGAAAGTTCCGGTTCGACAGGATAAGCATTTTCATATATTTGGTATTTTTTGAGTTTTCCTCGGTTCAGGCTTTTCAATCTATGTCTTTTATTGTGTTTCAAAATGTCTTCCCACCAAACGAATAAAGACAAACCGAGATCTAGTAAGTGTCGTCACTTTTGTTTCTCATTTGTTATACATAATTATTGTCCCACCTGTAGGGAATCTGGCAAGGGTGATGACCCCTGTGTTATGTGTTATTAAATAAATGTCAAACACCCATGACTTCCTTTGATGCAAACTTGGTACAACTTTGCATTACTATTTCTCACTTGTAATGGGTGCCTCTAATGGCAGATGTCAGTTACTACAGTGAATATCACATTTTGGATTCTATAAATGGTAAAGAACAGCTCAACTATGAACTGTCTTACCAGTTCCAAATAGATATCATATTCAAAATAATATTTGGTTCAGTGGTGCTTTTATACTAATTAATGCCAATCTAAGGTCATTTCTGTGTAGTTGCATCCTCATTATGAGGACTGATTAAATCAAAGGAATACATTAATAGTCTTCACCAGGATTGAAATGAAAAAGACTCAGTATGTAAAAATAGGTAACTAAAATGTGTTGTAATTTATAAAAGAAATAAAAGGACAGTAAGGCTTTAGTCTTCACCAGGATTAAAATGAAAAGGATTCAGTATGTAAAAATAGGTAACTAAAAATGTGTTGTAATTTACAAAAGAAATAAAAGGAGAGTAAGGCTTTACCTATAATTTTATTTCCATTTCCAATATATTCACAGTTTATTCTTGCAGAAAAATGACATATATAAAATGTAGCTATAAGTGTATGAAACACAAAATTTCAATATAGATCACCATAGGATCCTAGATTTCACTACAAGAATGCTGAAAGGGTCAATTTCGACACTGTTAATAAATAACTAATACGCAACACTTTAAAATATTGCTGAATTCATAATTTATACAAAATGTACTGTTTCACTTGCACAATAAATCACAGTGTACAATCAAGTTCTTGTTATTTCTTATCATCTTGAGTTCACTACCGCCATAAAACTGAGTGCCTCCCAAGGTTCAGGTAAATTCAAATTCCAAAATACCAAATACATATGAAATTTATTTTGCTTATCATCCTTGTTTTTAAATGTGCACTACCCACAAATTGTAACAAATTTTATTGTAATTTAACTTTTTGTAAGTTAAATACTTACCTTATCCTCACAAATACTTGGTTTTGTGGAGGCAAAACGCGGCGACCAACAAGAATATTTAAAAATTATTCTTGTTCGAGAGGTGAACCCCGTAGTTAGTGATAGGTGCGCATGCGCACAACACATTGTCGGTTGGACTTTGTCGAGAGATCCCCATTTAATTTTTGGTCCCCTATGAAAACAAACTTGTGAGGGGAGGAGGGGTGGGTCTGTCCTTGTGAGGATAAGGTAAGTATTTAACTTACAAAAAGTTAAATTACAATAAAATTTGTTACATTTTATTGCGTAAAATAGCCTTACCTTATCCTCACAAATGCTTGATTCCAACCCTAACAGGAGGAGGGGTTTGTTTTGAAACCTCCCTGTTAATAGACTATGGGGTTCACCATAAAGCATTTGAAAGAGAGGATAAGATAAGCTTAAGAACGCTGCATTAAGATTACTCATTACTGTGAAAATCTGTGAAGATAAATAATGAATGCTAACCTCATGAATATTCATGATGCACTGTTGTCGTTGACACTTGATTCAATTGGTATGTGCTATCTTACAGCTACCCATCACCGATTAACTGAATGGTCGGGGATGGCTTCCTGGGTCCCTCGAGCAAGATGCTGTCATCCACCAGAAAGGCACCCCCAAGCTGACTTCTATGGCTCCTTAAATACAGTCATGGGGCCATCTGAAAAAAGAAGACAAATGTCAGTACAAGCTACTGGTATGGCTGAAGACATGTAAGTATGTAGAACATATGAAAAAACATGGAAAACATACTCAAAAATTCACCACATGTTGAGCAGAAACCACTGGGCCTAACTTGAAATCTGATTGGTCGGTGGACTGCCAAGCTACATCCTTCAAATAAAAAGTGGTAAAAGTGTTGTGGCTCTTCCAAAAACATGAGCCTAGAACTTGTTCTAATGAGACCCCACCCTTAAAGGCCAAAGAGGCTGACATGGATCTTATGTCATGAGCCTTTACATGAACCTTGTTGGACAGTGAATCCGAAGATTGATAGGCTAAAGCAACAGTTTGTTTGATCCAAGATGAAATAGTGGATCTTTGAATATCTTTGTCAAAGCCCTCCTTAAAGGAGATAAACAAAAGATTTTTGCCCTTTCTTAGAGTAGAAGTCCTATCCAAATAGTACCGAAGAGCTCTAATAGGACACAGAGTCATATCATCAGACAGATCGGAGCTCAAAAATGGTTTTAGAGCTGGAATGACTATAGGTCTGATCAAATCTGGACCCTCAGAAGCTAACTGGTTCTTAGCCAAGAAGGCAGGAGAAGGAGAGATAGTGACCTCCCTCCAGTGAGGCTTATGTCTGAGGGAAGAGAATGTCCAAGCGTGCACCTCCCCCCTCCGTTTGCCAGATGCCAAAGCCATCAAGAAAACAGTCTTGAAAGTCAAAACCTTAAGACTTGCATCCTTCAAAGGTTCAAAAGGAGCCTTAGTCAAAGCCATAAGAACCAAGGATAGGTCCCAAGAGGGAATACCTCTATTGAGAATAGGTTTGTCCCTATAAAAGCTTGCAAGAAGTCTATTCAAGTGTATGCTCTTGCCCACTTCCAGACCAAAAGGTCCTAAATGGTCAGAAATTGCAGTTCTGTAGCCAGCAATTGTGGCAGGCTTCAAATCTTTGACAGTAAACAGATGGTTCAAAAATTCTGCTATGTCTGAGATAGAAGGCTCTGCGCTGACCACCTTATTCTGTTGGCACCAGAGTTCAAAAATGGACCACCTTGACTCATATAATCTTCTAGATGAGGATCTTTGAGGTGCCTTAATTCGATCTGCCACCTGCTCAGAGAATGATTCAAGTGATTCTGAGTGGTGTCTAGGTGCCAAACATGCAGATTCAGAAACATGAGATTCTGATGGAACTTCTGACTGAAAGGTTGTTTTAGCAGATGAGGCCAATGAGGAAGTTGTAATGGGGGCTTGGTTGACAGATTGACTAGATCCCAAAACCAATGCATTCTGGGCCACCCTGGTGCTACTACTATCATCCTGCACCTGTAGGTGTTCATTTTCTGTATGACCTTTGGTATGAGAGCTACAGGACAAAAGGCATAGCCGTCCAGACCCTCCCAGGAGATGTTCAATGCATCTATGTTCATAGCATTTGCATCTGGGACTGGTGAGACATAGATTGGTAGTTTGTGATTCAATTTGGTGGCAAACATGTCCACCATTGGAGTGTGCCAAACTTTGCAAATTAGACTGAACATTTGAGGATGAAGAGACCATTCTGTCTGAATTATTTTGTCTTTCCTGGAGAGACTGTCGGCTATGACATTGAGGCAACCCTGAATGTGTCTGGCTCTTATGAGTATGTTTCGAGGATTGCAGTAGGCCATGATGCGCCAAACCAGGAGACACATGTCCCACGAGTGTGTTCCCCCTTGTTTGTTCAGATAACTGACTACAGTGGCGTTGTCTGTTGCTATAAGAACCCTCTTGTCTAGAATACTGTTTTGAAAGCTTTTTAAGGCCAGAAACACTGCCTTTAACTCTAGGACATTGATATGAAGCAATTTTTCCTGATCTGTCCAATTGCCACTGACTGTCAGATTTTTTAAATGAGCTCCCCAACCCTGGTTTGACGCATCTGTGAAAATAAGGGTATTGTGTTCCTGAGGATGTAAAGGACAACCCTTTTCTAGATTTTTGGGATTTTTCCACCACTGAAGATAACTTTTCAGAAGATTTGACACCGGAATCTTCAGGTCTAGAGACTGGGGATATTGCCAATGTGTCTTCAGGTACCACTGAAACGGACGCATGTGGAGCCTGCCCATTGGTATTGTTTTTTCTAGGGATGCTAGTACACCTATCAGGGACATAAGCGACCTTGGGGTTGTTTGTGATACGACCTCCATGTCCTGAACAGCTTTTTCTAGGATTTTCAACTTTTTTTCGGTTGGAAAGACTTTTCCCTGAATCAAATCGAAATTGTAACCCAGAAAGTCGATTTTTTGTGTAGGTTCGAGCTCTGACTTTTCGAAGTTTATCACAAAGCCGAGATCTTGTACCACCTGAATGAGTTCTTTTGTCTGTGAACGACATTGGTGGCTGGTATTTGCTCTTAACAACCAGTCGTCTAGATACTGGTGAACACGAATTCCGCGAGACTGAAGAACAAGCTTTACTTCTTGTACGATTCGCGTGAACTCTAGAGGTGCTGTTGCTAGCCCGAATGGCAGAGCTTTGAACTGGTACGTTCGCTTGTCTACATGGAAGCGAAGCAAATGCTGAGAGGCCGGGTGTATGGGAACATGAAAGTACGCATCTTTGAGATCGATGGACACCAGCCATTCCCCTTTTGTAAGTGAATTTCGGATGATCTCTGCAGTCTCCATCTTGAAAGTCAGAACCTGCAGAAAGCTGTTCAGTACACTTAAGTCTATTACTGGGCGCCATTTTTTCCCGGGTTTTGGTACAAGAAACAATCTGCTGCAAAAACCTAGAGTTGTGCATACCTTGAGAGGGTAAATAGCCCCTTTTTTGAGCATATCTTCTACGCAATCTGTGAGAAAGCGATGCTTTTCCGGTGTGCTGTAACCACTGCGAATTGTGGGAAGCACTGACTTGGGCGGATTCGATTGAGGAAGAATTTGGTAACCGAATCTCAAGATCTGCACAACTCTTGGATGACAATGAAGGTGTTGCCATACCTGCCAATATCTTTGCAAACGGCCTCCATGTAATAGAAGTGGGTAGTCACTTGCGTCTATTGCCTCCTCGTCTTGAAGACGATTGGTAGGGCTTCTTATTGAATCTATCTGGTTGGCCACGAAAAAATTTTGAACCAGAGGAGTAAGAGGCAGAAGAACGCCTGTCATCAGAGCGACTGTTCGACTGGAAAGCCTGGCGGTTATCAGTCTTCAACCTCTTAGGGGATCTGTCCTGTTTCTTCTGTATTTGATCCAATGTAGTGGGACAAAATAAGTCCCCAGATTTGAATCCTGTTCTTCGTAATTTGTTGAAGTCGTGCTCCTGCAAGTGAGAAGCACAGACTTTCAAGATGGAATCTCTTCTGGCCAACTGTAAGTTACAGGCCAACGCAATAGAGAGATCAGTGACAGACTCCAAAGCCTTATCAAGTGAAGTAAGGCAGGCTGACTGCATTTGTAGGTGAGATAACAGCTTATCAGAGTCCCTGAATACATCTGAACCACTCTGTTGAAGCAACTCCTCCATAGAAGATGAAGTTTTGCCAATAGCCCTCATGAAGCAATTGACATAAGATAAAATTTGCACACATTCTCTAGATACGGTCTCCATACTTGCATGCTGCTTGATAGGTACATGAACAGAGGATGGAATCGCCTTTGGGAAGAGAGATCTGAAGGCATCTTGACATTTGGGTGCAGAGTTCGAGAATTCTACCGTGGACGACCTGTAGAACTTCATGGGAGGCCTGTTATATTGTAAAAAATTGTCAGTGTTAACAGGACTGCACTGTAACCTCTCAGGCTCACCTTTCTTTGGGTTACCAGAAGCTTTGGCCTCATAAAAATCCCAACGCTCAACTATGGCTTCCAAAGGTGGCATGACCATGGGAAGAACTTGTTTCCTCTTTGATTCCTTGCTCTTGGAACCAACAATTTTGGTAGGTTGGTCAGAGGATTCTTCTGGAACTTCAACCTGTAGTAAAGTTCTGACAGCAGCCAGAGTTTCCCTGTAAGTGGGATCTTCTTCAACCTCCTCATGAGGAGATGGAGATCTAAGCCTTTTGCGTGAGGAAATACTCGTAGATTCATGGACCGAGCTGACATCAGAGAACGCATCTTCACCAGATTCCAAAGCTCTAGGGCGAGGCTGATGGGGTGTCGGCAAAGAAGATGAGGAAGACACATTCGTCTTCAAGGAAGTAATTTGTGACTGCATATCTTCTAATCTCTGTAGAATTTTTAGCAAGGGGTCCTCTGCTACAGGCTGAGATTTCTCAGCTGTAGGGGAACGAATAGGGTCAGATTCCTGCCCTAACAGGGAGTCTTCAACCTCTTTGGACACAATAATATCTTTAGATTTCTTTTTGGACTTGGAACGAAGCTTTTTCTTCTGCTCAGAAGTGAACTGTAAACAGTTGAAGCAATCATCTTCTTTTGAAGTGACACAGACGTCCTGACCCTTGCCCTTGTCTCTGCAAGGATAACAGAAAAGGTGTGTGTCCCAATCGTACAGTGGGTGACCACAACCAGCAGCACGTTTCGTAGATTTTAACTGTGACTCCGCCATGATGACCTTCCAAAGAAAAACACGCAGCCTCCACGACGACCAAAAATTGAATGAGGATCTCTCGACAAAGTCCAACCGACAATGTGTTGTGCGCATGCGCACCTATCACTAACTACGGGGTTCACCTCTCGAACAAGAATAATTTTTAAATATTCTTGTTGGTCGCCGCGTTTTGCCTCCACAAAACCAAGTATTTGTGAGGATAAGGTAAGGCTATTTTACGCAATAAAAAAGGTCCTTGTACAGAACAACAGGGTCAAGGCCATGAAGCAAATTCAAATGAATGCTGAATTGACTACAGAACAACTTCTGTATAAACCATTACAAATGATCCAGTAAGAAGTGACAACTACCAGTGTAAGATTCAAATTATCTGTGTATCTTTTGAACGATTTCTTCTGGCAATTATCTCTACAGCTACACAAGTCTTCTTTATATTTTAATTTCCTTTTAAGGTAATGCCAGTTTTCAATATATCTTATGAGACATTCGTCAGCCATTAAGTGATGTGTGATAAGTTACATTTATTTGTATCTAAAATGTCAAACTACTGGATGGCCAACAATGATATTGCTTTTCAATGCCAACAGCGCATGTTCAAAATATACAGATATGTAGAATACAATGAAGAAGCATGCTAATTCATTTAGCCAATAAATATGAAGGAACAGAACCTGATAATTCAATTATGTTAAAATGGAGACAACTTTCAGAAACTCTCAATAGCCATACAAAGAAAACTTGAAGAAACAAATTCAAAGTACAAGAGACTGAAACACTTGAAGGATAAGTCCTTAGTAACTGCTGAAATAATAAGTAACATTTGTGAAAGCCATACATTTTTATTAGTGTGTCATTTCAGATATATGACCCTTTATTTATTTTTTTCTATTTTATTAGCCAATTAACCCATTGGGTAAAGCATTTTTGCATTTTAATTTCTGTACTTTCTGGCATACTTAAAATAATTTGTTGTAGAAACAGTTGTGTAAAAATTGTACACAACTGTCATAAAACTTTTTAAAAACCCTCCAGAAAATAAAGTAATTTTTCATACACATAAAGCACTCACTTGGATATACATGTATATCAAAGTATCAGATAAAACATAATTGCATGGCTGTGAGAGCCACATTTAAAGCACATAATCATAGAGAGGACAAATAATATAGACGTCGGTTTTTGAAGCAGTATTTTCCCATTTTAAACTTCTGCTTCAACTACTGTAATGGCACTTGTTACTTCTGCTATTAAGACAAGAATGGAACATGAAGACGTCACCCTTGCAGTCTACCTGCATAAATTATTAATAATGTGTACTTCAGTTGTATAATACTGCATACTTCAGATAACAAGATCCAATATAAATACACAGCTTATTTATATTATGTTCTATCTGAATTGTTTGGAATGTTGGAACAGTTACCTACAACTTGCCTAAAATCTGGTTAATCTTTTCTCAGTTCTAATACTTTGAGTATTTTACTTCTCTGGTTACTCATCAAGACATCTCACAGACTTGCACCATATACAAAAATATTTTGGGAATGAGGAATTTAACTGAACAATTTGTAGCAACCTGTGTACATGATGTATTGTTCTAGTATAGAGTTCAAAAACTTTGCACAAAGTCATAAGCAAAGCAAAGATCAGACTGCTGCTGCAATAAACTTATTCATGACAAATGCACTCCATTAAAAGTGTAATCAAACGTCATCATTCAACATGCTGCAAAGTAATGGAATAAAAGACATTACAACAAAACATGTAACCATGGAGACTGTGTAAGCAAGTTTATTCATTTCCCAATTACACTCAAGAAAGTTTATGTCTCATTATAAAGACTGGAAGTGCGCAGACTACAGAAAACAATGCAGTGCGCATATTTTTGCGTACAATTATCTGAGGCAATAATTGGACGATCGTCGATAATACAGGACCAAACGATACAGACAAAATATAGTGCGACAAGTAGGAGTGTTTTGAAGCATATTTACAATAATATTTATGGATTAATAAATGAAACCGGTCTTTATAATAGAAATAAAGTCCTCAGTTTTGTGATTTATAACTCAATATAATTCACACGCTCGTCCGTTATTCGCCGGAAATTTGTGAATTATCTGGGGTTATAAATCACAAGACCTCAGACTTTATTTCTACAATAGTCCCTAATATTGACCCAAGCTGCTTAATATTACTCGACTGGATTTACATCCTTGACTATAAATCAAGTAGTTCACCAATAGATATAAAGAAAACTTTAAACCTTGCAACACAAAACCTACTACCACATTTTCCTAAGTATGTGAATACACATTTTTACAATTTCCTCAGATATAAATGAGACATAACAAAGCTTGAAACAACAACAACAACAGAACACAATGAAGTAAACCAACACAAAGGACTAGTATAATTTCTTCTCTTACTACATGAGTCTTTACTTATGAATATATAAACACGTTTTCTCAATATCAACACATTGCGTCACTGAAAAATTGGATTTTTGTACTATTTTTACTGCCGGCACTACATTTAAATATGTAATGAGAGGTCCACACACATCAATGAGCCACAGCTTATGTTCATGCAAAAAATAATTAACTAAAACAAATGCTTCATTTTTTTTTCTATATCATAAACAGTAAATGACAGTTAATTTTTGAGTGATATACTAACAGCTTAACATTTATCACTGTAATTACTTCTTTCCATATTAAGTGTAAATGGCCAAGTTATTAAAGTGTTTCTGTAAATTTACTATTTTTTGGTGGAAAAATTACATATGCGTGACACTTACACATTAATACTGATATTTATATGTATAATGTCAGACATATGCACAATAAAATGTTAAAGGTGTTTTTTTTTCAATCCAACTTGTACAAGTTGCAACTTGTACAAAATCTCAACTTGTACATAACATATATACTGCTCTGGTATTAGTGTACTTCCAGTTGATTCATAGTAAAACACTTCTACTTGATTTTGGGTCAGTTCTCACAACACCAATACCCAGCCTCATATTTGCCACAAGTCACATTCCAATTTACACTAGTATCTCTCCTTCACTAAGAAGAACTTAACTCCTTCTTTATGTCTCTCAGTAGCATGGATCCGATGACCATTTTCTCACAGTTTACCTTGATCTTCGCCTTCTTCTCGCTGACCTTGAGGGAGACAAGTAAGGGAGAGCCACTGTGCACTGTCTTCCCGGCAAATAAGTGGGAGTTGTTGTCACTAGAGGGCACCTGCAGTACATTGGCCATGGTGACTACAGCTTTCTGAATAGTTTCTGCATCTGGGGAGTCTATACTGATGCTAGCACTGTTTTCATTCATCCCAGAAAGCTTACCTGAATCAACAATACATACATCTATGTACGTTTTTAGCTCAAGGCAGGTAACTGTATCTGTGAACAAAGAAACTGTAAAAGTACATCTATGTCAAGCAACATCTAACTTATATCTAACTTTGACTATTAACTGGACCAAGGATGCATCTGTGGCCAGATGCAAGACGTATCCACTGAAAAAAGGACAACTAACATGGGTTCGAAGATTAATGGTGTTTTTCAAGATGAAGAATTTTAAATTATACACAGACATTAAACGAGTAGTCCTTACTATCCAGTGGGACCAGCATTTGCCTTAAATCGCTCTATCTGTTACACTTTCTGAGATAAATGGCATTTTTCATTTCCGCCAAAATTGATGATGGGGGCCAAAATTTGGAAAAGTCATGATCTTTCATAAGTCGTAAAGTAGTGTACTTAGTGTCAAAGAGGTCCAAAATCCCTCTATCTCTTACGTTTTTTTTGAGATAAATGACTTTTTCCATTTCTGCCAAAATTCAAGATGGCAGCCAAAATTCTAAAAAGTCTAAATTTAGTAAAGTTCCGAAGTTAGTAAAGGAGTAGCCTTCAGTACCCAGGGGTTCCAAAAATTGCCCGAAATCGCTCTATCTCTTACAGTTTTCAAGATAAACAAAATTTTTCCACTTCTGCCAAAATTCAAGATGGTGGCCAAAATTTGGAAAAGTCTAAATTTTTCAGAGGTCCTACAGGATTAGTCCTTAGTACCCAGGGGGTCCAAATTTGCCCAAACTCGCTGTATCTCCTACAGTTTGTGAGAGAAATGACATTTTCAATTTCTGTAAAATTTGCAATGACACAGAACATCGGAAAGTAGGTGAACAATATATTTCACAAAAATGCTCTAACTTCAAGAGTTTTGTAGTTACAAGTCATTTCCTCAAAGAAAAAGTATCAAAGTAGCTTTTACTCAGTTAGCTATTAAACTACAGCTCTTAAAATATGCCATAACACAGATCATCAGAAAAGTAGGTGAACAACGTTTTTACACAAAAATGCTCTACCTTCAATAGTTTTCTAGTTACAAGTGATATACTCAAAGCTGAACTATCAAAGTAGCTATAACTCAGCCATGGAGCTACAGCTCTGTAAATATGCCATGGCACAGAACATCAAGAAGTAGCTAAACAACATATCAAAGTAGCTATTACTCAGTTAAATGTGGAGGTACAGCTCCAAAAATTTGCAACAACATCGCACATCATAAAGTAGATGAACAACATGTTTCACAAGGATGTTCTAGAGTCAATAGTTTTATAGTTACAAGTCATTTCCTCAAGGAAGTATTAAAGTAGCTATTACTCAGTTAGCTACTGAATTACAGCTCATAAAATATGCCATGGCACAGATCATCAAAAAGTAGTGAACAACATATTTCACAAAAAAAAAGCTCTACATTCAATAGTTTGTAGTTACAAGTGATTTACTCAGAGCTGAACTATCAAAGTAACTATAACTCAGTCAGCTGTGGCTCTACAGCTCTGACAATTTCCATGACACAGAACATCAAAAAGTAGCTGAACAACACATTTAACCAAAACAATGTAACTATAACGGGGACCAAGAAGAAAACCATTTACTCATTTCCCTCACTTTTAAACACAGAAAATAGCTATAACTCAGTTAGCTAATGAGTTAGACCTCAAAAACAGATACCATCTTGTAAGTACAGAGAAAGTAGCTGAACAACATGTAATATATATTTATTAGAAATATGAACCATGAAGACATTCAACTTTCCATTGATCAGAAAAAGCTTCAGAATGTATAAAACTCCTGGATGACCGACAAAGAAATGCCCATGGTGACCATCTTGTTTTTCAAAATGAGGCCAAAAATATTCCCAGGGAGGATTTTGTAATGATGAATATATTCTGCAAATTTGAGAACTCTACCTATAATACCTTCCCCTTTAGAGTGGTAATGAGAAAATCTCTACACACTGCAGCGGCAGCGTACTCAGGAATAATCATAGCATCTGGTGGATACAATGATGGTTAACTAGAAATAGGATGCCCAGAGTACATTTCTCAGATACCCTGTGGGTTGAAAATTTTGACGAAATTGCTCTATCTCGCACGGTTAAGGAGATAGAAGCAAATTTGTGTTTTGCCATTTTGGGCAAAAATTCGAAAATTCAAAATGGCCGCCATTTTTGGGGAGGGGAAAATTTTTTTTAAATTGCCAAGAGTACAATGCTCAGATACCCTGTGGGGTTGAAAATTTTGACGAGATCGCTCTATCTCGCACGGTTAAGGAGATAGAAGCAAATTTGTGTTTTGCCATTTTGGGCAAAAATTCGAAAATTCAAAATGGCCGCCATTTTTGGGGAGGGGAAAATTTTTTTTAAATTGCCAAGAGTACAATGCTCAGATACCCTGTGGGGTTGAAAATTTTGACGAGATCGCTCTATCTCGCACGGTTAAGGAGATAGAAGCAAATTTGTGTTTTGCCATTTTGGGCAAAAATTCGAAAATTCAAAATGGCCGCCATTTTTGGGGAGGGGAAAATTTTTAAAAATTGCCAAGAGTACAATGCTCAGATACCCTGTGGGTTGAAAATTTTGACGAAATCGCTGTATCTCGCACGGTTAAGGAGATAGAAGTAAATTTGTGTTTTGCCATTTTTGGGGAAAATTCGAAAATTCAAAATGGCCGCCATTTTTGGGGAGGGGAAAATTTTTTTTAAAATTGCCAAGAGTACGATGCTCAGATACCCTGTGGGTTGAAACTTTCGATGAAATCTCTCTATCTCGCACGGTTAAGGAGATAGAAGCAAATTTGTGTTTTGCCATTTTGGGCAAAAATTCGAAAATTCAAAATGGCCGCCATTTTTGGGGAGGGGAAAATTTTTTGAAAATTGCAAAGAGTACATTCCTTAAATACCCTGTGGGTTGAAAATTTCGACGAAATCGCTCTATCTCGCACGGTTAAGGAGATAGAAGCAAATTTGTGTTTTGCCATTTTTGGCAAAAATTCGAAAATTCAAAATGGCCGCCATTTTTGGGGAGGGGAAAATTTTTTAAAAATTGCCAAGAGTACAATGCTCAGATACCCTATTGGTTGAAAATTTTGACGAAATCGCTCTATCTCGCACGGTTAAGGAGATAGAAGCAAATTTGTGTTTTGCCATTTTGGGCAAAAATTCGAAAATTCAAAATGGCCGCCATTTTTGGGGAGGGGAAAATTTTTTGAAAATTGCAAAGAGTACATTCCTTAGATACCCTGTGGGTCGAAAATTTCGATGAAATCGGTCTCTCTCGCACGGTTTAGGAGATATGAGCACATTTGCCTTTTTCAGTAC